>CM041719.1:20035410-21297910 GCA_023373845.1 Nibea coibor | reverse complement strand
CGTCTCTCTCCTCTCTCTGCGCATCGGTTTGGAAGGAAAGACTGCACTGGGAGGACAGGCCAAGCCGTCCCAACGGGCTCCACCACTTATCACCAGCCTTCTGAGATTCCACCAAGATTCACCCCCTTATGAATAATCTCACCCACAGGCACAATGGAGAGAGGGGGGGGGGCGGGGGGGGGCTAGCGATTATTTAGAAAGACACAAGGAGGGTTAGGGATAGTTTGAGGGGTAATGAGAATGGAAAAAAAAGAGGGAGGAAAAGAGGGAGACAAGAGAGCGAGAGAGAGAGATGCGGGGTAGAGAAAAAGGAGAGGGATGGAGGAGGGTGGGAGGGGACGGCGAAGGGTAGAGAGAAAGTGAGGCGAGAGGAAGTCTTTTGATGTGTTTCCCTCTCCAGAGCAGGCACCCGGGCGGATGGTGGATCCGAAGCTGGCCCTGCTGCTTGAAGGGACTGACTGGTTTATTAAACGCTCCCACCGCCCCCATGCCTCGGAGCATGATGGGATTAATGCTGGCATAACCCTTTACTTAATTCATTACAGGGGGACGCTGGCTAATTTGATTTGATATTATTTTAATAAAGTTCTGTGATGATTTGGAAGATTGTTTCAGGCTATCAGAAATAATTTTCCAGTTATTACCGCCGTTCAGGCAAGTCCTTTGATAGCGGCAGTCAGTCCTGGTGTGTGCAGAATACATTAGCCGTAAGTGCAAGTACTTTAGCTACAAAGCTACTGAAGAAATACTAATAATGAGACGGCTCTGAATTGCTGAGTGTTGTGAAATAATGCTGAGATGTGCTGTGGGCAGGCGCCACGTATGACAAACATGACAGAAGAAGAAAGGGAGAAAGAGAACAGAGAAAGAGACGGAGCAGAGGAGAGATATTTTGTATGCATTGAGCTTACACATGTCACCATTGTTAAATCTCCTAGGGATACATGGTTGCCTTTCAGAGGAGCACCAGCGCTTTGTGTTATTCATGTGGTTATTGAAGAGCCTCTACTGCTAGCGTGGGTGTCTCAGAACAAAAAGATGGACCATTTTCTTTTTTCATGGCTGTGGATTTTGTTTGTCAGTGCGCAAATGATCAGATGTGGAGCATGAAAAAATATGACACGATAAAGTGTTATCCTTTGAAAGTACGTGCTAGTTTCATGCACTTTTTTAAAGCAGAATTTGGTGCATGCCTCTGATATATTGGGCGTATTTTATTTTTAACGTATGATGCTTGGTTTGTACAGTTTTAGAGTATAATTACGTTCCAAATCTGTCTCCGTAATATATTGGCCCCTCAGTGTTAGAATAATCCTGTTTTCCACCGAGCCTTTTGTCCACCTCATGTCATGAGCCGTTGCCAGTTGCATATAATCCCGCCACTGTCTCTTCACCTATTTACATATTCCTCAAGATAATTGGAGACACTGTAGTTGTCTCACACTATTTCCTTAAGCCTGCGTCCACACTGCAAGTTTTGGAAGAGAAGGGAAAGAAGTGAAGGACCGGGGGTTCGGGGAGGGGGTCGAACTGTATGGTTAGTGACAATGTTTTTGTTTTGGTTTTTCCTTAAACCCCAAATGACACACATTTCCCTCTGAAAAGATAAGCCCTCAGTCAAAGGCCGCGGGAGATGTCTGGGACCCTGTGAAAGAAGTGGGAGAATTACCTACCAGGGGTCTGGCATGAAGGGAGGGAGGGGGAGGTGGGAGTGGAGAAAGAGGTGGTGGTGGTGGGGGGGGGTTACCCTTATTCATTAGTCCGTCTGGGGTCCAAGGAGGGGTCACACAATGTGACGGTTGTTCTCCAGACCCCCAGACCCCAGCAGACACGTTTAATGGCCACCGTTTCCTCTCCAGACAGAGAGAGAAAGAGTGGGAGGGGGACGGAGGTTGGAGTGAAGGTGACGGAGGGGAGGGGAGGGGGGTTTGGACTTTAAGAGGAGAAGGATGGAGAAAAAGGTAAAGAGAAACGCGAACTTGTTATAGAAAGAGAGGAAGGAAAAAACAAGATGTAGGAAGAGGAAACGAAGAGGAGGGATTTAGGTGGACAAGCACTCGGAGAGAACAGACACATTTTTGGGTCATTGAGGTTCTCACTCAGGGCACGTTAGTACCTGCCCTGGGAGAGAAACAGCAGAGCATTCCACCTCTGGATGCCTCCGTCTCTGTTTTTTCACAAGCTCAAAGGTTCACAGGTCACAATTTGGAACAATTATTGGGGTCAGAGTTCACGGTTATTGTAGGTAAGTGCAATCACAAAAATGTAGAATTTCATGGCCAACAACAAATTAAAAAAAAAAAAAGGAGAAAAAAAAAGATCTCTTGAAAGTGGATGGTTTCCACTTTACATAAATACTTCAACAGCACTTGACATAACCATCTATAAAATCTAATTAAAACTTTTCTGTAATGACCGAGATCAACACCTGCAAACTAAAAGAGATGATGTGCAACTTCCCCTCACTTATGCAAATGGCATGCAAATCATATGTATAGTACACTGCATTTTCATTCCATATGTGCGTTTTAACCAAGGCATTTGATAATGTCAAAATGTCAGAGGTTTTGGTAATAGCTAGCTTTCTTTAAGTTCATTATATCCGCAGAGATACGCTGCTCCAGGTTCAGTAGTATTGCCCTAGGCAGAAATCAATGTCCGCAAAAAGGTTTTCGATACCACGGCAAGTAATCAAGGTTACAGAAAAGGGCACGCATTAACACAATTTCACTGAAATATGCAGAGTTCATGTGCATATGTTCCGAGATTAAATCAAAAACTCAAATGTCAAGTGTAAATGCATGCGGATTCAAACAAATAGGGCAAAGATGTTGATATTGATAGTATGGCTCAGAGAAAGCTCAGAGAGCTATATGATTTCAGCTGATGATCAGTCAGTGAAAATAAAAATAAAATAAATAATAATGTTTGATATTTAGCCTTTCCAAAAAGAAAATCATTCATTGTGTATTAATCATCTGTTATGATTGTCATATAAAATAATTTAAACGTTAGAAAGATCAAAACCCCCAAACGCAGACAGAACGAGACTCTAAACTAGAAATATGTATATGTACATACTGCACATTACCATAAGTCAAATATCAAATTAACACATGCTCTGAACAAAGCATAATGGATTATGGCAATTTTGATTTTTATCTAATGGGCTGTTTTTACCCCCCATTTACAATAGGCTTTATGATGGAATTAAAAGATATAGCATTAACTACCTAGGTATCCTTTCCTACATCCATCTCTAGAGGTTCCCGCTTAGTCCCTAGTGTGAAAGGTAGTAATTTGTCACTTTACGCCGGCTCCAATTAGATTAATTGCATTAGACAGGCTAGTTTAGTGAAACCCCCTCCTCTGGAGCTGAGAGACATGGGTTTTCAGTCTTCTTTTCTTCTCTCCGTCCTTTATACGCTGTTTTTATCCCCAAAGGTTTTAGTCATGATCTTGAAAGATTTTGTGATCCGCTGTTGAATTTTGTGAGTATATGGAGCGAGTTAAATCAATTTAAAAATAAAACCGTATTTCTATGTAAAATATGTTTTTTCAAAGTGTAGTTAAACATCCAGGACATTAATTATTTTCTTGGAATAACTCCAATATGTAGGAGGATTTTTTTAAATCATTTATCAAAACAGCTATAAAACAGACAGATACCTGTCCCACCCACCTACATGTCTCAACCATGCTAAAGACACACAAATAAGAACTTGTTCACCCATAAAATCCTCAGTGTTCTGCACCTTCCTCTTAAAAGTCTAGTGGCCAAAACACATGTTGGTGCTGCCAAAGCCTTAGTTAGCACTGCTCGCCCTGCTGACTAGAGCAAGAAGATTAGGGGTCATGTCAGCTCCAGATTATTGGAGGATTTTACATTTATAAACCTGTGCTGGCTCTAATTTAACTGCACCTTCAGGGACCTTAAAGCACGGCTGGAATGAGAGAAACAGATGTGGGGCCCTGTTAATGGGGGAAAAGCAGTGCTGGGATGGCCCAGCAGTCACTTGAAAAGAGCCAAAAAAGAGCTGTGGACACAAAGACAAGGCCAGACAGGCTTGCTCATGCCTCCATATTCTGCATCTTTTTCCTGATCTGATTTTTTTCTTTTCTGCTGCACCGCTGTCACACCGTTTCTCCCTCAATCTCCGCTTTCCTCTCTTGCCACTTCCTCTCCTCTGCCCTTTCTCCCCTGTCTCCTCTTCTCAGGTGGAGCTTTGCTTGGGTTTCATGCCAGGTACTGTTGTGTGGGGTCCCTGCCAAGCGCTCAGCGTCCAGGGATACTCGCCTGGCACTGACATACTGGCCGTGGCCCAGGTCTGTGTAGCTTGTGCTCTGGTCAGCTGGCAAAGCAGTTGAAAGTTAAACACCTTGGACTGTAAAATCAAAGGCATTGGAGTGATTTGACTTGTACGATCTTTGCAGAATATTATGTCACTGAGTCCTGAGGGGTAGAAGGATGAAATGGAAAGAGGTTATGGGATGTGAAATATTGGGTCCTGCTGCTGCCTAAAGGAGAGGAGGATATAGCCACAGGGCAGCTAGATCACTGCAGGGCAAATAATACTGTCCAGAAAGAGAGAGCTGATGTACGGCACAATATTCTGGCTAACTTATTGGTTAACTATGTGTGTAACTGGCTGATAGTGCTTTAGTGTGTTAGAGCTTATGTAACACCAAATGCTAATATTTCTGTGAATCTCCCTCCTTTGGGATTTCAGTCTGAAGTGGGTCAGAGTTTAAAGCAATCTGCTTCCCATTTGAGGGCCCTCAGCCGTCGCCATGCCTAATGACAGAGGGCACTGGATTCCTCTTTCTTTCTCAGTCTGAGAAATCTCACCATGGAAGGACCAGCTACCACAGAGAGGGCTGTACAACTGCTGATTGCTGGGTTACAGAGTGCCTTTACATCCATGCAAAATAATGAGCAGTATGTTGTAGTATGCTGGTAAGGACACCCCGTGGAGTTTCCTTGTAAACAAACACAGTTATGTTTACAGTGTTTCTCACCAAAGCGAACAGTTTGTTCGTGAGGCCCAACAAACTGTTCGATGCAATTCCTTCCACGTTAGCGAATAGAGTGAAATTGGGCATCATCACATAGCTTACATGCGCTTCAAAATGTACACGAATATGTAGAGAATTGTTCAGGTTAATGAGGAGCTGACTGAAACCTGAATTCATTTTAAATCTGGGTACCAGTGAAAACGTAAAAATAAGATGTGTGTTTGGATTAGGGGACCTAATGAAAGCACTGAAATTGAGAAAAGAACAGGTCCAAGGAAGGAACCCTGGGGGATCCCACCGGAGATGGAGGCTGTGAATATGATTGCAATTTATTGACCACATGTATGTTGGCTGGTGTGCAAGGAACTGTAGAAAGAGAAATGAAATGATGTGATGTGAAGATACACTGTTGCCCATAAAGTTGGAATAATAAAATATTTAAAATATTTTTACCTCTTCTCATGAAATGATTGTGACAATGTGATTTATTCTTGATAGATAAAGTGTATCTTCTCAATTCTTTATTGATCAAGCTCTTCCAAACATATCAGTTAAATCACAATTATGAATTAAGAAAGAGTAATGTGTCTAAAAACAAAATTATTTCCACTTTATGTACAATAATGTATATTTAATAACTATGATGAAAACCGGTTTAAGGCACAGCCAGACTTCTGTCCAGAGCTTCAAACTATTTCACATAATGAAATGATCAACTGGAAAAGCTATGTTTAAGAAGAACATTTTTGCTTGACAGTTTTGTCTCTAAATATTCATTGAAACTGTACATTTAACCGTCATATGCTCTATCTCAGAACTGCATTGTAATTGTACAATATGTTTGTGTTGATTGTTCTGTACATGTGACATCCATTGCACGTCTGTCCGTCCTGGAAGAGGGATCCCTCCTCTGTGGCTCTTCCTGAGGTTTCTTCCACATTTTTTTTCCCTGTTAAAAGGGTTTTTTGTGGGCAAGTTTTTCCTCACTCGAACCGAGGGTCTAAGGACAGAGGGTGTCACTCCCTGTACAGATTGTGAAGCCCTCTGAGGCAAAATGTGTTTTGTGACTTTGGGCTATACAAATAAAATTTGATTTGATTTGATTTGATTTTGCATTGAAGCCATCCAAGCAATGTTAAAGAAATCCTTTGTTAAATTTATAAAACTCCAGGAAATTTTATTGTAAATCCTTTTTTTCCTCTTTTTATTGTGTGTCAGTGGGACCATCAGGCTGAGCAAGTGTCATATCATGTGTGACTGACTGGATAAAGTTGATAATTATAAGCTGTCCCTTTAGATCAACTTTCTCATAATGCCTCTGGCGAGTCCTCTCGTCCCAAAACTGCAAATCTGAATCATCCTCATCCACATAAAATTACTGCCATAATGTGCCACATCACACACACACACATACAGACATACACCCACCCTTGTCATACAATGCCTTGGTGTGAGAGGGGCAAAGCGGTGCCTCATCAGTGGCCAATCAGTGGTTCTGTTCCATATGGCACAGATCGGGAGGCATCACATGCTCGCCGGCTTCCCAGTCCTACTGCCAGACAGGCCTGTTAATTGGGCGACAAGATCAGAGGCAATATTACAAGCCAATTAAAGCGATCGGGACAGATTGCCAAGTGATGAGCTCCACTGCGTAATTGAGAGTGTGAAGTGCTTGTCGCCTCACTCTCTCTCTCTCTCTCTCTCTCTCCCTCTCTCTATATCTGTCTCTTTCTCTCTCTGGATCCATCTGAATAAGTGATGAGACTGCAGAGGACTGAAACTAGTTAGCACATTAGTGATGTCACTTGAGGCCCCTTCATCACTACTCTTAGAGCGGGACGCAGCAGGATTTGGGTTAGAGGATTTACTGCACCCCCTCACTTTAGCCGTTACTGTAGTGAGTGGGCCCATGGTGCTGATGTGCCAACATCTGAGCATACGGCAGACATTATACTGTGAAACTAAGGCTCTCTCTAGACCCATCTATTCAAGTTTGAGAGATTTGTTGTTTCATGAATCTTTGTTTGTCTGATTGCTGCCGTTCTCCTGTGATTTGAGATCGGCTGTGTTATTAGTTTGTTTTTAGGTTGGTTGTGTGTGTGCGCGCACGTGCGTGTGCGTGTGCGTGTGCGCACGCGTGTGTCTGTGTGTGTGTTTGTGCAAGAGAGAAAGAGAGGGAGAGAGAGAGAGAGAGACTGATCCATACGACAGCTACTTTAATTTGTTCTGGGAATATTGTTGTACTGGTACAGTCCACTGGGTAGCACCTGCATGCCAAGTTTGCTTAATCATGCAAAAAGAACAGAAAAATGCATTACAGATGTCAGACTGCCTCCCGATAGAGACAGAGATTTGACAAACACCTTGAACCCGGAGAGAACAGTGGTGCAAAATTCATTTTTGTAGCATTCAGGTAGATCTCCTTGTGACCAGAATAAGAGTTCTGCACCTGATATTTAGTACATTAACCACACATATAGTATTTCATCATTTTCTATTAAGAGAGTGAGGAGCGAAGGTAACCGCAGGCCTGGGCCTTGCTTTGCCGCAACCAACCTTCTGCCCTTTACTACATGGCATTCCCTGTGTCTCTCTCACCACATTCCTGTCACTCTTCAGCTGTCTCTATCAAAAATCAAACCTTGAAAAAAGCCACAAAAAAATAAAATCTTTAAAAAAAGACAAAGATGAGTAATGTGATCTTGATATGTAACGGCACCCACCTGTCAATCAAAGCGGCAATGCTCTTAATTATACATAATTTCAAGCCTTAATATAATTTGAACAGGTGAGTTGAATAGATATTCAGACTCAGTGCAGTGGTCATGAACAAGCAAAACTGTTTTTTGTACCAGGCTATGAACGTGTTTATTTCCGCTGTGAATTTCAGCATTTTAATATGGATACTTATGGAGATTGACTCATTCTGTAACCAGCCTCAAATGGCCACTCATGGAACAGCAGATTTTGGCACTTTCCACATTGGTTTCATTTCCCATCCCCAGATGTTGCCTCTTGCTAAAAAATCTTTCAGGTTGCTGGTTTCCTAAACTGGTTATTTATTTGTTTGTTGCTAATGTCCGACTAAGGCAGAAGGCGAACATTCCGTTTTTGGGTGTTTTTATTGTCTCAATATTCTTTAAAAAAAAAACATCTGCAGGATACTGAAGGTTCAGTCACAACCATGAAAGATCATGACAACCTCAGTTTGGGTGAGAACCACCAGAAAAATCTCACAAAATAACTTAAAAATGACCTTTTTTATGTTACTGTATTGAGCTGTTGGAGACCTCCGGAGAATTTTAAAACAGCTGATGAAACACAGCAGTTACATAGATATGTTTTCATAAACCAGTGGCAACAGAGCACATTTACTGTAAGCTCCTTGTGATTATGTTATGACAGTTATGACACTGAAGACTTATCTTTGGCGATAGCTCCATGTCATGTGTGGTTTGGAGGTACGTGGTATTTAGCGTAGCTCAAAACCAAAGTCTGTGCCCTTTGCTATCTGTCTCTCTCTCCCTCTGTCTCTCTACCTCTCTCCACCACTATCTGTGTCTCCCTCAGCCTCTCCCACATCCCTCCATAATACCACGGTAGCCCTTTAATATCCAACGGCTGTGATTATCCAGTCAAGTCAGAGATTTTCTCTGATATTTTCCATCTGATTTTCAAAACTAATGGGGTGTTGGTGCGTGTTTTGTGTATGATACACTTTTTAAAGGATTGCAGGGGCTCCTTCTGAGGGCTCGGAGCCATTTCAAATAGCAGCTAATGCTAGACTCAACTGGCTTTGTTTGTTTTAAAGAGGGGAGAGTGACATTTAGTGGCTAACCGAGGGGCGAGGGAAAGAACATGAAAGTGAAAGTTTCATTTTTAAAAAGAAAATGCCAGCCTAAGGTTTCTGTTACAGGCAGGTTGTCGTACCACACACACTCTCCCAAACCGCACGCGCGTGCACGTGCACACACACACACACACGCAGGCACGATTTAACGACCATTTTCAGTTTTCCCCATCAATCTTAAATGTCCTGCAAGGTGCATCCTTGTCACATTTAAACACACTTCTCTTTAAATGGGCCATAACTTTAAAGGGAGTTGACACCAACTTCCCATTACAAAACAGTTACAACTTTCACAACCTTTTTTATGAGCTTTATTGACAACTCTCCCTGCAACAAGGAGCAACAGCAGTTCAATAGTTGAATTGTCCCTCTTTCCTTCTTTCCCTCTGCTCGCACTGCTGATGTTGTTCTAGTACTACTCGGGGAATAAGAGACCTCACACTGTGGGGACTTGTAAAACCACTGTCATGTTGATGGGGAGACTCAGCAGTGTGTATGTTTGTGTGCATGCGTGTGTGTGTGTGTGTGTGTGTGCGTGCGTTCAAACTGTGCGTGCGTCTTTGGATGTGGGTATGAGCACACTGCAGAGACCAGTAAAATGCTGTCTGAATGGAGTCCCAGTGCAGCAGTGGTGAGTAGTGTTTGATGGCCATGTGATTTGTTTGTTCAGCCCCAATGGCCTTTTCTCCTGGCCGAGGGAGGGAGAGAGAGGGAGGGAGAGAAAGAGAAACCAGGAGAGAGGGAGGGCTGATCGCTTCACACCTTCTCCCCTCCTAGCCCCACCAATGAGCCATTTAATCCTCCTTCTTACAGCTAAATCAACACCTCTCACACACTCCTAGCTGGTTCAGACCACCACTGCTGACTGTCTGCTGCTCTGTCCGACGGCCTGTCTTGGTGGGATTTCAGGGTATGTGTCACTTCACCATACAGTGCAGTCCTTCACTCTCAATGAGTTGTGGTCGACAGCATCCATTTCTTCACCCCATTCCTAATGAGACTTCTCATGGCACGTTATTTCAAGCATCACGACGGAGGGAAAAGAGGGCAAGAGTGAGAAGTAAGGAATGGAAGAAGAACAAACAGGCTGAGTGTGTGAATGAAATATGAATAATGGAGAGTGAAAGGCCAAAAGCATCAGAGGAAAAGAGGTTTGGAGAGAGTATGGAAGGCCTTTGATGGGTACTGTAGCTTGTGGGCGGCACATTTAGCCCGGTGTGGTAATTGTGTCTCTGGGGTGAGATCCTTGGACCTGATCCTGGCTGAGATCAGAGAGCAAGGCAGATCACTACAAAGCAGAAGAAGAAAGAGCAAGAATTAGACGGAGAGAGAGCAAGGGAATGCTGTGTGTGCTGGTACTTGTATGTAGGTTGGTGTAATTGTCAGAGTGAATGTCTGCACACCTTTATTACCATTGCTCTGTGTTTTGCAGAGGTCAGATGCAGTAGGTGTTAATGGTAACAGTGAGTCAGTTTAACTAAATAAACCGGATACATCAGGTTGGATATTACCTCACGCTAAACATATAAACATATAAGACTGAAGCAACAGATAGTAGACCTTGTACGCTATTTTGACATTTCACAGCGGCTGAATTCCATTTAATACCTTACACTCGCTCAAGTTAACTGTTGAGACCTATTGCTCCTGTGCTGCCATATCATTGAGATCATAATTATGAGCTGCTGAGGCAGAAAAAAAAAAAAAACGGTCACATCAACCCATCTAGTTGTAATGGTCAGTCAAACATATTGGGAATTTCAGTGGCAACGAGGGTCAACAAACTGCAAAATGGCTGAAAACCATCACTGCTAGCATTTAGGCCTACATAGTAAAATCCAGCGTTAACACTAAAATAATTTATTCTGTGACTTTAAAATGAATTATGCATGTTTGTTTGAATCTTGTTTCATCCGGGGTCAGGGTTAATGCAACACTGCCAAAATATCTGACCCTGCAAAAGAAGCCCAGCTATGGTAGGTTGTTAATAGTGTGAATGGTGTGATGTGGATCTTGGAATAAGGCATGAACACTCCTAAACAGGAACCAAGAAGGAACTATAATAACATGCATGATGTGTCACGTTGTTTTCCTGAGCCACGAGGCATTATTAGCATAATTTTACTAACTCACTTTAACCCCCAAATAAAGTGGTTTGGAAAATCTGATCAGATCACAACAATTTGGTGAGATGAAAAGATGGCTATCTACTAAATTCTCCTTTTACAGTAACAGAGAGCACTGATAAAAATGAACTAGCTAAATAGATTAGCCACCGCACACTGGGGATGTAACATATAATACGCCACAGACAAATTAATTACCTCTGATCATAACCTGTCAAATAAGCAAAAGTAAGTCAATCCTAGCTCACTTCCACATACTTAGAGCTCGTATCCCGTACAGTTTATGTGAAGAAAGCTGTTCTGTGTTGTTGTGAGCCAGTGTACAGAGGGGCCACTACTTTGCTCCCTGCTGAAAGACCAACATACTCGAGTGTGAAACACCTCCTTATCTCCCTCTCCCAGAATGACCAGGTTTGTTTCCCTGCAGGCCCACCAACACACGCACACACACACACACACACACACACACACACACACACACGTACACCACCCAGGGAGCTAGTAAGACTGTTCACAGACACATGCTGATGCACACATAAAATTGTGTATGCAGTCGCACAAATTCAGACACACAAATGTACATACGTCCCCCTCCTCCTCTCCTCTCCTCTCCTCTTCCTCTCTCTATCTGGTGACAGCAAGAGAGCGAGGGGGAAACGTGAGCGTTGGCGGTCCAAGTGCCTTGGTGTCGACTGACAGATATAATTACAGGAGCGGTCTCTAAAATCCTCCCCACCACCCCCACGCCACCCCCCACTCCTCCTTTTTCCTCTTGCTGCCCCTCTAGCCCAACGCCTCCCCGCCCTCCATCGCCACTCTTACCCCCTCGGCCCTAACCATTATTTATTTTAGCAGCTCCAGCCCGCTTCAGAGGGCTCAGCAGCACTCACAGGGCCCCTGCCAAAAAGTGGCTTTCTGACTGAAAGCTTTCCAAACAAGCTCCGCTGGTCCATTTGGCTGGGATCCAACGCTCTGCGGTCTCCCTACTACCGCTCCCTCTCCCTTTCTCTCTAAGAAAAGAGGGAGAGAGGGAGTCTGGTTTGCATTAGGTTGAATATGTGTGTGTGTAGCCACATGTGCACCCATACTTCTACAAGTTCTGTGTGTGTGTGTGTCTGTGTGTGTGTGTGTGTGTGTGTGTGTGTGCGTGCGTGTGTTTCTGCCGATCTGACCCAGACCCAGAGTGATGGTCCCTGGAACCTGAAGCCACACCGTGCTATATAAACAATGAGCAGTGTATTTACACAGAGCTAAGAGAGCAGGAGACTGCGGCTCCTCCAGTGCATCACAGCAAAGCCATGTCTCTGATACTACGCAGACAACCTGTTTATGGCCTTGTGTGTGTGTGTGTGTGTGTGTGTGTGTGTGTGTGTGTGTGTGTGTGTGTGAAAGAGAGAGAGAGAGAGAGAGAGAGGGTGAGACAGGCCCTGCCAGGACCCTTCTCTGGTCTACCTCCCTCCCAGGTATCTTATCGCTGTCTGTGAAGATAGGAATATATGGAGAAGCTGTTATAATGGCCCCTGAGATAAGTCTGTGTACAGGAGAGCATGGTGGGCAGATAACACGTGATTAGATTAAAAAAGGTAGTCATGCGCTGGAATATAATATGTTCCATATTGCTGCCAGTCAGCACAAACATGTGGAGAAGTGCCTTACAAGTTGGGCTGAGTATTTTCTGAAATTCTTTGATAGAAGTGCCGGTGTGAAACCTTATTCAGACGTTTTCGCTGCAAAACTTTCTTTTCATTTAACATAAAACACCAGAGTTTTATGATGTTAACTTTTAACGCACCCATACAAGAACTTTGCCCAAATAAAATTGTCTAAATCTGGAAAAGATTACAAATCTGAATGGGTGTTTGATGCCAGTTTGCACAATTTTGATTCTGGGTGCAACAGATGACGTGCAGATTGGGCAGTGTTGAAGTTTGATACTTAACTCAACTTACAAGATGAGTCCCACAAAAAAAAAGAAAGAGAAGCAGTGAGAGAAAAAAGATGTGTTGAGCTCTGTTTGTGTGTCTTATGTCGAGGCATTTGTGTGAGGTTTTGCAGCTGTCCACTCTTCCAGGAATCAGGAACCAGACCCAATCTCACCTGACCTCCCGTGAGTGGTGGAGTGTGACCGAAAACACAAATGTACACACACGCACACACACACACACATGCATGCACACATGCATGCACAAGCCCTAGAGGAACAGAGCAACAGGACACACACTCTTCCCCAGGCCAGCAGAGAGGAAGGAAGTAAGGGCTGGTGGTCACAAAGCACGCCAACGGTAAACCTGCCTGTCACACACTACAAGCTGCCTTTCAGCAGTGTAACCTCCAAAATGAATAGACGTTGTAATGAAATATGTGGAGTTATTCAGCGTTTGTTCCTTTTCTAAATCAAACATGAGCTAGTTCTATTCATCTTGAAGAGCAGTTCAGCTTTGGCTTTGAAACTTTGACACTTGTGGGAACTTTGACAATAACGATACAGTTCTTAAAGAATATTTGCAAGTTGATTTCTGAAAGTGGATGGAACAGGTTTGGGAAAAGGTGATAAAGTTTCTGTATATCCTTTTTAAAAAGTCCTGAAAAGGTACAGTCCAATGATGAGAAGTAAGTGCACCTTAAATATAAAATCTTAAAACTAAAATTGTCTAAGCATAGGACAGCAGTCGCATAGAACTTTCACTAGAAACATCACTGCAACTCTTCTCCACGGACAGTGATTTGACTCATTGTCAGTCATTTTTGAAAACAGAGAACAGTACTAGCTACATTTTGAAGTACTGCATATAATACAGATATTAATTTGTGAAATACTTCGCCGGCAGGACATTATTTGTGATATGAATGGAAACCTTCAAACATTAGACATAAATGTGAGACGTACTATCTTTTGGAGCAGACTTGTGAATATACTTGATTATACAACAAGGTCCGACCGAGCAATCTGATTGGTCAACTAGACTTTTAGAGTAGCATGACAGCACATCTGACTAATCACTAAAAATATCACACCGCCATCTCCACATTGTCATGTCCTGAAAATATATAACATATATTATAATATAGTAAAATATTTAAGTTAGTAATTGTTGTATAATTGCAATATTACACTCAAGGGTGTGCGTTAACTTATTATTGGCACCTCAGTGACGCTAACGGCCTGGCTGCATCACTGTCGTGCCAATAATGACATTAAAGCACACCCTCTCGTGTAATATTGCTTAAACAGCAACTCACTGGAAAGACCTAATATATTGTTTATTCACTGTTCAAAACAGGTCATGTTCCTTGTGTAGACCATGAGGGAAGATGTTTGATCATGTTAAAAAAAAAAAAAAACAATTACAGTGTAGAGTCATGTGAAACTAAGTTTAAATATCCAGTGTGTAATGTTTAGGAGGACTTAAAAACTGGAACACAAAATATTTTTTAATTAATTTTCTATCTGCAGAGCGAGTGGGTCCTCTTCACACTGTGTTGAACCACCATGTTCCTTCAGTAGCCGAAAACAGTTTAACAAAGTTTAACTGTTTTGAAACATAGTTTCTCAGTCACACTTGGTTGAGTCGAGGAGTATTCACTTGGTTGCAATATGCAATCTCACCGCTAGATGCTGCTGAATCCTACACACGGGCTCTTAAACTGTCAGAGATCTCTCGATGCACAGTCATGTTCAGGTACATTATCATCAGCTGTAGAAATAGGTTGATTTACCAGCCTCCCAGAGGGAAAAAGGCTGTTTGTGTTGCGATTTAGGTTAGATCAGAGTACATTGTAAGTTTCATGTTTTATTGCTCATAATATGAAAATATGATTTAAGACCTTTGCTTTTTAGTAAAATGTCATCATTTTTCTGGATGAATGAAAACATTAAGTTGTGCTCTAGTTATACTTTATTTAAGTTTAAACCTTCTTTGTTTGCAATCTAATATTATATGTGAGAAGCTTTGATATTTTTTCTTAATTTTTCATTTTAGCCTGCTTATTTTTCGGTTCAACCAGTTTAGTTCTCTCTCTTTTTTTCTTTTTTTTCCATCTTTAGAAGGGTGTATTTATGAAACATTTGGTGTCATAGTTTTCTGAGCACAGCCAGATGAAATATGGTAAATTTGACTGCTTATTCTGCTGAGTGACAGCAAACAATAACAGCCATTTGAATGACTTACTAGTTTTTATGACACCAACAAAAACGTACAAAACTGGAACAGCTGGTTTTATGTGTGTGAACACAATGTCCATGTTAATAACCAGCGTTTACAGGAGCACTGAGCGACGTCGCAGAACAGAGAAGTGATTGTTCAGCTGGTTAGTTTGCAGTTGCTGTTTATCAGAGGGGTCAAGGCTGGCGGTTATTGTTTGAGTGCAGCCACTGGTCCTCTGCTGCACGTAGATGACTGTAATGAGCAAAAGGTTGCCCTCGCTGATAACTGTCAGCGAACCAGAGTGTCACCGCTCACATCAATCATTTCTCCGGCTGCTCAATTCACCCCTTTGTGTCCGTTCTTTCTTACTCTCTTCCTCCGTTTTCTTTTTTTTTTTTTCAATCTTTTTATTACCCTGCAATTACAGCTTATCTGCAGTGGTAAACTTGGCCCCTCTACTTCCTTATCTCTCTTGCCTGGGCAGAGCAAGGGTCTCTTGAGTAAGAAGACAGGAGGACCGAGGGAGGAAGAGAGAGGGAGAGAGGGAGGGAGAGAGAGAGAGAGAGAGAGAGAGAGAGAGAGAGAGAGAGAGAGAGAGGGAGGGAGATAGCGTTGACAATAAGACAAATCAAGCAGAGAAGAAGGAGACCTCAAGCAAATGAATGAGCAAGTTGCAGAAAGGAAGCAGGCTTTACTTATGACTTCCTACACTTCTCTTCTATAACAGCCAGCACAATAGATTTTCTTTTCATTTTCACCCTTTCACACTGTCCGGCTGATAAAGAAAAAAGCTGGATTATATGGATTAATTCACATTTGCTGCATAATTATAGATTGAGGTTGAGGAACTTCTTTTTTTTTCACTTGCACTGAAATAGAAAAGTTGTTTTTTTTTATTAACTTATCTTCCAAGTTAATGTGCGTTTATACATCTACTCAAACATGAAGTCACGTTTTACCATCGGTGCTTCTTTCTTTTCATCGAACCATCCCCCATCATTCCCTTCTTTTACTTACCATCACCCATCCTCAGTGTAACCCTTTCTGTTCTCCCGGCTGGTCAGTGGGTTTTTGTGTGTGTGTGAATGTGTATCGGTGCGTGTGTGTCTTAAGGGTCACTGGGGTTAGGGAGTAGACCTTGGCCTTGTGGTCTGACCCCAGAGAAGAGACTGGTGTCTGGGTCTGAATGCCCTGTCTGACCTCCCTGTCACAGCCTGTGTGTGTGTGTGCGTCCATCTGACAAGATGCTTTGTGTGGACGTCTATGTGTGTTCTGTATATTTGCGCACATGTTTGCATGCGAGCACACTCGTATACCCATGTGTTCATGCTTGTGGGGCACCTATTTAGATTTAACTATTTGCATGTGTGTATACACGCATGAACATATCTGTGCTTGTCTGTGTCTTTATGTGTGTGTGTGTGTGTGTGTGTGTGTGTGTGTGTGTGTGTGCACATTATCCATCCCTCCCACTGTGTGTTGGGGGTGCAGGGGAGCAGGACTCTGACCAGACGAGACAGAAGTGACAGGTATTGATCATCGTTGTTCCAGTCAAGCAAAGACCCTCTCAAGCCTGTGTGCTTTGGGGAGAGTCCTGTCTGCATCCAGAGGGAGAGAGGGAGAGAGGGACAACCACAATCAATGTCTCATCCTCCTCTCGGAGCAGCGGGGTCAGTCTGGATTTACCTCACTTTTTTGTTCCTGACTGACAGCGGTAAAATAAGGCATGTCAGTAAACGAACAGCCAAATAACAAAAACATCAAAACGTCAATAGTCATATTTCTTTTCCTTCCTGTCTTCAGTCAAAAAAAAGATAGAGAAAATGGGAATATGCAGTGACAAAATGCAGCAAACTTTGCAAAATTGATGCTAGCTCTTATGATAGCACAAAATCACATCTCTCTGTGCTAATTGGGCTCATCCAAACCCTGCTTATTTGCAACAAATAGTGCAAAGGCGTCGAGACTATGACATTGTTTTCAGGAGGGAGAGTTGCATACCTCAGTCTTTTCACCGAGTCGTCCTCTGAGCTCCACAATCCCCCATCCCACCTCCTTGCCCTCACCCCTTCCACAGACAAATTGATTTGCAAGGGTCCGGAGCTGGCGAGCCCTCAGAGCACCACCTTTTTTGCATACAGAGCGCTGCAGGGATAGCACAATGACTTGGTCCAACAAAAGACGAGAGGAAAGAGGGATGAGGAGAGAGAGAGCGAGAGAGAGAGAGAGAGAGAGAGAGAGAGAGAGAGAGAGAGAGAGAGAGAGAGAGGGAGGGAAAAAGAGAGAGGAGGGGAGAGAGGGGGAGGTTTGTAAGGGTGGTGAGTGTTTGCAGGTGGGGGTTGGTTGCACCAGGCCAAACTCAGCAGGACAGGGAGAACTGGCTGGTTCAGAGGTCCATGATATCAACTAACACACACACACACACACACACACACACACACACACACACACACACACTCCAGTGCCCTCATGCCCTCAACCCTCCCTCCTTGTCCCTTTATCCCTGTCTGGTTGGAAAGGTCAGTGCATGTCTGGGAAAAGGGGTCCCAGGATCCCCAAACCCACACACACCCAGACACACACACACACACACACACACAGAAGTAGACAGACACAGTCCGGTCCATTCATGTTGATTTGCTGTAACACCAATACTGTACACACTTAAAGATAAAATACACAGCAAAATACCTTTGGTCATGGTGTTAGAGGTGTCTGAGAGAAATGTATGTGCGCTGGTCAGCATCAGCTGAGCCCCCCCTCCAGACAGTGCACCTCCCTATTGTTCCTCACCCCTACCACCCCCAAACCTCAGTGAAAGAAGAGAGTGAACACATTCAAATGGAAAACGTGGTCCATTGTGACCCGTGTTTTGTCTCCTCGTGATGTAAATAGCTACACTGGGCAGCAAACAGAAATATGTAGCAGCAGCAGATAACAACGCAACCACTGTCAGTGATGTCATATCCACTGTCATGTGACAAATGGTGCTTCAGGTACCTCTTTTGTATATTCACAGCACAAGGCTTGTGCCTGTACAGTTAATGTATTTCTGCTCTCTGGGCAACTGTCCCATCTACTCAATATTATAATAGAGTAGCAGCATAGATGGGACACACACACTCTCATATCTGCGTGGGTGTGTGTGTGTGTGCATATTTGGGTGTGTGGCGAGATGATCTGCTGTCTGGCTCTCTTCCTTTTCCCCTGATGCCCCTGAGACACTTCATGCAACACACACACACACACACACACACACACACACACACACACACAGACACAGTCTACGATCAAGAGGGAAGCCCTCTATATCCTCCATGAACCTCCCGACCTGGAGCCCTATACAGCCTTCCAGGACAGGGAAAGGAAAGAGGGGGGAGATGGGGGAGGGAAGGTTGCACCGAGGGGAGAGAGCGCGGGCCCAGCTGGGGTGGGGGAGGAGAATAAAAACCTCCCTCACCCTCTGCTCCCTGACCCGCTGCACGGAGGAGGACTTGCCGTGTCTGGTCCACTACACGGCTGTGGACGAGTTGTCCGGCACTTTGCTCAACTCAACTTCGCTTTGATTTGCTGCACCATAATAAGAGACGCTGACTTCATCCTAAGTCCCAGAAATTTATTGCAGGCATCACACATCCCATGCATGTAGTTCAGATGAAAAATGGCAAGCGGTGCATTTTAATAGCTCATCTGTGGAAGAAAGTCAAAACTATCTTCTCATTCTTGGATGTAATAAACTATAATGTTACACTGAGCAGGATGTTAACCCCACCTCAACATTTCTACAAGACAGGAAGTCTACAAATATTTAACATCACACTTTTAGATTCACTTTTGACTGTCATGGTTTGTCTGACTAACATTTTGTGTCAAATGCTACAAACACAGAGCTACACGTTTAGTTTTTTTATGACTGTCAGGCTGTTTTGAATGTTTATTTTACACCTGCTGAACATGTTTCATTTTATGGTGACATCGACAGTGCACATGCATTTGTCTGTGATTATATTTTTGCATTGCTTCCTGTTTTTTTTAGTGGTTGGCTGTTATTTAAACACATGTTGACACTTTCTTTATAATTAGTACACGAAAGAGGACATTAGGGAAATGAGAACACTTTTCTTAACTTTTGTGCATCACTTCCACCAAAGCTGCAGTCAAATCATCTAAAGTGTTTCTCAAAAAAAAAAAACTCGAAGACTACTTATCTGCTTCCAGTTTATGTCCAGTTTGCATACTGTAGATCCATAGGGAGTGTATCTTCTATATTCTGTACATGAGTGCAGATATTTGCTTTCCTGTAGAAGCAAACCTCCTAAATGTTTTCCCCCCCCTTTTGGTACAAAGTATCTGTTGTTGGAAATCAACTCCAAAATAATTACAAGATGTCAAATTTAGAAACACTGATAAGATAATAACATTATATAATTTTGCTGTTAGGCACATATGATGGAAAACAAACAGGAGTTGGTGAAATGGAGGATGTTGTGCTGCACTATGCTGTCTAATATGCATCATCGTCATAGGGGAAATTATCAGACTGAGGATAAAAGTCAGAAATCAGCTGAAGGAATTTACTCATATACATATATATAGCATCCATGAGCCAGTCAGGCTTGTCAAGATGATGTTGAACTGTTATCCTTGGTTGCCAGGTGATGCATGAGGACTATATGCTATGATGCTACCCAGTTCAGTACTCCATGGTTCTGCTTTGATATGTAATATTACACTACAGTTTATGTTGCCCTGCAACGTACTTATCTCTACTACAGACTGTGCTGCTAATCCCCCCCCCCCCCCCCCCCAAAAAAAAAACATGTAACCCTCAGCTGTTACATGAAATTTACTCTGTTGCAGATGTTTGTGTGCTCTCGTAGACACAAAGCTGCTGGGTGTTGACTTCATATTGAGAAGGGTCTTCTTCTTCGCTGTGATCTGCGCTCTGAGAGCAGCTGCCTGGAGGGAGAGACGTACAGACAAAACAGTGACACAGATCCACGTCGAGGACAAATACACAGATAAGTCCCGGAGAAAAAGTGGGAGGGAAGGTGAAGGCTATATTATGTCTGAAGACGTTGTTTGTCAGTGACACTGATGGAGTGCCATTGCTTTGTCTGTGTGTTTATATGTGTGTGTGTCTGTGTGTGTGTAAGAATTTGTGCGTGCGTTTAAGTTTGTTTACATATTTACATATCAGTAGTTCATAGGACCCAGGGTCTTGTTTACCTGGTACTTAGTACACTAGGTGGTTCACACACATACAGACACACACACACACACACACACACACACACACACACACATACAGACACACACCATAAAGGTTTTCTGCTGGTCTTGCCCCTGATCTGGGTCAGGGTAGACCCCATTCAGGTCCATTCCATCCCCCAGAACCCCCTGCTGTTTCTGTGCTTCATCTCCATCCCAGCAGCCTCTCACTCCTCCATGCCAGGGATTGTTTCCAAAGATTAGACTTAATATGAATATCCATAAACAGAATGGGACTCCCAGACTGTGAAAGCTATCAAAGACATATTTGCATCTAATCCTCAAAGAACCCCCTCCCACCCCTTACAGAGAGCTCACTACCCCCTTTCGGCCCCCAAAAAAATCCTACTAAACCTCCCCCGAAAAAACCCTCAAACTTGCCATCCCCCAGCCCCAGAAACCCTCCCCTCTTGCCCCCCGGACCATCCCATCCATTCCCCAACCGTTGGGCCAGACAAGACCAGACCAATTCTGTTGGGGATTATTTGGCTTAGTGATGAATAATGGATGACCATCTCCCCTCTGGCTCTCCACCACAGCAGCACCTCTCAATTGGCCTTGGCATCGAGCCATTCACTGGCCTGTCTGGATGGCTGCTTGGCCGGCTGGCTGGCTACCCAACCCAAGAGATCTACATGATGATTGCAATATTGGGAAAGTATGGACGGAATATTAGTTCTGAATATTGAAGAACATGTTGATCTTCATTAAATTATGCAGTGTCAGATCCGTAATATGCAGGGGCACTATGGTGGTATAACTATTATCAATTTACCAAGTCAAATCGTGGATTTCCTTCAACATGCCATATTTATTTTGGCACATTTATTTTTGGTGGCTAATGGTAAAAAAAATAATGAGGCCAATTTTCAGCCATAGAAATCTGCAGTTTGTATTTGTCACTTTGAAAGCGTTTGTCTCTCCTTGAGATCTTTACTAGAGAACTGCTCACTAGACATGAAATTACTGAATGCTTTTCAATGAATTAAAATATAAACTGATGGTCTTGGACCCTAAGTAGACCACGGGGGCAGAGAGAGTGTTGTACAGAGCGTGGGAGAAAGGCCGGAACATTGTCCTTGCCCTGAAAAGCAAGGAAGCCACTCTTCTTTTATTCCTCCTCTCATCCTTGTTTTGCACTTTATCTCTTTTCATTCGCTCCGCTCTCCGTCTTATTTTCAATGGAGCACTTGGGGCCAAAGAGATGTCAGTGCTGTGGATACACACACACACACACAAACACACACACATACACACACACAAGGACACACCTGGGCATAAGAGTGCCAGCTGAAAGGAGACAAGTTCATCCAAAGGGCCTGGCTAACAGTAACACAGGAGGGGCCAAGTCCTATTGTGCCCCAGGTCCGCTCAGAAGCTTCTTACCCCTCACTTTTCCTGAAGACAGGCTCCCAAGGTGCAATTCGACAAGATGGTTTTTGTACACTCATTATTTGTGACCCTTTTTTGTCTTTCATTTTCTTGTTTTACGGCTTTGTTTGTTTGTTTCTTTCAGGCGAGAGTAGAGTAGCCTTGGGTCTTTTGACGACAGCTGTGCTGCCGAGCTCTGCATAGAAACAACACAAGTTCAGCACAATGACTGACAAGCGCTTTGTAGGACAGGAGGCCCACAATGAATGTGTCCCCACTAAAGACCACCGGTTGGCCCCATAAAGACCAGAATATTAGAGGCTGCCTTGTCCAAGAGAGTCGACTGCACTCCTGCGACCCCCTGGAGTAGTTTGGACAACTGCGACCTCCGTCCTGCTGGATGGTGAGATGTGGGCAAAGGCTCTTAAAATATGTGCGGTCTGGACAGATGAACTGAAGACAAAGTAAGGAAAGAAAAGGTGTGGATGAGGTGGATACGTTTTATTTCGAAGACTGGGTGTGACTCTGTCTGAAAGAGGGAGTGAGACATGAAAGGAAAAAGAAAGAGCTAAAAAAAGAGAGTCCATAAAGAGTCCATAAAACACCAAGTATGGAGGTGACACAGACTCTCTCTCTCTCTCTCTCTCTCTCTCTCTCTCTCTGTGACACACACTCATACTGTCAAATTGACATTACTCAGAGGTAAGTAAGAATGTACATGCATCCAAGCTCATACACAAAAACTGTAAATACTGCAGGCAGAAGGAAGTATGTGCTGGGTGTAATAAGGTTAGTCTGGCAGGTCAAGCATGTGACCGTGGCCCTGCAGTCCCTCTTCCCTCCCCCCATCCTGCTCTCTTTGACCCCGGGGCCTCAGGAATGACCCAGGAGTGAACCAGGAGTGAACTAGGAGTGGCGCTGCAATTCTCAGAAACTTCCAGAAACTTCCAGAGCCCTCTCACCCTTCAACCTTGGCCAATCTCAGTCTCTGTAACCCCTGCAACAGCTGGAGCGGCTCAGAGAGCTCTGCTGGCCCCCACAGGGAGGGTCAGTCCTGCCATGTACACCTTTAGGGACACACACATGAGAATATATATAAGTTAAATATAGATAAGAAAGAATGGGGTAGTAGACATTGTGTAGCATAAACAATGTGAACAGGGCTGGTGGCAGGATTTTAGAAATGTAGTTTCTGTAATCGTTGATGTCTTAAACTGAAATAAATTAAACTTTCTACAATACCTGAGCATGGCAACTAGGGAATGGTAAGGTTGTGATTATGGCACGGTTAAGATGTGGTTAGATGTTTTATTTTTTATGGTTATGGACAGGATGGGACAGTGGTTATGCTGAATAAAAAAGGCAAACTGTAAAGTCCAGTAATTTACTGTTGACTTAAACCGAGGGACTTGCAAGAAATCCCTCCAAGCCACAGATGATGTGGCTCATGGTACGTTTACTGACAAGTAAACTGTGTAATGTGTAAAAAATAATTTTGTTTCTAAAACTGTTTTCTGGCTGAGACCTAGAGAGAATATATGCCAGTCTCACACTGAATATGAAGCTGCAGCCTGCAGACGGTTAGCTTCGGTTAGCATAAAAACCAATGACAGTATAAAGAATGGGCAGAGAGAGTGTCATCCATTGGTTTCCAAAGCGCCTTTTTGAAGAAAAAAATATGTGGTGCTGGCCGCCATCATGCTCAATGTACTATTTCTTTCGCCTCACAGCTAATCTAAATATTGGCAAAGATGTGGATCATCAGCAGAGGTTGTCCAAATGACGCCTTAGTTATAGAGACCAAAACTGTTTTTTGAACCATGTTTATTTCTGCTGTCAAGTTGGGCATTTTAATTTGGGCACTTATGGAGATTAACTCACTTCTGCAGCCTGTCTCAAGTGGCCGCTCGTGGAATTACAGTTTTTAGCACTTCCGCACTGGCTTCATTTCCCAGTGCCGGACACTGCTGCCTAATAAAAACTAAAAACGGAAGAAACTAGCTAGCTAGCTTGGCTCTGTCCAAAGCAAACTTAATCCAGCTCTCTAATTAACACTTTATATAATCTTTGTTTTATTCATCCAAAAACTGAAGTTTGGAATTTATTTGTGGGACTATTTCTTGGAGGGGAGCAGCAGTTTTGGCACCACCGCGAGGTAAGCTAATCAGCTGCTGGCTGTATCTTCATATTCACAGGACATGTAAATGTGGTATTAATCATCAAACTCTGCATGGAGAAAACAAAGCAAGCAAACAAGCAAAGGGGTCAAACAATTGCTTTAAAAATATTGAAAATATAAGAATCAGACCATCCTTGCGCAGACGACAGGATCGCAGTGTGCTACAGTCCTGGAGAACACATCAAAGACAAGTACCTGTAGAAAAGAACAGTTTCTATGGGTGACGAACAAGCTATCAATGATGTATTTACTCACTTACTGTGCAGTCTTCACTCACACCAAATTGTTGTGGCATAAAGAGGCCAGAGGACGAACTTCCCCTCTTCATTCACAGGACTGTAAACAGACTCCCTACTGTCTTCCACTGCACGCACCTCACACACACATAGACACGCATGCAGGTGCACTGAGAAGCACGCGCAAGTCCGAGGGTACTGATAATATGACCCCGTTTTACTGGTCATATAAATTCTGCCAGCGGCGTTGCACCTGGAGAACACACACACGCATGACACAAAAATATGACCTATGCATACTCAGCATACACTAACCAAGCCATATGCAGACGCATGCATGCGAGTGCACATGTCCACATGTGTAAGTCTGTCTGGGCAACACATCCATATGTAATAAAGCAAAACACACGCGTAAACATGGGCTACAGTTTTTGGCAGCGGTGGCTGAACAACAGCGCACGGTGCCACTCTGAGCTCCACGCCCCATGGTTCAAGGTCAGATCAGCCAGTCTCTGGAATCTACTGCCCCTGCCCCACCCCACCTCCCTCACCCCCTGACCCTCCCCTCTCCTCCAAGCACACCATGCTCTGGAATGAACCACCCGTGCAGTGTGCCAAAGGAAACCCCTTCAGCAAGCAAACCACATACTGATACTGTGAAGTGCAGATAGTGCTGACTTGTGCAAGGCTGTCCCTAATGTTCCAGCGCACACACTGTACACGCACATGGCAGCACAAACACTTGTGGCGCTGGAGTATGGGTAACGCGCTGTACAGTTTGTGGGAATGTCAGACGTCCCGAAGATCAGCAATAAAGGCAATACCTCAAGGCGTATATCTGATTGCACACCATGAAACCAAAAGAGTCCGCTCAATTATGGGTCAGCGCAGTATTCAAGGCATTCCTTCCCCCTCACCCCTCGCCCCCTGTCCTTCTTTTTCACTCTGGGGTCAAAGTTTTCACCTTATCTGGAAGCCATCAGCAGTACCAGTCCCACCTCTGTGACTCATTTAGTTCAAACTGTTGCACGTCGTTAAAATCCCTCTCTCTACGTCTGAGAAGTAGGAAAAAGAAGGGGGGAAAAAAATCACGCACAGAGACATTTAAAGCAATACTTCACAAGCGAGGTAATCCGGTTCTCTGCCAAGAGTTTCACTGCCAGTTACAGCACATATTGTCTAGCGGGCAGACTACGACTCAGATCTTGTGAAGGCGAAAGAGGAGAAGAAGGAGGAGGAGGAAGGTGGGGGGGGGGGGGGGGGGATTCTGCTGTGATTCAGTTTACTATTTTGGCTGTGGCTTTCTTCTCGCTGTGTGGTCATGGGGGAGATCGGCGCAGCCAGCAGGCACTGAGGACACTGGCTGGCCGCAGCCCGACACAGAAGCCACATGGCCAGAGAAAGAAAGAGAAGGAGACAGAGTTAAGTGAGGGTGAGGTGTAAGGAGAAAGCCAAGCAGCTATAGGGTGAGGAATGTGTGTGAGGTTATTCTGGTATTCTCTTTTATGTTCTCACATTTTCTCACCTTCCGTCCCCGACTCTTCTTCCTCTATCTCGTGCTTCTCGAGCACTTCTCCCCTCTCGCTCTTGCACTTCAACTTCAGCATGACCAAACTTCAACTTAAACCCCGTCCCTCCATCCATCCCTCTGTCCCTCTTTTCTCCCTTCCCCCCCTTGCTCTTTCCTCAGACAGACACAGCTACCCTCCTGGACGTTTCCTTTCTGCCGGCCTGCCCCAACAAAGGTGCTCAGTCATGTGAAACCTAATCTCCAGCCCCCCAAAACCTGACCCTTGACCCCTTCAGTCTTCACACAGCCAGAGGGGGAGGGGAGCCGGGGCAGGAAAGGGAGGCTTTTGGGAAAAGGTCACATTCCCGAAGACACTTTTGTGTACGCACGTGTGTGTGTCTATGTGTGTGTGTGAGTGTGCATGCACCCAATCCATTATGTGGTTTGTGTTCCAGCATCAGCATGTGTGTTTGATTCTGTGTCTGCGTACAAAAGTGCATGAGGGGAAGTTTTCCTGTATACTCCTGTGCACTTAACTGCCTTTTAAGTTTTCATGTGTGTGCATGCATGCATGTCTTTATACAGTAGGTATGAGTGTGTGCATGCGCAGGCACACTGTATGTGCATGTTTGTGAGAAAGCACTTTCAGCCCCCGAGCGTTGCTGCTGCCCATAGACAAAACACAGACTTTGTTTTCTAGCCAATCTAGACCTATGAGTCTTGTCTGGGCAGAGCTCCTCTCCTTCCACCCTATAGTGGCAATCCTCAGATCTTTGTGTGTGAGTGTGAAGCATGGTGTGTATATGTGTGAGGCAGTGGGTGTCAGCTGTCCTGGGTGATTAGTGCTTTTATATTGTTCCAAGGAGCCCGGACGAGGCCCCCTCTTCACTGCACCACAGCACAGCTGCAGTCTGCCTCTCCATCTCTGCTCTTCAGCCTTCCTCTGCTCACTGACACTCGTGAGACAGGCTCGGGCCGGAGAGAAAAAAATGAGCCCGCAACAGAGGCAAGAACTAGAGGAAGAGGAATGGACAAAGAAACGGAGCATGACAGTACATATAACATAGGGAATGAAGAAGTGGAGGTATGAGGGAAATAGAGAGGGATGATCCACCGACAGTTGACGCAAGGAGGAGACGGGAGAGACAGAGAGATGGAGGAAGGCAGAGGAATAGAGGGAGAGCAGTGGACAGGGAGAAGTGGCATATTAGGAGGATTAGAGAGTCGATTCAACGCGCCGACTCTCTCCTGGACAGGATTTCCCCAGCTATGCCTGGGAGGCCTCCCCTGCTTTAAACACACAGGCAAGTCGGGACAGAGAGAGAGAGAGAGAGAGAGAGAGAGAGGTGAAGTAGTGGAGGAAAAGTGAAAGAAGGAGGGGGGAATCTTTATCTTTTCAAGAGTGCCTGTGAACTAGTTTTGATTAGCATAATGAACCAATAAATTCTTGCCCTTCAAAAGAGAAGCAGTGTATCCCCCTAAGACTCGCCAGAAATTAGAGTAACAAAAATAACACTTTTCATTTGCTCCAACATCTTGTTTTACAAATAAAAAACAAGTTTGAGGAAGAAAGCTGTTCCAACAGGACAGCTTTCTTCTTTTTTGAAAACCCTCCTTTCAGCGTAAGAGCTGTGACTGTTGCCTTTACGAGTTAAGGACATATGTCTACACAAGGAAGAAGAGGAGGGGGGCTGGGGATGGTAGGCAAGGGCCAAGAGTCTGCTATGGGAAAAGTATGTCTGCTATGCATGGGTTAGTTTGGTGGCGGGATTTGTGGGCCAGAGCTTTGTTGCTCTCTTGACATTGAACTTGGGAGATCGGAGACAGTCTTGGGTGGGGGTGGGGGGTGGGCGGTAGTAACCACCCTCGTGAACTTCATAAGTGTGTATATGTGCGAGAACACACACACAGGCTAACAATTCCTCTCTCCCAACACCCACCCAACCACCCCCACTTCCTTGCGACTCTGCTTTATCTTAACTGTCAACACCTGGCCTAAGCAGGAACCTCTCTCTATCTGTGAACTTTAATCTGGCCCTGCTAGGCAAACAGCGCCAGGCTCGGACAAGGAGAGCGATTAGTCTGTCACGTTGCCCTCCAGTGCTTCAGCAGGGAGAGGAGGAAACAGGGAAAGGGAGAGGTCGGAAGAAAAGAGACGGAGACTGGGGACATAGGAGGATATATAAAGTTAGATAAAGCGTAATGAAAAAAGACAAAAAAAACACATAAAGGAGGAGGGGGGGGTAAAAACACAAAAACAGAGCAAAGGTTGAGAGAGTGTTGTGGTAAGGAGATGGGGGAGGGGAAGGGCAAGACAAGAGAGGAGACAGGAGGAGATGGGAGGATTGCTGGAGATATAACACAGACGCTTCACTGACCCGACAAGGCCACAGACCAGAGATATGGTGGTGAACTTCCACCTTCCATGACGGGTGACTCAAGCTGAGCCATGCAAACACACCTGGGTGCAATGCAACCAAACAATTATGCTCACGATGGACTTTGGTGTATTGTAATATGTGTGTGTCTGTGTATGTGTGTGTGTGTGTGTGTGTGTGTTATCCTGAATATATGGTGTTTTCAATTACACCGTCAGTACGTAGACTACAATAAAGAAAGCAACAGCACCAGATTCAGATCTGTATGTATGTAACACTTTTTATTTTTTTCAAGACAAAATGGCTGAGTGAAGAGAATAATGCAGACAACAGCTGAAAATAGAGTGGCATCTCCGTAACTGAAAAATAACAACAACAAAACCTGTAAGTCGAGCAGGAACTCATGAACGTTGGTCAATGACCTTTGGTCATCAAATAGAGAAATTAAGCCATCACAATTCATCAGGAGGGAGAAAAATGAACTGATTTGTTTTGCAGTGACTCCGTTCTGAACAGAGCATGTGTGTGTGTATAGTCATAATAAATAACGTCGACCAATGCCGTAGGTCAACTTCAAGTTCAGTTCAGAACAAATAGCTTGAGAGTAAATACAGAACACAGGATGAGATCAGGCTGAAAACTCAAATGTACCTCAATACGATCAGCAATGATAACATGTACCAAACTTTTTTTTTTCTTCCTAGGATTTCCATTGTATTTAGAATATGCCTTGCATATGAGATGTACCATATTTAAATTATAAAGCACCATGGTTGTTTTGGCAATGAAAAAAAAAGTAAAAATAACAAAAAAGAAACTGTAGCAAAACAAACAAAAAAAATGCTTTTCAGATTGATGTTGAATTGAGAGTTGATTGCATATGACAAAAGGTCTTTTTCAAAAACGGCTGGAATGTTATCAGGTGGTACATGTTTAAGGACAGTAAAAAGTTGGCTACCGAGAAAACCCAACAATAGCTTGTATTACTGCATATAAAATGGCAGGAGAGAAAAATATATAAAACAAACTAAAAAGATATGTACAACCACCTGTTTTTACCTCATTGTGGTCACTCCAGCGGGACTGCCTGAAAAGGCCATCATATGACCTCTCACCCTTGGGGAACACCACAACATTTTCTTTTTCAAAAACATACTTATTTTCAAGCATACAAATTATTCACACTATATTATCCTGCCAAATTAAGAAAATATACGGTGGCAGCTTGTTGGGATTTTTTTCACTACAGAAAAAAAGGGTACATTGAAACCTTTAAAGAGTACAGGCAAAACAGTTAAAAATACAGGCTCCAACATAAATACTATAAGTGCCTACACTAAGTGAACATTAATTTCAAATACCATTCTAAATACAGGAAAAAAGTAGACCATAAATGTGTTTTGAACATAGGAACTTACATGAGTGTGCATTTTCCTATGTGTTTTAAGTTCTCTCTATATATTTATATATCATAAATCTCTCCCCAATGCAAATTTTTGTTCAACCTGAAGACTTGTGTATAGTAAAGGCAAAAAAGATGAGAGACATGTTCATTACAGTTCATTACATAGTGATCGGGTCTTGGATGTCACCAAGACAGAAAAGAGAAACAAACAAACAAACAAAAAATGAAACCAAAATTTAAATAAGGTTCTCCCCTAAAGATATTGAAGTGTTACTTTAAAAACTCAACAACACAATTTACTTATCTTTTAAATCAAATTTGTAGAATTTTTATCTTTCTGTACTGAGCTGTATATTTCTATAGTTGGTGTGAAGCAGGAGATTTCTATGGCGGTTCCTGCATTGATACCCCCAAGAGCCAAACTGATGTTTAGTTCTCAGGAGGAGACATGGCTGGCAACAGTTTCTAGTTCAACTCTGTTTTTTTCTCTTTTTTTTCTTATTTTTAATGCAAAGCAATGACACCACACTAATCTGTCAGCATAAGAGCAAGTTTTCCCTTGAGCGTCCGACTGTAAACTGGGAAAATTGAACAGTGCACGTAGATAGTCCCAGATCTGAAATCCGGTCCTCATTTTATACTCAACCGACTGTACCTCCGATTAGAGAGACAGATACAGAATCCAAGGCAGAGTGACAAGTGCTATATCATCACCAATGACAGGGGATGGAGATAAAAAATAAAACTACCACAATGAGGTCTCAAGCGTGTTAACTGAAAAGAACACGTGAAGAAGAAACGTGAAAATTTTACTCTTAAAAACATGTGTGGAGGGGGTAAGTTTTGGAAAATAAATGTTTCTACTAAATTCTTGACTTTCGATTTGGACTTTGTTCCCAATGTGAGTTAATAAAAAAAAAGGTTTCAGATTACTTAAGGGTTTCTACGATCTAATGCGGTAAAGAGAATAAGCGCTATAAGGACATAAACATTTGAATTGTAGAGACACCTGGTCAACCCACTCCCCACCCACTACCCTGACCCTCACCCACCTTTACCCTCCGTCACCCACCCACACCCCCCACCACCTAAAATCTGTCTGGCTTAGAACAATTAAAACCCACTCTGTGGTCTTTCAAATGGCTGCTGGCTACACTGCCTGCTTGCTGACACTGAAGAAACATAATTCTGTGCTACTTACAAAAAAAACCTGCAAACTTTTAATTTTCAAAGAAAATAAACACTCTGGAAAATTAAGAGCTTTACGTTGGTTAAAACAACTTGTCAGACTACCCTCTCAGTATGGTACACGTGTACCGGAAAACATGAACTCCTAAAACCCAAGACTCTACACACCAAACTCCTACTCCTTTTTAGCATGTAACATGCCAGTAAACAGAATCATAATCTGGAGAATAACAATATACATGAGTCAGGCAGATAAATGATTTACCAGAGATACACATAATCTTTTTTTTTTTTTCGTTTTTTTTTTTTTTCGTTTTTGTTTCAGCTGGTTCCTTATGCTCCGCTAAGTCACAAAACGACAGGGTCGTACAGGTGCTTGATGCAAGGACCTGCTTTTTCCATATGTGCAGAAAATGTCCTGTAATTTTCTATAGCTGAAACTCCGAGCTTATAGCAAAAAGGAGGATTAACTAATGCAGGTAAAATATCCAAGGCACTCTTTGTTGTCATTTCACACCATATTGTTAATTTCATTGCTGTTTGTCAAAGAAATATTTAATGGCGCTAGTGCCTAGCATTTCATAGGCAGCCCAAATTTTATATATATATATATCTATATATATCTCTTATCTCAATCTTGCATGGAAAATCTTTCACAAAGATCAGTTTTAAGTGTGACCCTGCTTGTCTTGATGTTTTGATAATATGACACTGTCCACTATGTTTGAACACAAAACTGTACATGATATGTAAAACAGTATGTACTGTATGCAGCATGGGTTCATAACTAACTTTTTTTTTATGTTGAAGAAATCAAAAGTATTAACAGCAACACATGTACAACCAAACCCACCAGCCAAGGACAATTTTCTCTCTAAGTAGCCAAAACACACTGAGCATGCTGTCCAGTTACAAAAAATACAAAACGTGTAAATTATTGCACAATAGAAAGGCTCAAAAAGTTTTGCGTTTGATGCAATAGTATTGCCCCAATGATGGATCATGCATTCAGCTTTTTCCAGTCGGGGATGATAACAGGGCGGTACCGTGTACTGGTGTCTAACCCTGATGTCCTTTCCCCTCATTTATTGGCTAGTTAGCCAGGGTCACTTTTTAGCCAGGGGAGCTGAGAGAGAGAGAGAGCTGCCAGCATGCTGCTCTTTGCCTACTCAGTCTTAATGTCATTAGCCAGAGGGCGGTCGCTGTGCCACTTCTTCATGTGTTTCTCTAGAGTGCTGTATACACTGAAAGGCATGTGGCAGATTTCACATTTGTACACATCCTTGCCCATCTGTCCGTGGGTCTTCATGTGGCGGGTGAGCTTTGAGCTCTGGGCGCACGCATAGCTGCACAGCTCACACTTGTAGGGCCGCTCTCCAGTGTGACTGCGTCGGTGCACTGTCAAGTTGCTGCAGTTCTTGAACACCTTGCCACAAAACTCACAGGTGTCACTGCGCCGGCCGTCCTTGGAGTTCGGCCTGCCATTCCCATGGGGAGTGCTGGCTCCACTGCCAGTGCCACTGCGTCCTGAGGTGGCCCGTTCCCCGTCCAGCTCGCCAGGTGGAGTGGAGAAGCGCAAGCTGCCATTTTCTGACGAGTGCTCAGATGAGGAGGCGAAGGGCGATTGTCTTGAGTCCCCACCTGTAAAGTTGATGAAGGGGTCCTTGAGTTGTCGTGAGGCAGCGTAGCCAGCTAGCCACTGGGAGTAGACGTTGTCCGTGTTTGGAATGGTGGGCGTGGGGGGGTCAAGGTCCTTCTCCACCTTGATGCGCTTGGACAGAGGACTGAGGGAGCCAGGGCTGACCCCTCCGCCAAGCAGCTTCCTGGACAAGCTATCAGTGGATAGAGGTCCCAGGCCATTGATGGTAGTGGTTCCATCATCTGCTCGGTCTGACTCCATGGCCAAGTCTTCATCACCAGGTTCCCGGGACAAGCTCCGGCGGTGTGGGTGCAGGGCCTCACTGTTCTGGTGATGTCGGGCCCCTTCTAGCCTCAGGCTGAAACGATAGTCATTCCTTCCCTCTCCTTCTTCAACTCCAGGCTTACTCTCAATTTCTTCCTCCTCCCCCTCCTCCTCCTCTTCTTCCTCTTCTTCCTCCTCCTCTTCTTCCTCTTCCTCCTCCTCGTCCTCATCGTCCTCCTCTTCATCTCCATTTTCAGATATCAGGCCATTGTTCTCACTCTTGAACTTGGCCACCACTGACTTGAGAGCATCCGTGGCGCTGCCCATCAGATCACTGGTACCAGGTTCAGGAGAGCTTGCAGTTGAGAGGCCATCATCTGACTTGGCGTTAATCAACGAAGACTTGCTTTGACAGTGCGTCTTCATGTGTCGTTTCAGTTTGCTGGCCTGGGTGCAGGCATGGTTACAGAGGTGACACTTGAATGGCTTTTCACCTGTGTGGCTACGCCGATGAACGATTAGGTTACTCTGGAACTTGAAGGTCTTCCCGCAGAACTCACAAGACTTTGCCTTGAGAGGTGTGCCCGGTTGGACCGCATTGGATACGGCATTGGGTGTGGAACGTGAGCCAGAAGGTGACTGAGAGGTGGAGAGGGGAGGCGTGGCTGAAAACGGAGGCTTTGAACCTGGCTGGAATGGCTGCAGCAGCCGTTGCATAGGGTTGGGCCTGTTAGGGGAGAGAGGCGGGGAAGCCCCAGTGGCATTCCCAGCCAACTCACGTAGACGTCTAGAAAAGTCCATGCTTGGAGGAGCTTCTAGTGGCACTGAGTTCAGCCTCATCACCCTGTCAAAGGCGCTGGGGTGGTGGGTTGCCAGGGCCAGGTCATCAGGGCTGAGGTGGTGGCGTGGCGGCGGGCTGAACAGCGGTGGAGTCCGAGGGTAACGGCCTTCACGAGGTGTGGACGCCGAATCCCGGCCAGACCCAGAGCCCGGCATCCTCAGGAGGCTATAAGGACTGCCGTCAGCCAAGTGGACAGCATGGAGAGGAGGCTGGGAGGAGGCACAGTCACCCCCCATCCCAGGAGCTGCAGCCACACGCGGTGTGAGGGGGCTACCGGGTTCACTCTCCAGGTAGATGCGGAAGCCGTGGGTGTTCTGAGCATGCTGGAGCAGAAACCAGGCACTGGTGAACGGCTGCTTACAGGTGGTGCAGGTGTAACTGCTGGGCTCATCTTTATCTGAACAAGAAAGGGACACAGAGAGAAACAAGATTTTAAAATGATGCAATAAAATAATAAAATAGATTTCGGTAACAACTTACTGGTGAAAATCTAACTGATATTACACCATAATTGTAGAAAGACACTTCATAAAAAATGTCCAAAATGATCATAAAAATCTTAGCAAATGTGACAGGAGTAAAACCATTTCATTTTTTTTAAACTGCACTTCTCTGCACTGTTATTTTTTCATTTTCTAGCACAAAATATGCCTGTATTACATCATAATTATATCTGGCCTCAATGACTATGATTAGATAGAAGCTTTGAAAAACATTTAACATTTTTTGAAATGGAGCCACAAAATTGGATGAAAATAATTTTCTTAACAGAGAAATAAATCTTACTTTTGATATTGTTAACCATGGCTTAACACGCCGCACAATGCATTTTAAAATTGCTATTACAAAATCTAAGATTGACCCTTATCAAATGTGAAAGATAAAATATGCACTTCACAATTTTTCAAAGCAGCATTCCCTTCCAGCGGGTGCACGTTTAACAAAAGAATAAATAAAACAATAATGAGAGCTAACTCAGGCAGCAAACACACAATTTACACAGTTGAGCAGGCATAGGAATATTTAAAACAATAATTGACTTTCAATAGCACTTGCACACTGACCGGAGATTTGCCTGACAATGCACGCCTAATCTCGTTAAACACACTCATCTCCCCTCCAATACTATGTTTACAGAATTAGCTGGGCTAAAGTGGGACATGTATCTGATGCTGCATATTAATGCTGAATACAAATAAGAGGTCACATGTTAATAAATTATACCAGCGTTTATCACAAGAAACACACATTCACAGCGAAGAGAAGCAAAAGGGAAAATTGTGTACGCGTGTTTGTGTGTGGGTGGGGAGGCGCCTATGAAAATGCATTTCATGCATTACTTTTCTATTTCAGATATTTCATGCTTTATGGATTTATTTAAATCCTCTCAGGTGAATAGAAAAGGAGAAGAAGGGGAAAGCAGAAGTGAGAGATATGCAAAATAAGAAGCATCCGCCTCTTGCAAATGTGCACCCTCTTTCATCTTTTGGCTTTCTTATCCTTTCTTCTCTTTTTTTTTCTTTTTTCACTGGAGGGCATTTTTCTGAAGTCATTTGCAGACACTGAACCCAAAACCATAGCTATACTGTGCGAGAGAGGGCGAACGAGGGAGAGGGAGAGAGGAGGATATGCCATGTGTGCGCGTGATTGCGACTATGAAGCGATCCCTAAGATGGTGGATGGACAGTCTCGCTGCCGTGGTTAAGAGACAAAGGGGTGAAGAAGGGACAGAAAGAGAAGACGGCTGCTGCGAGGAAAGAGGGATGTTGTGGATGAGCTATAGACCGAACAGATTGATGTTTTGTGGTTCCCCTTTCTGTCTCATGTGTCCATGGCCACCATGGCCCCCTCCGAACAATCTCACTTAAAGACCAGAACACGGCATAAAATGTGCACCCAATCAAACCTCCACACAAACCTTTTTCTCTTGACTGAAAAGAGTTGGAAGGGGGGTATACTGGTAAATTATGGATCATTACAATCTGCAAAAATTACAGTTAATTGCTGCCACCTGCAAGGGGCTTTGACCCACTATGGAATTTTTCCATCATAAAAAAGCCATTTGCCCATACACGTTTTTGCTCCCTCTCTCATAAGCACAAATAAAATGTGCCCATTACATTGGCTTTGGCTATATGTATGCTTCCTGATTATGTGTGTGTTTTTATGGCTTAAATAGAAAGCCCCATATCACTCGTAAAACGGTTGCAATAACCTGGCCTCTCCTGTTCACTTTGCTTTGATTTGCAGCCTATACGCAGTTCCTCAAGCCCTGTCTTAATGTGTGGGCAGACAGTGTATATGCACAAGGAGGAAAACAGATGATTTTTTTTTCTGCCATTGTGAAGGACGAGAGAGGGAGATTTTTTTTGGCGGGGGGGGGGTTTGTCTAGAATGTCGTCTTCTCCTCCGAGACAGAGCCGCATCTCCATCAGAGGAAAGAAAGCACTGATCGTGGAAGTGGAGGAAGGCGGCAGGGAAACGGCGAACTAGAGAGAGAAGTGTGGCGTGAAGGGGACATTCCTAATGACAATCCACCACGTTTCTGAAGGGCACAAGAGCCACAACGTGGCACTTCAAAGCCATAGTCAATTCATTCTCTTGCATGTCTTCTGCTATGCAATCACAAGCCCATCTATGGACATTTGACAAACTGTGCTCACGTCACAAGAAGCGACAATAATTGTTATTCCTGTCCAGGCAGTGGACACGTTGATGGGCATCAACACGCCAGACCAACACATGCCTAGATTCACAACAACAGCAGAGAAGATATCTAAATAAGCCCACTATTGTCCTTAATAGCTGTCCTCAAAGGGATGGAAGGACAGTTATTGAAAAGGAGAAAAGACATTCTGACAAGGCGTTTGACAGCCTTGAAGGTTTTTTTTTTTTTTTTTTGGCTCATAAGAAGAGCAAGAACTGTGCGAGGGAGGACAGATGATCTTATAAACGAGTATGTCCTCTAATGGAATAAAGGAGAGCCCCCTCTCGCTCTCTCTTCGTCTGTTTCTCTCCTTCCATTAACTCTAAGTCTGTGGAGAGTTAGGGCTGGTGAGCAGGAGAGCTGGGGCTAATGCTGGATCTCCAGGTCCCTTTGAAATAGGATCAGCAGAGAGGAGAAACCACACTGACAACCCCTTAGCTGCCATTTCATGGCAGGGGCTGAAAGAGGGGACTTTGGGGGAGAGGAGACAGAGCGCATATAGGAGAAGTGAGAGAGAGAGGGCAGGAGGATCAGGAGCAGAAAAGTGGAAGAACGATAATCGCAAAAAAAAGAGAAATATAAAGAACTAGAGGGGCAGAGGACAGAGGAGAGACGCAGAACAGTCAAAGGAAGAGAAAGGGGGGTTAATAACTCCTTCAAAGCCATTTCACCACATTGCAACACAAAGCAGGGGGAGGCTATTATGGTGTCTAACGGACATAGTGCATGGCTATCAGGCAGAGAATATGATCCAGGGCTCATGCAAAAAGCACAAGGCCGACTGATGCAAGGCCAGGGTGGAAATTATGGCGCCTTAAACAGCAGATATGTTCACCCGTAGCTGCTGACACCGTATTCACACCACCGTCCCAGACAACAGCGTTGGCCTGGACAAAGCATCGCACACGAGCAGCGCAGAAGAGCGAGGCGTCATGTACACTTTACTCATGCAGATTGCTCTCTTGTTAGCGACCCAACCCCCAAAGCAAGTCTAACGCGCACTCAACAATCACAGCGCACGTGCACGCAGAGTAACCACACCACCCCCCCACCCCCGCCACTCCCGTTATCCCATCAGCCAAAACAGACCCACAAATACGTACGACAAAACACAACAGACGCCAAGACAGCGATGAGAACGTTGGCAGGTTAATGATGTGTTAAGAAAAAAAAACTTATTTTTAGTCGTTTCCTCCCTTCATCTCTCCATCAAATCCGCCACCCTTCAAATGCATACACTCTCTGAAACTTTCCGTCCAAACATCCAAGAGTTGGCAGACTTTTTGCATTTTTTTCTTTTTATTACGTCCTTGACCAAGCCTGATAGTGGGCTCAGGCTGTCCTGGGGTGACCACGCAGCTCTCACTGATATTGGTCATTTAGCTAATGGAGGAACAAGCTAACAGGATTAGCTCGCATGTCTTCCAAAAGGAGGAGAAGGAGGAGGAGGAGGAAGAGGAAGGCACAGAGACACGGATGGGGGTGGATGGGTGGTGGGGGGGCACAGCATGTCACTGCCATTTCCCAAAGTTATCAGTCGCCTCAGCTCCGGAGCACTCGCACACACCTGAAAAGTGATTATGCTAATAGCAGGTCTTTGCCAATATTCATAAGTGTTTATAGGTGTTGGAGTGAGTGCCTTGGGAAGATGGAGGGTTGTCAATACAGTGCCTCTTAAGAGTGCCTCAGCCGTAACTGGCGTTAATGTGATTACGACTCTGTTTATGTCATTAGGGTATTCACAGTCAGGGATTGGACAGAGGTGAAGGGTGAAACAGGAGAGGATAGGTGGTGGGGAAGTAGCGGAGGCTCCATTAGGGCTCCTCTTTTGCATTTTGTGAATTCATGACTTTCACCTGACTTGAAGGTCTAAGTGTGAAAAAAAAGTTGGCAAATGCACTAAAATCATTTGTCAGGGGCTCTTGAGTCTTAGAGCAGCTGTATAACTACTTTCATACTTGGATTTTGCACAGGGTGTCTCATCATTCTACTCAAAGATGTTTTATCAATCTCAGCATCCGTGAATATTGTTAAAATACCTGATAGAGCAGCTGGCTGGCCTTGACCTTCCTCCTTACTTATCTCCCTCTCTGTCTGTCTCTCTCTCTCTCTGTTTGTCTGCGTTTCTCTGTCAGCCACACACACCAGGGCTCATACACTCACTTCTTTGTCCTGGGCCAGACTCGTTGTGGTGCGCTGAGCCACTGGCCACAGACAAAAGGCTTGTTTGACCAACACTTGTTCCTGAGACAAAGCCGGATGCAGGAAATACGGTTTACTAAACAGAAAGCCAGCCAGGGAATAGAACAGGCCTAAATCCCAGCCTTTTACAAGTCTGATGTGGACCGGGGCCTGCAACGCTGGCTGGTGTTGAAGTCACACATTACACAATTGGGAGAAGCTGACCACTAACCACTACACACATCACACATGGGGAGGAGTGAAAAAAGGAGACTTGGAAAGAGGCAGCAAGAAAAAGAAAGAATGGAGAGCTAAGAGAGCAAAAGACGGGGAGGTAGACTGGAACAAGAAAAGCCTAGCTGGCATGAACAAGCAAAGAGAGAGAGAGAGAGGGGGGGGGGGGGGGTGCAGATCTCCAGATAAAGATGCATGGTGGTCTTTGAGGGCCTGTGCCCAGTATTAAGTAATCTGCTGGCTGTGGCTTTGTCTCCAATCAGACTTTCACACTTCTTACCTTTCCTTTCCCCTTCTCCTTCTCCTGAAAGTTGATAAGAGCAACAGTGGAACTGAGGCGTCTCTCAGAGCCACTGAGAAACCATTATGGACAGATGGCACCCACACAGGGGCCAATGAATGCATGCACCATACACAATAGACAAGTGTGTGTGTGTGTGTGCGTGCGTGCATGCTGGGGAAGTCATTGTGTATTTTAAATGCATGCGCTTTTGCATGCATGAGCGTTTTTTTAATGGGCATGCATGCTCATTGTTAGCGAGCACGACCACATGACTGTTTCCATATACTCGTGCATTTCTGTGTGTGTGTGTGAGTGTGTGTGTGTGGACATTAGTATGTGATACACTTGCTACAATCATTTTAAAATTAGCATCGCTCTACGCCGTCTGTTTCCCTGCGTAACCTCCCTTTGATCTCTTCTCGGTTGAACTGTGTTTGAACTGACCATTCACCCCCCCACCCCCACTCTCCTAGCCGTCCGTCCATCCGTCCGTCTCTCTATCCTTCCATCCATCCATCCATTCACCCATTCCGACTAAGCCCAGCTGGACAGCTTCGTGCTTGGGTGCGGCTCGGTCCGGCAGACCTTATAATAGGCTGGGCCAGCCGTATCTCTAATGCAGATCATTATTTGCTCTCTGCTTACCAACATCGGTGGGAGGCCGCATGCTGTTGTTTCTCATACGAGCTCTAATGGTACAGTGAAAAGACCTCTGGGCTTCTCAGCTTAACCAGTCTAATTAAATGGACCATCGCTTATGTAAGCATCTGCAGAGATTATTTATTGAGTTGGGATCCACTTCACAGGATCAAACCGCCGTCAACAAAAGCCAACGCTCAATGGAGTAGGTATTAAATAAAGGAGCGGAATCAAAGAAACCGCAAACTGCCAAGTGTCAGTTTAAGCACACATATCCAGGTACATAAGAAGACTTAATCAAGCAGGAGTATTTTTGGACTCGGGCAATATCCCAGATGGGCGAGAAGTCTCTGAACACTTCAGAGGGGAAATGTGAAAAGTGTTCTGTCAAAGAAAAGATATGTCTCAATAAACTGCAGCTTAAGGGGACGAGAACAGAGTAAAAATAGGCTAATGAAGAATATAGCAGGATAAAGTGGATTACAAGAGAACACAATAGAGCACAACAGAACAGACATTATTGCCTTCTTTACTTTTTAAAATGCAGGCCGTAACATTCAGATGCGAGCATCTGCTGTCTTTCCTTACAAGCGTCATCCCTGTTTGAAGTGCACAGACAAGAAAGCCTCGGTAAGACATGAGGCCAGCAGCCTGATCTTCACTATCTCTGCATAGCTCAGCTTATGACAGGCTGCCGTCCCCGCAGAAAGGATGGAGAGGGACCAGGGAGGTCGACTAGCTGCACATTTCTGCATAAATCTCCAGATAGATAGCATCAGGAAAAGAGAAACAGGGGAGGGAGGCAGGCAAGCAGCGGAGGATGATAAGGCCCCCGGGGCAGGGCATTCGACACTGTCAAAACTGTTTCGTCTCTGGCTATTGGACGAGTGGAGCGCGTTATGAGCCTGCATACCATTTGCCAGGACACGATTCGGCTTCACCGGAGCATACAGGGCCCGGTATCTGACCTCATCGCTTTCCCCCTCCTCAGTCTTCGCAGACATGCAGGGAGCTGGACAGAACAGCACAAATACAGCATGGGTAAAGATTATGAAGGTTTGTAGTGAACACATTACAGTTACATTACTACAAAGCTTAGAGAAAGCTCCACACTGCACAGGCAACGGAGAACAGGAGTCTCACAGACACTTGACAGGACAATTATTAAATACCACATAGCGATGACAGTCTAACTAAATCAGAGTATGTTTGTTACACAGATACAAATACCGATACAACGTGAAGAAGTGTCGACTGACGACTGTCAGCTTCATAAGACTCATATGTCAGGGCTGTCACTCCTTAATGGCACAAAGAGCTCATATATGTCATCATTTTTTTCCCCTGCTGTGAGTCCGCACGAAGAGAATACCAAACAACAAGAATTGATTGTTTCTGAGTATTTAATTTATTCCCAGAATAAATAATTCTACTTTTGCCCTTTGTCAAGAACACAGCACCGGCTAGGTTGCAGCACCCATGGATGAAGCATGAATGGACTACCTTGCTTAAAGACACTTCAGCAGGAAGGCAGAATCATGTGCCAGCGAAGTGTGACAAAGATTTACACATTCTCTGATGCATAAAGAACAAGAGACTTTCCTTCCTCAGAAAGTGTCTGTCACCACCTGCACGAAGCACTTGAAGAGCTTCAGAAGCGAAAGGATGGCCATGCCCTAGTATGTGGCGACAGTGTTCACCACGTACGCGTACATATAGAGCATGAACATAAATAGGCAAATAGCCACACACACGAGTATATTACTACACACCTAAATGGTATGTTAAAAGTAGGGGTGAAACAAAAAAAGAGAGAGGGTAGTGCAAGAGGAAGCATGTGAGTAAGATAGATAAACACATAGAGAGAAAGAGAGAAGAAAAATTAAAGACAAAAAGTGGGCAGGGAGGGTTAGAGACTTTGCCTGATCTACAGGCACAGACCTGCAGTCAGGGTATCTTTGAGCTGATGGAAGTCTGGACATGCACACACTCAAACTTTTACACACACAGACACACACTGAGTCTGGCTGGACTGAGTAAACACTTCAGCCTGTCTGGAGGATAGAGTCATTCCCTCTCCCTGTTGCTCTCCGTCCCTCACGCAGCCTGCATGCTCCTTTGTTACTCCCCTTTCCATCGTGCTATTTCCTTAACATGCTCTGATGACAGCACCGAGAGAGGTTAAAGTGGGTCGGTCTTTCAAAACCACACACGCGCACACAGTTTCTCTCACGCCACACTTCTTTTTTATCTCTGAAATACACACACACGCCAGTACAGTCAGATGACAACTAAATAAAACAACGCCATGGAGTGTCTTAGTCAAGTGTTGATTCTGCAAGTCGATGAACTCTGCTGGAGTGGATGAACACCACTCTTCTAAAAGATATTTCCTCATTTGGTGTTTGGATGATGGTGAGAAGAGCTCAAACACGTCATTTTGATTTTGGGGTTGAGATCTGGTGGCTGCCATTCACATTATTTTTGCGCTCATCAAACTCACTCAGTGAGCCCTCGTTCCCTATGGATAAGGCTGTTCCCTTTAAAGGGACAAGTCGACCCAAACCATGACAGCAAAATGCCTCTACAGCATAACAGAGTCACTGGACTCTTTTCTGTTTATGGTTTATGCCACACATGCACTGACTGTATCACTTTTTTTACACATCTCTGTAGACCAGTGCCGATGGTTCGTGCACCACTGAACTTTCAAATGTGTGTTCATCATTGTAATGAGGGGTTTATGCGCTGCGGCCCGACTATAATATCCTCTCTGTGTAATTGTAGACGGACTGTTGATGCTGACAGTCTGATCACATCCTGCGTTGACGTTCTCAGTCACCTGAAGAGTTGCTCTTGTTTTTCCTTACATATCACACTAATGCACGAGCAGTACGATCGCCAAACACAGATGTTACTTACTGTTCCTGTTCAAACACCAACCAGTTGATCGGGATTTGTGACTGAAGCTGCCATCTGTGCCCGGACAATTAACTTTTCCTCTTGCCACGCCGATGCAAAATCAGAATCAACATTTCTATAACTGTCACACACACAACACGACTGGATGTTAATTGCTTAATCGTACTATGCATTGCACCTGTGTGGAAGCATCTGCATTAATTATGCGTCATCACTGATAATTTATTCAGTTTTTTTCTGTTTCTCTAGGTCTTTCTTTCTTTCTTTCTTTCTTTCTTAAGCTCGGAGGGACACTACCTTTGGCTGTAAACACCTGTGCCGCGATACACCTCTCATTCTCTCCACCCACTCATTTAGAGCTGGGCAAATCTCAAAAACCATCTATCAGGCCAGTGTGTACAAGTCTTTTTTTTTTCTCCTCTTTCCTCCTACCTTTGCCTGAGGTGCTCCGTCACTGTAAATAATATTTCCAGAGAAAATGAGACACATAGGACGAGCAAAGGAAAAAGAGAGGGAGCCAAACAGGGAGAGATACTCATCATTATCTTAATCTCTGTGGGACTGCACTGAAGGCTGGTCTGGGCTTCCAGATGCACTTTGATCACTAGTAAAAATACCACATTCTAATGCCCGAGCGGAAGCAAGGAGCTCTTATAAAACACCAAGATACTGCCAATATTGACCTAAGTTGTTTGTTCCTGAACACGCTTGCAGTAGCCCCAGAAGCTCTCAAGCGTGGACCATCGTTTAGATACCAATGAACAAGGACTGATTTAAACATGCAGTTATTTTTCACCCTGTCCTACCACCTCAGGGTGAGAGGACCAGGGCATGTGAGCTCGGGCCAACCATAGCAGCTCGTTATGCATACGAGCCTCAAGGCATTGTGGAGGGACATGGCACTTTAAAACAAGAGGGCCAGTGTGTTGGCGTGTCCCGTGGCCTGGAGCTGTGGAGGATGAGGGTTTAACACGCGTCCCATCTGCTGTGTGTGACTGTGCACACGGTGGTCGAGTGGTTAAGAAAGCATCAATAGCTGGACTCTTTAGATCGAGGGGTATCTCAGGGTCAGATGTAGCTCACAAATTCATTTTTCCTTGAAACAGAGTAGAGGGAAGTGGAGAGAGATGTGCTTATATATGTGGTGATCACTTTGGATGAAAACAGATTCTATCACATGTTCATCCTCATCTTACCCCGTAAAATTCACTGCATTGTCATAACCGGTAAAGTCTAAGACGAAGTTCCCTGATCCTGTTATAAGGACACAGCCACTAACAGTGAGACCTGAATGCCCCAGCCCATCAACATCCATTCATCCAACCCTCCATTTCCCCATTCCATTATTAATTCATCGAGGAGAAAACAGTGCTGGGCCACTTCTCAACCCGGACGCTTTCCAAATCCTGATTAAAATTGCAAAATGGCCTCCTGTTCGGCCCTAATTCAGCCCCTTCATGACAAAATGACAGAAGCAGGAAGCGACGTGGCAGAGCGAGGACGTGGTCAGATATCCCAAGTGACCTACAAATGATTCTTTCAGTGCTCCTCTGCTTGATGCTGGAACTTGACACTAATACTGCCAGAACTACCCTCGACTTGATACCAACCAGGGCCACACCTCTATGACATGATGTTTTGGAAAAATGCCCCAAACAAACGGTTGCCAAATCACATTAGTCAAGGTTGGATCGTACATTACAGGGCACGATATTGTTTTCCGATGACACAAGACTGTGCTGCACATGCCAGAGAAAAGACTGTAGGGTTAGAACTGGGTGAAGGAAGCCAGTTAATACCTACATGTAACGTTTACCATCAATAACAGTCCATAAGATGGATGGGCCATATGCCTGGCAATGGCAGGCCACGCTCCACACAATTCTTCATCTCAGAGGCTCTCCGTACCAGATTCCTGCCTACTAATTGAAGACATGTGGTCTGATCAGCCGCTAGAGCAAAGCAAGAGGGTAAAATGGTGGACAATGGAACCAGGAAGTTAACACACGGAGCCGCATTTTTATATCTTCATTCTTATAGGCAAAATTTGTATATATCAACGACACGTTTAACTTTGCGGCACTGTTACGTCCTTGTGAGAATCATTCAATGTCTATTTAACATAGCTAACCTGCGTCTTTTCAGTCACATATTGTACACACCCACACCGTCACTGGCCTGTTAAAAAATACAACACTTGGACCCTTCCGCTTATTCTCCCTAGAGGTGTGTCAGGAACACGCATAGGTCCAAGCAGTAGTGAGCATGATATTAATTAAGGTAGCCAACCTGTAGGTTCCTTTGTGCCCAGCTGTAGAGCATAAATCAGGCTTTTAACGAGGCTAGGGCCCTAAGATCTCAAACCGTGCTGGAATGCTACCTGCACAGCCATGCCAAAAATCTGTCTGGGTCTAGGGCTCCTATAGATCACTATGTTTATAAGGGGGGGGGGGGGTATAGCGACCTACCCTGGGGAGGGAAGGAGGGAGGGCGGAGCAGAGGAGCAGAAAAGGAGGGTGGCAAAAGGGGGGCAAGAGCTATTTCTATTGGGTCATCAGGTTTAAGTAAACATGTGTGGTGTTGCATACACGCATATGTGCAACACCACAACACATTCTCTTGTTTTTATGAGGACTCTATAAAAAGCAAAGGTAACCCATGAAAAATAATAACACAGATGGATCAAGTAGAAGGCAGAGAGACAGAGACTTAAGACAACGGAGGAGTAGCAGGTACAAACTTCTACCGGCGGATCAGGAAAAGTCAAGGAATTATCAGCAAAAAAACAACAATAAATTCCTTCCTCTTGAGATAGTTAATACATGCCTCAGAAATGAGCTTTTGGGCTGTGGAAAGAGTTGTTGAACAGGATACGTGAAGAAAGCCTGTGTGCCTTTGGTGACAGAAGGATTTATTCACAGACAGCTGCGGGACAGGACACACGCATGTACTGTGAAGACTTACTGAGAGGCTGAATGTCAGACTCCACCTTTAAGCCATCGTTTCTGCACAGAAAGGGTCCGTGAACTCACGGACACACTTACACATACATACATATATATAGGCAATACAGGCATGATGCAAATACACATGCACTGCAGTATATCATGCAGCCACACAAAGGGGTCAGATTTGTGCTTGTTCAACTGTACTTTAGTTTATTGCCCTATGCATTAAATGGCACAGCAGTACTTTCCAGTGCAATGCCTACATCCTGGAAAGCCTACCAGCTAACCAGCCGCATATAAATAAGTCAGTGTGGAAGTGCGGAAATTTGGATTAATGGCTGATCAGGGGATGGGTAGAGCTTGTTTCTCAGGGTGCACTCCGCAGCACCACCTGAGATTTATGGGCCAGATGTTTGTGCCATTGCTTTTCTAACAGACTATAAAACTTCATTTACAGAGGGCAACAGTGGAGTCTCAACATAAAGCATCACCAACAAGCAAAAAATTTGCTGCGTGGTTGCAAAATGTCAACTCCCAAAAATGAAGGAAAAAAAATGTAATTAACAAACATCTTTCATAATTGGGAGTTCTTGTGCCCTCCTGCAGTGTCTCTCCTCGCTCTACCCGTTCCTCTTTTTCCTTTCTCTCCTTAGTGTCACTACAATGACAGCCCTGACAGGAATGTAACTCCACTCCCTGACAACATGAACTCAGGTTCTCAAGATCCACCCTGTCATTTTGAGAGGGGGCTGACAACCTCTGACTGACGCAGAGGTCGCTGGGACATCGACCCCAGCGGACTGCTTGTGTTGCATTCCGAGAAATGAACTTTGTAGGTTTGCGCAAGGTCAAACTGTAAAGATCCTATATGCTCATTCCATACATGTCCAGCTGATATGGTGTAGGCCTACAGACAATCCCAAGAGGGGCACGCTTTAGAGACGACCCGACAGCTATCTCGTGTACCTTTGACACGGCCGTATAGATATATAAAGACATAAAAAGATATGTTTGCTCTTAAAACATATGGCCTTTATTGCTCTTGTCCGGTTTCACCACCTTTGCACTACACAGGGCTAGCTCATGAAAAGAGGAATTAAGGGCAGTGAAAGAACAAGGATATTATCTGAAGAGGAAGGGGTGTAGTTGAAGGGTGTCAAGAATGGTGTAAAAAGCAGTGGAGAGGAGAAAAAGGGAAAAACAAAAGAGTGGTGGACAGCTTTACACTGCAGCACCCCATTCTAGATTACATTAGTGGCAGCTGCTTCCTTTGTGTGGTTTTATGGCCTGGCCCCAAGAAAAAGCTGCTAAAATTTCATTTAATCTGCTGCAGAAACTCAAGTGTCTGTCAGCCACTCAAACAAGGGAGCCTAAAAGCACCGTGCTCTCAGATATCGGAGGCAAAATAACGCTAATAATATCTCTCTCCGTGGCCATACAGGCAGACATTTTGTGTAACCAAAGAGGGCTTGCCTGTGCCGCCGGTGCATGGGAAACTGGCCCGCACTCCAAGTCCAGGGGCAGGCCCTTAATGGCGGGTGAGGGAGCCAGACAACGTCCCCCTTCTTCCCTCCTTCTCTCCCTTTTTATCTCCACCTCCTGTTCATCCTTCCAAGTCATTAGCTTATGTTAATCGCTAAAACTACCAAGAGTGACCCCCAATTTCATTTAGTATGCCACTATACTTAACAACAGATGACGACGCAGCTGCTATAACTGATTTATTATGGTAAACTAATGACGGAGCCTATATTTGCTGCTAATTCGTGTGTGTTGCACACTCTCTCACGCATACAGTATGTGATTCAATCAAATCCAGCCCTTAAACAATTTCTTTTTATTTTAGAATATTTCTTTCATACAAAATCAATTCATGCAAATTCAAAGATTGCTCTCTCTATAACTCATTTGCTCTTTTCCTTGCGGACAATAACTCTGTTTTACTGCATCATGTTCAAAATGTGCTTTGTAAGAACAATATTTTTACCCTACAAACTCTTGGCGCAGGCATATAAAATGACTTTTGCCAAAAATCTAAGTCTATAAAGTGGGCTAAAGTCTACTAGGATCTAAGCCACAAACAAAATGAGCCAAAATGTAGACATGCCAGCATTATCCTTTAAAAACAAATGCTATATATCAACTGCCTACTCAATATCCTGTTCCTAAAGAGCCAGATACTCAAATGTAAACACAAAAAAAAGGCCCACAACATTTTGCTGGCCATGTAAGCCTGACACAGGGATGGAGCTTTGACAGCAGTGGCAACTGACAGAAAACAGCAGTGCAGGCAGCGGTTAGGGCCAGCTTCCTTCCTGGGCTTTTGGTTCACAAAGCGACATGTCCACATACGTCCAAATACATTATATCCAGATAAACTGAGGGGAAGACGGAAGGGGTTGGGCTATTTTGCCTTGCGATGGCACTGCTGTAGCTCAAAGCAAGAAGAAAAGGAAGAGGAGGAGGGGATGGCCGTTTCTTTCGACCTCTCAGATAATAAGATGGCAGGAGCGAGGAAAACCAGTGAGCTGGTGGGGAAGAAGGAACTGAGTGGATCGAGGAAAAAGCCAAAGTACCAAGCAGAGACTGAAAGACAGGGAGCTGTCTGTCCGAACCAGATCTTTGGATCCCTCTGTCTGAATGGGGTAAATGACGAAAAGTAAGCTAGAGACTCTTCATCCCACAGGAGCAGGTCTCACTTGCATACTGCTCATCCTCTCAGGTTTAGATTAAGGGACTGACACCGGTGTGTGAGCATAATGACAATGAAGTATGTCCACCACATAAATCAGAGCAGCTGTCAAACTCGTTTCTCCTTGTCCGGCAAGATTTTTCTCTTTGCCGTCTCATTATAACAATTCTTCGAATTATTGTAATGCCTAATGCAAATTGTGCTCCTTGTTGAGCAAAATGAGTTATTTGCTTTCAAGATGGTAAGAATTATTAGTGCATCACCTTCTGTTTTAGAAACACGAGCAAGTCAGTGGCTGAGAGCAATTAAATGACTTCAACAAAGTTTTACAAAATGATCCATTTTGGTATATTTTGCTCTTTTCTCGCTAAGCTACACTAACCAGCTGTAGCTTCATATTTAAAGTGCAGACATTAAAGCGGCATCAGTCTTCTCATCTAACACTCGGCAAGAAAGCGAGTAAGTGCATTTCTCAAAATGTCGAACTCTTTCTTTAATCTCCTGCTTCCTTTATACTGAGGCTCCTCAGTTTAATCAGAAATTGAGCTGATTTGAACTTGAATTGCTCAGAGGAGGCTATAAAAAAAGGGGGCACTTTGCGACCATTGAGAACAATTTAAAAAAAACATGCCCGCTCAGACAAAAATATGCTAATGGATATTCACCCTTACCTTTTCCATGTAAAGCAGTGTTAACAAAAAAAAAAGCAACAGGAGAAAGAAAGAAAAAGAAAAAATTCAAAGGAAAAGCAACACAGAAGCACAAATGAGTGCTAATGAAGACATAGCAAGCTGCAGAGGGGGGAGGAGGCGGAAGAGATGGGCGAGGGCAAATTAACCTTTTTAATTGGAGAGTGGTAGTTCTCTTTGGACCCTGCAGTTGGATCCAGAGTGCTGACAGATGATGAGAGGAAAATGGCAGGCCTATTACAGGCAATCTGGCCCTGCAACTTGGCAGACCACAGCAGTACCAGAGCCTGGGGAGAACAGGGCATGTCCAGCATGGAAAGCATTCCCTGCCAGACCGCTCGCTGGCAGAGAAGGGCTTGCCTCAATAAAGGTATAAATAGAGAATGGTTATCTTGGCACTTTGAACTATGGGGTAAAGGGTTGTCATAAGGGAGTCTGGTTTCTTGTCTGATAACAAAATACTACCTGGTCAAGAAAAAGGAGAAGGGCTTTGCTTTAATGAAAGAGAGAGAGAGAACCAGTCTGACAGGTATGAGCGAGGAGAAGGGCCAAGGAGGGAGGTGTATGTGTGTGCGTGTGTGTGTGTTGAGGGAGGGTGGAGTAATGGTTGGGGGCGGGGGGGGGTGCATTTGGGTTCATATGACTTTGTACTCATCACGCACACACTTTCAAACCCAACACATCTGCCCCAGTGTTCACCGAGGAGATGCAAGATGCAAGAGAAAGACATCAGAGAGGACAACTTCCTGTCTGTCTGCGTGTCTGGATGCAAGAGCCATGTTTATGTCTGGGGATACAAGGAAAACAAACATCAAGGTCAGAGAGGCTGGAGTCTGTCCAAGCAATAGATAGCCCCTTCTTAACAGGGCTGCAGGCCTGTTTTAACACACGCACCCTCGGGGGGGGACACCAGGATTTAGACAGAACCCTAAGGCGGGATTTCGTATTGACTATCTGGACCTTTGCCCCCTTAGAGCTATTTCCCAACCTGACACCTCAAAGACACTTGTAAGTGAACAGCACAAAGCATGTCAGTGGAAAAGATGCTCACAACATGGATACAATGCGCTCTGCACTTTTAGCCACGTCCTGAGAGGCCATTAGCGCAACCTTTTTCTCCTTCTTCAAATTTCATCTGAAAATCAATCACATGATCTCTAAAATAAACAGCAACCATCCCATGCATTGTTTCACTGTCCGTCAGACAGTTGATGTAAACATAATCCTGACGCCTGGTCTTCAACGCTGACCCCATTAGCCAGACGTCTATGGGCATCTCTAACCATTAAGACAAAGAATCACCAATCCTTACCTCTGTCCGTCACCTGCCCCGCCCCCCTTCCCCCTTATCTGTCTGTCAGTTCGTCTCTCAATCCACACCTTCTATTTTCCTACCCGTCTCCCTCTTTGTCCGTCTGTCTTGCATTATGTATTCTAATGCATTGTGAACAAGGCACAGGCAACATGGAAGAGAGCACACGGGGTCACTTTTAGTCACGTCATGCAAAGCCTTCTGAGCGATGCTACACGCCGCGTGAGTCCATAAAGTTGTCTCACACTCTTCACATATATGCACATGTGCATGCACGCAAACACACCCACACACTCCTGTGTCCCTCCATCAGCATCCTCTGTCTGAATCTCGCGCACACACAGTCTCACTTGCAAATTTCTCGCTCACTCTCTCTCTCTCTCCGTCTTTGTATCTGTCTCTGTCCATAAACACACACACACACACACACACACACACACACATACACATACAACCAGACACATGGCCGAAGAGAGCAGACTACCATCTGGGAGTAGTGGCCGGCTTTGTCTGGGGGGGTGTGTGGGGGGGTGAAAGCGCCAACACCCCCCCGCCCCCCCTTCAACACGCACACACGCACATAAACCATACACACAACCCTTGCAACGGCCCCCATCGCCCTCCCCATCCAACTGCTCTAAGTGTGAGAGCTCTTCTCATACAATCTGCACATATACATATGCAAATTTGCAGGGGGGCATTATAAAAACAGCCATCATCGCACACACACACAGACAGAAGCGAGATATTTAGTTGGCTTCCACTCTAAAGTAGCCAACGCAAGAGTTTTGGAAAAGAAAACGTGTTTCTGAGAAATAGAGCAAGAGCTGGAAGGCTGGAAGAAAAGAGCACGTGAAAAGAGAAGATGAAAAGAAGAAGCTTCTTTATAAATAACAAATTAATGTGAGCATGTGTGAAATACATGCAAATAGGATTGCATGCATTTACATGGGGACACACATGCAACAAACACATGCACAGACAGACACGCAAACATACATTATCCATGTTTGCCCCGCAGCATGCATGTGATGAATTTATACATAAAAACTAGCTCCGTCGGTTGACGCAAGATGCATTGCAACTGTCCCCGGATTCAACTTCACATGTGGGTAGGAGGCCCCCGCACAAACAATAACCATGATGCACCAGATGTCGTTTGATTTTGGTAGGTTTGGACAGTTACTCTATAGGTTGTGGACAGAGCTGGGTATTGTTTTGCTCAATGCGTGAATATCAACTGACAACTTGACATACGTTTTTTTTCCTGATTTAGATCAGGACACGTCGGATCAAAGAATGAGCGAACAAGCCTAGAAATCACCAACTTTTGATATCCGACACCTTTCAATGCCCAGCCCCACAGCGCAAATGAGAAGACGTTTACACATTCATCACACCTTTACATACATTAACGTACGCCGCGCTTCAAAGAATCAAAAGAAATGAATAATATGAAGATATTTAATACAAGATGAATCAGCATCTCTACAGCTGCGCATGAGCCTGGGACTCTTTTGTCTAGTGTCCATTTGTCATAATCAAAGACTGCAAGGCCGTGAGCGAGGACAGAAAAAGGCAGAGCGAGGTAGAGACCGACAGGAACAGAGGGAGCGAGACAGAAAGACACCTGCAAGGCTAGCTCGGAAAGCCGACACCTAATCCTCTCCTTTTCTTACATAAACCTCATCATAGCTTCACACACAACCTTTCCACAAGTTTCGCTGTTCTCACCTCAGCAGTTTACTCCTGCTTTAGTCGCGATCACGTTCTCTCCCTTTAACTTGAGTGCATGCCCAAAGCGGTAAACATGACAAGCAATCACGGGCTCTTTAATCGAGATGATAGACAGATAATAGAGCAGCGAACGAGGACTCAAATTAAGAATTTCTACAATCTGGCAGCGATAAAAATCTCAGTTTCTCGAATTCCTCAGAAGTGACAGAGCTTTCTGATCTTGCCGAGGCAAGGTTTGTGTGTGAGCTGAAAGCATTTGAAGTGGAATGGTGAACAGCCTGCTCAAAACTCAAGGGACACATCCGAGTCGTAATTAGGAGAGGAGCCGCGTCCATATTTTATTGCGTACGCAGACGCAAACACATTCACAGACACGATTTCCATTACTGCCACATGTGTACATATATGATGTATGGATCCATGCGTGATAAGCTGACACAAATTTTTCGTCCACACGGCACAGCAGTCCATTATGTACATCTTCCATATCAAATTCTCTCGCCCAGTTTTCACCACTCTCATGTTTGCTGTAATGTTTTCAGTACACAATAGCAGCGGCGGTGCTAAGCTCATGTTGCCCCATCAAGAGCAGAGCACCAACAACAACCAAACACTTTTCCCTCCTTTTCCCACCCTGTTTATGACCGGATCCTTTCGTCTCTCACTTTGTTCCCACGCTCCCTCGCTTCTTTTTTCTCTCCTCTGCATTGTCCTGTGCCCTCAGGTTAGAGGTTCTCTCTGTTTCCTCGTCTAAAGCCTGGAAAACAGAGGAGGAGGACGAGAGGAGGCGAGCTGGAGAGAGAAGAGAGAGAGAGAGAGAGAGAGAGAGAGAGAGAGAAAGGAGGGCCGGGCAACGTGGCCTGTCCGTCTGCCTCCTTGGGCCTGGCTGGCTAACCGGTCTGAACTGGTTCTGACATAGGTGAACCAGAGACGTGTCCTCTTTCGCCTCTGGACAAAAAAGAACCATGGTGGCATTCCATCCACGGTCAGCAGGTACCGTGGAAGTGTGCATCCATGTGTGTGTCTGCATGTGCATGTGTGTGAGCCTGTCTCCCAAGACCTTTGAGGCTTGGACCATTGCCAAGTTCATCTGTTAATGGACAGCTACTAGGAGAGCTGCCCCATCCCCCTCTTTCCCTCCTCTCTGTCTCTCCAGCAGCCATGCCTGTTCACGACCCCCCCCTTAACCTCCCCAACCCCCAGCCAGGCCTGCCCAGATACAGGCCCTCACTCTCCCTCCTCCTCTTCTCCCTTTCTCTCCCTTCCCCTGAAAGCTATATCATTCCCTTTCTCCTCCTCCTCCTCCTCCTCCTCCTCCTCCTCCTCCGCCTCCCCCTCCCCACTGCCCCCCAACACTCTGTGCTTCTCCTATTCAAGATAAACAGAGTGCTTCAAGTTCAGGGGACACCCTGGGACCCTTTAACAAAGCCATCTATCATGCTGTCTGCCTGAGACTCCTTTGGCCATAGCGGACTCTGCTGCTGCTGCTGCCGCTACGTCTTTCTCTCAATCTGTGTGTGTGTGTGTGTGTGTGTGTGTGTGTGTGCGTGTGAACATCACAGGCTAGACACAGACCAGCCAGCAAGCCTGCTAACCCTGACTAGCTACTTGCTCTAGCTGATCCCGAGCTGGACAATTTACCCATTGTGCCCCCCCCCCCAATCCCCAAGACCAGAGCGAAGACACCCCCAAGCTCCCCTCTGCCAACGCACCCCCCTCTCCTGTTAAAACGAGACAAACTCGCGTCATGAAGGAATGCCATGGAGCGAAGAACAGCACGCACGCGTAGGCCACTTTCTCTCCACACCTCGGAGATGGACTCCGCTGACCCCTCTCCGATTCCCCTGAAGTCAAACTGCGGGACGATTAACCAAACTGTCAACAGCTTAATAGTCGGGGAATAAGAGACTGACAGTAGGCCTAGGAGCTGTGTGTAAACGCTATGGAGATCATGAATGGTACACGAAACAGAGAGAGAGAGAGAGGGAGAAACAAAGAGAGAGAAGCTCCTTTCATACGTGCGTCCTGAAACATTTATGGGTTCAATTATGTAGGTAGCCTTTTTCGGCATTCAAGCACAGGTCTGCAATATGGAAATATTCAGTGGCAGGTGTTTTCCCAAGTGATGTGGTATTCCATGCATTATTTTCTCCTCATTACAGGTGGCAGCAATGCTGCACAAAGTAGGGAAATAAGGACATGACAGAGGAAGAGCAATTGTCACGCAGGCCGACTAAATGATAGAAACTTTACAAAGTGATGCATTGAGTTTTTTTTTATGCATTCTAATTAAACATCTCTGCTTTGTGAAGTTCTGTCAGTTTGTGGTGCAGTTGATCTGTTATATAGTTTACTATAGTTTGTTTTTATAATGAGGATAGATGGCATTATGTTTGGCAATAAAACAACAATAAATACTATTTTGGGGACTACAATGCTAACCTCTACAGCGTATAGAAACAACATGTTTTTCAGCTCAGTGCCATTGTTGCTGTGGTGGGGAAACAATGTCCTAACCTTTGGCATTCATTATTTATCTTCTTATTTCTATAATTCAAATCTAATTTAATTAAACTTATGTATTGCTGTTGCTTTGTCTCTACTTGACCTATGCTGGAAGAATTCCAGAAATCATGCAAAATGACAGAGAGCTCCTTTTCCCACATAATGCTGGAATTGTCAGGAATATTTGCAAGTTATGGTGCACGTAGAGAACGGGCCAGAGAGTTTCCTGGCTAACAATTGTGACACCACAAGCTCACTCTTGGCACGAGAAAGAGACTAGCACTCAAACACATTTTCTAGCTCTCCTCCTCTTTTTTTACTCCCTTTCTTTCTGCTTGTCCTCATGTCTCTCTCCGGCACACAGCGGCCCCAAAAGCCCAGCAGCTGCTGTCCTCTCTCGCCTGTTGGAGAGGGGGACCGGCCTGCCGGTTTTAGAGCGCTAAATTATCCATTAGATGTTATCAAGTTGTAGAAGGGCGATGCCATTCTGCTAGGAGCCATCAATCTTTCATAAGTCCCAGGCACGGCGTGCATTGGGATGCACTACCAGAACCGCCCCGCCGCTTCCAGCACACCACCCACTCCATCCACCTCACCGGATAGCATGCAAAACTTGGACATGTACACACAGTCAGGCGGACATCCACGCAGACAGTCAACAAATAGACATGCTGACATAAAAGCGGCCAGGTACACGCTCTTGCACTCAAGCTCTGCAGAAACAGGCTGTTGTTTAGGGAACATACAGTTCTACACTTCTTCCTTCATCCCCCTCTAGCTCACCCCACTATCCTCCCTAAACAAAATTTTGAGCCAAGCATCAAAATTTACGTGGCCTAGACCGTGTTTCACCCCTCACGCCACCTTCCCTTACACGCTCTCTCCCTTTTCTCTCCTCCACGTCTCTCCCTCCCTCCCTCCCTCCCTCCCTCTTCTTCTTGCTGTGGCCTGGCAGGCAAGCAGGGCAGACATGTTCAGAATGCGCTCCAGTAATGGGCTAATCAAAAATGCAAAACAATTGGCAATTACCGCGCGGGGCCCTAATGGTCATTAGAATTTACAACAAGGTAATGAACTGAGAGTCAGCTCAGTCCATGCATATTCATAAAGCAATCAGGCCTTTGAAGATTAAAGAAGCGCTTCAAATTTAAATGAGGGCGCCAGCATGTTATCAGTGAGATTCAGCCTGCAAAAGTAAAGGGTGCCTGGGACAGGAGTGTGCATTTATGAGCGTGCGTATATGTGGGTGTCTGTGTGTGCGATGAGGGTTGGGGGGTCAGTTTGGTGTTGGGGGAAGGAGCGGAGGTGTAAGTATGTGTGTGCGCATGCATCCTTGCATAAATGATGACGGTGAGTGTCGCTCGATTGCCAGTGCCAGCTCGCGCCTGCCTGCTTTTGTGCACGGCAAACGACGGTACACCAATCCCAGCGTATAGCCTAAAGTGATTCTAATAACCAAATTAAGAGTCTCTTAAAAATGAATGAGGCCCCTATCATCTGATCGAGGTTTAAAAGACGTGGGATTTGAATCTAAGATCAAATGTACCGTTAACTTGAGCGATTAGGAGGGAATGAGCTTTTGAACACAAAACCCTCCGAGGAATACAGCAACCTATTAGTGTACATTCATGAAAAAGTGCAGCGGCAGACGCGGCTTGCATGTACATGTGCACGCTAAAGCACTCTTTCTCACACGTACACACACACGCAGACAGAGGACTGTGACTTTTCACAAGTGCAACGTCAGACGCAGGGGCCCCCTCTGTCCTGTATCTCTCCGGTCGAGATAAGGCCGGCGAGACACAGCTTCAGACGACCACCCACCCGTATACAAAAGGTACAAACAGACTCGCACACACCCACTGACACGCTCATACTGACAGACCAAGCCCAGGGCTGGGACCTGCAGTGGGACAGATAGCGGGAAGGAAGACAGATAGTGACCAGGATCAGTGGGTTCAGACTAACATGACATCTTCGTCATTGTGTCTCTCCCGTGGCCTCAGCATTATCACTATGGGTGTGAGAAAGACAAAGCAATGGTCCTTCAGCACCGCAGCTTTAAACGCTACAGTCACAATAGGAACAGGGGACGAGGTTGAGCTGACACAGTGAACGGTTATAAAGGATGTGATACAGACTCAAAATACTAAAATCTGGATCAGTTTCAGTCAGTGACCTAAATGAAGGCTTAAAGCATAAAAGGTTAATCTTTTAGAAAAAAAAAAGAAAGAAAATTACCTTGTTAAAACCTCCGTTCTCATTCTAACCCCAAACTAACCTGCCTACTTCCTAAAATACCACTCCTGTCCTTTTTGCACTCATCCGCCACTTCCTGAGCTACAGCTGTATCAAAGACACTTTTTCTTCTCTGTTTCTGTTCTGTCTAAAAATAAAGTCATTAACCTGCAGGTGGTGAAGCCGGCGGCTGGCGTGACAGGCCCTGACGCTGTCAGATGACCCCTGACCCCGTGATGTGACTGCCTGCCACGCTATTGACAGGACAGAGGCAGGACACGCTTATTTCTGAGGATACTTCTTCATCCTGCGTGACGCGGCTGTGGACAAACAAGGTTGTTTCTGTCGTATAGCTTCGTTTGACAGTAGGTAGAGGGGATTAGAAAGAGCCAGCGAATGCGTGTGTGTGTGTGTGTGTGTGAGTGTAGTTGTGTGTGTGTGTGTGTGTGTGTGTGTGTGTGTGTGTGTGTGTGTCTTTTCTGGCTTGCTCTGCAGCCAAATCTGTGAGAGTGAGAATGAGCTCTAGAGTGGATGTTGGAAGCCTTTAAGAGGTGCAGACACGCTAATGTAGCCAAAACTTAGAGTTTCCAGTCCCTCGAGACAAACTACTGGAGCGACGCGTGGTGAGAGAGTTTGAGCGAGAGACGGAGTGAAAGAGATAGAGAGACACAGAGCAAAAGAAAGGAGAGGGAAAACAGAGGGGAGGGGGCTGAAATAAGTATCATATGTTTCTGACAGATCTTGTCAACTCACAACACATCACGGGGCCTCTTCCACAGCACATTTATTACAGACAAAACACAGGTTCACGACAGGGGGTTTACACTGCACATGTGTGTGTCTGTGTGCATCTGTAAATCAGGGCGGGGGAGGCATTGTTGTGCTCATGAAACAGGTGTGTGTCTATGTACATTTGTGGGTGGGTGCGTGTATTTGTGCGAACCTCTTTTTATGTGTACGTGTGCATGTGTGTGTGTGTGTGTGTGTGTGTCCTTGTGTGTACGCATACTTGAGCTAGCCTCCACCTGAATGGCCCGAGGCAGTGGTACCGGGGTTGTTAGAAGACAAACAGAGACACAGGAAGCTCAAGCCAGGAGCCCTGAGGACAGCACACACACACATACCTACCCTTAAGTACACACACACACTCCCGCTGTCAGTCACACACATAGCATCCACCTCACCATAAGTCCTGCTTCCTAAACCCACAAAAATGTGCTTTAACACAGATACACCTCCTCTGCCTCACTCCTTTACACACACACACACACACACACACACACACACACACAAACACACAAATATTTAGGGCCCAGCCCGTCCCCCAGGCCCAGCGCTCTGTGCCAAGTCTGGCCTGGCATGGTCCACAGAGGGGTGTCCTCAGGCAAGGCTTGCCAAGTCAAAGACCCTTTCATGTTCAGCCTGCACGCCCAGAGTAGTAAAGCTTTAACAAACAGCCCCACACACACGCACAGACACACACACACCTAAACACACGAAAAGCTATAACCACTTTAAGTGGTCAAAACCACACGCACACACGCGTGCACATACGCATGTACATTAGTTTGACACCGCGTCTACATTCGAGATGTAAACATCCACTGGACTAACGCTCAATCCGACAACAAAGCCTGACGGATCTCCGTCGACAACGTTCGTGGGTGTTTAGAGCTTGGCTTCGGAATACAAAAAAAAAAGTCCTCGATGAAGAATTCATCCTTAGAACCATTTCTGTTCACCTTCATTAAGACTTAGAGGAGCCCCCATCCAAAAATAGAACCGGTTTTATCAGAGCCCAGAGCAACTGTAGGATCACATTAGAGTCAGTTTTTACAGACAATGGAGTGCTTATGGTGAAAATATTAGCTGGTGTCCAATAATTACAATAGAATGCATCTGTGCCTTTTCAGTATCAATTAAAGTGATCACCGAAAACAAAGGCACGACACCACATGTGCACTTACAAAGCGACCCATATGCACACACTAGCCACAGGAAAAAGATATCAATACCAAGGAGCCTCTCGCCCCCACCGCTCACACACACACACACACACACACTCCATGCACTGCCCAGCCCCCAAGTTCAGATACCCAGTGTGTATACGTGTGCGCTTATGAGTGGGGCGGGGGGTGGTGGGGGGGCCTGGTGGTTTGGAGAAAGGTGGCACGGTGCCAATACAGAGCCTGCTAAATACCTTTGTCTCCACAACACACAGGGACAAACAGGACAGGCAAGCTGCTGCGGGAAGACGCGCTACGACCACAGAGAGGTGTTACAAGAAATATGGCTCCGTTGTTAGAATGTTTTCCTCCCCGTGAAGAAAAAAAAGGGGGGGAAAGGTGGCTGCCATAATTAACTCAGTATCGATTCGGAGTCCAGGTTACAATAGAGGCAGTGCACTGGAAAGAGGCAGAAGTGTGAGATGGTGGTCGATTTGAGCGGCTACAATGGCCTCATTAACACACATGGCTACACCGGCGAGAATGCAAGAGGTGCTAATGCCGGGATGGACAAATACAGGACACAGTAATGTAGCAACACAAGCACAAGAATGTGGTCCCACACTCATAAAATGTAGTGAGGAGAAACGATTTGTAAAAATACTAATTATGGTATGTAGGACATGATAAAGCCTACATACAGCAGTGCGGCTGTGTGTCCTAAATCATAACAATGAAAAGCATCTTGCTCCAATTACTCAAAGTAGGAAGACCAAACAATCATTTATTGCACTGACCACATTTAGTCCACGGAACAATGAATGCAAACGTGAATAAAAACTATGAATCCACTTCACCAGCATGCATGTTTCATAGTGATTATATACTGCCGAATAAATCCAGTCACATAGTTTGTGTGAGAAACCGTCATCTGCTCTTTTTCTGGGCCATCCATAATCTAGAGACAAGCTCCGGTGTCCCTATGCATATCTTAAATTGTTTATCATGCAAATGATGGCACGCAGGCTGCTCTGCCCTCTTCTAACGGCCCAGAGCTCCAGACTGCAGACCCCAGCCCCAGCTGCAGCCATGAGACTCCCAGACGGCCTCAGCTGTCCCAAAGACGGAGACCGAGAGGCACAGTCTCATCTCCAGCTCCGGGTGCATTACAGACAACTGGCCCCCCCACCCCCCCGACGCCCAGCCAGCCAACCCCCCACCTCCACCTCCAAGTTCAGCCATCCAGGGTGTCAGGCTCCTTCAGTCCAGCGGCTTCTTTCCTAAACCTAGCCCGAGCCGCCGTCTGTATGAGCTGCTGTGCGTACAGAAATCCATATGTGTCAAATGACATTTCAAGAGCAGGGTGGGGAGCGGAGGGGGTCACATTCATTTGAAGCCGGGGTTGCAGAGATACAGTGTGTAGGGACAGTATGTATTGAGATGCCTCATCTCGGTGTCAGCCTCTAACTGAGCAGGGTGAGAGAACATGGCAGCTAGCATATGGGGTACGGGGTGGCGCGCTGGCACTGCCAGTCTGGATCCATCAATCTTGGACACAGAAAACAGAGATGGGGGGAGGGTGGGGAGAGGGGGGCTGGCTTTTAAGCACACGTGACTGATGTGTGTGTGTGTGTGTGTTTTTCCTTTCCTGCACGCTGACTGCATCCACTGTTTTACCTTAAATCGGTGGCAGGTTTATCCTTTTCTTTATCTTGACTTCGCACACTCCTGTTTCTTTCTCCTGGTTATGTTATAACAGGGTTATAACGCAATCAAATGAAGTGGCCCTACAGGACACGACCTCCGTCCACATGCATCCAAATTAATCTCTTCATTACAACGCAGAGAAAAGCCCGACTGTTACACAATGCCAAGAGACATAAGGCCGATAAATAAAGCTCCGCTCACAGTGCTAGTGACCTTATGATATCATGTGAACTCCACTGCATGACGATCTAAATGAGCAAAGAAAAGCACATTCGAACAGCTGACAAGGCCAAGAGGCATGTTGGACGCGCGTGAGGACGCGTGTGCGTGTGCTCATACGCTGGACAGATGTTTAGCAAACTGCACACTAATGAACAGTGGTCATTCTGTGCGACAGTGGATAGGCCGGCGAACAACAGATAACAGTGGTCCCTTCACAATGCCAGCTGCAAAGCTGTAGCACGGACTAATACAGTACAGTGGTGAACATTATTGGGTGCTTCTCCCCCCACGCATTTAGCGTGAACCGGCTCCAAATTAAATCACAACCGCCCCGACAATCAGCCCAATCTGGCACGCAATATCGGATCTGTTAAAGGAAATGAATAAACATTAAAATAGGCTGGTAAAAATCAAACCCCGCTCCGTAAAACTAGTCATAAGGGACCCACGCTTGTTTGCACAGCGACTCGTGTTTTCACTACAGCCTCATTTAGCCCCGGTGGACAAACAACAACCCTGCCGCCTTAAGAAGTCCTTAATTACTCAAATCAAGGAAAACACTGACAATTAGTGGCTGTAGGGTTCCTCAAATAAACGCTTCTTCCTTGACAGTTCGGCGTAATTACATTCTTTTCTATCTCTTTTTAATTTTAGCATCAGAGTGAGTCTTCGCAGGCGCATATTTGAGGGAAGGAGAGATATGGCGGTGTAATAAGCCAGGGAGGGATAGAGATACATCTCTCACCACCACATGAGAGAGAATGTGGAGGCCACAGGATCTGAGCACATCTGTGATGCAGCAACAAACCAAAAGAAATCCATCTTTTTTTTTTCCTCTCTCTCTCTCTCTCTCTCTCTCTCTCTCTCTTTCATAATGAGTTTCTTTGTCTGCCTCCGTGTGTGTCTTCTTCACTATCTGCAAATGTTTCCCTTTCTCACAATCATTTTCGGGACTGCTGGTCTTCATGTAGGTTCAGGGCTCAGCTGAGGGGGATTCGCGAGCTCCTAAATGCAGCGGCAGATATTTCACACTCTGGTTATGCAGATTGGAGACAGCCGTACTACTACAAGTAAGAGCAAAAGGAGATCTGAGAGAGCGTTTGCTCCCTATTTAAATAAACTGTGCGAACCTTGCAAAGCGTGACCCCACTGCACACCTTTAGACCTTAAACGCTCACTTCAACCACACACAGCCCATCTTTTTTTTTTTTCTTGCTCATTTGTTTACTCTTGCGTAGCAGCCATTTTAAGCTCCCACTGTGTTTACCTGTGATATTCTCCTGCTTAGGGATTATTCCTTGCAAGGGTGCAGATAAACAATCCTCATCCTGCGGCGACACCTGAACAGCCACCTCCACGGGGTGATACACCCTCCGCGGGTGCTGATGGTGGGTCCGCGAGTGCGAGGAGGATGTGGAGAGGGGTGAGGCAAGCGGGGAGGATGGGGGCCTGTCCACAGGTTTGTCCGTACAGAGGCTCCCGTGGCACTGCCTCCGTTTGTGTTCAATGAACAGCAGGATGTCAGCCAGGGGGAAGCGGGAGTGGCACTGGCCGCAGGTCAGCAGGTCTGGGTCCCCTTTTAGGGGCTCACCCTGAGCCACTCCCAGCCTGGGGGAGTCCTGAGAGTCTTCTTCTGGTAAAACACCCGACAGCGGCTCGGCTGTATGGGGGAGACAAGAGAAAAAAAGGATTGTGAGATATAGCTCAGTGACAGGTAGTGAGTCTGTGGAGCTTGTAAACAAATGTGCCAGCAGAGGCGAAGGAAAGGCACGTGACTGAGTCTGACACTGCCACAATGTATGCAGACATGTACAGGAATAAGGTCAGGTTGTAAAATGTGTATAAAAATATTTTTAGAAAAGAAAGAAAGAAAGAAAGAACGAGCACACAGACTACTTCGATAAGGACTGACACGTTCAGCTTGCAGGCAGCAGCCAAACGATTAAGTTGCTTGACCCTCTTTATTGTGCTGCCAATCTCGCTTTTTTAATGAACCTAACACCTCTGAGAATCAAAAAATAGATTCTAATTTGAGTTCAAGATGATTGGACCCCATTTCGTTAAAAGTGCTGGGATCTCGTGAACCAAGGTTAGACATTGAGGGGTTGGATGTGGAGTAGGTCCCTGAAGTACCGACAGAGAGGGAGAGAGAAGAGAGAGAAGAGAGGGAGAGAGCATTTTAAAAGAAGTAATCTAGCCACACGGTAAACGACATTGGGCGCCCCGACTGGGATGTTGAGATAAGATGTGATGAATTCTTGCCGCCGGTTCAACCTTTAATTCCGTGTCGGGTCAGACGAGAAGGTGGTGAGGGACTATGCAAGATAGGCACTGTTACCTGTATGTTCAACCGCATTAAAGATGAGGGAATTCGCCCCTATTTTGCTGGAGCTTATCTTAACCAGCTTATGCCACGGACATAGGCGAGGTGTGTGAGGCTGGGTTAGGTGGAAAGATTTTCTTCAAACCAAATAATCTCATTTTGATGGCATGCGAGAGTGATGTGAATAACTTTGAAAACTAAAATATAATCCCTTTTTTTCTCAGACATCTGACTGCGTCAGAATTTAAAGTAGTTTAGGTCAGTGTTTCCCACCGGGCTACAGGAGCAGATCTGTTTCACTGTCACTGGAATCATTAGGCCTCTTCCTTTACTATTTTGGACTCTCTGTTAAATCAGAGGATCAATAAGTGCATTTCAACTCACTCACTGAAAAACGGCACGGGGGATTTAGAAGAAGAAAAAAATGTATCAAGCATCTTCTCTCTATCCGTATAAATATGTAATTAAAGTGTCTGTTTGCTACATGACAGCTCACTGTTGGCTTCAAAACGAGAATAATCAAAGTGTGCAGCATTTTGTTGCTCAAATTAATAATAGGAATACATAAAAACATAATTATTATGTCAAACTAGACACAACTGAAGTCAGAGGATCCGGGTCAGAGACAAAAGTAAAAATGATAAAGGTTAAATAAATCAAACTTCTGCCAAGTTCTTAAAAAATATGTGTTTGTGTAAATTGTTCCAAACAGACCCTGAGCTGCTTGTCTTTAAAATATATATTTTATCTGCTTTCTCCCTCTGTACTTCACTCTCTTCTATCTCCTTCAGAAACCACGTGAGCTTCAGAATAAAGATGAAATATAAAAATCACTTATTTCTGTTGAAACGATCCTGTGCGTGCGCCTGGTCAAACAGCACAGGGATGAAGTGGATCAAGTTCAAGTTCATAAGTGGCCTACAGGACTACAATCATATTGCGCCCCCCACTGACAAACCTTTTGACAATTATCCGACAAATGAAGGCATACACGTTGCGAGAGCGTAATTGGTTTCAGCCCAAATGGGAACAGCATGCAGAGACACATTTACGACAAAAATAATTAAGGACAAAGGAAATAGACGAGCCCCTGATCTCCGCTTCAAACTTAAATTATAACAGTCTTAAGCATATTTGGAGACGTCTCCGCGTTCGCTGACGCACGTGAAGGTGTTCAAATAAAGCAGTCCCTTCTGTTAGCGGAGCGACTGTGGGAAATAATTCCTCTGCAAACATAAATGTACCTCGACAGAGCGGAAACCATATTGTGCAATCTCAATCAATGCCCTGCAATTTTATCACACACGCGCGTAAAACGACTTTCCTGCTCTCCTCTCCCTTCTAGTTGTAAAACAGGGTCGCGCGCGGAGTTTCCCGTGGCTCGATGCATCGCGCACACATATAACATATATCTGTGGATAACAGGTAACCCGGAGCGCGTTGAAAACACTGTGTTTGAACAGCAGCCGAGAGGAATTTGTGGCACAGAAACTGTATTCCTCCTAACGCACACGAGGTCTCTGCGCTGTGGTCAAGTGGACATGTAAACACCACTTCCCCCGTGTCCAAAGCGGCTCAACCCCGTGTAAACTCTAACAACAAAAAGAAGAGTGTGTGGTGTAGTAGAAACAGTTTTACACGCTACATCTAAAAACTTATCAGTGGGAGGCAGCAGCGGCAGCAGAGGTAGTCCGCTTGGGCTGCCGTCATTTAGCCAAAGGTCTCTGGCCATAAAGCCCATGCATGCCCTTTAATGGCGAAAGAAACCTTGAAGGCAGCGTTATACAACACGTTAACCGACACAAGTTGAACCTCTCTGTCTCCCTGTTTGAAAACTTCCAGCAGACAATCTCACGATCAGGTCTAAAATAACCTGGAGTCTTGGATATGTTTGCGTTTTGTCATTTCACGCAGGACAGCGGCGGCTCCGTACGTGGTCGTCTCCCTACCTATCAAAATTCCCCGAGGAAGTTGCCCCACACGGCAAGATACGAGAGGTGGCTCGTTGAAAGACAAGGGCAGCTAAATTAAGTTTTTTTTTTTTTTTAAATGCGTTTTCTCTCCACTTACGCGAAAACTCCCGTTTGCTCAAGTGCTGGGGTTTGCCTTGCTTGCGGCGAGACATGTTGGTTCAGTGGCGGCTCTTCAGCTGAGTTCACATTGGGAAATCCGTTCCTACAAGGTAGACTCCAAATGAAATATCTTCATTGATGCGTCTGACATCCGAATAGGAAAAGAAAAAAAACAAAACAAAACCAAAAAAAAAAAGCATGAACTGCAGATCATACAGAGGGTGAGGCGTAGCGCGCTACGGGCTGTGCGGACCTCTTCATGACTTTTTCGCAAAAGAGAGAGTGATGGGGGTACGGCGAAGCCCCCCTGAGCTGCAAGTTCAAGTGCGGACGTGACGTTCCTGCGAACTTGAACGTCAGGAGATGGACGGACTGAGACATACAAAACATGGGCAGGGCGAAGCCGGCCAGTGGGAGGGGGACAAGCCATAATAAAAACCAATGGACAGTCATTATGGACTACCTATGGAAGGGGAGGGGGCGGAGGGGGAGAGAGAGAGAGAGCGAGAGAGAGAGAGAGAGACCCTGAAGACACCAATGGACAGAGGGCACCGAGGGGGCCGGGCTAAGAGAGAGAGAGAGAGAGAGAGAGAGAGAGAGAGAGAGAGAGAGAGAGTGGAGTTATCCTCGGAAGTGGAGGAGCGGTAATGTAGCAGGGATGTGTTGGAGGATAAACCCCGCTCCATTAATATACATTAGAGTTTATTTTCAGACTGATTTAAATATGCAGTGATTATGTAAATGTGTTGTTTTAATTAGAAATATTACTTCTTAAATGAAATGCCATTTATAGCCGTGACATAAGGAGACTACCATGATTTCTACTTGTTCTGTTCAGTTAGTTTCATTTGGGGGGGTCAAAGCGTGCTATGAGAGGCCAGTGAGGAAGAATAAGCTCCCCCTGTCCGTTATGCAAAGTGGATCTACTTATTTCGGTTCTTCTCTCATGTCAGCTCACGTGGCCTTAATGCAAGAAGATCAAATTAATATTAATGTAACATTAATTGATCCGGATGTGGGCTATATAAAAGCTTACATTTGTAATCTGTTATCTTTGGATTCATGGGCTGCAGCAGCGTTTGATTTGATATTATTAAACAGCGTGTCCAAGGTGTTAAATCAATTATCTGCGCGTGCGTAACGCACCTGAGTCCGACTTAAAAAAAAAAAAAAAAAGTAGGAGGCGAAACAGATCTGTGCTCGCAGCTTATCTTAATGTCTCCATCTGACAGGCGGTGTCTGATAGATAGAAACATTTCTTAGCAGAGCGTTACACGGTGAATAGAAACAAAGGCTTGGAATCTACATTCAGAGCCGAAATATTCTGTGATATTATACAGCACATATCTCGGATATTTAAAGGATTTACGTCCTCTGCTGGGTGTTATTTTACCGTTTTACAGCCTTTACTGTGCAGCAAAGTCGGATTTACAATCACAAGCAACCAGGCAAATAATTAGACACACGAGGAGCTAAAGGAGTCAACTCACTAATTATGATAAAACATCATTTGAACATTTTTTTTTAAATACAGCTGCAATTCTCCCGCGTTGTTTCCGACTGAAGTTACAAAGCACAGTGTTCACGATCAACATAAAAGAAAAACATATCCAGAGGATTAATGAGGATTAATGCATCAGTGGAGTGAGGCTGCGCTTTAAACGATAGGCTAATTAATTGGCGTGTAATGAAACCTCAGAGGTGAAAACAATGAATGTCAGATATGAACCTGAAGCGCTGTTCTCTTTACTGTCTCACCTGAGCCACGTTGTTATATTTACACAAACAAGCCAAGTGTAAAGGCATGTTATTCTTGTTTTGCATCCGTTTGGTTTCAAGTCGTAGACACATGACATAATGTTACAGCAGAGTAAGTCATATATAGGCTGTAAAAGCTTTTTCTCTAACTTAAGAGCTCATTTAAAAAAACAATCAGCAGAGATAATTCACATAACTCATTTTGCATATTGGTGACAAAGAACGCGCCTATCACTGCTTTATCCAAATGCTGCTGTTATAAACAGACAACTGCTGATTATATACATATATTTTAACTGTTAAAGTCTTTATAAAAGTTTCAGTGTCCTAAATGTGTTGGTGCCGCGAAAGTCTCATAATTGATCATGCTCAGCAGCAGCGTGGAAGTCCTCTCCTACATTAAAGCGCGATACTTTGGCGCCACCTAGTGTTTCAATTAGAGACTGGCTCCAAACGCAAATGATGACGCAAGCGCGTGCTCGATTATGATTATGCAGAGCATTTATCTGGTTTCTTAAAATGTTTCCTAAAGACTTCAGAACTGCATATTTTGTCCAAACTACAAATTCATTATAAAATACTAATACATCACTCAAAATTACTTCTTTAAGAGGGCTGAAAACAAATATCCTCAAAGCATAAAACAATTTTTATTACATATTTTATTTGACCTTATTATACTCTCATAACTCATTTTTCAAAGACACTATAATCCAGTCTGTGAAATAATATTTTACGCCTATATCGCTTGTTCAGAATCCACAATCACTCATCTAACACGGGGACACTGACGGCTTGTTGTCGCTGTAATATTACATAACCTCATCTGCTCTTCCTATATGAGCACATAGCGCCACCGTGAGGCCAAGACACAGTAATGTTGGAGGAGCTGGGCTGGGCAGCCGGGGCTTGATAGGAGCAGGAGCAGCAGCACCACCACCACCAGCAGCAGCAGCAGCACCTCCGTCCATAATCGCCCACATATCGGATGCTGATAGTCCGTGCAGCACCTGGTGAGTGACATTTATGTTCCTCTGTTTATGTGCGGCATAGAAGGCCCGCCCTGGCGTCTTGCGCCGCTTTCTCCGCGCTGAGGATGGGAGGCGGTGAAATGAGCATCGCTGTGTTTGTGCGACAAAAACCTATATGTGTCGTCCATAACGGGAGACACACTGGCTGCACATTAGCGGGCAGCCCTCCGTAAGTGGATTCACAATAACACGTGAAAGCTGTAAATCTGTCCAAACGAGCCTCTGTTCGGCTTAAAGAGCGTGCGTAAACGAGGAGGGACACCCTGAACGTGAAGGATCAATAACGCTTCAGATGACATGTCGGGAATAAACACCCACACTGGAGTCAACGCTGTGGCTATACATTTATTTAGACCACGGTGTGCATACTATTTGTGTAATGTTAGATTATATGAGCTGAATATTCCTCTCCGGCTTGGTGCCATGATTCAACGGCTCAGTGATGAACGCTGGACCGAGACATGGCCTAACAGGGCTAATTTTCAGGCTCTGTCATTGGCCGACTATAACCCATCGGTTTGCGAGCGCGCTCGGTGCGTTATCATGTGCAGAGGAGATTTATATGCGGGAGTGGACTGAGCCGTGTGTGATCAAGCGACTAAAAGGGAAATCTGGGCCAGTTTAAAGCCAGGCCACTGAAAGGGTTAACCAGTCTATTCTTCCACAGGGGAGAGACGGGATGGGTGAGGAGGGGCGGGGGTTGGGGGGCGGGGGGGGGCTGCTGTCATGTCCCATTGGGGTTTAGTTGATGCATAAACAGGAACCACAGATATGACAAAGTGTGCGTAATTAAATCCAACCAGTTCACCTATGGGTTCGTTCAAGAGCGTGAGTCAGCAAGGCCTGCGTGCTGATGATGCTCCTGCAGAGGGAGGACCGGGCTCGTTGGTCTCAGTGAAAAGAGCTGTTGTGCTGCTTCATGTGCATGGGAAATCTGACAACTGCGTGGAAATCATATGAGAGCATCATGGGGGGAGAAGTGATGGGAGTCTTTGAGGAAAAACGCACAGCTCTGTCTGTTCCTCTGAATTCCTGCTTGTGTGTGTGCTCATATATATATATATGTGTGTGTGTGTGTGTGTGTGTGTGTGTGTGTGTGTGCGTGTGTGTGATTTTCTGCACAGCATCCAATTAAATTATCTGTCCTAATGTACATGTGTCATTATCTGTGTCCTTCTGGATGTGTGTCTTGTAATTTACCCCCAAGTCATCCTCATTTCCTCCCTCTCTCCTCCTCCTCTCTCCTGTTTTTCAGTGGTGTGGCGCTGGATTCAGTGAGCGGGCGACTCTGCTGAGCAATTCGATTTGGGAGTTCATTAGGATGCTTGTGCTTCTTTAAACTGTTAGTGGATTTTTACACATATAGCTCCTCTTTCATGTTGTTTGCTGCGCTCCAAGGAGACATCAGCATGTCATTGTCCTCGGGCGATACCTTAAATAGCTACTGTGCATATGACACACACACAGTCATGCACACAAGTTCAATCACTTTCTCTCTGTAATTGCATGAGGCAGCATGTCTCATTTACGCTTGTTAAGAAGTTATCTTTCACAGCGTGACTCGTAATTAGACTCATGGATGGGACACGCAGATAACTGCAGTCTGACACTGTCCCTGTCTTCAGCAGGATGCGTTAAGGGTTAAAGGTCAGCGAGTGAGGCAGAGATGAGTCTGACTTCCTGGTTCCTGGTGAGCGGCGGGGGGACGCGGCATCGTCTCCCCAGGGAGATGATCTTTGTGGGGAGGGACGACTGCGAGCTCATGCTGCAGGTACAAGCCCTCTGCTGTCATTCCTCATGTGGACGGATTATTATCTGAAGCATTGAGATTAGCCCGGATTACAGTGATTGACTGGATTTTGTGTGATTTAGTCCCGCAGCGTGGACAAACAGCACGCCGTCATCAACTATGAGCCGAATGCGGACGAGCATAAAGTGAAAGACCTGGGCAGCTTAAACGGGGTGAGTGTTATTTAGCCACTACTCTTGCTGTCTATTTACTGCTTAGAAAAGACACAACCTCTGATATGGAGATATATATTATTATAGCATGAATTAAACAGAAGTCCCCATTCAAAAAAATGTGTTTTGTTAATTGTATATTCCTTTTTTTAATCTTTACTGTGCAGAATGATGTATCTGGCTTCACTTTCATGTGCTAAGAGGGGAAAGTCACCTTAAATCTGCATTTAACACGTGTGTTTAAAGGGATCCTTTATTATTTGCCAAAGTTCATGATTCAGCATTGTCTGGTCATGCACTAAGCTATTCTATATCGGTCAAAAAAACAAAATCATTTGTTCTGTTTCTTTGGCTTGTCAAGCATTTTCCAAGTGCAAATGAAAATATATCATTTCCAGTGCTGCTGCCAATGTGAGTTATCGTCCTGGCCAGTAATACTTTGATGAGTATTAACACAGTTTTCTACAAACTCTTTCTTCTTACAAAAAAACAGACTCTCTGTGTGTAATGCTCTCACAACACAAACAAGACCAGACTTATTCTAAAAAAAAACAGTGCAAAAATAAGCTACATTGACTTATGAGTTTATTGGATAAGGAAATATTTGCTTGCTTAACCACACGCTGTTTTTGTTTGCAGACATTTGTCAACGATGTCAGGATCCAGGAACAAATCTATGTCACGCTGAAAATTGATGACAAATTGAGGTTTGGATACGATATCCTTTCAATATGGTCTTGTATGTCTGTGAAACGCGGTGACACCGGCACAAGGTCAGTGTGCGTGGACAACACTGTAACTTTATCTGTTCTTGAATAGCTGTGAATGCTCACTGCGCTCTGCCTGCTGCATTATAGATAAGGCTATCAGTGCAGGTTTTCCCCCTTGTGAAAAGAGCTCGTCGTCTTTTACCTTAACCTGCCTCACATACCAACCTGTTCACCGTGGTTCGAGGGGAGCTGCATATTCCAGAGGAGGCACTCAAGGTTAGACAGCGCACTGCGCATCTCATGAGACACTAGCAGCCAGAGTTCATATGTTAATGGGCAGAGTAAATATGCCTGCCTCATAACATAGTTTTTTTATCAGCTTGTAAAAAAGAAAAACCCTGAGAGAGGTGGATTTTTGTCAAAGACAGCAGAGTTCTGCTGAACTGGGCAAAATGCTACTTTTCAAGATTGATGAATCCGCTGTTTCATCACAGCAAACTGTCCAGGTAGCTGAAGAAAGGCTAGGATTTCATCTTAATGAGGACAATGAAAGTTCAGCGCTAATATTCACAGCGTCTCTGTAATTATATGCTGTGGCTGAGATTACAAAAAAGAAAGAAAATGTACAGTCTGGAGTTACACGTGTGACGTGAATGTTTTTTCCATGTTATTCAGTAAACAAAATCTGGCTGCCCTTCCACACAGTTGGCAGTCGGTCTAAACTCTCCTTGCCTCTCTGTCAGCATGAGAAGTTGAGCAGCCAGCTCCAGCTGAACCAAAAAAAAAAACCTACAGAGGCGGAATCGTCTAGATCAGAGGTGAAACCCACAGAGGCGGTGTCAGCAGCAGCAGCACCAGCCTGTGAGGGAGCTGCTGCCAGGCCCGCTGAAGATAAGATATCAGGTGAGAATGTCCAAAGACGACACACACAGGACACAAGTAACACTAACACAGATCTCAATCTTCAGATGCCACTTTTACAACTTTACGGGCATCGTAGGGTAACATATTTGAGTTTTGACCTGTTGGTCAGACAATCTTGCGTGTCGTTTTTCTTCTGCCAGGTGATGTAGCCGTGTTGCACAGAGGCACACCCCTCTATGGCCAACCTGCTTGGTGGGGAGATGGAGATGCTGATGACCAGCAACCTGGGAGGCCTGAGGAAAAGAGCTCAGATCGGAAGCGAGAAAAGGCTGAAACAGGTGTTTACAGTGCTGCAAAAACACTACTTTTTGTGTGTCATGATGTAGATGAGGCAGTAATTCAGGTGATTTGTGTTGTTTCACTTATCTGTATTTTCACAGCTTGTCTACACATGTTTATTCGTTATAAATATATTACTACTTTCTTTGCATTTAGTAGACTTTGTGGTGCTAAATACATGTATTTGCTTTAATTCTGACAGACACCAAGAAAAGTACAGAGGTCCCAAAGTCTGCGCCACAAACAGTTTCCAATCAGGAGCCCAGCTACTTTGAGATCCCAACCAAGGACACTCACTCAGCAGGTAAAGTGAGTGATGAAGCGACCTCACGAGAACAAGACGCCACTGCAGCTTCTGCTGCAGAGCCCACCCACGGCCACGCATCATTCACTATTGAGTTTGACCCTGGGGCGTCAGGTAAAGTGACTGTCAAAGATCGAGTGGCGAAGGCGGGACCAGAGACAAGGCCACGTCCTAAAAGGCCTGTAGGAGAGGAGCTCAGTCCGCTTCAGACAGCCATGGTAGCCGCGGAGGTCAAAGTTGCCGACTGGCTGGCCCAGAATGAGCTGCCGTTGGCTCTGAAAGATGCAGTTGCCGAGGATGACGGGGAAAGTGTGAAGAGTGATGTGCCTGTACAACTGAAGAGTCTTAAAGGTGTGTATGCGTAGGCTTTTATGCAGCATCTGTGTCTGTATTTAGTGTAAGATGTGTGTATTCTGCTTGTTTATTTAGTTTAATTAAATGTGAGCCTCTCTTTTCCTGTGTCTCTTGCTTCACTTTCTGATTCATTACCCTTTTCTATATCCCATGCCAGACAGTAAACATGAGGACGGCACGCAGAGCGACTCAGAGAACACGCTTGGAGAGCAGCGCAGGGCTGCAGCGATGGAGGAACGTGGGTGGGGCCTATGGGGCGGTGCAGGGATGAAGATCAGAGAAGGACGTGCTAACGTACCGGAGGGACTCTTCGCAGAGGAGGACAGTCCTGCCCGCCGTCGCAAGTCTTCCACTTCCAAAGTGGCAAGTGGATTCGTGGAGAGGAGACATGGCTCAGCACAACATCAGCCGAGTGGCCGTGATGAGTGCTATCACCACGGGGATGATTATAGTGACAGAGGAACCTATACTATTGAGCTGGAGAATGGAGATCAAGAAGAGGAAGAGGCGAGGAAAATGATTGACAAGGTGAGAAACTTTAGACTAAACTCTAGAGACTTATTACATAGTGATATGATTATGTCATGAAATGGATTGCATGAAAACTAATTTTCATATATGATTGCGTATACTTGTTCACTTTGACATGTGTGTTGCAGGTGTTTGGTGTGAATGAGCAGGACGCTGTGTGTGTGTCCAGTTTGGGCGGTGTGGACCAAAGAGAGAGGGTCACCTCCCAGAGGACCAGTACTGGAGACAGAGGAAAGCCTGGACGCATGGAGACAGAGGTGCAAAAACTAAAAGTTCAAACAAATAGCTGTCTGGAGTCTAAACTGACATTCAAAAATAAGCAGTACAAAATGTTCATTCTATCATTAGAAATTGAATTAGCTTAAAACAGCAACTACTATATTGTTTCTCTTATATCATTCGTGCTGTCTCGGTTCAGGTTCTGCCAGAGGAATTGATGGTGGGTGGTCCACGCTGGGTGTCGCAGTGGGCTACTCTGGCTGCAAGTCACATTAGGACAGACCCTGAGGGATCAGGAGGGGAGACACACATCATGGTCACAGAGGACAGAGGTACTACACACAAATATTTTGGTTGTCAGTTCATTTGAAGTTCATTGTTCAAGTGTGGATTGATTTAGGTGTCTCGAATTTCAAGAGATGACTCTTTCTACCATACAACATTGAGATTAACGAGCGGTGGGAAACATGGAAGACATTTGCACAACGTCATGGTCTCTGACCTTGTCAGACTGTACACTTTTGCCACAAGAAAACATTGATAAAGATAAATGTTAAAACAAAATGTAACAGCAGCAGGAGACTCACAAAAGGGGACATCAAGTTGACTCACATCAATCTATATAAAGTCTGCTAGCTGGCTAAAATTAGCCACCATAAGATACTGATCATACCAGACCAGCAGCAAAATCTGTCAGCAAAAAGTGTGGTGGGTTCATTTTACTGATTATAAATTCTAATTTGTAAGAGGAATTGACTGTGCAGGAAGGACAGTTTATTAAAGTTTGAAGCACACAATAACATCTCATGGTTCATTTGGCAAAAACACTGAATGGATCAGTTCTACTACCACCCACCACTGATAGATAATTAATTTATCTGAGGAGCTACTTTACTCATGTTTTTGTCTCTTTTCAGCTGAAATAAGTGAGTCCAGCCACTCAGCCTCATTTGCCTCATCTGGCTACACGGAGCGTAAGAGGAGAACCCTTCCCCAGCTGCCTGGCGAGGAGTTTGTCCTCGGAAGGAGGACCCCAGGTTCAGGCCTGCGTGCAGATATGGGGGAGAAACAGGACACAGAGCTACAGGAGAAGGAGAACCAGGAGGAGAAGACGGCCAGGGGAAAGAATCGGCCTGCTCATGGCACTGGAGGTGTAGGCAGTCACAGTGGTAGCCCAAGTCGCTCTTCACCAGCCAAGTCACAGGACAGTGGTGGCGGGAGATCCAGCAAGTCAGGTGTGTTGGCTAAACTCCCCCCTCGTCCACTGACAAGTGGGGAGAAAAGAATGGAGGAGGCACGGAGGAGGAAAAGGGAAGAGGAGAAGGCTCGGGAAAGTAGTGGAAAGCCATTGTTGAGGCAGGAGAGTTTCACTGTGGAGAAACCAAGCTCCAATGTACCCATCGAGCTCATACCTCGTATCGATGGGACGACACGCAGCAGAACTCAGAGTAGGGAGACTGGTATTGACAGTGCCATAATGCAGAAAGACTCGGAAGCTGTGGCAGCCTTTCTAGAGACGACTGTATCAGACCAAGGTGATCCACCAAGTCAGTCCATTGAAGGCTCCATGTCACCAGAGTCAGATGTGGACACGACCAGCACAGTAAGCCAGGCTGATGGAGCACGAAAGGTAGTTCAGAAACGTCGGACTCTTGCAGGACAGCAGAAAGAGAGAACGGTACTGTGCTCATCTAGTAAAGGTCCTGCTGGGGCCAGAGAAACCCAGGAGAGGAGGGTCAAGACCAGGGCATCTGGTCCTCCACAGCCCAGTCGGCCCTGGACTTCCCTGGACCTAACTGATGATGATGTCAACTCCAACTCACTCCTCTCTGACTCCCAGCCCACTTCTACACAGGAATCTAAAAGCTCACATACCAGAGCCCAGACAGGGAGCACAACAGTGGGGGCTAGCACTAAGTCAAGTCGGGCCAAAATCACCCAGGGCCCAGCCTCTTCTGCAACCAATAAAACCACCAATGTTCCCAAGCCCAGGCCCACCAGGGCTTCTCTGTTGAGGCGAGCCCGGCTTGGAGACTCATCAGACACTGAACCTGCAGATCTTGACCGGATGTCAGTAGCCTCTGAGGCCTCCACAGCAAGTTCCACATCCAGGACAGGGATGGCAAGAAGGGGAATGTCCAGGATAGAGGCTCTGGCACAGCCAAGGAGGCCGAGGGTGGGTTCCCCGTCAGCCCAGAGTGACTCAGAGGCCACTGTGACAAGGAGTCGAGGTCTGGGGGCACGCAGTGCAGCAGGTGATTATGCCATCAGACAAGGATTAAGAGGATCTAATGTCACTGCAGTGTCTGGCCCCAGAGCCAGGGCTAACAGTGCCTCCAAGCTGCCTGACAAGAATAAAGGCACCTCCTCCTATGGACATGTCACACCTGCATGTAAGTAGTTTTTTCATAGTACAATTTCCTTTCATTCATTGGTGACATATCCATCAAAAAGGATCACCTGACTGTGGTTTTCCTTAGCTCTGCATTTAAGAACATTTTATCATCTTTCAGCAAACTGTTTTGGTTATAAGACCCACAAATTTACTGTTTTGTTTAACTTATGTGGTTCTCATCATTCTTGTTTCCAGCCAGAGCAGGCAGTTGTTTTTTACCTACTTAAAAAAAACACTTTGGAGTTGGTAAAGACCAAAACAGAGCTAAAAAAGAGCTAAAAGATAGTGAATACTGGACATACGTCAGGTCACTAGACCCATGAATGCAGGATGTGGCAACATGTAACATGTTTAGGATACCAACCTGAAAGTGGTGTTTACAGTGCATTTTCAGCACCATCTAAACTTAACTTCCATCCTCTCCTGATATTAGCTGGCTCTCGGTGGCGCCGTGTGCCTGTGGATTATGCTTCCACCTCAGAAGATGAGTATGGCTCAAACCGTCACATATCCAAGCAGGGTCATGCAAGACCATTCCCTTCCACTCGGGTAGCCCAGCTAGGAGGTTCAGCCCCAGCAACTCCTAATCCTACAGGCCTGGCTACCTTGAAGCAGCACTCCAGGGAACAGGACGAGTACATGAGAGACTGGACAGCACACAGCGAGGAAATAGCCAGGTACATAGGTGGCCGGTAATCCAGTGCAATATGAGAGCCATGATGAGTCATGGTAACAGTGATCACACATGCCTCTTCTGCTGAGAGGTGTATGGTTATTACATTTACTTTTGGCTCATGCTTTTGCTCTCCTTGCATGAAGTATTAGAAATAAATATCACCAAATAAAATGAAGGTTTGACCTATATCAGATGGTGATTTCATATTTGTGTTTGTTCATCAGGATTAGCCAAGACCTAGCCAAAGACCTAGCCATGCTTGCCAGAGAAATTCATGATGTGGCAGGAGAGATCGACTCAGTCAGCCCTGCAGCCACTGATCCAGGAGCTCTGGTAGCCAACACATTATAAAACAACCACAACATTTTGTTTAATCTGCAACTACAAAATATCAGGATTTTCATTTATTTGCTGCTACCCAGATTCAGCCAATCTGTAATGAAATCCAGATTCTTAGTAAAATTATGCAAATTTGACCAAAAAGAAGATCTGATTTCTTCTGTACGCATTTTAATTTTGTTTTAGTTGGAGGAGCGCGTATTTGATGACAGCTTGGACCTAGCAGGTCCCACGGAGCACAGCAGCATTATGGGAACCAATGGGCGGCCTGTGGAGCTTCGACCCCGAGGCTCTAGTGGACAGAGCTCCCGCTCCATCCGCAGACAGACATGGAATAGGGATGATGTGAGTCTCTGTGTCAATATGAAATATGCTCAATATATACTTAATATAAATATACAGGCAGGGTGCATGCCATAGAGCTATTCCAGAGATTGAATTTTAGATGCTTTTCTCAATCATGCCGTTATTTATAAGTATGGAGTAAGCATCAATGCACCAAAATGTGGGTCATACAAACCTCATGTCCCACTTCCTTTTTGTGATTGGTTAATGGTGACAGCAGTTTAATAAGTTTGTTGAACAATTGTGGCAACAGGTCAACGTGTCAGCCAAGTGTGCCACTAGAGGGAGCTCCCTACATGCCAACAGTTCTCAACAGACAAACTGTGATAAGAGCCAAATTACTGAGTTAATAAGACAATTTTTGTGAATGCATGAATAGTCAGGGCAATAATTAGGCTAAATGTAGCTATAGCATTGAAAAGGTCAGCATTTATAGTTTCTCTCAACAATTCCACTATCTACATTGAGTAACTCTGTTGTTTTTCTATCTATCACCTATCAGGCGGTACTAGACAGTTTACTACTAGCATCTGTGACTCAGCTCTCCTCTCGGATACGTCAGTCTGTTGACAAAACGACCTGCAAAATCAGGTGAGTGTTGTGATACATCACCGAACAGGAAGTCGCAGTGAATATAATTATAAAGAAATATAATAATAAAGAAAAAGGCAAATGCAGGATGGAAATGTCAAAGTAATAACATATTATATAGTGAGTTAAGAATCCTGCATGTGTTTTTTGTCAGAATTAGGTCAGTCGGAACAATCTGAGTGGCACATCACAAAGGTGTACACTGACAACAAGCTACATATCTTACTCATTATCACACATAGGATGACGACTGACAAGCCTTTATTCATTCTCACAATCCACAGACAATGTGTGAACACATGCAACTGTTTTTCATGTATTTTACTTTCATCTATTTTTGTACCGACTTGTCTTCCAGGATCCTCTTCAAGGATAAAGAACGGAAATGGGAAGAGATTGAGAATAAACTGCAGGCAGAGCACGACTCCTTACTACTCAAGAGCTCTAACAAGGTGACGAACCTGTCCTCTTCTCACACTTTGTTTTATCTGCTCAAGAAATAGACAAAGACAGTAATATTTATAGCCATGCCAGCAGCATGGCTCTAGGGATAGCAATGTCGGTGCAGACTGAAATACCTCCACTATATGGATGGATTGCCATAAAAGTTGGTTCAGACATTCATGTTCCCCTCAGGATGAAGTAATTACTTTGGTGATCCCTCAACCTCCCCTATAGCGCCAGAAGGTGTAAATTTCACTTTGTCTTGTATTTCAGTGCTAATGACACTCCCATCAGCCTCAGCTGTAGTTTAAGTTTATTACTAATCAGCGAATGTTAGCATGCTAACACACTAAACTGAGTTGGAGAACACGGTAAACATTATACCTGCTCAACATCATTGTGAGCATGTTTGCTCGGTATTGTTAGCATTTAGCTCAGTCGCAACACTGTGCTTAAGTATTGCCTCACAGAGCTGCTAGCATGGCTGACTCTTTTAGTGATATTTTATGCGTGTGGTGAGGATTTCAGTAGAATATATTTTGTTTGGAAACCACTATTCATTTTAAAGTCATGCCTGAATGATCATTTGGCATTAACCATGGCTGGCCAGTCACAGTTATGATGTCGCAAATATACAGTCACCGCCCTTAGTCACGCTTCCAGCAGTTCTACTCTTATCCACCATCTGGACTACAATCCATTACCTGTAGTTGGCCTGGCCTTGCATCACCCAGAAAGCAGTCATTCATTCACTCATTAATATTAATGACATTAAACACAACACAAAACAGCATATTCTTGATAGAGCTCCAAGGAGAAGCACGAGAGAGGAGATATAAAACTGTATTCAGATGGTTTTTGATACTTAAAAGCTCAAATATGGGTGGCTGGGCTCGGCCTTAGAGAGAGGGTAAGGAGCTTGCACATCGAGTTCAGAGTAGAGCCGCTACTCTTTCATGTCAAAAGGACCCACCTGAGGTGGTTCAGGCATAAGGATGCCCTCTGGGCAACTCCCTTCGGAGGTGTTCCGGGCATGTCCAACTTCCCCAGGAGACCAGAACCTGCTGGAGGGACTATATAGCCCATCGAGGCGGGAATGCCTCAGGAACCCTAAACCTGCTGTGACCGCACCCCAACCTCGGATAAGCAAAAGAGATTGGATGGATGGATGGATGGATGGATGGAAATTCACAAATATATCTTCTTACAGATCAAAACTTCAATAAAAACAGAAGTACTGTAAATTATGGGATCTTTAAAACAAAATCTGCACAATCATATTTTTTGGAAATAAACAAGTGCATTGCGTTTGTTCAATATGATGCACTTTAATACAGTCATCAGAAATCATTTCAGGGAAGTCAAATCAGCATAATGTTTTTCTTGGCATTAATTCTTTTTGATTAAATTAATACAAAAGACAGTGATTGAAAGGCAGTAATCCATTAGTTTTTTTTTTTTTTTTAAAGATGGGATTAATGCCATACAGCGTTAAATCCACTCCTTCCATTTCTCCATCTTAGTTCAACCAGCCACCTGATATCTGATTACTTACCGAAGCAATCATAGTGAGTGCTGACAGTATTACAGCTGTCTGGGGGTTCAAATCAAAGATACTTCATTCTCACACATATCGTTTAAATTACCTTAAAAAGTTCCCATCCCCGCACGGCCCACTAAATATGGTTGTTTTGATGAAGAAAAAAAAAGACTTACGAGCTGTTGTTGAAGGCGTGAAACTTCACTGAGGTCATAAAGTCTGTATTCAACCCAGTCTGGCCTCATGTGAACCCCCGAAGTGATATGTCTATCCACCATACAGTCACAGGGCTCGTAAAGCATTACTGAGCGTACACGGCACGGCTCCAAACTTATTCCTGCAGCAACTGAGAGATGAATTGAGTTGATTTATTTGGTGTGCGAACTTTCGCTCACTTAATCACCAGTCTTGATTCTGTATTCATGTTCTGTTAACAGGAGATTTCAAGCATTATTCAAGACCTAAAGAGAGTGGAAAGACAACTGCTTGGTATGGATGTGATGTCTTTCTTGAGTTTTTAGTGAACTAAAACACATTTTTGTATTTTGTATTGTTGAGAGCTATTCATTTTAAATCTTTCTTATGCGCCAATCTAACAGTCATCGACATGATGGTGGACCCAGATGGCACCCTGGATGCCTTGACCACTCTGGGCCTGACCAGCCCTCTGACTGATCAGAAGATCAACCCTGGGACACAGCAGGGGGCGTCGGTGTTGCACCCTGGAGCTGGAGCTTCCCCCAGCACACTCTCCACCTCCAGGCCTGAAGGTCAGGCCACTGAATCCTGTGGACCTTCTGACCATACAGAAGTGGCAGAGCGAGATCCAGGGCCTCAAGAGAGCTCTAGATCCTTCAACTGATACACACAGGACATTATTCAGAATGCATCCCTTTTGTTGGACATGAACAATCCTTGATGTTGGACTCCTGAAGCTCTTGGAGGCAGTGTGTGTGAGGTTAGACAAACGTCACTGCCCCAGCTGTCAGTCAGACTGACTCGTGATAGGACTTTCCAAGTCCAACACCACCAAATAGCAGTTGTTGGGACATGAAACATCCGATATGAAAATATTACAGTATTATGGTGGGCTAGTGAAGAAGCTATGACATTATACAGTAACCCTTCTGTGTTTTTGTGTTGCAGCTCATTCATATTGTCCATTATTCTGACAGAAAAACAGGGTGTAATGTTAAAGATAAACTTGCCATTTAATTACAAGGCTTGAAATTGTTTGAATCATAAGCTTGTCGGTTTATGATTTAGGCTAAGACTTATACAATAACCCAAACCAGAAAGGTGCAATGGTGTCAAAGTAGGATTCAGCAGAGGTGAAAGTGTTCTTCTATCCTGCCATAGACTTATTTATAAAAAGAAATATATTGTTGGCCTGTTGCAATCCCAATCCCTCTCTCAGAAATGATTTTCCACCAGAAAAAGCCACGTTGCTTATTTGCTGGGGAAAGAACTGGGTGTGTACAGTATGTACCAACGTAAATGTTTATTATAGTGAAATCAAAAACTCCCACCCATGCCTTTTTTCTTTCTTGTGGCGATGTTATTTGAAAACATTGTATCAAAGATAGGCCATGTGTATTAATAGAAAGTATAAAATCAAATGTAGCTCCCAGAAAGATTTTTCCTCTTCCAAATGTATTTTGTCACAAGTGCCCTGGATCAAACAATCATTACAGTTGGAGGTAGGAGATGTTTAGTAAGTGTGTATAGGAGATGGTGTGGAGAAAGTTCTTTCCCCCTTTTTTTTGCACATAACAAAGCTTAAATATGTTAATATTCATCTCTAAGGGACCAGGACATGTGCCCCATGACGCTCCTTTATCATGTTAAATGTCCTCGACCAAAAACAAAGCAGGGTGAAAGCCAGCTGCCTGTAGATGAGCGCTTTGTCAAATTATTTTCTGATCACAAACAAAATGTTGCATTTGAACCAGCATAGACAGGGGCTACCTCCGAGTCCTGCAGCTGCATTTTACTGTCAACGATGCAATGGGGGGGGGTGGGCACTGTAATGACTGTGGGTTTTCCAATGTCTTGCCTCATACCAATGTTTACACATGAATGTAACCTGATCAGAACTGTTGAAAAAATTTTAGCCAAAACAACTTTAATAAAGATTAATAATTGCATTTTGTCTTTGATTCAGATTTCTTTTTTTGGTTTGGATGTTTTGTATGAAGTTTGTTTGTTTTTTTTCTTTGTAATGATGTTAGGTTAAATGTTGACCTTGCAATACCTGTGTATTGTTTGTCTCATTTCCAATAAAATGCATGATAATCATGAGACATTGTTTGTTCTGTTTAACATTAATTCCACTGCAGTGTAAGTTCAGTGTTTTCAGTGAGTTACTGTACTTTAGTAATACTACTACTACTTTATATAACTACACTGCATTTCAGAGGTAAATACATTTTTTTATATATATATATATATATATATATATATATATATATATATATATATATATATATATATATATATATATATATATATATATATACACACATATATTTGTGTATGTGATCAGATTATTAAATATAAAGTATCCAAATTAAACCACAGATCATAAACTAGTGCAAATTAACTTATTTATAACCAACATGTTAATGCAATGCAAAGGAGTGATTCTGCAATTTTAGTTTGCTGATACTCCTCCTGTCCATTTTTATGTAAAGAAAATAAATTTTTATAATAAGGTTCAAATGTTCGCAGTCTCAACTCTGCAGAGCTTCAAAGCATCTTTCAGCTTTCAGCATTGTTTTGGTCTTACACTCTTACAGTCTTACAACTTTGTTTTGCTTCACCCTCACCAATTATAGCATCTTTTTCAGATGCAGCAGGCAGCTGTTTTTGTGAAAAACGTCTTAAATCCACTGGAGCTATTCCGCCTGCTCAGCACCAGACAGCAGACAGGTAGTTAGTGACTAGATGGTAGACAGATTGGAGAGCATTTAGCAATTAAAGAGACAGGTATTATCTTAAGGATTTGTTGAAAACCCCAAAACATAGCTTAAAAAGAGAGTGAATATTTGACTTAGACTCACCAGGTGGACAGAAACGTCTCCAAATGAATGATAATGTTGCACTGTAACTCCTGGACATGTAAGTAAGGAACAGTTTGCTGGTTTAACAAAGGTCTTATATTTGGCAGTGCAATGGGTAGACAATTCAGATGAGACACAAAAATGATGTAGCCTCTCAGCTGAGAGCGATTGAAGGCTGACCATGTGAAACAAACCTGCATTCAGTTTGGCTAGTTTCAACATAATGTGCTCATTGTGGAAAATCTAAACCAAAAATGATGAGATGAGAAAATGTGAAATGTTGCTTGACTGTGCAATATTTGTGCTCAGGTCCCTCACCTCTTTTGTGTCTCCTCTCCAGAGTCCCCAGGCAAACAGAGCACTAATTGAAAGCTTCCAGGAGATACCATGCGCTAATTAGTGTAGGGGGGGAGTGTAATTGAATCTACTCATTAGGACTTCTATGAGTCCTTTGTAATGTGTAACATAAAGTAAAATCATGCAGACTGATTGTCAGTTAAATAGCACAGATGTATTTCAAGGTATGTTGTTGTGTTCTGTGAAGTTTTACTGCCAGGTGAGGGGCTGATTTCCCTACACTGTGGAAGGGGTCCAGGTCGTTGCCAGTAGCAGGCTATATAAGGCTGCCAGTTTCCTGCAGAGAGAACTGTCAGGATCATGTTTTACCTCAGGTGCATAGCATTTTATGTGGAGAAACGTCTGCATAGTTAACATGTCATCAGTGTGGGTGAAATGAACGCCTGGTTTGTTCAGCACGTAACCTCTGCCTCATGGCTCCTTCTTTTACAGCCCAGCTGCTACCCTGCCATCCCAACAGCTAACATAACGCTCCCAGTATCAACATGTCAATGTGTTTACTATTTGTTACCAAAGAGGACAGTATTGTAGGAGAAAGTAAAATGTTGAGTTATTTGAATTGCTTCTATTGCTAAGTGGTTTCACATTTTAGTCTTGGTATTGGAAAGAGGGAAAATGTGATTGTGCTACAACCGGCCAGATCCTTCTTCCAGCCCAGTCAGCCTGCCTCTCATTCTATGCAGAGTCAAGTACACATGAAAAAATTAAGTTTTAGTGGCCCCACTGCCAGAGCCACTGCACTACTAATTGCATGTCTCCAGATATTCTGCTCTACTTCCTTAATCCTTAAAGCTGTGTCAGGGTTTTTCTCCCTTGCGAGCAACATTCACCGCGGCTGCTGGTGCACATCAGCGCTTCTGCAGGTGTTCACCTAAGTGGGAACAGTTTGAGTGAATTGTTCCCACTTAGTTTTATTAAGTTCAGGTTCCCTGTAGGCTTTGTTGCCGCGCTCACACTGCTTGTATTTATTGCGCAGAAATAAAATATTCATATTACTGCAGTTCTCCTTGGCTCTGACATGTCAGTCTGGACCTCCTTAAAGTTAAAATGATGTGTTTATTTGCTCTTGTAGGCAAATTAAAAATTAATATGAGTATAAAAAACTTGCCAGGTGATGCACAGCAGGCGCCCCGTGCGCTATTCAATGTAATTTGAACTGCCATCGATGATTTAGCACCTGTGCGGCCTCCAAGTGAATAAGACGTATGAAGCTACGCTGTGTGTGTGTGCAGGATACTGGAGGCATTTACATATTCTGCACCTCCTCATTGATGGGCCATCATCGCTTTGGGGAGTATAACAACAGGAAAAGTCAAAAAAATAGCTTCGTCAGCCATTTCAGTGTGTTCAAATCTGCCATAGGGCGGTGCAGAAGTAGTACACAAACACAGGTAGAGAGGTACAATCCATCAAAGAAATGCCTGATTGACCTTTACTGTCGAAAAGCTGAACAATTAGCCACCCCAGTGTAAACAATTTTATATTCTTAAAGCGATAGTTCAACATTTTGATAAATACTTGCTTTGTTGGCTAGCAAGCAGCACTTAGCTTAGCATAAAGACTTGAAACAAGGGGAAACTGCTAGCCTTCCTCTGTCTGAAGGTAACAAGTTCACAAATTAACATTTTGTTTCTTGTTTCTGTACAAAAAGAGGAAAGTTGACAGGTTGTAGTTTTGCAGGGGTTATCTGCCAGATCTTTCTTGGATTGTGTTGTCTTGTCCAGACCATGAGGATGACAGGCAACTATCCATCCATTATCTGTAACCGCGTATCCTCATCAAGGTCATGGTGGGGCTGGAGCCTATCCCAGCTGACTTTGGGTGAGAGGCGGGGTACACCCTGGACAAGTCGCCAGCTCATCACAGGGCACATAAAGACACACAGACTGCCACTCACACTCACATTCACACCTACGGCGAATTTAGAGTCACCAGGTAACCTGTTAAGTGCATGTCTTTGGACTGTGGGAGAAAGCTGGAGTACCCGCAGACTAGACAGGCAACCGGTAGAAACTTATAATGGCCAGTTTGGCCATCAGAACTGCTTGTTGGATGGTCGAACAGCTTTGGAAACTCTGCTCCTCACCCATACCTTCCTGACATGAGATTTAGGCGTTGTGACACCTTTGTCACTATTCATGTGAACTGCTGAAATCAACCCTATGAATATTATCCAGGTGAGAATCATCATATTTAACGATTACCAACCTGCTTCACACTTCAAACACGTACTACATAGTTCCAGGTATAACCTGGCACTTAAAGGTGCCCTGTGCAGTTTTCTTGTAAACAAACCAAAGTTGTGTTCTGTTATGATACGCCACAGAAGGCAATGTGTGTATCTTTTAGGTCTAATGGATGTGATGAGTGTGTTTCCTTCCTCATAAAACACATACAAAGCCAATTGTTCTTAACAGCTTGACACTTCCGTTGTTTATATGCATGTTTACCGGCAAGCAGTCGTCTTCTTAATGAATTCATTAATCTAAATGATGCTTACAGTAGCTCCGCCAGTATTGACACAGAGGCCACGGGAGGATTTGTGCTCTGAATTAGATCAGTGAAGTCCATTTTTCTTACACAAGCACCTTTCTGTATCATAACGTAAATTGTGCAGACTATAAAAATCTTCAATCATCTCTTTTGTGTGTGTTTAGGTGTGTGTGTGAGCCCCTTTTATAGCCGACATATGGTGCCTTTCTCGATGTGAGCCAAAGGTTTCTTGAGGTGAGGCTGCAGCACTTCAGGACTCTCTGTCTCTGACATTATCAGTACTCTGTACTTGATGTGGAAATGGAAAATTAGATTTCATACACTTGTGTTTGAGAGAGTCTTCGTACGTGTCTTCGTGTGTTCTCACATTTTCTCAATCAGATTATACTCTCCTTCACTGTCTGCTGTTCTCTGTGGTCTAGTGCAGCAGCTCGCCCCGTCCAGAAGCATGCCCCTCCCACACCGCCTCGCCTGGGAGACTGTACTACATGCACACCCTCCCCAACAAGTGTGTGGGGAGCATAGCTGCTCTGGCCACAAACAGACAGAGTGCATACTCTGGCTCAGACGGCACCAGTAAACCAATAGTGGCTGATTCTGCTACTGAATGATAGATAGAAAAGGAAAGAGGAGAGACAGGACTGACAGCAGCTCCATGTGTACCTGGCTAAGAGTGTATTAGACTGTCTGTGTCCCAGCAGGCAGCAGCTCACCGGTCATCAATGGAGCTGTCAGATGATCCAAGGTTGAGGGGGCCAGTGGAGGCTCCCCCAGTTCACCTTCCCTGTGTGTCCCAAGTGAGAAGCAGCAGCTACAGTGCCGTCCAACAGCAGGGCTACTCTGCATCCATCTTCCTCCGACGCAAAGACAAGCTGGAACAGGTGAGATGCCTCTCAAACATCAAACGATGGTTCATATCTGCTTTTTGGAAGGTGAAGAGGTGAAGTTTAAGAGAGAGATGTGACAACAAGTAGACGCTAGGAGATGTGCCTAAAGTGTGTCACCAGCCGTATGGTCCAGTATGCGTTCTGGCACCCTGTGAACTGAGGCAAAGCAGAGTTTTATCAACTGAAAACACATCCATTCTGCATGCCTGTAGTGCATCCGCCTTGGCACCGGAGAATTGCTGCTGGATAAATGTGCATTTGAGCTCTGCTGCCTCGAATGAGAATTGATTACCACTTTCTTCACTGCTGCCACACACCAAGTAGACTCACACAAACACAGAAGAGATGCGCACAAAGAATCTGCAATCTAAACTCACAGAACTTACAGATATTTGTATTTCTGTGTGATTAGGTTTAATAAATAATCTTCATTGCAGATAAATGATTTTCATGAACTGTGGACTAAAAGTTAATGCAGTGCAGGGATAAAATAATTAGACATTTAATCGATAACGACAGGAAATAAATTATAGTAAACTATTTAGTAATTGATTAACCCTTTAAAGGTGGGAATGAGACTGAACAGCCTCAACAGCCAGATTGTTGCTCTTATACATCACCTTGTGCTCTGGAAAGCTGCAACAGGCATTTTATTCTGACAACGCTAAAGCAGGGATTTATACACGGTATATTTATAGCCCGTCTGTCCGCCCAGTCTGTGATGTCATATTCAGCCGATGTGTGCAATGGCACAAGAGGTTAGGGTTGTTGAAGTACGAATTAGTGGCTGTTTTTTCTCATTTTATTACCTCCACCTCGAAGGTCATGTTTTTTAGTAAACTTTACAGATTTCAGTAAAATTTGGTGTCAAGTTAGGTTACCTGCAAGGGTGTCGCCTCATTGTCATGCAGCACTTTATGTTGCTCGTAAGTCCTGAACAGGATTCCTCAGGAGAGTTCTCACATATTTGTGCCCAGAAGGATTTTTGTAGAGGTTATTTAACACCCGGTTATGATGAATTAAACTGATCATTGCATGCTATTTATTTCTCTTTGTTAAATAATCTTTTTATTATACATTTTTACAGTAAACTATCATTCAACAGCTTGTATGAATGTCCTTATTTACCCTCATTTTATCTCTACTTCTGTTTGCTGTTACATAAATAATTTTTAAAAAAGGAAAGAAAAAGTTTGTCAATAATTCCACCACCAAGTTGTTTTCTAGTTGTTTTTTTTCCATCCAGCAAGTGCTTAGTCATGAAAAAAAATCCATTATCAATTAATCAATTAAACAATTCATTACTCCTCCTCCGCATCCACCATTAGGCCTGGTGATTGTAGAGGCTAAACTTATAGCTCCGGCGCTCTGCTGCGGACAGACACACATTGCTGGGGCTCTCTGAACAAGACAACCTAACAGGATCATTTTTTTCCCCCTGCTGGATCCTTATATGCACCCCATCTACAGTCCCTTTGGCATGTGGCCCAGCTGTCTCCCATGGCGTTGAGCCCAGTGAGCTTTCACTCAGCACATATCATCCTGAGTATGACGCCACGGCAGAATAAAAAAAAAAAAAAAAAGAGCTCTTTGCATGCATGGAAACCTGCTGCTGAGCTTTGGGTGTGAAGGTGAAACAGCTACATTGAGGCGTCCTTCCTTGGCTCTCATAGGTGTGTGTGGAGGAGGGGGTCGGCATAATTCATGCAGGACTAAATAGTCCGTGATTATAAATGCACGCCCGTGAAGATAGTTTAGGTCATCTGCAGGTCAAACTCAACATCTAGGCTTCTCAGTTAAATCCGATTGAAAAGTTTTGTGGAAGTCTTCATTATAACGTCTGTTTCCATGGTCATTCTCTGTGTTTCATCAAGTACAGTAACTGCAAACTGAGACATCATCTGTTAAAATAATCAAACCTCACCAAAATGGCAAAGGATCGAGTTCCCATTCTTGCAGCAAAACAACCAAAAAGTTGACGAAAAAATAGAAAACACCAAGGTTCTTTCTCCACTTTGTTTTTGTCACACACACACACACACACACACATACACACACACACACACACACACACACACACACACACACACCAGCACTGTGCATAACAGCCTTTACTGGTGGAGCTCATTGCATTATAATTTGCTCATTTGTGTGTAAAGTCTGAATGTGCCTTCCAGTGTGGCTCTTCAAAAATGAGGACTATTTATAATTGGTCCCTTGTGTTGGAGAACTGTGCAGTACATTATCTGATAATGATGTTGCGTACAGACAGTCAGGGGGGAGCAGGAAAAACTGTTAAGGTTGCTGTGACCTCTGAACCGCTCCTGCGAACAGCACGCCTAGAAAGACGCCCAGATCAAAAATAGCTCCTCCGTGTTCAACCTAATGGAAAATGGACTAGTAGGCATTTCATACATAAGTATTCAATGTTGCTTCGTGGTGGTGACTGTGCAGTTAGTAGATCGCAAATGTCAACTGTTTCCTGGCATGGCCGCTACTGACCGTTAGCTGGGGATCTCGTTCCCCTGGTCTGTCTCAACTGTATGCGCTCACGGCGGTCAGAAAAACGGCGACAATCCCATCCTGTGTCTTGCTTTGTTTCTGCCCCCGTTTGAAAGTGTGTTTCTTTGACCTCATATATGCAGCTTTAGGAACATTCACCTCTCCTGGGAAGTGTTCCAAACACTTCTGTCCCGTCTGTCTCGTTCTCTCTCTCTCTCTTTTGCTCACAGACAGGGTGACATGCAGAGGTCGCCTGCCCCAGACAGACACAGGAAGTTTCACTGCTATGACTTTGCTCCACTGCTACCAGTGTTTTACTTGCTATCGCACAGAGCTCCTCAAGTATAATTAAAAATATACTTACAGTGTGCTACATGTCCTTTGGGAATTCCTCTGACAAATCATCAGTTGTTCGTTACTAAAAAGTCTTTAGTCTTGTTAATACGTATATAAAGGAGATAAATAAAGATACTACCACAGGCTGGGATCTTTGTACAGTATAATAAGTAACTAATTTATTTTACTGAATGTAACAAGACTAGGAGACTAGACCTCATCAACACTAGGGGCTCTATAATACTGTATAAGAAACAGCAGTGCTAAATGCTAATGCTCACAGTGACAATCCTGACAGACAGCAGGTATGAAGAACTGAAGTGATGACAGCATGTCCAGGGTAGCCTCGGTTCCAGCAGCGGCTGTAACTCAGTACAATATCTCATTAAGTTGTTTTTACATGCATCTTACTGAAGCTTTTTCCTGGGCTTTACTTTCCATATTCTGACACCCATTAGAAGTTATACAAAACTGAAATAACGTTAAACAACAGTTGTTTTGTGAGTAGGGAAAAATCTGCAACTCCCATGGGAAAAAACACAAGCATGGTTGTTTGAGCCACCAGGCTTCATTCAGCCTGATTCAGGTCTACCCACACACAAATTGGTGATGGCCAGAGCCGCCACACTCTTCAGTTGTTGCTTCACAGCAACTCTTCAGAAAGCTTTGGGTGACGCCATGGAGAAAGAAACAGTTTATATGTTTACCCAATGAACATCTGAGGATTATGAGAAACAGTGTTTATCGAAGGCCACTGAAAGATCGATTTTTAACAACATTACCATCCGTATCTAGACGTGAAGTGAGCCACATGACGTAACCTTCTATTGAGAAATGCTCTTTTCCAAGACAGTATAAAGAATGGACAGAGCTTAAATGATGTCACCCAAATGTTTCCGAAGCACTGCCTGGAAGCCAAAATTGAATGACACTTGGGTGCTTGAATAAGCCAAATGCAACACACTAAGGTGGGATAGGAGATTTTTTTCTGGAGAATTTTTTTTTACCATATTGCTTGAAAACCTCTTCATGACCACATTGCAGCCAGTAAAATAGAAGCTTTGTCCAAAAAAATTAAATGTTTTAATCCAGTCTAGAGGGTGAAATCATGAGAAAACACCATCTAATCACGTTGATGAGGCTGCGCATTATGATTGGATCCTGACACGTCCATCAAACTTCAGTCCGCTTCTCCCTCCCACCTCTGCGTGTTCACCCATTTGTGAACGAATAGAGACCCTTCCATTACTTTGAAGGCGTGGTGTGTATTTTCATAATATAGCTTGCTGGAACTGTTTTCCCAACATCTCCTACCCCACCTTTAACTGTCAATCAAAGTGGCAACACTGATAATTATGCGTAACATCATAAAAAAAAGTCTTAATATAAATGAACCTTTAAATAATATGAAAACTGTAACATGTTTACAGCCATGTTTACAAGTTGGACACTTTAATACCACCACTTATGGAGATTGACACACTTCCAGAGCCTGTCTCAAGCGGCCGCTCTAGGAATTACAGTTTCACTTTCACATTGGCTTCATTCCCAGCACCAGAGGTTGCCGCTTGGTTCCAAGGCTTTATATTAGCATAGTTTCAAATATCAGTGAGATTTTGAAAAAGGTTTCCTTAGTTCTGGAAAAAGACCCAGATGTCCTGTAGTTGTCAAGACATTTCCATGCTACTGTTATACTTTTTTCAATAGAATAAATAGCACACTGCTATCCATTGAACTAGTTCAGGCAATTAAGCAGCGCGATATGTGTCAGAATTTCCATCCAAGTAAACTTTTGGTCTTTTCTTCTGTCCTTCTACCCTTCTCTCTGGTCCCTCATTAGGTCCTTCCTTTATTCCCTATACAGTGCTGTACCCGTGAACACCAGCAGCCTGCCTGCAGTCAGCAGCATATGTTGTTATCTGCCTTAAGGCAACACTGTATTTGTCTGTGAGAAACGGGATGGGGCGAGTAAGAGTGGAAGAAAGTGTTTGCATATTTCATTTTACCCCACAGAGGCCCTTTAATGTACTTCTGTTCGATACGAGAGCAGAGCTTTAGATTTGAAGTTCTATGCAGGAAAACATGAACGAGGGCTCCAGTGTCTGGTGCATTACTGAAAAGCACATCTCTTATGGTGATTTAAACACAGCGCTGAAAATAGCGCTGACTTACATGTCATCAGTCGAAGTTATTAACTGGAGCTAGAAGGTTGTTTTAGATTCTTTTGTCTTCTCAGCACAGAGCTGGGTGCATGTGCATGTCCCTCCTAATGAGCTCAGAGCAATTTAGTAGTTTTGCAGCAGCTGTCAAACACTGTGGATCACCGGTGACATGTTTCAGCATCCCTCCCCTCTAAAGCCAAGCCCAACTGCTTTCTGCCAAATGAGATTTGTTCGCAAGGCAGATAAAAGAGGAAGATAAAGAGAGACGAGGAAGAGGAGGGAGGAACCAAGGAGGAGGAGGGGGGTTGCTGGGGCTCGGAGCTACAGCTCTGTATTGGCCGAATGAGAACGAGAGGGGTTGGTCTTTCTCCATCTCTCTCACCACCTCCACAGCAGAGACTGAACAGCACACATACAGCCCTCTCTCTCACACACACACACGTACACATACACATACGCGGACATACACACAGAGTCAGAGGCTGGGAGAACCATGTCAGGACATGGGATGGACCAGGAGCTGAGCAGCACACACATACCTTCCAGGATAGTGAGGAACCAGCCGGATGAAGACGGTGACACAGAGTAAAGCCATCAGAGAGGGACAGACTGAGGAGTGGGTGATAAAGACAGACAGACAGACAGACAGACAAAGATGTGCGACTGAGCTGCTGCTTCACATCTGTCAGAGAAGTTTGAAGGAGTGCTGCTCTCATGGCGGGACCGGGTACACAGGAGCCGCTGAAGGTGACGTTCACAAACCTCAACTATTGATTCTCTCTGCATCTTTTTAATATGTGCTCTGTTTATAATGCATGTGTCTTCCACGACATTACTCATTAGTTGATTCATTTGGATGAAGCTTTCAATTCATACCATGTGTCCTTTAATTATCCAGTGAAAAGACAGATGTGTAGGAGCGACAGTGACTAACAATATCATTATCAATTAGTTTAGCAATTAGTAATCAGCTTCAGTTTGTAAAATGTCTAAAGGGATGTCCAAAGAATACTGCAAAACCCAGAGATTCAACTTACAATTACAGAAGAAAATTCACACACTGAAGCTGGAGCCAACTCATATTTGGCGTTTTGCTTGAGGAAGAGGATTATTGATTACCAACATTTCTGGCGATTTTCAATTAATGATTAGCAAATCATTTTTACCAATTAAATGTCAGTGGTGAGTGGTGAAAAAATGACCATCCAAATTTCACATACAAAACATTACAAAGCCCAAACACATTCATTCAATTACCGCTTATCCTCATTAGGATAGCAGAGAGCTGGAGCCTATCCCAGCTGATACTGGGCCAGAGGCAGGTACGCCCTGGACAAGTTGCCAGTTCAACACAGGGCTCCAAAGACATTCAAGATACTTTTATATATAAAAATAGGGAACAGCAATACATTTTCAGAAAACATCTACATAAATATGTTTATATCAGAACATAGGGGGAAAAAATACTCTCTAGATTTCTCACATCCTTAAGTTTGTTTGTCCAAAACAGTATTACAAAATCCAAAGTCAACATATGGCAGTAAGTATTATGCAAGAATTGGTATTTTTGTGACTTGGCACCCCTACAGTTTCAGAATTGCAATTCACTTATCCATCTCAGTTGCACATACAGTTGTGTATTTGTTATGATCGTGTTAGTTATGATCAAAAACTTGGGGGTTGAGACCTTTGCTAACACAAACTTTTAGCGCAGTGCATCAGCACACAACATAGCGGCCAGTTAATTTTACTTACTGGTTGAACAGCTAGAAGCCCAGCTCGGCATCTGTCGTTCAACCTTTTTCTTTCTCATTCTCAGCGCTCGCCAACAGCTAAAAGCCAGACAGAGATTTATTCTTGTTACTTCTTACTGGGCCACACTCTTTTTTATTTGGTGTGGTAAAGTGTTAAACACTTCTTGTGGTAAATGGTAAAAAAGATGCATAATGTTTTAATTAGTGGTAAAAAAGTATATATATATTTGAGAAACTAGCTGTAGTATTGTGCTAACTGATTTTCTTTCAGTCAAATAACTGAATAATAGCTATGGAAGATTATTTATGACTGCAGTGAAACAGCTGTGGAAACCCACTGTGTATCCGGTGTGTTATTGTGTTTTTGCAGTGAAGGAAATAATTTATCTTTCTGCATCGGCAGCTGTCAACTTACCTGAGTGTCTCGCTCTGTCAGTCTTGTTCTGTATCGTGACACTTTATTTCCTTACAGCTGTACGCATCCACAAGTCAAGCATGGTCCTTGACTCTTGCTAAACGTGATGAAGAGCTCAGTGCTCTCAGTGGACAGCAGAGGAGTGTAAGGTGCATTTGGCTGGCACCGGTGTTTCAGCTTCAGTGCCTGAGACAGACAGTGTAGGGACATGCGGGAGACAAGTTTGACAAACATCCTCCATCTCCCATCTGTTCTACAGCTCGGCCGTGAATAGCGTTTTTCTTTTGTTTAATAGTCAGATTTTTAAGATACACAAGTAATAGCTGGGATTCGTCTTTCTGAGAAAGCGGGATGCAATTCATGTGATTGATCCAACACAAAACAGAATATGTAATGTGACGTGATGACAGCTCACAACAACCGACAAAGCCAAACAGGGCAGGGAATGAGATGGTGAAAATCTGTACTAGTAAGCAAAACAGAAGTGCCTAACTGCACTTTTAAAACACTGAAAATCAACACTCCTCAGGCTGGATCAGGGCAATAAGGCTGCTGCATCACAGCCTCAGACCAAACTGTCACTCCGCTCTTATTAAAGCCGGTATGTCCCATATACTGCACACACATACATGCAAACTAATATAGCCTTTCATATTGCTTGTCATAAATGTGATATCAGGCGTATCCATCCTGGCACAGAGGTCATAAAATCTCTTTCAGCTGGGATTCACATGAACAACAAAGCAGGCAGAATACAAAAAGGCATAAACCGGAGCGTTCCAATATTCCTCACAGTTTGGCTTTTCGTTGTGTATCAATTTGCCTTCAGCTGCACAGCGTTCCACTTCACGTCCTTTGCTCTGTGGCTTAAAGTGAGATTTGTGAAGCTCGGGGGGTTTGAATTCGTCCGCAGGCCGGTTGTCAAATCAATGCTTTCTACTGTCAAAAGAAGACATGGAGTTGTTGTGTTGTATCGATCATGAATCCAAACCTCTAATCAATTGTATTGACTGAAGACATTAGCATTTAAAGACAGATAATTTCCCTTTTTGAACGCCACCCAAAACTAAATGCCACGTCGATGTCCTTACCGCAACTTGTTAACCTGCTGCATTCCTGAAGAGTGCGGCTCTACAGTGCTGCAGACTTTTGCTCAATGAGTGTGTGTGCGCGTGTGTGTGTTCATCTTCTAGACCCAGCAGAAGTGCATCGCCATCTTTGCCCTCCTCTGCTGCTTTGCTGTGCTGGTGGCGCTGATCTTTTCCTCAGTCGACATTTGGGGGGACGATGAGGACGGTATCACGGAGGAAAACTGTGACAGAGACTGCCAGTAAGATGTCCTGCATGTAACCTGCACGTGGTAACATAACGAGATAAGAAGAAATTCATGTATACTGCAACTAACTTTTTCATGGATATCATGGAGTATCTCCGGGTCTGTTCCCCAGTAACTAATCACTGTCTACTGCATAATCCTAAATTCAGAATATAAATAAAAGTTACTGAGAGACAAGTCCGGTTGGTTCTGGTTCAGTCCTCATTGATTCTTTGGTAACTGCTCAGGTTACTAAATTCCATATAAATTCTGCATTTCTACACACTTAAAACTGCTCCACCAATTTAACATAGTTAAAAAAAAAAAGGCCAGCAAGGAAGCATGGCCACCTCATTACCCACAGCCGGAAGTCTGGTCAGAGACTCATATGTCATTCTACTAATGGCTAATGTAGCCTTGAGCCATCAGCCTTAAGAAGCCGGTTACAGATGTGGTAAAGTTTTCACAAAGATTTGTTTCATGTTCAGACTGACATCACTTGAGGACATTTAATAGATTTTACACGCGCCTTCCTCTGAAGCCACAAAAGGCTTTGTATCATTTTCTTCCCTAAAGATGAAGCGTAAACAGACACTGATGTGTAAAATCACTGAGTTCCCCTTTAAAGCTCCAGAAACTCAAGAGGCGTGTGTTACTTTCAGCATCGAGCTCGTGGAGAATATTCCAGGCGACCTCTCCTTCCCCATGGATGGCACACCCCACCTCCCTCTCTCTGTTGGCTTTCACACACTGTTGGACCAGGCAAAGCGCTCCGTTGAGGTGGTGTCACCTGTCTGGGACTTAAACTCCTGGGAATTGGAAACAATGCCAAGCGCTGTCAAACAGGTACAAAATCACAGCAGACTGTCTGAATATATCCTGCAGAACATGAGCCAGCTGCATTCCCAGGTGTTCTGTAAGAGGTAAATGCAATTATTTTCAAGTCTTCGAGTGTGTTAATGAGGTTGGCCCTGCAGAGATGTAAGTGCTGCCCTTTTAAGAGACGTTCAGAAACGCTGTTTAAACGCTTAACAGTAATGCAGAACATCACTCTCTTCTTCAGGGTCAGCTTTTGTTCCAGAGACTGCTCAGCTTGAAATCTCGTGGGGTTAAACTGAAGATTGCCAGCAGTCTGACTAACTCTACTGAGCTGAAGACCTTGGCAGCGCACAGTGAGTGGCTGTCATATTTTCACGTTATAAAAGCAATTTGTTATGCCACTCCAGCCAACCACAATGAAGATGTATCGCATCTAACAACGCACCTGACAACGGTTTGTGTTGCGCACAAGAAGTTTTTAAAGATCACTGTGTCTCCGATGACAATTTTAGTCATTTTTTAGTTGCCTGCGTTACGCTGCCGTCACAGTACTGTACATATCAGATACGCATCTTTGGTTTGTCTAGAGGAAAACAGATGTAGGCTCGTTAAGACCATGCAGCCCGATCCAGAAGCTCTACAGAAAGTGTCATGCAACCTTCATGTCTGCCAAACTTCACAATGAAGGTCAAAAAAATCATGAATGTGCAAATGCACATAACTGGGTTCCTGTCAAAGCCTCTCAGGCTGCCTGCCTGCTTTGCCCACATGTCTGTCAGACAAGCCAAGGCCAACTGGCAGATATTTCTCCATTTCATTCTTTCAAACTGTTCAGACTCCCACCACTCTCTCTCTGTCTCTCTCTCTGTGTCTAGATGCAGAAGTTCATTTTGTTAATATGACAGCTTTTACCAGAGGAGGACTACATTCCTCATTCTGGATAGTGGATCGGAAGCACATTTACATCGGGAGCGCCGATATGGACTGGAGGTCATTCTCCAAGGTAACAAACATCAACAACACGAGTGTAAAGCGGCGTAAAACTCCAAAACAGAGGATGAATGAGCCTCTGCAGTCAGGCGTGGTCAGGTCTGCAGTTCAGTTCTGGCCTCAGACATAGCCTCAGTAGATTTTGGTTCTCTAAGAAATAAAGGCTGGACAATATACACACAATATTTAAATTTAAAGGGACTTAAACAAAACACAGAGTTTATGTTGTATGAGTTACTCTATTTCAGGAAGTCTTAATGGGAATCAGAGATTGATTTAAGACTGCTGTCTGAGGAAGGCCAGAAAGACGAGCAGCATTTAGCTCACTTTGCATTTAGCGTATAATTCACAGTCGAGGAGGAACGATGAGCATTAGCATACTACTACTTAAAGTGATTACCTGGCACTTTTCATGCTTCAGTGCCGACTGGAGGTAAAACTACTGTTCAGTGTAATTAAGGAGCCAGAGGGAAGCAACGAATGGACACAAGTATGAATGTGTGTGTGTGTGGACACACACACACACACACACACAATTACACTGTGCAGAGTAAATGATAGAAGAGCGGGAAAGAAGCGAGACGAGCAGGGAACAAAGCAGCAGAATCTGTCAGAGATTCACCACATATGGTAGCAGAGCTGCTTCCTTCTGGGTTACCCACCAAAATAGAATAAACACAAAACAAATTTCTGCTGTGTAATTAATGACCAGGCAAGAATATATTTAGAAAGCTCCTCTCGTCTTCTCTCATTGTATTATCCTCTTGTCTTTTCTCAATTTTGTTTCTAAGCTATGCTAAGCAGCTCTATGGGTGGCAACCAATGTCAGTCCACCACTTTGGTACAGACTGAAATATCTCAACGATTGGACAACAGCAAAAACTGGAATTCTGACTTTTATGATCTTCTAGCGCCACCATGAGGTTGATATCTGTAGTTTTGAGTGAAATTTGTTATGGTATGGTCATGAGACGTGGTTCACAAATAACACAACCTAAGCTCACCTGCAAAGCTAATGACATTCCCATCAGCCTCAGCTGTTTAGGGCTAGCTAAGCAAATGGTAACATGCTAATACACCCATGTAGAATATAAACCATTAATATTGGTCCCATACAAGTTAAACGCCAACGTTAGCATTTCCATTGTGAGAATGTTACCTAACAGAGCTGCTAGCATGGCTGCAGAGATGCAGTAGCTGCTGTATATGCTTCCCTCAGCGACAGTCATCTTCTAATAGATCGTCAAATCGTCTCACAGAGTGCTGCTGTTATCTAACTTTCTCTCTCACAATTGCTAAAGCATGTCTGTCCAGTGAGCACACACCTACACTCATTGCAACTTTTCTGCTGCATCACCTCTTTCCCGTGTGCTCGTTTCTTACACCCCACAGAGGAAAGAACTGGGAGTGGTGGTGTACAACTGCAGCTGCCTGGCTCTGGACCTCCACCGAGTCTTTTCATTTTACTGGCAGCTTCATGAGAGGGACTACATCCCCTCCATCTGGTCAAAGAGAGTTACAGCCCTCTACGGGAGGCATGATGCCCTGGAGCTGCAACTCAACGCGACCCAGGCCACTGCTTACGTGTCTGTGAGGAGCACATTTATTATGTTGCAGTCTTTAAAGCATGTTAACACATAAATTGGTTCTATAGAAAGTGCACAAACCACAGACTGTGTCTGTAATAAATTCTTAGACTGGTTTATATTCCTCTTACGGCTCCAATTTCCTGACTCTGGACTAGATGTCTTTCATTACCAACTAATAACAGACACACACAGGGGGTGATTAATCATGTTAATATCATGCTGAGGAGCATCTTGGGCCTTGAATATATCAGTACCTCAGCCTAATTTGACAGTAATGAATCTTGTTACCCTCCAAGCGACAAGACGCTTATCAGTTGCATTTAGGACATTTATCATCCTATAGGAACTAATGGAGCCATGCTGTCACAAGCTGCCGGCAACTCTACCCTGCTCTGTTGTCTCTCTAGCAGTCATACATGGTTGGAGAAGTGTTTTGTTTCTGTTGTTTTTCTTGTCCTTTAGTCTCTCAAAATGTTACACTCAATCTGTCAGGCAGTTTGGAAAATGATATCATCAAATGATCTTGTCCTTACCAGTGTAAGGTAAGGTGCCATCTGTAAGAAGATATATTTATACAACAAACCTTCTTAATTTAGTTACATCAGCTGTCTCACGCTTCTCTCAGAAACTTGAGAAACCAGAGGTATCAGATTGTAGCCTACCTGGGCACACCCATCCATGGTTGGGGTGTGGTTGAGGGTGCAGGTTGTAGAATTCTGATAACATTCCATTTAGTTTATTAAAACACGGTTTCTGAATACAGGTGGTGTACATTTCTCCATGGATTGAGCATTTTGATGCTTTCACAGTGTTTGTATGACTCTTGCTTTATAACAAAGAACAATCTTACACAATATCTCCACAATTTTTCTGACGTTTAAATTTATGGAACCAACCTGTCTAAGTGATGTATCCTTTCCACAGACCTCTCCTGAACTCTTCTGCTCTAAAGACCGCACCAGAGATGTAGATGCAATCTATCAAGTCATCCAGAGTGCAAAGACATTTATCTTCATATCCGTGACGGACTACCTCCCACTGGTGAACAGGAGTTTCAGAGGAACACCAGTCACAAGGTACAAATATATTTTCTTGTCACATACGAGTTCCGTTTACGGTAGAACGATTCAATGAAATCAAATATTTCAGTAAGCTGAGTTTGAGAAACACATCGTATGTGTATTAATGCAACGGTTGCGTTGGTAGGTATTGGTCGCCTATCGATGAGGTGATCAGAGAGGCGGTGGTACTGAGAGGAATCCAAGTTCGCTTGCTGATAAGTTTCTGGAAGAAGACTCACCCCCTCACCTTTAACTTTGTCACCTCCCTCAAGTCGCTCTGCATGCAGCTGCTCAACTGTTCATTAGAGGTGGTATGTGAATTAACGTGATTTCTTCAAATATTTCATGAAAGCGAAAGTGAACGTCCCAGCTTTCTCGCAAATATTAAATTAAGAATTGGTGTGTTTCTTTTGTTAAATCTATCTCCTGCAGAGGTTTTTTAGTCACAAGGAGCAAAAGGATGATATTCAACACGGACTCAACCACAACAAGTACATGGTGACTGATAACGCTATCTACATTGGTAAGAAAGTATTTATGGTCAATTTTTACTTGCATTTGCAAATTTTCAAGGCGTTTCGGAGCATCTTGATGAGGCTCATTCTCTTTTCTGTCAAGAATTACATATGTTGATCCCTTAAATATGAAACTCCAGCCAGGCGGTTATCTGAGTTGAGCACAAAGACTGAATATGGGGAAACATCTCGCTCTCAGGGCTGAATCTGCTTCATAAATGTACAAACACGAGAGGACAAAGGCGAGAGACTGGAGGGAATGTTTGTCTCTAGTTAGACCCTAGTTTACGGGATTATGGGGGACTACTAGTCTTGCCATTGCCATGAGGTCTGATCGACAAACCAGCAGAGACTCCACGGAGTTGCTGTGCCCGTCCAAGAAATAGTCCAGCATATAACTCTTCGTAAAAGCACAACTTGTCAAGGATATCTTTATTATCCCAGAAGTACAGCCAGCAGTAATCACAAAACTATCAGACAACAATAAGCAAACAGTAAACAATAAAGACAAGGACACGCATAAGTTATTTAAAAGGCCAATGGCAACAGGAACTAATGTGTTTTTAGGCCTGCTCGTCCTGCATCCCGTCAGATTGTATCTGCAGCTAGATGGAAGCAATTTGAGCTCCGTGGTTAGGGTCAGCCAGGATAGCCTGGGCCTTGTTCAAAGAACTCACCTTGTACAGGTGTAGAAGATCAAGGTTGTGGTTGCGCATACTTAATATGTTCAAACCTTAGACATCTTCTTACCTCTTACCTCTAGTGGCATTGATCGGCCTTTAAAATCCTTGTCCAAAGCAAGGTACTAAGCTAACCCTTAAGCTTAACCCTTAACCCCTAAGCTAACCCTTACTAAGCTAAGCTAACCCTCTCCTGGCTCTAACTTTATATTTAACAGTCCTCAGCAAGAAAGCAAATATGCATTTTATTTTCCAAATGTAGAACTATTATTTTAAAATGTTTGCTCACTCACTTTTCCCACAGGTAACCATGACTGGGTTGGAAGTGACTTTGCCATTAATGCAGGAGTTGGGCTGGTGGTGAAGATGGAAGATAACCTTCAAGACAGACGAGCAACAATCCTGGACCGTGTCAAGGCTGCTTTTGAAAGAGACTGGAGGTCCCGTTACGCTAAGAGTCTGCAAGGAAACAAAGATCAACAGGGCAAATACAGAAACCTGCAACACGCCACAATTCATATGGAGACCAAGGAGGACAACGAGTGGAGCAATCCTTCAACTTTATGAGCACAGAATGTCTCTATATCCTAAAGCATCATGAGACTGTATACTCTCAGTTATACAACACATTTACACAGTATGGGAATGTGATTTACTCTATTAGACTTGACTATACCTTGATGTTATTTTAATAGCTTCTATTACAGTCGCCAAAGACTGTTGAGGCAATAATTTGACTCACTGCACTTGCAATTAAATAGTATGTAACTCCTTAATGAATTATTGACTGTTATATGAGCATGCTATGATGCATGAATATTGAAAGCAATATTCAAACTCAATATACTGGGACAAGCAATATGCTGATTATAAAATCAATATGCTCTATGTGAAACTTACTTCAATCCAGAAACACATTCCATCAAACTCACCAGTCACATTTAGGATTCAATGACGATGCACTATTTTTGTTTACAGTTTTAATATGTATTTTATAAACTTTTTAAGACTTTTGGATTTGCATAGAGTTTAGGATTTTAATGCTATATTGCCTGCAAATATGAATGAATTCAATGTCTTCACTGAAACGCACACAGAGCCTCAAGCTGGAGTTATACAGATGTGACGACAGCTGTTTACATCTCATTGAAAATGCCCATCTGTCCTTATAAAGTGTACTTTTTTCCTAATTGTTGTTGTGTTTTCTTCAGCGTCACTTCACTGGGAAGCATAGACTGGCCGACATCTACACAAATTGCAGCAAAACAAGGTCAGGTTCTTCTCCACAGGGAATAGTGAGGCTGTGTTTTTTTGCCTTCTGCTTAATTTGTTTCCTGTTTTATAGAACCTAATTAGCATTGCTGCTAAACATTGTTCATATTTTCCTTTTATCAGAGCCACTAACAAGCTGTAAGTTAATGACCAGAGTTCCTCTTGTTAGTTTGGGAGAATGAAAGAAGTTTACATTTGAAACATGAAGAGGTCTTTTGGATCACAGAATCGCTTCATGTTGTTGGGTTTAAATAAAACCCTTCATATTATATACACACAGACGGGTATATCTAATGAATGATATAATCTTCCAAACTTGCACCCTGTCCAATATTGCAATATTGCAAAGTTAGCGTCACCTGCTGGTAAAATGTAAGTAACTGCAGTATGCCTGAATCTGTTACATTGGAAATAGTCCAAAACATGATTTCAGTTTGTTTGCTGCTCCATCTATGCTCTGCAGTGAACTCAGGCAGCTTGTGTGAGCCAAATTTAGCCACTGGAGGTGTGCAAGCAAACAGTGGCCTACACTACACCACCCACACACAGAGGTGTCATCCCATTTGAGTCGAAGTCTAGTTATCTAATCAACACGTTTGTAAGGAAAACTTGGATTAAATTGAATGTTATATAACAGTACAAACCATTGGTTCCTCTTTTAATACAAACTAACTACACCCTACATCCATACATCACCCAGCTGCCTCGAGTATGCCTGTACAATCTAACAGCTCTATGCTGAATTCTGCTGTAACAGCCTATCATTTTTCAGTTTGACATACAGACATACAAGACATTAACCTTTGAAGTTAAGTTTGAAGTTTCTGGTATTATATAATTATCACCATTTATGTGATGAAAGTATATCATTAGTATACTAAACAACAAAGGCATTACAAGTTTGTTTGTTTTTTTCAATACACACCATTGACAGACGTGCAGGCGTATTTCCAGTCACTAACACAAGGTGGCGCCCTCGCACCATCGCGGACAGTGAGTACGTTTGGCAGCAAAAGTTTGGCAGGACGAGCTGAGAGGTTTTGTATTCACAGGGAAGAACCTCATCACATTCATGGCTACCTGTCCTGGATCAAATTAAATGTAGTTTTTCGCTCGTTTAAAGCTGAACAGGCTCCCTGAGCTCAACCGATCATTTATGTCAAATCATATAAGGCTGCATCTTAAAGCACGTGGAGGGAATTAAACAGTTGATAGCAAAAAGATTACAACATTTTATCCTCGTTGATTCAAACTATTACACACAAACATTCACAACTTTCCTGAAAGTGGTCGTGTGGCTGACGTTGCAGTGGGTGTGTGTGCGGGTGTGTTAGCAGCAGGGTTGCTTTTGTTGTCGTGTGAAAGAGAGGCTGCTGCTGATGGGGAGGGCCGGGGGGGGGCGCCGTTGTCATGGTAACGGATTAAAGAAAATAGATATTTCAGATAGCTGTATTGGCACTCCTGCTGCAGCGTCTACAAACTGTCACTCCTAAAGGGACTGATCGTCACACTGTGTGGAGTCTAGGCCAAGAGAGTTTTTTTTTCTTAAGCAGACGACACTTTTGTCTAAAATTGTCAGTTTAATTTGGTTATTTAATATGTTTTGTTTTTTTAAAATCACTCCTTCATCAGCGGTAACTCTTCCTGTGTGACGAGCAGGGAAGCTGTGGGGAGGAGGAGGAGGTGAAGGAGGAGGAGGAGGAGGAGGAGGAAGGGTTGGGGGGACTGACGGCAGATGCCTTTGCAGCAGAGGACCAAGGAGGATGTGAGTGTGTGTGTGAGAGTGTGTGTGTGTGTAGCGTTGCGGGACAAAATGCGGATAGGAGTAAGTGTTTAACACCGTTTAAACTGCCGTATCCCGTGGATGTAGCCGTTGTTAAGAGGAGTCCTGTGAGTGAAAACGCCGACCATCTAACCCGCAGTGCCAGGATGCAAACCCCAACTAGTTTATGTAAGATGGATGGGACGACCTGGATGCTGCACTTCTGCAGGACTGACTCATTTCTGAAGAAAATGTAGCTCCCAGGTTGCTTACCAGTCTTCTCCTGATCCGAAACAGCTGGGATATTCTGTTGAGATTGATCACCCACGACCTCGGTAATGATGGAGAGTGGAGTTTTCCTGCCCTGTCTGGATCAGTTCATGCTGAGCCCACTTGTCACTTGGGTAAGTAATGCAGGAAGCTCTGATTTCCTGCCAGACTCTGCGATCTCACACCTCTCATCCCGTGTTTGCTGTCTCATATAGGTGAAGACGTTTGTGCCACATGACGGGGGCATGCACTTGGACTTTTCTGAATTACTGGATGGAGTTTTTCTAAATGACATAATGACACAAATGTAAGTCACTTCATGCCGGCTTTGTTCTCGCAGCTTATATTTCATTTGTCACATTCCTAATCCAGCTTGTGAGCAGTGCCCAGATGGATGTTCAGATTAGTAGCCGGGCTTTTGAAGCTGCTAGCTGTCATAGACTTAAGTTATGATTAACTGTGAGGTTTGAAGGGAAACGGCTTGGATGATATACCAGTGGTCGTGCATCATTCAAATACTAGAAATCATCCCAATGAAAGTCATCTTTTTTTTTTTTTTTTAAGAATAAGGTATCTCATCCCTTCATGCCATCTGTAGCAGCTAGTGATACAGTATCAAGCGTCTGCCTACATTCTTATCCAGGCACCAACAGTACCGGCTTTGTCACTCTGCAGAAATAAATGGGATCTTTGTAGTCTGCAGCGGTCTTTAAATGCAACCTCCTCGTTGCTTACAGGTTAGGGTTTCTTAAAAGAAATGTTAGAATTAACATGAATGTTATAAATACTCTGGCCTAACACCGAGGGACCTCACCTAGAAAAAAAAAGACTAGGAATAAATGGAGCAGATCTGCCAAGACATCATAGCTACTGTCAAGACGCTACTTAAGAGATTATGATTTGGGTGCCTTATGTTCTGGGGGACTTACCTTCACCCTTAACAAACAGTATGCTCTTCTGGCAGTTTGCAATGTGCCAAAGACTCCTAAGGACTAAAGAGTCCTAGCGAGCTGACATTTACTTTAGCCTCCCTGTCAGGACACTTCACATTGGACTGTGGACCGAAATTGAAGAGTTGCAAAGAAAGGGTAAAAAACTGATGACCCAGTAAACTTGTGGATAATGCTGTCTAGTCACCCCGAGTCTACAGTATCCATTCATCCCACTTATCCCCCAGGGTCACAATAACCAGCTCTAAATGCAAAACAGGGGAGGGGAAGAGGCGGGATAATCTCCTGGATTGGGAGACCCTAGGATTAGGGCCTTGTTGATGGTGTTTTGTGGCACTGGGACACAGATGGGAGGGTGGAGGAGGCACAGAAACAGGACAAACAGCACAGAGATGGAGGCAGGCGGACTAAAAAATTGTGATGCTCTGAGCAGCATCTCCTTCATCCGTCATGCCTCTACATGCTTTTTCCCAAGTGTAGAATAAATTTAACACAACAGGTTTCCTTACCTGAGAAACATAATGAGGTCTGACCTATATTTCTGCAAATGGGTACATGAATGATAGCATTTCAGCTATAATGTATGACAGTTCAACCCCAGACAGCAGTAGGTGAAACAGAACCAGCAGCCCGAGCATCCAACTAAAGGGTTTCCTTTGGGTGGAAAGTCTAATGCCACCCAGTTTGGCTCAAAACAGCTCAGTTTCTTGGCTGAATAGGATGATGTCACACAGGCTAAAGTTAGAAATGAATAGAGACCTCATACATGTTTTCATGGCAATCCTTGAGCCAAGACTTGTACCAGCTCGCAGCTTCCTCTCACACCACTCCACTGACAACCATGCGTTTGTTTGTGAACACCAGAAATGTCAAATAAAATGCCTTTATGTTGTGTCCCATCTTCAGAAATCCCTCAGCTACACCTCCGGGTGCAAACAAAGTGAGCAGGGATCCGAGTCAGAGGATCCAGAACTTGAACTTCCTCGTCCAGCAAATCAAGACGTATTATCTGGTGAGTTTTGTTTCTCAGACATACGATGTTATATAATGTGTCCAAGCTACCAGCTTTCCATCCATCTCTCTACATCAGATTATGATCAGAACATTTCGTTTGGATTTTTCAGCTCTGCTTCAATTTGTGTCTTCCATCACGCACACATTGGATCACACATGTGCGAACTAGATCGCTGGCAGCATTCGTGTCCCAGCAGATCAACTAGTTCTTCTTAAGATGCATGCCCTACATATCTGCCACGTACACATCTGTGTAATCAGCACAGCGGCAAGGTTAGAGCGCGGCAGAGAGCCACATTAAAGCTGCAGCCAGAGCTTTGGAGTGACACATGAAGTCACAAGACTGATGAGCAGACACTGATGTTGATTCTTGGATTTTCTGTGTCAGAGTCATTAAGTACAATTCATGCTAAGCTTTCCTCTGTTAATATCGCATCAAATGTAATTTCACTGAGGGCGGGACAATCAACTGCATCAGATTAGCACCGCAAAGGAATGATGGGTTTTCACAACAATATATTTTAAATCCTTATATGTAGCTGGTTTCTTGCTTAAAAAACACATTTGAGCCAGAAGGTATGTTTTTTTTATTCATGCACTTGCTTGTACTAAGCTAATCAAGTACACTTCTCTCTGTGCTTCTCTCAATGCGTTATATGAAAATCACTTCCATTTTTATGTTGTATGGTCAGCTGAAGGACTTCATTTCCAAAATAAGACTGAAGCATCTACAACAACACCAGCAACCCTGTTAGGGCATACTTTGGTACAGCATCGCATTGGGCTGCATGCTAATGTCAGCATGCTAATATGTTTGCAACATCAATGCATGCTGATGTTTAGCAAGTATAATGTTAATCGTGGTCACCATCTTAGCTCAACCTGTTAGCATGCTAACATTTGCTAATTAGAACTAAATATAAAGTACAGCTGAGGCTGATGAGAATCCCATTAAATTATTTTTTTGTAAACCAAAATACTACATAGAACTTTTGACCCCGTGATGGTGTTAGATGAAATCTTAGTGCAATTTATTGCGAGGACGCAATACATATTTGTATGAAATTCCATGGTAACATATCCAATAGTTGAGATATTTCAGTCAAAATCTCTGTTGTGATGTGAACCTTGGAAATGTCAATACATCATCAGTTTCATGGGAATCCATCCATTTGTTGTCAAGACATTTTACTAGCAAAACAAAAAGTCAACTACACTATAACTATAGCAATCCATCTAATAGTTGAGATCTCAGTCTGGACCAAAGTGTCAGACCAACCATTAAGCATTGCCAGCCGTGACACTCTTGCAACAGTCTTGCAACATCAAGTCTTTATATGTCCTCTCAAAACCCATTGAATTGACTCGCCGAAACGTCTTCGGAAAAAGTTTCCCAATCAGAGAGGCGATACTTTGTCTACACTACTCTCACACTCCACAATCACATATATAGTAAAGGAGAGGATGATTGGGCATTGGTGAACTTTAGTTGAACTTCCCTTCAAGGGTCACGGTGGCAGTCACTGGATAATGACTCACCTCAATTGTAGCTTTCCTTGCACATGGGAAGTAGTAATGGTTTCCTGAACTTTACAGGGACACTTATCCTCATTAGGAGCCATTAACAATCACTACTACACTGTACAAACACCGTATACACACGCATGAACGCAAACCACTTGTAGGCTGATACAAGGCTGTAGCAAACAGTTTGGGTGGATTTCACCACTGCACCACGGAAACTGGCTCCGTCATCTACCCATTCAGTGCGCCCCTCCATTTTGTTGGCTGTGTTTCTATACATGTGTTCAAGCAGACGCTATGTGCTGTACATACATACGTCCCCCTCCATTCAAGCACTTTGGCTAGACCTCAAAAAGTGTTGTTTCAGTTTGGCCTAAAATGTGCTTATCTTCCCTTTTCTCAACCCATCCCTCTCTGTTTCTCTTTCTTTTCTTTTCTTTTTTTTTTGCAGGATAATCTGAGACAATTAATCATGATTCCTTTGCCAAACGTGTTGCTGCTTGGCAGGACTCCTTACTGTGGTATGCTCTTTTAAAGGAAACTCTGTGTTCTCTGGTTCCTCATCTCTCCTCTCTATTGGAGCTGCTAAGTCAGTATACTGGAAGCTTGATTAGTTTGTACTGCACTGATTCCCCATAATTGACTTAAGATTAATAGGATATGTGTAATATAGATTTTGTGTCATTTGTTGGCATTTGCTACACTATATTTACACGCTCAAATTATAAGATTCAAGAAAGAATGAACTGAACAATGATTGAACCAATTTATGATTTATTTGAAAAAATATGAAAACTACCACACCAATGAAACTAAACTGAAATACTAGTATTATTATAATAGTTAATTGCACGGCAACTTTCGTGATAACACGTGATAACATTGACAGTCAGCTTGCATTTTTCAAAAACAGTCATAGTATTTCACGGACGGCTTTAGCTGTTTTGGATAACAGTCTTAATTCAATTGCACTCTATCAGTTGGATAACAACACTGACTTGTGATGGTGATTGGCAAGTGGTGACCCAAATTCACCAGCTCGTACTTCTTTCATCTTATCCCCATGCCAGCACTGTCCTCACTGCTTCAATCACTTTTATTTTAGATGATGGACTTGTTTTTTCTCCCCACAGAACAAAGTCTGGAGGAAATAAAGAAAATTTTGCTGCTGTTGTTAGGATGTGCAGTCCAGGTAAATGGTTACAGTGTGATGATCTGTGTGCGGAAAAAACGGAAACAGACTGCACAAACTGTGTGAATTGAATCTGTTTTATGTTTTTATGTTTAGTGTGAGAAGAAAGAAGAGTACATCGAGAGGATCCAGACTCTTGACTTTGACACCAAAGCTGCCATAGCTGCACATATCCAGGAGGTATCTCGCTTTATATGACTTGAACTTTGAAATGTCACAACATGGTACAGAAAATTAATTTGTGTAGGGACATAAAAAATACTGTATTAACAGCAGGTTTCACAGCCACTATGTTTGTCCTGCTACATAAACTGTCTTTTCCCATGTTTACCAGTTGACCCACAATCAGGAGAACGTACTGGACCTGCAATGGTTGGAGTCCAGCGAGGTGCACCCTGATGAGCTGGAGACTGCAGCAAAGAACATGGCCACGCACCTCCGGCACCTGCTGGACCAGAGGGACACCAATCTAGAGGTCCATAACCATTTATTCTGTTTGTTTGAGAGATACATACTAACTGCACAGTTTTTGTGGATTTAACTGATCTTAACTCATTTATGAATCCAAAGATATATTTTACATGAAGTTGTGTTTTGGCTACAAAGTGTGCATAATAAGACATGAAAGTTCTCATTTCAAGTTTTTGCAATTAACTCTGAGTACACAGATTTTAAGAGGTAAATTAGGTGTTGAGTTATATGCTAAAGGTGATCTGTAACCTGTCTTCTTTGCAGACTATAGCAGAGCTAATGCAGGAAAAGGAGGGTGTGGTTAGCTTGCTCAATAGCCCCTCCAGCCCGCAGTCCGCAAGCTACTCTCCCAGCATTCAGCAGCAGCAGGCGGGGACTCAGCAACACCTGGCAGTGGAGCTGGCTGACTCTAAGGCCAAGATTAGACGACTTAGACAAGAGCTGTGAGTACCAAGTGGACACAGAAAAAGAAGTTTAGTTTAGTTTATTTTACAGAAATTTTACAGAAATTCCAAAATACAATTCAGGAGAAAGTGTACGGAAGGGAATAGTATAAAAACCTCCATATAATATAGGCAATCCAACTGAAAAATTACACTCTCTGAAAAGCATCTTACATGTCAGTGCATAGAAAACAGAGACAATACATGAGTGTTAAAAATACACACTCAGGTAGAAGTTGTCTGCTAGTATAGTATGAGTATGAGTATGAGTTCTCTTCAGTGTTGCAGTTGGTTAAAAGTTAGCCTTTCCTTTGGGGAACTGCCAACAGAGAATGAATGAGAGGCAGAGAGAGAGAGAGAGAGAGAGAGAGAGAGAGAGAGAGAGAGAGAGAGAGAGAGAGAGAGAGAGAGAGAGAGAGATACTAGAGATGCCCTGGGGATTTTGGCCCACATTAATGCCTGCTTGGCAGGTTCTATGGCTGTGCACTACCACTGACCCACATTGCCTCTGAATTTCAGAGCACACAGGCACACACATTAACACTGATCCAATCAAGACCTCAGCTCTCCATCCCATCTTCTCTTCTGTATTGTCCTTTGTCGTTGGGATGCTCAGATTCACATAGTGCTGCCTCTGAGCAAACACAATATCACTTAAAGCATTGAGTGTAGCTTTACGTTGAAATTTTAAATGGCCCTGACTTTAGACAGTTCTATCATAGGCACACGTATATATCTGAACCTGCAGTAGCTCAATAACATGGGGGGGTAGCATAGCAAGCTTTATGTTGTAATCCAGCATTTGAAAATAACTGATTAAATGTGATCTCTTGCAATAGTGACAAAAAGGGGGAATGCATGTGCGTATGTGTGTGTTCACTCATTCATTTGGTCATTTGCAGTATTTAAATATCTAAAGGCATTGTAAAAACAGACAGCTTTACGCACTAACCAACGCGCCTGCTTGTCTCTGTGCACTGCACGTCTGACCGACACCAGAGAGGAGAAGAGTGAGCAGACGCTGGACTGCAGACATGAGCTGGAGAACATGGAGGCAGAGTTGAAGAGGATCCAGCAGGAGGTTTGAAGAACAGAAGGATAGCTTGCAGCTCGATCCGACGGTGACACACAATAACCTCCTGATCGCAACGCAGATTATACAGATTATTGCACAGCACACTAGGCTGCAGAGCAGTGCTTAATGACAAGACATTTAACCCTCTGAACTCAGAGATACAACTAAAGCTTATATGAATTTGTCTGAACGGGAGTTCTTGTCTTGTCTTCTCTTGTTTGCGTTAGTTAGAGTGGTTTCCAGCAGCCACAACACTGACATGTTATCACCTTAAAAGGCTGATACGTTGAAAATAGCAAACAGTTTCCTATTTATACATCAGTCAGACACGGAGCATTCGCTCTCTATTTAGCGCCTATTTAGTCTTCAACAACTCCTGAGGGAAATATCTGGCTCAAACAGTAAGCTAGCAGGCTGTAACATCAAAACAATGATGTTACAGCTGAATGACACTAAAATATAAAATAAGAGAGTTTGGTGATGATTCTCTCTGTTTTCATTACAGTGAGTGATACCTTTCACAATACATTTGATCTATCGTTACTATAATGACTAATAAAAATACAATTTAAAAAAATCTTTTTTTTAATGCAGCTTTAAAGACAAATAAAGTGTAATTAATCACTTTAAGACTTCCACCTTGGTCGAAGAAAGTTTCCTTCGGTGTAGTCTAGTTAAGACAGAATGGTGCAGGGCTAACTTTGCTCGAAATCATGCCTCTGTCTGAACCTCCACCAGAACTCCCAGCTTCTGGTAGACGCCCGTGCAGCCCGCACCTACCGTGACGAGCTGGACGCCCTGAGAGAGAGAGCCATAAAGGCGGACAAGCTGGAGAGTGAGGTGGGACGCTACAGGGAGCAACTGCATAAGATGGAGTTCTACAAGGCAAAAGTAGAGGTTGGTGCAGTCTTTTTTGAATTTTTTGAATTTTGGAATTTTGATTCGATATGATTTATTGGATGATCTAAGAGGTGTTTGTGTGTGTGTGTTCTAGGAGCTAAAAGAGGATAACAGGGTGCTACAGGAGACCAAAGAGGTGCTGGAGGATCAGTTGGAAGGCTGGAGGGCTCGCTCAGATAAAATCCACCAGCTGGAGAAGCACAGTCTGCTGCTGAAGGCCCGGGTCCACGACATGGAACAGGTCAGACATCTGCACGGAGAGATATCAGTGAAAGTATAATTCAAGAGAATTACACACTGCTGATACTTTGGGTCTCCACTTTAGGAGAGGGAGGCCGATCGGAGGCGAATTGAGGAGCTTCAGGATGAGAACCTGACTCTGTGTTTGGCTCAGAGGAGGAGCATGGAGGAGTCCCAACACCTGGGCTGGGAGTTAGAGCAGCTCTCCATGACCACTGAGAACTCTCAGGGTAAGCGCTGGTGATGGAGTAAGATGAAGTAATTGTAAAATTAATGGATGGGATTGGTTGAGAAGGTAGGATAAGTAAGTGCCATTGTGTGTCTTTTTTTAAAGGCCAGCAGACTCTGAGCGAGGAGGTGAGTGAGAGGACTTGCAGTCGGATGCTGAAGCTGGAGAAGGAGAACCAAAGTCTCTTAAGGACCATAGAAGAACTCAGAGTTCTCTCTTTGAACAACAGCACGCATCCTAAAGATAACTATCACCTGGAGTGTGATCATGTCTGCCAGATGACGTGTAGCACTTACAACTGTACCTCATCGACAGAGGAGTCCACAGGGTTACAAACCTCTTGCTCAAATGTAGGAAGCCACACTAATGTATTCCCGCTCAGAGCAGTAACACAGCAAATGCTGAATGGAGATTCAAACTGCCGTCTTCGCGCAGATGAGCTGGAGGGAGTCCAGAGTGAGATCCTACTCACGGACAATCCGGACCTTCACGTTCAGGAGAAAGGACAGCTAGAGGACGAAAACGGGGGAGATCATTTCAAAGAACTGATGTCCGATCTGGAGGTCTTAGAGAACAATCACAACAGGCTCCATTGCTTTGTGGGATCACGTGATAGCTCCCCTAGCTCAAAAAGCAGCAGTCCATGCCATGACAGCATCTTCACAGGTCTGCCAACACGGTCCTCCTACGCCAGCAAGCACACACAGCGGCTGGAGGCCAAGTGCAGGGCCCTGGACACAGTTAACCAACACCTACAGACTTCCCTCGATAACACTGGTAGGTTCTGTAGATAAAATAATCATTAAAGATTTCAGTGATGCAGTCATACAGTTACTAATTAAGTTACTTCTTCTATCCCACTCCATCGCTTTAGACCGGAAAGTTCAGCGCCTGCAGGCGGAGGTTCAGGAACTGGAGGCAGAGAACCAGAGTCTGCAGGCCACTTTAGAGGAACTTCGGATCTCTGCACGACGCCTGGAGCAACTGGAAACAGAGAAGCAAAGCTTGGAGCAAGAAACCACAGTGCTGGAGAGGGAAAAGAGGCAGCTAGAGAAAGAGAATCGGCGACTCCGCCAGCAGGTAGGAAGGTTTGTTTTCTAGGGGGCAAAGTGTCACTTAAGTAGGATAATGTGACTTGTATTGCCTTTAAAATAAAAAAAATAAAAAAATAAACTACTAAATGCTGTTCTACTTTCATCTGTCTCAGGCTGAAATTCAGGAAGCCAACTTGGACAGCAGCAATGTCTGCATGGCCAGCCTGGAAAGGGAGATGCGTTTCCTTGTGAAGGAGGTGGAGGGGTTACGGGAGACTGCTGAGAGGGTCAAAGGCCTGGAGGGAGACAACAGAGAACTGACGAAGCAAGCTGCTATCGACCAGAGGACCCTGGCTACCCTCAGAGAGGTGAGGGGAGGATTCTGTGCTGTCGAATTCATGCTGACTGAATAAATAATCTGCCCTGACGTTTCACTGATAATGCTGCAGCAGTGTGCATGTGTTCTCGTATGGGTTTAACGTGGGCACACAAACACGAGTTTAGAGATGCAAACCCTAATTACAGACTTTTATTTTGAAAAATGACTTGGTTCTTTGCATTAACTAATCAATGACACTGATTTTATGTGAGTTTATGTGATTTTATGTCCTAAAGTGAAGGCTCTCGCATGTTCAGTGGTCACAGTTTTACCAAAAAATAACAGAAAGTCTTTATATGTCAATAAATGGCCCTTAAAACAAACTGTTAAATTGTCAGCGTTATCCTGCACTACTGTCCATCTTTAGGAGCTAGTGAGCGAGAAGCTGAAGACCCAGCAGAGAGACAATGAACTGGAAAGGCTGGCCCATGAGCTGGAAATGAAGGTCCTGAACCAGGAGAGCACACAGCAGGCTGAACCGGAGGCACCAGATAACAGGTGCTTACATACATACTGTCCAGAGTTCCCATTCTGTAACTTTTGAAGGGAATAAGACAAGAAATGAGGAGTGCTGTAAACCCTTCTCGTCGCCACGCAGCAGGTTCAAGATGCTGGAGTCAGAGTTAGAATCGTCTCTGAAAAAATCTCTCCGGATTAAAGATGACAAGATGGCAGCTTTGGAGGCTCGTCTTCAGGAATCCTCCGCCCTAAACCAGCAGCTGCGCCAGGAGCTCAAGACTGTAAGTCATGAATTTCACCTTTGCAGACCTGTCAGTTTGTTCATTTGAGACAAACTGCCCCCTTGACCCCTTTCACAGGTGAAGCTGAGCTATGAGGCCTTGCAACAGAGGCAGGAGGAAGAACGGACAGCGTCATGTCCCACCCCTCCCAGAGAGACTGGCAGGACAATGAGCGAATGGCTGCGTGAAAGCCAGGAGGCCACCAAGGAACTGCTGAAGCTCAAGGACCGTCTCATTGAAGTGGAGAGGAATGTTAGTGGTTTGCCTTTATAGTGACCAATTTTTAAAATTGTACTATTGGTTCATAAATACACTAATACTTGCTTTGATGTTGATTCATGCTAGCAATATACTGTGGGTATGAAGTTAACTCTACCTCCTGGTTTTCATTCTCGTCTTCCTGCCAACATATTGACCGTCCTCGCCTCTCCAGAATGCGACACTGGAGGCAGAGCGCCAGGCTATGCAGGCCCAGCTCAAGCAGCTGGAGAGTCAGTCTGACAGCCAGCAGGCTCAGATCCTCGCCCTGCAGAGGCAAGCTGCCTCACTGCAGGAGAACAACACAGCCCTGCAGACACACAACGCTAACCTGCAGGTGCCATTAAAACACACACACTGCACTGTGGTACACTGATAGTATCATAAGATCCTCTGTGAAGCCTGGTACACATGCAGACAGCACACACTGAAGGCATTTATGCGACATTAAATCTTAATCTGCTGGCTCACTTCTTCTCCAGGTGGAGAAATCCACTCTAAACTCACAGAGCGCCTCCCTGATGGCCCAGAATGCACAGCTGCAGCAGCAGCAGTCGGGGACAGAGAGCGAGCGGGACAGCGCCATACGGGATCGGGAAGAGCTGCGCGGTGTCCACGAGCAGCTTTTAAGAGACCACGAGCGGCTGGCGGCTCTGCATGAGCGGCAAGCCATAGAGTATGAGGCACTGATGGGCAAGCATGGCTGTTTGAAAAATGCCCACCGCACACTGGAGCTGGAGCATCGGACACTGCAGGACAGGTGGGGGAAAGGAGAGGCAGCCACAGTCTAGTGACTATAGATGGATGGTTATGCCATGTGGTATGAATCCTCGCATTTTTATGTGTATTTTGTGGCGCATTCAGGTACAATAGCCTGTTGCAGCAGAGGACCAAGCTAGAGGACCTGGAGAAAGCCCTGAAGGAGGAGCAGATGAGGATGGCTATGGAGAAAGAACAGCACAGGACCACTGCAGCTGAATGTTGCAGACTCCGTGATGAGAAGGACTGGTGTGGACACACACACAAATACTACATTATTACTTGTACACATCTAGACGAATGCATGGACAAACGTCACCTTGCATCTTTTCTTCTTTGAAGGCTGAACCAGACATACCGTCAGCTTCTTAACGACAACGAGTTGCTGACAGCGGATCACAAGCAGCTCAAGAGCCAGCTGAATGAGGCCAAGTTGGAGCACACATGGCTGGAAGCCGACTTCTCCAAGCTCAAGAAAGAGTTCCAGCAGCTGGACATCACCTCCACAAAACTCACCAACCAGTGTGAGGTACTGACATGCGCTATTACATTCCAGGCTACATAGGCTTAATAAGATGAACACGTGCACATATGCCTGCTTGCCTGTGTGATGTCTAGTTGCTGAGCCAGCTGAAGGGCAACCTGGAGGAAGAGAATCGCCACCTGCTCAGCCAGATCGAGACCCTGATGCTGCAGAACCGAACCTTGTTGGAGCAGACAATGGAGAGCAAAGATCTGTTTCATGTTGAAGAGCGACAGTATATGTAAGCAACCAGAGCTAACACCTTGTCAGGACAATGAAGCATTAAATGGAATCTAATGTGTAGATTTAGAACATTCACTGTTAATGAGCTAATGCATTAAGCAAACAACATAAAATGTACCCTCTTCATAGCACCAGTAAACACAAAGTAATCAACAGCAGGCCTGTAATTATTCCTGATGACCAATCCATCTATTTTCTCCCTCTGCCTGTCTTTGTTTAGTGACAAGCTTAATGATTTGAGGAGGCAGAAGGAGAAGTTGGAGGAAAAGATAATGGACCAGTACAAGTTTTATGAGCCATCGCCTCCTCGCAGGTAAGTAAGTCTATTACTGGTGAAACGACTGTGACGAGTCAGATTTGTGTTTTCACATTCGGAACTATCCGCAGTGGTCCCAAGTTATGTTATTTCAGTTCATATACACCAAAAGATCAAGAAATATGCATAGTGTTGTTAGTAAGTCAGTGAGCTCTGTAGTTCTCATGCTTTGATCCATGTGCTGACCATTGAGCAGTCTTTGAAACCCTCATTAACTCATTGTTTTAGCTCTGTTTTTGGTCTCCACCACCACACGTCTTCACCACCTATATCACCTTGTTAAGATATGAGGACTGTAGAGTTTGATAATAATTCAGATGATTGGTGACTGACCAACCTTTTTCTTGTTTTTCAACAGACGTGGAAACTGGATCACCCTGAAACTGAAGAAGTTGATTAAATCCGGCAGTCGTGAGCATGGGCCCGACCGCCCACCCACACCCACACACTCAGGCGTTGCCGAGTCGCACCACTTCTGTCACGACAACAACTCCTTCATCAGCTCCAATGGCTCTGGAGGGTCACCCTCCACCTCAGCAGGTGATGCCATCTCTCCCCAACGGAACAGCAGTGAGTATGACCTTCTTCAAATCACCAGGTCGTCTCCCATTGACTTGGCGGTGCCGGTATCATCAGAGTACCAAAGTGCTCCCCCTTCACCGCTTCAGTCATAGACCAGGAAGGAAGATCAGGGCTCAAAGATGTTTCAGGAGTGTTTTTGTGTAAGGTCCAGTCCACAGCCAGAAAACAGAGAGACACTGGTGAGACAAACGCCACAACTGATTCATCTACACACAAAGCTGTGTTTGTTGGACAGACATTCTTCAAAAATTTGATAAAACTTCCTCCTCCACCTCAGGAGACACAAAGACTCAAATAAACTGTTTTCAGATTAAAGGTGTTTCAACACTGTTGTCAAATGCACCTCTTATTCATCATACACAACCTTCACACAGTGTGGCCTAAACTCAGCCTCAGTTTAACTTCTTTCATAGTGATTCATAAAAGTTGGTAAAGTAATCTATAGTGAGTAATATCCAACCAGTCTACATCATAAATAAATAATATCAGGCTTGTTTTTTTAAAGCAAGCATATGTGTGTGTCATATCCGCAGGGCCATTTTTCCTAATGCATGATGTGTGTGTGTGAACTTTCTTCAGAAAGTCCTCAATATGTCTTCCCTTTGTCTTTCTTGTTTGTTAATGTGTTTTTTCACTCCTTCCTTCCTTCCTTCCCTCCCTTGTCTTTTCCTTCCCTCTCTCCTCCCTCACATCCCTCCCTCTGTTTGCATACATCCCTCTGTCTGCCTCCCATGTTGCTGCACTTGCTGCTAAATAGCCACTCTGAAAATGTTTCCCCGTATGAGGAACAGGCTGAAGGACAGAGACAAAGTCAAGTCCCTCTTCCGTCGTTCCATGTGTAAGAAATATTATGGTCCGGCGTCTTTGCTCATCTTGACTGTAGCCTTTTATTTCACTGCTAACTTGATAATACCAAGTGAATCTCTGCATTTTTTTCACCATCTACTACATGATATAACAACAAAGTAACCCTAGTTTGACTAGGATTCATCAGCGTTAGCAAGGATGCTTACCAGCAGCTGTATAATCAGAAGGGATATGTTAGTAATGTGTCCATCACAACCTCATTTCACTGCACTAGCTTAAAATTAGGTATGACATTACAGCTTTAAGCATCTGCACCAGTCATTTTCTAGCAGAGTGGCTATATTTTAAGACAATCTGGGGTATTTTTTTAATAGAGGTCAAAGAAATGCTGCATTGCAGGAGGACACTGGTGCTGCATGAGCTCTCTGTCCTACCCAGAGCGGCCTGTGCTGTAGGCAAACATTTTAAAACTAAAAGGCTATTGTAAGGACTGCAGAGAAAGCAAACCACCCCTGTCTGTGTATTCCACGCCATAGCGCAAAATGATCTCCATAAGCACTTCACTTGTCTGTATCCCTCCTGTCATCTACTCCCCACTTCTTCCACTCCGTGGTCTAAAACTGCAGCCCTGAGCAGCTTGGTGAACCCCTCTGCCCCGTTCAAGGAGGAGCGCTGGGCAGGCAGCTCAGAGTGCCTAGAAGGGTCAGAGGCCGATGCGGAGGACGGGAAGAACGCATCGACCTCATCCCTCACCAAATCCATCTTGTCCATCCTCCACCTCAATCATCTCACCACTCTACCATCTGGCCACATCCCCACCACCATCACTGACACCACCGACACTGTTCCAGATGTTTCTGAGCTCTGGGTGACAGGTAGAGGCATTCATGAGCCACTGTTTCCGTTAGATGTCAGCTTTGCTACTTAGACGCTAGACTTAAGCCTAGAGCAAACACTTGTTTTAAGTGTAGAAGCCAGGCGTGTCAATCACTTATGACCATTCAGTAATTTCTCATTTCATGGCCCACAGACAAGGATTCAAATGACAGCACCGTACCATCTGGATTTGAGGACAACGACGAGCTGCAAAGTCACGGTAAAGCCCCGTGGATACTCGAGTAGAGGATTTAAGCGAACATACAGATGTATTACCAGCACAGGAATTAGAGTAAATCCATCAAATTGCAATCATGACCTTGTTTCGTATTAATCTCTATACTGATCACAGAGGAACCATCTGTTATAGAAAGACTCTGCTGCCCTCTGTTGGTCATTAACAGTGTTATCGCTTTGCAGTTCTGAATGGTGTCCAGAGCCGAGCCCAAAGCGAGAGCAGTGGTGAGTTCAACCTGAGCATGGAAAATGAGCCATGGTCGAATGGCAGCAGTCCAGTCCAGCAGCCTCCATCACGCCGGTCTTCCTCCTCCTACCAGCCACCAAGTGATACCTCCACACCCCAACACACACTGAAGCAGCAGCAGCACAAGGAGAAAGCCTCTACCATGCCCATCACCAGCAGTCAGAATTCAGACATCCAGTTTATATCAAAGCAGAAAGATCCTGTGCTCGCTCCGGACTTCTGGCTCACGAGGGGTACAAAGAGCATCCGAAGGGGATCTAGGGGTAAAGTGATACGGCGCCTGTCAGATTCAGGGGGCACAGTCAAAGCCAACCAAGGGCTCAATGGGATGAATTCAAAACCGAGCTCTAACAAAGCTGAGACTAGAGTTTCAGTTTGTTCACCCATCACAGTGCTTTATGTTCAGGGTAAGTCATCCTCAATGTCTGGCTGCCTCAACTGCTTCTCCACCCCTCTGGGGAAAGAGGGGCGACTGAAAGGACCCAAGTCGCCCAAAAGTCTCCCTCAAGCCAGCAGTGTCATTTCCACAGCAGAGGGGTCATCTCGACGCTCCAGTGTGAACAGTGACTGCAGGGTGGCGATCAAGGCAAACCCGCCCTCTGTCCAGGTTTCAGATGAGAGGGTGACTAAAGAGGAAACAGCCAGTCAGCAGCAACCAGAACCGGACACCAATGACAGCGAGCCTGAGCCCATTCCTCCAATCAAACCACCCAGAGACCCAGCAGCTGTGGTTCCCACAGATCGTCCCAAATCCCCTGTGCAGGAGTCACTTTTTGGCTCCTCGTTCACTTTCAACTCTGTCTTCTCAAACACGATCTTCAGTGACTCTGTGGTCACAACCACGACTAGCCTGGATGCCCTCGGCAGCAACCAGACATTCATCTGTCTGAATCCACCCCTGGCGCAGGACTGTCCGCTTGAGAGCCAGGAGGAGGACGCACCACAAACACTGCTCAGCGTGGAGAAGGAGCCGAGTCAAAACGCAGAACCTGCAGCTGGGCTGGAGGACAAGCCGCTCGCAATTGCATGAAAGCAGCTGTCACATCATCACTGAGTACTGTGTCATCCTCAAGCAGGTAGCTGCTGTTCATCGCATCGACTGAAGCACACAGTTTAAGTCACTGTAATTTAACGTTTGCATTTTATTCCACCTGAGTGCGCAGCGATCTCAAAAGGTGTATATAAAAGGTGTTTGTTTTTCACAGCGCTTTAGTAACATTAACAGCCTTTACAGCACATTAATCCACCTGAGAAATAGATCCAACAATTCACAGCGTTATTTTCTGTTAAATTCTGTTAAACGTGACGTCCTCCTCTGCCCATTAAAGCCCTTTCACCTTTACTTTACCACACACTGACAATCCTGTTCAACATATTTGTGTTTGCCAAAAATTTTGTTCATTCCTGCTCTTCCTATTTATGTCCTGTTACTTGGACAGACTTTTAAATTATTACAAACGGATTGCCGTGTCTGTTAGATTTAAGTCTGAGGTGAAATATAACGTTCACGTGTGAGAAACTGTGTAAATCTTGTAAACTAGGATGTGTACCCGTCTGCTATTTTCCCTTAAATAAAGAGACCCTCTGTGTAAAACATCGATCTGCACTGTCATCCTTTTATAACGGTGGTGGAGGTTGAGGCCGCCCAGTGTCCTGATTGGTCGGCGCGTCGGTCACGTGAATCAAGTCGGAAGTGTACCATTTCCAGCCGAAAACATAAAACGCTCGTGGGTGGCGTGGAGTTATTCAACCTGGGCCGACGTTTGCTCAGGTACAGTGGATTGGCTTCGTGCGCTGCGCCGCATAGCTCGACAGTTGTACCCGGGCTTTGGCACGATGCTGAACGCCGCCGCCGCGGAGAGGAACAAGGAGCCCATCCTGGCGGTGCTCCGGGAGAGCGTGAACGCCGGGAGACCCCTGCAGGCTCTGGAGATCTCCTCCGGTACCGGGCAGCATGTCACACACTTCGCTCAGGCCCTGCGGAATGTAATCTGGCAGCCGTCAGAGTATGACCGCCAGTCTCTAGTCAGGTAAACACTGTGTGTGTGTGTGTGTGTGTGTGTGTGTGTGTCAGTATTACATCATTGCTGTTACGTGTTTATAAACAGTTTATAAACTCTGGTGACGCTCAGTCACTTGTCATTGTATTCACGTATTACGGTAGTTCATTTGTTACTATGCGACGCGGGACGGGCATGCTGTGCTGCTTAAACGTGTGTTTTTGTTGGAGGCTGCGTGCCTTAACAATAATCACCTTTGTTCCCATTCTCAGTATAGAAGCGTACAGAGCCCACTACCAGCTGCACAATGTGAAACCTGCCATCCACCTGGATGCTTCTCTGCCCCCTCAGTACTGGGGAGGGATCCAGCCAGAGAGCCTCGATCTGGTTGTCAACATCAACATGATCCACATTTCTCCGTTTGCTTGCACAGAGGTGGGGCTGCTGGTTTTAGAGATATTTACACATGCGCAGTGTTGTGTTTTTGGTGTTACCTAATGCCAATTTAAGGACCTAAAACTGGATTACCAACTGGCAAAGGGACAGGGCCGTGTATAGCACCTATAGGCCCCTATGTAAAAGTTTTAAGATCTTTATTTTGGTTTATATCGTGTTGACATACTGCACATGTCTGAACAAATCTGTAATTAATTAACCACAAACTGTATACTACTATACTAATAAGGGCTCCTATAATTGGTTAATTCAGCCCAGTCATAGCTGGATTTTAAAGGAGCTATGCTTTATAACTTAAAGCCACACGTGGCTGCTAAAAATGAAAGAACATAGAAAACATTAGCCACCGTGTGCGACTGACCAAGTAAGGCTGGAGCAGCAGAACCAAAATGCGTTTGAGCATACTGAACTGAGCAAGAATGTTCTCATTATTTATAGATTCAAGTTTTTATTTCTAAGAGAAAGACTGCACTGTCTTCTTTCAGCGTGTACACAGTCTGGCTTCAGGTGATCTATTTCCATAAAATGGAAATATTGCAGTGTGTACATACAGTATGACCCTTTCGAGCCACAACTGCTCAAATAATAAGTGCAGTTTCTGCCTCAGTCTATAATAAAAAGGCTGAGAACAAAAAAGGGGCTCCTGCCACTCAACCCCACCACATGTGATGTCACGCTAGTGCCTTAAGACACTGCTGTTTTCTTCCAGGGTTTGTTCAAAGGGGCTGGAATAGTGCTGAAGCCACAAGGTCTTCTTTTGACATACGGGGTGAGTAAAAAAAACATTTCCATACAACATTGCCATAAACACATACTTTCACGACAAGTGATTGTCTCATATGATCAAATGATGCTACATAATATTTTTGTCCTTACCCTCAGCCTTATGCAGTGAACGGTCAGATCACCCCTCAAAGTAATGTTGACTTTGACTACAGCCTACGGCAGAGGTAAAGTAATATGTGTTTAATGCTTTATATATCTTTTTTAATGCTGCATGGAAGTTATAAGGAGATATAATTTTACTTGCAGCGATGTTAATTCCTCATCAGATGTGACGTACGGTTACATCTTTTTGCTTTGTGCATAATCCCGAAGGCTCATCTGTTTTTGTCATCCATACAATAAATAATGCAAAGGTGACTGTGGGATATATAAATGCTATATTGTTTAATCTTACAGGAACCCGGAATGGGGACTCAGGGATATCTCCCTCCTCAGTTCTACCGCACAGAGAAATGGTTTATTCCTGGAGAAGATGGTGAGTAACCGGCTCATACAATCCAACTCAATCTTCATCTTCGACATGTGAAATGATGAGAATGTAAGCACGGGGAGTACTGCTTTACTAAGGGTTTGATTTTTAATGTTTTCTAGATCGACATGCCAGCAAACAACAAGTGTCTTCTGTTCAGGAAGGAGAGTTTGGTGTGAAGCATCCTGTTGTTCCGGAGCAGGATGGTCAAACGCCTTAAACTTACACTTGAAGCTCAGATACATTGCCAAATTTTACAGAACTGTTAATGACTCGTCCAACGCAACACTGATATTATATGACACTGTTTGAGAACTGAAATAATGTAATCTATTATACATTGTACTCTTCTGTATTGCACACTTGAGTAAAATTATTAAGGCGCACATCTATGTTCCCCGTGTGTGTACTATGTTTACCTTGACACAGCCACCTACTGTTTTATTTCTTCATTCAGTTTGCAGAGTGTCAGTAAAACTGAATCAGCAGAAGTGCTTTGCAGAGGAAGATATTTAAGGGACCGTACACTAGATCTGACAATAACAAGACATATGATAGAAGGAAACCTATTTAAGACACCTATGACTAAAGAGTACAACACAAAATAAACAGAAAAACACAATAAATGTCTAAATATTTCATATCATAAACTAGTTTTTTTGCAAGTTAATCCTCCTGTGCGGCTGCTATCCTGCTACTGTCTCATTTTTTAGAATATGAACGTTCAGAAAACACCGAAAGACTACATTAGACTACATTTAAACTTTAAGAGGGAGCATTTCAGCGCTGATATTAACTCTGGAATGTAGTACAAGCTGTGTTGTAATGAATATGTATTTTGCATACAAATTAACATACAGTATTTAACATGTTTTTGTCTGTTATTAAATATCAGCTTTTCTCGTTGCAGTTCTGATGCTCATCTTCAGTGCTAAAGGTAAAGGTGATCACAAATTTTCCATGGGCTACCAAGTCTGAGTTCTGGGACTTTTAAGATGCCTCGCAGGTCTTTTTACCCAGAACCTCACGTAGCTTCTTGAGCCTGCGTTCAGTTATGGCTCTGACATAGCTGTCTGATTGGATGATGGCTATGCCATCCTGCACTACACCCATCACCAGCAAAGGGTTTTCCTCCATGGTGATGTTGGGGCAGGGACAGCTCCAGTCTATCTTGGCTATAGTCACCTCGAGGTGTTTGGTATTAAAGAAAGTCAAGCCCATCTTTTCGTCTCTCAGGACCTCTTCCAAGCTAAAGCGGGCTAACCCAGAGTCCAGATCCTCCACCAGCTCTGTCAGCCGCCCCACAATAGCAAAGTCACTCCGGCATAAGCTGGGCACCATTTTCCCCTTCACCCGACAGGTCTTACAAGGTTTCCTTTTGGGTTGCGGGCAGTTTGCCTCACACTCCTTCTTGGTGCGGAAGCTGTTGGCGTTCCCGTGGCAGCCACCATAGGCAAAGGCTTGGCACTGTTTCATGAGTGAGTTCCAGGCCCAGCGGGGCTCCCAAGCTTTGCAGGGGCCCTGGACAGCGGGCAAGGAGCAGATGCCCATCCCCTCTCTCTGACAGGAGGCCTTGCACTCCTCGTAAGTCTCAAATCGGTTGCGGCTGTCGTCACATCCACCGTTGCTGAAGGCCATGCAGGAGCCCAGCTTGCTGTCATAATACCAGTCTACGTGACGCTCACCACTGCACACTCTCAGGTCAACTTCAGCCAGGCAGTCTGCTGGTGAGAATGGCCGGCCCATGGGCATCTCAGGATCTTCAGAGAAATCATCATCAGCCCGGCGGATAACAGACAGCGGGTAGTCTGCGTGAAGAACTCCCACAGAATTACGTGCAATGCAGGTGTAGATACCTGTATCCCACACCTGTGCATTGTAAATGACCAGCTGACCGATGTTGGTGATAACCACGTTGCCATACATCTGGTCAGGCCTCATGACCAGGCGTTCGCGCCTTTCACTCTGTTTCTCCCATGTTACATCAGGTCTGGGGACTCCAATAACGTCACAGTGGAAGCTGACTGTGCCTCCGACATAGATAGACTGGTGGTGAGGGTTGGAGTACAGTGTGGGGGGCAATGGATCCTCCTGCGAGGATGTCGGCGTGGGGTTAGCTGTGGTATCCTGAGGCAGCGGACTGGTGTGAGGCCCGGCCAGGTAAAAACGGCAGGTGACCACGGTTAAAGTCACCCCGCGGATGCAGGCCTCCGCATCCATGTAGCAGCGGTTGAAGTAGGTGAGGCCATCTGACGCACAGGTGAAGTTGGGTTCTTTCTCACACCGGTCCTGGCACTTGCAGATGGGCTGTCCATCCCAGATGTCACAGATTGCCCCCTGCTGGCTGCAGATGAAGCCCTCACAGGTAGCAGTGGAGGTGGGGGCATCATTTCCTTTTCCTCCACCCTGCCCATCTGGCTGGGCAGGGGTGCCATCGGAGAAACGCGCAGCCACACAGCTGTTGAGGCCACACACGTTGGTGCAGCATTTCTCAAAGTCTGCGCAGTCCTGCAAGGACACAAAACAGCATTTATCAAGGGGGGGAAAAAACACAAAACGAACAGATAAAAACACTAACGGGGATAACTTAAATAACACCACCTCGTCGACGTTGCATTCCCTCTCGCAGGTGCTTTGCGCATCAACCCACAGATTGGAATTCAGCTTGTTGGGACAAAATCCTTCATGTTTAACTTTGGGTCCTGCCACACTTGCACACAAAGAAAGTTCGGGTAATTCGCAAACCAAGAGCATCAACAAATACGCAAGTATCCATCCAAACAGTGGTTTATTTAAGTTGGGTGCGTTATGCCAACTTTTATCCTTTATACCTATATCCTCCAAAAGTTGCAGAGGGAATTTAAACATCATTGCTCTTTTGCATGAGTCGCGCACCGAGTAAATCCATTCCTCCTTCAGGTCTTCAGATTCGAAATGAAGTGTAGTCGTCCGTTTTGTGCGTAGACATCGTGGAAATCAGTTTGCTGTGCGCAGAGAGGAGAGCCGCAGCGAGCGAGCCAAAGGATCAGGGCGAGTTCCCGCACACCGGTCATCTAATGATCAAAATATATCCGAGAAACGCGCTTAAAAACGCAGCTGGCTCAAGTGAAATCTTCGGATTGATCGTCAAAACAAAACCCTTGAAACAATGGGCAAACTCTCATTCAGGTTGATTTCCCCGAAGAGCGAAATAAGCGAGCGAAAACCGCACAATGAGGAGAGAAAGACGCAACATCAGCCTTTCAGAGTGTGAATGGAGGTGGAAAGGGCAGCCCCCTCTGACCGCCCCCATAGTCGTCCAGTGTCTGAAAGTCTTATGAAGCGGCACCATGCGCTAAGCAACTGGACAAACATTGTAAAAACATCAAAGAAAACGTGGAGCCGTGGTGGCAAGCTGTCCCAACAACCGTGCGCACGGAGCCACACATTCCGGTGAGAAATCCAACGTTAAACGTGTCCAGACAGAATTTATAGAGGTGTCATTCATAAATAAGGCAATAAGCTGCTTTTTTTTTTTCCTCGCGCAGAGCTGTCGTAGTTGTTAGTTAGAATTTCATCCTCAGCTCTAATAATACATCTCCAGATGTTTTACGCAGCGAGTACTTTAGTTTAGAGGCAAACTGTTTATATATATTTAAAAAAATCTCCTGGAGCTCAAAGCGGAAAGCGTGAAACCAAAACACGGGGCGTGTCGCGTCACGTCTAGCAAAACACGTTGTTTACGTCCTTCTTGTCTAGACGTCGGTCAATTTACCACCGGTCCCTCATTCACACGGAGCTCAGAGATGCCACGGTCAGGTGGGAAGGCGTAAAGCGCCACATTTTCAATAGTGCGCGTCTCATCTTTGTCCCCGCTGAGGCTGCGAGGCGATGAGAAGCAGCACCCCTCATCTTTTCATTGGAAGTGACCCTGCAACCTTTGTGTGACTTTTGACCGCGCTGCATTCAAGCGCTGCGGCGATGTGCCGGTTATCCAAAACTAGCCAATACCGAGAGAGCAGCTAATCAATTCAGCAAACCACCCCCCTCCCCACCGGGGTTTATTGCTACTCGGGCTACCGGCGGCCTCGGACCGGACAAAGGGTACAAAAAAAATATTCCCACAAGCCCCAGAGTGACCTTGATAAATGTTTAAATGACACATGATCGCAGCATTTACGGGGGGCGGGGGCGGGGGGGGGACACAAAGCGACATTTGTAGTTTTACCCTTTATTTTGATGGCTGATTGTTTTCAATGGAGACAAATTAGAATGAATCCAGTATCCAAAACCTGTAGACACAGCTCTGATAGCAACAGCCACTATCAAACGTTTACACATAGTGCTTTAAATGTTCACCAAAGAGTTGTGTTAGCCTATTGTACTGCTCTCAACACACCACAGAAAAACCGGCGCCGGGGAAGAAACATGCACCAATCTCTTTTTTTTTTTATGCCCTGGATGACCTTATCACAGACATGTAGCCATGACACTGGGAATGTCGAGGTGGAAATACAGCACGTCAATCAGAGGTGGAAAGAAAACTGAGGAGCTGCATCAGAATAAAAGTATCTGTGTCGATTATACAATTATAAAAGAAATGATATCATTAATTAGCTCGGATTAAAATACATCTGACATTAGTGGCCGCTCTGTCAGGAATACATTTTCCGCTGTGAACGGCCGGCCTAAAAAAGAAATAAGAAGAAACGTAAGCAGCAAATGTGCAAGTAAATCAATACAAAGTTTACAGTAGCAGATCTGACTTTCCACCTCTGATTCTCACAGTCCCACATATTATAACCACACGGCCACAGAAAGAAGTAGCGGATGAATATTGTTTTACATTCATAAATACATAGCATGTACATACAATATGCAAATCAAATGAAATGAATCCTCTCACCAATGTTCACTGAGTTTTACAAATTCCTGTTAAGAGACACTTTCGGAAGGCGAGCCGACGCGACCGAGCAAACAATCTGTACAAGGTTTCCTCGTCAGCGCCGGGCAGTCTTTGAATTGCACCGAGAGTTTAATGATAATTGATCATGCCGTTGGTGGGTTGAACCGGTTAAACTGATGAGACAAACTGAGGTTAATAGATTTTAGAGGCCTGAGAAAGTCAGCAGATGTTCAAAGCAATGACTGATGGAGATGGAGGGGGATTTCATTTGGGCTGGAATTTAGGGGCACTGCAGGAAGTCTTCAAAGCGGGACGACTCGGCTCGACTTTGCTGGAAAGTTTCACAGATGAAGTAGTGCTAGGCTGAAGCTTTTTTTCTTTAAGTCTAGCACTAGTCTATCTGAGGAAACTAGCCCCACCCTACTCAGGGCATTCAACTTAGGCCAGTCTTATTTAAAACTTCACTTATCTGAGTTTTAAATAAGTAGCTCAGCGCCCTTGAGGTTGCAGAGGGAACTTTTCCATGACAGACGAAGGGGCATAAGACACTACATAAATAAGGTGTACACCAAAGCAGGTCTCCCGAAAACATTCAAGACAAAACAAGCATAAGAAGCACCTCTCCGGGACCGATTACCAAACACAGACCAGAACAACTAGCACATATATATTTACACCTTCAAGTCCAACGTTAAATACAACAATCATATTCCAAATAAAAGATAGCCAACGTCCCTCCACTCGTTTGTAGTGTTAACAGGAGAGTGATTATCCTTGATTCACATCTGTTGGTCCCAGGGAAATCTTGTTCTACTTGATCACAGTGAGCCTCTGTAGTAAACAGTACGGGTAAACGGACATCCACAAGATGGCACCAGCAAGCGCAAAGAGAACAGAAACCAAACCACCCATCCAAGACGGTTTCCCAAAGGTCAATGTAAGTTCACAGCTGAATCCGTTTCTGGTGAAGATTGCTGGTAGCTCTCCATGCTCTTCTGTGCCCCACGTGACCTCTTGGGGCAACAACACCTTTAATACTGGCCCTACGGAGGCACCCATTCGTCCACTCCTTCTCTATGAAATCTTACAGTTCCCCTTAGAGGACGCCGACGAGTTCTTTGGAGGACTCTGCGGAGGCCTGAAAGACTTTGAACGTTTGAGACTGTTGGCTTTGCTTCCGCCGCCACTTCCACCCGAAGCCGCGCTGTTGGCCACAGAGTAGGAGCGTCCGTGCATCATGACCGCGTTCATGCCGTTAGCCATGGAGAAGGACTTGAGGTGCGACTTGATGGCCACAGGGAGCGGCAGTTTGTCAATGAGGTGCACGGGCGTGCAGGAGACGATCGAACGGCAGCACAGGTCTTGGAGGCTGAAGACTGCAGAACAAGAAAAGGAAACGTGGACGTAAAGACTGGAGGTCATGTCATGTTAGAAATCAGTACATACTATTTAGACGGTGCTAAAAAGAGACAGATTTTCACTGTGCACATTTCGTATTCCTGTTTGCTCTATATATTTAGTTTCACACTGTTATCGGTATGTCTGTGTTACTCGTTTTGTTTGGATTTTCTCTTCCTTTTTTTCGTAGTTCCTTCTCAAGCTCTCCAACAATGAAACTGAAACCACTTACACTTACACATCTGTCTAAAAGAATAGTATATTTAAAATATAAATGACTAGATTTTGACAAGGATGTAGCTCTGTCACGTGACTCATGTTGCAATACATTGATAGGAAAAAAACAACACACCTGAAAGACAAACAGCTACAGTAAAAAATGGATTCTCAAGTGCCACTTCATAGAAACTGGCATTGAGAAATAGCTTGCAGTAATAAGTAAACAACGGATAGACATGTAGAGGTTTCTAGTAACTTTCCAGAAACAATTTCCAGTTACTCACAATATTTAGGCCTTACACTGAATGGCTTTAATTGGAAGTACTATCTACTGTCTACAAGTAACTCCATTGTAGTATGGTATCATATTTTTGAGGTATAAACTGATCTACATTTACGTCCAAGAGACCAGCTCACCTCTGTTGGGCCTCCAGAATTTCTCCATCCCGTGCCTCATCAGCACAATGCGAGAAAGTTCCGTGAAGGATTCGATGACGTTGAAGTTGCACAGCGGACTGACCTCGAAGAAAGTCATGCTGTTCTTTTCTGCATAAGCCCTCGCCTGCTCTGTTGGCACTTGCCGCTTGAAAGCCAGGTGAAGCCGGTTGCCCACCAGGATCCGGGGCACACCTGGGGCATGCTGATGGAAACAGAAAACACTGATGCTATATGCTGTATCTGCTAAACAGGATTACCAAGAGCTGTTCTACAGCTCCCATTCACAGCTGTGCTGATTAAAAGACAATGGTCTTCCTCAGGGATGGAAGGATTACAGACAGGACACAACCCTCTTCCCGTTAATTTCCTGTTTTTCTCTGTCGACCACAAACGGGATGAATGAGATTACCTCGTCGATTTCCCGGATCCAGCGGTCAATGCCATCAAAAGACCAGCCGTTAGTGATGTCATACACGAGCAGGATGCCCTGTGGAAGGAAGACCCAACATGTTGGCATTTATACAGCAACACAAAATGAGGGTGAAACACCAAAAGTGCACTCCATCTGTCTTCACCTGTGCTCCGCGAGAGTAGGACCTGAAGATGGTGCAGAATCTGCCTTGTCCTGATGTGTCCCTGTTGAAGACACACACACAGTATGCTATGGGTTTGTTCACTACTGCAGCCACCATTTATTCTATGTCGCCTAAAACACTTACCACAACTCTAATTTCACTCTTCTCCCATCCAGCAGAATTGTGGTGGTCTTATAATCGATCCCTGAGATCACACACAGAGTTAGTTTGTGTTGGTTATTCTGGGGTTTTTTTTAGGTCATTTCTGAACACCCGAACAAACGCAGAGAAAACCACTCACCGCTGCTGTAGGCGTAAGGAGACTCTACTGATCCGTCTTGCAGACTGTCCAAGATTTCTCCCTTTCCAACATCGCTGTCTCCCACCAAAAGAAATTTCAGGAGATAATCGTAACTCTTGACAGGACTACTCTGGGTACCCATCATCCCACGCATTGGATCCACTTCACAGAGAGCTTTGTAAGCTCGCCAGACGTCCACTGTTCGGGGCGAGGGACAAACCAGACGTTTCCCCAGCAGTGCTATCTTCAGGTAGGAGACCGCGGTAGACTAGCTGCTGCTGCTGCACCACCCACGATTCACATGAACTCTGTCCTCTCAAACAGCCGACACGTGTAATAAAAACGAGCTTTGAGCTTACCGTGCCAAGCAAACCTTTAAATGTGCGCTGCGAGCAGTGGGAGCTGACCCGAGACACCGTCCATGTAACGTCAACGTTCACGTTAATAACCAAAACAACCGTAACTAGCTGTTAGCTTGCCAGCTAGCCAGCTAGCACAAACGGTAATAACGCATCGTAGCGCAAACAGAGGACACACGGCAAGACCGAGGCTGTTTCGTCCCACTTAAAACGACAAAATACCGAAACAAACCGGCCCCTTCACTTTGTTTACAACGAAAAAATCCCAACGAGAGATATCGAGCTTCCGAGCACAGCGTACAGCCAAGTTGACTGTGTTGGAACTTCCTGGTCTTGACGTCAGCAGCTGCGTAACATCCTGCTGCGTTTAAAAAAATAAAAGGCCCACAAAATGTGTTTTTTCTTGTTCATTTACTTATTTTTGAGCCTTGAAACTACTGTGCACAATCACCAGCTTTTAGATGTGATCTCAGGAAATTACACCAATACTCTGTGTCAGGAAGGCCTACATATATTATTTTAATATAATAATAATTATCAAATTAATTAATATTAAATTTAATATTAAATGAAATCTAAATATTAATATTAAATTAATATTTTATTTTTTTTAGTAAGATAACTATGTTGTTTATCCCTTTTTGTTTTAGTTTCATTGTAATGTTATGCCTGTTTTTATTTAATATCTACCAAGTTACATTTCTTTAACATATTGCTCTTGTAAAGCACTTTGTGACCTTACTCTGTGAAAAGTGCTATACTAAATAAAGTCTTTTAGTATTTTACGTATTAAATAATAATGATGTAATTGATGTTCTGTCACCCTTATAATGCATATTTTGATGAAATTTTAGGTGAAATGCTCTGCTGCTGCCTCAACATAGAGTAAAAAATAACTAAACTGATTGCTTTCATTAATACCTTTTCCATGTTGTACCTTTGAGTTGGAACAGAGAAGGAAATGTCACATTACGATACACAGTAGTTTACAAACCCACATTGGTATTTGTAACAGATAAAGAAAAGGCATAGCCTGTTAATCATGAGTATCACTCTCATTGGTTGTTCTTGATTGGCATTTGCAGCAGCTGTGGGATTTCTCCTGATTGCAGAATATAAAAAAACAGGTGAAACACCTCTGTTAACACTGTTCAGGTGAGGGGGGAGCACCTGCTGGAGTCAAAATGGAACTGAAGCATGCCGGACTTTTGTTATTGTTGTTGTGTTCTTGCGTTCAGTTTAGAAGTGGAGCTGGGTATGGCGTGTTTGTGCAAGATCCGGACTTAGAGTGGGAAAGAATGGAGACAGTGATCGGTGAAAAAACTCCACGAGCGCCTGCACCCAGATCTCAATCCTCTGCGTCATCACCTCCAACACCTGATGCAAAGAAGGTTCCTGAGTATGAGGTTATCTCAGCCTCCCAGGTTCAGAAAGAGCTTTTCAAACCAGAAAAGGGTGCAAGACCGCTCCCCAACTCAGTCAAGGAAATGTTACTTGCCACTGCTGCCCCTACCACTACAGCTGGAACAACTAGACCAAAGCTGATTGAAATCTTGTGCCATGTTGACAGACTATATGTGAGAATCAGAAGAGAGTTCTTTAAGACTAGGGATTCATACAAAAATCTGAAACTAGGCACTTGTCCTGTTAACCGTGGTACCAAAGTACACTACTACTTTCTGTACCTCCTGAAAAATGACTGTGGCTTCACAAAAGAGGTTGGTAGTGTGTGTCTTTTTTTTCTCAATATTTACACCCTTCTGCTTCATTTTGAGAAACTACAACCATTTTAACCTTTTTTATATTCCAGAGTGAAGCAGATCATATGTCCATTCGTAATGAGCTCACATACACACCACCTGGTCCAGTCTTAAGGGAGCGGCCATTTAACATTCCCCTGCAGTGTAAATTTCCTAGGTAAGCCTTTTAGTGTCTAGTTTTGACCTGTAAGTTTTACTTGACTAATTATACCTGCATTTATTGGGCTACATCTAAATTAATTACTTGTTAGTACAAGGAAATCTGTTGTCTTAATGCAAGTTTTCACTGTATTACAGGTTTTTCAACTCTTATAAAGTTGGCTTCTATCCTGTAACGCAGGGAGGCACAGTTCACAAAGCGCTCCAACCAAAAAGTACTTTCACCCTTACGCCTCAAGATGGTATGTTCCCATGACTACTTCATCTGTGTTTGGGTTCGCAGTTCACAGGTGCTAGCATTCTTATTGTGTGAAGTAGCTGACAAGTGTGTATTTAAAATACTGATGAGATGACAGAAACGGGAGCAGGCCTTTAACAGTGTCATAACTTGTCTGTACGAAGATATCTAACTAAACCTGGCTAGTATACTGCTCACTAGACATACCTTGAATATACACCACTCACAAAAAGTCAGGGATATCTGGCTTTTGGTGATCTACCCACCACTTTTACCATTGCATTGAAATTATCATTCCATGATTCTAGTTAAATGCCCTTTCATGATATCACTAGCATTAACTTTTTCCATGTTCCATTAAATTTTACCCAAATGTTGAATATCCCCAACTTTTTGTGAGTAGCGTAAGTGGGGAAACAGTAAATGTTGGGCAATATCTTGACATACTTGTAACAAGTGGTAGAAAATGGATAAATTGTTTCACTTATCAGGCAAGTAATTTGAGATGGAAGGAAACTGACAAAGATACATTGGGACTTGAACTAACGTGACTGTAATTGCATCCAATAGGAAAGTTGCATTCAAAATCAATGCATAGCTGGAGACAAAACACTTTATTTCATACAAAATTATAATTACCAGTTTAATGCCACCATAGCCAGTTCTGTGTTAAGCATTTGAAGATAAGCAGACAATTCAATAACATGTAATCTCATACATTTTGACACTGTTCAACAATCGCATAAATGCAATCTATGCTGCAGCCCTTAATTTGTAGGCATATGAAATTGTTTACTGACTAGTGTCCTCTTCTCTGTCACAGCATCAGGAAATGAAGTCACTGGGACCAAAACCTTTACCTTGGGCCAGCCAATGTACTTTGCAGCAAAGAAACCAGACAGCACAGCTGGATCTGGAGATCAGAGGCTGTACGTCAACAAGTGCTTCATGACTGCTTCCCAAGACTCTAACTCAAGTCCTAAATATACAGTCATTGACAACCAAGGGTAAGATTTAACTTCTTTTTCAGAATAAGATGCATGTTAGTTAGAAATGGGTGTGGGTTATAAATAACATGCATATTCTCTCATTGTAGCTGTATGGTTGACAGCAAGGTGAGTTACCAGTCAAAGTTCCTCAGTGGTTCCTCAAAGATGGTGCAGAAATTCAGTGTGGGTGCGTTGATTTTCAAGGACCAGGTTTCCACTTCATCTTCAAAGGTACTGTCAACAGCAAGTGGTACACAGATCTACACTGTCAGATAGCTGTACTAACACCAAAACCCAATGTTTTCAGCAACTCTACATGCACTGTGACATCTCTCTGGGCAAATTGACTCCAACTCAGAGTTCGAAGGCTTGCAATTACGATTCTACCAACAAAAAGTGAGTAGACTCTGGCTCCACAGGTGCAGGAGCCTTCTTTTTTTGAAGGTCTTGCTGTGTGTGTGTGCTTGATGACAAACACAAAATTAAGCTTTTGTCAACACACTCAGTAGTTTTGAGTTGCCACCTGTGGTTACTGCATTGACATAACATCCTGTGGTCATGACCCAATAACCCTGTTCATAGGTGGAAGGAGCTCTATGGGGATGACTCGGTGTGCACCTGCTGTGAATCCACCTGCTCAGTACAGCCTAAAGGTAGGTTTTCCCTTGCAAATGACAGAAAATCTTGCTGTCTATGAAATGGTAGCATGAACCTCCCAAACAGGCAGCGCTTAACTTGAACACCAATCAGCAAAATAATTCTGCAGTTATGTACAGGCAATATTAACATGTTTTAAGAGTCTGCAGTCTTACTGAGTGGAGGTGTAAAATGACTGCACTGACTGCTGCTTTCACAATGACATTTACACCCCTTTCAACAGCTTCTAGGAATATAATCACCAGCCGCTCTTGGAAGGTCGACTTAAGCAGCATGGATGGCTCTGTGGAGCTTGAACCTCGGATGAAATCCTTTGACGCTGACCCCTTCAGTTTGGAGGATGCCGACATGGCTGAGCATGAAGACTTCCTAAGCTACTGGGAGAATGATTACTGAATAAAATGTATCATGTGGGAAATGATCCAAATTTTAAATAAAGTTCTTGTGCTTTTGGAATAATTTGTCAAGGGTTTGTACTCTTCTAGTAGTCGACATGACTCACTTATTGCTACGATATAAAACTGTACCTCAAGTTTTCAAAACTGAATTTTCGCAAGATACAGAGAATTCCACCTAATCAACATAGTCCTGTATCAGCATGTGTGCGTTTCTAAGCATTTCCTGGAAATGCATCGCTGCATTTCTGTAGATGCAGTTGTGTACCACAAGGGGATGGAAGAGATTCACAGTCTTTGCTTGAGTAAACTCAGCAGGGAGTTTAATAAGCTTCTGAGTTAAAGGGTTCCCAATAAGAACGTGATTCAGCAGCTTTTTCTCAAGGCTCTTCTCTATGAAGACCAGCAAATCTTGTAACCTGCAAGCCACATATTTGGGTTTCCACTCTGCTGGATCTTTGGACAAAAGCAGATGCATTAGTGCCGTTTTGAAATGAAAATCCTTGAGTGCACTACTTCCTGATAGTGCCGTCTGTCTCTTGTGAAGGAAAAGTGCAATTTCAAGAGTTTGAATGTGGCATGAGTTTTCAGGCAGGCGTTTAGCAATGTGGTCCAAGAGTTGATCTTCATAGTTGGTAAGGGAGAGACTCCAGAAAGTATCAAAGTTATCTGGGAAGCAAGAAGTAACAAAGAAATGAGCACCAGTGTTTAATTTAACCACAGGATTCATACTGAAGCTAATCTTCTTCCCTGATCTGAATCGAATTAATAGAGCACCAGGAGCATAAATGTAGCAAATGTTCAGCTCAAACTCGTACTTGTGCGAAATCTGTGCCCATGCTTGTTTGATAGTGCTCTGAAACCACCTGGTAACCTGTGATTGTGACAGAAATGGGGAGTTCTTCATGCAAAGAAGGCCATCACAGACATCAGTCATTTTTGTCCTCACTTTCTCAGTGTCACAATGCAACAGGCAAACCATATCATCTGCCTCAGGAGACTGACAAGGGCAGCTATTTTGGATTTTCTTATTTTCCACCAGTTTTATTTGACCACAGACCTGCATATCTGGTAGCAGGTCACTCGCCTGATTGTTCCACAGCAGATACTGAAAACTATACGGATCAGGTGGGGTAAAGGGGACGATGATATTATACATATCCACCATCTGAAAGTCCTCAATCACCATCCCGTCATTACTATCACAGACAGTCCTCATGGCAGCCAGTAGATCATTTGCAAACCCCTCCAAAAAATCTCTCCACTTCTTATCGGATGTGACTTGAATATATTTCGAATGGAATTGCTGCAGAGTCTCGCTGTCCGGTAAAGGCACTTTGTCCATGGTGCAGGTCACTGGGGAGGCCCTAGTATCTTCTTGTTCCATTTGGGAATGTCTCCCCAGGTATTTCCTCAACCAGCGGATCATGGAAATGATAGAGAACGCATTCCATATGTACCAAAGGTAATCCTTCTCCCAGTCAACGATGGCCTTCCCTGAAGTTTCATTTTCTGATGTCTTGGTTTGAAGGTGCGACTGAGATGATTCTTGTTCTTTGGAACTGGGGCCTTCCTTCTCAGGGTTTTCTTGTTGTCCTTGAGGACTTCTTGGGTCTTCCTTTTGCTTTTCAGGGGCCTTCTCGGGTTCACTTTTGGAGTTTTGTGGTGTACTTGACTCCAAATTTGTTATAACATTTTCTCCCTCTGGTAATTTGCGATCAGCACTTTCTTCCTCTGAATTGTGTTTGGTCACATCTTCTTTGACTGCCACAAGTGGATCAGACTGATTTTGTTCCATGGGAAGATTTTTTACATCATCCCCAAACCCCCCCTTGTCAGTATGGACTTGTGTCATTTCCTCACTGACAGGTGCCATTTCATGCTTCAGTTTCTCTCCTCTCAGCAGACTCTCTTCAGACTTTTGCACGCCTACTGCGGTGATATCATCCCATTCCTTAACCCCAGAGTCATCCCTTGGATATGTTAGGAGACTCAGAGCCACCACAAATACACGCAGCAGAGTGTCTTGCATCTTCAATACTGTCTGTGAATAAGTGAAAAGCATAGTTACAAATAATTCCAGTGATTTCAAAATGTGCATTAGTGTCCTTTGAAATATGTAAAAACAAAAGGTTGAATAAAAATACATGCAATCGTATGTAAAAATGCTCAAAGAGAAATATCCTGCTTGCAAATTTCACAATGATACAAGTACGAAAGAAGCTACTTCCTCGATGGCTTGGAAGCATCCTTTGGACTAATTTCTCTGATTACACTGCATATCAAAGGCCATTTATTATTGCACGAGACAATAAAAAAGAAGAAGAAAAATACATACCAAAAGACGTGATCAGTTATCTCAATAGTGCAACGTTTTGGTAATGTGTTAATAGGTATAAAGGAGGAAGTACAAGACTAACCTTGCACAGCAACGGGCTCAGTGATCTCTTCCTATTTTAGATGTAGCTGTAGGTTGTCTTCCGTGACTTATTTCCTGCACACCCTGCCCATGTGCTCTGCTGTGACACTTTCCTGTGCAATATAGAGAAGAAAAACAGATAACACACTTCCTGTGAGTGTAACTGCGTATTCCGAGTAGTTTGAAAAGAAACAATTTACTCTGAGTCACTGAACGAATCATAAATAGTTTAAATGACATATTATTTCACATTATTAAGAACAAAACATTAGACCACATACTATTGTTAAAAACTATGTGTGGAAAATGGTTTGCGTCTGAATAGTAGAGCCCCTGCCTTTCATCCTCTTGTGGGCTTCTAACTGGTTTGTCGAGCTCTGCCTCATTCAGTGGGTGCAGTTGAGTTCAAAGAGCTATGTGAAATAAAGTTTCAAAAAATCCCTTGGAGATTTAATAAATATAATTTTTGCACGCACTGAACTATTGTCCCTTGATTCATTTGGTTCTGATTAAACAAATGGAAACAGATTCACCTTCACCTCTGAGTCAACAACCAAATTCTAGAGCCAAAGCCACAGATATTTGAATGGTTTGAGACCATTTTTGCATGTCTGGATTGTTATGGCTACAGCTGGACAGTACTTGATCCCTGAGGTTCAGGTAACTTGAGTTTACACTATCAAATACTACATTTCTATGTCATTGTCATTTCTAGTAAGAAAAGACAATGTGAAATGTGAAAGAGCTGAACTGGTAATGTTTTTTTAAACGCTGTAACACGTTTACTTTTGAGAAAGTCTGGGCTGAATGAGAATCTTTTGTTACATCACTAGTAAACACCAGTGAAGGGAGGGGCATGATGACAGATGATGTGGTTGGGTTTGAACAGCACCGCAGATACTTCGAGAAACACCTGCCAGTCGGTCAGAGCTACCATGTCTGACAACTATATAAAGAACTACAAGTTATTTACTATTGACATTGTCGTCATATGAATTTTTCCTTTCCTTTTGCTCATCCACTCTTCAGGATATAGGTAAGTGTGTTTGTGTGACGTTACTTTCTGATCAATCTATGGATGCTGACATTGTGTTATCTTTGTGAATCTGGTGAAACTGGGGTATTCCTGTATGAAAGCTGGTTTATAATAAGTCATGCTGGACTTTAGTACTGTCATCTCTTCTTTATAGAATAATGTTTAGAATAATAGAATAATAACAACTGTCCTGGGTTATGAAAAATATCTCTGGCTGTTAAACCTCTAGACTTCTGGAGGGTGCAAAGCATCTAGACAAAGATTTATCTGAAAGATTTTACTGACTTGAAAGATTGTAAGTAATCTTTATTGACCTGTGTAAGTAATCTTTATTGACCTGTGGAAATTTGTTTTCGTCAGAAAGCAACCTGATAACTCAATACATTGGTTCTCGATTATGTTTATTATGTGCAACATAATGCAGCATGAATCAGCATACTGTGGTGCCTTGTCAACCACTTCTTCACCGAGTGAACACATGTATATCTTTTCACAGATTTGATTCCATCTAAATTAAAAATCCACCACATCTCCCAAGATGGATAAGTTTCGTATGATGTTCCAGTTCCTCCAATCCAACCAGGAATCTTTTATGAATGGAATCTGTGGTATCATGGCATTGGCCAGTGCACAGATGTACTCTGCCTTTGAGTTCAGCTGCCCCTGTATGCCAGAATACAACTACACTTATGGGATCGGACTGCTCATCATTCCACCTATATGGTTCTTTCTATTAGGTTTTGTATTGAATAATAATGTATCAGTGCTCGCAGAGGAGTGGAAAAGACCCACAGGGAAACGGAGGAAGGATCCAACAATCCTTCGCTACATGTTTACTTCGATCACACAGAGATCCCTGATAGCACCGGCAGTATGGGTGTCTGTCACTCTCATGGATGGGAAGAGCTTCCTCTGTGCTTTCAGCGTCAACTTGGATATTGACAGGTTTGGGAACTACAGTTTTGTGAACGAGATGTCAGAAGCGGAGAAGTTAAAACTGCTGGCAAGGATTCCATGCAAAGACCTTTTTGAGAATCAGGAAATAAGAGTGGCAGCATCGAGATACATCAAGTGTATATCACAGGTATCACGGCAGATTTTTTTTTTCTCCACTTAAACTGAGGGGTCATTAGCAGCTAACCTGACAGAGTCAAACCTGAGACAAATGACAAGACTAGTTAAATAGCACATTTGAATAACAAACAAGAAGTTCTGGCCTAAATATGAGGCCAAAGCTCAATGCAAGTGGCTGCTGCTTTTAGCTCTAACCTAGCATGGTGGGGTCAGCAGGGTTAGCTAGCTGACAGAAACAAGACCACTTAATGAGGGCAAGCTGTCATCAGGGTCAGAGCTACCCTGGACCTTTTTTAAAGAATACATTTCAACACGTCACACTGAGCAAAGTGGAAACAAATATTAAAATTAATGATTCAGTGTCAGGGTCCTGGTGTTGTGCATGCACTGCCATGGCCTATAGGGACACTGGAATAGAATGGCAACATTAATGTAATTATTAACACTTGACAAGTGAAAATGACACGACAAAGGGCTATTCAAGGCACTAGTCATGCCCTCAGTAGAAGTAGTACTGCTATATATATATATATATATATATATATATATAATGAAAATATTGTTTTATCATTCACTGTCTTTTTAGTATTTGGGGAGTCTTTCACTATAAAAAAAATGAAAAGATGATAAATATTTTTATTTTTCATAGTCAGATCAAACACGTTGTAAATGATGTAAGTGTAGGCAAAAGTTGGGACACATCCAAATGGCGGTTTTACCAACTTCATCACAGGATATGATGACTAAGCAGATTTGACTTTCCTTGTTTTATTCCTCAAAAACTGCAGTTAACTTAAATCTCCCCACACGAATCTAGCATTGCACTTTGAGCTCACTGAAGCTTTCCTGTTCCCTTATTAGAGGGATAGATAAGCCTCTAAATTTATTATTCATGGAACTGGGACCTATTTCAATCCATCCAAAAACACCCACACTGTTATTTAGGGCTTTGATCTGCCGAAGGGCAATTATACAGGCTTAAAAGTAATGTGTCTCTAAAAAGTCTATTGATATACAGATTCTGTTAATGAGCTATAAAACTGTCAGGAAGCTCTGGGATATTTTTCAAACACATTTTGGACTTCCGCCTGAAATACAACACAAAACACAGTTACAAGTGTTGGTCAAGGAGTCAAAATGAAGCAGATTCTCTTCTGAAAGTCATTTTCTCTGTTTTTTTTTTTGTAGTATGGTTTTTGAATGATAAAAATGGTATTTAATAATGTTTCTATTTTACAGGCATGTGGATGGATGTTTTTGCTCATGATGACCTTCACGGCCTTCCTGATCCGAGCTATTCGGCCATGCTTTACTCAAGCAGCCTTCCTCAAAACCAAGTACTGGTCTCATTACATTGACATTGAGCGCAAGATGTTCGATGACACTTGTAAGGAGCATGCCAAAAGTTTTGCCAAGGTTTGCATCCACCAGTACTTTGAGAACATCAGTGGAGAGATGCATAACTTCCACCGCAATCGCTTGGGCAAGGATGAAAGTGACGACGAAGACGGAGAGAAGAAGAAAAGTGATGAAGAAAAGCTTCTGGGTATCAGGGCTCAGGATGATATGAATAAAGTTTTATGGAACTGGCACACCTGTAAGCCAGCTCTGGCTCTGAGAAAGGACCGCATGGATGGTGAAAATAATGGTATAATGAATGGAGAGGCCAATGGTGCAGCAAATGGATTTCTAAAGGAACACACCCATGACATGGAGAAAAAGGAATGGGCAGTGTATTACAGTAAGGTCTGAAGAGTTCAAAAGGACAAAGAAAAGCTTGAACTGGCTCCTTTATAACTTTCAGACTATTACATTGTTTCGGAGTTTCAGGAATGATTTTGTTTCTCACTTTATGTTTAGTAAATTTAGCAAGTGTGTTAGCTCTAGTAGAATCTAATTGTTATTATTCTATGTAAACTGAACGAAGTGCAATACATAGTTTGACTGATGGTACAGTACTCAAAAATTGTACACAAAAAATGGGGGGAAAAATGTGATTATTAAGATATTTCTGCTTCACATACAGTTTATCCGGAAGGGCTGAAGCCCCAAACTTGTTCTTATTCTTGTTCCAACTGTGTTTTATCTACAAGTCATGAACTGCTAAACGCTCACTCTGCCACTTCTCTCTGGGGGACAGAGCTTAGCAAATATCTGAAGTCTGTAAATTCTTGTTTGCAGAGATAGAGCTGCTGTAGATGTTTGATAGTAAAGTATTATTACAGCACTCTGGCGAGTTCTCATTGATAACAGCGCTAATGAATGTTTGTGTTGCTCTCAACTGCAGGACCATCATAAATATCCCCAGGGCACAATACAGAAAGTGTTAACGTGGTTCATATGAAGATGTGGCTGCGCGCACTCCTTGCTTCGAAGCAAAACTATGTGTTAACTTTGACAGAGATAAAAAGAAAGAAAAAGGAAATAACACCATCTTCTTTAGAAACTGGAAAGCTGACATGTATGAGTTTGGCTGATGTAGCCCTACTTGGTCTGGTATGAGTCGTTTATAGTTGCTAATATTAGCTAAATATTGCTGTGTCGCTGACATTAAGAAGTCAGTTTTCTGACAGCTACAGTGGCCCCGGTTGAGAAAAAAGTTACGAAAAGTTTGTTAGTCTTTGTCAGAATCACGTAAAGAAATAGCAACTCAGAACACTGCAACACCTCACCACATCAGGTCTTAAACCTTGTCACGAACAGATAACCCTACGATGCTGCTGTATTCCCAATCACAATCAAACATATGATTCATGCAAAAAGAAGAGGTTGTGACAGCCAAAACAATTTACATGTCACTAAAAAAACAAGGTCAGCATTTGCATCTCGCTCACTCCCTCATTTTCGTTCTCGGTTGCCAGTTTCAGCAGTCACTCTCTGGTAAAACCCCGCTCATTCAAACACTGCGGAGTTCCCTTCTATGTTTGAAAAGGCCTTTGACAGCAGTTAAATTATTTTAATATACATAACAAGAGCATCTTCATATACTGTAGCTCTTCAGGAAGAGGAAGAGGGAAGGCTTTTAATAAAACCACCATCCTTCATGCAGCAACAATGGCAACACGACCCTGTGGCTGCCATATTTTTGAATTCAGCCAACAATGCATGCAGCGTATCAAGAGCTGTGTTTGTGCTCATGCATCTGTGCGGTCAATCCAGCTGTTCCTCAGTATTGAGCAGTAATGTCATTACTAGAGTAGGGGAGGAGGGTGGAGGGGGAGAGTGAATGAAAATGGCATGGGTCCCATTGAAGCCTCTCCCTCCCTCCCCCGTGGGGATTGGTGGAGCAGCACTCCCCTTGACCGTCTCACATCTCGCCCAGTAGCCCAGCAGCTGTTCTCTCCCTCAGCGAATTGGCAGCCAGGACCGCTTGTGTGGGGGTGGACGTCTTTGTCCAGGGCTGTGATTTTACTCTGTGTCTGCCTCTTTTTCTCTTGATATCATTTGCCTTTATAGCTTGTTTCATTTCTTCTGGCACGTCTGTCAACAGAGATACCACCTCTTCCCCTCTTCCTCACTCTACCTGCCTCATTGTGCCTCTGCATAAGAATGACATGATGTTTATATATAGATCAATGAGACCAAACTTCAGAGAGAACCTGCCGTAGGTCTAAAAATACAATCTGTGTATGAACGAAGGAAGGAAATGGTGGCTGAAGTTGCGTCATTTCTTCGTTTCCTGACCTCTGCTTCGCACAAATGGCTTTGTTTTGCTTGTCAGGACATCAGCCATGCGCATGTTACTGACCAAGGCCTCCCTTGACTTTGCTGCAAATGTCTCTCTTCTCTCTCTCTCTCTCTCACACACACACATATACATGCACAGGGGTGTGCGCATACAGACACATACACATCAGCATGCTTGCAGGCGCCTCATTCGTCAGTGTCTGGCTCATTCTGCCTTCCTTCTGCCTACAGATTGGAGGACAGAGGTAGAGAGGGAGGGCTGACGGAGAGGAGAGTTGCGAGGCAAAACGGCTGGTCACATGAGCAGAGATCTGTTTACAAACCCAAGGCAGAGCAGAGCAGGAGCGAGGGGAGGAAGAGAAAGGCGAATAGCAGGCTCTCTCTGAGCACCATTAAGGATTGAAAAAGGAAGAAGGGAAGCCTGCCATGACAAAGCCAGCTGGAGGTGGGAGAGACTAAAAAAAAACAAAACGACACACGCAGACACACTCGTGCACACACACTGCCTTTGTCTCTGATTTTTTTTTTTCCTCAATTGAAGGAGCAGATGGTTAGGGGGAGAGTAGGATCCCCCCTCCCACCCACCCCCCGCACACGCACACACACTGACTGACACACAAACACACAACACTCACCAGCAAAATACCAAAACCAGCTAGAGGACTGTTGTTGACTGCATGGAGCTGTCCTCACTTTGTTTGGGCTTTAGAGGGAAGCACATCTTTGCTGAGGAGGGATACCCACTGCAAGATCAGAGGACTGGAGGAGGACACAACAGAGGAGAGGAGAGGGGGATGAGACTTGTGAAAATCCTCCTCTGTTAAAAAAAAAAAGCAGCTTTGGGAGGAAGACAAAGCACGGACTAATGCCAGATGATTACCTTCATTGGACGAGGACTGTCACTTTGAAGGGTGGCTGTCATTGAATTTGGTGAAGGGGACGCTACTGCAGACGCAAAGTGAAGTCAAAGAGGGCCTTTTCTGTTGGAAATGTAAGTATTTCCTGTTCCCGAGCAGCCTGTGTTTATAATGTTTGTGCCTAAGTGCGACTCAGCTTTTCACAATAACAACTCCAGATGAACACATGGTGTGACGGATCTGAAAAACAATCATGTCTTCTCAACAAGATTTCTTTGTCTCTTCTTCTCTCTCCTGTGATGACATCATCCTCGCCGGGATCCAGGAGCACATGAGGTCTTCGGTCCAGGTCCAAACCTCAGTCCCAAATCACCCAATCTTTACACGGAGCGGTTAATCCAGATTTGGGAATGCTGGGCAGCGAAGACTGCTGAGCCAACAAAACCGCACCTCCTGAGGATTTGTGGAATCTGAGCAAATCTGAAAATCTTGATGGTTGTTTTGAGAAAAGCCAACACAACACGACGAGAGAGCCAGCCAGGTCTGGGGGCCTGAAATCCAGGGTCCAAACAGATCCAGTGTCTGGGGGTTCCGGCCCACGAGCTTGGCTCATCTCCAGCCTTATCCTGACAGGGCCTGAATATACTGCTGCTGCCCTGGGAGTCAAATTTCATGCAACCATTCCAATGGTGTAACGGTAAGTGAGTGGATTTTTTTTGTTCAGTCGGCCAATACACAAGAGGTGGTAGCACGTGTATTCGTAACTCATACACCCAAGAACTTATTTTCTGGCTGCCAGTTTAAGGGATCCATGTAGTGCTGAGAGGGTTGAAGCCTCGTTTAAAATATGTCACATTCAAGGTCATGTTTGTTTGACAACCATGACAACAGAACCTGAAGATTTTCTGTTCTCTGACCTAACCCTATATTCTTGTTGTGTTACTGTTGACTGATTCTGCAGCGCATACGTGTCTGGTTCATAATTGCATCTCATTATGCTTACCCTAGGTCTTCCCTAGGTCTTACCCCCCCCCCCCCCTTGTAAATCCCCCCCAACCCCCAGCCATGTTAAATTATCCAACCCATACCCCCCACAGTGTGCAAGCTGTACCCATTCATTCACTCTAAAGAGAGACACATGGACATTTAGTGCCTGGCAAAGAACATCCCCGCTGCAAATTAATAGGAACACATGTGGTCTGTGGAAGTGGGGCTTCCTCTGCTATTGTTTTACCAAATGGCCCTTTAGTCCCCTGAGTTCATCCTAGTTAATACACCCCATCCCCTACCACCTGCAACACACACACACACACACATTTCTGTCTTACAAATGGATGCAGACAGACACCTCTACCCCCCTTTATCCCCCAGTGCTGTCTCTCTCACACACACAAACACACACACACACACACAAACACACACACACACACACACACACACACACACACACACACACACTCCACCAGTCACCTCTACAGAGTCTGAGGAACAGATGGTGGTGTGGCGGAAGTGCTGTCTGTCCTCCATGTTTGTCTTGTTCACAGCCAATTAACGTGCAGTCCTGAGCACCTCAGTTGCCACCACAGTGCCAGTCACCATCTCCCCGGACACACCTGCAACCAAACAAACACCAACTATTACGTTCACGCACACTTTCGTATCGGTTGGCAGCCAGAGACTCAAAGCCCGGTGGCACTGAAAGCGCGTAATGGTGCCGCAGATTCGTGTAGTTAATGATCAACAATCTTCTACCTCTCTGCCACGACGCTTCTTTTCTTTCACTCTACATTTTAAATGGAGTTTATACTGTTTGCAAATAATCAGCATGGCTGACTTTTTATTCACAATGGAAAGGATTTTCACTGAGCTCCAGAGCTTGCTCGAAACTCATAACAGTGCAATTGTCTGTACAAATTGCACCATCTAAAGTTTATCCTAACAATCTAGACTTGCTCTGTCTGCACTAACAAATGAATACTGTAGCTCTTCGGGGAGTTTTGGTGGTTATAGCGGGAAAGTAAACAATGAAGTTGCAAAACTGGATATTGTTTTTTTCAGTAGCTCTCTCTAATTTCAGTTTAAAACACTGAGGCTCACACAGAATAACAGTTCCTGCCCACTTTTAACCACATAAGAAATTATAGAAGGAGATTAAATTAAGATCAAACTTAGTCAAATTCTTCACTTTAACCCTACAAGGTAACTGCGTGCTGAGTCTATGTTCTGTATCTGCAAACTCTTCTTGGCAGGATGCCTGTGTGGTTTGGGTTCTCAGCGTTCTGAACACTACTGCAGCATGACGTCTGACATCTATCACCTCCCGCTCAATGTGTATGTCATTGTGCTGGGCATCGGCCTCTTCGTCTTCATGCTCAGCCTCATCTTCTGCTGCTACCTTTTCAGGTAGGTAGAGGCAGTTTAGGGGAAGAGTGTTAGGGTGTGTGACTACAAATGTGGGAAACAAACAAACAAACAAAAACAATCTTTTGTCAGTTTTCATTGCAACACAGTGTGCAACAGCAGATTAAAAAATAATGCAAAACTACCTTGGTAAGATCTCGATTCATGATAGCAGCAATTCTGGTGCAAAGCTGTGGCCACTATATATGTCACTGTTAGCAGATTACAGATATGTGGGTATTTGCACATCTGTTGGCAGAAAAGTAACAAAAAAATATCTGCACATAAATCAATGACACGTTCGTAGTCATTATGTTAAGTAAGTTTTAATTAATAATTTTATTTTTTAAACTACAAAATGTCACATATGACTATCTATACTAATATTTGTATTAATAATGAAATAAATCATTACTTGTAATCTGAAAAAGGTTGTTAGTATTGATAAACCCATAGAATTAGCACTGACCTCGCAGAGCGTTTTAGTGCCTTTCAGCTCATTGTTTGTTTTTTTCTGCCCACAGCTGGGACTGTTTTTTCATTCAGTCTCAAGGCTTTCATGAGCAGCAGTTAAAAGAACTAAAAGCCACTATACACTGCAGACTGTCTACAGACATACAAAGCTAGCAAATAGCTAGCTGACTAGCTAGGTAGACCAAAAACAGAGTGAACAGAGAGTGAACATTAGACTAAACATTCATCAATTCATCAAACGCTAATGTTGCGCCGTGCTTGCTGGATGTGTCAATAAGCAGCTATTTGCTCCAGTTTGCCATATTAACTTCATAAGGTGATATTATGTCAATATTGTATTTACAGCTTGTTGCGCTGCACCCATGTGGCCAAATAAATCAATAAGCGCACACTTACCACATTTAAAAGACCATTTAACCCTCTAGGGTCCTATCAATCGCCCTATCAACTGCTTTTGCTATTGCAAATGAATGGTTCCCAATGTTCGTGATGGTGCTGTGACTGTTTAGCATAAATATGAATGTGACCCCTTGCTTGTTGCATGTATATAATGTATCTCTACATATGTCAGTCAAAGTGTGATTTTCTCTTCTGAGATTGGTTCATTTGAATAAATCTGTAGACATAAATAGACATTTGGCAGAATGTATTTATTTTATTTTCTACCTTGTTACCATCTCCCCTAGATGTGACCCCTTAGATGGGCCCAAGTTGGGAACCAATAATTTAACTTCCATTTGTTACGATGGTCACTTCTAATATGCAGATGTTGTTATCTCTCTGCCTCTCTCAGGTTGAAACAGCAAGGAACGAGGGAGCAGTTCAGTTACAATGAGGTATGTCACTGTGGTGGATGTCACTGTGGGTGAACATGTAACACCAGCTTCTGAAGCAGGTTATAAATACTACTATAGCATTTCACACTGTTATCGTCAACTGTGAAACCTAACACCAGATGACCTTGACTCCATCCATGTGTCATTACCTATACTGATTCAAATCTGCTAACCCAGCAGGTAGCAGGGTGTGACAGTGTGTAGCTGTAGGTGTGGTGACAGTTGGTGACAATGTTTTTAGCTCCGGGGAAGGTTGAACTCCAGCCGCAGCTGTCTGTATTATCTGTATTCATAAAGATTTTTTTTTTTTAAACCATGCAACAAACAAAAGAGTACGCACCACGCTAAGCCAGTCACATCAGGACATTGAACCCATCTGAAGTGTTTGTTTCACGCCATAGATTTTCTGCCAACATAATAGTGCTGACGCATCATTCACATGACCCAATCCTTCTCTCTTTTCTTTCCCTTTTTTTTCCAACTCTAGGTAGTGCTGAAGGGAGCAAGCAAGAAACTGAGCCTCCTAGGAGTAAGTCACTCTTTCTGCAAAGCACCACTTGCGATAAACATATAAGTTTAAACCTGGCAGCTGCACACATTTCATGTCACCCACACTGCTTCCGTGCCAGCTCATGATCCATTACGAGCTGGGAGGGTTCGGGTTGGTTAACTCAATCAATTTCTCCTCTCAGATGTGATTAACATGCCGCACACACACACACACTCAGAGGAGATGTCCTGAAAATATCTTGTATCTCAAATGCAGCCCTTTAAGAAACATGTCAGAGTGCCTGCTTGGCTCTCCTCTTGTAGCAGAATTTAGGACTCCAGGAATAACTGCACTCATTCAAAATGCATTATAAAAAGATCTCTGTCTCTTGTGAGTCCATGGTTTTGTTTTGTTTTTTTTCCAGGCTGCAGTGGTGGCTGGTTGGAGTAATTCTGGTTTTCAATTCAATGCCCAGTCACTGTTATTGCACAATGGAAAGGTTGAAATAGCTGCGTTACCTGGAAACACAGTTAAGATAAAAGCATTCTTTTAAAGCACTGCCTTATATTTGTGTTGTGCTCTCAATCTGGGTCAAATTGAATTAATTTACTGCTCGAATTTACAAATAGCTGCTCTTGGCTGAGATGCAAGTCCACTATTGGATAGAGATGAGATGGAGGCAGAAAACAAACAAACTAAAAAAAAAAAAAGCCGGACACATAAACTAACCTTGCTGTTATGCCTGTTATTGCAGCAAACCTGTGCGGTGTGTCTGGAAGAGTTCAGGACCAGAGATGAACTGGGAGTGTGTCCATGCTCACATGCATTTCACAAGAAGTGAGTGTTATCATTAAACTGGGTTTTGTAGTTAGATACATGTAAATACATAGTTCAGCTTATTGGGGAATAGGACTTTTCTCCTTCTGGGTCGAAAATTAGGTGAGGGAAAAAAGAAAAAAAAAGATTCTCGTGTCTGTAAAATAAATAATCTACAGCCTGCTAATGATTAGCTAAGCTTAGCATAACCAGCTAGCCTTTTAGAACGGGTCGCTGGTTGCCTAGCAACCTCACGACGACGTCTAGACCTCAATGTTCGTGAAAACAACCATAAATAATAATATATAACACAAATAAAACCTATAATAAAACATATAGAACTATGTGCTTTAGACTTATTTATTTGTTACATACTAAACAAACGACATGTAATATGTTAACTAGTGAGCTTTAGAGTAGCTGTTAAGTCGATGTTCTTACCTTTAGACAAGGGCCAGGCCAGGCTAGCCTAGTTATCTGCAGCCATACAGTCAGGAGCTCTATCACTTTACTCATCTACCTTATTTATTTCCTTAAATGTCTTACTATTACTATTACTATTCCTTTATGCTAAATAGGGCAAAACAGAATTTTTTGCATCTTATTTTAAAAACATGTTTACCAAGAATTATGTTAAAATATATACATATATATATATATATATATATATATATATATACTTATGTGACCAAATAAATGTAATAGCTGATAACATTTAAAATCAGAAAATATTGATTACAATATGCAAAAATAAATTCTACTATACCCAGTAATGCTTATTTTCTCGACTTTGTCCAGATGTTGTTCTTTCTTGTGAATTACTGTACCATTTACTCCCGGCAAACTGGATTCTGTTAAGCTGCTGTTAAAGGTGTGTTATGCAGCTGACTGTTAATGTTGTTATCCTTTCAGGTGCCTGCTTAAGTGGCTGGAGATCCGCAGCGTGTGCCCCATGTGTAACAAACCTATCCTCCGGCTCCACACAGACGCTCCCCAGGGTGCTGAGGGTCCAATGGATCCGGAGGAAGTGTGAGGGAGATGAGAAAGAAGAAACCGGACTCCCCTTACAGAGAAAACACACACATTAAATACACTAGGGAAGATGGACAGCGGTCATCTTTAAGACATCTCACAGGAAATGTTGATAATGATCCCAAGTGGCCGCCCTGCTGCTGACCTTTAAGCAATATGCCTCGATGGGAATTGGATATTGACAGCACCAAAATGAATCGGTCAGATCAGTCAGGGAGAGGGTGGATGAATAGGACCTTTTCATAAAAATGTTCCTAGATCTACTTCCATAATGCACTGTTCACCAAAAACACGACAGGAAAAGGAGCCACATTAGAGAGCAGGATACCATTGCCACCGTCACTGGACGACTAATGCAGCACTGCCAGAGACCAACAACACTTCAGGCATTGAGCAGGACATCAGAGTACAGGATCAGTATGGATACCTCTAATATCTCAGGGGTGTTACCAATACAGCCAGCACAAACCATGTCAGCCACCCTATAACCCCTGTGCCACACATGCATCTTCAATACTGCCAATGTAGGTGAAATGCTTCAGCAGTCAGAGGTAGCCACGACCTCCAGCTGAAACCAAGACCAGCGGGATTACAACCATGACGATTTAAGTAGACAATATTGTTACCGATTGTGTCCCAGGCCCTTTCCTTTTAAAAAGAGACTGATAGAAAACTAGTCTTGCCTGTATGTATTGTATGTAAACATGTCCCTATATATTGTTATTTTGTATTTGTTGCTTTTAAATAAAACGTCACGTAATGTATTGTAATGGTGTTGGATTTATTGAAGATTTAATAGAAAATATTTCCACAAATGTGTTTTAATAAATCAAAGATGCGTGCTAAGAAGTAATTGATTATACTCTTCATGGCTCTCACAGACACACACACATTCTCATACAAAACTGACTAAAATGAAGTTGATGAAATGTTAAATAAATGTTTGTTTTTAACATTTATAGAGGATTACAACCCACTCTACAAAAGGTTTGTTGTGTTCTGCAACATTACAGCATCAAACGCAGACGCTCGGGTTCAACAGTCCAAAGTCAGCAGCAATAAAAAAAAAAAAAAAAAAAGCTAAATTACAAACGAAGAAGTTGATCTTTTTTATGTGGTGGAATCTGTATGAGCATCCAGACTCACAAACTTGTTTCCCCAACAGTCCACACACATACACAATGTGTGCATTATTGTGTGTACATGGTCATTAGTTGGCGGCCTCTGTTCCTTTCGTTTCCACAAACTCCATGGCCTTCTCTTTGACTGCCTGGACGCTCTGCGCGGTGCCGTGCTTCTTCTCGTACTCCAAGTAGCGCTTGAAGAAGAACTTGATCTTTTTCACTGAGACGCTGAGGTGGATCACACGATCAAAGAGTGCCCTGAAGGAGACAGGAAGTTGGAAAACTCTTTATTATGATCATAAATCTGGTCCTTTTACACTTTAAGAGCTTATTGACGCCAGTTTGATCCTGTAAATCATGGAGCGATGATCAGACAAGCAAAGCAAGCTCACCTGATATCCTTCTGTGATCCATGTTTGACCATGAGGTCGATGAAGACGGACCAGAGGTCTGTGCGTTTCGGATAGCTCGTCAGGACTTTGTCAAACATGGCGCGACCTTTCTCTGCATCGCCATAGCGGAACTCCAGCTGAGCGAACTTGCCGATCACATCCACACCTGAGAGGAAGCATGACAATGGTAAAGCTTAAAACCTGTGGAGATACAGGTTGCATAGTCGAACGGGTGACAATAGTGGGCGTACAGTCCAAAAGGTGTCTTCAGTGTTCGGACAGGCCGTCTTACTTTCTTTGGAGGGCAGGCTCTTCAGTGCCCTCTGCAGGAGAGCACTGGCAGCGTCACTCTGACCCTGCTGGAGCAGGAAAGTCCCGTAGCTAAGCCAAACCGCCTTATTCTGACGGAAACGCTTCACCATCGTCTTATACAGGCCCTCCGCCTCCTGGGCACACACGGGACAGAGCGGATAACACAGACAGAGAGACATGCACACATTAGGGGCTTACAGGAAATGGTATTTTAGCATCAGTCAGAACAAATGAGCAGGACGTGTACAGTTCAAACACTAAGCATACTGTACCTTGATCTTGTCGGACTTTGCGTAGATGTCAGCCAGTTGCTGGTAAACGGGCATGGGCTCACAGAACTGCTGCGCCCGCTCAAACACTTTCTTTAGGCTCTCCTCGGTGCCGTACATGTTCTCCAGGTTCAGCAGGGCCACCCACACATTCAGCTTCTCCTGCTCCTCCCTGCAACAACACAGGACACAAGAAATACACCCAACTGATGGTAAAAATGTGTCTGCATCAATCAACACAATCAGATATGCGAACATAGTGAGCTTATTTCAACAGATATGGGCAGTTATGTGCTTACAAAGAAACATTTCATTCAATTGGTCACCTGAAGGAGATGGTTTTGAGGGCCCTTTCGGCCACAGCGCGGGCCTGCTCGATCTGGGTGGCCTGTAGATGGTGAGCCATGTACTGCAGCCAAAGCAAGGAGCTGTTGGGTGAGCCAAGCAGCAAGCGCTCGAAGGCGGCCGCATCCTGGGGCCGCAGGCTCGGATCCATCAGCTGAGCTTCACGCTCTACCAGGGCCTTCTCTGCTGCCTTTTTCTCCTGCTCGAGCTCATGGCGGGTCTTCTTCTGGGGCTGGCAGACACGAGAGAAGTTAAGCGTTGAGTTCGATGGTAGAAAATGTTAAGATGCAGAGAAGGAAGCAGATGTAAAGTTGTACTTGGTGCATCCTCACCTTGCTGCTTCCGTCTTGGTCCTCTCCATCACTGGAGTCCACCTCCTCCGCTGCGGACGCAGGCTTCAGGGAGCTCAGTCCAACGTCCCAAGAGAAACCTGCTGCCACCTGTAGTCTGGATGGAGGCGCTGAGCTTTGCGTCACCTGCTGAGAGACACAAGGTGGAATCTATTTTCTATTTTCGAGGTTCTGGGTAATGATACCCAATCTGTGGAGATTTATGACTATAAAGTAATACTTACAGCATCAGATTTGGGCTGTGATTCACCTTCTTCATCTTCTTCTTCTCTGAAGTATACCTCCACTCCGCTGTCACTGTCCTCAGTCTTTGCTTTCTTTGTCTTCTTCTTTTTCTTCTTTGGGACCTCTGCCTGTTTCTGGCACATAAACCACAAACATATCACGTTACAGGGCTGCGACTTAGAGCTGCAGAGTGTGCAGAGACTTTTACACCGAGGCCAAGATCAATGCAGCATCTACTATTTAATGTAAAGCAGGGAGGGGAGGTTGTCTGCTGTGAGAGTGAAAGGACACTGTGGCTGTTTGTTACCTGTTCGCTCTCAGACAGTCTGCGTTTCTTCTTCTGGATATCGTATGTCTTCTTCTCCTCTCCGATCAGACGCAGCGGCAGACGGAGAGATTCTGGAAGGATGTCGGGCTTCCCGGTGTCCGCTGGGAGCAGAGATAGGTTGACCAGCTCCTCCTCTTTGTCAATACTGGGGACAAGAATAGAAAGAGCTGCAGACTAAACACGACACGATGACACGCAGTCAGCATTACACCGCTAGATACTTCCCGTTTGTCAAAATCAATTCCTGCTTTCTGGGATGAGGACTTCTTTAAAAACCACAGAGTGGAAATCTGCTTTTTTCTTACCTGGCGATCTTGGTAGTGAGCAGGGTGTTGGGAGGGAGATGCTCAGAGAGGACCGCGTGGTTGCTGACAAAGTACTTGGTGGACTTCTGAAGTTCGGCTCTTCCTGTGATGCTCCACGACAACCTGGCAGACAAACATGTAAATAAGGAGCAGGAGAGAGGATGTACGCTGCGATAACTGCTGGAACATCTGGCATTACAATGTCATAACAAAGACAGAGCACATTGTTCCTTTTAAAAGTTCATATGTTTTCTATGGAGTGGAAATAAGAATGTCTGCCCCGTCTGATGCCAGAGTAAATACCAGATGAATGGCTCAGTTACCTGATGAAGACTCCCTGCTCTCCCACAGACTTGACAAAGCCTCTGATGAGCTGGCCTGCCTTCAGGTCGTTTATAGACAAAACTTCTGGGTCCTTCACCGGCTTGGCCTGCTGTGGATTCAGCCTGGGAGAGTAAAGTCACGTGTTGGAATAAGATACTTGTCCTAAAAAGCTTTGAATTCGTCAGACAGACATAGAAATCCAATGAAACTCGCCCATACCTCGATGGACGTAGAGATAACCGCCACTTGCCATTTTCACTCCCGAGAAGGAAACACCTGAGGCAAAAGAGGGGGGCAAAGAATACACTTGAAATCTGCACTTTAAAGAGAATACACTGCGTTTGAAGTCTGACAACAGTACGAAAGATCAACACACAACATCCGTGGGTTAAGAAGGCATTTCATCCAAAAGTCACTGCTGCGTCTACTGACCTGAGCAGCTGGTTCTTGCTGTACCCGTTCAAGAGGTTTGGCCTGTAGGCATCAGCCAGGTCAGTGACAGCAACAGTCCCCGTGCCTCCAAAGGGAAGTTTGACCATTAGGCCAACTTGTGGCACAATATTAGTCACCATCCCCAAACTAACGGTGCCTTTCTCCAGCTTATGGACACCTGCAAATCAAAAAGGAACAACACTGATGAGAAACGGGATGTGAGGCATGACGAGGAGGAGCAAGGGACCAGTCTGAGCATCTCCTACCAGTGAGTGAGAGCACGAGGCGCTGAGGTTTGGCCTCCACCACTTGGGCACGGACTGCTTGGCCCAGCTTGTAGAGTTTCTCCGGGTGGCCGCCATCCTGAAAAGCGATCACATTTCAAAGAGTCACATCGGTGTCAAATTAAGGTTCACTTGTGTGTTTCTCTCAACCCGTAATAACCCTGATACTGCTTTACACTTACCTTTGGATCAGTGGTCATAGCCAGCAGTTCAACGGTCCCAGTAACATACAGACCGCCGGTGACCTCCAAAGACTTCTTCTCTGGATTAAACTGGAGAGAGAAGAGCGAACGCAGTGAAAATCCATACTGCGGTTTCAGTCCTTTAAAGTTGTTCTTGACTCGTCAAGTTGTGATCAAAAGGTGCATTTTACAGCCAAGAAGAAATAACAAACTCCCGCAAGCTGATTTGCTCAACTCACCTTTGATACAAAGCATGTGATTTCTTCTCCAACCTTATAGCTGCTCAGTTTGTCTTTCGGTGTAACTGGCTTTAAGTCGGTGCTCTTATCCAGTTTGCTGCAGAGGGACAACATGGATGGACAGAGAATGTGTTGGAAAGGGAATGACAACACACCCTTACATAAAACATGACACCACCACAGATCAATATTACTGCAACTAGATCTGTATTATCGTATTGTATTACAGATACATATTACTGACTCTTGTTTCATTCAAACAAAAAGGCAGCAAACAACAATGTCAGGATGACATTTACTAATTAGTGATTTAATATTCAGGTTAGCATGCAGTACATTGGGATGTTGTACGATGAACTGTGGTATAGGGTTACCTGCGTATAAGCGTGAGCTCAGGAATGGTGTACGTATATTTGGGATGGGAGAAGGGCAAGAATCTGAAATGAGATTTGATTTTTTTATTGATTAATGAATAAAAACTTAACAAAAGTAGGAAAGGTAAACGAGGGTATGTACCTGTGACTGGAGGCTTCTCGTCCTCCAATGACCCTGGCTGTGACCGTACTGCCCACCTTGACCGAGGATGTGGGGAAATATCCCTGACACACTTCTGAGACCTCCACCACCTCAGACACGTGAACGCTGCCCGTGCTTCCATCCTCGAGCGTGATCTGGATGGAGGTGGGCTTCACTGTCCGCACTTTGCCCTGCACGATGTCGCCAAAGCAGTGACCCTTCTCCGAGGCTGCACGCTGTCGTTTGGGGGCGGTACGCTGCCACAACACAAGAGGGAGCCCCTGCAGCTCCTGACAGCTGGGTTCTATGACCTCGACGGACAAATTCATGCCTGCTTTCAGCTTGTCCGACTCGAACAGGGAGACCTCGTTCAGGTGGCTGCGAGTTTGGATCACAGTCAGCTGTGCCGTATCATCCAGTGAGATGACGGCAAAGTCTTTGTCGGTGTGCTGTATTATTGCTGTGTACTTTGTGCCTTCGGTTAACTGTGAAAACAAAGTGAAGACACAGAGTCTATAACTACGTGACCTGATGACCACATGACTACATGAGCGTCCTAACATTTCATATTTACCATCTACATTTGTGTGAAAATGGGTGTAATATTCGAAAAAGCATGACCAGTCCAACTTTCCACATTACACAAAAACTACTACTATGGACTACTCACAGATTTCTTCTTCCCAATCAGCTTGGAAAGGATGGACACGTGGATACAAGTTGACATTATGTCAATATGGAGGATGGCCGCAGTAACCTTCTGTCCTGAGGTCAATTTTGAACCTAGAAACATTGCAACAGAAAAGAAATTATATTGCCTGTATCCTCATAGGGGGGTGCAGCACAAACAAAAAGACTTTGTTACAAGTCGTGTATTGTGTTTACTTCATGGGGATTGCCGTAACTTTGGCGTTTTAGCTATTCTACTGATTTTACACACAAAAATCAGTTTACCAGCCTCAGTTAGTACAACTCGGGCTGTGATAACAGCTTTATAAAGCTTTCCGTAGCTCTAAAGTCTGATTTCAGTCAAAGAAAGTCTCATGAAAGATGCTATTTAGTTATGGAAAATACAGAGAAATGTAGTTTGATCCATACTACTGTGATAGTGTTCTTTTTCATCAGTCTCTTACAGGTCCCCGAAGTCCAGTAAGACACTGCAAAATGCAATTTCCTTTCCCCCCCTTTCAATAATACATAATTTAACACATTATTTTAGTTGATGTAATCATACCATGAAAAAATCCCAAGTCTGTCTCTATCATGCATGTCATTACCAGGAGTGTATGGCTTGCAAAGACTACTGTTATCGCCACGAAGCACTGAGGAATTTCTGTGAAATTTCAAGTGTTCCTGGTTAGCTACGTACTCATGATGTGGTGCTTGGTGGCCTGTATGGTAGCACCGACCAAATCATCAGACTTAAAGGTGGCACCGCTCTCCGTCGCAGTATCTACAGTCAGCTTCAGCTTCTCGCCGACAGACAGAGCAGCCAGCTGCTGGCGGAGGTCACCGTTATCTGAGAGTGAAGACAAAGATGGTGAGAGGTCAGACATTGAAGACAAAACTTGACGTGGACAAAGAATCTTTTTACTGAAAATGACAATTTATCACTGTGAGTATTCTTTGCAAGCCGGAGGAAACAATGCAATCATACCTCTCATCGCTAACATTTCAGTCACCACTTTTCTCTCCTGCAGACCATTAATGAGTCTGGTCTGGGCGTCGCCCACTGGAGCTGTGACCTCGGAAATCTTCAGCGTGACCAGGAAACGTCGCTTCTCCTCATCCAGGTTGGTCACTTTAGCGAACACCGTCTGACCCAGCTGGAAGGCAGCCGTCGTATCACTGAGGAACTTGTCGGTCATGGCCTAAAGAAAAGCAGAGGAGGAATGTTTAGTGGGGAAGCAACAGGGGAGAAGACGCAATACAAAGCCCTTTACTCACCGACTTGGGTGCGAGACCGACAAGGCCGTACGGGAACTCTACAAAGACGCCATAGGCCATGATGTTCTTGATCCAGCCGATCAGCTGCATTCCAACTTTTATTTCAGAGAAATCCTTTGCAACCATTCCTTCCTCCAGTGACCACCTCACGGTCGGTTTCTTGGTGAGGCACTTAAACAGAGGAGCAGTTAAGGAAAACAGAAACTACTTCACGGCTGTAATTAGGGAACGTGCGAATTTACTTCCTAAAAAAGACAGGTTGTGTTTCCATTTTTCTCTTTATAGACAGGATACGACATTCTGTTTGGTCTTGTTGAAGCAGATGAGGTTGGAGACGTTGTCTCCCTCCTGCAGGCTCTCCCACAGCAGAGGGCAGTTGGACATGTGATCAGACAGATGCATCATCGGAAGTACGGCACGGAACTCATCGGGGAGGATGGCCACCTCTAGGCCGTTGAGTAACTTTTTCAGGACCCTGGCCTCCAGCCTCTACGTCACACAAACACACATGATGAGGACAAATTTTCATAAATTTGGATACAAGAAAAAATAAAATAAGAGAAACGGTCTTGATCTTACCTTCCCCACCTCGCAGTCAAACTCTGGTTTGGGAGGGGCCTCGGTGACTCCCTCCACCGCAGCCTTAAATGACAGCACCATCTTCGACTTATCCGTGTCACACTTAAGAACTTTAGTCTTCAACACCTGGACAATCGGGGAAAACAAACAAAGAAGTTAACAGATAATTTGCAGTCTTCGCAAGGCGTGTTCATAACTGTTGCCAAACATCTTAAACAGAAGTGCTAACAGACTTCTGAGCACATCATTAAATCCTCTGTCCTCACCTGCCCCACGTAGAAGACCTCCTCAGGGCTCAGGATGGGCTCTGAGCTGAGCTCCTTGAGCGGCACCAGTCCCTTGACGTTGTTGTAGAAACGAACGATGCAGCCAAAGTTTTTGATGGAGACGATGTATCCGTGGGACACGCGGCCCGGACGGGCGTCAGCATAGCTGAGGAACAATGGCAGGGAGCTTTCAATCAGGGCCTTCTTTCTGGTCAGGTACAACTTCTTATTCTCTGCTTCTACCGTCAGCACCTGAGGGAAAATATTAACGCGAGAACATGAAACATACGAGGAAGATGATTTGTAAATGCGCCTGACAGAAGAAAAGCAGCAAGCTACAGATCTTATTCTTCTCAGAGAACCGGACTGACCCGACATTTAATCTTCATGCCCTCCGTGTACTTCTTCTCTGGGTTCTTCAGGAGGATATCAGACAGGTGGGTGCGAGGCACCAGGCCTTTAATGTGGTCAGACAGATGAACCACCATGCCATGATTCAGCAGGACCGACACCGTGCCCTTTGGAGGAAAGGAAGACAACGTGAGACAGGCAACAGTAACAGGGACAAAGCTGAATAAGAATGTGTGAGGGTAGTTAAACTGTCTCCGGGCTTAAAGTTTTTGTTTTCAGACTCATTTACAGTAATTTGCACTGATGCGACTGCCTCTGAGCATCCAACACCTCAATCTTAAAGTGCTTCACATCCCAAAGTAAGCAAAAAGAGTGTACTGCCTAACAACCTGCTAGGAAGTGTGTCCATTTGTGATGTGATAGAAAATTAACTTCTATAAAGTAACTCCAATTAAAATAACCAAATCTAAGTGACGACACAGGCTCCCTGAGAGAATATTTTGGAAAATCGGCTTATTTGCTTTCTTGCCAAGGCAAGCTGCCAAGCAACCTCTCAGTGACGACAAGACTCCAGGTAGTCGATGAGCACAGCCAAGAAATAATCCACCGCATGACCCCCTGTAAACCCACAAACTGGCATTTTTAGACTTTATTTTTGGTTCCGATTAAACAAATGTCATATATAAAAACGTTAATCGGTAAACCTGAGAGGTGCTGGTTGGAGGATTTTAGACAGAGCCAGGTTAGCCATTTACTCCTGTTTATAGTGTTTGTGCTATGCTAACCAGCTGCTCGTCCAAAACTGGGATTTTACCAGAGAATGCAGCCTCTTTTGTAAAGACACAGATCTGTGCAGTATCCACTGAGCACACGAGAACTAATATAATATCAGTAGAAGACGGCTCAAACTGATGTCACATTGTGAGATTCAACCAGTTTGTTCTTTCAAAGTACAAATATGATCTTTAACTGATTCTTTCAAAACAAAATCACTATCATGAGTGTGACAGGCTGCTTGGACAGTGACGCTTTTTTTCTTACCTCTACAATCTGACCAGCCTGGAGATCATGGTATCTATAAAAAGGCTTCTCGATCATACTCCTGAAATCAAACAATCAAGAGAGTTGTTAGTACATCGAATTAGAATAGTGAGGTCCACGTGTATGATGGAAGAAGATCAAGAAACGATGTGCGACATACTTGCGCAGACTAACAAAATGAATTTGGTCCATAGGGCTGTAGTCCAGGATCCTGCAGGTGTGCTGAGGCATGGCCATCACTCTGTTTTCATTAGACGGCTCTTTAGACTCCTTCAGGTGGTTCCTCTGTCAAAAAGGATAATGGATTAGCCTAACACTGCCTCAGCAGAAGATTTACAGAGAGCATTCATAGCATTTATTCTTCTTGAGAGTCAGAGTATGTTTAAATGTTTAAAGCAACACCCAGACTCACATGTACAAAGGCCTTCGTTTTGTCCGGCAGTTCCAACATGGCTCCAGACATGTGGTGCATAGCAGTCATCTTGCAGTCCTTCACAACCTCTCCAATGCGATCACCTCCAGCAGGCAAGGGGTCAACTTTGGTCCCGGGCTGAAGGAGGTTACTGCGCAGGCTCAGGGCCACCAGGCGAGTTGACGGCTCCACATACAGCACACATGCCCGAACCTGGGTGGATTGATGCAAAACAGGGTTAGCCCTGTAGTTAGTTTATAATCTCATTATAAACACAGGGACCACAAAGCATGGTCAAGACTGTCATGTCAATGTCAACATTTGTCTTTTAAAATTATTTTACATCAGGTGCATTTCAATACAAAAAAACAACAACAAAAAAACAGATCAGAGGGCTGAAAATAATCACAGACACAAAGTCATGCACATTTAGCCAAAAGGATCCATGTGCCAAGCTTACCTCGGCTCCCTCAGCGTAGCTGGATGCCTGATCTGGCTCCATGTGGAGAAAGTCCACCTGGCCACTGAAGGAGGACAGGAAGTCCAGGATCAGTCCATGTTTGGTCACCTGCAATACCAACGTGTAGACTTTATTCAAATGAAATACATCTACCAGTGAAGCCACTGTAAGAGGGCAAAAGTAGATTATTGACTGGATGTAAGAAAATTCCACATATTTCTGGACAGAAGATGTAGTCGTATCATTGTAATAAAAAATAAATAAATAAATAAAGGATAAACAGCACGACAAAAATGAAAGTGGTCTCTACCTTTTTGATCGTAGCTTTGACCAGTAGACCAGGCAGAAGGTTAGTGAGGTTCCATCCCTGCTCGGGTTCAGCACAGGCCTGCACGATGGTTGGGGGGCTGACATTAAGGCGGACCACACGCCCTTCATTCTTCACTTCTTCCACTTGAGAAGTCAAATACTGACCCACTTTCAGCTCTGAACACACGAGAACACACACGACTGAGAGATGTACTAACTCTCCTTTCTGATCCATCATCCACTTTTTGACTGTGGTAGATGGAAGTTACTGAGTTTATTTATATTTTCTCACTAAAAGACAGATGATCCCAAGTGCTATGCATACCTTCTGAGTTATTATGTTTGTCTTTTACTGATTTCTTGGGCAGGAAGGCTTTGGTTCCTTTGACGCCGATGTCAACTATGTAGCCGTGATCCTCCACACTCTCCACACATCCACTCAAAATCTGGGTTGTCACAAAATAACAAAATGATTAAAGAATCTTTGAAATGGAATGTTGTGAAAGTGTTTACACTAACTATTTCTGCTCATTAAGGACTCACCATGCCAGCTTTCAGAGAGCTTGAGGTGAAAGCCTTGTTGACCTGCTTCGGATCGATTGACAGCTGGATGCTTAGAGAGCCACTTTTGGTTGTATCCAACTTGGCAACCACACACCTGAGCACCATGCCAGGGTAGAAGAGGTGTGGTAGAGAGCAGATCTCCTGCGAAGTAAAAATACAAGATCCATCAGTAAAATACCCTGGAATATCCTCTAACTAATTAGTCTAATGTGTGTTAATAATGGCTCTAAGACTGATCTCACAGACTGTACGACCTCCAAAAGTCTGTTCAAAGCATTGCTCTGCCCGCCTACCTCTGTATCAGCTGAATCCAGTTGCTCTGTGAGCAGCTTGGCGTACGAGTCACAGATGTGCTTGATGCTCAGGTAGCCTTGCATGCCACAGGGCAGGCTGACAGTCACCTCAAAGTCTGTTACCTCCTTCACACTGCCCAGCATCAGCATACCCTCCTTCACATTCTGGGAAACACACACAAAAACACACACTCCGCATTAAGATACTGTGCCGAATACCCCTTTGAGTCACGCCAGTGTTACAGTGAAAATAATTAGACTGAAAATTAGTCTGCTTGACACATTTTGTCATAACTGTGTTGGTGATTGATAAATGCGCTACCTTGATATGTAGGATTTCCACACACTTGGCTGCTGCATTCAGCGTCAGACCTTCTTTTTCTTTGCCCGTCTTCAGTTTCTTGAGCTTCTTGCCGTCATCTTTGACCGCCCCCTTTCTTTTCTTAGTTTCTGCTTGTTCGTTTGACTTCAAAGGAACAGACAACCATTGTTAACTATGCAGGACATGTTACTGATACCTTCTGAAGTGACTGTTCAAACTACAGAGAACATGATGACAAGACATGATTCAATACTTGACAATCCAGTTTTTGGTGGATATTTCTACCTGGAACAAGTTGTCCACTTCTGTCCGCTGCACCACTATTTTACTCTCAGAGGGCTTCTTTGCCTTCCCCCCTCGAGGGAAGTCCTCTTCCACTGATGCCATGTTTGATGTTGTTTCTGATGTCTAAGAAAACCAAAGTCAAACAACAGATCATTTCAAAACCTCTAACCTGCTGGTCACACAGAGAGAGGTTAAAGTGACAAATGGATGATCTGGTATCACACTCAGTTTGTGCTCATCAATCATCAGTCATACACGTGATAGCATTACATTGCAGTGTTACAGATGTTTAAGTCTCATGAGCGATGATAAAAGAAAGAAAGCAAGCTCCGCTTTCTAATCGGGCGTTGTTTGATTGATCACGTGCACATCTGATCATTATAATCGGTTGGAGAAATACAAACTAGTCCATCAGATATAATGCTGCTGCACGAGCATTACCCCCTTAAAATGCACGAGACAGCATTACCTCGAGCTAAACACAAATCAAGACCAACCGCCTGATCAGAGAGCGCCCAGCTCGATTTTCATTTAAACCAAGAAAAAAGTGTTTTTTCAGCACGAACCATTAAATGATTACTTACATTAAATCTCCGGCGTGTGTGTACCAAAACTCACATGTTGTTCAGCAACACGCCATGATTGCAACCCGGAAGAAAACCTATGTAGGCGTTTCATTCTTCCGTCCAATCACGGAGAAGAAGGAATGATTGGCACTCTCTTTAGCCATTCATGATCTGTTTTAGACCTACACCTTGAGTGACACTACTTTGGACCAATAGGAACACACTGCTCCGAGTAGGCGGGACTTCCTTGTGAATTTAGCATTGCGGCCTCTGCTGAAGGGCACCTGTCTTACTCTGTGTGCATAGGGGTCGTGTGTGTTAGAGGTAAGTCATAACACATTTAGAAACTATTTCACCTTTTCACTGTGGTTTTAGTAACGCAGGCTAGTTCCCAGACTATCGCTAAGACGCCTGTGCGACAATGTACTATGTAGCAGACGGTCTGAGAGTTAAATCAGCTAGCAGGCTAACCTAGCGAGCTAACGTAACTTAGTACAGAGTGTGCTATCTAACGAGCTCTGCACTGTGACCGATGAAAGTCAGTCTGAATGAAATGTCTGCTGTTAGTGCATCATCAGCCATAATGTTATTCAAATGTAAGCGGGTTAGCCTGCCAGTAAAGAATCTAATACTGTAATGTACTGCAATGCAATGCAAGTTTGCTCCCAGCTAGCAGTGTTAGCATGTCAAGCTGAGGCACTCTTATGCAGTCGGTTCAGGAAGCTTCAGTGGCCAGTTTATAAGCGCAAAATTGTTCTTTGTGTGTTTGGCGACCCAAAATAAAATACTCAAACGAAGAAGAGCTTCTGAGAGCGAGACGTGATCGAGTTTTTCCACTCAGTCCGGTCAAGAGTTGATATTACAGTTTATCTGAGCAGTAACAACTTTAGACTCCTTAGTATCTAAATTGTCCCCCATCAACCTGCTAGCAATGTGTGATGTAGCAAAATGTGACGTAGTCTATAAAACATCCACCACTATGCCAAGGTCTTCAGTGTGATGGTTTGCCCAACCAACAGCCCTAACGCAAAAACATTCATCTATCTATCAAGAATGAAAATGACTTAACATATTGATTAATCATTTCAGTGCCATATTTTTTGTCACCCAATGTTGCTCAAACTATATTGCTAATCGCTCAATCACCTTTATTCTTCTTGTGAAAGGACCATTAACAATCCATCATGGGAGGACATGACGCCGGAACCCAACACCAGTTCACTGGGATGGCCAAGTACTTCAATGCATACACCATCACAGGAAGGAGGAATGTGAGTTTTGTGTAACTGTAAACTGAATATCTATATTCAGTTTCAGAGAGTTTCTCATCGTGCCCTTTTTTCCCCCCTCCTTGTAGTGTGTTTTGGCCACATATGCCAGCCTATTAGGCATCGTCCTTTTCTTCAAATTGAAACCCAAGAAACAGGCTGCCGTCACAGCGAAGTGATCATGTAAGTCATCATTTGAATCCACGTGTACTTTTGCAAGTGATCGCTCCATTCATTTTAACTGAAAGCCCCTTGTTGTGTCCTTACAGGTGTCCATTCTGACCATCATTTGACAACTGGCGTGGAGGAAGCAGCTGGACATGCTTGTAATAAAATATAATTGTTTGGTTTCCCTATGTTAACAATAAAGAATATGCCCCAAAATATAGAAAATGTTTGTTTTATTTACAGTGTAGACCAGTATAAAAGGCTATTATACAGGAAAAGGAGCCACATGTTGAACAAAGCTGTACTCATGGCAGTGATTTAAAAAACAAAACAAAAAAAAAACAGTCCTCAATCAGCAATGGCACTTTCTCAGGCATGTGGATATCTGCAACAATCAGAACAGGAGGTGTTTAACCTTATTTTCATCTTCATTCACACCAGAGGTGATCTCTTAATACAGTTTTGTTGTATTCCCACTGCACCCAAAACCTCTTCAGTTACTTGCTGAGCTTAGGGACCAGAAGTTTGCTTCGTTTCAAGTCTCTATAGATTATTTTCTCATAATTTAATAATGTCTCATGGATTGTAGGCCCCAGCGGCCAGTAGCAGGTTCCTGCGGGTGAAGTGAAGGTGTACGACGGGTGTGGATTTAGACATGTAGGTGCCCAGCAGAAGCTCCTGCGAGTTATCTTGTAGATGGATGTGCCCTGTAGCTGCTGTGAAATCATCAGTCTCTAAATCATCAAACGCTTTCAAAGAATCCCACAGACGCACCGTGTTGTCCATGGAGCCTAGAGAAAACAAGAAACATGGTCACTCCATGTATAACTACAGAAACCACTCGCATCTGAATGGATATATTGCAATCAGGAGAGAGACTGTAGGGGTATGGGCTTCAGTAACTTCATCATTCTCCAATTCGGGTTCAACAGACTCATTCAGTTAACATTTAATGTTAACAGACATTCAAGTGATGTACAAATTGTGACCCACCGGAGGCGAGGATCTCTCCGTCTCTGCTGAACTTGAGGGAGTAGATGCTGTCTGTGTGGCCTTTAAGTTCTCCAATCATAAGTCCATGGCCAATGTCCCACAGAAGAACTCTGCCATCAGTGGCTCCTGAAGCCAAGAACTTCCCATTGGGAGAGAAAGCCAGCGCATGGATGGGACCCTGGAAGATTAAGTCAAAAGACAGTAAATATCTCTGCAGCAGTCAAATATGCGAGTCGATAGCACCTTTAACTCTGTGGGAGTAAAGAAAATTCTCTTTCAGCCTTTATAGGATCCATCAGTTCTGGAGATTTTGCCCTAAGTAAACTTAGGTACAGATATGACTTTATTTTTATGTTCGTCTAGTTTTATTTGCTTCACCCTGAGTGTGGTGTCAAACAGGAATCTCACAAAAATTCTTGTGGGCTAATAGTGGCTTAGTTCGAGTGTGTAAATGCTCCATTTTCATAACTTCAGAGAACAGAATACAACCCTACTGACAAGGTGTAACAACTCATGCACAACCCCATGAAACAGATTTTCTGCTTAACGGGAGACTCCCTGATCAACCCTAACGCTTCTCTCGGTGACTTGTCTGACCTTGTGACCAGTGAAGATGCGGACGCAGTTTCCGGTCAGGACATCCCAGAGGCGGATGGTGCGATCAGACGACCCCGTGGCGACGTAATTGGAGTTGGGGTGGAAGCGGGTGCAAGTGACATCAGCAAGGTGACCAGAAAACATCCGCAGAGGCTGGTAGTGATCTGTTGCCCACAGACTGTTGGCGAAAGCACAACATGGACCAATGAGTAGACAGCCTTGCTTTGTATCAACCTTGATGTTAAAGAACAATGAAGAACGACTAATCGGTTGCACTCTGCAGTTCCTTACCGAGCAACTCTGTCATGTCCTCCAGAAACAAAATAGTACCCATGGGGAGAAAACTGGGTGTCCCACACTGGGTAGTTATGTCCTTTGTAGCCTACTAGACAGGTAAATGTTTGGAGACTCCACAGCCTGATTGTACCATCTTCAGAACTTGACAACAAGTAGTTTCTGAAAGACAAAATGAGAAGGTCAACAAGAATGACCAAACTTATATTTAGACGCACATCAACAATCTCTGCTTTCCCAAATAATTACAGTTAATATTTCATTCAAAACATGTTCAGCTTGGCTTTATAATATGAAATGTGAAAAATTAACATTGAAATGATTTATACCTGTCAGGACTGAAGCTGATGCCATACACCGGTCCACTGTGTCCATAGAGGATCTTTGACTCGCTGGCCGTCTTCTCATCCATGATTCTCTCCAGCACATCGTCTGACTCTTTGTCAATCAGATTCAAGTCTTGAGAGAGAAGAGTGATTCACGTTAGAGAAATTCTAAATATCATCAAAGGAGGTCATCGGCCATTTATCAGTGGTAACTGTTGTACGCCGTACCTGCCGCAGACTTGACCTTGCGGAGCTTTTTCGGTGTGACGCTCCACACCCGTACCGTGGAGTCAGCAAAGCCTCCCGCGATCAGGCTGGAGTCATCTGTGAAGTCCACTGCAGTCAGACCCTGCGGGATAATAATTAAAATCGATTCTTTGTCCACTCTTTACAATTTTGACTTTGTCACACTGAGTGGCTGCGGTTATGAGTTATTACCTGGTAAGCATTGAGAAAAGAGTAGAAGCAGATGGAGGGGAGGTTATCTGGTCCCAGGCGGATCCTCTTGGTGGCCTCCTTCATGTACATGATCTTGTCCAGCTTGTCTGAATCCTTTAGTTCAGGAAGAGGTATCCTGAACAACGAGAAACAACGTCAACAAACAGTTTCAGCTTGCGAGTAAGGAAGTGAAATGATGTCAGTCTCTTTTAAACATGTAAAGGCCTGCGAGTTTCCTGCGAGTCTTGTACTGTGTGTGGATAGTGTTAGAGTTTTATACCGTCTATCTACCTCGTCTGTGAAGGTGCATTAGGGTCCTGCTTCTTGCTCTTGGAGCCCATGCTGTCCTTCTTGGGTTTCTTCTTCTTGGGTTTCCCCTCCTCATTCTCAGCCTCCTCGTCCTCATCATCGAGAGGAAGCTCAATTTCTGGTTCCTTCAGCAGTCCATAGTAAACCTGAACGAACGATGATAACAAAAGAACGTGTTAGAATGTGACACATTTGTTTTAAAAGGATCCCGTCATATATTGTTTGTGTGAGTGTAGAAATCAGAAATCCAACCTTAGCCTTATTGGCCTCTCGTTTGGCCTCTCCAGCCAAGCTGCCAGACATGGCGTCAATCTGGCTCTTGCTGCGTGGCATGCCATCAAAGATGTCAATGTAGAGGTGCTCCTGGATGATATTCCAGATCTGGTTGTTCTGACGCTCCTGCAGGTGCCTCTTGAGCAGCTGGTAAGAGTCACGTGAGATACGCAGCACAAACTTGCTGGTGCGGAAGTCCAGCAGGGTCTCATTGCCTCTCATGTGCTCCTTCTTGGTCAGGCTGGACAAAATACGCAAGTCATCCTCGTAGTAGCACTCTTGATCCCCACTGAACCTGAGGAGGGGGGAAACAGAAGAGGTCGGGTTGTACAAGTGTGCAGAATTTTTTAAGAACAAAGTCAAGTAAGCTGTTTATAACTGGAAGGACAAACCATAAGTGAAGGAAACTCACTTTTCAAAGAACACCTTGGCCTCATTTTCGTGATTGTTGTACACCAGCTCCAGATACATGTGCACAAACAGCGGGTAGAAGACCTGGGACAGCTCTGCTCGGTGACAGTCCAAAACAGATTCTATGAACTTCTTCAGGCCGCTGTAGTAAACCCCGTATAAAGCCGGGTCTCCCTGCTGGCTGTAAGCCGACAGGACCACGTTGACGTCTGGCTGATCCTCACCAGGAGCTATTGATGGAGATGAGAAGTGAGATGCGCAATCTAGCGGTAATAGCCAGTTACAATTTTTAAAAACAATACTGTATTAGTCTTCTTTTTTAGATTTTTAATGATTTGCTGAACAGTTCTTGGGGTAAGGAATTATGAATGTTCATTCATAAACAATATATCGTTATGAATGAACATTCATGATATTAATATCAGCAATATCGCCCAGCATGTACAGCTCAGACAGTCACAAATATCATTTGTTTGCCCTCAAATGTACAGCTCAGGCCAGCCAACCACAAACTTTATTTCACGCTTGCTGTGGATTGACAGCTGAAGCCAGCCAATAGCAAACATCCAAAAAAATATAATATAAAAATAAAAATATATTTTTAACATGACTTTAAAACTCAAATCAGAGCTAAGGCAACTCCATGGCAACTGTGGATGAAGAGCATGTGCGATGTGACAGAAACCTGGGAAGAGCTCCAAACTAAGACACAGTTATGACGAGCAGTTTGTTTTTGTCTCTTCATTTGCAATTACATTTACACAGCACTGCATACTGCTACTTATAAAACTGTTAATAAAAATTATTAAAAAGTATATTAATTGTATCGATTAGCTTCATAAAACTTTATTGGACACCCTCCCATAGGAAAATTAGTGACAACGTGAGGAAGTACAATGTAATGTAACTCAACCATTCCTGTAACACACACCACTTTTGTTAAACCTTGTAAAATCTTGACTGGAGATCAACATATGGTAGTTTATGGTTCCCGTTTCTGGTCGGAGTATTATAGCAGTAACTCTGTAATATGTTATCCACGGAGGAAACACTTTAAAGAGGTGATCTGAATGAGGAAACATGTGAATAACAGCAGCCTGTTTGTACCTTTGGTTGGCGCCTGAGCTGCAGCGGAGGATGAGACGGTCACCCTGCTGAGAAGAGCGCTCGTATCCCCGCTTTCCAGGTCCACGCTGCCCGTAGCACCACCCGAGCCTGCCCCGGAGGAGTCACCCCCCTTCAGGTCCAGTGAGTCCTCCGGTAATCCCGCTTCCCGGCGCAATATTTCGACGGACTCGGTGAGTTTGTTCTTTTTGAGGAACTGTAGTACTGCCAGCAGCGTCTGCTGGTCCTCCGGGGCTCCCGCCACACTTTTATTACTTCCAGCCGAAGCACTGGAGCCGGGGGACGGAGAGAGGAGTCTGCCGTCGTTTGCATTATTGTTTCCGCCGCCATCGTTTGGTGGTTCTGTTTTAATGTCTTTTTCTTCATACGAGTCCACCATACCACCTTGTACGGCCGCCATTTTCAAAATGAATTGCGCATGCGCTGGGTTTAGAAACGGAAAACGTCGACCGTGCTAGATCAGAGCAGCTGATTGGTGCTTACTGCTGTCACGTCGTGCTGCGTGCAGGAGGTCCCGCCTCCCCGGATAACAATAGAAACTGTTTGTTGACTAAAGAGGATTAAATTAAAGTTCACAACTCATCATTTTATGATCAACAGGTTAGAGTCTGTCCTAATAGACCTCAAATGAACTAATTTAAAATTTTCATATATAACTGTTGCACTTTTTTACAATCTTCAATTCTTTTTAGGCTCAGGCAAACTATGAATTTGAGCAGTAAATGAGGAGTATTATTTGTATGTAAATAACGAAAGAGTAGAGCAGAGTTTTATTTATGCATACCTTTGTGTATGCACTTTAAACTGGATTGCACATTTTATTTCTTATTAGATATTTTCCATTTTGTACCAGGTGGTGGCACTTTGGTCCCACACAATCGCTGTCCAGCCTGGAGCATCCACACCTGATGACCTGCTTGTACAATGTACTGCTGGTGCTATAAAGAAAAACAGATATTATTTTCATTATCGATTAATCTCCTCAATGTTTCCTTGAGCGATCAATTTTTTGTTTCATTTATAAAAGGTCAAAAGATTAAAAAAAAAATCCTATCACACATTCACATTGACACCTTTATTTATATATATATATATATATATATATATATATATATATATATATATATATATATATATATATATATATATATATATATATACACATATATTTATATATATATATATTTATTTTTTTTTTTCCAATGAACAATTAACACCAGAAATATTAAGTTCACTTTCATACAACAATGTTAGTCAAGATAATAATGTTATATAACTTATTTAATGTGTTTTTTCTTGAGATATCCTTCTATGATTCTGAAACAATCAAACCATCTCCCCCTTTATTTGAGATACAAATACTTGTATTTGTATGAATGCTCCATCAATCAAACGTATGTAATGTATAGACAACTTGTAGCGGAGAGAATCAAAACAAGAGACGGAAAGTACATACAAGTATCAGCAGTATTCACTTTGCATTATGCTGAGGCTGGATTTCTGCCCATACAGAATAACACACCGTCTTCCGTCTCGGAACGCTCTGAGCCCCCTGTCAGAGACACGCCCGTATACTGCTGACTGTGCATCTTTCTGGTCAGCACATCATCTGTTTTCATCTCCAGGAAACTGTCAGTAGAAAATCACAACTTAATGACATTTCATTTTATTTTCCGAGACATGTTTACTCACTGTTTCAGTGCTTTGCTCAAGGTTGTAATGTTAGGACGACTCGAATAAGGAGAAGAACCTCCTTTTGACCTTGATAGGTGGAATTAATGTCAGAAACATGAATAAACATCTTGCCTAAAATTTTGTGTATTTCCTGTTCCCTCTATTATAATCTTCACTAAAAAAGCTGACCAGACAGTTTATCTGGCCAGGTAAATCACCAGTGGTCTCTTCAGATAAACTTAGATTATGCAAAGAGAGGGTTGATCGCTCTGTTTGATTTTTGTATATAAATGGGATGGAAAGTCAATCAAACCTATCGCTTCTAAACTGTTGATAACGGACTCGAAACTCGAAACTTGCGACCACCCGTCAGATGTCTCACTGCCAACTGGACTGTCGCTCTGGAAAAGATAACTTACTCACTATAAGGTACATATTTCTATAAAATATGATTATTATTATTAATTATTATTAATGTATATTATTGATGCTTTTTTATTTTCCCAGCTGACAATGGGTGAGAGGTGAGGTACACCCTGAAGAGGTCACCAGTGCATCGCCGGGACGACACTGCTATTATTTATTTCATTGTCACACTTCTTGATCTTATTTAATTTTATCGTCTTAGTGTTTTTGTATTGTCAGTGTGTGTGTACAGTATATATGAGTATTATTATTATTTCATCTAACAGACACACTCATATACTGCTGACTGTGCATCTTTCTGGTCAAGCACATCATCAGTTCTCATCTCCCGGCGACTGTCAGAAGAAAATCAGAACTTAATAACATTTATTATATATATATATATATATATATATATATATATATATATATATAGTAAGACAAATTCAAATATAGAATCAAATATAAAAAGATATATAAAAAAGAATCAAAGAAAGTGTGAAATGTGCAAATACCTATCATATAATTGCTAAACTTCACAGTGTGAAGAGAAAATGATGTCACATGTTACATCATTATTGTGGCTGCATTAATGTTTGTTGTTGAATGTGCAATATACAGAGATATGAAAAGATTATATAGAAAAAAACCATCCCTTTTTTTGGTGCGCTTGGTCCCCCTTTTTTTTAGAAGCTCCTCTGTCCTGTCCCGGCTCATCCACGCTCATCCGGCTCCATGGATATCATAGGAGTGAAAACTCAGCAGCAGGTTTAAAAACCTGCAGGATGGCTGAGGTTCATAGTGAGCGGTGGGACAAAAGAAGGGTTCACAGCAGAAGCAGCAGGGCGTTGTATAACATTGCAGTGGCATGGCTCTGTATGGAGGAGAGATGGGGGTTGGGTGGGGTTAGTTGGTTGGTTGGTTAGTTTGTGGGTGTATAGGAGACGCACATTAACATCAGCAACTCAGGGCGTGGTCATTCTGTGCAGTCTTATTATAACGCTGCTAATTCGGATGTGAGGATACATGCATCTCTGTGGTGTCATCCTGAGAATGACAATGCCAATGTATGTGGTGCATACAGAAGAGGATCAGCAGCTTTACATGTGGCTGACACAGCTTTTGTTGTATTCACCTTCTCTCTTACCTGGTAGATGATCAAAGCTAAAGCACGTGCCAGGTTTAAGGTCATTGATTTAAGATCTATAAGTGCTCCCTTCATATAACGATTTTCAAAGAGCCTGCTGTGCAGCTCCTGCGTCACTGCGAAGGGAACAGTGATGTTTACGTTTGTATTTGTGCGAGAGAATCACTTCACCAAACTGTCGTTGAAGTGCTTTTATTTTGAAATGATGAAATAATGAAAGATAATAAAGACAGACAAAGCAATCTCTTCTAGTTGCTGTAATGTTTCATGGCAGCTCAGCAGTGCTGACATTGATTTGAAATAAAAGTGAGTGATTACATGCAGCAGTCAGCTGGTACTGGAGGATTGAACTTTGCAGACATTTAATTAAGCTATAATTATACTTTTGTAACATTTTAGGAATCTGGCAATTTATATTTTACATCATACTTTAAGTGCCCTCTATTTGAGAAGGAAATATTGTACATTCATGATAAAAGCGGAGGCTACTACTAAGCTCATGCAATATGACTCATTCAGTTACACCTGGATCATCTAACATTATTATACTTCTTGAATAATAAAGCACCAGTATTTTACACCCTGACATTTTCCTGTCTTTCTGTAAATCCTATGATTATATTTTCCTTTAGTTTCCCACTTAACTCCGAGAACTTCCTCTCTGCTATGACAGTAAATGTCAGCATCCTTGTGCAACCATTAATCTCCTCTGTGGAAAGTAGACTTGTGTCTCTTGTCCACTTTAACCTGGGACTTAAACAGACCACCTTTCCCCGCGGCGCTGCTAACCCTTTGTCTTGCAAAAATCCCAGTTTTGCACGTGTGTCATCTTATATTCAGTTCAATCTGCTCACACGCCCTCCTCACAATAATAACGAAATGGGTGAGTGAGGTGGGGAGAGACGCATGTTCAGCCGAATCCTCCTTTCACACCTCAGTGATGACTTCACTCAGTTCCTCTTTGTGTGTGTGTGTGTGTGTGTTAGGAAGCTGGAGGACTCTCCCACCACCCCACCACCCCCATCTTTCTGTCAGGAGGCAGCAGGGTGTGGTTTCATCCAGCAGAGACTTAGCTTTGTAGGCGCACATACAAACCCTCAAAGAAAAACACTGTTTCATGTTGTAAAAGCCTGACATCCAAAATCCTGTAGAGCCGTAGCAATACTTTATCAGAGCAGTAGAACGGTATACAATCCAAACGTTAGAAAACCAGTTTTAGCATTATACAATACTCATGCTTATGTCATTATCATGTCAATTTCTGCCACTTCTATACCTCAGTTATCAGAGCTTACATGGTAAAAACCAGTATAGTGCTGCTACCACCGACGTGCATGACTTATTTAAATTAAAAGGCTATTGCTTTGCGTTTACATGGTTAATGCATCTCAGGAGAAGATGTGCTGTGGTGGCTGTCCCCTCAAGCTGTTATGTTTAGATGCCAGTAAGAATGTCCTCTGATGAGATTGGAGGGTGTGTTTATAGCAGATGTGCTAATTGGTATTGGTGGCACCCCACCAGACCTAAAAAAAAAAAAGAGCAGGTTCTGTCCTCACATACCATAAAATCCTTCGAAAAAGATAAATCACCAAAGCTTATATTTAAAAAGAAGCTGTGCTTTGCAGGAAAATGTGTGCAGGTGAGGCAACAGTGATGTAATCCTGGGAGAGGAGAGCGGGGTGTGGCATTCGCTTTCAGTGTTTTTGTGTTAGGTTTTAATGCATGCACGTGTAGGGTAGCTTTTTCCCATGCTGCGACAAATGATGCAGTCAAGCTGTATGTGCTGATCACTTGAAATAAATTCACCCTGTAAGGCTGTAAGGCGAAGTGATGCTTCCCTGCCTTGCTGCATTTGTCTGTGCTCACACTGTTAGGATGGCGTTATTGTTGTTGTCCGGGCGGGAACGCCCAACGGTCGACCAGATCTGAGATGCTTACCTGCACATTTAAAGCCTTTAAGGAAACACTGCTTGTCTATCTCTGTGCAGTAAACGGTCAGGAAACGGTGCAAACCCCCCCCCCCACTGAGTTGCACAAGTAAATAATTCATAAGGTGTGACTCTCAGAAGAGGTAGAAAATGCCCTAGGAGAAGTGACGAGGGAGGGAGCGAGGGAGGGAGAGATGAAGGGAGAGAAAAGAGGATAAGGAGGGTGGACGGGGACGGCAGCGTGGTGGGTGGGATGTGGAGCGGGTCAGCGAACAGGAGGGGTGGGGCAGTGCATGGGGAGCGGTAACAAGACAGAAAGGATGGTACCAAAGCTCAGAGGACGTATGATTGATAGAGAGGCAAGGAGAGGAGCTCAAATGAGATTATGAATGTGAGAGGTGACGTGTGCGTCGGTGAGAGGCAGGTGTAAACGAGGGCGTCAAACATATGAGTGCAGTAGCTAATGAAGAGAGCTTACAGTATAGCAGATTTTGAGCACTGATGTAAGAGGTGAGCAGAGAGGGAGAAGAGGGATGAGGAGGTCTCCTCCGGTAGCCATTAGCAACAAGGATGAACTGTTTAATCACACTGAGGTGAAGCATTAAAGCAGAACTGCAGCAAGGGTTGATATCTGCTTCTTAAATATAGATATTTGTTTGATTTATAAATACGTTATAAATATAGATTTAGCTTTACTTTACACAGCGCCACAAGCAACTGTGATTTAAACCTTTACTCCACCTGAAAAAACCCTTTTTACTCCAGAGTTATCACATAACCTAGAGGAAATATGAAAATACATATATTTGGTTTGGTTGCCACCACATTCCTTGAAATCCATCTTTATGTTGCCTTAACTCACTCAAAGCACAGAGATCAAGTTATTTCTGGTTTTGCTTCTATCCCGTCCTTGTCTTGCAGCGACTGCTCTTATTTCCTTTGGCCTATGTGAAGTATGTGTGTGTATGTGTGTGTGTGACGGTGCACTTGTGTATGTGTGTGCATGCGTGCATGAATGCATCTTAGAGACTTTTGCTCATCCAAGTGGAATAATGGGTGTGAAGGCAGAGCTGTGGTACTAGAGATCTCCATTTTGGGGAATGAAATGTGGGGGCCTGCATTATTTAATACCGACCTAAGTGGAGTGCTGGATCCTGCACTCACGCACGTCTGAGGCTCTGCTAGTCTCATGGATGGCCGGTGGTGGCAGCCTCAGAAGTAAACTTGTAAAACCTCCAGAACAGCTGGGAAAAAATTGGGGGTGAGTAAATAAAATACAGTCTTTACTGTTACAGAGCCCCGAGACAAGGCATTTCATTTCTAGTCTTTTATTCTGTTATATTCAGGTATCAAAAGTATTGAACTTGCCAACTTTATGTTATGCTAACATCACATTTGGTTTAATTTGGTAATGATGGTTAACCTGAATATTTGTTTAGAACTTGCATTATTGTAGTAAACATAATCATACAGAGGATGGCTAAAACTGTGGAAACCCTAAACCCTAACTCTAACCCTGTAGAAAAACTTCAAGCCAAACATCAAAAAATTACAACAGCACAAGACAGAGCAGCCAGCTGATATTGCTTATTAGTCCAACAGCAAGAAGCCCAGCTTGGTGTCTGTCTTTCAGCCTTTTATTTCACAAAGGTCTGGCCAACAGCTCATTCAATCACTCTCCTTGTCTATTCCTAGATCTGCAACATCCTTTTCACGTTTCCCGCTTGCCCAGCTCTGGTTCTGGCACGACACCATTTCTTCCCCTCATCTTCATTCCCTTGCGGCCCAGGCCTCAAACCTCCTCTTCCACTGGAGTTTTGCAGCAGTTTACTAAACTCTGTAAATCAGCGTCGATGCGTAGTCAGGGGAAAACCTGAAAATATGACCCAATTTCAACAAAATCAGTGAAATAGTTGGTGATCCGTGACTTAGTGCTTAAAGTGTTACTTATTTATTGGGGGTCATAACAGTAAAGAGTTAAATAAAGATTCCTATACTGCATAAAAATAGATGGATGTAGTTGGTCACATTGTTACAGCTGGAAGATCTCATTATCGGGACTACCTCTACATGTGTACATCTGTTACCAAACATGTGTAGAAGCGGTCATGATCTCAATAAACTTATTTTAAAACTCATTTCATATCCAGTTGTTTTTACTTTCTGCACAGCCTCTCTACTCTCCCTCTATCCGCTTACTGTTTCTCTCTGTTCCCTCCTACGCTTTTTCTGTCACTAGAGATCTAACCAGGCACTTAAGCAGGCTCCCCCACCGCGGGTCCTTCACAACACAATGTTGTGCACCGCAGTTTCTTTATCACTATAAATAATGCAGGCCCCATCTAAAACTAATAAGGCAGCACGGCACAGTGAGGCAACAAACTCAAACTAAGGAGCACGCAGAGTTCTATTGAAGCGTTTTGATTCAACTCCACATTTCATGCATCCAAAGCTGTATCACATGTTACATCATTATTGTGGCTGCATTAATGTTTGTTGTTGAACGACATGGTGCTAGGACAGAATGAAGCTTTACCTAAGAGACAATTCACCGCATGGGTGTCCTCTTTGTTCCTGCAATCTTAACCCCCTAAGATAGCTTTCCTACCAAATTAGCCTCCTCTGCGGTCCATTGAGCATGTCTAAAGATTATCACACACAGACACAGACACACACACACACACACACACACACAGTGACTGACAGCTGCTGTGAGGGTAAGATAAAGAGGTGGCCTCCAATTTGCTAAAGGTCAGAGCCCCGGTACTCAAAACCTGAATCGATAATTACAATTTTGTAACCAATGGCAACATAAACATTTAAGAGACCAATTAATTTAGATGTTTTTTTTTTTTATGAGTTATGCAGTATTATAGCATCTTATGATTAGAGAGACCATCTGGATTACGGTGTCTGTCTATTGTCTGACGTTTTACAATGAATACAAAGTGAATACAGAGTGAGAAATGGTTTCATTATTAGCTCTTTCCATCCATTTCACATTTTTTCCGAGGTATCCCGTCATAAATTAGAATAACTTATCGAGGGATATCACACCTCTCCTATCCCATGTGTCACATTGGCAGGAAATCTTCTTCTAGGACATCCAGGACAATAGACTGATACAAAGATCTCTCTCCCTCGCACGTAGTGAGCATCTGTAAATTCCTTAAATCTGTCGATGGGATCCAAACTAAATCCTGATCTGATGTGTAAGCCAAAGTGTTGAAGAGCACCTTTTCATTGTAGGTTATCAGTTAATTTGCTACAAGGATACATTGATTTTCATTCAGCTGCCTGTCATCATGGAGGTGAGAGAATTTGGCTTCCGCAGGGCTAAAATGTAGACACTCTTCCTCTTTCGACCAAAACAAATACGTCAGAAATGACAAACAGGCAAAAGCACAAACAAACCTATTCATCGCGAGGCAGTGCTCTTTGTTCTTCTTGAGGTGTGTGTGTGTGTGTGTGTGTCTCAGACACAAAATAGAGGCTGGGGGTTGGCCGAGGTTCTCCTTTGTTAGCCACTATTTGATGTCACCAAGGGGGAGGGTGGACAGGATGATGGGAATGTCCTTGGGGATCGACTGACCTGTGCAGACAGATGTGTGGTGGCACAAGCACAGACTGGTGTATTTACATGAACAGACAGACACACAGATTTCACACATTAATATGCATACGTGTTTACATTCACTCACAAACCACCGGTCTGCATTTCAGGTTAGATTTTAGACACATTAAGCCATAAAAACAAAATTTCACTTTTCTATATTTAACTGCTCCAGCAATAAAAGAAGAAAGAAAAAATTTCAAGGTTTCATTGCTTATCTTCAGTTACAGTTTCATCAGGTCTACATATTGAATCCATGATCATTAAGATTAAATGAAATATAATGTATAATGATAACGTAGCTGCTGGAAAAAGCAAATACTTGTACTGCAACCTTCCAAAGAGCAAAGTGCCTACGAGAAAAACATCATCTATTTGTCAGCATATGTTGCTTCAACACCTGCATGTATTCAGCATTAATGTTGCCTTTACAAATATGCAGGTTACCCACTATTGCCATGTGTACCAATGCACCCGCATACCATCAGGGATGACAAGCCTGATGGTCCCTCTCATCTTTAGTCCGAGGGATGCGGTGTCCACGTTTTCAAAGAATTCAGAATGTGAAGTTCTGACTCGTCAGACCACGGGACAGATTTCCACTTTGCCTCAGTCCAAATGAGCTCTGGCCCACAGAAGGCGACAGTGTTTCTGGTTCATTGATGTTTTCCTCTTTCCTGGAGACTGTCATTTGTGGATGCAGTGACAATGATCACAGATGATTTTTGGAAGTGCTCCTCAGATCACATAGTGATGTCCATGACAGTGTCATGGCTGTTTTTTGATGCAGAGCCGTCTGAAGGCCTGAAGATCACAGCCAGATATTTCTTATGATTCTCTGAATCTTTTAACTGCAGACAGTGATATCCACAGATGCTTTTCGTTGAGGAACATTATTCATAAATTGTTGTACTGTTTGCCAGTGCAGCCTTTCACAAAGTGGTGAACCCCTCCTCATCTTGACTTCAGAAATGCTCTTTGTACCCCTTCATGTTACTAACCTGTTTCAAGTTAACCTCATTCACTCAGTCACTTTTTGAAACATGCTGCTGGCATCAAATTCAAAATGGGCATACAATATTCCCAAAACAATCAAATTTCTCAGTCTCAACATCTGATATGTTGATGGCTTTATGCTATTTGGGTTTAAATGTGTTGCACATCATAACATTTTGTGTCTATTTACATTTTACACGGCATGCCGACTTTCCTGGAGACAGGGTTGTGAAAAGAAAGTCAGTTCACAAGGGACTTAGATGAAATATTAATGGAATCTTTTAGCAATATCTAAAATTACCCTCGGAGTATAAAGCAGAGGAGCTAGCTGGTTGCTTATTTTATATCTATCTCTAATGGAATCTGAATGAGTTTAATGTCCATTTATACTGTGCAGTGTAATGGCTGGGACTTGGGAAGCAAATTATTCAGTTTAATTAACATTTTCATTGACATTTCCATCTCCCTGAGCAATAACAGGATGTCTTCACCCTCAGAGAGCCTGTAATTACGCTATTTGATGAAAAAAAGACATGCATGACGAACATCAGTTTGACAGACTGTTAGATAATAGTCTTATCAGTCACATCTGGAGAGTTCAGATCCTAACCTCACAGGGCACAGTGACATCTTACATCTTAAAACTACTGCTAAGACCTAAATCTACAACTGCACGGGGAACGCAACTAAATCACCAACAGATAAAGTATTTTGTGAACAGGCTTGAAGAGATTTACACAGATGAGTGATATACGACCTCTCAGTCTGCTCGAAAACTGACTGTACAAGCCTCTAAACTGCCATTTAATTAATAGCTGATCCTGCTCCATCGATCTGCACTCTAATTATGGGGCGTTAGCTTAGTATAGATCAGCTGCCCTTGTGATACACACAACCACACACACACACACAGGCACATCAAGCATACCTCCACCCCACTCAGCCGGACGTTTTACTGTAGCCACTTCATTGAGCGAGGTAAATATTTGAACAGTTTACCAGACAAAGACGTTGCCTGAATGAGTCTTTGGCCTCGAGTCCCGCAGGCTGAGAATCAGATGACGGCTTTAATTATGGCTCTGGCAAGATAATGGAATGCTTTTGGTGTTTTCTGCCCGATCAATAGCTGTTTATGTGTGTACAGTGACACTATATCAGCCTCTGGGCAGACTGCCAGCAGGTGGGGAATGACTCCAGTCAGCACTTTAGGAGAGGGGAGAGGAGGGGTGAGGAGAACAGGGAAGGAGAGGCACACACATACACACGTATGCATACTGTATGCCCGGACGTGGGATGCTTCGATGCCTTGCGTGTGTTTGCCGTGTTGATGTAGTGCAGCACAGAGGGTGGAGCTTTAAAAGCTGACTCTGATGGAAATGCAACTGCAGCACCGCAGTGTGGACTGGAGACGGACAAGGGACAGATAGACAGACAGACAGACAGACAGACAGACAGACAGACAGAAAGGAAGGACATGGGCTTAGAAATGCACAGGTAAATCCTGAATAATGATTGAGGGCTGGGGTTATGATGAGTGTGAGTGAATGAATGTTTTGGGTGTGTGTACTTCTTGTAAATTTGATCTACAGCCACCAGTTGGTCTTTCTGTTGGGCTCTGTAGCTGTGGATAAAGATGTTCATGCATCTTCAGTGATCAGTGTTGAAACCCTCGATCACACATAATGCGGATAGTGTGTCAAGCCGGTGACATTGCACGAGATAAATGGGAGGTACTCACTATAACAAAATCTTGGCCGTGGTTTGTTGTCATCTGTGTCAATTCAGTGCTGCACTGTCAAAACAAATTGAATCAATGAGTTAAAAACATGTCTAAAGGTTTCTCTCTCTCAGCGAGGAGGCGTTAGCGTGATATGTTCCAATAACTGTCTCTGCTTTTATTTAGAGAACGACTGCTCTGTTAACTTCGGCAGACTGTCTCTTCTCCATGGAACGACGATCTTGGGAAATCATAACGCCATAAAGTCATTCTTTGCCGCCTCCATCTTGACTGATGTTGCGTAATTACCCTGCACTCACCCATGACTAGCAGGTTAGACCGAAAGACTCACGTCCAGGGAAACACTGAACAGCCGCCATCACTAATCTTAATGTCATTTCTTCACGCTTCAAGGTTAAAATAGATATTGGCACTCAAATGGGCACAGGGGAGTTAGGTGATGACGGGACTGTTGGATACTTTAGCACCACCCGCCTAACCACCTACCCACACACCACACATCACGTACAAAGGCATTATCACCTTCAGTAGGTGAAGGCTGAAAGATACATGTAGCAAGAAAGGGGCAATAAAACCTGAAAGCCACTTCACAGCTAAACCAGCTAGAAAATAACTGAGCAGACAAAAATGGCACCATTCCTCTACAAGGCGAGCTTTATTAAGAGTTTACAACTTGCAAAAAATTGTTTTATTAATGATTCAGAAATAATTTATTGATGCATTAAGGATCAGACATGATGGAGCTTTAGAAGTGTAGGTACAGTTTAATTAATAAAGGGTTCTTCATTAATATGGCATAAAGTCTGAAGTAAATGTTGTTAAAGCACAAGTTTGACATTTGGGTAAATATACATACTTGCTTTCTTGTTGAGGGTTACATAATAATGTTGATACCACTCTCATATTTCTATAGTAAATGTAAAGTTACCTTCAGAAACCAGTTAGCTTAGCTTAGCATAATGACGGCAGGAAACAGCTAGCCTGGATCTGATCAAAGGTAATCAAATCAGACAGATTTGCTGGATTTCTGTCGCCCCGGAGGAAAAGGTGTATTTTTTCAGCTACGTTTTGTACAGAAAAACACAATCTAATGTGTAGTTAGCTTCAGAGGTGCAGGCAGACAGATTTAGTTTCCTTTGAACAAGCTAGCTGTCTCCCCCTGTATCCAGTCTTTAAACTAAACCAAATTAAGATAACTTGCTTGATCCACAGCATCAATCATCTCATGTAACTATGTCACCAAAAGCATATTTCCTATAATATTTCATACTAAATGGATTTCGATATCGAAGCTCTGGATCAGGATCGTGCTGATGAATTAAAAACCAGGATAAATAGACGCAGTAAGAAAATCCCAACACCACCCAAACAGATATTTTCATTGGATTGCGATGCAAAAGGTGTTTCCTTACAGATCTATAAAGCATTAATAAACATTTTGCAAGTCAATTTGCCTAGAACGTAGTACTACATTTTTTTTGAAACCGTCTATTGTTGTCCATCATTCAAACAACACTCACCAGGTTGGCCAGGTATTTTTTTGCAAATATCGAAGACTTCTGATATGAGGGTACTTTACAACAGACTGTTGATGGTTATTTTACGTTTAGCACATCTGCAAACTTTGATGATGAATTGATGAATGATCAACTCTTCACGGATCTGAATATCCAGAATATTTACATAGCTAATTCTTGACTGGGAGTGTAGACTGCACGTGCACTGGCTTTTATAATATTGCATCTCATATTGCAACGCTCACACACTGATGGTGGCAGAGCCTGCATCCTACGCTATCATCATTAATGGACAACACACACTGCCCCCTGAGCCACAGCTGCCGGTTTGTCACAGTGACTTGCAATTCCTTTGAGAAATCAATATCCAATGATTCTCTCCTCTCTAAGGGTCCTTTGATGATTTAAGATGATTTATTTACATGAACCTATGTGGACAACACTGCGTACACACCATGCTACACTTTTCAACTTTAGCTCAAGCGACTTTCTATTTGTCATGTCCTTGATAAAAAGGACGTGTTCAAACATGAATGACCTTCATGCCTTCAACAGCATGACAGCAGAGCGTGCTTTGCATTTTGATGTGCTGCCACGTGCACTGGGATAAGTTGCAACTTCAGACAGACTCGGATGCGATGCAGGATTTCTCCATGACTTGTTTCTGCATTTCAGCAAACGAGGTACAGTAGATGGTAGAGTTATGACTTGTGAGTATATTGGGATAGTGAACAAAAGAAAGCGGCGAAAGGAGAGGGCGTGGCAGCTATGTAGACAGTGTGAAAAGGTGCTCCAACAAATTAGTGTACATGTAAGTGCTTTAATCAATCAATGCCCGTCACTGATCAGTGCTGAAAAGTAATCAGCTGGAGGTTGGGTTGCAGCAGCAGAGAATACAACCTCCCACCTTTATGTCTCATTAGGTGCATGTGTCACTATTGTTCCCGCACCTCACACAAGAAGGATGGGTGAAACACAGAGGGGGCAGGGGAGTATGGACAGCACCACCTCCCCCCCTTCAGTCAGGCAGGTCCTCCAAGCTGCCCTGTGCATGTCTGGATGTTTGAAGACTATATTCGGTGTGGAGCACGGGGGATTTGTCAATAAGTCGGCCTCTGGAGGCAGGTAATCTTTATTCCTCCAGCCTGACAGCCTGCAGTGTTTTTTTTGTGTGAGGCAGGGAGTGTCCGTCTGCGTCCTTTTACATCCTCCACCACGCCGAGGCAGTTTTATGTATAAATCATACAATCATTTCACTCTCAGCGTGAAACTGGATAGAACAGCTTCAAACGGTGGCATTGTTTGGGGTGGCAGAATGTATCCTTGATCTGTGATAAGGAAAGGGGGGGCGTGGGACGAATAGTTAGTGGAGCTGAAATAATCAAAGAAAAAAAAACATGAATCCAGTCAAGGCTACGTGTGTTTCATTTTGTAGATGAGGAATTGGACGTGCTTAAAGCAAGAGTTCTGCGAGAACGCTGCAATGATGTGCTCAGTATTGACACAAACTACAAAAAGACTATTAAATATAATGAGAGGGTTTTCATGGTTAGACACAAATCCTCTCGAAGATAAAATGTCAAACCAACAAGCTAAAAGAAGCTAACCGTTAGTGTCTTGTATCTCCTAAACAGGGAACAATCCAGGGGTTTTCTTTAAAACTACACAATTTGATATTGTATTAACTGTAACCTTTTCGAGACAATCACCTCCAGATCATACCTACCCACCTCCAGCTTGGGTCAGATTCAAATCAGAGGCAAAATATGTAAATCCCGAACCCATTGCAAATACATAACAAGATAATACCTGCAGACTGTCCAAGGTGACCTGTTGTACTGCGCACAGACCGCTACAGACTCTTCATCATCTTGAAAATCAGTCCAGTGTGGATATAATTGGCCTGCTTGGACTCCTCTGTACGGCACCTCTTTTTCACCAAAAACAAGGACCAGGGATCATCTCTGCCTGGAACAGATCAGTGAAGAAAAGTTGACTTATACTTAGACAGACATACATTGCTGGTTACTTTGTTATTAATAGTCTTTATAAAATATTAGTGCTATTTTAAAGGTGCATGAATTGAAGTCCTCGGGGCCTGAAGATTAATGACAGCACAATTACTCTGTCTGACCTCACACCTGCTCAGCCGCAGAGGAAATGAATGGTCACAATGATGTGGCCTAATTATGCTCGGAAAAAGCTAATGTTGTATCATTTTACTTAGCAATATCAGTTTGGAATAAGTTGTAGATAATAAAAATAAATTGTTTTATGGATGTAGATAACGTATGTATCGTGACAACATTGCAAATCTCTGCACCAGCTCTCCAGCTGCAGGGTTTTTTAACAGTTAAGACAGCGCTGAGGTCATTTTAATTGGTTATCAGTGAGCAATAAGTACAAGGGAAGAAGAAGCCCTGAGAAAAATGATGACAAAAAGATGATCTTTCATGTAATCTTTCAAGCGGTCAGATCATCAGATCATCTGTCGCTAGAGCTCTATCAGAAGTTTTTAAAAAAAGGGGAATTCTTAACACTCATCAATGAAACAGAATCATCTAAAACGGATCAGAGGCGTCGCTCTTTTTTTTAAAGCTTTGAACTCGCAGTCATTAATTTTTCCATTTGACACTACTTTTACGCGACCTCTTAACTAATCCCCCGTGATCCATCGAAGCGAATTCTTTTCAACATCAGGTTAAGCTCAACTTCTGTCACATCTTTATACTTTCATTTCCCCTTTGTTCTCTCAAAATGCTGTGTCATAGTCTGCAGGCTGAATGCTGAATAAAAAGCCCTGGATGGGCTCAGCTGCTCTATTATGGATTAGGCAGCAGCAACACACACGAACACACGCACACCTCTCACGCCCCCCCAAAGAACATTTTAGGACATGATTTTGATCTTTGGACACAAAGTGTGTATCTACATCTGTATGGTCAAGAATGCTTTAACATGACTGAAGGTAATAAAGATCCAAATAACTGATACAATATTTTCTTTTTAGTTATTGATCTTTTATTATTGAAGAATATAGATTTTAAAAAAAACAAAAAAAACCTGTAGCTGACAGTGCCATTATAAAATGTATTTCGGAAATTGGCTGGCGCTTTATGAGAACACGGTCTTGTTATAGACTCATAAACCAGAATGTCATCATCCAAATGGATGTTTTAATGTGAGTGTGATTCCAAATTACAAACGATATCGGTGCTGTCAGCGGTTGCACACTGCAGCACAAGGTTACTTTAAGGATTCATCCCTGTTGGGATGTTGAACTTGTTTTGCTGCTCTCTTGCACCCTCCCTGGCCTCCTCCAAAATAATGAGTCCCCTCTGAATACCGACCAAACAGCATTTCGTCTTCAAGCCACTGACTGTATCTCTGCAAAAGTTTGACAGGCCGTAACTGTAAGAGGAAAAGTAACATGGATAGCTTTCAGGGAGGTAGCATACACAATGTTTAGTAAGGTCAGGTCGTCACACATTAGAGAAAAAAACAATTTTTAAGATAATTTGGACACACGTTTCCGTTAAAAATAGGGCTGTTTCTGCTGCAGCCTGAATTCTGACAGAATACCACCAGAAGTGAACAAAATCTCATATTTTTTGCCAAAATATTCCCGAGTGGGTTAAAATTTCTGAAAGGCATGTCTATTTCTTACCAGATGTATCTCCTCAGTGACACTTTGCGCCTCCAGTGCATCCACTGCAGCCTGCAAAGCTTCACTTCTGCTGCTCGTGGTGCACACATCAGTCTCTCAATGTACCCTCCTCCTTTTTCAGCTTTTTGAGCAGCCAACTAAAAACCTAAAAATACTTACCTTTTAACATTTAATCAGACGCTTTCCGGTATAACAGTCTGGGTTTTTTTTTTTGTTTAATCACTCAGGGAAGTGATAAATCACACTTTTACACACCTGAGAAAAGAAGGAGACTTCACCTCAAACAGTCCCGGTATGAAGTGATTTAAATATAGTCTGCATGTTTTCTCATAGTCTGCAATTTAGTTGTTATAAGCCTATTAAGCAATATTGGCACAGAGACATGACAGCAGTTCATCTAAAAATACAGGGATGAATGTTTGGGAAGGTTTGATTATTGCAAACTGCTCTGACTCGTTCAAAAACATTTGTATAGTCCTTGTATTCCTGTATTCATCACAGTGGGGTACTGGCAAGTGAGTATTCCTATCCCATTGCTTTTCCTTCAAAGGCAGCTTTGTGCAGGTCTGTATCAGTGAGTGCCTATTTGCTTTTCATTTTGGCAATATTTAGGAAATCTATCATCTATCTATAATGTAAAACATAAAAATGATTGAAGCACATCTACGCTAGATTAAACCAGCTAACCTTTGCTCTACAAATCCAATTTTAACACTTAAATCAAATTCCCAGCACTATCAGAAATATTCGAATAACAGTGGCCATGGCCCACTCCATTTTCTGATTACTGAGATGGACATTCCAGTTAATGTGATTGTATTTCAGAGGTTGAATAACCCCAGTATCACTGTAACATCCATCCTCACAGAAGCTCGGACAGAGGTTAAGAACAAAGCTGCGACCTTCCCCTTTGTTCGGGGAAAGACATTTTCTTTCGGTCTGTCTGTCTGCATTTCATGTCTCTGCTGGCTCTGTCTCTGCTATTATTAGCACCAAAGGAAAAAAAAAAGCGACAGGCTTGGTTAACAGAGAGGCCGCTACGTCACACGCAGGGCCTACCTCAAAATGATTCAGCACTTTGTGGCAAGGCAACAGATTGAATGGGTAATTTAATGCTAAATACAGTATGTTTTGAAGCGTTTCATCCCAACAGGACAGTCAGATACTGATGCTTTACAACATAATTTTTATTTTTTTTGTTGCTGTTGTTTATCTAATTTACATTAATCTACCCTCTGTGTGCTGTTATTATATGTAAATTTGACAAATCTGCTCTCCGTCATCTGTTTTTTGCAATCATTTTGTTTTCCTGACGGCCTTGTGTATGTGTGTACGTGCCTCTGTTTAGACCTTTTTGTCTGCCCATCTGGACCACAGCGTACTCTGTCTCTCTCTGTGTGTGAGCGGTAATTCCCCAATGCTGCTGAAGCACAACACGATGCTAGCAACAGATTCCAAGGCAACAGCAGCAGCAACTCACAGATTAACACTTTGTTTACAGGTACAAAGGGTGAAATCTGCATAACCATTTGTGACAAATGATACAATGATTCATACACTGCCATCAATTACATTTAGGCAGACACACAGAGACAAACCATTTATGCTAACTGTCACGCCTACGGGCAATTAACAGCTAAATTATCGGCCAGTGATTTGGACTGTGGGAGAAAACTTGCAAACTCCATACAGTGGATGGGTTTAAATCAGGAACCTTCTTGCTCTGTGGCGACAGCGCTTACCGCTGCACCATCTCGCCTCCCTCAGTACCGCAGTATTTTTCCAGGTTTCTGAAGTACTGCCGTGAATCTCAGAGTGAAGCGGCTCTGACTGCTGCCCCCGCCTCCTTACGTGTAAATCCATAAATAAGCAACACAATGGATTGTGGGTGGAGCTGAGGCGGGCTAAATGAAGTCTGGGTGCTAAGACAAGCTGCCTGGAAAAGCACCCACCTGTCAATCAAAGTGGCCATGTTATTAACTATCCATAACTTTAGGCCTCATTACAGTTTTCATGACTTATGGGGACCGACTCACTCTGTAGCCAGCCTCAAGTGGCCGTTCAAGGAACTACAGTTTTTAGCACATCCACATTGACTTCACTTCACGGTCGCCACTTGGTTGAAAGCAGTGTAGCAGCAGATTATGTAAGGGGAAAAAAGTGTCATAATTAAATACTATTCTCCATCTGAATATATTGCCACCAAATAATTTGCCAAACATTTCTTCTTATTCTCTGTTAGTTACTTAATCATATGCGTATGTACAATGCAGTTTCTGATGGTAAATAAAGAAAATATTACGTAAATAATCACTGTGGTCATGCATCCAACAGCAGCCAACATGGAAATAGCAGCAATACAAGAATGTATTGTGTTCAGGATAGTCGCCTAACATCATAATAATATAAGATTTGATACTTTCCCAAGACGTTTTTGCTCCTACTAATATTTGTGCTAAGCTAGGCTTGCTAAGAGGATCCTTACATGTAATTCTCTCGTAGACAAACATACTTCTCAAACACTCAATGTCCTTTAAAAATGCATAGTGAAAGTGAAAGTGAACTAGAATATCTTGACTGTACAGATGTTAGCTGTAAGTTAACTAACAACCAACAATACCTTGTGTGGGAGTGTGCCCGTGTGTTTGCATGGCAGCTTAGCTTCTGATGGATCTCACCAGAAGAAACAGTTTCTGTAATGTCTTTCTTTTGTATAATTTATAAAGTTGACTCAGAAAGGTCGGGGAACGACACAAAGTCTTCGCTCACGGGGATGCTTCACATCAGTTCCATGTCTCTTTTTACATCCAGTCACGCCACATCTTAAATTCACGCCTCGTTCAGTCTGAACAAGCTTTCACAAAGATTAAATAGGGATCTCCCTCATTCGGGGACTAGGATCCTTCTCCTTCTGCCCTTTTCTTTTCTATCAGTGTGATACTTGTGTTCGTGTGTCTGTAAGGTCACACGCAATCACAATTTAATATGTCTGCCAAGACGACGCTTCAGTCCAGTGAAGAGGAATAGCTTTGAACCGAAAGACGCTGACAAACAGCTGAAATTTATGACCATGGCCCCCTCGTTCCAACACCTGATTCACATTTCCACCACCATCAAAGGCCCATGCAGACACTTATTACCAGACAGAACATAAAACATGCGTCTCCCTCAGCACAGTCTCCTTTAACCCAAAGGGGGTGACATGAAAAGGAAAGATTGCCACAGTCAGTAAGGAGTGTGCATGCACAGATGATATTTATTAACCAATATAAATCTTGCATACTATGCCTTTAAACATAGCTGTAGCCCAACAAACTTTTGAATTGATTTTAATTTGTAAGGGAGATCCCAGCATTTCAGTGTCCAGATATATCAAGCTAAATCTATGTATGTATGTATAAAACAATGCACGAGAACAGCTAAAAAATGTTCATTTGACGGAAGTGTGTAGAGAGCTGAAGTACATGTATGTTGGACAACCTTAAATCTACATAAGGGGAATAAAGTGAGGAAAACTGGGTGTTAATATAACAATAAAAAAAAATGTGTGTTTTGTATCTGTGAACTCTGTGTCTCAGTTTGTTCTTGGCTCTTTCTGTATCAGCATGAAAACAAAGATTTAGCAAAACACTGCGAGCGCTTTAAGACAAGCGTGTGTGCAATAATTATAGAATGACACACTTGAGAAATCAGCCGACTGCAACATATGCTGATTGCAGTGGGACTGCATGCTAAACACCCACAGATAGCTCGTAGCAGCTATAAATCTGAAGTTAATCCCAGAGTTTGCAAAATTTGTACGTGGTGGCAGTCAAGACAATTTCTCATATGTTTTTATAGCCTCATAATGCTCTCGTGTGCTTTCTATGGTCACAACGAAAGGGCAGGGCGGCTAAAAGTGAGACTTAAAATAGAAAGTTGAAGCGCTCTTCAAGTTTGGAGCCGATTTGAGGGAGGGGGCTGTTTCACAACAGGGCTTTTACGGTTTCACTGTATGTCTCTCACCACACCTTCTACTCAGCAGCATTGCAGGGGTATAAATCTTTGAAGAACTGCAACCTGCGTCACACATGCACACCCAGTGCTGAGGTTGTCCCACCCAGTTTGGTGGTTGAGGAGAGATGAGCTAATCAGAGACGATCCAAGAGGCCCAAGGTCTCAAGGTCTAGGACTGTGTGTGCGTGTAAGGTGTGGGGCAATGGCGGGAGGTACAAAGATCAACATACAGTACAGCAGCAAGTCATCCATCATATCTTTGCAATACATACCTGCACTGTGGCCCTGAGAAGCAAGAGACATCTCCAAGGAAGAGGTCAAGGTGACATTGCCATGTGGTCTGTATTGATCCAAAGCAATATTTACTTTCACAGATAAATCAAAGCGACAAAATTATTTTCGTCCAGCTTGAAAACATGCTAGAAGAATATTACAATACAATGTTGGCACTTAGCATTGAACCCCAGCAGGTTAATGGATGAAATAACTTTCTTTTAAATACATATCGTTGCATATCATTTATTTGCTGCATCATTCAAAGTGTGCAACAGAAAGAAAATAGCTAAGAATATTATTATGTTCTAGTTGTTGGTGCAGTACTGTGCGCATCACTTTAACGTTGCAGCTGGTAAAGGTAGAGCTAATTCACTGGGTAGCTTGGTAGCTTTCACACAGGGGGTCAGTATCTTATCTTAACCTCTAATACATCAATTCATTTTCTGGAACTGCTTCCTCATCAGGGTCGTGGAGGGCTGGAGCCAATCCCAGCTAGCTTTGGGCAAGAGGCAGGGTACACAAGTCACCAGTACGTCACAGGGCTCTTTTAATACATCATCTGTTTATTATATTTTGTCTGATTAATCTGAGTCTGCAGAATACTGAAGCACAAACACAGAACACAGAGTACTACTTAAGCACTTCAGTAAATCTACTTAGTTGCACTAGTTACTTCTCAGCAATCAATCAAGTGTGGTTTGAGTAATTTACTGTTATATCATTAATGCTACGATCACATGTTTAAGTAATATGATCTGTTCTACACTTTTCAATATTGTATCCTTGCCTCTAAATAAAAAAAACTAAATCCTAATAAATAAAACTAATAATAAATAAAAAATAAACATATGCAGCCTCATTAATGTCAAGTCTTTATTGATATGGTGTCATACAGCAATACATGAGTAGTAATAACAGTAAAGAGAATAGCATGACAACTACATTCAATCCCTATGCTTTTTATAGTCATGGAAGCTTTCATAAACACTAATAAAGAGATAATAATGATTAAACACCCCACTGGACAGAATCATACACATCACACACATGGCCAGAATAAAAGCTGCTGGTGTTTTAAGGCATTTTTACATCCTACAGTATTTGTTCTATGGCTAAATCTTTGATTGTTGGTTTTGGATCGGTGACGCACTGTATCTTGAGAAAATACTTGTCATGAAATGGTGTTTGCGTGTGCACTTAGAAAAGTTTGGCAGTGCTGTAGAAGTAGTCGTGACACCCATGAAAACTCGCTCGGATTACAGTGTAAAGACAAAAGATAACAGCTGCATACTATAAAAATGCTGCTTTTATATAAGTTCTTGATATTTTTCACTTTGCACTCAAACAACTTCCAGATTTGACGCCCCTCAACTAATCCCAGTTATGATAGGCCACTGTGTAGAGACACAAACACACTTGCTACAGTACTAAGATACTTCACGGGCCTCAAGTAAACCAACAGAAACCCAATCCACAACAGTCTTACGTACAATCACTAGTTTTTTGTTTTCTTTGTGAGTGTAGTTTGTCAGGGCGTGGTTCGCCATGACCAGCAGCAGCGGCGGCAGCAGGAGCAGCGACAGAAAGAGATAACTGTGTTACAGTTGGCAGTGCACAAGCAGAAAAACAAGCTCTAAGTCTCTCATACTGAAGGATTTCTTGTGGTGAGATCACACTACAACAGACATTTTATCCAGTCATGGCCACAAGTTATAAAGAGCGAGGTCAAGTTGTTTCAAACACATCGTGGTCTAGCAGCCTCTGACTGAATCTGTGATGTATTTTGAGTGTTGATGGTCTTTGCTCTGGCTGAGTGGCATGGTATGGATTCTGGGGCTCAAACGCGTCATCGATGGCACATGGAAAACGATGTTTCAATGGATGGATCGTACAGAATCTTGTACATTTGTGCTAAAGCGTAATCTACTAAAACAAACAAAACAAACACATCCTCTTTCTTTTTCTATTAGCTGCATCTTGCTGGTCATTATTACCAAATCAGGTAGTTTTGACAATCCTATTTAAGTGCCTTAAAGAGGACCTCCACTTCTTCTCCTCATAGCATCAGCAGCAGAGATCTGTAGCCTACCTACGTCACACATCTTACAGTAAGAGCTATAACAGTAGTCTTCAAATCAAGCCTACGGGCTAACAAGCACATGTCTATTACAAATATTAATGAGCGTTGTGTGCGATGATGCTCAGCATGGTAGATGGCCGACGTTTTGTTTGGCTCCAAACAACGAGATTGCATCGGATGAGCGATGGGCTGATGGATTCCATGCAAGCGTGACATCTACATACACCATGCAAATTATCCTCGATTAATACATTTTGTTTTCTTGTTGGCTTCTCGTCTAACTAGCCGCAGCTATCCTCTTCTGAGCGAGACTTCACTGGGATGTTACAAAGGAGGACTGAGGATGTACATCCTCCGTCATGCAGAGCTGACTGTGATCAAAAACATTTGTGCAAGAGGAGCTGTTTTGCTTATGAACTCCATTTTTAAGTAAAGAGACTCAGAATAATGGCTCAGCAAGACGTTATCATATTCATATTTATTTTCGGCTGGTTTGCTTTCACTGTAGACCGTGTGCTTCTTTGCTAAACGTGTTATTACATCAAGAATAATTTTTTTTTCGTATTGTATAAGTGGATGCAGAAAGAGTAACTGACAGCAGCTGATGTGTTTTAAGTATTTTGTTCATTAGAGGCGCACACGAACACTCGCGCACACATGCTTCCATTGGAATGTGTAGAGAGTATCTCACAGCTTGTGGTAGTAGTGAACGACCAGTTATTGTCTCACGTGTTGATGCGATGTTTTCCCAAAGTGTGAAAGACCGGTTGAGTATTACATTTTGAAAGACCGTACCTCTGTAAAGAGATGCTACCTAAGTGTTTGTTATTGTCTGATGTTGAGTGTGTGAAGTCGAGACAGATAGTACTGTGGTTTTTGTATAGAGTGATGCTTACAGTAGAGTTACAATGGATTTCCTTTGGGGAACACATGTGGGGGGCAAAGGGGGACGAGGAAGAGTAAACCCACGTAAAACAAACATCCAGATGCCACACTCTGCACACTTGTGGACATCCAGCATACAGTAGTTCAGACAGAAACTATGATGATCTTACCGTGCTTGTAATAAGAAGGCAAAGCAGAGCTATCGTGTAAGATCCCCACAAGTGTTCAAGTGTAAAGGCTCAGGGTTTGTTTTAGGATGGGGGATGATGAGAGGTTTGGGTTTTGCGGGGACAAGGGGGAAGCTGCAGGGGTCAAAAACAGGCATACAGTAGGCTTTTAGTTTTTCTGATTGGTGGGATTATCACTGGCCTCTTGCGGCTTCTCGATCTTCTTAGTGGTGACCACCGTCTCCTCGTAAACCTCACGCCTGATTCCCGACTTGCTCTGCTGCTGCTGCTCCTCCTCTTTGCCTTCCTTTTTGGAGCTCTTGCTGGAACTGGTGTAAATGCGAGCCTGGTAGTTGTAGCCTTGCCCAGCACCTGCGCTCATGGCGGGATAGGTGATACCTGTCCCGATGCGAGTCTCCTCGCCTTCCAGTAGCTTCCTGTAGAGGAAAGGTTTCGAAAGGATGAGATGAGAGTGACTGCCAGCATTACCAACTAAAAATCCATATCTCAGAGTTATAGAGGTCAGGAGCCATAGAAGCCTACCTGTAAGCTGCAATTTCAATATCCAGAGCCATCTTGACATTCAGCAGGTCCTGGTATTCCCTCAGATGGCGAGCCATCTCGGTCTTAGTGGTCCTCAGCTCATTCTCCAGCTCTGCCATATTGTCCTAAAGACAAATACAACAAGAAACGTAGGGCAAGATTAGGGGGATAGGGTTATATATATATATATATATATATATATATATATATATATATATATATTTATATATATATATATATATATATATATATATATATATATATATATATATATATATATATATATATATATATATATAGTTTTTTTTGTTTGATTTGTTTTTTTATGAGAGAAATTAAGTTCGTGTGACCAGTAGCATGCAGAGGAATGATGGTAGGGCCCAAACAAAGAGCTCTGTCAGTCCTATTGTTAACCTGAGCAGTGTGTGGCTGGAGATTGGAGTCGTTTACTAGCAGTGCGGGTTGTAATGTTTGTCCTAAAAACATATTCTCAGCTGTGAGTGTGGACTCAAACAAAACACTTGAGTATGAAATTGCTCATTTAGTCTTCACAGATTCGCTGAGTGGGCGTTGTCAGATGCAGCTGCTGAGCCGCGCTGTCCCATGGGAGAGAGTTTCAGCACCACGGACAGAGTCCGAGCTGATGAAAACACTCACTGATTCATTTCAATGTGCATCAACTAAAATGAAATGTAACCCTTCTCATACGCGGTTAACAAGTCGTTAAAATCTGATTACCTGGTAGTTTGCAATCTCCATACCGTGCCTGTCCTCCATCTCCCGGAGCTGCTTTTCCAGAGACTCGTTGGTTCCCCTCAGACTCTCTATCTCGATGGTCTTGGACTGGACCTGCCTCCTGAACTCGTTTATCTCCTCCCTGCTGGCGCGCATGGCCTCGTTACTCCGGTTTGCCTGCTCCGCCAAGTCGGCGAACTTGGTCTTGTACCACTCCTCGGCGGACTGCAGGTTCTTGGACGCCATGGACTCGTACTGGCCTCGGATCTCCTTGAGGGCGGAGGTGAGGTCCGGTTTGGACACCTCCATCTCCACAGACACTTGTGCAGCCTGGATCATCTCCATCAGCTCGGCCACCTCCTCTTCGTGCACCTTCCTGAGGAAGTTGATCTCGTCCAGCAGAGATTCAACCTTCTTCTCCAGGTCCAGGCGCACCATGGTGGCATCATCCACATCTTTCTTGAAAGCCTTCAGGGTGGCCTCTGCCTCCTCCCTGGCACGGAACTCCTCTTCGTATTTCCCCCTCAGCTTCTGCAGGTCATCTTCAATGCTGTCCCTCTCGATCAAGAGATGGGACTTCTCCCCGTTCAGCTCTTCGAGCTGGGAGCGCAGTTCGCGGATCTCTTGCTGGTAAAGCTCAGCCAGGCGGGCGGGCTCGGTCTGCCTCTGGCGCAGCGCACTCAGCTCCGTCTCCAGCACTTTGTTGTGCTGCTCCAAGTTGCGCACTTTCTCGATGAACATTGCAAAGCGGTCATTGAGACCCTGCATTTGTTCCTTCTCATTAGTGCGGATGATTTTAAACTCATTGTTGAGGACGCTGCTCTGTGTCACGTCGAAGGTCTCCACTGGCATGGAGAAGGAGCGGCCGGACCTCCTGTTGTACGAGCCCAGGGATGAGACGTTGCTCCGGGATAGAGAGGAGGACCGGTACCCTCCTCGGGAGGAGACGATCCCCGTAGTCCGTGATGGAGAGGATGCATAACGGGGAGAGTCCCCGAAAATCTTCCTATAGGAGGAGGAGGAAAAGACTTCAGATCCGTAGCTCATCTTGGCTTGTATGCAGACAGAGAAGAGCAGTGGGCGCGCCTCGTTTATATAGGGGGACCTACCCAATCACTAATTAATGCCCGATGGCAACATCCGGATTCATCCGTTCCACATGCGTCAAGTAGCACAGTGATGAGTATGCTGAATGCTGAATAATGTGCCAGAGATGAGTTTTTCCTTGTTCGTTATCAGTCGACAATAATAAAAATATTAGTGCAGGTGTGCGCAGTTCTTTGTGTGGAGCGGATGGAACTGTCCTTTTTTGGCGCAGTGGTGATGCGTCAGTGTTGGATCGCTTGTTGCACTGAAAACTAAAATATTCATATTGATACGAGGCAGTTTTTCAACGTTTGATATAAAAAGTGACCTCCAGGAAACTTTGAGAGTTTCTTCTGCTGAAAACAGAGACACCTAAATACACCTCAGGTGCAAAGCAGTGACTTTCAGGCTGTGATGACGGTGCACTTTTCCTCAAAACTTTTTGCTGTTGCACATAGTTGCAACTGGTTGCTGAGAACTATCAATATTGCATAGTACTGTTCTCCAAAACACCGTACTGACAAAATCACACCTCGTTGTCTAACAACATTTCTACACAAATCGGTGTTGTTTTACAGGATTACATTAATGTAATCTTGAAGGAACGTGTGTGTTTCGTATCTCATCCCCTCAAACTAAAATGGATGAATGGAGAGATGCTTAAAATGGTGAGGACAGAAGGGAAGAGTTTCACTTTTACTTTCAGATTTATGCACCCGTCGACCCTTGAGATAAGTCTTCAAGAGTTGAATCACAAAGCACATCAATTAATCCATTCCTGTTTAAAGTTAATAAATAATTCGAGTTTAAAAATGTTAGTTTTGTTTGGTGTGTATTTATCCCTTGAACACAGCATCCCACTGACAGGCCTTTGCTGCCCTCTGTTGTCAAACTGCAGGATACTGCAAGCAAACACGAATATTTCATAAGGACTACTTGGTACTAAACTATAACAGTGAACACAGCCTTACTGGCTACTGGATGTTCAGGTGAATTGATGATGAAGCAAGGAGACAAGCCCCGAGACAAGCTCCATCAAAACAACAGTCCAGGTTAACGCAGGTATTAAACCCTGGCACCGGTTTTCAGGTGCCAATACTGTTCACCTGAGCAGCTGTAAACTAATATACACATGCTACACACAAGTAGTATACACAAGTATGTAGAATATTCAAACCTGAGCCAAAGAGATGGCCCACTAGTGCCCTGAAGACGTTTTTGTGTTTTACTCACGGAATTTTTGCAGTTGGCAAACAGTGTTGTCGGTGATAATAAAATTTGTGTAGATAAAATGACGCTCTGCAAGCCAAAGCAAATAAGCTTGTGGCAGAGGAGGTATGAAGTTATAATGACCATGTCAATAGAAAAGCTTTTATATCCAAAATTATCTGAAGAAATGCATTTTTGTCTTTGTGCTGCCTTGAAGAAGTGTGTGATTCTCTTGAGACGTTGGTCAGGTCTGACTTCAAAGGATGTAACTATGATCCATAGTTTAATATGTGGTGTAAAGTAACTAATTACATTTATTTAAATACTGCACAAAGTTATGAGGTGCTTGTACTTTAAATGAGTGTTTCCATTTTATGCTGTTTTATACTTTATACACTGTATTTATACTTAGACTGGATTATACTTTTTACTCCACTATAGCAAAAAATTAAATAAAAACCATTAAGAACATGGTGAGAAAAAGAAGAAGAAGAAGAAGAAGAAGAAGAAGAAGAAGAAGAAGAACAAGAAGAAGAATTTCATACATAATTTCACTAAAGATTAGAGAAATTAAGTTTGTTTTTTTATTTTTATTTCTGCCCCTTTAAGCATCTCTTGACCCCCCAGATTAATCTTATGACTCTTTGGAGGGGTCTGACCCCTATGTTGGAAACAACTAAGATAAACCTGGAACTCTGAAGTAAGCACCACTTCAACCATTCATACTGTACATATAACAGTCACAGGAGAGTTTTTTCTGCAGAACGAATATTTCTGCTTTAGGTACTTTTGATACTTGAAGTACACTTTGTTGATGACACTTGTGTAGGATTTTGAATGCAGGACTTTTACTGTTACAGAGTATTTTTACAGTGTTATATTCATACAAAAATAAACACAGAGGTGCCTGGAGAACTTGGCTTACTCTTAGTGCTTTTCAAAGTGGCCCATCCAGCAAAGTCAAAACGCCCTGTGTTATAAACACTGACATGATTACATACGCTGGCATGTGCTAGTTCACCCAAAAATAGGTCAGAAGTATTTGCACATTGTCACTCAACTTTTGCTGCTTGAGTTTATGAAATCAATATTAGCCACAGAAGAGGTGCAGATTTTTTATAATAAATACAGGCCCACAGATGAGTGAGACAACTACATAAATATACATTTTGTCTCTCATTGCTTAAAATCAGACAAATATATCATGCCTTTGCCTCCCTGAGAAAGAAAGAAATGAGCTGGCAGTGGGGATTTAGAGGCTGGTATATTTAATGTGGAAAAATAATGTGGGAAAAAAAATACTTTGTTGATCCAGAGGGAAATTCAAGCATCCAGTAGCAGCATGTAAACATACATACATTTGAATCAGAAATGAACCTCTCAGAAATTTGAATTTAGATTAAAATCGGTGCTAATGTAATATGTGCTGCACAGTACTGCACCATACCACAAATACTGTACATCTAAAAATGTTGTTGTGTGTGTGTACGTGCATGTGAACAGGTGTGAATGCACGTAAGTAATCAGCAAACATGAGACGACTAATCTTGACTTTGTCCGTGCAGCTTCTGAACAAATAAAGCTCAGTAATGTGAGCACCCTGCGAGCAAACTCATCCCTGCAACAGGACAAGCGCGCGCAGGTCATCTCCCTGTCTCCCTGCACCCAGATGCCATCAACAACGCCACCGTGCAGTCACGTGTCTGTGCCACGCAGCCAGATGCTCCCGCCTCCTCTCTGATGGACGTGAATTAAACGCCGCCCCCTGAATGTCTCGCAACAACAGCTGGCTGCACACACACACACACACACACACAAACAGAAAGAAAGATAGCAGAGAGCAGGCAGAGCACCAGCACTCGTCTGCTGCCCGTCTTCACACTGTACACATCCGACCCTCTGACTGCCGCTTACGGCGAGAAAAACAACAACAGCAGCGACTTCAGCCGACTTTCACACAGCTCAAGGCGCATGCTCAGACCGACGGACGGTGCAGTTGTTTTATTCAGGAACTCGAGAGGTGAGTACAGTAACGCCAGGCACAGCTAAAACCAGCCAAATCTGGCCTGATACTTTTGTTTTTTTTCGAGCAAGAGGCAGCTAACGCGTTAGCCTCTCGGCAATGACAGATAAACAAACAAACAAACAAACAAAGGGCAGGGCTGTTAGCTCGCTTTACAGTCAGGACAAATAACAGGACGACGCTTTCCTTCTCTGTTAGCTTGTAAGGACACTTGTACTGCAGCCTGAGCTAACCTCCCGCCGTCGGTTTCCTTAGCTGAGACAATGCGTTCAACATAAATGACACTTGACGTTACGTCCACTGTCGTCGAGACAAAACGTCGACCCTGTGCGTGGACGCTGAGCCGAGGCAGCACAGCCCGTGTCGTAAGTTCATGGTGTTTGCAGGTTTGCTCTCCAAGCCAGAGCTCCCCTCAGACCCCGGTGGACCAGTTCACACCGGGGGCCAAGCTGCACAACAAAGAAAGGCATGAGCTAAAAATACATGAAAACGAGCTCTGTTGTCTCTAACAGAAGTCATATTTTCATAATGCATCGCAGGCCAGGTGTGACAACAAACACGTTGAAGCCGTTGTTCGCCCCTCCTGTGAAGCTGCGAGGTTAACGCCGGTGACGCTGTTTCAGTGCGGTGTGTTTTTTAAGTGCCTTGATGACAGCCTCGACATGTAAGTCTCATTTGCATTTGTGCTGGCACCGATCACAAGAAAGCTGACCTCCGCTGCCTTTCCCTTCCTTCAGCCCAGCCTCTCCAGTGACAGAGGGGGAATGACAGTGTCCTCACGGGAGGAAAAGTACACTTACATCTCTGGGCATTGAAAAAAGAGAGAAAGAAAACGGCCAAGACATTCTTCTAAGACTTTCCACAGATGGTTTTCTTCTTTGGTTTAAGATTGTTTGTGTGTGACCCGATCCATTAACCAAACAAGGATTTAATTATATGCTCTTTCTGTAAATATAGCCTACCAGCGTCACCCTGTGCTAAATGGTTTCATGGGGCTTAGGGTCGGCCTTGCTCTTGGCTTTTTCTTTGTGAATTAGACGGGATGTTTGTGTGCCAGGCTAGGTTGGATCTCAGTGACTTGTTCACCGTGACCCAGCTGACCCGACCTCTATTCTCTGCTCGAGAACACCGCGGGGAAATCCTGAGCTGACTGACGATGATTAAACTGTGGATCTGTGTTGCTCTCGTTCTCCCGCAGACACTGAACGGCTTTAAAGATGACAACTTCATGGAGCGACAGACTGCAGAACTACGCGGACCTGCCTGCCAACATGGACGGGCTGACGATGAAGAAATACAGAAGAGAGCCATACCACCGGTGTGTAGTACAAGTTGCATTTCATTATCGTTCAAGAAAAAAAAAAGAGCCAATCTGTGATCAAGACTTTATCAGGTCCACTGCTCTATGCAGCCACTGATCTAAACGTCACCGAGCAGTTAGAGAAACGGGAAGTTCATCATGATGTGACCATATTTAAAGCGTAATCATCACGTCATTCTAAGAATATTTATTCCGTACTAGGGTCGGCTCATATGGCTAAACACAGCCGTCCTCCGTTCATTTCACTGGGACGGCACGGCTGGAGAATAGTCAGTGCGTACTCAAGATAATGCTTCCATGAACAATTATTTTTATGCCATCATGGGATGAAGCCAAGCTTCTGTTCAGGTGTGGGACAAATGCAGACGCATCTTAAAAGTACCTGTCCAAAGACCTGTCATGTGATTATGAAATTACAAAATACGTAAAGCCCTGTGAGTGTCAAATCACTGATACAATGAACCATGTTTGTGTATAATTACTGAGACCGAGCCACTCAGGCTATGATCATGACATTGTAGAAGCGTATTGTTTAGCTGTAAAACTCCCATTAAGACCAGAAAATGTTGAGCTGAACTTTTGACATTGCGTCGATTCTTTATGATCATTATAACCGAGTGAGATCTCACTGACAGAGAGTCAGCTTGGCTGTGAATATGGCATTTAGTTTTTCTGACATTTACTGGCTTTTAATTGGATAATAGCAACCCAACGTTATAAAACGTTTCTCTGCTTTGACCTTTCAAAAGGCTAAACTCTTGATTAGCACACGTTATCGAGGGTTGCTATGACCGTGCAATGTGTTTATCCACTTATTTGCGGCCTTACTTCTCACATGCCTGTCATTAAGTGGAGCAGGACTCACATCGATGATCTTTGGAGCTTGAATTGTGAAATAAAGCTGGCTTAGATTTGACATACTATCGCGTCTTGGGTGTGTCTTTCTGGCTGTTATGCAAAATTCCTCTCCGTCCCATGATAAAGTATCACCAGGCTGTTGAGGTCAAGGGAGTGAGTGCATGAACCCAAAGCCTGTAGTTGGCTTGAAGCTAAATACCACCCTCTGTGTTTACTGTAAATCGATTGCATTCTTCCGACACTGTGTTGCTTTATTAACTCGCACAGGAGGTGAGTCCCAGCAGAGATGGACCCCATTGTTTCTGTACCTGTTGACTGGAAACACCCCGTGGTCATACAGGTTTGAAAGGAGGAAATTTATCCCATGTCAGAGTAATAAAACGTGTCGCTCTTCAATGTTTAACTCGGCCTAGGAAGCGCGTGTGTGCCGGGCGCTGCAGTTTCTGTCACACCAGCGCTCTCGGGGATGTCACTCATCTGTTAGATCTGTGTGTGCTGACATACAGTAAGTCACCCAGTCCGTGACCCTTCCCCGTCACCCACCTCCTGCAGGCGCGCTCACTCGCAAGTGATCACATGTGCAAAGACGACTTGTTAAAACAATATCCTTGTGACAGAATTAAAGTCGAGCCCCTCGACTGTTTAATCATCTTTTTCTGTGACCTTTTGTTTATCTCACTGACAGACAAAGACCATTCCTTCAAAGTAAGAGCTTAGCTGAAACAATGCAGCCCGATAGTGAGCTGTGTGTATCACATAGCAGAGGGCTGACGACTCTGCCCAGCGCAGATAAACTCTCTATCACAGGGACTCAAATCACTGTCTTTGTGAGATTAGAGAGCAGTGGAAAAAATCTGGCAGATTGTCGCACAGCTGCACTCAGGCGGAGGAAAAGTTGTTAAGGGATTCTGCTGTAGGTGTGGCACGGACTGTTTGAGGCAATAGTTTTGTCAGTAGGACCAAAGTCGAGGCTCACTCTGGTGATGAAGTCACCTCCACCCATCCCCACCCACTGTCAATAAGCTCTAAGCAGTCACAAGTTATTTATTCATGGGTGTCTTTTACTGGACTCTGCTCGCTCATTGTAAAGTACTACACAGGATATAAACTGTGGAGGTCATGATGATTTGATAGTCAGTGCTTACTGTTGAAACTTAGATACGACAGATCGCATTGAATTATTTTAAGACTCAGGATCTGCTATTTCAAAAACTGCATTTTTCCTTCAGAGTTCAAGAATTCAGATAAAAAAAAATCAAGTTTTTGTCGCTCCTCTGAGCTTGTTGTTCTTGAATCGGAACATCTAATATCATTTATGTAATAATATAATTGCCCTCACTTATCTGAATTTATGAAAACCATTAAAACAAAAAAAATGGGTAACTAGTGATAACATTTCTCAGTCAGTCTGTTTTTGCTCCCATAAAGTGAATCCATGTCTGATTTAAAAAAAAATAAAATTAGAAAAATCTCCTGCCTCCGAGATGAGATTGAGATTCTTCTAAAAAAAGAAGTCAACTCATCCCGTAAGTGTTTACATTAAACCAAACCTCAGTATGGTAAGCAGCTGTCGCTTTGGGGGTGGGGGGGTGGGCCGGTTGGGGGCTTGCTTGATTCTACCTGACTTGTGATTGTTCTGGATGTCTTTGAGGGCCCAACAAACATCACGCTGCACAACAACAACAGCCCTTGACTGAGAGCACACAGCAACAACAGAGAACGACGCGGAATAGCCACAATCATTTTTGCAACAAGTCAGAAAATTTCTGAATGGCAAGAAGGCAAAGAGAGAGAGAGGAGGGGAGGGGGGCGAGCATTGTTTGTGGACCAGAGCTGCCCTGTGTTGCTGGAGCGGGTCAGACCAGCGGAGAGTCAAAGTGAAGTTTAATTTGGCACAGAATGCATCGCCAGTCGTCTGCTGGACTACGATCTAAATGGGAGCTTGTTCACTATGGATCCGCTGCCAGGTATTTGACAAGTGATTTAGAGATTGCTGGAGATGTCATGGTCATCGTCCCAGATTAACGTCAAGATGAGTTGACTTGCAGGGTCACTTTTGAGCTTGTGTAGGAGAATGAATGTGCTGGCTGTGAGTGATGTAACCTAGTTTTTTTGGGTTTGTGTTAACTTTAGCTGATGTACATCTTATTTCTAGCGTGACTAAATATTGACAAGGTGTGGAAATATCCAGGAACACAGCTACACATTGAGTTCAGTCACAGATGTGGAAGATAAGCTATGTTGGTCTGTGCCAACAGTCAGAGTTGAGCTAGCAGTGCGTGCGTGCCCGTGTGTGTGTGTGACTGTCTTTTCTGTGGGAGCTGTGTCAGCCAGGCTGTGTAAACACTGTCAATATCACTGTGCTCACCGTGTGGACTCCCAGTCTATGGGCTGATTTATGAGAGCCGTTTCCTGGAAGATTGTCGTACTCAGTCTGTAAAGTTTTTAGGGTTTTATTGTCGAGTTTTGGAAACTTCCTGCTAACAACACGTGTGGCCAGCTCTCCTTACCAAAGTTCATTTGACTGCTGCACTGTTGTGTAATATGGTGACATATTTGAACTAGAATTCACAGTTTCTGATCATTTAAAACATTTTGTTTAGTATGCGGTCACTGTGTGGTGAAATTGAGAACCAAAATTGTAAAAGTACAAGTGTCTTGTGATATTCACTGTACTTTATGTGCCAAGGTTTTCAGATATATGATGGATAGATACAAGTTAAAATGGGCTTGACCTTTTTAAATGATTACTGTTCACTTTAGAAATCCTGCAATACAAAACTCTGCCACATTTTGTGACAAAAAAGATATTTTTATGATTGAATCATTAAAAACGTAGTCAAAAGTCAAACATAACTGCTAATTTATATACAGTTTATGCTTGGCTCCACCGACAGACACTTGACAGATTTTATTGTTAGCCCACATCCGATGTCAACATTCAGCAGCTATGAATCAAACTGACACATAACCCAAGGCCTACTTTAACATGTCACAATATCCACAGTGTGTCCACACACTGACAACATGATTTACAGTATTTCAAAATGCTTAACTGAGCTAACATTCAAGACACTTTTGCTACCCGAACATTGTTTTCTTTAAGTCTGACCATCTCTTTGTGTGTGTAATTGACTTATTCAGCTGCAGCAGTACTTTGGTACATTTTTCTGGATACTGAATAGACCCACTATAGTCCACAGTCTCAGTTAGAGAAGGTCTATTCAGAGAGCGGTGACTTCTTTTTGAGTCTGTCAGAATAAATGCTAATCTCATTTTTGAATGTTGCATCACAACTAAAATATTTACCTTCACTCGTTTCTTCTAGAGTGTTTGTCAACAGAAGCTTGGCGATGGAGAAGATTAAGTGTTTCGGCTTTGATATGGATTACACTTTAGCAGGTAAGTTGAATACACGCTCACCTAACTGATCAGACGCTTGTTTACAGTTACTAGTGTTCAAATAGTTGAATAAGTAAATGTGTTTAGGTTTTCTGACTTTCAGTTTTGAGATATTTGACGTTAGTTCAACATTTAGTTTAGCTTTGCATCTAATCATACAGGTACAGTCATGGTGAAATGTTTTCCTTCACCTCCTAATTTGATCAGTCACAACACTGTAAATACCAGAGTTATAAGACTAGAAAACATAAATGATGATAGTTGATGAGTAAATAAGTAAGTAAAGGGTACCTAAGTAAAAAGAATTTTAAGCTAAACAAATTTTGTTTGGTATACAGTCCAAGTTGTCCTCACTTTAGACAAGTCCAAATGATCCTGATAAATCCAGTGTGACTAAAACTCTTCATAGATATGGTAAATGTATCAAAAAGAGGAGAAATGCCAGGCTAAAATTTGATTTTGAGGGAGTGTGTTTCTTATTTGTCACCTTTTGAAACTGAAAAACAAAACCCTAGTTGTTGACTCTCATTTGGCCTTTGGTGTTTTGCTGAGATGTTAGTACAGTATCACCTCTTTTCAACTCTATATTTGGTTACCTCTCAATCCCCCCCAGAACTTGTTGTCCACAAAATATTATTTAGGTCAATGCCGGAGACACATTGAGCAGACTGTAACACTTGGATAACAGGACGTTAAGCATAGCTCCCTGTAAAGTTGATAGTACAGGGATGTTCTTTTTCCTACTGACCAGTAACTGGGCCAAAAATATCCGGATTTTTCATGCTACTTTGTTCTGTGACTCAGCTCCAGTTTTTGGTCTCTCCGTCTCTATAAATAAATCCTCGCTGACTTTGAAAAGCAGGTCACGTTTGTTTGTTGAGTTCACCAGTGATGGCTCCCTTGAGAACGGGGATCACTCGTAGTCCCTCTGTGGCTCTGTACCCCCATCTCCATTCAGAGGGCAGGAGATTTCATGGACGCTCAGCTGTTGACATGCCTCTCTTTATGGGAGCCCATAACCAAGTGTTAATGTTTGCTAGAAGCGTGGCTATCATGTATCTTTTGGAGGGTGTTCAGGTTTTAACCACAGACGTACTTCATCAACCCTGAGGAGCTGGTGGTGTCGCAGAACGGCTGCTGCTAAACCACAGCACTCTTACCCGGCTGCAGCATTTATTTTTAGGGGCTGTTAACAGCGGTTCAGATGTGTTTAAAGTATCTCCTTAAAAAAAAAAAGATTTCCTAGGTTTGGATGAAGCTAGCTGCCATTATTAAACGTTGACAGAGCTACTACAAGCATGGAAATGAGCCGATCTGATGATTTAGTATGTCTTGGAAAGTTGTGTGGTGTGTGATCAGAAATACACAGTGGTTTCTAACTGACCAGAGCCCAGCAAACATAACTCCTGTCAACAGTTTACACAGTTTAATAACCTCTGTCAATCAATACTCATGGTAGCCTATTAGACTTTAGGATCAATACCAATGTTTACACTGTGCTGGAGCTCATACAGAGTATGTCACAGTTCAGTCATCTGATGTTTAAACCAAAGATAAATTACATATTAGTCAAAAGAAAAGATATTTGGGTTTTCTTTGTTTTTCTGGTCACACTGTAAAAAAATACAGTGAAAGACTGTGGTCATACTTCATGGCAAGACCTTTATTTATATGACATTTTAAGGGAATTTAGACAGAATAAAGTAGTATTTTATATTACAGGCCGTTGATTGTACAGTAAAACACTAATATTTAATGGCAAAACCTGCATTCCTATGTTTTTTCATGTCAAATAAGAAATAAAAAATAAGTAAAATATGGAATAAAATGCCAAACATAACCATTTATTCTATTCAGAAGCAAGCAAACCAACAACTCTCATCATATTTCCCTTCAAATATCTAATCGAGCTCTGCCCAGTTCAAATCCTATTGTTCAGTCATGACGCACGTTTTCACACCACAGCCGTGCAGTCCAGCACGGTGGTGTTGCAAAACACACACAATCTTATTAAGTCTTATTAAACGCCGTCGTTTTGAGCAATCTGTTTGTGTGCCACCTCATCAAGTGCAAGAGGTGAAGAACTTGGCAGGCAGAGCTCGGCCCAACGCGCTTTTACTTTACTGCCGTGCGGCACTTCCAGGAAAATAATTGATTCCTCGCCTGGACAATTAACGGTGAATGATGACCACATTTACGGCTATGACAGTGCGCGCGTGCAGATCACATGTTTTGTAAAATACTGTAAGGCTTTGTAAAGTAAATCAACATTGCCTCGTGTGTTCTCGGTGCTCCTTTTTGGAACACATAACAGCCTGCAGGAAAACAAAAAAAAAGTTGCTCTAACACACATTTAGGTCCAGATTGCACGGAGAGATCCACACAGTTTTGTCCTAGTTTTCCAACAGACTTTTGGCTGGAATGTAGGCCCCCGAGGCTGCACTTAAGTTTTCTAATTTTTCCACAGTCTGCTCGATAGTGTCATAAATCTGTGACAAAGCCCTACATTTGAATATGAGTGGCTACAGATAAATTAACACATTTAAGGCGTTGGCTACTAATATTGCTACATGACACGGTTCTGATAAAGTCTGTGTGTGGGACATTTCTGTTAGTGGAAGGATGCAGCTTATTTACCATGTGTGCGAGTGTGGGAATGTGTTACAGAGTGTGTTACGTGCAGGCCTGAGGTGACCTGGCCCCTAAACTGTGAAGGGACACCACACACCCCAGCAATTGGAGCAGTAGGAGTATAATTAACTGGCAACCATCTCATCAGGCATGCAAAGTAATAGATCCCTGAAGCTACGACTACTTCTCGCCTCAACTCTAAGTAGATGATCGTGTGTGTGTGTGTGTGTGTGAATACTTTGTTCGTACTGACAGCGTGAGAAATGCGAGAGGAAACTTACAGCAGGGGAGTAAGGACCCCTAAAGAGCAGAAATGCAAGAGAGTCAAGGACACTGTAAGCAACAATAACACAACTTCCGGTGTGCACACAACCGCTGTAAACACGAGTTTTCAATAACATCTGTTGAAGATATTTATATATTTTATGCCCCATTTAACTAAAATAAGCAACTTTCCATGACTGTAGCTTCCAGTGTGGTTTTCACGGAGGGGGAAAAAAAAACAGATCTACAAATCACTCCACAGGTTCGAGCCTTCCGACGTGTGAAATAGTGCAGGGCTCCTAGAATTACTTCAGGAAAGGATATAATGTAGGCCATGGGTGTAATGTGTCTGGAGTGTTTTTAAGAGGGGGGCTTGTTGCTCAGAGGTAAAATGGTTTTGGTGTCATCAAGGTCACATCTGAAGGGAAAAACCTGAAGGATGGATCTAGAGCTGTTGTGTTGTTTGCGTCAGTGTCGATCGAATCTGAACTCGCAGCCACAGAGACGTGATCAAATTCAAAAGTTTGAGTTATAAACTCTTGACAGACAATAACGAAAGATGTTTTTTTTTTATTTTTTTATCAACTTTACCTACAGGCTTGAAAGTTTTGAGGGGGCTTTAAAGATGTTTTCCTTAATCCATAAACTCTTTAAAGACACTTAAAATACGAGTAGGAGTTGTAATTGCACAATAGTTAATGTAAACTGTGGCCAGTATACATTATGTAACAAAACAAGTTCCTCATCCTAAATGACTAAGCTGACGTTTTTTATTGCTTAGATTGAGATGTGAGTTTAAGTTGTGGGGGTGTAAGACACACCAGTGTCCCACCAAGGTCGACATGTGAAAAGCAGCACCCAGCGAACTAAAGAAAGAGAGTGATGATAGAAAAGGTGACAGAGGGTGACAAGTGAGGAGGGAGGAGGAGGAAAGGCAATTTAGTTGGTGTATGCTACTGCTCTGGGCAGAGGGCCCAAACCCTCAGTTTTCTGGGAGACCACAGCAGGGGGTGAGACACACACAGAGAGAGAGAGAGAGAGAGAGAGAGAGAGAGAGAGAGAGAGAGAGAGAGAGAGAGGCAGGGGGGTGGACTGCAAGAGGTTACGTGCTTATAATGCAAAAACAGGCTCAGGCTTACAGAGTAGGGCTGTCAACAAAAGGACAAAAGCTTTACTGAACCCAAGATTTTCCTGTAACTCACTGTGCACGCTCATTATGCTTCTGTGTGCAACCCAGCTTTAGACACAAGCGCACTCTCACACATTTCGCCGAGTAGGACACAGATGTTTTCCTGTTTGTCCTGCAGTGCTGCTCCCCCCGCTCACTGTCCTCTATCCAACCATCATCAGCCAATAATCCTTCCCCTCCAGGGGCCTCGCAACACCCCACTGGGAGCTCAGGCAACAACACAACTGCATTCTCTGTTTTGTATTTATAACATCTGACATATTCTTTTCCCAGTGTCAGATAGCGCGGTAATCCTCTGCCGGCCTTTTTTTATCCGAGCATCAATCTGCGTATTTTTATTTTCGGGGCCCTCCTCTGTCAGGGCTTTAGGTTTGGCCCCTGGGTAAATATCTCTGGCTCGGGCGGTGACAAGGCGGGGTGGGGGAGCCTCGTCGCCTCAGGACGTCTCATTAGAGCTGCCACTGAAAGTTGAGAGATTTCTCATTCTCACGCCCGATCCCATTTCGTTTTTGATATGCGTCTCTTGTTGATCGCAAGGAGAGAGAAGGGCAATGAGCGTGTGTGTTTGGGGGGGTGGGGTGGATTACTGTAGAGTGAGAAGATGTTATCAAAATGCTGAGACAACACCACAGACTCTTAAGTGTGTGTGTGTGTGTGTGTGTGTGTGTGTGTGTGTGTGTGGGGGGGGGGGGTTATCCGTAGAAAAGTCACATGTCTGTGTTGTGTAACATGAGTGAGCTCCACTCGCTGTATGTCACCTCTATTGAAACACAGTTTGCTGTGTAATCACAGCTTCACCCAGGGGTCAGGTTCCTTGACTGTATATATACACCACAGTGTCTTATGTAAATGTGACGTGTAGCGTATGCACACGATGAACTCTCCTGTAAGCCAGATAACAAGTTAAATAGCTGATTAAGCAGTTTTCTTCCACAGGGTGTGTGTACCAAAATGTGTTACCAAAATGTTTCATCCATCTGCACAAATATAGATTATCATGTAGCTGTGAATTGATTTTGTTTTATTACTTTTTCTATATACAAAGGTAATTCTCGAGTTGCTGCATAATACTTAATGTTTTTCTGGTTTTTAGATTAAAAGTTTGCAGAGCAAAAGACAGGGTCTTCAAATTGTTTGTTTTGTCTGATTAACAGTCCAAAATCCAAAGATATTCAAATTACAATGACTTGGAACAGAGAAAGAAGAAAGCCCCTCACTTATGAGCGGCTGAAATCGGAGAACGTTCATGAACAATCAGTCAACCCGGGCCTTGTTCAGACCAGCAGCCAGCAAATTGCGATTTCTGCAAATCTGATCCAAGTCACATTTGGGCGTGTTTTGAAAGGCAATTCCTGTCAGTCCGAACGCACTGGCTGCTCATATTGGATTTCAGAGCGTCTTTTGGAGTGACTCGAACTGCAACACACAACAGTGACATCTAATCCAGAGTGACGAAGTGCATCGGAACAGCTGAGCAGCAATCGTGATGCTACTAGCAGAGCGGTATGGAGATCAGCAGGGAGAACAACAGTTTGCGGACGAACACTGAAATAAGTCTGCCGGTGCTTTGGGTGGAAGCTTCTGTACCGACGAAGCTGCATCGACACACGTAGTTACTCGTGCCTGCCGTTACCGATTTCTGGGCACAAATCTGATCCGATCGCTTCCAAATAATCGTGCAGACAGTCTGAATTTGATTTGAGAAATTAATGTGAAATGCCTACAGTCTGAACAAAGCCTGACTGTTTCTGTTCTGACTCAGTTTACAGTGACGAGAAACCAATCGATTGTTTCATCACTCATGCTATGTAGGAGCTCGATCATGAACAAACATCATCACACCAGCCTTTAGACAACTGCAAGATTGTTTGCAGCTTTTTATAGGAGGTTAGACCCCAAACTGTGTTGTGCTCTCTTACTGAGGCAAAATTAAACATTAACTGTGTGTGTGTGTGTGTTTCATTTTCAGTGTACAAGTCACCAGAGTACGAGTCACTAGGTTTTGAGCTCACAGTGGAGCGGCTGGTATCCATCGGTTACCCTCAGGAGCTGCTCAGCTTCGTCTACGACCCGTCCTTCCCCACCAGGTCAGACCAATCACAATGCACCACACAGACATGATGATGATGATTATGATGATGATGGCGGCCATCAGGGTCGTGACCCAACTTCTGCTTCTCTAATCATTTCGGTCCCTTTCAACCCATCCTGATAACGTTTTATATAGAGACGAGTCATAAAAGTTCATTTAATTCCGTGTTGTGGACTTAAACAAGCGTCTATTTCCTCCTTCTTTTAGGGGCCTTGTGTTTGACACCATGTATGGCAACCTGTTGAAGGTTGACGCTTATGGTAATATCCTGGTCTGTGTTCACGGGTTTAACTTCCTCCGAGGGTGAGCGCTTCCAGCATTCTCCTCCCAACGATGCAAGGATCTCTGAAAAAGATTGTACATTATGTCTGATTGTGTGACTGTTTTTTGCTTTTCTCTTCATCCAGCCCAGAGATCCGTGAACGGTACCCAAACAAGTTCATCCAGAGAGATGATACTGAGCGCTTTTATATCCTCAACACGCTCTTCAACCTGCCAGGTGAGATCTCTGAAAGCTGAGGACGCTGTCACAGGACTGCCAAAGAGAAATTCATTTCATCTTTATGTGTTTCTTCACAGAGACCTACCTCTTTGCATGCCTAGTGGATTTCTTCTCCAACTGTGACAGATACACAAGGTAAGAGACTGTCTGTAACACTGCGCGTCACGCAGCAAGTTTCTGGGCACCGCATGGTGACATAAAGACAATTGCGAGCCAAACAGGGTCGAGCCCTACAGCATGGGAGGGTCCAGGTGTCTCAACTAATCTGAGCTAATTGTTTTAAAGTGGAAATCAAATGAGTTCAGTCAAAGAACCCCTATTCTTCACATAATTTATTAATCTCTTCTACTAATTGTAGAAAAGCATGGATTCTTATCAGAAAAAGATAGGAATGGAAAAAGTGTTCTCACTAACTATTTACAGAGAATGAACTCTTCATATAACCATAAGATAATCGTTTAAATGTTACTGTCAGGTGATACAATGGCCTGTAAATCTGTTGAGAATGTAATCTGGAATGGCTGCATGTCCTTTGTCCTCTGAAACCTGGTTGTTGGTCTTTTAGGGGGAGAATGCTTTCCTGTTTGGCTGGGGACCCCTCCAACAAGGGAAGGCTATCCCATTTAAAAGCAAACAAAAAACAAATGTCATGTTTTTGAAAGCCTTCTGTAAAGATGTGGCCTGTCCGACGGCTCTGTACGTGTGTGTCTTTGCTCCTCTCCTCCAGCTGTGAAACTGGCTTCAAAAACGGCGACCTCTTCATGTCCTATAAGAGCATGTTCCAGGACGTCCGCGACGCCGTCGACTGGGTCCACTTCAAGGTAAAACGCCGTCTTTTAACCTCATGAATATGACCAGTTGTGAGGACGGCTGGCCTTTAGACTGTGATATGTCGTACAAGCAAGACTACAGATCAGGGGATTGGTTTAGTCTGCATCAGAACTTAACTTGAAAACTTTCACAGGAGCATAAACAAACAAACTTGTATGGGGAAACGTGCCAAAGTTCAGTTCAAGCAAACAGATCAGGTGTGGCAGCACGTTAAAGTTAATCTACTTGGACTGTGTATCCCCACATCCCTAATAAATCCCAATACCAAGGCAACTCATCAAGGGGAAAGCACACCGGATGGTGGCAACAGACCAAATGTCAGCAAGTCATCAAAACCATAAATAGTCGCCCTCTGGGGCTATTAATGTCAGCGACAGCATTGCAAAAAATAAATAAAAAAAATAGCCATATAAAACATCTGTGGTGGACACACAGCAAGTTGTTGTTGACAGAGTCAAAGAGCAAGCATGTCAGGGTGTCACTGTGGTCTAGTGGAGAGGGTGCACTGTCTACTGTGGGAGAGACGTCCCCGGCTTGATTCTGTACAGGGACTTTTGTTACAAATGTGTCAGCAGTAAAGAAACTCCCACATAAACTCATAAATACCAGCACAAATATGCTTCATCCACACATGCATACACACTTTGGTAATGTAAAAAAACAGTTATTTTAAAATGTGTGTTATGAAATTGAAGCGAACGCGACAGGAGTTCACATATTCCACGTGTACATAAGATATAATTCGATGCATGAAAAACCACCTGGCTCCATTATCGCTGCCGTTATCAGCGCTGCTCTCTCCACTTCATCCTGCATAACCCACAGCTGAAACCCACAGGTCCTGACGTGTTCTGCGCGGGTTGTCGCTGATGACTGTCACTGAATCAAATGACTGCTATTGCTGCCGCTGGCTTCAGGAGGTGACTGAAATGTTTCAGTGTTTGGTCTGACTCCTCTGTCTCACATACAGGGTACCCTGAAGGAGAAGACGGTGGAGAATCTCGAGAAGTACGTTGTGAAAGATGTAAGTAGTTTGTATTCATCAGGGGCGCTACGAGTGTAGAGAACACACACACACACACCAGTGTGTCACATTTTTGTTTTATTTGTGAGGAGGCTGGTTTGTAAAGATGCTTTGAGAGCTTCAGTCTTTTTCTTTCTGTGCTTCTTCTCTGTTCCCATCAGGGGAAGCTGCCTCTTCTACTCAGCCGAATGAATGAAGTCGCCAAGGTTTTCTTGGCCACCAACAGCGACTACAAATACACTGATGTGAGTGTCACTTTTTACACATTAAAATGTGCGTTTTTAAAAGAATTGCAGCGGTGAGACGGATGATCATGGTGCGTTTGGTTCGACTGACAGTCTATCTGTTGTGTTCTCACAGAAAATCATGACCTACCTGTTTGACTTCCCCCATGGCCCAAAGGTAAAATACAGCTTTCCCTTCACCACACTTTGACATGTGTCGAATACGCAGATGAAGGTGAAATAAAAAAAGGTTTTGTCTTCATATGTATAATTTATGTATGTCATGTGCTTGTATCCGCCGCAGGCTGGTTCCTCCCACCGGCCCTGGCAGTCCTACTTTGATCTGATCCTGGTGGATGCCAGGAAGCCGCTGTTCTTTGGCGAGGGAACGGTGCTCAGACAAGTCGACACGGTGAGCAGACACAGCTCAGGAGAGAAGACGTTACTTATAGCCGCATTGCATGAGAACGTGACGTATCTGGACATGTTGCAGCCGTGTGGCGTGTCAGCTTTTTAAACAACAAGGGGAAAAAAACGTGACACAGCGGTGAACGTTTCAGTCACAGGACTAACGCCAGTGTGACTTACAGCATCAGCCGACCAGGAGGGGCCATCGCCTCTACCATTCTCTGGTCTTTAAGTTGTGCTGATGATAATTCTATGATTGAATGCAACACTACTTTAAATGGCAAGAGCAAGTGTTGAAAAGTAATCACTTCTGTTTAAGGACAGATATTAGAGATTATAGAGGGTCCTCTCACCAATCTGATGTATATTTGTTGTCTTTATTTCAGACCACAGGACGTTTAAAGATAGGAACCTACACAGGACCTCTGCAGCATGGCATAGTCTACTCTGGAGGTGGGACTTCAGTTCCTTGTCTTCCATGTCTGTCGTTAGATTAAGCTTCTTTCGGTTTGCGTTCACGTCACATCTTTTTCCTTTAGGTTCCTCCGACATTGTGTGTGACCTGCTGGGAGCCAAGGGGAAGGACATAGTCTACATCGGGGATCATATCTTTGGAGACATCCTCAAGTCGAAGAAACGCCAAGGCTGGAGGACGTTCCTGGTTATACCCGAGCTGGCCCAGGAGCTTCACGTGTGGACCGACAAGAGCTGTGAGTCTGTAGACATGAATGAACGCGTCTGCGTACAGCATGTAGCTGCATTTTCCAAGTACTGCAGTCCTACATTAGAAAACAGTCTCAACAGGGACCTGACCTAGAACAGCAGCTGCAACATCAGACCTGGAAGTTTAGAAGGAGACCTGAGTACATAAGTTAAATGTGATGGAGATCATAAATTCAACACTGACTCCTCACTCTAACTGATACTAGAACACTGCATATGCACGATAAAGCGGCGAGAAGACACAGATTCACTCCTTGTCTTGTGTTTTTCCAGCGTTGTTTGAGGAGCTTCAGGGCCTGGACATTTTCTTGGCAGAACTCTACAAGTAAGTTATGACCTTTTAACTGATTTTTTTTTCTCCACCCCCCCCTTTCATCCCGTCCTACCTCATCTCTCGCAGCAGGCCCGCTGCTCTTTGCTCTCTGCAATAGCGCGGTTTGTTTGCGCGCATGTGAGCGTGTTTTGAAAGAGAACAAACAGGGTGAACGGGGTAAAGTCTAAAGGGACGGCTCTCGCAGGCCACCTGATAATCGCGTCGCGCTGATGTTATTTATAGCTTGGCTCGACTCGCTGTTGCAACCACCTCTTTGACACATTACCTTTCAGCGGTCTGATATCAGTGTCCCCCCCCCCACCCACCCTCTCATGTGCTCATCGTCTTTCTCCCCTGTCCTTCCCCAGACATCTGGACAGCAGCAGCAATGAGAGGCCGGATATCAGCACTATTCAGAGAAGAGTCAAGGTACAGCCTTAATCACCTCTGTTTCTATGACAGCAAGAGATCTGTCCACACATTTTAACAATGGCTGCGTGCTTATCAGTGCCTGTGTTTACATGATGTTTGATACAGTGTCTCCTACAGTGTAATCATTAACAATAATCCACTTCCTTATTGTTCTCTCGGTCGCTAAAGATACTACCGGTGTCCTCTCTTCTTCTTCTTCTTGCCTTTTTAGAAAGTGACACATGACATGGACATGTGCTATGGCATGATGGGTAGCCTGTTCCGCAGCGGCTCCAGACAGACCTTGTTCGCCTCTCAGGTGATGCGTTACGCCGACTTGTACGCAGCCTCCTTCATCAACCTGCTGTACTACCCCTTCAGCTACCTCTTCAGAGCTGCACACGTACTGGTGAGCGTACTGAACGTAAAAACCGCACAACCCCAAACGTCAGTCAGTAAAAATGAAGGAGTGACCAAGAGCCAAGATTCTAAAACTTTCTTTAGAGAGTCATCAGTCTTGAATTGACATTTTTATTGTCCACTCATGTTCTCTTTCACACACCTACCTACATACATATCATATCCTACTTTAGCCCGCAGCATTAAACTCTCAGATTCATTAATAGCTGCCCTTCTTTAAGGAACTTCTTCCTTCATTCATCTCATCCACCCGTCTTGTCCTTCCTTCTCAGATTATTCAACATTCATCCTCCACTGATTTTACACATTAAAGTCTGTTTTCAGCTCTTGGGGAGTAGATATGAAACTGTCACTGAGGTGTCCTCTGTATGAGGCTAGTAGCTCATGGCTACATTAGCCGCTACCACCACAACACACAGAATCTCAGACAAACTGTCAGCCGATGTGTTGCATTGTGGATAATGTAGGCTGGATGTTTTGACAAGGAAGAAGAGACTGTGCAGAATGAAATAGACGATCACAGCTTCAGTAGTGCAGTGTCGCTTCAAAATAGCCGTCACTGATATTGATTATAGTCATTCTGGGACAGAAAAGGAGTGATTTTATCTTCCTCAGTGAGCAGCGAGGCTTTGTGGATTCATAATCACTGAATCTTACATCCGAGGGTAGTGAATCAAGGTTTACCTGCTCTGCGAGACACACCCCGGTTTAAATAAAGCACATGCTCTTCCAGTAAGTCAGCTAATGTTGTCAAGTCGCTCCTCACATTTTGCCTGTCCTCCTCCCGTCTCAGATGCCCCACGAGTCGACGGTTGAGCACACCCACGTGGACATCGACACGGAGTCACCGCTGGCCACACGCAACCGCACACACTGCAGCGACTGCAAGGACCTGGAGTGCAAACGCAACCAGCTGACCCGCTCCTTCAGCGAGATCAAACCTCCCAACCTGTTCCCCCAGACTCCCCAGGAGATCACTCACTGTCACGATGAGGATGACGATGAGGAGGAAGAGGAAGAGGAGGAGGAGGAGGAAGAAGAAGAGGAAGAGTAAAAGCTGCACAAGGAGAGAATAGCCACGTTCCTGTTTTCCTCTTCCTGCCTTAGATATATTTTTTTTGGCCTTTTTTGAGCTTTATTGTATAGAGACAGCTGAAGAGTGACAGGAAATGTGGGGAGAGAGAGAGATGGGGAATGACCTGCAGGAAAGAGCCACAGGTCGTATTTGAACAGATTCAAAGGACTGAGCCTTTGTTACATGGGGCGGCCGCTCTACCACCTGAGCTAGACAACACCCCCCTTTTCCTGCCTTCTTATGTTTCCCTGTAGAGTCAGGTAGTTATGTCTCTGAAAGTGAGGCAGCGAGGAAAAACGTGTGTGTGCATGTACACAGTATTTATATAGACAAATACTGTATACACGCACACACACACGCTGGAGATTTCTGAGGAAAGTAAAAAAGGACCAGTAGCGAGACAGATCATGACTGTCAGTAAACGGTATGCATGCTTGGTCCACTTGATTTTTCCAAGCTTCAAAAAAAAAAAAAAAAGAAAAACTTAAAAAACATTTTTAATTTGATTTTTTTTTTTTTAATGATTTTTTTTTTTGCAGACAGACGCATAGCTCCATTACTTTATAAGCTGATTTTTAAGACCTGCTGGTGGATCAAATAGATGTAGTCACATTTACATTGAAGTCCATCACGTATGGTCAGGAAACTGTAGTTTTAATCCTAACAGACTATCCTTGCTGACACAGTATGCAAACTATAATAAAAAAAAACACTTTGCAGTCACAGTGTTGGGGAAAAAAGATGCACATACTGTATTAAAACATTTTTTTAATGCAACATGGGAACAACACTCTGTTTTTCATCTGTTTTAGTTTCATTTTTGTTTTCTGGCTGTTACAGAGGAGTCCTTTGTTCTAACTTCTTCTGTCTGTGTGCCGTCTGCCAGAGTAGACTCACTCAGACGACAGCCGCCTGAGCGACGGTAAGCTAAGAGTCCATTGTACTAAAACTGAAGCACAGGAGCACTGAAGCACAAGCTGGCGTTAAACCAATCAATAACCAGATGCATTTCATGTTTGAGGTTTGGCTGAGAGAGCGTGTTGTGCTACACGAGTGGCTCTGGAAGTGATATTTTGTTACCAAGCAACAATAAGGCACTGTTAAAAGACAAAAAAAAAAAACACACTGTAAACACACTTTATGCCAATAGACTCTTGTGTAAATATCTATCAGGTGAATGGTTTAACGCCACAAGCATCTAACATGCAGTATTTTCTCTACTTGGCCGTTTAGGAAGATGAAACTTATTATATTTCAGAGGGTTTTATTTTGGTACAATGCAAAACAGTTGTGATCTGTTAAAGCAGAGTCGTGTGAAGTGATCTTAAGTGTGTATTAGCAGCTTGAAAGTGGTCTCAGTATGCAAAAAAAGGCTTTTTAAGATGTGCAGTATAAAGCTCAGTTCAGTAGGTCTGCCTGGCTTCAGTTTGCCATTAGCTTGCTTCGTTTATCGCCTTGGTTTTTGGAGCTTTGTTGGCTCTTCTTTTTATCTGCTGACCCTGAATCGTGGGCGTCATCCACCGCGGGAGTTGTGTTGACAGAGAGCGTGCTGTTGAGTGTGTACAGTGTTCTTCTGTTGGGCCTCTGAATAGACTAAAATCTACTTTTGCACTTGCAATTTTTTTTTGCAATTTGGATGGAAACTTTGCTCGTGACCAAACCAAACCACCATTTCGCTAAATTGTTCAAATTGATGTTGATTAATAAACGGGAGAATATGCCGTTAGCGTTTTCCAATAAAGCCCCGCCCACATCAAACTAGCGAGAGGAGCCCAGAGAAAACCAGAAACTCAGATCTGTTTAACACGTGTGTCTGTGTCCAAACGCATCAGTGTTAGTGTACAGCAGTGTACAACAACAAGAGGACTGTCCTAAATTCAAACACGATGACTTGATCGTTTTTATTTTCTTTCCATGTATCCTGTTTGTTAACTTTCCTCACCTTTTTATATTTCGTCTTGACACATTGCATCAGTCCTGTAAGTGTTGGATTGGCCTGTTGATTTAGGCCATAAAAGGGAAGGAACATGCCGTCTACTTATGTTTTTTTTGCATCATTTTTGGGTTTGGCTTGATGTGGCGTGAAGAATGAGGAATGTGTTTAACTGTAACTCTGTGATTGGATAAAACCTTGTAGGATATTAAGAAACATTCTTTATCTTTTCTTCTTCTTCTTTTTTTAAATTTTTACAAGTGAAATATTTGTATTCTCAGTTTTTCTTTCATTTCTCGAAAAAAGAGAATAACTGGATGTGCTATACGAGGCAGCTGCTGTGCAAATAATTGAAATAGCTGACTGTCTTTTCTTTGCATAATTTGCATATGCATGTGAAGATTAGCATATCTGTTCCGGGTTTTGGTAGCATTGGTTTTACTTCTATGTGGCCTGCATCATTGTAGGGAAAGCTTTTGACATTTGTCATCGTAGTTTACATGCAAAAAAGAAATGAATAAATAAAACTGCAAAGCTGTAAAAAAAAAAAAAAAAAAAAAAAAACTTAAAATGAAGGGAAATGTGAACAGCATGTTAAGTATCGTGACAGAAATGTTCCTTGTATCTGACACCATCGAGTTATTTTCATTTTTATTTTTCTAAGCTAGTGTTTTTAAATGGTCCTGGTTTACAGAACTGTAAATAGACATTGCCATTTTCTTTTCTTATCTTTTTTTCCCCCCAGATAACTTTTTTTTTTTTTTTGGTTCTAACTTTTATATCACAGATATCTGTCACTCAGACTACTAAAGCCTGGCGAACAGGTTACAGTGCTCTCGAAGGTTTTTATCCACTCGTGTGATGCCCGCAATGCATTCACGTTAACAACAGGTGCCAAACACAGTCACCTTTTGATTTTCTAAACCACAGTAATCTTTTATTTTTTATGCATATCGATTCTGTTCTCTCATGTTGATTGTTTGTTTGTTTGTTTCCAGAAATGACCCTACAGACTGTACATTGAGGTTAATTACATAAAAATGTAGAATAAAGATAGTTTTTCATAATTTTCTTGTTGTGCTGTTGTTTCTGTCCTTCTCTCGTGTTCACCTTGTGGCAGTTAGTTGGTAGCAATTTAATTAACTTCCCATTGGTTTGCTAATAATATATTCACTCTAAAAACACAATATACACTGGGTAAAGTAAAAAGTACTTTAGGTGACACCTACAGTAATACCTAACATATTATGAAACGTGGTCAATAGGGACCCTCGGCTCATTTCTGCCCAAGGTTAATCCGGCCCTGTGACATTTGTAACATGGCAAGGCAGACGAACGAAACAAAAAGACGGAGGGGGAGAGGCTGTGGATACTTCTAGAAGTTGATATTTTCCTTGGACTTATGTAATGCATCTCATGGTGGTTCACGCACAAGCTCAAGTTCAAGGACGGCAATGACAAACGTGCTCATTCTGTGCGGCCTTACGCCTCTCAGACCTTTTCTTCTTTTCTGCGAAAAGTTTTCCTGCGGATGTCAAAATCTGTAACTTTGGCTGGAAAGTACTTTACAGTAGCAGAGGTAGAGAAGAGAAATGATACTGTCTGTCACGGTAAAGTTTTTATACCAGACCAAGTAGGACTGTAGCAGCAAAAACCCCGGAGTGTGCTGTATTGAGCAAGTGTTTTTCCTTTTGCTGCAGTTCAACTTCTTGTTTGTAAGAGGAAGACTGTTATTTCTCCTTTCTAAAGTTAGACAGTGTCACTTCAACGTATAAAAGCAACAACACAGCGAGTCGTAAACAAACTACCTGGACTCTTCTTTAAGGTTTCATGAACTCACTCGCTCCCTTAGACTTGAAGGTATTATTGTGCAATGCTTTGTCACACTTGGAAGTGCAGGTCATGTTTACACATCAGGAGGGAGAGGGGGCTGCTGCAGCATTTCCTGACTCAGCATTTTGCCTCAAGTCAGTACAGACAGTAGTCAGTACGATGACCAACAAATCCTGAAAATATACATAGATACATAGATTTTATACAGCACAAATGTATCTTATTACTAGGGAATGACTAAATATTCTATTTGCCGGCTTATGAGCAGGCTGACGTGCTGCACTGTGTCGTTGCTTATCTGCAGTTTTAAGGCAACGCTGTGTAGCTTTAGCTGAAAAGCAGCCACTGTAGCCAAAAGGGATAATATTAAACAACAGTGGCACAAATAGAAAGAAGTGCTATTTCAGATATTTCAAGTTCAGTGAAATTAAACCACTGCAAGCTTCTGATCACAGCAGACAGAGAAAGGCTGCAGTGGAGGAAGATTTTCTTCACTCAAGTCACATAGTCTCACTTTAACAGTCGTATTTAAACTACTCTGGTGTGAGCACGGTGTGTATATTATTCAGAAAGAAACCCATATTTAGCAGTGTGTTGCTTATTCCTAAATCAAAAGCCTCATAAGAAAACATTTAGAAGCAGCAGATAGAGTACATGGAGCCACCAACTGTCTGTCTGTTAATCATTCACTTTTTTATTAAACCACCAGCTGGTGGAGGCAATGGGAATGTTGTCTTCAGGTAGAAGAAGCATTATGGACAGCATATGGGTACAGTAGCAGCATTGGGATGGACAGAAGACCAGTTAAACACAGGCCTGCAAAGCATTCACACAATGGAGGGACGATAATCTGTGTTCAGCAGAGGACGGAGTGTGTGTGTGTGAGAGAGAGAGGAAAAAAAAGACAGCATGTATGTGTGTGTGTATGTGTGTATCACAGGAAAATGAAATAACCCAGTCCCAGCTGATGCTTGCGTTTGGACTTTTTGCTTCTTGTTCTCCTGTCAGGCACTGAGATCCACCGACTTGTAAAGCAAAACAGCATGATCACAGTCAGATCATCATTGGTTGCTTCATCTGTGGAGTGATTGTCCCTGCAGAGCAGAGCGGGGGCCTGCTGCATAGGAGCACGTTCAAGTAAACAATAATAAACAACAGCGAACACAGCTGCAAACAATGCAGACGTACTCTGTGTCTGATTATACAACCGAGACGCCCCTCACGGCTGAACAGATGGAAGGGCTGTTTGTCCATGTGTGCTGTTTTCAGAGGCTGTTACATGTGGAAACAGCGACCACCAGTGGTTACAAATGGCAACTGAATATTACAAGAAAGGCATTCAGCTGTAGGACACTGATGTTGCCTGTAAGGTGGCAAAGAAAACTGCCAGCACACAGTACATATAATGTTAATGAACAGGCCTGGAAGTGAAATCAAAGTACTTTCATAGTTAAGGAGTTAAAATCTACGCCCCTACAGATATGAAGTAAACAGAATTATTCTACACTAAGACTTAGGAAGGAAATATTTCAAGCACACGTACAGTATCTTAAAACTCATTCCTGTCTTTATGAGGTAAAACAATAAGGGCAAGAAGGTACTAAAGCAAAAAAACAAAACAAAACAAACAAGACTTCAAGGAATAGATCGACATTCACGCCTACTTGCTTCCTTGCCAAGAGAAGATTGACGCCACTCCGATTCATTTACACTAAATATGAAGCCGGAGCCAAGGGATGTTAGCTTAGCTTAGCATAAAAACAGGGAGAAACAGCTAGCCTAGCTCTGAAAAAGTGAGTTTGCTAATTACTGTCGCTGTGATTGTCCATTAAATCTACGTGTCTTTTTTTACACTGTTTTCTGTATCAATTAAACATAGTGCTAATAACGTGCTAATTTAGTGTAATGTTGTGGTATTAAAGGGGTTATGTGCCGCACTATTTCTTCAACATTCAGCAGTAATAATTGAGCTTTAAAGGTGGCGGTAGGAGCCAGGCTAGCTCGCTGTTTCCAGGTCTTAGGCGAAGCTAAGCTAACCAGCTGCTAGCTCTAGCCTCGTATTTAGCGTAGCGATGTGAGAGTGATATCAATCTTCTCCTCTAGCTCTCAGCAAGAAGGCAGATTAGCGTACTTCCCAAAATGTCAAACCATTCTTTAATTGTTGGTGTTTTTGAAATAGTGAAAGAAATAAAACATATATGGCTACAGTGTCTCTAAGATAAAATGAAATCAATATAAATATCTCTCTTTAATAGCAGCCAACATTTGTGAAGAATAGTTTAGTTTTTGATCTGAATTAACACAAGAATTAAGAATTAAACCTGGATTATAATCTACATCATGTGGGGAGCCAAAACAAGTAAAGTCTAGTCTCTTTCACATTCACTACTGTCAAAAAATAGCCTTCATGAACCGAACCGCCGGGCTATGTTTTGTAAGACACAGACATGCGAGTGCCACGCATGCAAAAAAAACCAAAACAAAACAAAAAAAACTAACAAACAAACAAACACGTTCACACACATAAACAGTGGAAAAGCATAGCTGTGTATCATTCATGGACATGTTTAATGTCGAGGTTACTTTTTGTGACGTTGATGATGCTCAACATGTTAGATGAGGTCATTAATACTGTGCAATTATCAAGTTTGATTATGCGTAAAATTGGCAAAAAAAAAAAAAAAAAAGAAATAAAATAAAATATATAAGACACATGACCTCCACATGCATAGGTGCCCGTGTTTGGCACTTTTACACACCCCCACCACCCAGGTAAACCCACCCCGCCCCGCTGTGGCGAATAGTCTAGGCATCATGACTCCCATATGAACGTATAGTAAGACATGTTTGAGGTCAACGGATGCAAAAACATGGAAGAGACAAAGAGAAAGAGAGACTGACTAAGGACAATTTTGCTTGTGGATGGCTGCAGTTTAGCAATTTTTCAAAAACAAATATACATATACATACAGTACATACATACAAACAAATATATCTGTCAATTTATAATACAGTGATTTCTTTTTTATTCATAATCATCTCTTAAATAAATTGCGGTTCATTGCACTTTGTTAAAATAATTAATTATATGATTTCTCTTAAAGGCAATAGTGTGATTTTTTTTAAAGGTGAAAAAGATAGTGTACCATAAGCCTGATTTAGGATAATAGTAAAAATAACAAGATCTGTAATATACATACTGTATCTGTAAAAGACCCTCACCTCCTCATATACATGAATGGATGTTCGTCTCCATATATGTAGCATGTCCTTTTTGATATGACACGTGTGCCCCACGCACACACCTCTGTGTTACATGCTCGTGCATGCTCGTATGCCAGTTTATGTCATATCATGTCTCCACGCATACATATATACATACAATATTATAAAATAAATAAATACAGGAAAACATTCTTGGTTCGTGGTTTAACGGTTTTTCTTTCAAAGCGGTTTTTGGTGCAGTCTTTGACCAACCGTTGCTCTCTGCGTGTTTGGGTTTGAGTCCTTGCTGATGGGATCAACAGTCGACTGAGCCTCCCTGAAAGCTGCACGGGTGTCGGGGTGGGAGGGTGGGGGGTTCATTTGTGTGTCTGTGTGTGTGGGAATGTGGCTGTGTTTGAATATGTGTGTGCAAATATAGTCTGTGTCCAGTGTAGGGGGGGGTGGGGGGGGGGGGGTGGGACCAAAGTCTTTGGCCTGAGGAGAAAATACAGTGAGTATTGTGTTATGCTGTGTGTATGTGTGTGTGTGTGTGTGTGTGTAGGGAAAAGGGGGACAGGGTTTGCATGCACTCTGTCATCCTCTAGTCCAAGTCACCGCTATGAAAGTGTCAGATTGTCCCGAAAAAGAAGCTCAGTCACAGGTACTGTCCAAGTGCGCCCTCTGGAAGAGGGTGTAGTACAGCAGGGATTCTGACAGCGTTCAGGTGGGGGTGTTCAGGGTGACGCAGCACCCGTCTTCCCCACTGCCCCCTCCATGAAAGGGTCTCACTGACTGACTGACTGGGGGCTACTGGTTGGAGCAGAACCCTCACTCCACCTGCCTCCGCTTCCCCACTTTCCCTCATCTCCATCTACGCCACCGCTCCGCGTGTGTGTGTGTCCATGAGACAGGGTGGAGGGTCTGGGTCTCCACCGGGCTCGGTGGGGTCTAGATGGGTCCCTCGTTGTGGGCGCTGTGGTTGCTCCTGCTGAGGCCCACACAGTTCTGCTGCTGGTTGAGCATGTGGGACGTCTCGTTGGCCACGACTACGGACACGGCAGGGGTGGTGCTAGTGGTGCTGGCTGTGGTGGTGACGACGGTGGGGGTCTCCACTCCGTCATGGAGCTCTGTCAGCGTGAGCTCGATCTTTGTGAACTCGCTGTCTGTTGACTGGGGCGTTTTGTCCATCCGTGACGCCATTACGGCGTTCTGGTACTGCTGGCGTGTTACCTAGGAAACAGAGACGAGCCGAGGACTGTGAGAGATTGAACTTGTGGGGCTGGTAGATACCAACCATCCTTTTATATAACCTCTTTTATACCATATTTTTATTCTATGCTCATCACAATGACTGTTACTCTCTGAATGTGTAAAAATCAATAAAAAAGTAGAGTAACCCTACAACTAAATGAGGTGGCTTTCTGAAGACTATACATTAATTATTAAAATAATAAATCAATATCTCACAGAAGTGCATCAATATTGTTCATTTAGAGTCCTGTTTCTATAAATATAAATCCAATATTTGCACTATTTTAGCTCTATTTTTGGTTTATACCTACTAAATGACACATCTGGATCACCAACCATGAAACCAAAATAAGCTGAAAGATGCTAAAATGCACAACAGACCTGAGGGGCGCTGCAGAGTTCCCTGTACGAGTGACCAGTTTGGTATTACACGTGCTTATTGGTCCGACTATATGTATACACACGTAAGCCCCAGTGTGTGTTCTCACCTTTATAAACTGCAGGTCTGAACGCGCTCTGACTGAGTAGTCTGGTACGTAGATCTGCAGGAAGGAGTTGAGCTGGTTGTTGCTGCTGCCAAGAGTCGGGGTGATGGCGTCGATGCGATCACTCCTGTTTAGGGAGTCTGAGTGGTTGAGTCCAAACGGCCGCGGAGGAGATTTATTCTCTGTAAGGAGGTGATGTGAGAGGTAAATGCATTTGAACCCCCCAAAAACATGAAAGACCAAGTCTGAATGAAGAGCAACGTAACATAGAGGTATTCCTTAAGGGGAGGAGACGCATGATACTGAGATATCACAGATATCAGAGTTGTCTTGCTGCAGGTTATTTCTCCTTACGACACTAAAATACTCCTTTATTCCTTCACTGTTGTCAGTCTTTGCTATTTGTCTTGTTGTTTGTCTGGCACTGTCACAATCAATTCTACAGCTGATGCTGCTAGTCTTCCTCTAGCGCTACCATGAGATTTAAACCTGCAATGAACCGATTTAAACATCTATTAGATGGAACGGCAGAATATTTGGTACAGATCTTCACATCCCTCTCCTTCTCTGACTTTTCATCTCGCCGCTTGTCCAGAAATGGATCATGATCATTTAAAGCTACAGCCACAGTTGTACTTTGAGTTTAATGCTAATTAGCTAATGTACTAGCATCCATCCATTATCTGTAACCGCCTATCCCAGCTGACTTTGGGCGAGAGGCGGGGGTACGCCCTGGACGAGTCGCCAGCTCATGACAGGGCGCAACCATTCACACTCACTTTCACACCTACATGTAATTTAGAGTCACCTTAATTAACCTATGGAGTGCATGTCTTTGTCCTGTGGTCGGGAGCCGGAGAGTGTCCGCACAGACACAGGGAGAACATGCAAACTCCACACAGAAAAGCGCCTGCCCTGTGAGGCAACAGTATTTACCACTGCACCATACAATTACATGCTAAACTAACTAATATTGTGAACATTACAGTAAACAGCATGTCTTCTCAGAAAGTTAGCAGTGAAATGTAGCATACTGATGTTAGCGTTTAGCTCAAAGCACCATTGTGCGATGCTATCATTGTTCCTCTAATCTAATACACCTTGAAGCTCATATGCCACTTGCTATTGACCAGTTTGGTCTGGTTAGGTGCTCTGTATAACCCGAATCTGTTAACAGAACAAAACATGCTCTGTTTGGACATATTTTGCAGATTTTTATAGCTGCAGATGGAAAAAAAAAACTCTTGCGATGTGCCTGCTCGAGCTCGCAATGTTCTCTGAAACCTGCTTGAGCTGCTCAACAGCTTCATCAGCACTTAGGATCCTGTGTTTTGGTGACATTTTTCCAGGTCAAGTGTCAGATCTTAGCGCAGACGCTTGCTGTGATGTATGGAAATCTAATTTCTACATAAGTCTTTAGGTGAGGGGAGTTTCGTACAGCAGGTCTTGAGTTGGTGGTCTCCAGTGATGCTGCTTCCTTCTATGTGCAAGCACATACAAGACTTGTTCTGGGTTTTTTTTCTGTTATTTTTTAACATTTTTAATTAAAGCCAGATTATGTTTTCCACTTCTTAAAGAAGCCTAGTGAAAATCACACACAACAAAGTGGAAACGGCTTGGCCAACGCTAATGCTACTACGCCGACTGGAATGTATGTAATCCCATGTAGGAATATGTGTGTGTGCGTGTGTGTGTGTGTGTGCGGACCGAGCGCAGTGGGCCAAAGACCTGGCATGTGAACTCTTGCGGATTAGTACTCCACTTTCTAGGGGCCGCAGGGGCCAGGTCAATACAGAAAACGGCGGTGCGTGTCAAGGACACACACATAACGCCTTTACGTACACGCAGACACACACTCGAACGTGTGCGTGGCGGGGTGCCAAAGTGGGTGAAAAACACACGTTAAGAGGTGCACTGCAGGTCACTGCCAAAGACAGAAAGAGAGCGTATTTGTTCAACTGCATTTCCGGGTACATGTGGGTGTGTTTGTGTTCCTGTGCAGCATGTCTGTAGTCATGTGCAGAGTGGTGTGTGCGTGTATCCGAACATGTGTACGTGCATGTCTTTGTATGTGCGCTCAGTGGTGTCCGGCAGGGGGCTGTAGCTGTAGGTCTTGTTTATGTAGTCGGAGGGTTAAAGGTTAGGGGCGAGCGGGGCGGAGCCTGGGTCCGCTCTGGGGCCTCCAGTCTCCAACACCATTCAGCCACTTGACTAATGGCTCAGGGGACGAGGGTGTTAAGTCTCGATCTGAATCTGTTTTCCTCGCTCCCTCCTTTTGTCTCGCATACACGTACGCGTTGCATTCAGGTGCTAACGGACTTTTAGACATCGGGCCGCAAAAACTTAGATAGCAAACACTTACACAAAACAATCTTCTGTGCGTCTTCAAATTTCAGCAATTAACAGACGGTGTGATGTTAGTATGGTGTTAGATTTGAACGTGTGTGTGTGTGTGTGTGTGTGCACAGAAAGAAAAGGTCACTGTACCTGGAGATCCTGCCAGCGATTCGGCCCTACTGACAACAAACGTACGAGACAGGGACAGAGGCACTTCACGGGAGACAGGGACGATACAAGAGAAGAAAAGAAAGAGGAGAGTCTGTCAAAATTGAGAAATAATAAATACATATGCACAAATAGCAAACCAGATTAAATCTGGTAGAGAAGCACCGGCGATATAGCCACAACAGGAGCGAAGTGTCGCTCAGCTGCGCTGCTACTGAGCAGCCACAGACGAAGAAACAGAAAATGCCCCATCATAAAGTATCTGATTTCTGACTGCTGGGCACCTGCACTCGCGCCACGAAGGTCATTCTGCTATTTCACCAGTAGGTGTCTCTCAGATCCCACCGCCCATGTGAATCAGGATAGTTGGGAAAAAGGCTGAGAATAGTACTGTAGTTTATGAATGAACTGAGAGGACTGAGCGGATCGGTAGGCGACGCTTTTTCATGATGTCACTGCAGGAGAGCCTCGTCAGCCTCGCAGTCATTGTTCATCGACATTCATCGAAAGGAAACGAACGCTTTTATAATCCGCAGATCTTGAACCGATGAGGTCTTTGCTCGCTTGGTGACTAACACAAATGGTAAGTGGGACACTGTGACGAATGTAGGACATAGAGGTGACACCGAGGTGATTAGCTTTCATCAAAACATTGCTAGACAGGTCAAGTTACAACACGGCAGGTTTGACGTACACTGCTGCAAAAATCTTGCTTGTTTATAACATCAAGCAATGTGCAATGGTCTTATATCTGTATCAGGAATCAAAATATGTTTCTCTACAAAGCCCTTTTTTCATTTAACACAAGAAGCCAAAGTTGGCACTGTGGACACATTTCAGTGAGGTGCTTTGTTTGTATTGGACATAAGCTACAGTACATCTCAGGTTGTTTTTATACTTTACTCACTAACAACATCTCAATCCAACAGAGGCTTTTCCAAACTTTTGATGAAACACTCAAAGAAACTCGACGGTCCTCTTACTCTGAACAAAGGCCGGGTGTGTCAGAGATCTTACCTGGCGAAGCTGTCAGAGCCATCATCCCATAGAAGGAGAACGGCCCCGCTTCAAACTTCATCCCCTCTTTTCCTGCCTCCACCTCCACCTTCCCCTGTGACGGATAAGATACAGAGATGACAACATCTTATTTAAACGTCACATCATATTTCAAATACAAATTTGTCCACGTGTTAAACTGCGAATAACAAGTTTAACTACACGTCTTACTCATCTTTTTTATTACACATTTTATTTTGAATTAAAAATATATTTATCCATCCTGCCTGTGAGTTTGGAACAAATCTAACCACCCTCCCCTCTTCACTTCTTGTAGATCGTCTATTTGAAAGCACCAAATCTGATCCTGAAACATGGCCCCAAGGGTAGTGACCCAACACTTGTCCTACTGGATCCAGGGATATCACACACACATATTGACTAAATGGACTGAAAATATACAAAATATGCGAGCGCCAATCTATTTAAGTGGAGTTCCAGCTGCAGTCCAAGTACTGACGTTAACTACATGCATGTTTTGTGACTGCAGTGTTTCACAGACTTCCCTTGATCTGTGCAAAGAGCTGATACTCTCCCTAAGGCCGAAGACTCTGTGCGTGACACCAGCAGCATGTTCAGATACAGAGCACAGGTTTTTCAAACGGTAAGGCCACTTGAAGGTCAGCAGCACAGTCAGTTTTGATCTGCTTTTGAATAAATAATTGTAACTCTAGATCAGGATTTCTTTTAGGTGTCTGCAAAGAGAGAGAGGAAGGGAGAAAAGAAGCGGGATGGGTGTGCGGTAGAACCGCTACTATCTTTACATTGTGAAGTGCAGTAACACCACACACGTACCAAACACATATTTTGCTTTCTGTTAGCGGTGTTGATGACAGCTAACTGTGTTTTGTCTTCAGCCAGGCGTTTGTGTCGCTAAGTTTACCTATGCTATTGTTGCTTGTTTTAATCCACACTGCCCTGCAGTACAGTCATACTATGCATACCTTTTTTTGGTATTGGTAGGCCCCTGTGGGAACAAACCTGCAGTACGGCTCAGTTAGATGGACGACAATAGTGTGAGAAACTGTAGGACGAGTTGTACTGACAGCAGCATGTAACCTGCCTTAAATGGGTTCAGCGTATCGTGTAGTGTAGTTTCCTGAGGTGCAAACACCGTGACAAATCTTGTTGTTTTGTGGTGGGTCAGACTGGGATAATGTCTTCTCACTGTGCCCACATACCTGCAGTATGAGGATGAAATAATCCACCGGCTTGTTCCTGTGGAAGAGGTAGTGCTCCGCCGCCCGCTTGTTCTTCTCATCGTATTTCAGCTCCTGGATGACGTTTGGATGCTTTAACAAGCGCAGCAGAATCTTTTCTGACATTTGCACCGGTGCGAACGGTTCGACCTCTGAAAAGACAGAGAGGGAGAATAATCATTACCGTCCAACCGATACCAGGTTATGGGGCTGACACCAATATCAGCATTATTTGGATAAAAATAAAAATACCGTGACAACAATCCAGTTATATATTGGCCAGCTGTCAATGAACGATTCTGATGTGAAACTAAAATTCAGCGACAAAACATGCAAATAGATCTACACATGCAAGTGGCTTTCATTTTTCAAGGTACGGGAGAAAAAGCCTGGATTGTGCTGACCTGTTGTACAACTGGTGGAAAACGTTTGACTTAAGGATGATAACTCGAACTTCTCTTTTTCCCTTTTTTAAATTTAATCACATATGACTAAAGTTCAGTAGTCGTTACAGTCCAGGTGAACATCCCCGCCTAGTATCTAAGTGCCCGTCACTGCCTCCCATCCAGGTCATGGACCACTTTGCTTTAAAAAGACTTTTTATAGCATCTAACTTGATGTCACCTGTTTGTTTCTTTTACTACTCCGTTCTACTTCACAGCCACAAATGCTGCTCTGTTTGTTAAATGATTCACTCAGTCTAATGTGTTAAATGCATCTTATTTTATTAGATACATTTTTTCATTCGTTTTCTGTTTCAGGTCTCCTAAAATCCCCACAGGCGTGGCTGTAATTGTTACGTCTCGGTCTGCTGATTTCTGACTGCAGTGTGAAATTCTTCTTACTGTTGGATGTCATTTTTATGAATGAAACAAAGACAAAGATAGTAATTTTATATGCATTAATGATAAAATCTGGATGTACATGCACGTCCCTATGAACACGTTCAATTCATCAGGTTGAAGCAAGCAAATCACGACAAGTTTATTCAGCGAAAAACTAAAAAAAAAACTATGAGAAGTTTAGGATGAGGCCCAATGTTTCTTCATATTATAATTTTATTATTCTATATACTCTCTGTACACATTCTATCTACTACATGTCTGTGTGTACTCCTGATCTTCCTTTACGTCTCATTAAAGAGTTGATTTCGCAAAACCTAAGTTGACACACTGTATTGTATTTAAATGAATAAAACTAACTTGAGTGGACAACAAAATAACAAAATTTAATCTTCCGCTCTTACTGTCGGTTTTAAGCTGTTACTGCATCTGTCAAACGTGCCCAACAACTCATTTCTAACTTTTAAACACTGTAATCAGATTGTGACTGGTCTGCTTCAACCACCTAATGGGCCAATCAGCTTCTTCAACTCAGCGGCGGTGATATGTGTCAGCTGGCTGCTGGCTCCACCACCAGGAACTAAACTCCCTAATAGCCTTTAGAGGAACTTAATCAACGCTTAGCTGCTAGGTCAAAGTTCTAAAGCAAACCTTGCAAACCTGCAAGGAGGCTGTAGTCAACTGCTGCTGCTGCTGCTGTAGTAGTAGTAGTACTTGGATATTCTGCAGCCTGTTCAGAAATCCATTTCCCAAGGGAAAGCGGGTGAAATAGTTCACATTTTACACTAAGTATGCCGACTTGTGTGAGAACCTCGATCATAGGCCAAAAATGCTGGACGTGATGTCACCGAGGAACGAGAGTAAGCAAACAGGGTGGTGTTTTTAAAGCTGTGAGCTAAGATCCCAACATGTAACCTCCAGTGCATGACACGCAAGCAAATAGACGCCTGCGTTTTCTTTCTTTTTTTTCTTCTTCTTCTTTTTTTTTTTTTTTTGGATCGGCGCACAGTCTACACAGACATCCCGTGCCGCGCTCCCGAGAGGCCTACCACCTCTTCACAAACACACACACACATGCAAACCAACACCCTTGTTGTGAGTCCTCACACAACTCATTCCCTCACACACACACACACACACAAACAACAGATACTCATTCTACACACATACTCACTCCTCCCTACACCCACTTGCCCAAAACTCAAAGCCCATACAGGCACATACACACACAAACAGCTCTCGCTCTCACACACACACACATACACGCACACACACACACTTTCCCCACAGTGAGGGGCTGAGGGCACACTGGGGGAAGTCAAGCAGCAACGCAGCCCACTTGCCTGTTGCTAGGAAACGCAGGGTAGCCAGCAGAAGCTGAGGTGATATTTTAACCTTCATTTCATTGTCGGTAGGCTTGAAGGCCGAGAAATCCTGCTTCCTTTCCCGATGGGTGATTTTCTTCTTCGTCTTGTTGTCAGCTGAGGGGGGGAAAATGAAAAGTCGAGCGTAAGACAGACAAACTTTTGTGCAACAGGAAAAGGACGATCGACTCCACAGATATCGAGCGAGTCCTCCCGGGTCATCGGGTGACTAAACTTGAGTTACCCAAAGCTTATTGCTTTTTCGAGAAATGTAGCTGTGGCGTTCTTCTCAGAACTAAAAGAGAGCTATAGGGGGCTACACTGTTAGCTTACCACATTCTTAGCATTACTTCAAGCCATATGCATTAGGGCAACAAATAGACTGGCACGTATTTCATGTCCCTTACCATGAGAGGTGCTCATGGTATGACACATGACACAGAGTTTACAGTTTGACAGGGAAGAAACTTTTAAGAAGTAAAATAAATAATGACTATTTAACCCTCCATAGGTGTAAAAACTTTTTAAAACAGTATTACATTGCACAATACAAATAATTTCTTAATTGAAAAATATAAAGTAGTTATTTATCTTATGTAATCTTATGTGTGGGCTGAGCACACACTTTACTGATATGCAAACTGATTTTACATTTCTGGAGCAACATTTTTAACACCACTATTAACGTTAATCTACATATAATGTCAAAGAGGTCACTCATAGTGATGAATCCGCAGCTCCCGCAGCTCTTTATCATTTTAGCATCTTTCAGCTCTTTGTTTTGGTTTTCCCGCCACACAACTCGACTGTTTCTTTTCAGTCTCACAGCTCTCATCAGTGTTTTTTTTTTCCAGACAAATCTGTAAAAAGAACAACCTGCACACTACCTCCTCAGCTCCTAACAACAGACAGACACAGTTAGCGACTAGATGGTGAACATTTAGTCGCTAAAGAGGCTGATACTTCAGTATCTCAGTAGTCGGTGGAGAGCAAATTAGAGCTACAAAGGTAGATATTACTGCAACAAGTTTGTCAGGTGGACACAAACACAACTCCAAATAACTGCTAATGCTCTGACAGTTCAATGTTAAAGTCGTTACGGCTAACGCGTTAGCAATCAGATCCTTGTTTACACCTACAGCAGACATGGAGCAACAAGGACATTATGTTTAAGTTGCGTACAGTTGGTTTATCAGAGCTTTTTTCACTTACAGTGTTGATGACAGCAGAATTTTAGGGCGGCAAAACCAAAACATTTCCCTGAACATTTCCCTGACCCTCAAAGGTGATAGGTGATAGTTCTCTGTGGGCTCATCGATATAAAAATATTGATCAGTGCAGCTTTAATTGTGGATTTTAATGTATGCAAAGTGACCAAATTTAGCTACAATTAAATCTTTTCCACATTCCTTTATCATGACACATTACCATTACACACAGTTATAACCATTTATCATAAAACCTTTGTTAATGGTCAAGCAGAGCTGTTACACAGAGCCCGACCGCTGTGCTTGGGTCATTGCTTGGAGCAGGTCACAGATTTTAGACTGCTGCTCTGACTGCCTTGAGGTCTCATAGAAGTATGAGAGGGGAACCTACTGTACAAGTCCGTCTCGTCCAGGATCTCTGACTTGATGATTTCTTCAATGACGTCCTCTAGGGTGACGATACCCAGAACCTCATAGAAAGGGTCTCCCTCACCCTCATTGTTCACCCTCTGAACTATGGCCAGGTGTGATTTTCCTAGAAAAACATACATGCACACACAGATACACAGAGACAGGTTATAAAATTAGGTTCATATCATGATAAAGAGAGGTAAATATAGGCCAGGCTGTGAAGGGATTACAAGGGGATATTTTAGTGTGATTTAACCTGTATCACAGGTGTTTTATACTGTGAAACAGAAACAGGAACTTTAAATCACTCATATATAGACAGATAGTCTGACTGTCATAACAGGGATGCAGTCTGACAATCCACAGGTGACACATTGTGATCTGAAGGACAAACTCGGAACAGCCAGAGATACAGAGATACAGACAGAGTGACAGTCAAACAGCCTTAAATTTCATCATACAAATCCCCTTAGCCCTCCCTCCCTTCACATCTGTGTTTCCCAGGACCCTCCTGTGAGCTGTACCATCTGAAAAAACTGCCGTGTATGCAGAGAATACTGTCAAGCAAAACGCTAAACAAATTCTTTGCCTTTTCTCAGCTTGTGATCATTTAAAAGGAATTTTCCAGAGGCCCGGGCTAATATTAGCCCCTGCAAAATGAAGTTTCCATTCCGCCCCGGCGATATTCTCACCGAGCGAAGGAACAGACCGGGCGAAGCCTCCACTGTGTGATCAGATTGTCTCGAAATGGGCCGTTTGCATGCAGATACACCTGGGTGTAAATAATGGAGGACGCCAGTGCGCCTGTGTGCGTACGTGTGCATGCACGTGTGTCAGCTCGCACAAAGTGTATGGGTGTGCGAGCGTGACGCGTGCGTGCATGTGTGTTTCTTTTTGGAGAACACCGGTACATCACTGAGCCGGTGCTCAGATGCTGTTTCAGCTAATGCCGGCGCTGCTTTGGTGCAGACAAGCGCAGACTGAGGGCTGATCACTCAGAGTGTTTTATTGCACTGCACCTCGCTGCTTCCTCGCAACACTATGACAACACGCTGATGTGCGGGGTACAGAGCCGGAGAGTCTGAATGTGAGAACGCTGTGAGCATTAGACGCAGAATTGATGCTTTCAAGAAACACACTCAGGTTACACCTAATAGGATGGCAGAGTAAGATCCCCAAAGAGAGATATTAATAATGTAAACACCAAAAATCCACCGTTAGAAATTTGCCATTGCAAACAGTTGCAAAATATTCTTCCTATTATTTTCAAAGTGTCCAGTAGTGTTCATATTTCTATTAAGATGTCAATGACATCTTAAGCACGTCTCTTTATTACTGAGGGTTGGGTTTAACTAGGACAAACACAAATGGAGCTTGAGTGGGTTACAGCAATCAGGCCTCAGAAGTCCTTGAGCAAGCAATTACTATAAACTGCCCAGAGAGGGAAAGGCAAATGGAGAGGCCAGCGCAGCACAGTGAAATAATCAATGCTCGCTTCCTTCTCTTTAATGGCATCTCCTCCACCAGTGTCTGGTTTGGAAGAGCTTCCAAATTTAGTCTTCAAGGAAAAATTGTGTTTTGTTTTTCCTTTAACAAGTGTGAACTGAAGATTCAGAAAATATCCCAGCAAAGTCTGTCTGATTTCAAATGATGATATCACATAAGAAAAAAAAAATCCAGCACTCTTCTTTACATTCCCACTTTGTGGTCACCAGTGGTTGCAGCCAAAAAAGAGACAGACAACAATAAAAGTTAAAGGTCATGAATTTTACTTGAACAAAATCTCCAATCAAATTACAAAAATATCATTATTGATGTTGTGACAGACCTAATTTCAAGATTCGATTGTCCAAAGTATCATTACAGTCTCCTGTATTTGTTTCATGTCATTTAAGGAAGAGTTCAACATTTCGTCGAGTAGCATAGCTTAGCATGCTAAGCTAAACAGCTTCTTGGATGAGAGGTGAGGCGTCTTCACAGATCGACAACCTGCAAGTCCAGTTGCTCGAGATTTAACCGCTCTCGAAGCAAGATGACCTGGACAACTGGGAACCCTCACAGACTTGATGCTAAGCCAAATGAACCAGCTTCTCGTCAGTCTCTCGGCAGAAGCAAGTATTAACTCTTCTGTTTACGTATTACGACTGTTCTAACTGATACATCATTACTGTAACTACTGTTAACAGCTAGCGAGGGGACCTAGGATAGAGATTATACCGAAGGAACTTTCATGTTCAAGAATCCGGAGCAGAAAATGTTTGTTGTTTTCCAAAGTAAAACACTGATTAATATTTAACAGAGAATTCCCCAAATCAGCAAAAATTAAATGCTCTTTAAATGCCCTAGAAAGTAGACAAAATAAGAGAAAACGTCTGAACAAGGCAACACCACAGACCATGACCCCAACAATTAAAAGTTAGAAGTGAGATTCATTCAATAAATCATGAAGTATCTTCTGCAGGGATGCAGTATTTGAATATATTGTAACACTGGTCTTGTTAATGCGTCCACCTGTGCGTATAGGAATGACAGGTTCAACGTTATGAGAGGAAAAGGAACAACCAATGGAAATGTGTGTCAACATAACCTCACCTTTCTGACACGAAACAAGGCCTGACCTCCGACCTTTATGTGAGGTAACTGATAAGAGCCGAGATCGACACACACACAATCTGTTCTGCTCTTGAAGCAGCAGCGTGCTCGCGGCCACTAAACACACAAATGTAACGGCGCGGCTCGCTTGTTTGACAAGTTAAACTAATCCCGTCAGGATGTTTGTCCACATGAAGAGCACTTTCAGTCACCTCCCTTTCTACTTTACTCGGGGTTAACTATTAGAGATGACCTGTTGTAAGTGCTCTAACAGAGGGCGCGAAGGTCACTGCTTAGAAAAAAGAAAAAAGGAATGAGAGGAAAAAACTGAATGGGGAGTTATTCAGTAGAAGTGACAGAGAAAAGCATGTTTATGCAAGTTTAATAGTGTTTATTCGTCTCTCCATCGGATAAACGCTATTAAACTTGCATTAAGCTTGACTTGGAATAGAAGTCAACAGGAAGATCACACACAGGCCGTTCTCTTTGTATTATTTTGGATATTTTCTATGGAAATCATTATTTTGAGTTAACTTGTGATGCGTAATGTTTTGAGTGGACATTGTGCTAAACTAGTGTCGTGGCTCTAGGGATGAAAATGTCACGTAGTCGGCTGAATGACCACTTTACTAACACCTACTGGATGGGGTAAGGGTTGTCTTTATCTCCGTAGCTGTGGAGTGAAGCCAATGCTGACATGCAATAAAACAAAACATAAGTTTAAACAAATATTAGCTACCTGTGTCTTAACCTGCCGAGAACCTCGGTGGCTATGAAGTGAGACCAGTGTGGAAGTGCCAAAAACTGCAGTTCCTTGAACGGCCACTTGAGGCTGGCTACAGAATGAATCAATCTCCATAAACCCCTATAATAAAATGTCCATCTTCACAACAGAAATAAACATGTTTACAGCCTGGTACAAAAATCTGTTTTGGTCTCTATAGATAATTTTCCCAATCATGAAAACTTCACTGAATCTGGATTTTTTTTTAAATCTCTCCAGTTTAAATAATGATAAGGCTTTAAGTTAATCATAATTATCAATGTGATTTTTGGCATGACTGCCAACATGGCAGTGGTCAGAGCCATCACACTCTGAGCTCCAGCTGTCTATAGTGCTAACTTGACGTTACCTCACTTTTTGTTCAGAGTGGTGTTCAAGTACTCCTCATTATCAGTTGTAGTTACTTTGGTGATTCTACATTTTTCATGTAGCACAATTTTCAGTTCAGATTTTAGCCAAACACCTGGGAAACTAATGACATTGCCATTAGCATCCACTGTACTTTGCGTGCAGACCAGACAGACGTATCTCAACCTTTGAAAAGATGTAAAGATGGAAGATGAAGTGGATCTAAACAGGAGAGTCGAGAGTCAGAGCGACCTGCACATCGTTAGAACCATTTATGAAAAAAAAAGTGGATATCCATGTTCGCTCACAATCACTGTAAGTCAATTTCAAATATTAGACTGATGATTAATGACTGTGTAACTGTGTTTCAATGCAGGTTTTCGGACATATAGAATTTCACTGGACAGCGACGAGATGTTAGCATGCCAACACATTAAACTAAGATTGTGACAATTTTACTAGTTGTTGAAATATTTTAATTATTATTTGGTTATTTTAGGATGTTGGATAGCATTATGCATATTGCAATACATATGTCAGGAGTAGTTAAGCCATGTCATAGTGAGAAAAACAGGCATCAGAGAATCATTTGGTAAAACTGGACTTTTTGTCTTGCTGACAATCATCTCAGGGTCATGGATGGACAAATAGATCTGCATACTTTCCTACTTTAATTGCATTACTGCTATTTGATGCCATTTACAAAACATACAGGAGAGACTGTTTTATGTAAATGAAAGTTTTGAGAACTGTGTCCATGTAAACTCCTCTGCTGGTGTTGTTGTCTGCAGTCTATCCAAAGTCTATTTCTGTCCCCGTCAACGTTACACACACACACACACAGACACACACACACATCTTTTGCACAGTAGCTCCACGCTGCATCATTTTGTCTCACTGTCTCACAAGATGAATGCATACTTTTCAGTTTCCCACAAGGACAAAATGCCACATAAGCGACAGGAAAAAATGCAGCTTCTGTCTTCCATAAATATATTATGAGACAATGACAGCCTGTTTATTCATAGCTCTTTAGCTGCTGTTATGGCAGTGCGTTCTGTTTTGTAGGGGGGAAGGCGGGGGACTGGAGGTAGAGTGGGGAGGCTGACCCTCTGGACCCTCTGGAGCCTGGAACTTGGAAGTAGGCCATGGGGAGAGCGTGTCCTTGAGAAGACCAGTCGTCTGGGGTCCTATAAGCCACCACTGCTGCCTGACATCTGGGGCTGTCTAGCTGGGCTGAGGCTGAATGCATGCTGGGTAGTCCAGCACACAGGCATGCTGCACACATCAGGGTCGGGGGTCAATTCACTTTTCTTTTTCACTATTTTTTCGCAAAGTTTTTTTTGGGTCAAAAACTGCAACACTTTAGTCATTTAAACATTTCTGAGAATGATGGTTGAGTCATTAGACCTATAAATGGCTGTTTCAGTTTACACACACACACACAGAGGATTATTTGGTTTCCCTTAACAACAAAGAGGCAGATGACTATGGTACCAGGAAGTGCTAAATCTCACTGAGGAGACATTCAGGGACCAACACACGTGTTCAGTTGTGTGCATTAAAACACTGGCTGCAAAAAAGATGAAGATCCGCATCAAGCGATCTGCTCCACACAGCTCAAGCCCCATTCATTTTTAAAAACATGTTCAGGTTTAACTGCTTTATTTTATCTGCCTTTTGTTTGTTTTTTTAACATCTTTTATGTTTACAACAACTTCTCCCCGCCTGTTTACAGGTGAGGTCACAGATGCTAGCAGCTGTGTGAAGCTTGAGCTAAATGCTAATGGTGGAGCGCTAACATACTCACTGTGACAATGCTAACATGCTGATGTCAGGCAGGTGTAATGTTTACTAGGTTCATTGTCTTAAAGTGTTAACATGCTAATGCTAATTAGCACAAAAACTAGCTGCGGAGGCCTTAAACAGCTCCCACCATGTAAGAAGGAGCGCTGCCACAGGTCCTTCATTCCAACAGCTGTAAGACACACAGCATCACTTTATGACTTTATTCAGCTTGGCTTTTTTTCTATATATTTCTTCTTTATGAATAATTTATTATCAACCTTGAGTATATGAGCTGCTGTGATAAGTGCATTTCCACTAGCTTGACTTATCTTATCTTAGTTTGTACTAAAATGGTGGAACAACTGTCCAACTGACTGCTAAACCATGGCTTAAATTGGGCATGAACTTTAAAAGTCCCACCATATTACATTAAATTGTGAATAATGTGTGTAAATTAGACATGAGGTCCCTTCATTCTCAGAAAAAACACACAGAATATGACTCTTGCGTTGGACACATTCACTTGAGCATAGCCGTGCAGATTGATGGCACACAATGGTTGCAGACGAAATGAGAACCGGGAGAAAATAATAGTTCAAGTCTAAAAACATAACTTTTAATGGCCAGTGTGCCAAAAGTGTCTGTCGCCACAGTAATAAATACAGCGGAAAATACTCAGCTGAGAATACAGCAATATTTTCAGAGGGCTCATTTCACCCTTGCCCAAATTAAAAGCACTCCAGTTCTTGATAGCTGCACCGAGCCAAACCAACAATCCATTTATCCATCTATCCATCTATCTGTCCATCCATCCATCTATTATCCATCTATCCATTCATCTGTAATCCAAAGCCAAGCCTGAGAACCTCCACTCAGGCCTTCAGAGACCGAGCCGTGTGCTCTTTTCCACCATTCCCAGCTTATTTATGGAATGCAGCTTTGTCATATTTTTCCATAGCGCAATTTTCCCCTATAAATAGGCATGTAAGGCTCTGAGCTGGGGCGGGAGTATGAGGGGTCAGTATCTGTTGTGGACACTCATCACTGCCCCCCTCCCTGTCTTGTTCTCCCCCCCTATTTTTCCAAATATTTGAGCACTGACAAATATAGTGCAATGTTAGGGTGATGGGAACCCACTGGACAGTCTTTCTTCTAAATCTACCTCCAGTGAAAGTTTCCAGTCATTCTGACCCATTTTTCCATTGACATGGGCAAAACCTTAACCCTGATGCCAGTAACATGTCGCCTATTTAAAGCTTCATTTACATAAACATTTAGTCTGATTACACATGCAATAACACAATTCTGTGTCTCAGACAGTATTATTGGGAGACACAAGTGGAATGTGTGTCTGTCTGTAAGTTTGTGTGTATAAGTGTCTAGTGTTGAGTGTGTTTAGATAACACAGATAAATGAAATGCTTTGTGAGGCATTCGTAAGATTAATACAAATAAGGAAACAAATTAATCTCAATTGGGCACTTAAAGGGGAAGTCGGGCTGCTGCTCTGGAGAGGTTTTGTAAAATTCTGAGAAAGGTGACGTCCCTTAAAAGATTGAAGGGACTCTAAGGTTCCCTCACTCACAATGTTTTGATCTGACACACCTGTCAATAAAGATTCATTGTGTGCGCGAACTGTGTTGAGACAGGTACCTGTAGAGATTACAAGTTGGGTGCAGAGTTTAGAAGAAGTTGGTATTTACCTCAGAGTATTTGTTTGAGATCACTGACAGGATAAAGAAAGGATGTTGAGATGATGTGTTGTCACTTGCAGGTTTGCGGTCAAAATTTAGATAGAATCGTATCGACCAATGAAAAGATGTTTTGTTACATCATATACGTAAAATATAAAGAAGAAAGATGGCTTTGGATAAATAACGTTTCACATATTGATCATAGACAGTATAAAGAATGGACGTCGTACCCATGATGTCACCTACAGGTTTCTGAAAAGCTACCGTGCCGCCATGTTGGCAGTCCTGCAAATGGCTAATCTAAAAATCAGTAAAGATGTTGATCGTCTGAGGCGAGCTGAACGATCAAATAATCCACCTGTAAGGGCACCCACCTGTCAATCAAAGCAGTAATTATGCATAACTTTAAGCCTTAATATAATGTGAACAGGTGCGTTAAAAAGAAAGTTCAGACCCAGTACACTTGTCATCAACAGGGATTGAAATTAGCTATAGAGACCAAAACTGTTTTTTGTACCAGGCTGTAAACATCTTTATTTCTGCTGTGAAGTTGGACATTTGAACATGGGGGCTGTTGATACTTCTGCAAACATGAATGCATTTTTAAGTCAGATTTACCTTTCAGCTTGTTTGACGTGGTGGGCCAGCATATTACTGAGTGTGCACGTGTGTCTTAGCAGAACTCTAATTCTTGTCTTAGTGTAGTAGTCGGTTGGTATCCCTCAGAATGGGAATACTACATGATGGGAACGCGGTCTGCAAAGTAGCTTAGCAGCAACATACGTCATTATTAAAACAGTCAGTCAGGCACTTTCTCTCCAGTTGCCTTAGAAGGAACACAAAGGCAACAACAGGACTCAAAGATATCAGTATATTTAAGGTCAGGAAAAATAATATGACAATGGCGGGGCAGGGTGTTCCACAAATATTTTTCCTGTTTCCCCACTTTTCCTTTTTTTAAATTCCAACCATAATGATCCTCAACAAAGGAACACAAGAGTCATTTAGATAATTAAATAGTGCTTTGGTATTCGTTTCATTAAATCTTGCTGGAGATTTTATAATTCTCTTCTTTATACACTGTAGCAAGTTGTGAGAAACTGTGTTTGTCCATCTGTTTGGTATTGGGAATGAATACTAAATCCTACGTTTACCTGAGCATCAGTGGAACAGTTTGGCCTGTTGTGCCAAAAAAAAAACTGGCAACATTTGTGCCCCAGTGTTTTGTGCTTTCTCCTTAACACCATTCATAAATTGCTCTGGAGCTCAGATCGTATTAATCGTCACTGTTTCACGGAACCATGCTCAACTTGAAGAGGAGAAGTCCGAGAGGAGAGCACTTCATTTTCTTGTTGTAAACAAGAAGACTTCCATAGTCTCAGGACAGAGATGGACACTGGCAATTACACTAAGTTACAGGGAGGGTCTGTAAATCACTGGCCATCTTGAATGTGCACACACACACACAGACGCACACACACACACACACACACACACACACACACACACACACAAAAACACACACAGTTCAGGAAAAAGACCAAGCTAAACAGTCCTTGACAAGCAGGCACAAAGAATTACAGCTCTATCTATATTTAATGTCACCACATTCACATATCCTACAACTATTACATTTATGTAATGTACAATGTGTACAATATGTTACTGCTGACACTCAATACAAGTGTGTGAGAGCACGGAGACTGAAATGACTGCTACTGTCCTAAGAGGACCTGTAACAGTTTTAAAAACCCGGATGGACTGAGCCTGAAGTAACAACAGATCGAAATCACATAAAATAATTATAATAGTGTCGTACTATAAACGAGGAACAAACAGATGGCAGCTCCCAGCCACTACACTGATATTAGATTAGCGACAATTCAGCTTCAGCAACTATCACCACAAAGGGAGATTTCTTTACGGTGGACATGTAAGCGTTCTTATTATAAAAGTGGTCATGGGAAATGTAGTTGCCCGCATATAACGAGATATGGTGGTCCACAGCAAGTCAGAAGCTTTTCGCAAGTTCACTGTATTGTTTTTGTAAAACAACAAATCATTCATCATCAACACCGGGAAACTGAAATGCACCATAATGCTGCAAGGATTATTTCTGTGTGACGTAAACCAGCCTGTTGTTTGAGTTCAATCACTGATGTTTTGATCCCTGTGCTGTGCTCGGCCTTTGGGTCAAACAATACAGTTAGCAAGACACGGACTAATCATTGTAGTGCCGAGAAGTTAAGTCTGCTCACAGCTCCTAACCGTCATTAAGGGGCCTTGGTCACAAGATCACTCTGCTGCTACTAGCCAGTGGTGTTTCACTACACACACACACATACAGTACAGTCACACACACCCACACATACACGCACGCTCACACTGCTGGAATGACATTGTTGTTCATTCAGAGAAGCAGCTTGCTGTCGTAGCTGGCTGCGTTTGTTGTTGAAAGGTCCCCTGGGTGGAGATTCCTTTGGGCCTCAGTCATAAGGAGAGGCATCAATGGGAAACCAGTGGGGATAAATGAATGGGCCTGTGGTCAGGTGCTGCTCTGTTATGTGAGTGTTTCAACTGCTGAATGGTGAGCATATCACACAACGATGACAAGAACTCAGTAGCAAAGTAGCAAAACACATGAAACTGTGTTAGAAATGTGAAGAGTTTGAGCAAAACAAAACCGTCTTCTTATAAGCGTCAAATATTAGTTTACCAGAGCTTAAATGAAATCAGTCAAAGTGTTTAAATCATCATGTTTCATCACTTATTTCTGAATCTTTCCATTTGGTCGAGGTTGGAATTGTTTGGCTGCTCACATCTGCACTGGCAGACGTTAGCGTACTTTCTTTGACATCGCTCAAAGAAATGCTCTAACTTGGTGCGACAGTGACACCCTGGACGTAAGGTCAAAATGTGCATCTGCAGTCGGTTGCACTTTGAATAAAGTGTGTGTTATCTCATGCTGGTGGACCGTGCTGAGTCAAGAAACACATGAAGATCTAATAAATGCTTTCACATGGTCCTTTACATGAATATTATATTTCCTGTCTGATTCCACGGTTTTGTACTAGGGGAGAGATGATCAATATCAATCTCTTTTCGGTGCATTAAGTGCAGAGCAGAAATGGATGTTTAGGCTAGCTTAGCATACAGACTGGAAGCTGGGCAAAACAGACAACCTGTCTCAGTGCAGAGTGGAAGTAAGCCTACGGAGAGCTTTAGGTTGTGTCTCGTCACGTGACTTGTACTTCATTTGTTCAGCATATATTTGTTGGAACAATAAATGCTGGATGTGTTTTACAGAACCAGGCTAGGCACTTCCATGCTACTAGTCTTGATGCTAAGCTAGGCTAAACACAAACTTAGAGCAGCTCTGTACTTGAAAGTGAATATTATATTCAATTTCTGCAGTGTTCAGACTATGTAACTTTTTACAGAAGAAAAAAGGCAGATAAATAAAAGATGAATCCATTAGCAATGCAACACAGTCTTACAGCTACAGCCTTTCGTGTTCTTTTCAACTTGGTCTTCTGTTCCAGATAAACATTTCAATAGTTTTATCACAAAAGTAAAACAAGCAACTGACTCGGGGGAATCTTGTAAAATGAAGGCAGATTTGCTGCGTCATTATCCTGTAATTTCCACTTCCCACAGCCACTGTGGCTGCTGTTTGGTAGAAGTCTTGCTTTATCTCACAAAACACACAGATAACACCTCATTCTCTGAATAAAAATAAACATATAAGGTAATTCTCAAAATGTTCAACATTACGACAGTTCTTCCCTGTTTTGTCCCTGTGTTAATTATCCATTTATTTCTTGTTTTTATGCCAAACATGTCATTTTAGTATTTAGAGTATTTTCTCTTTTTTCCTGAAAAATATTTCTCATGATTTGAACTTGGGGGCATATACATAAATAAATTCAATAAGTGATGATTTGAGTGATCAAAGACTGCGGATAAAGTATCATTTTTAAAAAATCTCTCCCTCATACTCTGCAGCATGATGGCTGTGGGTGGAGGAGGAAAGCCTGTATTTGTACAGCTCTGCAGCACGCCATATTTGTTGAGTTACATCCACCTTTGAGCAGTCCAATCGAATTTGAAGGATTTAATATGAAACCCATGCATAATTATACTGTACCCACTATTGTGTTTCACTTGGAAATACTGTACTTCACGCTGTGGAAGCTAAAGACACTCTTCTGTTTTAGTTTTGATTCAATCCCAGACTCCTTCAGTGTCTCTCCTGATGGTCAGACCAGCACACTGCTGCCACTGGTATGTGCGAATGAGAGCCGAACCGTGAGGTGCTCTTTGACATAAGTGCTGTATCAGTACGGTACTCACTGTAAAACCAAACTTCTTTGTGATACTGTGACAATGGTGCAATAAATCACTAACAGTTTTTTTAACGCTTCTAATAATAAACTTTGTGACTGAATATCAACAGAATCAGCAGCAGTAATACGCCTCACAGCACCGTCACCGCTGCAGCCCAATCGCTTGATGCACTCTTCACTTGTGACACAGAACCAGCGAGCTAATTAAACACCTGAAATCACACATTTTTGGCACAGAGCACTTGGAGCTTTAAAACTCATAATTAATACCTCAATAAAAACAATTAGCCGTGGCAAAATCCTTAAAGCTAGAATGAGCTAAGTACACAATAAAAAAAAAGAAAAGAAAAAAAGCTGCCGTGCTTTGTGCAATAAGCTTTGAGAGTGTGGGTTGTTCAAGAACCTCCAAGAACGTCCTGCATCCTGTGTGGTTTTTATTACAGGACCCATCCACACAACATCACCTGCCAGTACTGATCATCCTCAAACCTGGCTATCATAAACCCTCAGAATAAGAAAAATATATCAGCATTGCTTTCTAGAAACATGCACCCAACATCAATCTGAACAGTGTGTTAGGTTTCTCTGTTCAAAAGATGACCTTATGATTATATACAGCATTTCACGGTGTATTAATGGCTGGCTGAAGACTTACTGATGTGAAACTGATTTTAGTTTCTCCTTAACAGCTGTAGCTTAAAGCCATGTTAGTAATATATTAACATTTTAATGGAGTATCAATCAGCAGTGTAAAAGAGGTCCATCCATCATTTTCACTGGGATGCATCAACACCACGATTTCCTAGAAATGATCTTAATTAATACTGTTCAAACACTTACACATGGACTCAAATGTGTTGCAATCTGTGTCCTCCAAGGGAAAATCCACCCAAGCCCAGAACTGCAACTCCAATGATTCTTTGCATGTCAAAGTGAATATTCTACCAACACTGATGGCAAGACTTGAACTCGCTAAAATATATCGGAGCGCGAGCAAAATCACCATTTGCAGTGGATGCAAACAGGACAGGAATAATAATGCGAGCTGCAGGGTCAGATGTGGATGGGGTTGAAAGCTTGGAGGACTGGCTCTGGGTCTGAGGGTCAGCTGGAGCGGTGGCAGGGGTCTGCGGACCATAGTGGGGCTCTACTAGCAGTTTCCCCCCTTGCTGTTCTTTAAGTTTGGAGACAGCAGAGAGGGAACAGGCGCAGGCATACTAAAGAAAGGTGAATTACCTTAAAATACATCTAAGCGGCATCAGCGGCTATATGGCTTATTTCAGATGTGGTAGAGAACTTATGTGAAAACTGCTTTTCGTCTCTACATGTCCCGTCCATGTTACAACACGTGCTTCATTTACATTTGAATTGGTGATGAACACCCTGACACTACAGTTTTCGTGTGAGCTATTATTGGCTTTATATAAAAGTAGGAGAGGAATGACCCTGAAGTGAACAGTGTGAAACTATTTCAATTTGCAAAAACACTGCAAAAGAACATCGTGTAATGCCTGCAATGTCAGTGTTTCGCAGGGCAGAAGAAAAAAGTCACTTTCAAATGAACCATGAGACGCCACTTTCAGTGGAACTACTGTAATGATATCTATATATTCTTTGCTCGTGCTTTTATTATGTAAAATCAAATAAGCTGATGTAGTGCATTCTTAATTTAGAAAAGTTCTAGCCGTCATCCAGGGTGGATTTTCCTTTAATATTACTTTGGCAGTGTGAAGACATGAAATAGTCACATGCACTTTTGAGAATCACACTTCACGGCTCATTGGCTTTTGCTAATAAATGCTTACGGGTGGCTGCTGCCAATTTCTCACAAACCAAAACAGTGGTGTGAGAATTTTCCAAATGCCCCCCCACCAAAATGACTTTGTTTCCCACAGACATCTAAAATTCACAAGCTTTCATAAATAATTCAATCATAAGGCATCACGTAAGAGTAAGCATTAAGACCGGACCATCAATCCTTTTTTTATTGTATTCATTATTGATGTGTTTTACATGGCCAGCTGAAATGAAACACTACCGCTGCTGAAGTCTCAGAAAAGTAGGCTCCATCAGCTGATTGTGAAAAAGCGCTGGTGTCTTTCGGGCCTGTGAAGGGCCCGTCTTGGGCTTTTCCTCCTGCCAGTAAATGGAGAGACGGACAGTGTGCCCGGTGTTATCAATGAAGCCAGCCTCTTGGCTCTCCAAAAAGTGCAGCTTGGAAGGCGTCCATGGCAGGGCATTAGGCCTGGAGGTTTGTGTCGTTTGTAATTTATAACACTGAGGGAAATGGGCAAGAGGACAATATGGAGAGAAGAGGGAGAGAGGGAATGTGGGAGGAGGGGGATGGGACTTGCTGCACAAGCAAGTGGCTCTGCTTCCCTGAGTGTGCTGCACAGAGCCTGGTTACTAGGCTGACCAAGCTGGAGGGCTTTCTGTCCCTCTCTGAGGCACAGCCTGAATGGGCCTTATTTTTCCCTTTGCTCAAGTTAGACAGAAACGATATAAAGATATAGTTGTTCATACGTATAAGTGCAAATGCAGCCGTAACTAGCTGTGGGAGGAAACGAGCACTTGGTTCTAAAACAAGAGATGAAATATCGACAGGCCTACGCTGAACGAGACACGATATGTTTGATAGGAGCTAGCAGCACCTTTAGTGTTCATCAGAGACTCGGAAGATGTCAAAGAGAAGGCAGTAAATCAAAATGGACGACTTTAATAAAGTAATGTAACACTCCTGCACGGTACCTCTGGAGCTCAATAGCTTAAAGCACTGTGACAGACTGTTATGGTGAGGAGAAATAGGCCTGGTTTTCATAGCAAGTTCAGAGCGAGCTTTATGGCTTTGCACATTTCAACCTCAGCTAATAAGACATGACGATCACTGTAGCACATCATCATCATCATCATCATCATCATCATCATCATCATCATCATCATTCTTCTCTTCTTCCAAATCATCACACAGCGACACTAATAGCAGCAATTTCCCTCAATTTCACAAGAATGACATAACACACAACACCCAAATTACCATGATAATATCTTAAAGACATAACTGCAGTCAAAACAAACACGTCTATGATGTTTTCCTCTCAAGAGAGACAAAAAGAACATGACTTTTTACTAAAGACAGTAACAAAGATTCAGAAAAATATATTAAAGGACCCATATATATGAATGTAAAACACTCAAAATGAACTTAAATCATCAACGGCATGTGAGTCTTAAGACTGTGTGAAAGATGACTAATGTGTAGATGTACAGTGTTTTGTTGCACAGATGTCTACTCAAGGTTGGCGTGCTAACTCCGGGCCTGTCTCGTAATACCACTTTGTACCTCAAGAGATGATAGTGAGTGACGTCCAGTTTGCACTCAGTTCAACACAGGTGGATAAAAAAAGTAGCGCTGCCCCGAGGGAAAGAAACTATGTTCAGCAGCCAAGAAACAAGTAATAAAAATAGAAGCAAAAAAAAAAAGTGACTCTTGGTGAGTTAAGGGATTCAGTTTAACTATCATGCTAACGTCGGCTATTTAGATAACGTTACTAACAATGTTAATATACACGCTAAGAGCTTTAGGAGCGACTGTGCATTCCTTATGTCTTACAGCAGAGGTGGACACCCCGACTTTCTGGTGATATACTGCGACCAAATTTGTTTGAAGTATGAACTTAACCAAAATGGCCGATTCTTACTCGAGTTTCTATATTTTATGTTTTTTAGCTCCAGGAGAGAGTTTGTGATGATCAAAATGTTGACTGAATGTTTTTTAATACCCTTTCACTGTGTTCTTAATTACACTTCCTTTTAGATTTATGTTAGTTATTAAATACATGATTGCCCTTACATCACTCACAGTGTCTCACAAGAGAGACCACAAAACTAAAAACTGAATCTGTAATGTGTTGATCAACATGGACATGCTCTCATTTGGCAATAAATCAAATAGGATATATGAGTCTTTCACTAAAATGTTGTTAAAAAATGAAGCACACACCTTTTTCATTACAATCATGTCCTGGGTTTCTCAGTCTGCTGCTATAGTAAAAGCTCTCCTATCATGTCACTTATAAAGTCTAAATAATGCGTTAACATCTTGGCCCTTCGAAAAGAAAAAACACACACACACACACACACACACACACACACACACACACACAAGTCTCTGTTTTGGGAAACAGCTTATTAAAAGGAACGTGGGGGTGGTTGCATTCTGGATTGCGTAATAACAAATTTTCCTCAGTAGTGCATGGCTACAGATCCTTGGCAACATGTGCTGGAAGCAGACTCAGCTCCTTAACTACATCCACAACACAAAACTACCAAAGCCTTTCTCCATCATCAAAAGCTAAAAGAAACAGTCACATTAATAAAGCAACATTGTGCAACTTTTCTACTCTAAAATAAGAGATTTAAAATAATTTTGATGCTACACTGATGAGTAATGTGGTGACTGGGCTCTGTCAATCCCACTTTATGTCCCAACTACAATTTACAGAGCATCCAGATCGATAAGCCACCTGCTGCAAAATATAGCTGCTGTTAGTTAATGTTAGCTCACTTTGTAAGCTGAGCTGTCCGGTCTGTGATCTCAAAAAGCACCAGTGAATGCTAGTGTTTGTTCAGGTCCAGGGCAAGGAGGAAGGCTGACAGGGAGCGGAGCCAGTGTCGTGCCAGAACTGGAGCTGGGCAAGTAGGTAATGCAACAGAGCTTAGCAGCCTCTATGTACGTAATGGCAGAGGTGAAGAGCATGTTGACAGAAGCTAAGATGAGAAAAGAAGACAGCGACTAAGAGGCCAAGTCACAAGAGTAAATCTGCAACTGACTTTTTGTTGTTGGTGAGAGCTCCGTAAACAGATGCCAAGCTGGGCTTCTGTCTCTTGGACTATTAACTAATGTTAGCTGGCTGTTATGTTTTTTGTTGTTGACCTTGCTTGATGTTTGGTGGTTAGCAACGTTGTCATTTGCTAAATATATATATATATTTTTTTTTCTACGCAGTGTTGCTTTTAATGCAACATTGCAACATTTATAATGTGCATTTATAATGTGCTGAAAAACAGAACAAAACCGACTGTAGCTGTTGAAATTTGGGGTATATAGATATTTTGATCACTTAATGAAACAATACATTACAGTGTTATGATTTCCATTTCCAAGAAATTCTGACCGAATAGTAATACAGAAAGAACCCAATACCGCCTACAATAGGTGCCTCAAATTTATCCTACGCACTTCTTTGGTACAATATGAGACTTATTCTTCATTGGCTCGATCCTAGTAGACATTAATAGCAGCCCATTGTCCCTCTGCCATAAGCAGTCTTTTGATAAAAGAACTTCATACAATTTGCTCTTCAATGTGAGGTTTCATAACGTGATATTCAAGGCAAAAGGAACTTGTTATGTTTTTTTTTTTTCACACTACATTCTATTGCACCTATTGTTGGTCACACACATGTTTGGCAAGTGGGAAGAATTTGCAGGGTGAAGTATTTTCCAGCTATTGCCAAATATACAGTAACAGGCTGACACTGACACGGGTGTTTGTTCGGTGAACAACAAAAGCATGAAAACATGGGTTGTAGGGCATAAATGGCATAGCCTTTAGACTTTACTACACACAAACCAAAAACACCTTCTCACCTCAGGAGACACAGCTCTGAAAAGCCAATCCAAACCGCTGCAGGCACACTGCACCGGTATTTTCGTGTTAAATATCCATAGTATGTGTTGCCCAGTAGAAAATAAATGTAAAGTAAAAGTCATAATGCCAGATCAGACAGGCTTTGGGAATGCACTGCGCCTGGATTCACACTCCTCAACTGTTTTACTAATCGGGTCTTAAAAGCCTACACTCCATGTTGTACCAGAATCTGAAGAATGTAGGCCAATTCAAAAGCCAGTCCTTTAACACAACAAACTCAGAAGTTCAATCCAGACAATATAGAAATCACCAGAAGTCAACCGTGTATAAATACACTGCATTGTGTTTTTGAATAAATATTACATCACATGTGGAGTTCCTCACATGTTCTGCTACGTTCAACACATCTGCATCCTGTATCAATACTGTATTAATGGATTTAACACCATTAACTACAAATAGCACATACTCCTACTTTCCTTAAGCAGGGTACTTTAGTTTACATTAACTTCAGTATAAAATTCAAAAACCCTTTTAGAGACACCAAACAGTAGACAAAATCCACCACAGTAAATGTTTCATCACCTTATTGTTTTGTCAAAATGATGTTATTGTGGGCTGCTGAAACAGTCTGAAAAATCTGGACACTGACATCTCAAGCTGTGCTTCGGTAAAAAAAATATTTGATAAAGATAAAGAAAAAGGATATCTTCTCAAAACCTGATGTGTAGAAACAGAAATAAAAAGAGGAATGTGTCTAAAAAAACAAAACTGTTCCAACTTCACGGGCAACAGCGTATATTTGGACCAGTTGCTCATAGTAACTCTTTTTTAGCGTCTTTGAGTGTAGTGTTTTGGTTTTCCTTGCCACAAACTTCACGCTCAGCTGTGTTTCCAGCAGCAACAGATGGTTGCTTTCAGTAAAAAAAAAAAAAAAAAAAAAAAAAAAAAAAAAGCTTAGATAAACTCAACATCAAACAGCAGACAACACACTGGCTGGTAAACATAGCAGAGCATTCAGCAGATAGCGTCAGATTTTTCTCGCATGAAGTTAGTGGAGACAAAAGCGTCTCAGAGGAAGATAGATTGACTTCTGTTTGCCAGGTGGCTAGACAAAAATGACTCCAAATGAATTCTAGTTTCGTGACATGTCTGCTTGATGTGTGAAGTGAAAAATGTCTGTCCGAATAACTTCTTAGGGTGAGACCATGTCCATGTTGCTCTCAAATGTTTATACTAGTGCCAAGTGACGAAACAGATGACCACATGACAGTAGGCTAACTACACAAAAACAAAGAGCGAAGACAACAAAATCCTAACTGTGATGGATCACCTACAAGTCTCTGCAGAACTCTGTTTTGGAAAAAAAAAAACTGCTGGCAGTAATGTAAAGTATTCATCATTTGTACAATAATGGGCTAAAACATGCAAAACAGCTTGTGGTCCCTTAGATTGACAGTCAAGAGTACAATAGGGGAAAAGTAACCATTGAAAAGGTTTCTACAACAGCGGTTTTCGCCTTCTCAAAGTGCTGCCAAAGGGTTTTGCATAAGTGCAGATGGAAACTCAAACGCTTAAATGACAGACAGGGGCTAATTATCCAGGGGAAAATGCTCAGCAACACCACTCAGAAACTATGTAGTGAAGCTGACATCCCAGAAGGACAGGTGACTAGACAAAGAAGTAGGAAACATGTTGAAAAATTACAGTAGCACAGTTTTATATTGACTCTGCATTCCATACAAGAAGAAAAATCTACTACTAACGCCGTCACCTCTGACGCAAAGTATAGTGAAATGCAGACAACCTTAGATTTGAGGTAATTAGTTCTGATAAAGTGAGCGGCTGGCAGGAGAAGTCTTGCTGAGTTCAAAGGGGTGTCCCTCATCAGGAAACATTAAGTGTTCTTACCAACATGATGCCATTTAATCCCAACACTTGTTGCGGCATTAACACCAAGGGTTACCAAGCAAACACACACTTTTTCTAGACATTTGCTATGATACGCTCCACACAAACACCCCGAAAGAATAAAAGCATTCGAGGCAAACCACAAAACTCCTGTCAGTGTTTCAGCAAGACGGACGGAGAGAGGGAGAGGAGAAAAAAAAAAGAAAAACGAGGTTTGCTTTAAGACAAAGTACTGAGCAGAGAGACCATGAAGGCTGTAGAATCTGAATTAAGCATAGATTGGCCTATATTGCAGCAATCGGGGGAAGTAGTTCAAGACGTGCCAGGTCTCATGTAGGCTCTGTCACACTGGGGACCTTACTCTCAAACTGTGAAGCACATACATATGTGAGCTAGGAAACACTACCCGAGCAGGAGAAAACACAGCAAGCTGTGCACTATTGTGATGTTCACTGATGTCAGATGAGGTTGTAAAATGAATAAATTGTTAGCTTTAAAAGGAATGTAAAACACCAGGTTTACGAGTTAGACGTAAGGAGAGCCGAGTGTTAGCAAGGCCTCTGTTGGGTATTCAAGTTAGGCGAGTGGCCTGCCTCCCCCAGGGGGAGAAGAATACCTGTGCATAACCTGACCTGAGCTCTCCAAACATCCATACAGTAAGAACCCTTCCTCCTCTCTCACGGGGCTGGTTACACTGCATGGGAGCGAGTGAATAACTTTCACTTTCAGGAATATGGCAAATAACTCAAAGTCAGAAGGGCAGCTAAATTCCTGTTTCTGACCCCACTACTTGGTTTGGTCCCAAATGGCACTCACTGACCCACTCATTAACTGGTAAGAAAGACCAAAAAAACCTGCAGCTTGACAAGCAGCCCCTGGATGACAGTAATTGTTGCAATCACAGACGGAGAGCAATTAATGAAGGGGTCAGAAATTTCCGGATGGGGGTGTCTGGATGAATTAAAAACCTCACCGCATGAATCGGACCTTAACCCCTAACCTAGGGAGCCTGGGTCGAGTCAGGTAAAACATGAGCATGTGCACGAGGTTGGGATCAGGATTTTATTTTCACCTGCAGGAAAATGTTGAACAAATGTAATATTTAAAGCACTCGCTTGCTGTTCTTATAATTAATCAACTGTTTTTAGGTTTAGTAAACCGGAAGAAAAACGCGTAACTACAAGGAAGACGTGAGCGTAAAGGCATCTCCTACAAATCCAAAGTGCAAGTAAAAGTTTATATCCAGCGCTGCGACACAGTCTCTAATACGAGTTTCGTGAGTGTTTTGGGGGGGGTTTTGTAACAGACTTCAGACGACTATGCAGCTCCGCAAGCGGCATCAAATTAATTAACAATGACTTACAATACAAAGCACTTTGAACTGAGTGTACGCTGCAACCAGAGCCAGATTGACTGGAAACTTTGACCCCGCAGCCCTCCCTACAACAGTTGCTTATGACTTCCATGAGCGGCTGAAGGCGAATTCCCTCTGGCACGGGGCCAACCCGCAGAAACACTCGGCCACGACACACCAGAACTGGACCGATAGGATGAACTACACTGGCAACACAATGTGAACATGAAATTCACAAAACAGCGCGAGTGAACAAATACACCGGAGCCGCATTAAGAGCTACACAACGCATTTGAAGCATTAGAATAGATTTTAACTTGGAGACGGTGTGGTGTGGATGTTATTTTAGCTAAATGCAGATTTACAATTTAGGCTAAGTTTATGACATGCATGTGTGGTATTACTATGTTTCACCACAGCACGTGAAACTGTTTTCACTTATCATTGCATACTCCACTTTGTTTGATTTAGTATAATTAGCTTAGACAACAGAACCATGAATATGGCAGGTCCTTTAGTTAGAAATAAGTTCAACTTCAATATTGATGTTTCACCGCAACACAACTCTCAAATGACAAAGATGCACCACACTGGGACTGGTCACTGATCCTGCATCAGAGATGCTTCCGATCACAAACACTCACTTTAAAGTTGGCGTGAGAGCAAAAACTGCACTGTGACTTGTGATTTTAGTTCCTGGATGTGTGCTGACACCTAATGTAGAGCGACAACCCGTCTGTTTATTTGTCATACGCTCTTTAGTCCTTACACACAGACCCACAGGTCACCAACAGTCATAACACTTACAACACATCAGCCATCTAGTGAGCTTAGAGATACTGCGAGGGCCACGTTTGATAATCGCGTCGCTGTAATCATGTGGCCAAACGTGGCGCGGCGTGTCACTCGTATTGTGTCTGAAAAATGATCAGCAAGGTCAAGGGGGAACCGGTGTTTTCTGCCAGCTAGTGCACGTCTGTAAATAGTCAACGGTGATGAAAACAAACAAACCCTCCCCCTTCAACTAGTATATTATGTAATGCTAATTTGGCATGGAGAGCTACACCTAATTTCTGGTAATGGAGCTCAATGATCTGTTCAGTTTTTTTCCTCCCAATTAATCCTCTTAAAGTAACGCGAATACTCTAATGAGCACACAATGCCGTGCAATGCAATGGGCTTTTTTTTTTTCTCCTTCCACATTTGAACTATTGGTAAATCAGCTGACGAACAGGTGTGCCCGCGTATCGCTGGGTCACTCCTATAGCTGCGGATTTGGCCGTGCAGAAACATCAGACCAGTCTTAAAACCTCCAAACAGTGCCAGGAATAACTTAGTCAGAGGCAACAACAGAGAGGAGGGGGTGGCGGCGGCTATGCAAAACATCAGGTAAACCGTGGGTGAGGTAAACATCTTTCTCAAATGCCATGCGCATACACACACACACACACACACAACACATGGGGGGGTGGGGGGGGGGCTCGAGGGTGTTAGAGGCTGTTATTCATTATCCACACGACTGCATTCCAGGGCTGGACAAAAGGAGTTATCGCCACCATCATTCAGAGGCAAGCACAAGAGAGGTAGAGAGGGATTTAAGCAGGTTCTCAAACAAGATGCCCCCACCTGATAACCTTAGCACCGCCGTTGCACCATTCCCACATGTCCTAATGCATTCACAGATCAGAGAGAGAGAGAGGGAGAGAGAGAGAGAGAGAGAGAGAGGAGGGAGCGAAAAAGTGAGGAGGCAAAAGAAGGAAAGCAAAGAGCGGGAGGAGGGAGGGAGAGAAACGGTGTGAACATTAACAGTGAATGGAAGCGATGGAGAGAGATAAGGACACTTCCTCCTCCCCTTTCGCAGGAAATGACCGGTGAGGCTGTGGCAAGTGCACCTCACCCCTGATGTGGCTGCTTCGGTGCCCTGGGAGCCAGGCACACACGATAATAAATATCAAAACAGCACCATCCTCCTTCTCCTCCTTTACCTTCTTATCGTTGCCTGGAAGTTCTGCTGAAATCTGCTTTCTTTTCCCCAGAAATTCAATTTTAAACATTTAGGATTCACACACACACACGCGCGCACACGCACAGCTTGACCTTTTGATGCTCTGCTGTAGCTGCTCGGAACTGAAATATTCCTTTTTCAGAACTCACCTGCCCTCCCTCCCTCATCCAAGTTAGGGCAAGGGTGGAGAAAGGGCCAACCTGCTTGTGCAACGAGGGGTCAAGAGAGATTAGAGTGAGAATGAGGGAGCTCTCTCTGGCACCTTTTCTCCAGCATCAGAGTAATAAATGAACAACACGTGACGGATAAGTGACACTCTTATCAGGCCGCCTCACCTTTTTTGAACTCCTCCAGCATCGCGTCCAGCTTGGTGTCATTGAACACAAAGTGTAAGGGGTGGCTGTAAAACTTTGTGATGGTTTTGAGCGGGGTGCAATCATCCGGGTCCACAAACGCCAGGTCTTTGACAAAGAGCAGATCCACTATGTTGGACCTCTCGCCCTCGTAGACCGGGATGCGCGTGTAGCCGCTCTTCATGATCTCGGACATGGTGTTGAAGTCGAGGGTGGCATCCCCGGGGATCATGAAGCAATCTCTGAGCGGCGTCATCACGTCCTCCACGGTCTTAGTCCTGAGCTCCAGCGCACCCTGGATGATGTTCAGCTCCTCCTTCACCAGGTCGTTGTAGGGGTCCGTGACGCGCAGCATCTCCAGAAGCTTCTCCCGGTTGTACACGGTTCCTATCTCCTGTCCCAGAAGGTAGTCCAGCAGCTTGCTGACCGGGTAGGACGCGGGGAAGGTGAGCAGCATGAAGAACTTGGTGAGGAATATGGTGTTGGCGCCCACGGCGAGGCCGTGCCTGGAGCAGATGGCCTGGGGGACGATTTCTCCAAAAATGACTATTCCAATGGTGGACATGACCACCGCGATCAAGCCCGAACCGGCGATATCATCCAGCAGGATGGTCAGCGTGGTGTTCACCAACACGTTCCCGAGCAGAAGCGAGCAAAGCAAGTAATTCCCTTGACTCCTGACCGGCTCTATTTTTTTGGCGTAATTCTTCTCCTTCTCCGTGCCGCAGTTCTGGACTATCTGGAGCTCCATGGGGTCCAGAGCCATGAGCCCCAGGTTCAACCCGCTGAACATACCCGACAGGCAAAGCAACATGGAGATGAAGATGACCTGGAGCCAGAAAGGCAGCAGAAACTTTTTCTCCTCCACCACTATCACTTTGGTGTCATCCCCGTCGTGGTAGATCCAGGTGTTCTCCGTCCACGGGTCGTGCATCCCGGGCACGGCCGGTGTCGCGGTGGCGATGCAAAGGTAATACGCTTTACTCCTCTCCGTCTTTCGCAGAGGTTTGACCTCGATTTCAACTATTCCGGACGTCTTTCGATTCAGGATGATGTTGGGCAATATAATTATATCCGAAGTCCTAATACCGCAGGGATGCAAGCCGGACGAGTCCTCTTGGCTCTGGTTATCCCCCGAGGAGCTGTCAAGGCTCCCTACCGTCCGGCTCCGCTCATGTTCCGTGAAAGCAATTTTGGACCAGGTCTCGTTGTTGATGTTCTGCCCGTACACCCTTAATTTCACCCGAGACCGCTCACTCACCCGCAGGTAGCCCTTATCCATGAAGGAAATGTCGTCCGTGTCCTCCAGTCGGAGCCCTATGATGACGGTCTCCTCGGACCCTTCCTTGCCACTTGTCGGGGTGACACAACAGCCAGTGACAGTTAAGAAAATCATCGCCAAAGCTCGGACCCGGTTAAGTGACGCCATTTTTGCAGCGGTGGGTGCTTGGGATAACGGCTCTGCCATATTGATAACCATTGGCAACCAACCTCCTGAATGAAAAGGGCTTTTAAAAATCAGAGCCAGTCGGAGTCCGCCTTCATCTCCGCCGAGGGTCGCCGTGACTTGTGCATCGGGACCTGCTCGTTCCCACTACGTGTCCGACACTGATGACTCGCGAGCGCAGGCTTATGGGCCAACTCGTGCCTCCCCTGATGTCCCCGAGACAGGCGAGGGCGGCGGCCAATCAGGAGGGGCCGTGGGCCGAGGGGCGGGGCGTCCGCAGCCTCCTCGGCGAATCAAATTCCAAAACAAGTGCACCTCATGTTTAAGAGACAGACAGGACTCCGCTCGTGACTTTTATAACACACATATCCACTACAGCGGATCACCAGCGTGCACGACTGAACGTGTACTGAAAAATGTAACATTTCAGCAGAGGAAAAATAAACATCTGGGCGACACAGTGCGCACAGTGCAAGTGAATTAAAGCATTTCTAATGTTAGGTTAATACTTGAATTAATATAAGGGTGTGCTGATGCACTTAAATACCCTCCACAGTGCAGAACACCTGCAGTGGTGCCAACATTTTCTGACAAGCAATCCCTTCATGTGAAGCACTCTACTTGTGACCAAACTCATCGCAGGTGAAGGCTTTCATGTGGATGTGAGTCACAGGCAGTTCAAGCATCAGATTGCAAGTGTATATATATATATACACTTATATAGAGTTGAAAGTGTATATATATATATATATATATATATATATATATATATATATATATATATATATATATATATATATATATATATATATAATGTATTATCCTTCAGATTTATGTTTAAACCCCATTGAATGTCACAACTCTATTACCTACACTATGTAGTTTCATAATGAGTGTCTAGCCATCAGTGACCATTACTAATGTCTCATTTCAAATTATTCATGAATATAACATTCATTTATAGACTTGTTCTTGGCCTTAAAACACTTACAACACTGAAAAGAAAACAGAACATTCAGTTGATTTACAATATTTATTGTCTTATAAAAACAAATCAGATCACTACACTGCCTGAACAAATCAATACAATCAGGTAATATGCTATAACAACAGGTAATGTCATTGGTTAAGGTGGGAAAAGTCTTGATGAAGGTGTGAATGGCAGGCACATGAAACTCAGATGTCTAAAATTTCTTTTTTTTTTGCCACAGTGATTTTATTTATGCAAGATTACCATTTGAATAAATGAAATTCATAAAGTTTTCTGTTTTCCAACAAGACACACGTTTATGTCAGTAAAGATTCATTTCATTCGCTGCAATCTCATTTGAAATGTTAATAAGACACAAACAATGACATAATTGAGTCTGTCTGTCTGAACCACTGTTATCATGCATACGCAGCATGATGCTGGGCCTGCTTTTCACAGTGCTCTTCCCACCGTCATTTGCAGCAGGCGGCAGACTGTGTGCTGCAGCATCCCCCTGTGGCTGAACCTGGACTCTTTTTCTCCAGCTGAAGGACCAGCTCGAAAGGATCCACAATGCCTGCCTATATCAACAGTTCAACATAGTAGAAATCATTAGGAGTTTGCATCCTACCTCTAGATTCATTTACGCATTACATGTGATCACAGTGAGAGAACTGTAAAGAATGTAGAAAAGTTAGTAAGTAACTCACTATTTGTTGTTGTTTTTTGGAATTAAACACTAATATGCTGAACAGTCCATATAATGGCAGAATAAACAGTTGCATACTGAGCTTTGAAATATATATTTAACCCTTGTGTATGGCTTAGTGTCTCATTTATCAGATACTGGTTGTTCATTAAATCAGCATTTGACAGTAGCTGTGCTGTGAAAAACAAACCCAAAGGCTTTTTATTGCTATTATCACCAACTAGCCGCGCTGATTAGAAATTATTATCTCAGAACTGAGAGGGACAGTCCAAAGATTAAAACACATTGTGATAAATCAGTGTGATTTTATATTCACTTCTTGGCTGCTTAAAAACAAAACGGACAGCCATAAAGGCAGGATAAATGTGTAAAATGAATGATTACAGGATTAGCGTAGCCTTTTGGTAGAACTGTGTGTGTGTGTGTGTGTGTGTGTGTGTGTGTGTGTGTGTTCGCAGAATGACCATGAGAGCTGATAAGATGGTATTCCATTAGCCGAGAAGAGAACATTCCTTCCTGTCCAAGGTTCCCCAGCATGACTCCACAGTCTGGTTATGACTCCAAGACAGCTGCCTGACCTTGTGCATGTGGGTGTGTGCGTATGTATGTTTGAGTGGGTATGTGACTGTGTTTGTGTGGAAGAAAGTTGCAGCATGCGTCCTGGTGCACACGTGTGTGTAAGTCTACGTGCACAGCTAAGACAGTGGTCACACACACTTGAAAGGGACCTCTGACCTCGAGCGCTCAAACACAAATCACACACAGACATTTCCACATCCAGGAATTCAGTTGTGACACTGACCTTAGGTTTGACTCCGCAGGACTCAGAGGGGCCTCCCGGTGGCTGGCAAGTGAAGTCCTCGGTAAATCTGGAGTTTGTCAGGATGGTTGCCACCTCTGCATCAACCTCCACCACCTCATCGACCTGTGCAATACAACCACATCTGACATCATCTGCATAGAGTGCCTGAGCAGAAGACATCGAGCTGTTCTGGTACTGCGGGTTCAACACACCTTGAATGTGTACTGACAGTCAAACTGGAAGCTTTCCTCCACTCCTGTAATGGTCCCGTTGTATATGACCCGACAGGGCTTGGTGTTGCCTTTAGGGACCTTGAACAGGCGGTATGTGGCAGAGACAAATTTGAAGTCACCTGTATTGCCGGAACAGACAAGAAAAAAATCCATAAGTGCACTGGACTCAATTTGAAGTTAAACAATCTGTAATATCTTGTGTAATATATTCACTGAACAATTAACAACTGACAAGCATCAATACAATCAGCAGTGTAGTAGAACCTGGTTTAACATATGTTAAACATTAACCAGAACTGTGTCCTATCTATGTAAATCTAAATTATGAAACTATAAATGTATCTAAGCCACGATAACAGTGAAACATTTTAAAGGGTTTACATCATTCGCAGTGGAACAATTACAACATGAAGGCTATTTAAAGACAATAGAATGTTACATTATATATTAAAACCAGATGATTTTGGTACAACACTGTCCCACGATGCAGCAAACAATGGAAAAGTTGGAGCTAATGTGATTTTTAAAAATTGCAAATATGAGCTTCCATTTACTGTAGCAGACCCTTTCCAGTGAGCCGACATGCGCCACAGCAGCACCCTGACTTTGTTTTCCCTGAATGGTACAGAGCTTTAGTATCATTGCTAACACCTGTGTTTACCTACTATTTCACTTCAAAATGGCTGCTGTGAAAAAGATCTGTTAGCAAGAATAATTGGAAACGCCTGTATGTTTTGGTCAACGCCTTTACAGGAAATATTTTGTTGTGTTTTTGGATCAATCTAGACTGAAAGACTTGGCCAGATGTGTCACTGCGAGCCACCCTGAACAAGTAAATGAGATGGCAATACAAAGATAGAGATAAATAAGTAACAAATGAATAAAAAAAAAAAAAGTTTCAAACCCAGAACGTCCTGCAGCTCTTTGTTGTCAACAGTGATGACACTGGCCGTAACCAGTCGTGGTGGGCTGAAGCCCACTTCTTCAGCCAACTGCAACAGATCCTTCCACCACAGTGCTCCACCGAGACACTCACCTGTCAAGATAAACTACACTGTGATATCCTGGCATGTGTCTGTGAGCTTTTATGGCAGCAGGATGATATCAATTTCGACGCACCCCACAGGACTTTGTGATTTTTAATTTCCTCTGTTAGTCTTCCGCTGCTGTATATGTCACTGAAGTACAGCTCACCGCCGTCCTAGGATCAACAAACAGTGTATGTCGTGGATAGCAATGCAAACATAGGCTGAAATGATAAAAAATGTAATTGGAAACAAAGTGAAGTCAGAAGCGGTGTACCTTGAGCACACTGTAGGCTTCAGCCAGGACTCGCTTCTTGTCTGGAGAGAGATTCACCACACAGTTGGAACTGTCACAGAAAATCCATATTTTAATACAACCTCTAGAATTACACAGCATTCATTCTCTATCAATTATTTTATTCTCCTTTATCATATCTTTTGTGCACTCAAGCAATATGAATCAAATATAATATATTTTCATAAATCACATTTTTGTATTGTGCACTCAACGGAATATTAATTAAACTGGTGTTTATTTCAGTTATATACCATTATCAGCCTCAGATACTGCCTAATATACAGGACTGGGTATCAACAAGTACGTGCCTGCACACCAGTTCAATACCACACCATTTATTAGCCCCAAAATGGGGAGTGTTCCCTCATGTCAAAGTCATGACCTGCCCCTACTCTGACCCTAATCCTCTCCAATGAAGGCAATGAGTACTAGCCCATCAGACACACTATAAAGTGGATCACGTGTGGTAAAGCAGCAAAGAAGAGTTTATTTTTGGTAGTGTAACGTTAGCTAGAGATAGCTAAATGTCAGCAGTTTGACTGTCAAACTAGGTAAGAAAAGAAAGTTCTATGGCATTCATCCTCTCGGTATGGGCCGATCAGGAAGGAAAGAAGAGAGCAAGAAAGACATAACTCTTACATGATGATATCAAAGGAGTTCTTTTCCAGACCGGCCTCTGTGAGAGTCTCTATGAAGCCCTGGACAAAATTGACGTTGGGCTTCTTGTAGCCAAACTCTTTGGTGTGATAGTCCACGTACGTCCTGGCCACTTCAAGCTAGAACAGAACGCAGACTAGAATGAAATCTTAAAATTGTGAATAGTCGCAGTGTTGGTCTGTCTGGAGTCAATACCGTTTGGTTTCCATTTGAAGCTGGATTATGAGTCTTTAGCAATAGATAGATACCGGGGAGCAGAATGGGAAAGCTGTTGCAGCCGCTCTGTGATGCAGATGCACAGTACCTGGTCCTCGGTCATGTCAATCCCAGTGACATGGCCCTTCTCCCCAACCAGCTGACTGAGCATGTAGCAGTCTCTCCCACTTCCACTGCCCAGGTCCAGTATCCTGCAGCCCTCCAAGCACTCGGGCACCACCAGACCACAGCCATAATACCTGAGGGAGAAGGACGCACACATACAGAGTGAGCGCGCGTGAATCTGTGTACATACACCTGAAGCAACAACAGTGAGTGTCGTTGACCTGGCGGTGACTTCAGGGTGAACTTTCTTCAGAGCCTGGCGGATGAAGGCAGGGATGGGCTTGGCTGGAGTCACGCAGGCATTGGTCTTCAGGTCTGAGGACTTCTTCAGCACTTTGCCATAGTAGTCCTGTGTGAGCCGAGAGAAGCCGTCTGTACTTGCTCACCATGACACAGCAGGTTGTTATCAGTCAGTACACGGCAGGTAGGTGAGCGTTACTGCTGACTAACAATGACTTCAAAGCCGCCGCGTTACATTACTGCAGAGCTACAATGATGTGGCTTTAATACATTTTAGCTAATTCACGCTCTCATTAGTGATGCAGGTAATATTACCTTGACGTCGACGTGAACGGAGCTGTCAGCGAAGCTTTTCGCGCATGCGCTTTAAAGAAGAAGAAGTCCATACGTTAACTCCATATACTGTCACAGCTAAATGCTAAATGCTAACTCGGGGAGCTAGTCAGCTAACGTTAACCGCGGCAGATAAAGTCACATTCAGCAAGCGTGCAGTTACAAGTTAGCATTCAGTGGGTCATATTACGCAGGTTAACTAAAGTTACAACTGCTTATACTTACTGTTTAGCAACAGTTTGTGTGTGCAGGTTCAAAGCTGACACACGCCACTCGCTCAGTTTATGATGCGACATGAAAACGAGGCAGAAATATGAAGCGTGCGCTCACCTCTTTTCTTCAGCCATCGTGTCGACTGCTATTAAACTGTGAGTCCACAGTGTAGAGGTGCTCGCCGCTCTCTGATCAAAGTCAACATCAATATCATGTACATTTAACTTCCTGCTCAACAGCACACCCTGTCCGGCCTCTCACACACACACAGTCATTCATATTCACTCAAACACAGGCTTCACTCAGCGCTTGAATTTAAAAGGGCATGTTTATTGAACATACATCCATCGTGGTTGTTGTAATAAATGGCTTATGATCAGAACATTCAAAGAATATGTGCAAATCCACCTTACACACACTGGTGAAGAAAAAAAAATAAAACGTGTCTTTGGCGAGAGGCCCCTGATCTTGTTAACAAGTTATCTACTGTATTGTTAGTCAAACGTACCCTTCACACAACTTCAGGTCTCAAAAAGTCTCAAAAGAAGTTCAATCTTTTCTTAACAGAACAAAAATAATACCCATAATGAGAAAAAAAACATAATAAATCTGTCCATATCAATAAAGCTAATGATTCCATAAAAATTATGAAAGCAACTATTTGGTTCACAAACATGTTACAGAATACTATACACAATCTGAAAATATAAAGTGGTTCTGAAATTTTACACATTTCCAATAATCTGCTTTAAGGATTCAGCTGATATGAAAAAATAGCTCATCTTGGTACTAACATGTACAATTACACAATGTTACTTTCTAGCTCACACAAAGCATTAACATATAAAGCACTTCAGAGTGTGTTCAGGCATTGATGGGAAAAATTCAGTCATCTTACCGTTAATACAGAAAGTTACAACTTAACGTGTGCTAGAAATTTTGGGAGACATCTTCTGTTAGATTGTTTTAAAGGGGCATATGTAGTATAACTCTGTAAGACCCATGGCTGAAATATTTGTGCTTTGCAGACACTGCAATGTGTGTTTTTTTAAAGATACTCCAAAAACAATCAATTATCAATTAAATCATTTAGCACCAGTTCCAATTAATTTCAGAGTGGGCAAATGGTAAACTTACTAAATTCAATTTGTAAAGGTTTCACACAGCATGCTCGTTAAATAATCAGTGGCATGTTACTTGGCACATCCATCCACATCTACTCTATTTAACTGTAAGACTTGGATTAAAAGCTTACATTTAAAACATTCAAGCTCTTAAAGGCAGTTTAACCTAAAATCTTCCAAAGATACATTAATAGAACTGATAACTCTTGTTATTTCTTCTTCTATGTGGTCTTGGGTTTCTATCCACAGTGCAGCATTCTAAATATTGCTTGTTAACTTGTACTGTTAGTCCATCATAAAAACAAACATTTGCTTCTTTAGAATAGATACTCAGATATTAAGAATAACCAAGGATGGCTATCAAACAGTTATTTTATTACATCTCATTCTCTGTTGACTTGTCTTTGCTTGTTGTTTTAGTTTATTTTCTATCTAAACTACATGTTTCAACTGTTATTCATCATTTTGTTCTAAAATGACCAGTTAGGTTAAATACTTCTATTACAAATATATTTGTGTGTCTCTGGTCATTTGCTCCACAACCATGACTATCATGGGATTAATTACCTTCATGTAAAGTTGAGTCAGGGATGAACACCCCTTAATGATGAAAATGCAATACATATATCTTTAAAAAAAATTACTTTACGATTATTGTTTTTGTCCTAAGGGAGCGTTTCCTCCGTCTGATTGTATAACACAAATGCAGACAACTGACATGACCACTCATCTGTAAGAAACCATATTTATGTGAAAATCACACTTGTCCTATTGACTGAAATCAGCCTTAAAGTCCATGTAAATTAAGACTAAATATGTGTTCTGAGTTTGTCAGACCAAAGAATAAAATGTTATTAAACACCCAGCCAAATTTGAATGATTAAAAATATCGACAAGTTTATGAAGTTAGGGGTCAAAATCGGGTAAAAATGAGTATTCACAACTCCAGGACTGTGGGGGCGTGTCTGCTGAATGTGCTGAAGCCACGCCCACTTATGGGAGCAGTCAAGCAGTAACTTTGAATTGACTGAAACGTGTCAGATGAGTTCAGAAAATGACATGACTAACTTTTAAACACTGAGCAATTCATCTCCATCTTTCTGCTAGCAGTGCAGGGGTGTGCTCAGGGTGGCCTCAGCGTGTCATCGAGCCACCCTTTAGGACCGCCCAAAAATCCTGGACTGAGAACTGGTGAAGAACTCTTAATTCTTTAACTCTTTTCTAATTCCACATTTCAGCAATATAGCTTTCATATCATTCATATCGTTCACATGTTTTTGGCAACTATTTTCCAACATATTTAATGTATTTTGAAAGAAATCTCAGAATCGCCTTTACACTGACTAATAGATTCTCCAGGAAGCTCTTAAAATGTTAAATTAAAAAGGACTTGTGTGTAGGATTTAATGATGTAGCCGCTGATTGCAACTGCCTCCCCTCACTCTCATCTTCTCACCATGCTGGAGAAACTATGATGGCAGAGTCTGTCTGTAGATATAAAAGGTTCATTCTAAAGTAACAAGACATATGTGTGTATTATAGTCTGTAAATAGAGCCCTCTGAGTCTTACACACTGGACCTTTAAAGAACACTCCATCAAAAGCATGGTAAAATTGTACTAATGTGAAAATCCAATACAAAGAGTGTAAATGTTTGTTTTCGGACTGTAGCTGGTGAAGGTGGTGATCTAATGAAGTGACTGACACAAAAGTTTGAGGTCTGATGTTGCCCATCTCAGTTGTAATCTCTAAGAAGCTTAATAGTCTATACTTGGTTTTTTTTTGGTACCTGCATTCTTGTGGTCGCTCAGCTTTACTGTAGCCTATCGTTGTTCATCAAAAATATGTATTTTTTTTGGGTAGGCACATACTACAAACATTCATTAAATCAATTTTAAAAATGATTCTGTATGAAGTTGCATTCCCAAACAATTCAGAGGTCCATTTCTTACACATGTTGCAACAAAACCTTAAGGGACTTAATCACGTACTGCAATTTAAGACTGAATTAATCAAAGTAAGCGTTTTGATTTTTTTTTTTTTCCACTAAAAGCTTCATTTATAAAGATAAATACATTTTGTGCAAAATAGGAACTGCTCAAATGAAGACTTGTTAATGCACTTCTTCTCCATCACTACCAAGGCAGATAGAGAGCAACAAAAATGGACACAAGGCAGAGCGGTTTTTAAATCGCTGAAAAAGCACTTTAGAAGCGTGAGTCTACCGGGACGTCCCACACAGTCTTGTTCTAGTGTCCCTGTACAGTGTCAGATTGCATAAGCGCGCGGTGTGGTGGTTCCACATTGCACTCATCCAAAACGTTCCTGCTGTGTGTACGGCTTTGCAAAAATCGTTGCAAGCACCTGGTGAGGAGAGCTGCATTCATCCTGGGCAGTGATTGTCCTGTCCTGACGTCACACCTTCAGCTATCAAGTCTGTGACTGTGTATCAGTGGCCTCCGTTACACGAGAAGGACAACTGAAGGACTGTGTGTGTGTGTGTATAGTGTGAGAAGTCCCAATTGTCACAGTCTGTTAAAAGGGCTTGTGCTGCCCAAATAAAACCCCAAATACACAGGTTAAGGCCACTGTTCCAGTGTGGGTAGGAGCAGGCTTACTCAACCTTTGGTGACAATATTTTTAGCCGAGATTCCACTTCCTGCTCCCACGCCTGTTTTATCTAAGATGCACACATTCATAAAAATACTCACCTAGACTTAGACATAAAACACTCAGATACAAAAGCATATGCCTCCATGCTTTGTGTCAAGTGCTCTCTCTCCGTCCCTCTATGACACAAAGGTATGTGAGCTGTGTCTCAGCCCTGCGGCTCAGTGCTGGTGCTGTGGTGCGGCCCCTCCTGCTCGTTGATGGTGTGGAGGAGGAGGCACACCGGAGGGTGGAGGGAGGCGCTGCCTGTCTGGTGAGCCGGCTGAGGGGGTCCTGAAGGCCCACGTGCGACCCGCCTCTCCATCCCGCCTAGTGCTTCCTCCTCCTCCACACTGAAGGAGGCTCGGTGACCGCAGCTGTCGCAGAAGTCGCCCACTTCCTCCTCCTCCTCCTCCTCCACCTCCTCTTCCTCTCCCTCACGCCCCAGCAAGCTCTCCAGCTCCCTCAACTCCTTGCCTTCCTGGCCCGTCCCTCCAGCTCCACTAAAGCTGCTGCTCCCGCGTGTGCCGCACACACACACCTCAATCCCAGAGTCCCCCGTGAATCGCCTCCTCCTTCCATTGGGGAGTCGATCTTTGTCCTCAGCGCAACTCTCTGACAGGTCCTTCAGCAGCGGGTCCTTACAGGAGTCGTCCCCACTTCCATTTCTTTTCTCCTGACTGGCAAGTCCCTCTGTGTTGAGCCCATCCGACAGCAGTATCACACCTGAATCTTGTGCCGTCTGCGTGGGTTTATTGTCAGGCTTTGGCCTAAAGTCTAAAGTAGGGGGTTGTGGTTCTTCTATGCTGGGTCTGCAACACAAACTGTCAGAGACCGGGGGCACCGGAGTGGGCTGGATGGTTGGACAGTGTCCCTCCTGCTGTTCAGGAGCCAGTGGACTAGAGGCCACTGAGGTCGGCCCTGTGTGTAAGGCACTGTAGGGAGGGGGAGGAGTCGGTGGCCGGTTGACCACCTCTTCATAGTCAGGCAGGAGGTAGTTTGGCAGAAACCCTGAAGGGGAGGGGGGTAAATGACACATTTGTATACGCAATGAAGATACTGCAAACAAGTAAATACATTTAGCATTTAAAACAACACCGTCTGATCCCCTAACCTTTGAGTGTGACCTTACTGAACTTCCCAGACCACTATTCGAACATTCCCAAAGCAAAAGTGAGCAAATGTGACAAAACAAGCTAATTTCTGGGTCAATTCTGTGCTGAGGGCTGTTGCAGCACTGGGATGGTGTTGCAACACTGGCAAGGTACCAAGAGAGCAATGCTGGCCGTTTCCTGAAAACTGGGGCATGCAAACAGGGAAGGTTCTGACGCTGTGTGAAACCAGGGATAATTCTCAGCGCAAACATTACATTTGTGTCAGGCACCACAGCTTTGCTTGTCACTAGTCTGAAATTCTTTGGTTTGATGTACTGTAACTGGACAACAACAGAGACACTGCAGCTGGTAGTAAAGAGGTCATTCATACAAACAGATTTAGATATAATGCTCGTATATATGCAAGTATATATACAATGCTTGCATATATACACTGTAAGCACTGGCATTAAATTAAATCCAGGGTACTAAAGTCTTTCTGCACAACAAAATATGTATGATTTAGTTGTTTCTTTTTTTTTTACAAAGGGAATGATAACATACGACAATGACAGGAAAACCAGCGACTAAATACGTCAACAGAAACTTTTATACTTATAAGTTTCTTTTTTATTATCCTCATCAAGAATTGTTTGATTGACATGATGCTTATTGACACCTATCTGATGTATAACAATGCTTGTTTCTATAATTACAAAGCTTGACACGATAAAACCGATTTATTTTTTGCCACTTGGGGGCAGCACTGCCGAGCTGTAAACACAACGCTCGTTACAACACAGTGGTTGTAGCGAGCTTGTTAGAAAACAGTTTCTCTACACATTCCGGCTGACATCGAAAAATATCAGCATTCATTTGGAGATGTGTTTCTGTCCTCCTGGACAATTCAATAGTCCAATATTTTAAATAATACTCCACTTTTAGCTCTACTTTTCTCTAAACTCCTGAGAAAAAATCTGTGTATTTAGCTGCTAAGCTTTATCAGAACTTTTGACTTATTGTAGCTGGAAATAAAACAGACGAGAGCCGTGAGACTGAACCAAAATAGTCAAGTTTGTGATTGGAAAAAACCAAAACAGTGAGCTGAAAGACGCAGAACTGCAGCGTCAGGTGATAATTCCCCGTGGCTGCGTCACAACAAACAACCCCTTTCACACCATATATAGTCATCGGCTTCATCATTTACATGGAAATTATCATTTGTGCAGCCTTAAGTACTCACAACTTGTCATTAGTCACATTAAAATGCATACAACACAATGCTACACGTCACGTCCCGTCGTAATGTTGTGCGAGTGTGTTCGGGTGGTAGCTCTTACTGAAGTAGAAGGGCACGGAGGGGTAGTTGTGTGCTTCGCGGTAAGCGATGAGGTTGATCTCGTGCTGCCGTTGTTGCTGCTGCAGCCGGTGTTTGGTGCGGCGATGGTGACACACACAGCAGCAGCTCAAAATAAAGATGATGGCCCAAACCAACCAAAACCCTGCAGCAAGAGGGAGACAACAACACAGGCGTGTTATGTTCACCATGGAACTGTGTCTGACTGATATTCACAGTGATGAATAGGTTTAAACAGGACTGATTATGCTCTACAGTATTCATCACGTCCTAGCTTGTGGTGATGTAACAGAAAACGCCTGCTGCTAACACAAACATAACACTGCAGATCACATGCCGCCAACATCTGGTTCCAACATAGTAAAACATACACATGCTTGTGCGCTGTGTGCATTGTGTGTGTTGCATTATGAATTTTTATGGCATCAGTCATCACAGAGAGGCCCAAGTTCATCCTTATCTCTCTAACAAAACACTTGACAGATCTGAAGCCTTTCCCAGTTCTTTCTATTGAGCAACTCCATATTTGACACCACAGCTGTATCACATGCTGAACTCTGACTGCTCTGGCGTCATCCTCGGAGGAAAATAAATGGCAAAAAAAAAAAAAAGTAGACAGATCATCAAAATGTTGAAATTTTGGGATGACGATAGCGATGAGACACCATCAGAGGAAATGTCATTCGCTCTTCTTTGGCATAAACACAGTGACAAACACACAATGTGAGTGTTTAAGAACAGTATCTACAAATGGAATTATTTGTGCAACTCTTGTATCTAGGATTCGGTCTAAACAGCAGCATACTTTGTGTTTACTGCGTGACTGAAATAAGTGGGACGCCACAACGTCAACACAAAAACAAATGTGGGAACTTCACTTCAAGGACAACAGGGAATAAGAATGTAAACTGGACTAAACTGATAAGTTGACTTGATCATTTCTATCTATGAGTTAATACGTTTGTATCGTCACCACCATCAGGTCCTGCATAAAGTCTCATGTTATGCATTATTCAGGCATGTGTTTTGAAAGTTGCACCTGCTGAGGTACATGGGTTTTTTCCTATAAATGCCATTGGAGATTATTATAATCTCAATCAATGTATACTCTTACATACCAGTGTTTGTTATTTGGTAACCCTGACAGACTGATATAAGCGACACTACATCACAACCTGCTGCTGCTAACATATCCAGGCCAGGAAGAGCGCACCAGACCAATTGCAGACAGTATCAGTCAAGCACATGCAGCACAATTACTGCACGATCTTCACACCCTGCTGCAGTTAGCGTTTTTTTAACTGATCGACTCCCTCTTTTACATACGCAGGGACTTTTTGATTTTAAACCCTTATATCCTGTGACAGAGACCGTCTCGAGGAAAAACAGCCAGTCATACAGTCACCAACATGGCAACAACACGGTAACATATTTAGACTTCTCACTCTGCGTGTTCGTTTCAGACACTTGGTGGTAAATGGAGTGATGGTGTCAGTGAATTTAAAAGTTCAAACATTTAATTCGGCAATTTAGCACAATTATTAGGGTGCATCGCATGTTCAAAAATCACAGCTACACAGTTCAGTAAACTTCAACATTCAAGTCCACCCTCCACTGTGTTTTGTTCATTGTTCCTTCCTTTGTTTGACTGTGCAGATGCATGTGCTGACTGTGATAGGAGAGAGCTGGTTTATCTGCTGAAGGGGGGGACGTTTCTCTGTTCTGACATGTCAGGAAGGGATCTTTAACATTTTCAAACAACTGGAATAAGGTACAGCTGACACACTACACTGGACCAGTAAAGAGCTGTATATAGTTTTATGGTAGACATTTATTTTGACAAGGCGAAAAAGACAATTGTTAAACACAGGAACTGGGACACTTAGACTCCAGCCAAATAACACTTCTTTTAGGTAGATGTTTTTATAGCTCATGGAAATCTTCTATTTTATGGTAGTACAGAGTATGACTAAAAATTCTTGAACTCTGAATTTGGCTTATTTTATGCTTAAAGTTCATTTTGAAGCCAGAGCTTCATTCTCCTCGCATCATCTAGGAAGCATGTGTGAAAAAAATAAAGATTTTGGAGATTTTGGAGATGTGCACATGACCGGCTTACAGATCTGCGTCCCAAGACAGATCGGTGTCAGCTGGATTTGAAAAAGAGATGTACAATGACTGAATTTTATGGAAGTTGTTGCTGGTGCTGGCAGTCAGTTATAGCTTCCGTGCATCATGTCACAGTTACGATGCACACTGCACCTCAGTCTCCTCAGTCAACCTGGGCAGGGCTTAGTTTAACACTCAAAAAAAAGTCAAATGCTTCTTCTTGGTTGGTGCTGTAGTGTGTTCCGGGGGTCAGCAGCTGAAATATTGAAATAACTTTTAAATTTTGCGTGATCCTTGAAAAGCTTTGGGAACCTATGTAATCTGGTTGATGTTCTGGATAAATGTAATCTGGTTTCCTTTTTCAGTTTACAGTCTTCCTTTGGCGTGCATTCCAGATGCTATGCTCTATTGTAAGACATAACAGAGCATAGGAACACATGACCTTCTTAACATGTGAAGACCTTAGACGCTTTAAACTTTCGATATTTATCATCTCATATTAATCTTCAGGTTTAAATGATGTGCACCCATTATATGTGGAATATATTGTTGATCTGCTGCCTCCACCTGAACTTCCCTTGCCCCCGACTAAAAACAACAAATATATGTTTATTATAAGGAGGGGTGGAGCAGAAGAGGTCAACATGCAGCTGAATGTTTATGCAAGGCCACCTCTTTAGGTCATTCTCCCTCGATGGTAGAAGGCGGATGCATGATGATATTATCTTCTTTAAGTTGATATAAGTGGACTGCAAAACTGCAGCATACTGCGAAATCTAGCAGTGTGCTGACTGGAAGTCCACCCAGTATTAACACAAGGAATTATGGGGGATAGGGATATTGTGGACACGATAAAAACTTAAGAAGTGGGATACTTACACCAGAGCTCATAGTAGTAGCTGCAGCACTGAGACTCCCCGCAGCAGTGTCCGGACTCGCAGATGTAGCTGTGGTTGTTAACGCCTTCACAGTGCAGGAGGCTCTGCAATAGAGAAGCAGGCTCCCTTTAAAAAGGAATGTATTATCGATGTCTCAACTTTCAAAAAAATAAAAACACCGCCGCGAGGCATCCGGTTACGGCGTGCAGCGCCAATAAAAAAAATATAACAGAACACACCCCATTGCCCCAAATCATGTTTCATGTTTTACTTTTGGACTCACAGAGGGTGAGATTACATTTGTTCAGTGTTTTACATTAATCAACAGAAACAATGTTTTTTTTTTTTTTTTTTTTTGGCCAAGCTACATAACAACCAATCCTGAGATCACCAGAGTGTAGCAAGAGTGAAAAGGCCGCCAAAATTATATATCAGGCTACTTTCAGCCATTAATGCACAGGCCAGTCGACTGAGCACGGAGCTGGGTACTCAGAAAAAAATAAAATGGTCAACTAAGCCCATAAGATATTTGTGTGTTTCTGGAGTGCTGCTAATCCCGTTGAGGAGCTGTCGTCACTTTAGCAGAGCGCTGTAATCACTCTGAGGAAGCGCACCTGTCCTGCCCGTCAGGAATGAACATTTGCAATTTGTCTTATTGCTACTTTTAGTTTTCTGTCGTCTCATTTTTAGATCCACAGTTAATGTTTCATGCTTAGCCCCTTCCTTCCTTTTCTCTTTTAATTTCACGGCCCACAGTTATGGGATAAGAACGCGCAGCTGCTGATTGCTGAGGCTAAAACCGCTCCTGGAAAACAGGTCTTACAGTTGATGGTAGTTCCTGGAGTCTCCCCTCTTTTGCTCGCATTTCATCATACTGTGGTACAAACAGCAGAAGTGTTACTAATAACATTAAAAGCTCTGTTCAGTAAGTGTGCCAATAAGCAACGACGAGCCAGCAGGCACAATTCCAGGATCCTGAAACTCAAGAAGCTGAAAGGAATCCAGCCAGCGTCATTTCATAATTTACACTGTGACGTGTCAAACATCGCCAGTTTCTTATTGTTCTCCAGTGAGTCCACCGTGTACATTTTCTTTCCCAGTGTACTGTGGACATATTCCTGCACGGGTCTTCAAGTAGCATGAAATACAGTACGTACAAACTGCAAAAAAGAACAACAACATCCTCAAAGAAAGTAAGTGTGCATGCGTCCGATGCCGATGTACACTGCTATCCCAAATTACAACGTCCACAGAAAAGGGGGCGATGCTCAAAGCTGCAAAAAAAAAAAAAAAAAGAATCAATCTGGCGAATGAGGTGAGAAAAAAAAGTGAATCTGCTTTCTCTTTGTGATTTATTGCTGATCCTCCTGACAACACCGCAGATCTGTACAAGCCAACATTTATACTTAGCTATGAATCTGAAGTAAACAAGTCCTAACCGCTCGTGCTGGTTAAGCTGCTAGAATATCATCATCAGGGTCTAAAGCCCATATCAAGTGCAAATTTTTGAACCGCAGCCAGCACAAAACCATTCGCTATGCAGCCAGAGATCTAATACTTTATTACAACTTAAAACCTAAAAGGGCCTTAATCTGACGTTGGAAAATTTCGGAATGCGTTTGACACGTCTGGCAGTCCACTTTCATCCAAAATCAATAAGGCGTTTGTCTCCGCTCCAACAACGGTCTGTTACATGTTTGAACTGTCAATATGGCAAAATAACAGCTCTGCCTGATCAAAAGTTAACCCGACGGAGCATATCACATCACGCCCGCGAAACGTAAAGTTGTGAAAGGTCACAGGTGACGATAATCATATCAGACAGATCTGCATAGTGCCAAAAAGACAAGGCAGCACTGTAATCACAATCCTCTCGTGAGAAAGGTCTATGGATTTTTCCAGGAGTGGTCCCTCAGAGGTTTTTTTCTTTGGTTGCTTAATCGAAATGATTAAGCGAACCAAAGTTCCACGTAAGGATATCTTATTCTCTCTATAGATTACCGGTGCAGGTCCCAGATTGCGAGACATGGTGATCCAGGGTCCAAAAATCCCAGACAAGTCACCTCCAGCTCATGGGTCATTATCCCACAGAAGAAAAAAGTCAAACAGCTCTTAAACATACTCTCACTCTCTCCCCCTGTCTCCCTCTCTCTCTCCCTGCTCACCCTACACACACATAGACACACACACACACACACACACACACATGCACACATACACCACTCAAATCCAGGCCCAAACAGTGGACAAGGATTGCTCTACGGAAATTTCCAAGCAGCAGCGGTGAGCGAGCTCCTAGCTGGGCCGCTGCATGATAATAAGGCGTACAGAGCGGTGAGAGGTGTGTGCGTGTGTTTGTGTGTGTGTGTGTTAACCGTGAGGCTGGGAGAGATCGGCAAGAAAAGCAGCGAGAAAGCCAGACGCAGAGCGGTAACACAGGAATGATTCGTCATGCACGCCGCCCCAGATCAGCACAAACCAAACTTGCTGACATTAAACCTCGTTTCTTAACAGCTGTTTCAGCCTTATCAACGTGACATTTGTTTCGAAAACCCCGAGCATTTCATCCTCTGTGTAATACACACATGATGTTCTGTTCCTCCGCTCTGTCTCTGATAACTTCAGCTGTTTTCACTGATTCACCGACCGCCCTGTCCACTTGGCCGGCTGAGCGCTTTTTGCAACCCGGTGGCGATAACCAGTTTGGGTCTTCGTCCTGTGTTGCGGTTGTGAACAGGCCCTTCAAACAGATTGCGCGCACCATAATATCTCTTTTGAAAAATTAGGATACATGATGTCAACCAAAAACTTACGTCATCCATGAAGATCCCTGATTGACTGCTTCTTTTTTTTTTTCCACTGACAGTGTGAGACAGACAGTGACCGAGCGAGGAATCTGGAAAGACTAGAATCCTCTGTCGCCCATCCAAAGAGGCAACAATGAAACAATCCACCGCTCTCATGCTATACCGCCAGATTAAAAAGGCGGATTTGGTTACCCAGAAATGATTGCTGAGTTAGAAAATAATCAACCTTAATAATGAGAAGCTGTTGAAATGAGCAGACTTGGTGACTATCGAATGCTGTCCCCGGAGATAAGTGGCTACAGTTCTTAGTTAATTCTTGACTGCACAGTCAGAGTTGATCCACTTAGTGCAGGCCGGCAGGACTTGGCAAGTTAGCTGATGCACGTAAAGACCTCGCTGACCCCTTATTTATTATTCTGTCCTGTGACAAAGAAAGGCGCTCTTTCATAGTCATCAAGGTTATGCAGAACAAAACACTACTGACGCATATCTAAGCAACCGTTGACAGCAGACACTGCCCCGAAGAATGTCTTGAAAAAAATTTCAGCAGCTGAGGAGAGTCGCTTCAACAAACTTCAGCTGCCTGATTTTTATCTAAAAGGTAGAACAGGCCAACACTTTTACATACAAGAGTTACTATTTAATAACCACACTCAAGCTTTGGTTAGCTGGTGGAGCTAAGAGTTAAAGCAAACACTGATCTTTGTCATTAGATGAGAGACTTTCAAGGTTTTTAAGATGCCTTGAGAATGTTTCCGTGATTAAGGAAGTCTTTTTTTCTTTTTTTAAAGATGCACAAACATGAAACTTTCCCTGGGGCGAAACAAAAAGTTAAAAAAAAAAGTATTTATGGGGTTAAGAAGTGTGTGGTACTGAGTCTATGGCTTATACTGACGGCTAGCCTAGCTTTATTTTACCCCATTATGTCATGTGACTGCGGCAGTTAACTCTCAGGCTCTCAGACAAAGTGTGAGGGTGTTTTGTTTCATATAGGCGCTTGAACCGGCTACAAAGTCACAGTGACAGCAGGCTGTAGCATGAAGTGGAAAATGTGTGCCGTGAAGTGACGATAAGAAAGAGTTCAAGAGAAATGCTAGTGAGAGAGTCTGACGGTAACATACGATCACTGGTTATGATGAAATATAGCTATAAATATATAAATGTAGCTGACACCGGGTTGTGTTTAGCATTAGAAGGATGAATGCAAACAGCAGATATAGTTTAAGGCCATGTGATAGAACCACGGTGTCTCAGCCGAGTCACCAGCCCCACGTGCAACAAGGATACATCTGTTGCCACGCATGATTTTACTATCTAAGTTCATCGTGAAATAATGTCAATAACCGAGCGCAGATATGTGCTGTCCCACAACACTATGGTTTAAACACAAGTGCGTGCATTGATAACAAATAGATACAGAAACTGCACGTGATACCGCACGTGATAACAAAACAGAAAAGAAAGGAAGAAAAAAACAAACAAACAGTATAAATCCCACTTAGCCCGTTGGTTTGTGACCCTTGTGCTTTGACGTCCTATCAGCAGGACAGCAGAGGAGCTTAAACCTTCAAACCTTATACAAAGAGGGGAATATCAAACTTGATTTCAAAGTGGAAAGACAAAGAGCTAATATTTACAGTAACAGCTGGACAACACTGTACATTTCTAGGGCCAGAGCATATAAATCTTTGCTTCATATGTGACGGGGATGCAATTCTGGCCTAAATTTAGATAATTATGAAATGTTTTGTATCAGATTTTAACGTCTTTTTATTCCAGCTCATCCTTGACTAAGTCAAAAATGTTTGATATGTCCTAATACGCGCTTCCGCATAGTCAGAAATGAGTCCTACTTCATAGTTTGCACGTTTACAATTTCTTTCTCATCATCATATCATGCCCGTGACATTGCTCAATAGACGGATGGATCGAGCATCATCAGCGCATGAAAAAAAAAGCATTATATAGCTCAGTTTTATCGCCTACAAGTTTTCACTGGAGCGTCTGACTAAACATAGCCGATATTACGTGAAATACAATCGCTGATAAGGAAAAGTACCAGATGCTGACTAATAACATCATCCCACCCACTCAAATTATACAACTGTAGTCATAACAAACACAACAATATGTGTCCTGCTGCATGACTCTCAAAACACGCAGCATCCAAACTGCCTGGACTGAATATTCAAACTTTGGCAGGTGCCAATTATTTGAAGAAACGGATAAATCTAAGCTGACCTTTGGTTTCTAGCCCCATCGGCTGTTACGATGTGTGAACACGGTCAGGCTGAAACTTGGGATGAAACCCTGTGGCTGTGGAGGTGTGCATCAAGAAAGAAAGAGAAAGTCTGCAGATGGTACTTCCTCCTCTGCACTACATGAGAAGATACTCAAACACAATAAATAGTGACACAGTGATTCTCTGTAAAACACACTTTTTTATGAAGTATGAACCTGATGAATGGGTCTACTGTTGGAAGATGTCAACACACACTGAAAATAACTTCTAATGCCTTGACACAGAGCTGTTTATTACAAAAGTCATGTACCGATACGTGCTGTTGGTTGTTATGTCTACTGTGGCTGCATACTTACCTTCATACCTGAAGAACTGCTTTTGTTGTTTATGCACTTCTGGCTAAAATGTCAAGCCTCTACCATAAACACAACAGAGCAAGGCCCCGGCTGCTCACCGCGTCCCTTCAACAAGGCTAGGCACGTTAGCCTCCGAAGCTAGTTAGCAACCAAACTTAGCAGGCGTGCTAACATCTTTCTTGACAGCACGGTTACACTTTAAAACCGCCGACTATCTGACGACAGCGCGTCCACTAATCTGTAATAATGCTCCGGGGTTGTTGTTTACGAAGCCGATGCGTGTCTAGCCAGTTGGAGAGTTTGCTAACTTATTGCTAACAGCCCCGTGGGAGAGCCTTGTTTTTGAGAGCTCAGCCTTACCCCTTCTGCTGCGGACTCGGTGGGGGTGACAGATCCGACAGCGTGCAAAAACAATCCCATTTTGAGAGCCGGACATACGCCTCTCATTCCTCCGAGAAGTGGCTTCAGCTACGGCAAAAACATACGCCTGTAAACACTGTCGTTCACAAACTGTATCCCCCGAATGTCTTCCAACTATTTCTCGGCCCCCGTCGCGATGAGAGGCCGATGAATGCGCCGCCTCCTCTGCGTACTGGACATTTCAACAAGGCACGGTGCTGCTGGCGCAACTGGTTGCCGTCGGTGCCACTGGCTGATACAGCTGTTACACAAGACGCTCCTCCAGCACAGCCACTCTGCCTCGGTCTGCTGGGTGTGGCGTGGTCACCTCGACCCGATCCATGTGCGCAACGTGATGGGCGTACAGCGGAGTGGGTCGCCACTGGTTTTGCGGACTGACCAGCGATTGGATAGCCGGGACCAGCTGGGAAGAGACTAACCAATCACTGATCGGTGCGTCTCCAGTGCATGGCCTTGTTATCTTCCTGGGTTGCTCTTCTTTGGTTTATGGGAACACATGTTCAAAACGCAGAGTTTATCCTCGTTATCCAATGTCAAAACCTTGTAATTTTGTTATCCACACATATGAGGGGGTTGTATTCAAAGTAAAAGTGATGGGAGAGAGGTTACACATTGTGCCAGAAGCAAGTCAAATCCCAGCATGACATTAGTTACACACGTCAGCCCCCATTACAGCTAGAACATTCTTCCCATTTCACTAATGTGTAGCAGACACATGAATGAAGACAGACAGAGAGCACCCTTTAATGTTTTATTATCATTACTCAAAATATACTATGTCAAGCATCCCCTGTTTTAAAATGTTAATGTCAGTTCACTCAACTGCAAGACCACATATTTAAAAAAAATAAAGTGACATGTATAAATGTCAAGAAATGTATCGTTTAACACCCTCTTAAAGGTCCAGTGCGTAAAATGTAGGGGAACTCTGGGCAGAATATGGCATATATGGAATATAATATGTTGGCTTCAGCATGTTTCCATTCATACATAATTAAAAAAATAACAAGTGTGGCAGAATGAGCCCTTTATATCAACAGATGCTACAGGTCTTCCGCCATGTTGATGTTTCCACAGTAGCCCAGAAAGGACAAACCTGGGAAGTGAAGCCAATGTGAAAGTGCTAACAACTGTAATTCCTCAAGTGGCTGCTTAACACAGGCTGCAAAAGTGAGTCAATCTCAAGTTCCCACATTAAAATGTCCAACTTCACAGCAGAAATGTTCACAGTCTGATTCAGAAAACAGTTTTGCCGTTCATGATAACTGTACAAGAGGTGATTTTTATGTCACTAGGTTAGCCAGCAAATCTACACACTGGACCTTCAATCCAATTACCTTTAGCTGAATGTCCCGGAAAAATAATTTGATTTCCAAAAGCTCTGCACCCTACGACAGTAGAAGTTTCAGAGATAGACATCTCATAACCTTGGCACAACTAGTGTTAAGTAATAAAATATACTGTTTTTGAGATTTGAGTGAACTCATCCCTTTAATTTGTAGAATAAAATTAGTATTCAGCCAACCAGGGCTCTTACATGGTCTGTGGAGAAGTAAACATCCTTAAAAATCAGTTGTTTGAGCGTAATTGCAGTTTACATTGTCATCATTCATCATTGTCAACTTTTTTGGCAAATCATCACCAGTCCCTTTCATGAGGCTGTCTGTATGGTATGCCTAAAAGACTAAAAATATCCTTCTCTGCCAGTGTAGGAAGTGGACTGCCGGCGTAAACCTTCAAGCTCCCCTGACGCACCACATTTTCATTCAGCGAGTGCTCCGATAAGCTCATGTTTCTTGTCTTTGCCATGGCTCTCATTGAGCGGTTGAAGTGTGCCGATCCAGTGAAATACATGAGCGAGGTGGCAAACTCATTGTAGGGCACCACTATGATGTCCAACCTGCGATGGCGGTGGCCAGACCCCGGCAGGCAGCACACACCCATGTATTTCTTCTGCTCTCCGTTCTCCTCGTGGCTCACCAGGTCGTCTGTCAAAAACCCTGTCAAATAAACAGTTTTTCAGTTTCTCCTGAAGGAAAACAAAACTGTGAGTAAGATATGAGAGCGTCCTCAACACATAGAAAAAGATGGAGCTTACCACTGTCATGGAGGACCTGTAACACTTTGCTGAAAACTCCTTTGTGGGACTTGCCATCAGGATGAGTTATAAGTACGTCAACATCTCCACATGTGGCCTTTCCCCGACGGTAGGAGCCACATGCTATCGCCACCAGCTGTGTGTCTATTCCATGGACAGCGTCCCTCACCTGCACAAAACAGAGACTGTCATCTCTCCTAGAGTGATGGAGTATATATTTTTTTAAATGTTTGGCTTCTTAGGTTTACTTTTCGTGTTCTCTTGTTTTTACCATGCCCTCTCTGCTGCTATCTACTTCCAGCCAAATACTGGGAGGTAGGCTGCTAAAGCATCACATATTATTTTGACAAGCCTTAGGGAGTACACATGCTTTAGTCATCTATCTCATGTGCACTTTCTATCTGGCAGCGTCGGAGGAAAAAGAAAATCTAAGTAATACAATATGAAAACAACAAGCGTTGTACTCAGCGCTCTGGAGTGAACAGGTATCTGGCTAACTTAAGATGCAGCAACTTTCAAGAGTTAGCTTTCCCCTTTGGGATGCTCCACTTTGTGAGAACACCGTCTGGTTTTCACATTATCAAGCAGTAAAGGAAAGCTGACACAAACTTTTTCCTACTTTAAATGTTCTGCTTCCAAATTCGTGTGGGATAGAGTTGGAACCATTTTCAAAGATATCTCACCTTAAACTGGACCTAAGCCTATTAAAGGGCTGAAAGATGCAAACACATTTTAATCGCCATCATGAGACGATACGTATACGACAAATTAAGATACATTACCACTTTCTCTATGGCTGCTGCTTCTTCTCTGGGCATTCGGTCTAGAAAATCATCGTAGTGTTTGAGTCCTATTTTCTGAGTGTTGCTTAGGTTGGCTTTTGTGCGGATGTCCTCCAAAGTGCGAAATCCCTAAAAGACATATATTCAAAGAATACAGGATGTTACATATTAGACACTTACCCTCTTACACTAGTTATCAACTTAATTAGAATTACAACAGACCTTTTTCACAGCAGCCATTTTGACATGAAACAGGTGTTTCCAATGATACTAATTAAGGTTCCATTCCATTTATTGCAGCAGAAACTTTCCAGTGAGCCGACATGTCTTGAATCTTAATTAGTATCACCTTAATAATGCCTGTGTTTACCTACATGTCAAAATGGCTGCTGTGAAAAAGGTCTATTCATTTCCAACACCTTAAATAGTATTCCTTAAGGATTAAATAAATGATAAAGATCACACACTTTCTAACATGTTTTATTGTTTTGTTTTTATGGGCATTTCTTTAGAGAAAAATGAAAGCTTCCGATGAAGAAGCTACTAATTAAATGGGATCCACAGCCAGACAGATACTAGATTTTAGAGGGCTGCACTTAATGACACAATCACACAGAAACATTTAGATGAGAAACTCTTTTTGACAGTTTTATTAAGATACATACTGCGTGGGGCATTTTACAGTTTAAAAAACTTGTCAGTGCTCTCTACTGGACAAACTAGGTACTGTTTCTTAGTGATCTCAAACAGAGCTTTGGACCTTCTGCACTGCAATGTCTGACGCAAATAACAATATCATCGCTGTCCACATTTGATGATTTTGACTTTTTCTATAAATGAATGTAGATAATCTTTTCTGTCCGCTCAGCATTTAGAATCTTGATAGTGATCAATAAAAAGATACTTTGCTACATTGTGTATGTAGGATAGATTAAAGGAAGATAGCTCTGGATAAATAACATTTTGAATTTTGATTCAAGTACAGACAACAAGCTCTGTGATTTTGCCGAACCAAGACAGACTGATGCACACATGTCAGTGATGGCCATTAACCTGGATTACACCGATTTTAATCGAAAACCAGGCTCGGAGCAGCCTGTACATTGTCAGAACCACCTTTCACTCACAGACCACGTAAGTAAATCTAAAATATTAAAAGGTCCACTAATGTCATTTAGCTCAGTTGGTAGTATCCACAACAGTTTTTTTTTTGTCTGACATATCTTTTAGTACAAATATATATTTCCACTGTGTTGTAAATTGTACTTTGATGTGAATAGCCTTGGGGTTAATAAAACAACCTTGTTGCAAAAGAGGAAGTGGAAGCTTGAAGTCTGAAGTTGAGGGACTTCAACCTTTCACCTCAAACATTAAAGTATGCCTGTAATATTTTGACTAAATGTGTGCGTGTGCCTTACCTGTTGATACCACAGCTGTGCAGTTTTTGCTCCTGCTCCCCAGATGTTAGTAAAAAGCTCCAATACTGGTACAGCCTCCCCAATGTGATCTAGCTTACGCAGGTGACCACTCTCCATGATCTCGTCAATTTTGTCGGCCATGCGTTTCCCAATTCCTGTGATCTGACAGGCCTCCTGAAACAAATGGAAAAAAAGGTTTCTGATTAAAAGATGAATATATGCACAATAATCCCTGTATTTTACACTAAAGACCATTCCAAAGTCATTCAACAAAAAGTACTTGGTATGGTCCAAAAACAATTATGCATATCACTGACCATAGCAACATAATATTAAAAGCATCTGCATTAGGCTACCTGATATGACGTAACAGGCTTGTGGTAACTCTTCAGTGCGTTGACAGCCTTGGAGTAGCTCAGCGCCCTCCACTTGTCCCCCTGGTGTGTGTAGGCCTTGGCCAGCACTTCTAGTTTGTCTGTGATGTGCTTGTTGAAGTTGTTAGTTTTGGACTGAGAGGACTGGGCACAGACCCACTTCCCCGAGACCACCTTCTGAGCAGCAGAATCTGGACCAGGGTCGACACTAAGGCCAGGAGTCTCGTCTTTGGGATGCTGGCCAGTGATGAGAGCTTCCAGGTCACTCTGAGAGACCCCGTCTTCCTCTCCTCGCACTTCCTCTTTGGTGTCTGGGATCGTCTGTAAAATGCAATGCACAACTAAAATAACAATCCAACACACACACAGACGGGTTGTTTTTATGTGTTCAAGGTCATGCTTGGAAACCTACCACATCCTCTTCTTGCTTAGTTTTATCAGACACTGGCTCTACAATAGTTTCTGCAGCAGGCTTGACATTCGGTAACTCTTCTTTAATGGTTTCATGCACTGTTTCAGGTTTCCTAATGGGAGAGAACAGTTTTGTAAATACTAAAAGTAGACAGACTTTCAACATAGTTTACTTCTCAGTACTGGCAAACATAAATTGGACAGATAACAACAGCTTTCAGACATCTAAAAAAGTGAGTTCATTAACCTCTCGGGTAAAAGAAGGCTGTAGCTGGCCACATCCAGCAGTTGTTTCTCACTGATGCACAAACTCAGCCATGTGCATTTTACCAGTTGGACTCCAGAGGGCATACGATCCACTTTCAGCAAGCGCAGAGCCCTGTCCATGTCCATGTTTTCATCTACAACAACATGCGTGACACTGGGACACAGTGAACTCTCCGTCTGTCCTCCATTCTGCTGAATTTGTCTTTGGAAGATCTGGTATCTGGCATTTCCTATTCCAGCAGGCAGGATGTACACTGTGACACCTTTAAACGTGTTTCCTGGGACAGAAGAGAGGAACACAGAGGAGCATGTTAAAATGATGTTTTTTCTGGCTTCTACTTTGGTGTTATCAGTGTTTGTTTTACTCTTAAGCAATCTCTCTTGCACAGCTTTATGTTTTTTTGCACAGAAATGTTTTTTTCTAACCTTATTTTCACACTTTTTCACTCTCTCCCTCACACAGGCACACAAACACACCTGTGACGTCACATTCATCGGGTTTCTTCTTTGCTGGCGGTGTGTCTCTTCCATGTAACACTTTGGCTCTTTTAACTTTGGGAAAGGCCTTCATAATCCCGTGACGAGGCTCCATCTTGTGTCTTGAAGAGGGACACCGGTGGCCTGTGACATGAAGCAGTATTGTGAAGTTACAGAGTAAAACCCATTCACAAATCTGCAACACAAGCTGTGCACTGCTAATTATACGCAATAATATACAAATTATGACAGTGGCAACATATGTAGTGGGTCCACACTGGAAAATATACTGAATTTAACTATTAAAACATTCAAAATGTTGATGAAGTAAAAGTATGTAAGCCGTATCATCAAAAGTAAAAGCACACATAATGCAAGCAGACTATTAGACAACCCTACTATTATTGGATATTATAATACTGGCTTATTATTACAAATGCATTAGATAGATAGATAGATAGATAGATAGATAGATAGATAGATATTAATTTCAGTAGAAAAAAATGCAACAAAACCGAAGATAAACAACAAGCTAGCTGCCTTTGTTTTACATTTTAATGAATTTGGTCAAGTTGGAGCTAATTGTAACTACTTTAAAAACGATGGATAGTTTCATCTATATTAAGCACATATTATAATTGGTGACATGATCATTCATGTCATTTATGTTGAAGGAATGTAGTAATGTGCAAAATAACTAGTGGCTGTAAGTGTCACATAAAAGTATTGCTGTAGAAATTTGCCATTTCTCTAAAGTGTAGTGGAAATGTCAGTATAAAGTAGTCAGTTCTCAAGTAAAGTACAGGCACCACGAATTGTCCTCAAGTACACAAGTATTGTGTACCATTCCACCACTCTAATTTAATAGACAACACAGTACACATTTCTCTTAGTGTAAACACAGGTGTGACTGTGCAGTGATACTAATGAAGGTCCCGTTCCATTCAGGTCCAACTGAGTCAGGGTGCTGCCGGGGGGCATGTTGGTGCATGCTGCTACAATAAATGGAACGGAACCTTAATTATTATCATTGGAAACACCTGTGCTGGAGCTATTATTTCATGGCAAAATGCCTGCTGTGCAAAAGGTCTATAGCATTATCAACGTTAGTATCCCTATCTCTATAACCGCGTCAGCAGTATGACCTTTGGGACACAGGAAGCAAAAAGTGAGCGCTGTCTGGGCTTGTACTCAGTGCAGATATCCAGCTATATTCAAGCTGGCTGACACAGCACTTAACTTAATGCTGCTTCATGAGACAGACTGAGAAATCAAGCTTGTGTTGTGCTAACTACCTTTAGCCTATGCTAACGTTAGAAACACAAAGCAGTCGCTCTTTCAAGTATCAGTGTCACTAAATAATTAATTAACGCTTCAATTCATTCGAACATATCTAAATATAAGTGTACATTTGCAGTAGGAAACCCTTTAAAGCGTAATGTTTTGGCTCTTACCCCTGCTCAGATGGAACCATGAAAAACGGACAACGTTCTAGTCAAACGTTTCACTTCCGGGTCAATTATTTGGTTTATTATTTTTTTTTAATTAAATTATATTTAAATCATAAACCCATATTCACCACTACAGCACAATTAGAGCGTGGTTGTTTGTAGTATATTTTAGACTGATATTTTTTGTTTAATTCTACAAAACTTCGGTTACTGTGGTTACGGTTTGAGTCCGGAAGTGGCCTCGACGTACAGAAACATGGCTGTGCAGAGCTGGATTGATATCTTAAAATCATCGAAGAAAACAGCTTTGATAAACGATGGTGAGTAACTTACGAATAAGAAAAAAAAGAAGATTTGTCACCGACAGATTTAGTCTCGTTTTGCGTAAAGTTAGTTATTTATATTTTGTTAACTCAGACTGTTAGCTAGCTTTCCAGCTAACATTAGCTAATGTTACTAGGCAACGAGCAGGTGGCACAACTGGCCCTATAGCATGTTACACACATAAATAGTAAAAATACGTCCAATAAAAGACGCTTGTCGCCATTATAGCATATTATTTGAAAACGCTGTGTCCTTAAAAAGAGGTACTCACCGCCCTATGGGTGTCTCTTAACTAGAGTTGTCATATAGCTCATATGATAACTCTCTAATCAACCTTCCCTTTAGCATCTCTACTCACTAACTAATCATAAGTAAAGGCACTCCTTATTCAAACGTGCTGGTCTCTGTTTACAGCAATTACAGCTGTTTTATTTGACCAAAAATCATTACAAATTTTGTTTTTAACATTGAAACTCAGTACTGTATACTCACTATGCTGAGAATAATCACAGGTAATGCTGTGTTGGCTTGTTTGAGCTAATCTAGAAAACACGTGTAGCATCAGCATATCGTTTTGTTTTTCTAGTCTGTATGATAAATATTTACAAATTCCACCTCGCAGGAAAAAGGAAGATCCACTACCTCTTCACAGACGGAAAGGAAATGGCAGAAGAGTATGACTTGAAAACAGATGAGCTCATTGGTAAGCAACAGGTTGTTGACATCAACATGTAGCTGCTGGCGTTCTCATTTTCATGTGGCATGAGTTTATGTATCATTATAAAATGGTTTGTACTTTTCAGTCCGAAAATGGCGACATAAAAGCACACTTGGAGCTCAGGGCCAATGGCAGGTGGAGGTTGGGGACGCACTCCCTGTCCATTCTTTGGATTCGGATGTGATCAAGGAGAACTGCTCCAATGTGGGTTTTCGTCTACGTTCTCTATCATTTTCTAATGTGATTTTTTTGTTCCACTTTGATTCTTTTTAGGGAAAACGCTAGCAAGTTTCATGTCTGTCAAATAGATTTGAATGATTTCTTTTTACACAGCCCATGTTCACACGCAAAGACACAAAGACCAGCTTTCAGTGGAGAATCCGCAACCTTCCCTACCCCAAAGATGTCTTCAGTGTTTCTGTGGAGCCATCTGAGAGATGCATCACCATAAAAACCTCAAACAAAAAGTAAACATACATGAGATCTTTTCACCCCTGCTGTGTTGTACACTTGTTGCATGTAATCCTTTTGTCCTCCCTATAGATGGCACTGTTTACAATACATTTGTCTTTACGGTGGCGTGATAGATCTGTGACATCCTTTCTATGTCTTCCCAGGTATTATAAGAAGTTCAGTGTTGTTGATTTAGATCGCAGTCAGCTGCCACTGGACAGCTCCGCCCTCAGCTTCGCTCACACCAACAACACTTTAATTGTCAGCGTAAGTCCTATGCGGCAAATATGAATTTCCACATTCACATACAAATTTCTTTCTAATATTATCTTACCTAGTGTTTTAAATATAAAGGTTTATTCTAAGATGTGTTATGTGGATCATTTTTAAATCTTAATAACTGCAAAATTATCTGGAAAAATATCAAAATGTATTTTACAAAATGAAAGTAAATCTTGCTGAAACTATCATTCCATTTTAACTTTGTTTATTAAAGCATTTTATGCAAATCAAGAAGATCAGCTGCTGATGTTTTTGTCTGATTTTGTATTGTAGTTTTGCTTCTGTGCACTTTTTTTTTTTTTTGACATTCCAACAATATTTTTATTCCTGTTATTCCTCCTAATTGCTCTTCTTGCAATATTTGCATCTATTTTGCCCACTCTTTCAACAAGATTGCATTTAAGGAAGACAAGAAGAATGTTGGAGTAATTCTTTTTCTCCTCTCTTGTCCAGTACAAGAAACCCAAAGAGATCTTAATCCTTGAAGAGGAGCTGCTGAAGGAGCTGAAGAAACTGAAGGGGACCGGTGAAGGGGATGTCGACTGCAAAACTCAGTGAATTCGGACTCTGGGAGCAAGAGAGTGATTCTGCGTGGCATTTGAAGCAGAACCTCACTGCGTCATTTTCCACTCATGTGAGCTTTCGCTTCATTTTTCTTTCATGGATCCCTTCATTAAGAAGACCTCCTGCGCAGTGCCTTGTCAATTGTTTAATACTTCTAATTGTGTTTACTGATGTCTGTCCATTTATTACAGTTGTTAGTGTTGTAATTTGACATGTTCCGTAAAACATTATTTCACAATCTCACAACCACATTTATTAACTGGTATCTGAACCACAAATTATTTCTTACACAGAAAATATATAGAACAATTTACATTAAATATTTGTAGGGAAATTTAAGAATTGTCTATTTTTGCAAACTGACTAGGGGGGGCAATTTTCATAGGGGTCACATAACCTGCTACCCTCCTTTCATTGATGTCCTTGTAAAACACTCAAAACACACAATGCCTCATCCCTGTTCGTTCCGGGGTCACTGTTACGAGCACATCCCATTTGTGTTAACTGAATACCCTCATGTTCCTTGCATGTAGTGGGCCACCCTGAAAGCCATTACTGAAACTCTGGTCAGCGAGCAAGCTAGTGTTACTGTTTCCCTTTACAACAAAGGGTCACTCTGACCCTGTGGTCTCCGGCTAAAAGCCTACTGACACAAGAAAGAAATAGGCGCAACTGTTGCAGGGATTTGTTCCAAACAAATTTCATATTATTGTGTAACAAGGACAAATAAAAAGACAGTATCTCATGCTTTTGGATTTTTGAAGTCAGTGTGTATATATATATATATATATATATATATATATATATATATATATATATATATATATATATATATATATATGTGTGTGTGTATATATGTGTATATATATGTATATATATATATATATATATATATATATATATATATATATATATATATATATATATATATATATGTGTATGTATATATATATATGTATGTATATATATATATATATATATATATATATACACACACACACACATATACATATGACATGTACAGAAGAAAAAGAGTTGTATAGATCATATCATACTTCCAAAATGGGATATTTGTCTGCTTTTACACCCAGTACAATTAAGAAAAAAAATACTGTCCAGTCAGAAATACTTAGACAGTGGATAAAAAAAGAACAGTACTGTTTAAAAGAGACAATGGCATTTAAATATAGATCGTTTCAACCTTGTGATTCCTTGCATTTTTTTACCACTTGTCCAAACCCAGAGAGCAAGTGCAAAAGGCAGAGACAAAACCACAGGTCTCTCTCACTATTGTGCTTTGTCTTCTCCCAGATGGAAAGAATAGGAATACAAGCAAACATTTCAAACCCAGCCCGTCATGTTGTTTTGCAAATTCTTGTGAGGGACTTGATGGGTTTCTTTTTTTTTTCTTTTTTTATGTTTGACAAAAAAAAAAGTGTATTCATACATACTTGATTAGGTAGTGTTTGCCTGTTTGGTTTTTGAAGTGGTACGGTGTTAAAACTGCTTAAATATAACATGCAAGACCTTTATGCTGCTGAGCACATGCCCTAAATACCAAGCGACCATTCTGAGGTCTTCATTTTCGTAGTTTAGTTTAATGCTTTACAGTCTTCGCAGCTCGAGCTGCTGTCAAAACAAATTCCTGCGGAAGCAAATAGCGACTAACAAATTGGACATCCAGCTCATGCACTGTGAGAGCAGCCGAGTCCCTCTGTTCAGGGTCTTCTTCCTCCCCTGTCGTTTGGCCTCTGATGGTCATGCTCAACTGCTTCTGGGAAGAGGGTTTCTTTTCTGCCTCCCTTTCATTCCCGAATGCCTCTTCCCAGCCATTCCCCCTCTTTCAGCCGATGCCACATTTTGCCACACAGGCCCTGATGCTTTTTCTGCAACCCCTCTCCGCAGACCTCCCCCTCCCACCTCCCCTCTCCCTGCCTCTAACCCCTTACCCCTCCCTGTGTGACTGGCTTCTTTTTGATAACTGACCCCTCCTCGTGTTATTATTCGAACCCACTATTGTATAACATGCCCTTTTATATGAGGTTTCACAAAGGGCCCATTTGATCAGAGGGTTACGGTGTGCGATCGTGAGAAATGCAACTACATGGTGGTAACCTTTGTTTGGGCCAAAATGGTGGGCTGACCTCATCGCTTTTAATGCATAGCTCGGGCCATTCAGGCCCAAGTCTCACTTGCTGAGCACATTGAATTCAGTAGCCTGTCACAGATATTGCCCCTCAGTTATCTGGGTCTCCAGCTTGAAGAAGAATACGAAGAAGAAGGAGAAGAAAAAGAAAAAAACAACAGTTTTGGGGGGCAACTAACAATGTATGCTAGCTTTCCGTCCCAAAACAACCACACAAGAGAAAGACCAAGCAGCTTGCGAAGGGATTCTTTAGTGGTTTTAATATACACTCTACAATAAATATTTCCATCATTTGACGTCATTTACATTTTTACAGTAAAAATATATTCATATACAGTATGTAGAAAAAAAAACAGGTTAAAAATTCTCCGAAATGGCCTCCTAAAGGCATGATAGCATGTCAACTGAGACTCAGATGCTGTAACCACAAGAAAATCCACAGATAGCTGCCGTGTCTAGCTTCATTGTACTCATTTCTCTTTTAAACATTCTTTGTTGCTGAGCTGGCTAACGTCTAACCAAAGGTATTCAACTCATGACAATATTGAGCTCTTCTGTACTTTAATTGCCCCCCCTGATTTAATAAGTAAAAGTCTGTCCTAAAGTCTGTCTGAATTGGAAATAACTAGCAGATTAGATAGTCAATGTTTACATACAATCCAGTACAAAGAATTACATAAGTCCACAAGATGAGGCAAAAAGTGTATGGGCACTTGACTGTAAAAGTTAATTTCTCTGGGAGCACTTGTTTTCTCTTGTAGTGGTTTTTCTGTGTTCGTTCCACAGTTCTCCCCCAGTGGTTTCAGTCCTCAGCGGCCCCCTGAGCGCTGCTGATGGGAATGTTTAGTCCGCTTGCTCAAAGGGTGCGCTGGGACAGCGAGAGGAAGGACATCAAACGGTCTCCTCTCGCTCAGCAAGTGCCCCCTGGGTAGACGCTTCATGAAGTGGGCCTCCCTCTGGTGCTGCTTGGTCTTGGAGGCCTTCCTTGGACGGCCCTTGCGCGTGAAAGCCATGTACCAGCCCTCATACTTGGCGTTCTGAAGCGCCGTGTAGTTGTTTTCCAGAACAATCTCTGTGAAGATGCAGTCTTTGCCGCGTCCTTTCCGCTGGGAAGAAAAAGAAGAAAGAAAAAAAAAGGAGGGGAGAGTAGTTGAGGTATTTTGGACAATTTCCAGGAAGTTGGAAAGTGGATTGTCTTTATTTCCAGACAATCAAATACCCTTTGAAAACTTAAGAGGCAACTGCTCAGACAAATCTGAAAATCAAATCTGCTCTGGCTGTGAATGTGTCTCAGCAATGTGTCGCCATAAGCTGCAAATCTGGAATAACATTTCCAAGAAACAAACAAACTTCAAGCTTGTTGCTTCAGTCCTGTGCGGCCACAGAACTATGAAATCCAGATTACCTTGCCGATCAGCTTCCCCCTCTTGTTCATACATATGTAGTATCCTGTCTTCACCCCTTTAATACGGATACGACTTCCAAAAGAGTCAGTCTCCACCTCCAGTTTAGCTGCACAGACAAAACAGATCACAGATAATGTGATGAAATGGTGCAGGAACGTCGATTATGATGTTACAGTGTGTGAGACAAATGGCACCGGCACATCTTTGGTAGAAACTGTAACAAACAGTCGTCATTAAACAGCATTAAATTGTTTTAAAAGGACACGACCGGTGAACCAGAACCATGCAGATGACATACACATTTCCTCTTAACCCTTTTATGATCCAGTAGCCGCCTTTAACAATGGCATGCGAGCCGTCCAAAATAGCAGCAAATGATAGTGTTTTTGCACGGCACGATTGTTGTTGAACGTCTGTAAATGCTGTGCTGTGATGCAGTTCAGACTGGGGATAAAGGAGAGTGAGAATACTGCGGTCAGGGACACAGCCACAAGCACAGAGCAGCGGTCAGATTTGGGCCGGTTACAAGAGTGACACCCACTTAGGACGTGAAGCCAATGTGTGCATGACTGACTCTCTCTCTCTCTCTGTGCGAGTGTGTGTGTGTGTGTGTAGGCCGAGATTTTTAAAAGACAAAAGAGCACACAGGAGAGGCAGGGAGAGGAAAAGGTATAAAGTGAAGATGCTGACTTCACCGCTCCTTATAAATTGAGTCATACATTGAGTTGTAATGCAATGAAAATTCCTCATAAAATGAGCCTCCAAAAAAGCGCAGGCAGCAGGCACTGAGGAGTGGATGGACGGCGGTGGCTGTGGTGGAAAGATGGCTAGACACACCAAAATCCTTTGGTGACAGGAATTCTGCTCCCTTTAAGTTTGAGGACAGTTTTTTCCCCCTGCTAGAAGCAAAGAAGAAAAAAAAGTATCTCCCTGAGGTCCATCATAACAGGTGTCGAGGACTTTCTAGACGACCAACACATTAAAGAAATAAATCATCTTCATAAGGCCATAAAAGATGGCAACACTGATGCCACTAACGATGTTTACAACTGCTACTACTATTTCTCCTGGCTCCGAACGTTTTCCTACAGGCTGCCAAAAACGACATAATTTATACCGCTTTTCAACACCGCCCCGCGCACCATTGAATTTAAACTATTCTCGTGTTGGTGAAGGCGAACATGTTTCCCATTTTATTGTCTTCCTGAGGTTTAAACGCATTGAAATGTAAGACACGATGGCCTTTAGCTGTCATCGGTTTTGATTCATCTGGTCATAACGCACAGGGGCTTCGAATAAAGTTGCTTCATCATTTCAGAGATAATAAAAAGTGAACGGATTAACATATGTGGACATTTATTCGGCTATTTATTATATAACTGTGTTTAAATGTGTAATTAGGCCACCTCAGGTGAGGCCATTTGACTAAATGTTGCAAAAGGCGCCAATTACACGACGTGTTCTCGCGATATTTTCCACATTTCTCTCGTAAATTGACTTAACTGCGCATGTCCCCCCCGCTAACTTGTTAAACGGACGCCGAATTAGCCATGTTTTTCTAATGGTAAGTGGAGTTATTGGCTCTTTAAATCACTGCCAGTCCACACTGCTGTCTGCTAGCCTTGCTCTCCGGTTCTCTTACCGTGTACCGCACCGTCGTCCCCGTTGGCGTTGACCCTCTTGTTGGCCAGGACCTGGACGTGTTTCCCGCTCGTGCGGCTGTACAGCTGGTAGGTTCGTGTCAACCTGCGGCTCATGCGGTCCGACAGCCGGCTCTGCTCGGTGACATGGTGCTTGAAATTAGGAGGAGACTGCACAGTGTTCTGTCGGACAATAGGAAACACATGTCATGAAATATTAAATGACTTTTTAATGTCGCTGATTTTTTTCTCTCTCTCTCTTTTTTTTTTTTTACTTTGAAACTCCTGAAAGAAAAAAAAATGTCAACCGTGAGGAGACTAAAGCCTGCCAGTCAAAAAAGCCAAGGCCCAGGGCCCAACAGTTCATCATGTCATTCATCACATTCAAATAGTTCATCCTGCTTTTTATCCTCGCATGTATTTGTGCATATACGGTATCTTTTTTTTTTTTTTTGAAGATGCTTTCAGGGACCCTCGGGGATGACATTTCCCTCTGATAGGTTGTTTTTACCACCGATGATCTTTCACCCCTTCTTGACTTCTTCTTTTTTCTCATTTCAGCCCTTCTCCATCCACATGTGTTTTCACGATCACTTTTTAGGCCGGAGCTTACCTCTTTTCAAGATGTTTGAATTGTTGCCAATTGCCATAGCGCTCATAATAAAATGTTTTCATTGTTATTGCAGGCTATTGCAGATGTAGAGACGCTGAACTGTGAGCCGCTGAGCACGGCGCCTGCATACCTGTTAACTTTTACTTACTTAATTATAGAACTTTACGCAACATTAATGCTTTTTATTGAAGTGAAAATGTGAGTTACCTGTGCGTAAAAGCAAAGCGCCGTGAACTGAATTAACCTGAGGGGGGAAAGAAAGAAAGAAAAATTAAAAAGCTCTAACCTGTTGCTCGAATTCAATGAGTTCCAAAGGCAACTATATTATCTTGACATCTCTTTACTTACAGATAACCTAACCTCGATGTTCTCAGTCTCATCTTGTAATAGTTCAAATATTGCTTCATGAATACTCCACTGATTCGGTGCTGGATGCTCTCGGAAATAAAGTTCCTCCTGGTGGGGATTTCAGCTCACTTGGATCCCCCCTCTTGTTACGCATAGAAGGCGATAGCCGTGAAAATGAAGAGATCCAAAACTGTCAGGGTCCCATGCATGCACATACAGGATCCACTCTTGATACAATCAAAGTCCAGACGATTTGAAAGGCGCTGCGGTGCCAAAATCCAAAGTGAAAGTCCGGAGAAACTATCGCTGTCACCGAACCACCTCCATCAAATCCTCTTCGTGTCAATCACTCCTCTCAGTAATGAAGTCCGAATAAATCCTCTCTGACTTTGTGTGACGGAGCAGTGGCGATTAGTTTTAGTTTTACGCACGGATCTTTACGCACCAGCGGTCAGATGCGCCGTGCGAATTCCCTGAAAATAAGTCACTCAATTTAAAAAAAAAAAGCTGAATGAATCCCACGAGTAGCGACGCGGCTTTAATTGTGTGTGTTTTTTTTTTGCCTGTGTGCGAAGCTACAGCGGTGGTGATGCAGCTGTCCCTCTATACGATGCACAGATAGTACAACTCCAACGTCAACCTTCCTCCCACACGTGTATTTCTTGTGGTCGCCTCCAGTCCGCGTACAGCATCTGTCTCCCTCTACATTTAAATACTTTAACTTGCGGGAAAGTCAATATCCTCGGCGAGAGCAGGCGGAGCGTTCAGGCTGGAGCCAATTTGAAACTGAATACTTATTAAAACACTTTGCCTGTGCCTATTTGCTTACACGTCCATAAACACAGCATTTATCAATGCATTGGATGTATATCATTAGAGCATCTATAGAAGATCAAATGTCATCCCAGTCTGTCGAGGCTTATTTGAGGCTTAGATCCACGCACAAAGTCACTAATGTCCGTTTATGAAACGTTTTCAACTAGTCATGCACATTAATCTCACTCACGCGCTTGTCATGACATTACTGCATCTTCATCCATGTAAAATCACAGTCTACTTTTCTATAAGGAGAAATGTCCACATGGAAAAATTCCCTGGCATGTACTTAAGAAAATCTACAGTTACATTAGCTTATTCCCCGACTGCAGGTTAGAGGTTGTTTGGTGGTCCCTCAGGACAGACCTTGATGTACTTTTTCATCGTACATATGTAAGTAATATGTATTCCATGTGAACACATGACACAGAATGGTTTTCACATAACATCTAAAGCCTTCGCCTCGGATACAAATGCTCTCCCGCTCACAATCATTCTTCCATAACTTTTTCACAGTCCTGGTTTGATTTTCAAAAAGTGTGTCCCGGGCCTGGTCTGCTACTTTCACAGCGTGGTTTCATACACTACATCATGCAATTATATTCTAATTATTCTTTGTGACAACAAAGCAGCAGGGTTTCCTTCAAGGGGGACACGACTGTTACACATTGGTCTGATAGGGAAGAAAGAGGACGGCTGTAACACAGGACACTCTGAACTCTGCCTGTCACGAACAAACCCCAAACCTGATCAGTCTTTTTCAGTCCAACACAAGAAGAAAATAGCCGTGAATGAGGATTTTGAAATATTTTTTCCCCTCCAAATCAAGTATATTTTTTTGAATATGCCCACAGTTAATAACATGGGTGAAGTATTAGATTTGAAACATCAATTTAATCCAGATTAAGAAGGTTACCTGTGTCAGAGACTTTGAAGTAAAGTAACTATATTTAAATTTGGTTTTGAGATTGCATCAAAGTTTATTTGACCTCACTGACTTATATAAAGAAGGAGACATGAATAGCAGAGTGAAAAACGAATGTAAGATTCGACCCCACTCTCTCCACTGTTCCTGCGTGACACATGAAATAAACATTAAGACTATCGTCCACACGGTTGTGAAAAATGGCGACTGTACGGGCGTAAGCCGAACGCAAAATGGTGCAAAAACATTGGACACCTCCTCCTACAGTAAATCACTTCTGTATCCTCGTGACACCAAGGGCGAAACAAAATTTAGGCGACGTCAGTGGCTATATGCACGCTTTAAATCAGAACAGAAGTAGTAATCTAGAGTATAGGTTGACTGACTTCAAGCCTCAAATCGGATTATCGTCCTAATGAGCCAAAACCAAGTTTTGGACATCGACTGTGTTCTTAAAGGCAGGCCCATGTTCTCCGTATGAACTGTTTGGGAAACTCTTGCACCCTTCTCACAGAACAGCTGTATAAAAGTATAATATATATATATAATTATGTGAGTTTGGTCAATGTCTTAGCTGTAAATCAGTCATTTCAGCCAATGCAGGGGATTTAGAGGGTGAAAATGGACCTGCCTTATTAGTTCCAGCGGGACGCTGCAACAAGTGATTTTGCCACCTGGAACAATTCAGCTTTGTTCTTTCATATTTCGACCCCTTACGAAGCAAAGATCGCACATCCAAATATGAAATCCACATGCACGACAATTAAGAGAGATCGAGTTTTATGAAGACCACACATTGGCTCATCGGACGTTTACGTTTGACTGTCAGAACGCGCACACACAGATTATTTCTGTCATGAGTCATTTAAAGAAAATTTGATTAAGAAGAGGAAACCTGGAGTTCTCTAGAAGGAGGTGTAGTTAAACTCTGACGGTCGTCACAGTCAGCCACATTATTCTAGAGCAGAAATCTTCTCACAGCATACTGTAGTTCACGTTGAAAAAAATAATGTCATGTGATATTACTGACAGTAATTGATGGAAATTATCAATATTCTTCTCTGTCTGAGAGAACATGAAGGTCGTGAAACTCCCTTCAATCTTAGCGTTTCATGGCATTGCTGTTTCATTCAAAATACGCAGAGTAATGAGTCAGTTCTGTCCACTATATGTATCTGTATGTCGCTGCCGCTGTGTATCTGTCAACATCCCCTCTTCAAACAGGGAGCTGGGCCTCATAGCTCGATACTATTTCATTGCGAGATTGCTTTCATTCACTCTGAGATACTTGCCAGCTCGCTTCCTTGTCTGCTCTCCTTGCCATGGCCTTGGGTCAGCCAAGACCAGACAATGACACAAGTCCTGTGTCTTGATTGCTAGGAAAGCTATCTTTTTCCCACATAGTCAGTGATAGCTGACAATAACAGCCAGTGAGAAGAATTCAAATACCTTGAAAAAAAACAGTTGCATACATTTTGTGTTTGTGAGTGTGCTGCCTGATGGCATGATTTGCTGATTTGCAAGTCTGTAAGATCAGTGTTTTGATTTTCTATTTTATAGATTTTTGCTTTTATATGTTGTTTGCATGGCAGTCAGCATGTGAAGTAAGCTGAGCTAAGTTTTGTAGCAAAGAGAAACATTTGCATTAGTTTTCTTGAAAAAATAAAAAGCCACTTCTACATGCTGGTCACTGAGTCTTACCTGATCCATGTTCTTAAAGGATTGGTTTAATATTTTTGGAAGTAATCTTATTTTCTGTCTTCCTAAGTTAGATGCGAAGACTGACACCGCTCTCATATTTGCACACACACATATAAGTCTACACTTGTTGTCTGGCAACCTCACACTGACTCCAGGAACTCACTGCACCCAGCCAAGAAATAGTCCCATCCTTAACTCCCCATTTAACCGCAACATGCCGTTTTTACATCTCAGTTTTTGTATGGATTAAAGAAATGAGAAATACACGCTAATCAGTGAGTATAAGAGTCCTCTTGGCTGCGAGCAGAGCCAGGCTAGCTGTTTCCCCCTTTTCCCAGTCCTTATGCTAAGCTACGCTAAACGGCTGTTTCGTGTTTATCAAACAGAGCCGACAGTGGTATCGATCTTCTCATCAAGCTCTTGGCAATAAAGCAAATTAATTAAACAATTTCTTTAACAACCCACAACATCTTGGTCTTAGCTAGTTATTCTCACATGTAGTTTATACCCCATATTCTTTACTGCTTCTAAAAACTTGACTGAGAACGTTTGTTCCAGTTTTGTACAGTCAATTCATCTCTTTGACTTCACTATAGTCTACAACAGCCACATGCAATTTAGAAACAATTCCATCTCTGCAAACTTAAATGACGTTTGGTTAAGGTGACCTGTCAGACAGGTTTGGCTAAAATTCTCCAGACTATACATGAAAGGTTTCTCTGAAACACGATCAAAAGCTATCATTTTTTATTCCCGTTTTTTACATACCTAACTGTCTGCTGCCTCACTCCTGAGATTCTCTAGTGACCAGCTTTTCTGGCCTCTTAATGAGTTTGAGAAGAGTTGACACAGGTCCAAGTTTTGCCCCAGATCCTGATTCTTTTGCCTTTTCTCTGAGTCTCCCAATGCTGCTTTTCTCATTTGGATCACAGTTTGCTAACTAAAGCAAGACCCTGGTATCAGCGAATGAGGTACAAAAACAGCAATCATTGGACGCTGTGAAAAAGAAATCACAGAGAGGAACTTTTTGGCAAAGATGCACATTGGTTATTCTTAGAAGAGGAGTGACTGAATGTCTGAAAAGGCCCCAGAGCAGACTACCATTCAGTGAGAGGTATTATTCTCCCTAGCTAATGTGAGACATAAAAATACACACTCTTGCATAAGGCACAGCCAATGGAAAGGTAGACACCATAGAGGAAGAGAAAAAACAGAGCCAGAAAGGAAGACGGACAGAATATGAGAGTGTGTGTGTGTGTGTGTGTGTGTGTGTGTGTGTGTGTGTGTGTGTGTTTGGGTGGAAAGAATATGTGGGATGTTGTGATTCTCGGTGTCATCTGGTAGCAGTGTCACTCACCGCCCAAACCTCAGTGGCTTTTTAGAAGAGAAACACTTCAATCAACCTGTTGTAATTATGCACTGCTGCTTTGTTGCAACAACGTGAACCACATAATGTGCCTGTAACCGCATCACCACACACACACACACACACACACCAGTAACTTACCTTGAATTGGCTCAAGACTTTGCTGGCTCACAAATTCAACATCACTGAAAGCTACACTTTGTTCCTGGTGCAGGATGACATGGAGGATTAATGGCATACAATGTACTTACACTTACTCATGAGTGAAGTTTTTTTTTTAATTCTAAGAAAATTTAACCTACAGTGACATCTGATAGGTCAGTGGATATCACCCTTTATATGTTGCCATTTATAAATAAATAAATGTCTTTATTGACGTTAATCTAACTAATACTTTATAAGAACACATTTTGGGTTGCCAGGTTGTGACTGGTGGTTGTTCTCCAGTACTTGCTTTCTTTGCACTTCAGCTCATCATTAAACAGTCCAGTGGTTTATTTGACCTCTGACCTTCTGGAAAATAGCTAGCTTTTTCAACTTCTTAGCATTTACAACTGCAGACTTTACTTTTATTAAAGACATATCAGTATTTAAACTCACATTCGCTGTGGGCTTATTGGAAAATTGGAAACTCATGACCCTTTATGAACAAGTTATTAACATTGAGAACCCCTGACTTAGTAGCACAGCTAGAATTAACCTCTTAGGTTAGCTACAGATCCCCCAGCGACAATATTCTGTGCAGTGTTTATGTCCGGGGCAACCAGTTGTACTACTGCACTGGAATGATCGTTAATTTCTGTTCATTTGTGCTAATTTCATTACAATCAAAACTTCCTGTGTATTATTCAGAAAACAATAAAACTCTTCAAACTACAGGCATGGCCACAAGATTGCCTCATAATGCAGGAACAGCCACAGCTGATATTTTAACGTAGTTCTAATCATAATTGGCAAATTATTAAAACCTTAAAACCTTAACCTTAAACTTATTAAACCTTGCTTAGTCACATTTATAATATCAGACTTGGTTTATTGAAGACTTCACATTAATAACAGCAGGCTTGGTGATTTATTACTCTTTATTAATAACTTACTAATATTTAGAACCGCATGCTGTACTTAACTTAACTTACTGAACTTAATGATTCATTAATGACTCAGCAGCCCGAGAGATGGAAACCCAAAAGTTGATGTCATTAATGGATGACCTCAACTTAAGAGTTATGCAGACATGCCTTGCATGCAACGCTGCGACGTGTCCCACGTCTCTAGAATTCTCATGTGAGGGTAGATAAAAAGATGCTGCCTGTCAGTCAATGAAAACAAACAACGTCTAAGCGGAAAGAGAAAAGATCTTCTCGAGTCCCGCCTCATTTTTTATTGTCGTCTTAGTAATGAATATGGACTGATGGAAAGACAGTAATTATCCCGTGCCGTGCCTATAAAATGAGGTAATGAGGGCGGGGCGCGGGGTGTCTGTCTACCTTTCAATCACTCGGCTCGGCAGCTCAGTCACACAGTGATGATTTGGTGGGTGTTTCGCGTGTGGGAGTGGAGTGTGCATGCGGCGGCGTTGCAATGCCAGCGCCTGAGAAAATTGTTACTGTGAGAAAATTTGGAAAATCGAGTCAAAGTTCTCGCCACCGAATGACGTTTGAAGTACTTACTCGTGTTTGAGCGAGGCGGAGAGCTTGAATGGCTTTTTAACTGGATGAAACGACTGTCTGGGAATGACCCCGGCGTGTAGAAGTGATTAAGGGGACCCGATTTTGCCATAACCCAAATGTGTTTGCGTAACGACTTTGAGTGGTGTTCCTAAAGCTTCTCTGTTGAAGCCTTTAAAAATGATTCACCGTAGCAGCTCTGTTTCTCTTGGTATGCTTGTTTTGAAGCGTCCGAATAGCAATTTTATCGTTCGGTTGGTCTTAAATTTCTTATTTGCTCTCGTCAGAACAAATGAAAATGAAAGGCTTCCCCATCGATTCCCCCCAGAGGAAAGGTGTGTGGTAGTGAGGTAGAAAGCTGCAAAGTTGTCGTTGGCTCTGTCGCAGTGGTCTTCCTTCCCAGCGATTTTGGATGTTTCCCCTGTATTTCACCCCATAACCCCCCACCCCGAATGGAGCGTGATTTACTGTCTTGTAAACACATAGGAAGTAGCATTGAAAATGGTTTAACAAAGTCAATAAAAGCAGACATCATTCCTGGTATCAGGGGGTGGTGAGGGGGAGGAGGAGGAGGAGGAGGACGAGGTTGCTGAGGGCAGGTATCCTCCCCTCCCTCTCCGGTTTCTCCCTCGTTCCTCCATCTCCGTCTTTTCTCCTTGTCTGTCATCTGTGTCCTCTGTTCCTTCTCTCCCTCTTCTTTGAGTTTCTCTTCATCCCTGTTTTCGTATCCGCTTCCCCCCCCCCCCCCCTCTTACCCTCTTCTACACTCCCTCCTCTCTCTCTCTCTCTCTCTCTCTCTCTCTCTCTCTCTTTCTGCCTTTTTTATTTCATGTGTTGGGCAGTGGACAGCCAGAGCAATGGATTTAACAGACCTACCTGCAGGGCTGCTTAGGGCGGCTCTTTCATCTGGGCTCTGGAGAAAGAAGCCCCCGGCCCTGAAACAGCTGTGTGGACCTGGGAGTGAGAGGACCATGAAAAACGCAGAGAAGAAAGAAGGGAAATTCAATGGTCCTCTGGGAATCATACCTCCCAATGCCTCTCTCTCTCTCTCTCCTTTTCTCCTTTCCCTCTACCTTTATCTCCCTCTCTTTTCCTTTATCTCTCTCTCGCTCGCTCGTTATCTTACAGTAGTAAGGAGTACAGAAGTTTTCCTGTTTTTAAGGGACACCGTTTTGACTTCCACCTCCCAGTCCGACCTTCAGTTTTCTTATCTCCATAAAGTTTTTCTTGCCGTTACAGCTTGTCTCTCTCAAACTTGAAACAACTCGGGTTTACAGTCACATCTCGGTTACATCTCCTTCTGCAACATGCTCCCTTTCATAAAACCATCTAATTGCATGACGACAAACTGAGATCCCGGGGCGTCGATGAAGGTCAATGACAGACTCAAATTTAATTCAGGTTTCAGCATAATAATCTGATATAAATTTTAAAAAGTGCAGCCTTGGTGTATGCCAATATCATGATTAGTTATTTTCTGTTTTATGTCATCCTGAAAGATTGGGATCGCCTGTGGCGCTGCAAGATTTACGTCTGCAAAGTCAACACTTCACAGATTTATTCATAAAATGTCAAAGAGTTTGAGATATTAATCAACATCATACTCCATCAAAGCAGTATATGTTTCGTACATCAGGAGTACGTCAAGTTTTACTCAGAGGATATACAGTACAGCATCTTTAGAAAACAGGGAATCCATTACGGATATTTTCCCTTCAAATATTAAACATTTGAATTATAAACAACAGATCTGCCAAATACTCTCAAGCATTTCATTCAACCGTTGCAAACACACAAACGTATCACAAGTAATCAGGCTACATAAAAACGTGACAGTCCAGCAACTTTTTATTTTTGGCTAGTTAACTTCATGTCCCAAACACACACGGATTAGGCAGCATTAGAACAAACTCCTGCCCCCTAATGTTCCAGCAGTACTCACCTTCTTGTAACTGTTGTAAGGTTTGTTCAGACAGAAAGCGCTAAAGTTTCACCTTACATCATTTGCATGAAATTTACCACTGGACTGTTTGTCCGTGTGTCGCCAAATGTACCAGTGTCAGCTAAGCAAAGTGCAGGTTAACTCACCTTCTTGACTGATCTCAAATCACCACGATCTTCAGATCTTTCTGTCATGACTGTATATGTATGAAGTAGATTCCCTGGGTCAAGTTTGCACTCATAGTGAAACATATTCACTCATCGTCATTCACCAGTGCAGTTCAACCACGTACCTGACAGGTAGCATACACTGGCCTTTATGACTTCAACAGCACCCTGTGGCTTTATATGGGAATTGGTGAGACTTGACCAAACAGAACTTACGTGGCCACAACTCAGAGGACTGAATGAGTCACCTGTTATTCTTTTGGTTTGCGGGTTCGATATTTAGCTATCGAGTTATTCTTCAAAGGGAACTCCACTAGTTGTACACATCGAAGTCTGTTTGCAGGTCTTGTGGGGTACAACGGCATATAGGAAAGATGACGTATAAATGTCGTTTGTGGCTCCGGAGGGGCAATAAAAGACCTCAGGTAACACTGGGACTGAAGACTGCAAGAAAAAATCTACAGGTGTGGACTTAAAAACAACGAGCAAGCAGCACGAGGCTGCATTAGCTGCTGCTAGCATAACATAACATAGCATAACATAACATAGCATAACATAACATAGCATAACGCTGTAGAATTTTGGAAAAGGAAGTTTTTCCTTGCCGCTGTCAGAGTAGTTGCTCATGGTGGGAATTGTTGAGTCTCTGTAAAAATATTATAAAGAGCTCTATGTGGACGGTGTGATGAGATAACTTCTGTTATGATTTGGTTTTATATATATATATATATATATATATATATATATATATATATATATATATAAATAGATTTATTTAATTTAATGAATGTAACCAAAACAATGGACTGAATGAGCCTAAAATGTTAATATGGAGGGTTGGGTGGGTGTTCTCAGTAGGGTCGGCCCTACAAGTTATTCTTTCACATTTTAATCACATTCACATTTCACATAAAAAAATAGAAATAACAGCTTCATAATTTTATTTTCCACTGTTGCACTTTTGACAAATAATTCACAACTCTAAAATAAAATAATTGACATCTAAATGCATATGCAGCTGTGATATATATACACTATAATTGTTCTTTTATTTGATAAATCCATTGAGATTTTTTTTTTTTTAGTGCAGCATGAAACAAAAACAAATGGACACATTTCTGATGTCTGGCATAATGTATTTCGGCTTCAGCTTCTGAAAAATAAGAAAGAGGAGCTGGAGTTTTGGGGCTGAACGTAATGTCCCTCATGCATCATCAGCATCGGTCCACTCTGTGGTGAGATCACCGTCCTGGTTTTAAAATTCCTCACACTCCTCCAAGAGGTGGGATATAATAAAAAAATGAGCAATTGGTGACAATCCATAGCATCCCCATGGGTTCTGCTCAAATAGCTTCTCTGTTTTATAACTGCTCTGGTTTAGGCTTTCTAATCCTATTGTTGTCCCCCTGTACGTACCAGCCACACAGTGCACTCTCTCTATTAGTTGATTTGTTTGTGTTGGACCGCTTGCTGGGATGTATCAGTGTAGTGACTTGGTTTCATGATTGCTTTAGATTGCCATAAGTGCACACTTATGTGTATCTTTGGCCAGACCCTCAATTTGATGTAATTTGCTTCCCTTGGTTCAACCTCCCACGTAACAAGTGCCATGTGTGTATTTTTACATGATTTATTCCAATTAATATCCCAGACCCAGTCGCTTAGCAAATGAACAAACAAGTTATATATAATATGACAACATCAGGTGCTGATAGGCAGGTTTTAAAAAGTTTTGGACAGTCAGGCTAGATGCAACTAACTCTCTGCAAGAAAGCCAGCAAGTATTTCCCAAAATGTCAAACTCCTCCTAGCGAGAACTGTACAGTATATATTACAGCTTCAACTCCAGTACCTGTATTGTTCTGTATCATTCGGAGACACACCACTGATAAAGCTAAAGAAGAATTATGTATGAAAAATCTTGAATTCACAGTAGCAATATTCAGCTTCTTCATGCGTAGAATCTAAAAAAAACTACGAAACCACATTTGCTGACAGCAGGGAAGTTCCCATTCTGTCGTGTTAAAACAGCATCAACAGAACCTACCAAGAAGAGTCAGATCACACGTTTTCCATTCCCTTATTGTCAAGTGTTTTAAAGGCCACTTAACAGAGGGGACTTTAATAGTATCATAACACTTAAGGATTACTAGTTAAGTATTCCAGCAGCTCCGTTTCCCTCTTCACTTTAAAGCCAACTTTAGAAGATGTAAAAAACTGACCTGTGAATCACCTGGCCCCTTTTCTCTCTTCTCCCTCCTCCTTCTCAACCTTCCTCCCCAAGAGAATCTGCACAGAGAGCAAGACGGCAAAATGTGAAACAAAAAAAAGGAAGATGAAGGGATGAGAGGCACGGGTGGGAGGGCAGATGGTTAACACAAGGGGCTAAGCATGGCAGGTAAGAGAGTGAGAAAGCAGAGAGAGGAAAGTCCGCTTTAAGGCAGGGAGGACAAAAGTATAGAGAGTGGACGGGGCCGGTGTTGAGTGCTGTTGTGTTTGTTTAGTCCCCTTCAAAGGCAAGCTTAATTATTTTACCATGCTGTGCCTGCAGAGACTGCAGGATTCATGGGCTGCTCTCAGCCCCTATCTCCTCCGTCCAACTGAGGGCTTAACCCTTGAAACACTTCACATCCAACGCAAGATCTGACTTAAAGGTTGAGGTAATGACCTCTCACGGCAAAGCTGATCTCGAAATATACGATTAAAGCATAACTTATTTTAATTTAGTGCGTTTTTCATCCCTCCAATCCACTTTTGATTGATAAAATGTCTCACCGCGTCACGCTGAGCCAACTGATGACTGCGCGCGCATTTCCTGTCCAAAGCGACAAAGCATCTTCGCAAAGATGAATCACCCTCTCAGGCCGGCTGGTGCTTACTGCCTGCAGAAGAGTTTGTTTTTCACCAGCGGGTGCAACAAATTTGAACAGGAAACAAGTCGGCAACTGTGTCACGGTATGTAAAAGTGTAAAGAGCTCATAGGAGAAGCCATGTAGCTGTTATAGGAGGAGATATATTATGCTTAATTCACTTCCTCGTTGAGAGTTAGATAAGTGACTGTATAGTTAATATGAAATATATATAATAATATGGGAATGAAACAGGGAAACAGCTTGCCTGGCTGCGTTCAAAATTCTTTCCAGCGCCTCTAGAGCTCGCTAATTAACACGTTACATCTTCTTTCTGTTAATTCCGTGCAAAAGCTGAAGTGTAAAAATAAATTGATACATCGTGGTTTTTATGGGGAGGTAAAACCACCGGGCGCTGTAATAGTGTCACCGCGCCCAGCCAAGAAACAAACAATAAACAAAGAAGATGTAATGTGTTAATTAGAGAGCTAGAGGCAGATTTTGTTAGCTTTGGACGGAGCCGGGCTAGCTGTCCTCTGTCTTTATGATATGTAGCCTACTGGCTGCTTGCTGCAGCTTCATATTTTCTGCACAGACATGAAAGTATCAATCTTCTCTCCGAGCTTCCAGCAATTATTCCTTTAATGACCGAGAACCAAAACGGTGTGGGCGTTTTATTGATTTATTGCCGTGCTGAGTTAAAACAGACACACCGTCTTCTTTCTCGCTGATGTTTGAATCTGTGATCGCCCGACTTTGTTTCTGTTAAAGTTAACAGTCACAGCGGTTAGCCAACTGTCTTGCTAGCCAACCCGGTTGCAGTGTTGCTCTCATTACTTTGTTGAATTGCTGGATGGGTCTGGGCTCTATAAATGTGTCAGGATTCCAATAACCCGTTTAAAGTCCTGACACGTAGTTGAGAAACCAGATTTTAGATTATTTCAAGTTCTTTTTAATTTAAATGATGTGGTAAAGGCTTACATTTACTAGATATTTGACACATTCATAACACATCTATGAATACACCATCTGTAATACATACTTTTCAATACATCTGGACTGTAATAGTTTATTCATGACATTACTTGACTGCAGCTGTACTGTAACTTGGCTGAAGGGGTGCGGGCTATGAAAGAGGCCCATTTCATAGCTGTGGAGATAATGAAATGGCAAAAAGAAGTCAAGACAGGTTGCCTCGGTGGGATGTTTCAGTAGATAAAAGTTGGAAACGAGGAGCTTCATAGGCGCTTTTAAGTTTTAAATGACATCAATACTTTTCACTCCGTTTTTACAGCTGCAGTATCATCCATGAAAGCACAAGGATTTCGAACATTGAAACTTAGCGACTCCTTCATATAAATTGTATAACAGGAACAGTGATCTTGTTCTCTCGGTTCTGGCAAGCGCACAGCAGATCACTTTACATCAAATGGGAATGCCAGTCACTTTAGGAATTTATACGTGTTATTACTATGGTCTAGACAGTCTAGGACAGATGGAGATGTAAAATTGGACCTGCTCCATAAAAGAAGTGAACTATGCAAGAGGGTGAAGGTGCAATAAAAACCGTGTATCATAACAAGGAAATCATACTCTTCTTAAAACATGTGAAATATAAAATCAGGTAAAATCGACTTATTCCCAGTTTAGTATCAGGTCTCACTGATATTTGGCAGAAATAAGAAACAATATTGTACTGTAAAACAAGGCGGAGTGCTCCAGTAGTATCATAAAGGCCTTTATTTAAGAAAACTTTAAAATATTTTAAGTATTTTCTGTTTGTATTTTCAGTGGAAGTATGTTAAATTACTTCTCCCCACTGGCAGATTTTTTTTGTTAAACCTTCTTTTTAAGAAAAATAATATTTTAAGAGTCCTAACTAGATTAAATGACTTGTAAGATTTCCTGCAGTGTGACAGCACCCAGGGTGATTTTTCTGGGAATACCATTTTCTGCTCCATAACTACCAATAATACAGACTAAAGCTCGTTGGGGTATAAAAAGAAATAAATACTCTGAGGACTCACAAAGTCACTCCTTCATCTGCTGAACAGTTCCAGATTTTACTTCTCGATGGCATCACAGCTTTTAGGCTTTCTGTGCTGCGGTTTTCTGGACATTGAGTTGACTTGTTCATTGTCACATGGCCTGAAAATGAACAGAAAATATCAGGTAATAAGCCAAATAAATGACAAGCTTGCACACAGGCTTTGCCTTAGAGACGGCTTTGCTCTTACATCTTTGTATCTCTCCACGGAAAACTTGTAAGATGGAATAAAAGATTCTGTCATGCCAAACTGATCAGGTTACGGGGTGTTCTGGAAGTTCTAATAACCATTTGCCGCCATGTTTTGATACCAAATACCAAAACCTCGCTCTGAATAAACACAACTTCACAGATGTTACGTGGAATTATATAAAAAAGATTTTAATAGAAGTCTAAGTGCAATTCAGCAAATGACGTTTTCAAATAGAGTTACCTTCACTCCAGAGGTCCATGTTCAAGCGTCCATGAATGACAACAAGCTGTTGCCCTGCTGAGGGGCTGCGAGCTGCAGGGATGCTGCTCTGTTTCTGACCCCCTGCTCTCTGACCTCCCTGTGGAGGGGAGCGAGTTAAAAAAACAATTTCCCCCTTTTGGGATTGACATGCGATCACAAAAAAAACTCATCAGTTCACTGATCGTAACTAGACAACATACAAACCTCTGCTGCACAGGGAATGAGCATCAAATGACACGGAGAACACAAAATGAGATGTTTTTTTTTGATATACAAATAGGAAATGCTGTATGCATATAAATCATAAAATGCATACAAACCCCTCTGTTATCAGCTGGACGAAAAAACAAATATCTTCTGCTACATTATTTCATTTCATAACTGCTATGTGTTTTCAAACAAACTGTTCAGATATCTCACACAAAAAAGCCAGTTCCATATTTTTAGTTGTTTTTTTTTTCTCGCGACTTTACAATGGCCACTTTTGCAATGCTGCCCCCTACCGACCATTAGGAAGAATGCAGGTTTAAAACGATTCCGAACTTCCATGATACCCTGACTTTTCCTCCAGCACTACAGTCAGGTTGTCGGGATGAATTGTAACTTTGATGATCTAACAAGAAAGTGAAGCCTTTGAGTGAATGCATGCTAGCATTGTCATTGTGAACCAATGACAGTATAAAGAATGGACAGAGCATGACTGACATCTGGCCGCCGCCATGTTGGATGTACTGCTTCTTCCACCTCCCAGTTAATCTAAAAATCATCGGCGGACCTGAGGCAGGCAGAATGACGTCTGGCAGCTCTAATGAGTCATCTGTAATGACACTTACCTGTCAATCAAACCCCTCTCACAGTGGTCATGAATGGGGAAATTATCTGTAGAGACCAAAACTGTTTTTTGTATCAGGCTGTAAACATGTTTATTTCTGTTGTGCATTTGGACATTTTAACATCGGGGCTTATGGAGATTGACTCACTTCTGGAACCTGTCTCAAATGGCTTGGCTTCATTTCCGAGCTCACAGAGGTCGCTGCTTGAGGTGGACGTGTTACTTAGCATGCTGACTTCAGCATTTAGCTTAAAGCCCAACTGAGCAGGGGGGCTGCACACTGTAATGCTGTGTCTCGAATGCCTAGTGCGCTAACTTCGGTGGGGTAGTGTTGTCTCAGTCCAAGTACGGCTGTTCTACACTTACCAGAAATGCGAACACTACTTTTCAGTCTTCTTGGTTGAATTGCAACCAAAATAGCAAGCGAATATAAAACATATGTACAACTTACATTTGTGTACTGCGCTCTAGTAACTTCCCCGGCCACCATGTTCACAATGCCGGTGGTCCCTCCTCTTTCACTATGTAGCCAAAGAGGCGACCATCAAGGGTGGGAAGAGTCAAACGAGTGCACCATCCAGGTAGCCATATTGCATTTTGCAATACTTGACAACGTGAGCGCCCTTACAGTATGTACTCAAACTCACGGTGTCTTGTTGACCTTTAATGTGTCACCTCCTGGATGGGCTTTAAAACGCTCACGATGGAGCTGCCATCTTCTTCCAGTTCTCTCTGATGAAACCCGTCTCACCGCAGCAGTAAAAGTCACTGTAAAACCCAACTGTTGCATCATGGAAACAGGACCCCTCCGCTCCTCTCCCTGTCTTCCTATTTCATCTCTCCATCTTTCCTTTCTTCCCCATCCCACCCTACTCCTTCTTGCCTCGTCTCTTTTCTGTATTTTCCATCTATCTGATCTCATTTTCTATCTCTAACCCCCCCTCCACCCCACCACCCCCCTTCGCTCTCCTCTCCATGCAACCTCCTTCCTGTACCCTCCTCTACCCCTCTCTCTCCTCTCTCTCCTCCTACCATTTATCTGTCTCTCACTCCCTGCTGTTACCCCCCCCCCCCTCTCTCTCTCTCACCCTCCTCTTTTTCCCTGTTCCCCTCTTTCCTCTGTAGTCTGAAACCTGTGGAACCAATTAGGCCTTGTAAGCGGGGGCCTTATGCCACTGTCGTGTGGTCGGTTTAACCTGTCGCTCCAGAAGGGCCTCGACTTATAGCGCGACCACCACCACTACCACCTTGCCTGCCTTGGTGGGTGGGTTTGGTAGGGGGGGGATATGTGATCGCAGGAGCACAGGGACCACCAAGCCTCTTTTTGAACCCCTCCTGTCCTCAGTAAAATCCCAAATGTGGGGTTGACTTGCTTTAAAAGACAAATGATGAGAGGCAGTGGAAGCGGAGGATTTTTGGTTTTTGAAATGACAGAAGCCGAAAAATTCATCCTTATCTTTTGTGTGTTATTATGTTTCAGGCCTGTTAGGATACGGTTCATCCTTTTTAAGGGTAAACAAACTCCTCTTTTAGCACCGGACCGTCTCCTTTCACCCTCTTTCACCCTCACTCCAACTGCCAGGAATGCTTTTAACAATTCACAGTCAGACGCAGAGCGACATGGGACGCTGGGAGATTGTCGCATTCCAAAGGGGAGCATTTTTTTTAGTCGCTCTTCACGTGTCAATCAGCAACACTATCTCCTTGTCACCCCTTTAAACCCCCCCCCCCCCCCCCCCCGAGACACACACACACCGCTTTGCTGCATCTCAGTTTAAGGACACAGTCGTCGATGTGTTAAGCACCTAAGAATGCAGGCCTTATGGCGGGTGTAGGACACACAAACACAGTTTTCTCAGACTTCACACAAAGGACTGTTCCACCTCCAACATCTGTGATGTGGGTCACTGAGGAGCACCTCTCCTCTGGTGAAATGCGGAGTAGCAGGTCTCTTTTAACAAGGAGAGAGAGAGAGAAAAAAAGAAGACCTTAAAGTATAGGTTTCCAGCCTCGTAACTCATCTCTAGTTAGCTTTTTTTCCCCCCACATATGATGATTTCCTGCAGTCCAGACACTTAGCTTAGCTGGACACTGATGTAAACATATAAAATGCTGTAAACTCGATCCAAACATTGAATCCTATAGCGCAATCTGAAATGATGAGCAGAAAATCAGGTCAGGGAGGTCACACAGGCACACGTACTCTCGCACGCACGCCAACTTTCAACAGCACTGCTCCTTACGCACACACCCCCCCCCCCCCACCCGCCCGCCCGCCCCCCCCCCCCCCCCCCTTACAGTTAGGATAACAGTGCCGGTGAAATTCCTTGGCACATTATCAGTGCGTTGAAAGCACCTGACTGGTATGTGACAGTGGCAGTTAGTGACAGTTCTCCTTTAAAGTGGGGCGCGGGCGGTGGCTGCAGCGGTGGTGGTGGGGGTAAAGGGTTGATCCATTTGATACGAGCCCTGCTGGATACTTGACAGAAGCTGTCAGTGAGCCCAGGGGAGGGTGGTGCTTATCGATCAAACACTCCTCCTATCTGCCACACTGACCTTCATGTCCCGAGGAGGGCTGTTTGGGTGGGGAGACTGTAATGGGAGACATGGGGTGGGTGGTTCAGCGGCGGGGTAAAAGTAAAATCATCATTTATTTTCCAGAGACACGTCTTCTTTGCACCTGATCCCAGCTAACGCTGTGTGAGAATAATCATCATCATCATGATGCAAACTGAACCGACTGACGCTGAACTTAAAGATCCAGACATAAACACTTTAGGATTTATTGGATATCTTTGTTCAGTGGTTTGTAACTATTGTTTGTCCAAGCTAAGTTGGATGACAATGCCCTGCAGGACTTTACTGTAAAAATATCATTACAGCAATGTAATAACACTTAATTAAAGGTTTAATTAAATTATAGAGTTTTGCTTTTAAGAGAGAATTTGCAGTTAAACATATCAACAGTGAAAGTGGAAACTGAAAACATTACTAAACCTAATTATCAAAATAATAAAAATGATGTCTATTCATATATCTGATTACCTTCTCATAAACAAATAATCTTTTGATCATATAATTCATTGTTTAACCTCTAAAAAATACAGTCAAACACAAAATCCCAAAGCATTCAAATTACAATGATCAAATATAATTACATTATCATAATAATATAATTATAACAGCACTGATAAAATAGTAACAAATCATGCTCACACGTAAAAAGCTTAAAACCAAACATTTGGCTTTTCCATGCGAGTTATTCAAATGAGTAATTGATCAAAATGAAAATCAAATAATTGTTTCATCATGAAGTCCTGCAAACTGAGAACTGATTTTTAATTAGAAACGTAAACTGCTGATTTTACCTCAGTATGATGAGGAGAACACATCTTTTGCATGTTGAAAAAAATCAGCCTGCACATCCCTGTTTGTCACACAGCAACACATCATTTATGAGTTTATTATTAATATTCCTACAGCTGTCCCAAATATAACATAAAAACATCTTCCTCTGAAATCTAGTCCTGTAAGAATAAAACATATTTTAGAATTTAGTAAAGTAACTATATGCTATATATAATATTTGAATATTTTAAATGTGTTGTATGTGTATTCTACAGACATTATGCAGTAATGTAGTATATATAGTAATAGTGTAAAGAATCTCAGTGGGCCTAAATGTACTTAAACTACACCTGTTTTCTCAATCCCAGCCAATTTGGACTTGAACCAATCACAAGCCTGCTTTTCTGACCTCCAGGCTACTGCTGCCCCAGTTCACACACACACACATGCACACACACACCCGCACACACACACTGCACCCTTCCCTCTCAAATTCGTATATATTTTTTGTTGAGTGATTTTATTTTCGGATTCAGAGAACCGCTTCACAGAAGAAGTCAGCATTCAGACACTCCTCAGCTGACAGTGAGATCCTGAAAACCGTCTTTTGAAGTAATTCTTTCTTCAAAATCTGGCGCCGTGCCACAGTTTGTTTTTGCTGAAGAGGTGGACGCCGTGCAGCATGCAAAGGCTGAAGAGAAGAAGTAGAAGAAGAAGAAGAAGAAGAAGAAGACGGGGGAAAAAAAGTGAAACTGAGGGACAACCAGTCATCTTGTGGTCAGCCATAACCAGTGTTTAAGCCTGGACAATCTGTGGCCACTGGTCATTACAGCACCATGCTGGTCCCGCTGTCCCTGTTGTCAAAACATTGTGCTTGGCAGAGACAGCAGAATGTGACTTGCAGAAAAAAAAAATAAAGTGTGAGCTTAAACATTGTTTATCTGATCTGAAAGTTTTGAACTTCTGGTCACTTTTACGCACCAGCGACTAACGGGGTGGCTCTGTTTCATTTGTTATGTGACAAAAAGCTTTTCCTCTGTGAAGCAAGCCAAAGTGTGGAGGGAGCGCCAAACGCGACATACAGGGTCTGATGTGTGGTTAATGGGCTCCCCCTACTGTCCCCTGAGTTCCTCACAGGTCCGCGATGCCTCTTCACTGACTTTACATGGATGCAGAACACATCATTTGCCTGAGCGTAACCTGCAATCGACATTAAATACAAGCAGATTTAATTGCGTTTAGATTTTTCTGTTGTATTTGTATTTGCTGCGCTTCTTCTCGAGCCACTTAAACACACATCCGTGTCTCCTCCTCTCCTTCCTCCATCCCTCTCTCCTTCCTGATCTATAAATACTCTCTCATCAGCAGAGCTTGGCTGCGAGAGGCGTCGACCCCGGCCTCTCTCCGTCCAGCAGAGCCGTGATTTATGGGGGCTCAGGCTGGCGCTAACCTTGCACTTGGGCCCTGGCAGTATAAATGATGGCAGGTCAGTGGCACTGTGGATGGAGGGGAGAGACTCACTCTCTCTCTCCACCTCCATGTCTCTCTCTCCCTCCCTCTCTCTCTCTTCCCTCTGTCCTGTTATCATCAGTGTGATGGAGACATCATCATCATCATCTCCTGGGAGTATAAATAGTGCTGGATCAGGTGACAGTGCCGGCCCTGGCCTTTGATGGGAGCTTTAATTTCATGCCTAATTTCTCTCGGCACAGAGAGGATCGATGCTGCCCTGCTCGTGCTCCCCATCCCTCTGCCTCCCTCTGCTGCAGAGACAGAGAGAGGGAGAGAGAGAGAGAGAGAGAGAGCAAAGAAGGACAAATGTTCACTGCTGAGCGATGAAGACATTTAAACTTACCTGTAAACACACATATATGTACGGACATCCTTCACGGGGTGCAAAACATGTGGACAAATAAATGCCAAGCCGAGACGCACGTGAAGAGGGGGTCCATTCCTGCACCCTTCGACGATCAATACAGCTGGAACAGATAGCTTTGGAAATATGAGCAACAAGCAAACTATAACAGCGCAGCTACCCACCTGTGTGTTGTGTGTGTTACACATTGCCACGGCGATAAATAAAAGCCCTCTGTCCTCCGCTCATAGCCCCAGGGAGGCATTGAACTCTAGCCCCTCCATAATGACTTTGTCTACCTATCGATCCGGCTATGATCCATGTACTGTAATTCTTATATCATCAGCCGCAGCCCCTGCAATAACTCCAAGTCATATTTCGGGGGCCTCACGTCCACTTGACAACTTAATGATGCAGGGGTCCTTGCAGAGTTTGGACTTTTACCCCCCTTCACCCGCCCTCCTCCTTCCCTCCTCTCCCTCCCTTTCCTCCTGCAGGGCTCTAATTTCTCCTTGTTCTTTCAGACTAATATCAGCAAAGGCACATAGAGGCTGCTCTCTCAAAGGACCTCCCTCTCTGAAAAACCACATATCTTCTCCTCTTCACCTCTCGTGTGCTCGCAGTATAGCACAGGGTTAGTGTCCGGGACTGCTGTGCATCTGTCTCTGATTTGGAGCACAGCCCCTGCAGGCTCCCGAGGAGACTCAGCCGTCCCTCTTTAGAGCCTGTTCTTTTTCTCCCTTTGAGCCTGGCCGATATTTCATTGTCATTTCAACCCTCTCTTCCTAGCCTGGGTGTAATAGCGGGAGATATATTGCCCTGTGCTTCTGCAGCCTTCTGAGCTTCCTCAGCCTTTTATAAAACACTGTCAGAGTGACAAAACAGCAGCCCATGGGTATTCGGGCACAGGTGCCCCCGCCACCCCCTCCCCCTTTATCCAGAGGCAATTTCTCAATATCCTGCGCTGATCCTTTTAGCAAAGAGATAACATCTGGGTCCTTGGACAGAATGAGTTGGAACAGTCATCCCGGACACAGTCGTAGCTCATCTCTATAGCTCTGTCTGCCCACAAGCCATAGGCTGTCTGTCAGCTCTGTTTTTATAAGAGCTGATTTAGGGAGCAGCCCTTGAATCCTGAGCCAATAGAGAACCACGGGAGCATGCAGGACTTGCTGACACACCTGATACCGCTGATCGAGGGGCTTCAACCTGTCGAAGCAAGAATTTGCTCAGACATTTCGCCGTCTGAAGGTAAAGAGTGTGGTGGCGGTGGTGGTGGAGGGGTTTGTTCATTACTGTCTCTGTTTGAAAGGCCCTAATGGTGTTCCACCTGGCCGCTGAGACACATAACAACCTTATACCTCTGAGACAAGGCCCTGATTGAGATGTGAGTAAAAAAGGAGGAAGCAAGAGGAAGGAGAGGGAGGGGGGGGAGCAGATGGGCTCCGCAGACAATTAAAGCTGCATGTTTCTGTTGTGGTCCACTTTGTTCCTGTCACTCTCCTCCTCATCCTTGGTGACATCTCTTCTCTTCATATGCCACTGCATCTACCTCACATTTCCTTCCTGCCCTCAACATTTCTGCCCCTGCCTCCCTCCTCCCTCCTCCCTCCTCCTCCTTCCTCTCACACTGTCATCCACAAGACACACCATCTCTATCTCCTCTCCCCTCCTCTCTCTCTCTCTCTCTCTCTCTCCTGCGCTCCACATCTTTCTCCCTCTCCCTCCCTCCCTCCCTCCCTCACACCCCCAGCCTTAATTGGGAGTCAGGGAGAGCAGTGGAAATCGCATTAACGCGGGCCCTGCCTGGGTGTGCCATCCATCTTCTTTTTTATTACGCCGCGCCGGGGCTGCCTGGGCTCTGCCGTTCGATTTGTCACCGGCCTCGTTCGCTGATAACAGGCATTTGTCATCGCCTTGCCTCCCTGTTAATGTTATCATCTCCTCCCTGACAGCCGCCCTCCGCCGGGGAGCGCCGGCGACAAAGCACATCCGTCAAGCGAATATTTCCACGGCTAAGGGGACCGCACACTGCAATAAGCCACATTAAAGCACTTATGAAGGGTGCAGGCCGAGTGTGTGTGTGTGTGTGTCTGTGTGTGTGTGCGTGTGCGCACCGGTGCCATGATGCGCGCCGGAGTGTGCGTTGCGCGCGTATCCAAACCAACGTACACACGCGAGCAGGAGCGTGTAGTGCGCTTGTCAGTGCCGTAAAAGAGGCGAGGTGGGGGCCGACAGGGAGAGGAAGAGGTAATTTGTTGCAATTAATTACGCAGTGAGTGTGGCTTTGTTGTGTGGGAGAGCATTTTATCTGTTGGAATGCTTCCTTCGCCAGGCTGTGATGCTATTTGTTTGATTTATAGCTTCTGCCTGCCCGAGGCGGAGTGTGCCTGTGCGTGCGTGTGTGTGTGTTTTCACATGTGCACAACGCTGTGGCATTATCCACAGTATATACTGTAGTCTCGGTGAAAAGGAGCCCTTTGTTTGGGAGTGACGTTACATATGAACAGCCACACTGCCCCTGTTTGTCCCCTCTCTCAGGACTCGAACTCTACTGTCCATTTGTCATTCAGGAGCGAATCAACAACTCCAAAAGGTTGACTCTCAATCACCCAGCTTGCCTCGCCCCTCCTTTCCTGGAGACAGGAAGTCGTGTCTGAAAGTGTTGTGCCACTCCGATTTACCAAAACAATCCAGATGTGGTATGCTGATGTTTCTCACACGGGCCTGGTCGACCCTTCCCTCCCCCCCTCCCTCTCTCTCGCTCGCTCTCTGATGTCAGGACAAGCAGGGATGTGACAACGTTTATCCATTCTGCCTCAGTTGGGGGGTTTGCAGGGCCCATGTGCAGGGGCTGACAGATGGATCAGCCAGCCTAAAGGCAGTGCAAAGAGATGAGAGAGAGAGAGAGAGAGAGAGAGAGAGAGAGAGAGAAGAGTGCCATTTCCAATCCTTCAACATACTGTATGACTACCGAATTTGCCGTACGTCACACGGTATGGCGTTTGCATTTGCATCCCTGGCTGACAGAGGACTGCAGTCAGGATGATGGCAGTTTTACACACTGAGAGGACGCAGCACCTTCTGTGAGTCTACACACTCTGATCACACTGCACAGTTTGAGGTGGATGACACAGATATCAGGAGATGGTCATAGCGTCACTTACTTTAACACCATAATATCTCATTTACATTTTCAGGACAGAACTGAGGATATTCCGTTATTGAGCATGTAGCGTTAATCATCGTGGAGCCAGAGACAGAAAACAACAACACAGCATCACACATCTATATACTGAAGACATGTAGACATGTTGGCTGGTTGTTGTTTGTTTCAGACATTTAAAGATGTCTTTTCATCTTGAGGCGGTTGTCTGTTCAGCCTCAGATCAGTCCTTCCAAGAATGATAAAAATTGATTTATATAAATAATTTATTTATGCTTAAATCAGTCAACTTTTGGGGTTTGGTTTTACCTCTGCTTGTATTTGTAATCCTTCAGCATAACATAACACCTTTTTGTTGTATTTTTAGCTCTTGGGTTGATGAGGAAGAACTCTTTAATGAACCATTAGACCTCTGACCTTCTACAAAAACATTTTAGCAGCCCAGAACAGACAAACTGAAGACTGACCCTAGATAGGACCTTTTTCCTGGTTGAGGCTAGGGGGGTTGCAATCAAATCCTACGCATTGGACCTTTAAACATCGAGCAGTTTGAATGGAGTCGTGTAAATTCAGTACCTACTCATCCTTTAGCTCTGTTTTTGGTCTCCACTACCTCCTGAGCCAAATACATCTAAGCTGCTAAATGCTCCACGACGTTCACCAGCCAGACGCTAACTGTGTCTGTCAGATGGCCATATGACTCAGATGATTTATCTGTGTTAGTTCACAGTGACTAACCTCTGTCACAATGTGTTCACCTTGTCATTCGATACATTCTAAAAATATTATCAACATTTACAAGTGCAAGCCCAATGATTTGTTGTTGTTCATGACTTTTTAGAAAGTGAGAAATCCATTCATTCATTCGTTTTCATTATAAAATAGGACGGACGAGCACTAGCCAAGTTTTTCATTGCTAGTTCTTCTTATTAATACCGTATACTTTTAGGAATCACTAGTGAACGCAGAGAAAACAGTTTCATTTTTTGTCCATTTAGTAGCTGTTCTGGAGCTTCTAATCATACATGATCATCAATAACATGTAGTTTGACAGTTGTCATGGAGTTGTAGTAATTCCTATGAGTACTCTAAAGTCTTCTTGTTCGTGTCAGACAGTAACCAGTTGCATGACAGCTGGGCTGATCTGCCAATAAAGGCTGTGTAATATTATATTATATGAAAGCTCCAAATCAGCGACTTTTTCCTAGATGTTGTCTCCGAGGTCAATAATGAACTTTGAACCTCACTTGTGAAGCATTTACAGTAGTAACCATTAGATACAACTTATAAACTCATTATGCAATAAATGGTTCCTTATTAGTGCCTTTCAGTCTACAGTTTTAGTTCAAATCTGGCCCTTTGGAATAAAAACCTCATTCAGGGTTTTAGTGTTTCTTCTACGATTACGCTTAAATAACATTTGCTCTATTTGGGTATTTGTTTCCTGATGTATGTGTGTTTGTGCTGTAATTGCAAGAGTTATTTTGTTATGTTTATGGTTGTCTTTGGTGAGAGGCAATAACGCCACATAATGATTTTCCTCTTTATTGTAATTTTCTATATTGAGGCAACTTCTTGTTATTGGCGTCATTGCAGCTAAATGAATGTGAAGTAAACATTGGCCCCTAAAGAAACCAAAGTATCGTGGTAGGGACAAAAGAGCAGCTCCATATTTGATGACAGAATAACTTGGCTTACTGTATATGAATATTTGCTCTTATTTTTGTACGGTTTTACAAAGTGCAGTCAGAAAAGTAGCTTACAGCTCAATACAGCAGAATAACAAAGGAGTAAAGGCACATTTTTCAAAGATACATTATACAAAAAGGGTCTTGTAAAACATACAGCAGTTAAAAAACAGCTGAACAAACTCATACAGCTACTTTGAGGCGACTGATAAATTATAACCTTTTAACAAAGCTACTTTGTTCCATGTGCATATATTTGACAAGATGTATTAAATGACTACTACAGTAGCCACAAAATCCAACTCTCTTACGCAAAGAGACACAAAACTGAATGAAAGATAAAAAGAAAGACACAGTCAACAAGGTCTTGGTCAAGCCATTCACCTGGAGCTGAACACTGTAAACATACTGTAACAGTAAAGATATTACACATAAGAAATATAAGACGAATGACTTTCCTTTGGTTTACTCATGCAAGCACTGTCTCAGAGGTGTTCTTGCTGCGTCACTAAATAAACATATTCACTCTCTATTGAGCAACAGAGGGACAGCATTCAGCACTGAATATGAACAATAAAGTGGCCATGGGATGTGTTCAAAGAGAGTGAAGCTAATGCGGAGATTAAAACTGTGAGAAACCAACTCAGCTCCCATAAAAATCACTTTAAGATGCAGAGAAACGGATTAAAATGTCACTCACGGTTGATTTGAAACGCATGACTTCAGTCTCACATAAATTACAGGAGCTACACTCGGACTGGGGATTAACTGTTGTCAAACCTTTTTCTGTGTATGACTGTGTGTACGTGTTGGCCTTTGTGGTTTTCACATGAAGCAGCAAGTCTCCCCACGGCCACAGAAGTTCCACCTTTTATCTCTGCTACCGTTCCTTCAGTCTTTTAAAACCAACAAGGCACACTGAGAGAGGAAACCACCATTCACGTGCAGGTCCACATCCTTACTCCTTATCATTCACTGTGGCCAAGGGTGCCATAGCCGTTCATCACAGACAGTTTGAGATGGCCATTGAAAGTCAGCTCATCTACGGGGATGTTGTTCTTGGCGGCGAACATCTGGCTGATCTCCATGAAGGTTTTGTTTTTGGTCTCAGGAATAATGAAGATGACGTACAGGGCCACTCCCAAGCAGATTGCGCAGAAGATCAGGTAACAGTAAGGACCTGTCGCTATCTGTGATGGGAGGACACATAGTGTTACTTTGGATAGAAGATGCATAATCAAAGAAAACAAATACTGTTGTTCAAAGACTGTCAAGTACAGGATGTTTAGCCTAACTTAACACAAAGACTGGAGGCAGGCAGAAACTGCTAGGACAGCTGTTGTATTTTCACATTTTTTGTGAAATTAAAGCAGAAACCGGGACCATGTTAGGTCACACCGAGGCCATGAGTTTTTAACATTCATGGCCATAATTCATGCGGGTACTTTCTACAGGACAGACCAATGACAGGCGCCAAGGTCGCCATTTTAATTGGTAATTTTATTGGTATTTGGGGAGTCGCCTCCACTTAAACAAAGCCAGACAGCTCGTAGCATAATTGCCATGTGTCTGACCCTGGAAGTGGAGCCCGATCTTGGATGCAATGTCAAGATGGTCTTCTTAATGCCAACTAAAGATGTTATTTTAATTACGAACACAACAGTAGTTAGATCAGTAATCCACCCGTGAGATCTGCTACACATTTTTGGTCTTGCAAGCTCTTTGTTCGTTTCAGGCCTACACAGACACTAGGCGACTGACTTGTGGGCAGAATAATCAGAGTTTGTTCTGACCTCTAGGAAGGGAAAGATGAAGCCGATGGTAAAATTGGACAACCAGTTGAGGCAACCGGCTACAGTGTAGGCAGCTGGTCGATGAGACTGCTTAAACAGCTCCGCGGTGATCAGGAAAGGCACACCAGCTACACAGAGAACACAAAAAAACAAACATATTTGTATTATTTTAAAGGACATATCATGACAACGGCAACCTTCTCAATCAGCCATGATATGGCTCATCTACTGGTCTGATCTAACTAGGCATCTCATCAAGCTGTCATAATACAAATCACATTTAACCACTCACTCCAGCCGTATGAATCTATTGGGTGTTGTGAAATTAACACCGGCGTCTTCATCCATCAATTAGTTTATCAATACTCCCACTCAGGACTATTCTTTGGCAGCCATTCAAACTAAACAGAACATGAAATAATAACAAATGATAAACATTCCTCAAGCCCCAGTGCTGTTATATTATACTCCTTTTTTCCCGCACGTACTTCATTATGTGTTCATTATTACTCAGCGATCATAGATTGACAAGAGAGGAGGAATGTTTGTCAACCTGGCAAAAGTCCAACTCTGAACCGCAAGAAGCAGAATAGCTTAGCCAGGACTTTAGCAATTCATTAGTTTGATATGCAGGATCCACGCGATGTTATCTTTAGCTTTAAACACATAATTCTTCATTGTTAGAAGTGAAAGCTATGAAGGAGAAATATGCATTAATATGCTCTAATGATGAGCTTTCCAAATGATGTCCTCATTATCTGTGCATGATAATTGCATAGAGGAAGGTTTAATATTGTCAAACCAATAACTATGCCATCATTTGTCAACATCTGTGGTATGTATGGAGGAGGAGGGAAAGGGGGGGGTCATTGTGCATGCAAGGTTTCGTCTGAAGGCAACCGTATTCATCACGGCTAGCTTATGAACAATGAGCCATTAAAAGTCTAATTGCAGCAACAGAAATCCTCGTCCGCGTGCCGAGGTATGGATTTTTTCTGGCTTGACGAATGGCGCTATGTAAACCAGATTCATTCTAATTCATCATCCTCGCAGGTCCACTCAACGTGGCTCCTAAAGTTGTAAACTATTGCCTCTTAATTCACTTCACTCAACTCATCCAGTGTACAAATGGCTGCGGGAATGGATGTAGCGTGGCAGTTATGATTTCCTAATTTACAAGACTAATGAAATACAATATCTCTTCACAGTCAGAGGAGGCGCAGGGTGGGAGTGTTGCTGGTTTTTTTGGTGCCTGCTTTTGTTCAAGCTACCAGCAGGGAGCAGTGTTATCTTACACACAGGGCAGCCCGAAAATCCAGTGCAGTATACGTATATGGGCTGTTCATTTAAAACGGTTTTTAAACAGAGGTTTGGAGTAAATTGCAGAGAGATTTAAGTACTTACCTGGACCTATGCAGAAGCCAGCAATAATCCCAACAACGCAGCCTACACTGAGGTAGCTCATGAAGGGCAGATATGGCTGTGAATGGTGAGATACAAGTCATGAGTCTGAAGTCATGAGCTGCAAACATTAGTGAACAATGTACGCAGTTTTTTCATAATTATTCATTTGAGTATATTTAATCATTCTGACTGTTACACATCGGTAAACATTTGCTATGCGACATATAAACATGTATTTTGCGAAGTTCATTCCTTTGGTTTTTATTTACATAATCTGATGTAAAACAATGTAGTTTAGAATGTTCAGCAAACTGGAAAAAAAAAAACTTTCTTTGCTCTCCTGTTGTTACATGTTTGTATGCAAATAAACAAATCCCCATAAATTATGCATAATAATAATGTAAATTTGCTAATGTCCTTAGCCCCATTTAAAACAATGTACTGTATGCCCTGTGCCACAATCTGCAAATTAATGTAATATATTCCTAGACGAGCAGGGCATCAGATGACACTGTACCTGGAGGAGGACAGACACTGTGATCCCAACACAACAGAGACCCATAAAGAGGAAGCCGCCAATCATCAGAGGTCTTCTGCCCAGACGCTCGATAGTAAAACACTGCAAAACACACAAAGAGGCAAGATTATTGTGATTGTCTTACACTATCATCATCATCATCATCATCATCATCATCATCATCATCATCATATCTCTGTAAGTTATGACAGTGAGCTATGCACAATACCCTAGAAGAAGCTTACCTAAATGAATGTAGTCAATTAAACCTGCACTCTTCCTGCTGGGGACACCCTAAAACAGCTTAATCTAGTTTTCAACACCCTTTCTCTAAATAGATTTTAGACAGTACACTAAAGTCAAGAGGAACACGCATACAGACCAATACACCCGATGATTACATGACCCACCCACCTTTAACAACAGAAAACAAATCACACTGTGACTCTGATATGTTTCAACTCTGGCTAAAGAATTCAACGTCCACCAAACAGAGAAAGACGAGTCGAAAGGAGGATTGAGAAAAAAAAATTGAAATTCATTTTGTTGTTTTTACTTAACAATGACAATGACAATGGCTCATACACAGCGTATTATTAGAGCTGAAAAGTTAATCTGACCATTACTTTTTTTAACTTCAATTCAGCAAAAACTATTCAGTTTCTAAAACACTGTTTTGTTTTGTTTTGTTTTTTTAATTTTTCTGTTTAGCAGTGTAAAAATAGGCCCAAAACTAATGCATGTTTTCATTCCTCATTACATCATCTAGGATTAATCACTGAGTCTAAGAAAAGCATCATCACAAGTTCACAGAGTCAAAGCTGACTGATTTATTTTTGTCTAGAACGCCAAAGCCAAAAGACAAAACGGAGAAAAGCAGCAAATCCCTGGATCCATAAATAGTTGTTAAAGTAGTACTAGCAACAGTTGTATAGAATAGTGTAAAAAATCATGATATAATAATGCAATTTTAGTGTTTAAAGTGTGATCATCTCTACTCACCCCCAGCATCCCAGAGATGACCTCGATGGCACCAGTTCCCACAGTTGTGTATTGAATAAGAGGTTCTGGGATTCCTGCGTTCTTAAATATGTCATTTGTGTAGAACCAGATCTGGAATTGAAAATGACATGACTTTTATTAATATGATGAAAATCACACAGACAGATGCTTTGAAACTCCAAGTTTGTCTTCTTCTTCTTTTTTTTTTCTCATCAGGAGCCAAAAAGTCGCTCCGCTTATTTGGTGTTTCCACGTGATTCATCATAGTGATCATTATCAACACGCCGACCATCACTCATGCATTTGAGATACAGCGTTTCATCAGCATGGACTTCTGACAAGTGCTCCCCTTGAAATTAATTTGTGTATTCTCATTAATCACACTTGCTGATGCAACATCCATCATTGATGAGGTGTGGACAAGATCGCAATTGGTGCAGTTAAATGCTGTCTTGTTGATTTAGTAACCATACATATGCTATTTCATCACCATTGCACCACTGAAGTATACATACACACGCCCATCTAAAGCAATGCAGGAAACATACACCAACAATTTGAAATGAGTTAAAGAATCTGGATCATACTGCTCTGTGCTTCTCACATAAATTGCAAAAAATATTTACCAAGAGGCTAAATTTGTTCCTCACTCAACTGAAGTCTACCATCTCATATTGTTGAAAAACTGGGAGCGCAGAGCAGCCCCAGAAAATTTCCCTCTGAGACTTCCTTCAGCTCTTTCAGGCCAAATTCATGCTTTTCCTGGACCAGCTGACTAATGTAGTCCCTCTGGTGCATCTGGGTGTACAACAAGGTCTTCTCTCAATTACACAGCCAGAGGGAGGCACCTTAAGGGCTCTCTACACCTGTCTGAGCCGACTAATCCGAGTCCTCTAAACTCTGAGGTCATCCTGAATCATTTACTGTGTTGAAATCATTTCACGTTATCGTCAGTACCGAGCTGATGGCCAGAATGAAAGAGTCTTGCTTTGAGGGTCCATTTATTCTGAAACTACCTGTCAGTTTGGTGTCAAAATGTGATAAAAATTCACCAGACATCCCTAACCCTGGGCCATGACCTAGATGACACCATCTCTGATCAGGTTCCACATTCCACCCCAGATTTCTCTGTTTTGTATCACAGTCAATTAAACGACAAAAGGACAACATCATCTGCAAACGTGCAGAGATGCCACTCTAATGTCACTAAACTTGAGAGTTGCCTGGATAAGCTAACCTCAAAAATAAGAAAAAACAGGTGCAACAAGCTTCACTTAAACAAATCTATCACTTTCAGTCTGTGTCAATACCCTACACTACTCTACAGTACCTCCTTCTCCTGATATTAATAACAAACAGGTAAAAAGACTTAGTGTTTCTCTCAAATCTGACAGCTGTGCAGTCAGCAGAACCATCTTGACCTTCCTAAACAGGTCCAGATGGCATCCTTTTTCAGCACATATTCATTATTAATTTCTGAAGTTAAAAGCATTCTACCCTGCACTTTTTAGTATTGTTCTTCTCATTTAGCTCGATCCCAAACAAACAAACGTTTGCAAATTGTTTGGGTCTTCACAGCCTGAAATAGCAATGGCATATGATAGCCTTCTGCTGTCTTGTTGCTACGAGAAGGATTCTGTTGAAGTGAAGGGACACTCCAGTATATGGACATCGATTTAAGGATTGCATGCTATGTATGTTATTCCATAATAACAAAAATATATAAGGTATTGTTTATTAATATTGTAAAAAATTATAACAATGTGGAGCTGCTGCTTTATGATCTCAGTGCTCAGACAGTTACAGTAGTAATTTAAAGATTGATGGATGATGGGGAAATGGAGGTGAAGGAAAAATTGTTCTTTCAAGATTCTGTCTTCCTCAGTCCAGTGCTTCCAGATCCCCGTAATAACTCTACAAAATCAGTGTTAAACATACTGTGAAAGACATCTTGCTGACATCATTTTGTAACATGTCCCTTTGCTAAAGATGAAGATGTGATTTGCATTAAATAAAATTCTTCAAAGAGCTTCAGAACCGCAAGCATGTTTTCACTGCAAACTCAGTACAACAGGATACACGGACACGCAGATTCGTCTGGATGTCTGAAGCCTTCCAGTGTTCCCTTCTGAAACAGCTGGGACAGTGGGACTCCGTGGGGTGTACCCCTGCTGGGAAATGGTATTAGCATGTGAGCCAGCATGCATAGAACTTCCATCCACACGGAGCAATGAGAACAAAGATGTGTTCGACTTTGTGTGTGGATGGCTGGACCGTCTTATGTGGGGTAACACTAACAGAGAGGACCAGGAGATAATGAGGCGTGGTCCTGTTGCCCCCTGCTTAGTCGCTCAGTGGCTGCATGTGGGACTGTGATGTATAGACAGGACGAGGTGCAGACGGGTAGAGCACAGCTGGGAACTATAGCAATTTAAGCTCTCACTCTCATATAATAGCAGCACAGTCTTTGCACGTCCGAAATGTGAACACACACACACATACGAAGACAGCAAAGGACGACAGGCTCGTGATGCTTTTCACACTTACTGCATCAATGCCAGATAGCTGCATGCCGATGTTGACCACCACAATGGTGACGACCTGCCAGCGAACACAGCGGTCCATGAGCAGGCCACGAACAGAGATGGTATCAATGGAGGAGAGAGAACGTTGTTCCTCCTGCATCTCCTCAACCTCTGCCTGGATGTTTTCTTTACAACGGTACTGCTTCAGGGCTAAAAGAACAGGAAGAAAAGATTTAACCAGCCAAGAAACACTAAGAAGAAACAGAAGATATGACATCAAAAACCACAACAGTTCCAGTCAGTTACTGAACTGACTTCTGACTGACGGTCATTTTAAAAGAAGAAAAACACAAACTACTTTCTAACCTGCGATGGTGGCGTGAGTATTTCTCTTCTCTATCAACAGGTACCGTGGACTCTCTGGAAACCATGGCAACAGTACCAGCTGGATAATGGCAGGAAACACCACCAGGGACAAGAGCAGAGGCCAGTCCTTTTCCTGCGTGGGGGGAAGCAAACATGTCACCTTACTAAACCATTACTACACGTAACGAGCAGAAACCTTTCATCATCAATCTGTCATCTCTAAGCATGTGTTGTTAAATCAGTGAGTTGGGATGAACCAAAAAAGCAGGAAAAAGAATTAGGGGATGGGAAGAGATGTTTTGTGAGCCATTGTCTTCTCTAGCATAATTTTTCTGTTCAGCTGCTCCATGCATCAGTAACCCCCCGACTACTGCGTAAAACAGATGGAAAGAGCATCACCTCATCCGATTCTAGCAGGAACACGGAGAAAAAACATGAATGGGAGGAGGAAAGCTACAGGGCTAGCTGGACATTATATAAATAATTGTTATCTAATTATAGCACAACAGCGTGTTCACGTACTTTATCATGCTGCTTAGAAGTGATGTGTGAATGGTGTATTTAAAATAGCTTCAAGCTCAGGTCTGAGAAGGATATCCAAACATCTGACGTGTATTTCTAATGCAAAATCCAGAATAGACAGATGGAGGATGGATGATATGACAAGCTAGAACCAGAATGTGATTCATTCATTCAAACTTTGTCAACAATTACTTGACAGGTTAAGGATGAATCTGTTCACACTTGCTGGTACAGCATCAGTCCACAGACAGTACCTTCCCAAGCAGTTCATGGAGTCCCAGGACTTGCGCAATAAAGACTCCAAGACAAATGTGAATGCTGGGAATGAGGCCCAGGAAGCCTCGCAGGTTCTTGGGGGCGATCTCACCGAGGTACATCGGCACCACACTGAGAGAGATACCTGTGGGGTGAAAAAAAAGAGTGTGATTACCATTTATTTTTTCATTGTAATTACTTTTATGTAAATGTATGTTTAATCGTCATGAGTTTTCATCCTGAATGAATGTTAAGCACAAGCCGCTATTGAGGTCATGTGATTTCTTTTTTGGGTGAGATATTTTTAAGCTTCCTAAAAAAAAATAAAATAAGATAAAATAATAATGAAATGGAATCTAGGATACAGTAGAAATAGAAAATGATGAAAAAAAAGTAAAACTATTACTTTAATTTAGGTTTTATTTTTAATTTCACTTTTTGCAGGCATCTGTTTGAGCAGATTAACATTTAGTCCATATACAGTGAATATAAATTCACAGGATATAAGAGTGGTGGACTCCAAAAAAGCCTAATGAATATAAAAAGAAGGCCTTACATTAGAAGCCCTTTCAAAATAAAAGATGACAAATTTCACTGAAACAACTGCAAATCCACAAAAGCACATTCAACAGCTCTGCATAGGCTATTCTTTACCTCTGTTCATCTGCATAGTTTATGTTTTATGTCAATGATGAATACGGCATATTATAATTAATGCAGGATAAAGGCAGGCCTACCTGAGTGTATTCCTGTGATAAAGCGGCCGACAATGACCATCGCGGGCGCCCTGCACATTCTGCTGAAGCCCATAAGACCTCCTCCTATAAACACCAGCACAGTGGCTCTCACCAGCGTCCCTTTCCTGTTTGGACACACAGTGATCGTTCTTTACTGAACTTCCTTAATGGATGACGCACAGACTGCTGTGCTGAACTTGTGTTATCCACCCGAATATCATCCACGCACACACACTAACCTTCCATATTTGGTAACAAGTTTGCCCACCAGCAGGGCCCCCGTCATCCCACCAATAGCAAAGATTGACACGGTGAGGGAGTACAAGACGGTGACAACCTGTTCATCCAGAGCCCAGTCATATTCTTCTATCAGCGACTGGTTGTAGAAGTCTTTGATAAACTGGTGGAAAGAGGAAAAAAATCATTACATTCATTAAAATACATATAGACCATATGGAATGATAAGATGTTTCCCAATAAATCTAATTTAAACTTCACAAGTAATATTACACAGTAAGAGCCTACTAACTAAAAACTAATAGGAAGAAATCTGAACAAGATTTAATTTTTCTATTCATCCTCTACATTTGGGTAACATGTGGGTAACTATTTCCCACAGTGCCATGCATCAATGTCAACATTAGTCTTGCTTGAGGCGGCCATTTTCATGTGTTTTTGTTTTAGAGTAGACAGGACACAGTTCAGTTTGATAGGGAGGGATCACATACTGCATGTTTTATAAAATGATGAGTAATAGCGCTGTGCTCTGGCGCGGCACTTCTCAGAAGCTGCTGCAGATTTATCCACAAATCGGTCGTGCAATTAAAAAAAACAGAAAAGATATTTTGTTTGTTGTGGTGTGATAATTGGAAGGAATGAGTGATCTTAAGAGAGTTCAGCGATGACATGAAGGGATGGAGGTTGCAATTAGTCATGGAACTCTGAATGGTATGCGTCCAGTTTGTCCTAAGAACGTGACTGGAACTGTATAAAGTGGCTGTCTGTGTACGGCTCTGAGATATATCTGACCAGTTCATAATCATTATCTTACATCAGCCTGGTGCTGGTTGAGTGACAAGGAATTCAGCTAACCAGTGGATCTTAAGTGCATAATCAGGCCTCAGACTGAACACATACCTGCTGTCTGATAGAAAAGGCTGCAGACAGATGCTGCTAATAATGAGACAAGGATCTTTACTCAGCCTCGATGGCCTGATTGCCAAATATTTCTTATTTTGTTCATTTGGATGGGTTTAACAAATCAAAGTTAAACTGATCAGCGGAACTTACATAAAGGAGGTTTTAGAGAGTGGGTGCACCTCCCATGTGGGCAGACTGATATAAACTTTATAAAGTGGATAAGACCGTAAGACAGTAAGAGCAGGACCGAATGATTAGCAAGCAGTGATTATTCTGTCACTTGAACTGCCACCTCATTGTTTTCTGCTCTGCTTTGTTCTTCAGGGTCACTATATAACGCTTGTAATGTGTGAGTTATATGAGTTATGAGTTATAATCTCATGTTACCTTGAACAAAAGCTAAATTATCAGTTCCATGCAGTGAGGTACAGATTTTTAATTGCCTGATAACAAGAACACAGGCCAGATAAGTACTCAGTACCTGAGTTTAGTTATCAGAATCAGTATTTGGTGCATCTCTAGCTGGACTGCCGGTGTCATGGCCCCACTGCCACTGATATGGCTGATTACTGATATGGCAGCTGGTTATATTGAATTTTTGAGCTGGAGCTACTGGTTTTATGAGGAGGCTGCACCCATGAACAAATAATAAACTTTATTAAAAGAATATAAATGATTTTTTTTTAAAATCATGTTAAATAATCTAACATATACATCATCAACCAATTCTAGCTGACGTTCTTCTCTCTTACTCTGTGCTGCTTGCCACAGTAAATCACAGTTCACTCTGCTGGATAAACTTTGCATTTCTTTCTGCATCATTTACCAGGGAAATATCAATTTATATTGGATAGCATATATGCTCGTCCCGGTATTTCCATGAAGGGCTAATACCTCCCAGTCAACATATCAGGCTCTAATAGCGAGTCACCAAAAAAATCCCTAAACGACATAAGAATGGAAACGTTCAAAAGTTCAAGCAACTTCAACAGTGCATATGCAGCCTTCATAATCATCAAGGAGGCATTCCCCTGAATGGTAGTTTTCTCATCTTTGTGGTTGAGTTAGGTTTTGGGTTAAAATGGCTCCATTACAGTTTGTTGGAATAATGAGTCAATGAAACAATGAAACAAAGTTATTCAACTATAAACATGAAGAATGAAGAAGAATGAAGTAGAATTCTGGATTCTGGATCCCCATACTGCCACTGCACTCACGTTTGGTTCAAAAAAGTTGAATCCATCAGTTTAAACTGATTGCAGTCTCTGATTTGTGTTTGCTATTTGAGTCTGCTACCTTAACAAAACCATCACATTACTCTGAATTGTAATTACTGTTTGCACTATGATTGTAAGACGTAATCATGTATACATCCATGTAATAGATATTATATAGCCTATAATACAGTACCTGCTGGAATATTCTGTTTCACACCAAAGGGAACAATCGCCTACATCTAACAACACAGCAGGAGAAATCTATTTGTTTTATCTTTAAATAAACAGTTTGGAGAATTTCATGCCATCTTTCATGGCAGTGGTGTTGTAGTTGCTAACTGCAGCCCCTCCAGTCCCTAGCATTAAAGAGAAAGTACAATAGCCGCGAAATGCATGAAAAAGCCATATGTAGAGCCAATGTTTAGCCCTCTCTGGGCTACTACTATTACTGTTACTATTACTGCTACTACTATTCACACAAATTATTACATACTTAAATTGTGCAGAGAAGCTAATGCTATTTCCACCATTAAAAGTCAAGTCAACCCAACTCTAAGGTGTTGAACATCAGGCACGTGTTTTGATACCTTCCCAAGCTGCAATGTGCTACTCTTGTCTCAGCCAATGTAAAAATAATGGACAGCGCATGAGTGACGTCACCCACAGGTTTCTGGGGCGCCATTTTGAACCTCAGAATGTGAAGGCACTAGCCGCTGCCACATTGGCTGTACTGTCCTGACCGGCTAATCTGAATATTAGCAAAAACATGGATTATCGGTGGAGCTAAGGCGGAGCAAACATGCCACCTGTAACTGCGCCTACCTGTGTTGTTAACTATGCATAATTTAAGCCTTAGTATCATTTGAACAGGTTAGTTATATAGAAATTCAGACTCAGTACACTTATCATGAACAGGGAAATTAGCTATAGAGAGGCTGTAAACATGTTTATTTCTGCTGTGAAGCTGGACATTTTAATGCGGGGGCTTATGGAGGTTGAAATGTTCTGTAATCAGCATCAAGCAGCCGCTCAAGGAATTACAGTTCCTCTCCAGCTAGGGATGTTGCCGCTTGGTTTCAACTTATCTCAAACAAGCCTACTAGCTGAGCCAAATCCAAATTAAAGAAGCTACACACCGAATCTACATACCACATGAAATGAGATATGCCAGGCCTCCTGGTATTGTTTATATAGTACATGTCTGTTCTGCTTCACTGAGGAAAGATGGGAGAGAGGGTGCGACTCATCATATCTCCCTCCTAAGAACAGTGCACTACACTAGCACGAGATGTGGTACCAGATTTCACATGCTTCAGAGTGGGGCGGTCCTAAGCAGGAGTAGTTCACAGCTTAGTCACTGCACCGCGACATCGAAGGAACAGAACACATGATGGATAAAAAAAAAATCGATGACACGGTGAGGCACACAGCAGCTTCTAGATTTGAAACACAAGCCCGCATGACTTCACATGACAATGGAAGACAATCTGATGTCCATTAACATCTGAAAGTCATCCACTATCACCCCTGTGTGTAGTGTAGTAGGCCCCTTTTCATTCATTCTGGGAATATTCTCAGCAATGAGAATGATGATTATCAGGATAATGTGGTAAAGACACAAACCTGTGCAGGAGAGTTGACGACTGCCAAATTGTATCCGTAGAGCATGGAGCTGCCGAACGAGGCCAGAAAAGCCACCGCCAGCAAAGACTTTGTAAGATGCTGAGGAAAAAGAAGGAGGACAGAAAACAAGTAAGACACAAAACAAAAACTACACAATAAAATATCCAGAGATCATTCCGTTTCAGGGTTCACTTCACTTTACTTGTCACAGGTAAACACACAGGTGTTTACTTTACTACAACTCAGCAGTGCTTAGGAGGTGAACGCTCCAGCTACCAGTCCACGCGCCGTACTGCAGGATGTGGAATCGTACAAATCAATTCCATGCTAATGCGAGATCACATTGATTAGTTATTAGCATGACTTATTACTATAACACGTGTTTGTTTTCATGGCCTCTGAGTTACAAATGATCAGAAAACAGAAAAACATCATATGAACTAAATGTCATATGATGTGTGCATGCTGGGTCTGTTTCCTGGAATTATCTGTAGCCCGTAAAGAGATTAGCTCAATCTGTAGGATTATTTAACAGCATTATTATAAGAGTACATGTCGCATACGAGTCTGTGATCTTTGCACTTGGGAGCAGTGCTGAAAAAAGTGCTGAGCGCCATGTGACTGAGTGGAACAAACTGGCACTTTGATGCAAGCGGCCCTGACTACCCTGTTCACATCTAACTCTGTCAGGGACACTTTAAATGAGATGAACTTCTAATGCACTAGCTGTACTTGTAACAGGGGCATCTGAACTATCAAAACATAAGTCACATAAGCTCCACGCTGTCTTCAAAGGGACAGGGGAAGCGTCCTGTATTTTCTTTAGGAGTGGCCTGAAGCTACGCTCCTCACCTGATTCCAGCACACGTAGTTTAGACCTCCAAGGCACAAAGTCGTAACAAAAATGTTTACCAAAAATAAAAACAAAGAAAAGAAAGAGTACCCTAATGTGAACATGTACTGTAGGTTGTTAGTACAAAGAGCAGACACAGGAGGAACTCTCTGCTCAGACTGAACAATAGCCGCACAGATGCCTTAAAGAAACCTAATTTAGCCTGTAATAGCCTGATGGAGAGAGTTAGACAACTACACGTGAAAGTAGCTCATGGTAGACAATGCTGCCCAGTCAGCATTCAATTTAGGTTGATTATCTGTCAGATGCACAGCTCTTCACATGTTGCAACACTTTGGTCAAGGCTCTGGGTTTTGTTTGAGGTTTTTTGTTTAAGGCTTTTTCTGTTCAAGGCATTTTTCAGACCTTTCCTGTTGGGTTGATTTTTAAATGGATTTAAAGCTGTTTTGGACCTGCGTGTCTGACTCAAGCTGTAGTGAAATATCGCTATGTTGTGGTCAAAAACCAACAGGCAACATCTGGCATGAACCACGACCCTGAATGCATCTGAATACTATTTGATGCATAGCTACAAGCACACTGTAAATCTTGATCTATACTGCCTGCACTGAAGCCAGTAAAGTCACTGGATGGTTTAAACTGAAGGATCTAACAACATGAATACATTCATATCATACACTTGAGTTGATCTACATGTCAATCACCTCTGCAGACAATCAAACTCTTCAGTTAACACACAGTGTACTGACCTTTCCATCGTTTTCCACTAACAGTTCCTCCGCCATTTATGTCATAAACAATTAGTCCCCGCTTGTTTCCTGTTCGTTTGAGATGAGAAACTTATCATCTGCACAACTTTTCAAACTCTTCTCTCCTGCATCCCCATTTGTAGTTTTCAGTCATGCTCGGCGTGACAGAGAGGAGGCGTGTCGTGTTGATGGGCGGAATTAACAAGCTTGTCAAACTCCCAATCTCCAATCATCGGAGCGCATCGCAGTGCGGGCCCGTCCCAGCCTTGAATCGTTTTCCCCGGTCCATCAGCGATCACATGAGCCAAGTGGTTCATCCTGCGTCCCAAAGTGCCCGCAGTTGTTATTAAATAGCCTATGACTAACTGTATCCAGGGGCGTTTTCGGGATTAGTGAACATTAGGGGCTTGGCTCAGACCCATGGGCACCTTCACCACGGGGAGACGGTGAGGATCACCACAATAAAAGTATCCCTTATTTTCAGATTTTGATGATGATGATGAACATTGAGATTAAAATTAAAATGCATGACAACTACATTTAAATTAGCTGCAACTGTTATTATACAAAGGGAGCAAAGGGATCCTGAGTGACTGCACTCAAGATCATTGAACTTGAATGAAACCAATCTTGTACTTATGAGATCATTTATTCTTTCATTACACACCTGCATGCACGTTGTTTGGTCTAATTTAAAGAAGACTAGTGTGGATTGTTCTATAAATAACGGTGTGTGTCATTTACAAAATTATATAGGGTAATTCTATTTACACACCCCCTGTTTCCTAAACACACCCTTACTGTATAATCTAACAGTTAACTGTAATCATCATCAATAGCCTGATTACTTGTTACATCATAGTAGTCAGGGAGACAGGTTTTAAAGCTCATGTCTATACGAGTTGAAAATGTTTGCTGTTTATTATACTATTTTTGGACTTCTCTCTAATTTTGTTTCTTTTCTTGTAAAACACTGTGAAGTTTTTCCTCATAAATATTGATTAAATTAAACAATCTGGGCAGAGAGAAACACTTTTTAGAGTTGTAACCATTGACAAGGGGTCACAGGTAGAAAGAGATTTATATGATGGAGTCAGAAGAAGGTTGAGCCCAGAACAAGTCAGTCTCCATAAGCGCCCATATTAAAATGTCCAACTTCACAGCAGAAATAAACATGTTTACAGCCTGGTACAACACACAGTTTTGCCACTATAACTAATTTCCTTGGTCATGACATTTATAGTGAGCCTGAATGTTTTTTTTTCCCTCAACCATTCAAAGTCTATTAAAGTTTTCTATTAAAGTTACATATAATTAAGAATGCGGCCATGTAAACTGACAGGTGGGTGCCATCACAGGTGGCTTGTTTGAGCAGCCAGGCTTCATTCAGTCCACATCACGTCCACCGACGATCCACATCACCACTGACTTTAAGATCAGCTGGGAGGCGACGGGTGGCATGACTGCCAAGATGGCAGCAGCCAGAGCCACCATGCGGGGCTTCCAAAGGGCTCCTCAGAAATCTCATGGATACAATGTCAGTTCATTATATTGTCTATGGTTGGGACCCATCACAACATCACAGGCAGATCTGGAACATACTGGTGTCTCAGGTGGACACCCAAGAGCCCATACAGAGTAGAAAGTAAGTTATATGTGAGGATTATAAGTTAAGAGACAGAAAAAAAAGTATTTTACTGTGTGTGGCATGCCACATATGGGGGTTAGACAGGGTCACACATATGTCTTAAGATCACTATAGGGATAGTGTTGAATCAAAATAGTGTTGGCTGTCTCACTCCATAGACACAGAGACAGATAGAAGCCTTGATGAATACATTTCTCCACAACAACTTGAATGTGTAAAAAATGAAGTTAACCCTTTGAGAATAAATAACCAAGGTGATCCCTATTTAGCTATAATCTGTGTTTTACTTCAGCATGTGTTGTGTGACTACACATCTGAAAAGGAAAATGACTGTACAATGGTTAGCACTATTTCCTCACAGCAAGTAGGTTCTTGGTTCAAGACCCAGCTGGGCCCTTTCTGTGTGGAGTTTGCATATCCTGTCTGTGTCAGCGTGGGTTCTCTCTTCCTCCCACAGTCCAAAGACATGCAGGTAATTGGTTATTTGGTGACTCTAAATTGGTTTGTCTCTGTCAGCCTTGTGATGAACTGCCGACCTGTTCGGGATGTACCCCACCTCTTACTCAAAGTCAGCTGTGATAGGCGCTGACCCACCGTGACCCTGATAGAGATGAGCGGTTATGGACAACGGATGGATGGAAGTTCAGTATTTATTAGGCTGGTGAAGCTGCTGTCCTTATAGGGTGATTGTGAATCAAATCACTGTCATCCTTATAGGATGACAGTGATTTCCAGCTTTTCAAGCTTTGTATCGTTCATGTTGCTCGTTTGTTTCAATCTATGTTTCAATCCTTCATGTTTTTCTTATAGAAATATCAAACTACTAACAGTTGTATGCACTGTATTACTTGTGTTTCTTTTTGACCTATGTATTAAATTAAACATTGTGGAAACAAATAGTAAGACTAGGCTTCCAGACTTTCCGTCCCTCAGTAGGTATTGTGAAGTGAAGAAATGATGTGAATTCATTCACAGAACTGTTATTCTCCACATCACTTCCTTACACATGACTGTCTCCCATGCGCTCCTGTTCAGTTTCCTCGTAATGGACTTTGGTCACAGTGTCTCCTGTTTCACATATGACTCTTGCACTGAGGCTCTGTGGTGATTTCATGGTAAAATGTTTTAGTTTCTGTTTTCTCTAAAGCAACCGCATGACCTCTTGAGGGAAAAAGCTCTGAACATAAATATACATGCAGTTTTTGTTTGCTTTAAAGTGACGAGGTTGCAGTATTTATCATTACCTCTGTTTGTGCCAGTGGCGCACTGATGCCCACAGTCTATACAAGAGGCCATACAGAAAGCTGTTCCCTCCGGTGCTTGATCTTTAAAACGACCACTGAGACATGTCAGTCAGTGTTGGTTAGAGTACATCAATACAGATGTAGGTCTGTGTCTTTGGTGTTATATCACCTGCCCGATTCCGCCTCCATCAAACTTCTCCTCCCTGCTCCTATTTTTTTACACAGTGTACAACCAATGAACCCTCTTAACTTTAATTCAACGAGCCAAGTTGAGACTATCATGCGAGTCAAATAGCTTGTGTCATATGACTTCAATCACTGTGAAATATCTGTGGCATCATGCTGCTTTTGTGTAAAAAATCAATTATGCTGCGAACAGGGACTCCACTCACAGGACTGACACCACAAAAGAAGGAAAGAAGACAAACCAATGAACTATTCTGAAAGCCGGAAGGCTGAGTATAGTGGAAAGACGCATTCCAAAGAGATGACAATGTTCAGTTTATTAGGTAAACTTGTAAAACGACATGCTATAATCGAATCTGATGGAGTGGGCCTGTCTTGATTTCATCATTTGATCTTTCAAATGATGCAGCAAAAACTGGTGTAATTGTTTTATTTTATTTCACTGTGTTATTGGATTTTAATCTTTTTTGATTAAAGACCTTCAAACTTTTTAAAAATGTGCTATTGCTTAGTGCGTTGTGAGTCCTTTCCACCCACTAAAGTCACTATCACTCTGTGTTTCTTTCTGATAACGTAGCTAAAGTGACTGTGAGGCGTCTTGGGTTAGCTCCATGATTTCTTTTATTTATTTCATTACACGGTTGTGTTTTGGCAACTCAGTGACTACAACAAGCTGCAAACACTATGCTGACTGTTATTGTGGCAAATGTGTTAGCAAACACTTGCCTATTTGCACACCCAGTAGGACCGGGGCAATATTACTTAGCTCTGCTTTCGGTCTCCGCCAACTCCTGAGGGAAATATCTGTCTCTTTAGCTGCTAAATTATCCACTATGTTCTCCAGCTATTAGCTTACGCTGTCTGCTCTCAGTGCTGGGCAGATAATGCGGCATTATTAGATATGTTTCAAGGACAACAGCCGCCTGTTGCTTCTGGAAATGAGGTTCATGAGAGACTGGACCAAAACAACGAGCTGAAAGATGCTAAAATGCTCTGCAGAGATGAGGGGTGCTCCGGTTGTTAGACAACATAGGAATAATCTTTCACATTACAAAAACTATTTATTAGTTCAGCTTTACAGCTTTATCTAAGATTGCTGGTCAGGTGGCTGCTTCCTCCACCATTAATTCTACTTTTGTTATGTATGCATATTATTATTCATGCATTCCTTCACTGACATGGATCCCTTTGAAATTACAGTGTGGCTCAGTTGGCTTTGCGGTGTGTGGGTGGTCATTTCTCTGCTCTGGAGAGCAGAAAAATGACGTAAGTCACCCCCCGCCACCCAAACTTCCCTACAGTATAGCAATTAAAAGTGTTGACCTTTCCCCTCTCAGCCTTTCCTGCTTCTTCTACCGTCCTCAGTCTCCAATTGTATCTACTCATTAACATGATGATTAGGTAAAAAAAAAAAAAAAAACTGGGAAAGACTTCCACGCCGGCAAATAAAAAGCTGTGAAAAGAAATGAACCTCTCACTGACATAATTTACAAGGGGGACATCTCATGATCATAATCAGGATCTGGAACTACATGATTTAATTTCCTCTCAACAGTGAACGAGATGCCATTTGATAAATTACCCATCGATAGCAGACGGTAGGGGATGCTGGTGTGTGCATGAGCATGTGAAAATTAGACTGTGCGTGTTTGTTTGGAAGTCAATCTTGTGTGCACATGCCACACAAAGGCGTGTCACCGCAATGAGTATCCTCGCACGCATTTTGTGTGAGTGTGCGTGCGCTCCAAGCGCAGTATAACCTCGCATTAGCAGCCCATTATTTCAATAAACCTCCTCTTGCATCCCGTTGACAGATCATCTGCCTAGAAAAGCAGATATTGTGGCCTTTAATCAGTCAGCCCCCTCCGAGCCGCCGTAGTCTCTTGTGCAGTATTTAAATTCCTCATTTACTCTGTTGCAGGCGGGACGTGCCTGTCCCCCATTGTTCGCTCTGAATAAACTGGGGAGCTGATCGTGTTAAGTGCGGCCATGATTGATGGCTGCTGATGAAATCTAATATACTCGCCCCATGCCATCGTTTGGCAGAAATAGGATTAGAGAGAAAGACTCCGACACGAGCTGATAAAAGGTGTAAATGTACTTAATGTTGCTTTTTTCCAAATTTTGAAAATGAAAGAGTTTGGGCTCTAGCCGAGTGACTCCAACAGGAATCTGGGACATTAACAGCTGAGTGATGGCCTGGTGTCTCTTGGTGTGTGTGATGAAAGTGGGAAATGAAGTGTACATCATCATTGTGCGCGCGAGGTCACGCAGCACAGTTGATGCATTTAAAGACCATGAAGTGGAGTGACTGTCATCAACCGAGCCTCCATGCCAAGCTAATTATTTTCACAATTGTTCTCTTATTTCCTTGTGCTGTGTGTGTGTGTGTGTGCGTGTGTTAAGGTCAGCAGTCAATGGCAGAAAATTTTTAATTTACATTTTCACACGCATGTTCAGGGCCTGCGTTTATGCTGCCTGGTTGCAAATGGCATATAAGATGCTGTGACATAATTGCCTAATTGTGCTGATGAACATTTCAGAGATGGGGAGCAATGGAGGATTTTAGGGGAAAGGGAGATTTTAGTGACCCCTTGTGGGAATCAACCTGTGGTTCATGATGACTGTGTGACCGTGGTTGTGGATGGCAAAGGGGACTTTTGTGTCAGCTTTGGTTTAGCACTGAGGTGATGTGAAATATCAGTGGTTCTGGCAAAAGGGTGCATGACACACAGACAAATACTTGGGCAAAATACACACACACACACACACACACTCTAGAGCCCATTTGAAGCAGTCATAAGTCTCGGCGACACCCTGTCATCCTCTCTCTCCTCTCTTCACTCCTCTCGCTCTGTGTTTTACCCACTTCACAGCTACATTAGCACTTGATTTGGGTGTAATGGATCTCCCTCCTCCACTCCCGCCCGTTCCCATTGGCTGCGGCTGGCCTCCAGCCCAGCCCACCTGCTCCACGGCGCTCTCCTTAATGTGACTGGCCGAGGATGATGGATCACCCCCTGTCACTTCCACCTCCTCCTCCAATCAACAACCAGCCATGGAAATTGATTGTTCTAATTTGCTCTCATTATTATTATGATATTAAGCACAATATACAGACACAGCTCACTGTCAGATCTGGGCAACGCCGTCATTAGTTACAGGGGCTGGAGAATACGCCTCAGCGGGGTTTTCTCCCACAGACGCCAAGATGTAAAGGAATCAGCGAGCGTTGGAGAAACACACTGGTTTTTCTTAATAAGATTTGCCATGCAGCCCCTCACTGAGGTGATGTAGCATCTAATTAAGTTCAATTCGGCGCATCTGGGAAAGAGAAAAAAGAAGATATGATTAAGTTCCTCCGTGTCAGATGCAGCGTGTTCACTTGCAGCTGCCGGATCGAAGGAAACGGGAGGTGCCAGTGTGAGAAAACACCCGTCCTTAGGTCTGAAAATGAGTGCAAATGGTACAAATCTACAGTTATTAAATGCTGCTTAGAAAATGCAATTAAGATGCACGACTGTACATTTAGACAGAGAATGGGGCGGAATAACAATGAGAGCACACACCATCAAGGATCATTCGTTTTCCGGGGTCTGCATGCATGCTCATATTTAACAAAATCCTGATAATATATACGTTAGACTGACACAGGCCTGTGCAGGTATGTTCAATGACTTTGTGGATGACCTTTTTTATTCTTCCTCTCATAAGACCTCTTTTGTCTTCGTCATCATGCCTGAAGAGGAACAACCAGAGGTCAGCAATATTAACCCCACCCCCCAACCCCTGCTGTATTCACAAGCCTGGTTTGAGATGGTATCCTGATATTACCACAGCAGCCCCTCCAGCTGTATACTACTCCTATGTTCCATGGACCAAAGTGTATCCCCAGTCATGCTGTTACCAGCCCAGAGTATATTGGATAGTGCTTACATTAACACACAGTGTCTAACAAACCGCTTACGCTCCTTTAATTGGATTACAAGGAGTGCTGCATTCCCATTGGTGAGATTAGGAGGGTCCGGGCACGGAGCCGACTCCCCTCCCCTGCCTAAGCGAGGGATCTGATTCGCCATCCTCCCTAACGACCTGCAAATGCCAGATGTTTGATTGGTGGAGTGGCGCTGGCACGGGTGTTTATTGGTCCATGACAGTGTAATAAGGGTGGGTGCCAAGTCGACTGTCAGGGCGTTAAAGTGTCTACTCTGATCTAGTGGTGATTAATGAGGCTATTTATTTATTTACTGGCCTTAAATACAGTTTGTGCAGATACTTTTCTCTAAGTAGATTTAAAGGTCAACCTTGAAATATAGTAGAAAGTATTCAAACGTTTACTCTTGGTTCTTATGTGACTTTAAACCATGTAAAAAAAAAAAAAAAGAAAAGGGACACAGAAGTGAAAGCTGCAGAGTGGTGCCCTGGTTTAACTTGCAATATATTGTGTATAAAAATCTTTGTAGGGTTAGACCAACCAAATTATAGGATAAAAATCTTCTGGTATCTCACTATGCAGATATCAGGGCCATACTTGTGTCTTGTATTCTTTATTTATTCCGGAAATATTGGGATAGTAGTAGTTGGGGATACCATAGTTTAAAACTTGTACTTGCAAAAGTAGGGAAAATCCAAATAACAATAATAATGATTATATTAATTATTATAATACTTAATAAATTGATAAATAAGGTCAGTGGTGAATAAATTATATAAAAATCATGTTTCCTGTTTACTCTGGATAAACCACACACCTCACAAAAAGACATTCAGCCTGCAAAAGCGAATGAACCGCATCACAGCGTCACTTCACATTAGCTTTCATAGGTGCTGTGAAGTGTGTGTGTGTGTGCGCGAGAAAGTGCACCTTCTGACCTTCCACACTTTGACCTCCGACCTTCGACCTCCGCTGTAAATCTTGTGGTGTTTCGGCCTTTTCTTCGAGCATTACCCAAACCTCTGACCACTAACTTATGTAGAGTCCTCTGCACAAGCTGCTGAAAACCTGGCAGCTGCTGGCCTCCTGTGAAGGAGGACCCTCTCCATCATGGCGGTGACACCTTAACTGTCCTGCTCTCGCTCAGTGAGGAAGGCCCCCTGCCACCACACACACACTAAACCACACACACACTTTCTCTTGTGGCGGTGAAAGGACAAGCACAATGACACAAAGTGCACACAGTCACACTTTATTTTCTTACACAGGTGCAAATGTAAATGCACGCACGTGTTCCTGCAGAAAGTCGCCAGGCGCGCACTTGCACAAGTACGTTTCTGTTAAACAAACTGTCTTTGAATCCCAGTTCCCACACTACAAACTCTCTACACTAGCGACACAAACAATTCTCCTTTTGACTCCCTCTTTCACACAACACACACACACATGAATACACACACACACTGGAGCTTAACCATTATGCCTTAATGTACTCTGGCCTGTCCCTGCAGGTGACCTGACCCTTACTGTCCTGCATGTCAGGGAGAGAGGAGCCAATTGAGCCAGATGGCAGCAGAGCAGAATAGCTGCGAACAACAGGCCGAGTTAATATGTAGCTTTAACCATTGTCTCCTCTTCCCGACAATGGAGTGTGTTAGGAGGGCGGAGCGCTCGCTGGAGCTGCGGCTAAAGATGGACTCGGCATGTATTCTTGGAGGAGTTCATAAAAACAGAGCCTAAACCCACTTGATTCATCACTGTCTCATTTGGTCAGGAAAGCAAACGGACAGAAGGGAGTTTATACACTGTGCCGGTGTGTTCTGTGGGGAGGTTTGAACGTGGAGTCGGCGGTGAAAAGTGCAAAAACAGCTCAGTTTATTTGCCTCTGCATTAGCTATTAAATCCATTCATCACAGCTGAAACGTAAGGAGAAGTTTGTTGTTTGTGTCCATGGGTGAATTTCACCAAAGACATTGCAATCAAATCGTCTAATTACACTCCTACAGTCGAGTTAAATACAAAAACAGAGATCAAAGTGCCTTCTTCCCCCAATAACCGCCACAACAACGCCCGCTAACATCCCCATTGTCAGCCTCTGTTCCTTGGCACTATCACTTTCCTAAAGATGAGGGTAATTTTCTATGCAAATGGGCCGCCGTCATTGTCCCCGCCTCGTTAATCTGGGCCTGGGCTCCTTTGACAAACCCCTCTCTGATTGATGAGGCCCTGACAGCTCCAATGTGTGCGTGCATTTTCACAGATTGACATCATCATTAAGGAGCGAGAGCAGGGCCTGAATCACTGCAGATTTACTCCCACCACCGCCGCCGCCGCCACCATCTCCCCTCCCACACACACACACACACACTGCCGTAGCATGCACACGCAAATGTACAAGGGTTGATGCTCATGTGCATGCAAGAAGACACACACACAAAAAGCAGCCCACCATCCGTCTAACAGCTGAGGTTTCCCTTCTGTACCCACAGAGTCGGGCAGGCGGCAGAATGCAAAGTGCTCACTCATTGGCTGCCTGAATCTGTCATGTTGAAGTTAATTGGTGTAGGCTTTAAGCAAATTTCCAGCAGCACCCCCAGTCACCGCGCCACTTGATGGGTGAGCCACTGTCATATGGCACCTATTGATTCACCCAGGGGATGAGATGACTCCCATAATGCTCGCTATGTCAGTGTCACCCTCTCAGAGAGCGGCCGATAGCCTCTCTGCTCCCTGTCTGCTGATGTAGATCCAAGACAAGAGTATTTTAAATCATGCTTTATTCATATTCACTCAATCTGGGGGGGATCCACAGGCTGGATTTTTAGTGTTTCAATCGGCTAAAGTCCATTTTGGAGTTCATTTGAAAATGGAAAAATCGTTACCTAATCCTATTGCTTTGGCCCTCGAGCTACATCATAAGAAACATGGCGCGTGCTGGCAGAGCAGAAAAAAGGAAAAAAAAAAAAAAAAAGACAGGAGACACAAACACTGACTGAGTGGAGGCAGCTGCAGATGAACAAATAAAGCATTCAATATTTATGACTGAAATTAAAACCAGATAAAGATGTCACATATTACCGGGTCCCCGCCCTCCTCCCTCCCAGGCCTCTGGCCCTGACTCCGGTGCTCACAACTCTCTACTCTCTCTTAGCGCGAGTGAAAGGGAAGCATTATTCCTTCCTAGCCCAATGTCTTCAAAGACAGTAATGAATGCAATGCAGTGACCCAGAAAATGGACTTTAGAGAAGGAGAGAGAGAAAAAAAAGCAATCTTGCGTTTGTGGCGGAGCATTATCACTTTACTCCCCTCCCCTCGTCCTCTCCCCTCCCGGGCTGGTGTGTGTGTTTTATATATATGTGTGTGTGTGTGTGTGTGTGCACCTGCCATTATGTGTGTCTCCAAGGGCCTATGTGCCTGAGTGCGTTCATGTGAATTTGTATGAGTGTGCACACTTGCCTTTGATTGCGTCTCTGTGTGTGTATGTGCATGCATATATACGTGTGTTTGAGTGTGTGTGTGCGTGTGTGTGTGAGTTGGTGGGTGAGCTGAAGTCTCCATCAAGAGGGAATGGGCACGGGCTGACAGGCAGGCCCATTGTGGGGTTAATTAAACACTTCAGGTTTAACACCCCGTCCCTGTCGTTAACCCAAACACTGGCTCATCACTCATTCCCGCCACACTTCAGTTAGAGAGCAAGGGGGGGCAGGAAAGGAGGGGACAATGGAGATGTCACTGCGGGTGGGGTGCGGTGGTGGTGGTGGTTGGGTGACGTGAGGGTTGGCGGAGGTGGCGAGAGTTTGTATCAGAAGGAGTGTTTTGACAGGAATAATAAAAGGCTCCATTATAAACATGATCTGATATAACTAACCAGTAATTTACCTTGCAGGGAAACTGCCGTAGAAGCAGTCTGCCATCAGTGTTTCATTAAAGAGCCTGAGTGAGTGCAGTTACATTATTAAGCTCCTGTCCCAGATGTTTAAAGCCTGCAACACTTTACGGAGATTATACTATGACACTGTATGAGCCAGAGCAGGAGCATGTGTGACAGTCAGTTCACAGTGATGGAAAATACAGATGGATTACAGATGGAGTGTCATTGAAAGGTTTTAGGTCAGCACGAGTCACCACGGACAACATTTTTCCAGAAGGTATAGTTTGGCTTTCATGTGCCTGAGACGAAAGGAAACGTGGTCAACTCTTTGCTCGTTTTCCTAGATCACACTGTGAAAAGGCTGATCTGGAGCTTTTGGTCACCAAAATTCAGATAAAGAAGTTTGTGTGACAACGAAGTAATGAAGAAAACCTTGTGGACTACTTTTTTTTTTTTTTTTTTTCAAAATCTTGGACCCATATGTTCAGGTGGGCTGAGATCTGGTGGGCCTGAAAACCGATCTCCTCAATTCAGTGCTCTGATTTGGTGTGAACACAAATTAATTTAACAGTTTTGCTGAAAGGTGAGAGATTTCTGTACATTTTTGTCCTTCTCACTGGTTTGAAGCTGAGATGGTAACTCTGTGCACCAATTAGACTCCAGGAAGATTTTAATCAATATAGGATGAGGGTTGTTTGAGTATGTCGCCAAGCCACTGTCAGTCAAATCTGATCAAACTAAATCAATTGATTTAATTGGTTCAGGGGTCTTATTATTTACATATTGAGGTTTTCCCTCTTGTGTGTGTGATATTAACATTAAGATCTACATTTTAAAACAGGAAGGGTTCTACTTGAAACTGCAGTGCATATATAAAAAAATACCTTTTTTATGTTATTTGTAAATTGTAACACAAAAGATAAAAATGAATCTCTGAGACTAGAGCCTAATTTTCAAGTTTTCTTGACACATACTTTGCACTTAACTGATTTCAACACGTGTGTCATCAGATAAACGTTTAGTGACGCACTGGTGACTCTGGTCATCTGTGGGAGAAACTACTTCTGCCTGCAGTGTAATGGATCGTCACACCACTAGATAGCAGTAGTTTACACCACTGACAACTTAACCAGTCCACTCAGTTAATACAGAGCAGTCCACACTAACCACCAAAGTAATGAATGAATTAATAAAAGAATGAATGAACGAATAAAGGGAGTACTTTAAGAGTATCAAAAAGAGAAGAAGGTTTACTGTATATTTTAATTATTTTACTCAACTATCTCAGCAGCCACCATTAAATAAATGAAACATTAATTAGGTAAAATCAGGTTTAAGTAATTTGATGTATCACTGTCGTTGTATGTAACTGTGAAAGTGCAAAAATATAATTATCTTTAATGATATGAGAAGCATAATCAGGCTCATAGATTACAGATTAATACATTTGTTAGAGAAGTTACTGCCATGTTCATGTTGAATAAGTGGAGTGGATTCCAGTTTATAACCCTTTACACAGAGCTTATAGGAATGAATGAACGAATGGCTTAGTTACCATGAATAAATATTTTACCAGTGCTTCATAGATCAGTTCAGGGGCATAAATGCAGGCAGCATGGTTGCACCGGGGCCTGTGGGCTAGATGGGGCCTGTAGACAGGAGAAGGCCCTCCAACAATGTGTTGGGTGGAGAACGGGCGAAGTGAAGCACATCGTCATCTCAGAAATGTGCCCAAAAAAATCAAGAACTCAGGTTAAATTTCCAAAGGTGCCACTACACATATAGAAAATCTAAAATATAGTTATAGCAATTTCTTTGATATTTTGTCATATTCAGATGCAAATATGACTTTTGGGTGATGTTGATGTTGTCCAAAATCAAATCTCTATTTGATCATGTGACAACACGTTATGATATATACAGTATCTAGGGTCCATCATAATAGCTTGGGATGGGGCCTGCGCCACTGGATTACTTATTAAAAAGAACAAATTGACATGATGTGAAACATCTCACTGGGAGGTGTCATTTTGATTTGGTAATAAAGCATTTATAATGGTTGGTAATTCATTAATAAATACTTGTGGACGTTTGATGTTCTAAAAGTCATTAGGTGTGTAGTTAAAAATGATTGGAAATTCTTCATAAATGGATTTTCTAGGTGCCTTTTCTAGACATAATAAACAGTATAACCTGCAAAAGACTGTTTTGACAACCTGGTATCCCAAAAGTCGATGCTATTAATGGCTTATAACTGATATAAAGCATAAGGAAATGCTTTATTGAACATTAATAAAGACTTTACAAAATACTTATAATAAATAAATTATTAAAAGGTCTTGTTAGAAAGTGATTGCAGGTCAATGAAAAAACATTGTCCCAGTTTTAGAGATGCACTGCTTCATCTGTGTTAGCAAAGAAGCATTAAAGCTGTAGGCTATGAAAGCTAGCTTCTTTCTGAGCACAACACATGTTGGGGGGGTGTTTTTGCAGGTTTACATGTTGTTCTTACAACTAGTGAAGCAATAATAAAGTAAACTGGTGACCGTAAACAAGTAAATGAATCAACTGAGCCACATTACATTGTTTTGTTTTTTTTTACTTTGTCGACCATAATTAAAATTAGCCGGGCAGATGTTAGCAAAAACAGGTTTTACGCGTCTAAATCTGGTATTCCCACAGATTTGTTAATGATAGCGCAGTTTTTGTTGCCATGTTGTCGTGTGTCTGTATTATTGTGCAGGTTTGGTGAGAAGGAGCCCGTGCCCATGATGCAGTCTTTCCATTAGCCATTAGCCCATTAGCCCGTTAGCGCTCAGGCTGTTGGAACAGCTTGAATGTGTGATGCTAATGCTTCAGGGATCCAACCCAAACTGGAGCCTTGGCAAAAGGCCAAATAGGAGGAGTGGTGCAACAACTTCCTGTACCTATCCCTCCACCCTCTCTCTCATATTATAACCTCACACTCTTCTTTCATTGTTTTGTCTTGTTTGTCTGCTGTGAATTCCTATAAGATACGAGTGCTTTAGCATCTTTAAGCTACACTTTTCATTGGACGAGCAGCTCTGTTTCATCCCCATGCCATATGTTAGTAAGCAAGACTAATGAACATGTCTATCCAAATGCGGTGGAGACATTTTTCTCCTTCAGTTCACTCGCCGTTGCCCACTGCAGTTTATCCCCGGTTTGTTTTCCAAGCATTTCTCATAAAAGTGATTTATCAAAAACACTTAATACCGAACTGCCGATGTTTCATCCTGAATGATTCCAAAGGCTGCTGAAGCTGGTGGTTTTTATGGCTCAGCCTGAAAAGGGTACCTCTCGGGGGCATGTTGTGTTAGCTTCTTGTAAAGTAGTAAGACACACACACACATACACTCCACCCCCATTGGTGTTGGCTGGGGATGGGCGGTGGGGAAATGTCAGGAGGGATGGAGGTCATTGCCTTCCAAAGGGATAAACACACATTCCACATGGCTCCCTACTGTGTTATCATTTACTGCCCTATCGGACACGTTTTGCCGCCTCTGAATGTATTTATATTTATAAACATATTCTTTATTTATTTTCTCCGAGGCCACTGGGCGGAGGAAATGATTCTGAAATCTAACATTTGGAGAGCCATCGTGACTGCCAGGATGCAATTTGTGTTCTATCTCCGTGGAAAAAAGGGGGCCGTGATGCCCCGGGGCGGCCATTTCGTTCCCTGCAGTGACATTTTTAACAGGGTGCCTCCAGGACACTGGGGCGCAGCCTGAGCCACGCGCTTCTCGTCATGGCAGACGGCCTGTGCACCACACCGTGGACACACTGACTGTCTTTCTAAGGCTCTTAGCTTGACTCAATATGCTGGACCAAAGTTGGCTTCAAAAGGCTACAAATGCAGCAAAGAATCTCTATGGGTTTAAAGGATTTACAGGTCATTCTTTGTATGTGTGTGGGTGGGTGGGTGCATGACGTTGTAGGTGGTTTGTAAGTCTGGTGAGCTTGTTAGAAGTATGAAATGAATGTCAAGTGAGTCCTGTTCATACAGGTAGGTCAAAAACTGACTGAATCCACGAAAACCAGCATCTGCGATGCCCCGTTTGATCTTCTCGGCAGCTTCATTCGTTTTCTTTGTTAGCTCGCCGTGCTCCCCGTCTGTAAACAGACCTCCGTCAGTAGGCTATCCAAGAGACTTTAATGGCTGCAGTTGCTTCTTTTCATTAACAATGATATATACCACTTTTGTGCGAGTTCCCTGTTCCTGCCTATATTTATCAAAGCAACATTAGGAGTGTATCAGCATCAATTTGCCATCATGAAGCATGGAGCTGCATTCCACTCATGTGTGACCATTATACTAATGAGGTTAATGGTTCAGCTGTGCTTACCATAAGATGGATGCCCCCCAGTGGAACCTGCGCCTTTGTGTGTATGTGTGTGTGTGTGTTGTTGTGTTGTTGTTGTTGTGTGCATCTGTGAGCTTGGCGGAGTGTGTGTGTGTCTTTGCTCTTGCGATGCATACAATGCAATAAAATGAAGCGAGACAAGTTTGTAATCTTTCCCCCCAACAATCAGGTTTCTACATTTCATCTCCACGAACATCTCGGCTCTCTTAGCTGGAGCCTCATTATCAGTCAGAGGTATGTGTGGCGCTCTCCATCGTCCAGAATTATCTTTGAACTTTGCAAACTAATGTGATGAACTAATGACTTCTTGTAGGCTATTACGAGAGGGCGAATTACTGGTGTCTATTTTTTGCTAATTACAAATGGTAAAACCACTGAAGCCTTTTATAAGCTAGGATACTGTTTATGTCCTGCCACATGCTATTCAGTCTAAAAGTGAAACAACCCTCAGGATTGAGATTGCACCATTTCTTTAACAGATGGGATGCCCCAGCCATCTGTATTGGGTTGTTGCTGTTTTTCTTCTCCAGCGTTTTAAATGTGTTTAGGTTGAGAAATGCTCTATCTGACTCAAACAGTCTACCTGCTAACTCTTCCTCGGCTGCTTTAAAGTAACACGGGGGACATTCAGAGATATGAGCCCCACAATTCAAACAAAGTGAGTGGAAAGCGATTAGACTAATAAACGCGCTTGTTATTGATTTTAACGTCTTGACATAAACAATTATGAGGGCTCAGATTTGTTTGTTTTAGTCTGTTTCTAATTTCAATTTCTGCATTCACAACGGTATCATGGGCCAATACTTGTTTGCACACAACCCCAAAACCACAGTATTGCTTCTTAATTAGATTTACAGGATATTAAAAACACAGTAGGTGCTCCTAAACGATGATCATTGGAGACAGAGCTGAAATAGCGGGCTGTCATACATCTTTTTTATATTGCCAGTCGAACCGTAACAATATCTGTTTTTGTTTTTATAAATGTATTCAATTACCACCACCAATCTCCCAAACTATGAAAGACGTCAAATTAAGAGCGCAAATTTGGAAAAACATGCCGCTGACTGTTATCAATTTTATCATCTTCGGAAATGGCGCTTTAATGAACAAAACGAAGTTGGCCTCATTTACTGTTAATGCAGTCAAATGCTTTTTCTCAGTGGGTGCTGCCCAATAAGCTGAGGAGAGGAAGGGCATTGGGTCTCTGGAGGGGTACAACTTTAATTGGATGATCTGAAAGTCCTTTTTCCCAATTCCAAATGTAAACAAGGCGTGTCATGGCACATCTAACACCAAATGAAGAAACCTCCTGAAAATGCCTCTAAGAAGTTTAACTGCGTTTTCTTTTTTCTTTCCTTTTATGGCCACACACGTTCACTGTATTTGTCTTTCTGTTTGGAAAATGGTGAAGCAGGAAGAGAACAACTCGAGGCAACTTGACTCTGCTCACTTAGTTAATCAGATCACATTTCTGTGTCAAGCCTTTAGCCCACGACGAGGCTAATTCAAGTGTTTTAATGTAGTTGTATCTTTCTGGATGCACCAGTTTGGGGAATAAGGGAATAAATGGACAAAGGGACACAACCACAATTATTCTTATTATTGATTAATCTGTAGATTTGTTGATTTATTTATCAATTTGCTGTTTAGTCTATAAAATGTCGGAAAATTGTGAAAAATGACAACTCTCCATAGCTCTAGGTGATGTCTTCAAATTGCTTGTTTTGTCCAACCAAAACACTGAGGTATTCATTTTATAATGACGTAAATGGAAAACCTGTAAAATCCTTTCAAGAGGCCAGAACAAGCAAATTCTGACATGCTTGTAAAATGATTTTAATTTAATACTTACTACTTACTAAAAGGTGACTTATCTATTTGTCTGAATACACGTTTTGATTGTTTGCTTGTTCAATTAATATAGCATTTTTGTTGGATCACTGAATTATATATTGATTTATCATCATTTTTTTCATTAAAAAAATAAATTGTATAGCCTATTAGTATTATTGTTATTATTAATTATATTATTATTATTGAAGTAAATTATATTAAGATTGATTTTAGCATAAGGTGAGGTATAAAATAATGTCCCCTAGGCTAGGTATCTATGCTACCTAGTAAGTCTACATACAATGCTGAAATCAATGAAACTGATGAAATCATATTTAACAAGAAAGAGAGAAAAAAAGGACATTATTCCATAAGTGGCCATGTTGGGTCGACCTCACTTATATATGATAATATTATAGATTGAAATGAACAAACTTATTCAAAAAATGAATTATTTGGATGATTGGGTGTGAAAATAACAAACAGGAATTAGCACTAAAAATACATGTACGTGTAAGTGTACAATTGCAATAACTCCTATCTAATTTGTGCTATAATACTCAACGTGGGGTAACATATTTAAAATCCATGGTCTAGAATTTAATATATTTTTATATTTACTCTGCTGCTTTAGGCTACAAACATTATCTTTTCAAAACATTTCTCTGTGGTAAATGCTACATCTTATTCTAAAACTTAAATCTTTACATTTCCTGGGCGTACCTCATGGTGAAACTATATCCCTTTATCTCCTGAATTTAGATGGAAGTCAATGAAAAATGGTTAAAAATCTTACAGCTGTGTTGTGTTTGCACAAATTATACAAGACAGTTTACTCTTTGATTTGTTATGAATCCCACTGACACAAACTTCAGTGCTATTGATTCATTAATTAAGCTGTATGTTCTCAAAGTTATGATTTACATGATGATCTCCACTCGTGGCAGAAGAGACTATAATGGCACAGAACCACAACAGCAGAAAATGCTCTATCAGTTAACTACCAGCTGCATGGGTAATTTTATCCTGCAGGCATTCAACACCAATGATGTTGAATTTAAAAAATAAAAATGATTTTTCCTTTTTTTTTTTTGCATTTTGGGATATTTATTTCTGTTTTATGCAGATTGAACACTTATTTGAGCGCCACAGCCAAGAGTCAAACTCTGAGCCCAATAAGATGATGGAGTTTATTTTCAAGTTTAAAGTGCGTTGTTCATTGTGGTGTGCAGATGACTCTTCTCTTGGAAACTGGAAACTTGTACCAGCTGGGATGCAACATCAACACTAATAAATTATAAACATTAAAAAAAACCCTACATGTTCTACATATCATACGATACCGCTGTAGCTCGACGTGCATGTGGCTATTGTGTAGCAGAAGATCTGTCCATTTTGCAGAAAATCACCGGTTACACTAAGAATAACAACAAATGTCTCCTGTGCTGTTGTGTTGCTCTCCTTGTCTACATATGGGTGATAATATTGGGCCTTTAAGTTTGTTTCCCAGTGCCTCAGCGAATGTGTTGAGGAGCTGAGCTAAAGAGTGCTGAGGCAGTGAGTTAGCTTAGCCGACCCTTGGGCCTTTAAAGCTGCTGAGCACAGCACAGCACTTTGCACACACACACACACACACACACATACACACATACGGCCCTGATAGCACATAAAAAGTTTTCAACCCCTGAAAACACTCGTGTATGCACAGCTCTATCTCAGCTGAGTAATTTAACAAGACTTATATCAACGTCTCAAGGATGTGAAATATGCAATCGACAGACAACCAATTGTACAGGAAGAAAAGTGTTCCATAAAGTTCACGCTGGTGCCTGGTTTATTGGCTCTTTTAGGATCAGTGAAACTCATAGCCAATGGGAGCGCTGGAACACAGACGGCATATTAATTCATCGCTATTCGTTAGGACCTCCGCATGTGCTAAAGATGGTAATCTTAAGTAATTTGTTAGTGCTGCATCGGCGCTTTGACTTTTTAGAAAGCTACTTGACAGCAGCGTTAGCCCCTGGGCTCCCGTCTCGGGGAAAAAAAACGATGCTCCAATTTGCAATTCATACACATTGGGGGAAATGTTTAATTCCATGGCCGTTATTCAACTCAGTTCATTAATTAAAGAAAAAACGCTACCATTCTCTTCCCTGCTTTCCCGCCATCTTTTTGATGAGCTTTCTTCAGGAGTAATTGAGTCCGTTAATTAGACAGAATTAGGCTCTAATTATTCCAAAGGCCCAGTGCCGGGGGAGAGAAGAAACCAAATGTGCCATATTTCACCGCCTCGCCACTCCAACAGCTCTCACTGAATCCCCTTTAACTCTCTTTGATGTCCCCTACACCGCCGGTTTCACAGGAAATGGATTAGATATCAGGCCTCTTAATTCTGCCGCTCTGCTCAACAGGAGAGCTCTTTTGACATTTGTGCTCACTTCTGCCTGATTTCAAGCCGGTGCTGCAGTAAATGCATTTCATTACAATGGGGTGTTTTATTTTCTCCAGCTCAGTCTTTATGTTATATTAAAGGGGACGGGCATCCGTCTTGTTTATGTCCTCCCTCAGCCTCTCAGTCAGTGGCAGTCCTTTGCTATATCACATTTTTACGGCCTTACCTTTAAGCGGCTCTTTGTCACGCCGAGCCTTGGATTTAAAGATACTGAATTAATCCTTTGCAGCAATATTCAAAAGATAAGCCCGCTATGTACATTACATATCGCTGCTGGTGTGAGAAAAACCTGGTGACTCCGCTTAATAGACGCGCTCAACAACTAAATGTGAATGTGGAGCTGAAACTAAGTCGTGTTTTTCTTTATTTGTGATTTTTTTTTTCTGCAAAGTTCCACGTGCAAATAACATCGTAAACACAGACATTCTGGGCCCTGCAGTAGCTCTTACGTGTACGTAACGTCTTCTAAATGTTGTAGCATGGTTATCAAGCTCTTTTTTTTTTGTCATTTTCAGCAAGGTTATGACCCTCCTACCACGCAGACACTTGCTCTGTACATGCACACCTGTCTTTGCAGGTCCAGAAAGCTTGAAATGCGCTCACACAAGCCTTGTAGTCAGCGTTTGCGTTTATGTAACTATCGATTTTCAACATCATAAATCGAAAAGATACAAGAAAACCAACACATTGCACTCTCCGCCCGCTGTCCTCCCTCCTTCCTCCAGCGTTAATCTAAGCAACGCTTTATTAATGGTGTAATATTGTAAACCCATTCAGAGGCCAGACAGCAACAATGCAGTACTTTAGCACCAAAACCACCAGGACACACACACACACACACACACACACATGCACGCTCACATATACACACACAGGAGCAGCCCCGTACACAGCTGCTCTGCCGGAGTCTCTCATGCAGATGTTGAATTGGACAGACCACCCTGAAGCGCAGGGCCATACAGTACCACGAGTTACACTGCCGCCAAACCCGCTGTGATGGATCGGCCCGCTCTCATGCCAACTTACGACAAGTGAGACATGGCTCGCTCCCATTGGTCCATCTCCAAGCGTTAATGGTTGTTCCCAGATTGTAGCATGAAAAGGCCCTTTAGCTGCTCTCATAAATATGGTAAAGAGGTAAAAAAAAATTATATAAATAAATAAATAAGACTGATCCATCACAGGAGTTATGAAGGTTTGCACACACATGAGCTCAGAATATAACCGCCGGTGATATTGTAACGAGGGGGAATACAATAATAAAGGCTGTTGATAAAATAAAGTACATTGTTTCTCATTAATAACTTAGGTTTTCTGATTCAAAAACAGCGCGATCCTTCCTCCAGAGTCGAAGGATTACAATGAAACCTGTGTCTCAGCCTTTTTTCTTTTATAGTGCTTTGTTTTCCTGATCCAAGCTTTCTCTTATGTTCAAGGGTAAAACTGTCGCCCAGTATGAAAACAGCCATAAACCAAGCATTGTTCAGAGGTATTTTCCTCTATTTTCAGATGCCAGATGCTGCATGTTATATGAAATGCCCCCGTCGTATTTTTCACGGTGACAGCGCCATAGCTTACTCTAAGGGGACTGGGGTTAGTTTATCCTCAACTGGTGTATTACTCTTTGAATGTCTCTAAGTTAAACTGCTGGTGACAGCTTATCAGTCAATGTAATGCACAATGCCTCTATGTGTGCGGAGCAGGGGAGTAATTCAATATCCCTATATGATTCAAGGCAAAAAGAGGGAAAAAGAGATTTATGCCTCCAACGGTGGCGAGGGACATTAATGTTGGCGAAGTCTGAACTTCCCGCAAGAAAAATCTATCCCAGGCATCAGTCTTCCATTTGTAATTTATTCTAATATTAAATTGTGTTTACCAGCAAAGACAAATGGAGAGCTCAAACACATGCAAATCTGGGGGAGCACGGGGATGAGGAAATAAGGACAGTAAATAATATTAATATTTTTACTTCTTTGCGTGCTTTGTGCCGGGTGCAGTTCTTCTCTGTTTTGTCTGTTTGGATTTCTTGGTTTGGGCTTTTCTTCACCGACAGACATAACGTACTCTCTTTCTCTTTTCCCTGTGAAGTTGTCCCTCGTTATTCCCCTCTGTTTGTCCATTTGGTATTCTCTTTGTTTTTGCACCTCTGCGAGGCCACGCTCTTTCACGAGTGGCCCCTATCTCTGCCTTAGCCATGAAATCCCACCGTCTTGACCTCTGACACTCAACTAAGCCCTTTCCCCAACACCCGCCACATAATAAACACGAGTACCATGGGCAGCACATCACTGCTGAGCTGCGTGTTCATCTGCTGGTGCATGCCTGCACAACTTCACATTTCCCTCTATGTGTTTTCGGTGTTCTGCTGCATGTAATCCGATTCAAAACTTCATGCATGTCCATCCACCAGGCACTGACAGCGGACTTAAATAGCACATGTAGACTGATCGCACATGCTTACACACAACACGCCAGACTTCTCCATCACTTCCAAACGTGAATTTCTGACATTTTTTGTATCCGCAGCACCTCTGAGTTTTACGAGCCGGGTCAAGAATGTTCGTCTCATTGGAGCGACCTTCTCCCCTCTCACGATCTCTGAGTCAGAGGGAAAAGCGATAAGAATGGGCTGCTCTCGCTTGAAAAGCTGCACCTGTTCCACCAACATAAAGGCCAGATTATCTATTTTTACATGCAACTTATGCATAATTGGAATAACAGGGCAGAATTACACATTTTTTTTAAACTTCTGCTGTTTGTTGATGATGGTCTCTTAAATCTTTCTGTTTGTTCATGATTTAAAAAATAGAAAATTATATTGCAGTAATAATAACATGCTCACGGAAAGCCAGCTGGGATAGGCTCCAGCCTCCTGCGACCATGATAAAGATAAATGGTCACTGAAAATAGATGGATTGATGGATAATAACAACAATAATAATTTTTATGACACAATCTTCTTATTAGACAGCAAAGAAATCATTGATAAGGGATCATGAATTACTTAAACTCACTCAAACCTGATGGGTTATTGCATCAGGTCTGTAGTTAGTGATTGCCTGTACTGTCCATGTATCCAGTACTTGAACTGTTGTGCATTGTTGTCCAAAAACTATATATATATAAAAAAAAACACATCAAGGAGCCACGCTGTTGCACTGGGTGACGGGTTCTTTCATTACAATGAACAATCCCACTTATACCCACTTGAGCTCCAAATGTGTATTAATCCGCGGTTGAAAATAGTCCCCAACAAATGCCTGTCTTATTCCCGTTTCAATTGTTTGCTAAAAGAATAATGCTTTTGTTTCTTCAAAACTAAACTGCTCCACTGTTTTGGGAAATTATTTAGCCCGTTTTGAAAATGCAGTCATGTGTAACACTGTGATCCATTTTTAAATCATCTTCAGTGAGCGGTAGACAGGCTGGGGAAGGCGGCGAAAAAGTTTTGGTCATTTACTCACAACACAAAGATACAATGCGAATGCAACACAAAAGCAGGATAAAGGAAGTTGGTTAAGATACTCCAGTGACACACACGAAACACACTCAGTCAGTATGCAGGTGTTTGTGAGCACGGCAACATAAGCTGTGCGGTTCCTCTCAGCAGCTGATGAAACACAGCCAGCCTCCACCTTTTAGAGCCAGTGATGAACTCTACATAATCAGATTAGCTAGCTTCCCTTATCTAAACATCTACAAGTGTTATTGACCTAAACTAATGCCACCTTATAGCCTGAGAAAAATCAACACCCAGGCTCATGTTCTTTAAAGTGGCCTTTGTCCATTTACAGGCCATTTAAAATAATCATGGTTAATACACATTGTTTCCAAAGGACTTTTTGGCGAGCATGCCTGGAAGGAAAGCAGATACTCTCTTAATCCAGCTGCCACAGAAGCATCATTAATTCCCTTAATGAACCTGTAACCTGAGAGATGTTAACCTGTGAACTTGTCATCCTGAACACACATTTTGTGGTGAATCACAAAAACAGGCTTATCTCTTGTTCGTAAGGAACTGGCAGCGGAGCGACTTTGTTTTCCGGGGGGATATGAGCGTGGTGCGGTCACGGCCGTTAGTGAAGGCATTAGCAGAGTGGTGCAGCTAGGCCGCTTCCTGCCACGCAGGGTTACGGTGTCACGCCTTGAGCTCTGATTGAGTTACAGTCCAGAGAGAGAAGGTCACGGTGCCTCTCCAGCACGGCTGCCACTCACATTTGCCCAGACTCCAGAGGTACAAACACTAGTATGTGGAAATTACACACACACACACACACACACACACACACACACCATATAGTCCCTCAAGGAAACCTGAGGTCATTTGAAACTGGTGAGTGTTTGGGTTATTTGTTTGGGGGTGTTTTACAATTGTGCCATGTCAAATCAGAGTGGAGTTATTGGTGGGTATCAAACCTTAATACAAGTGAGTATAATGTGTCCATAGCGTTTATTATCTACAGCTATCAAATATCTAAAGTTGGCATCAATCGATAAATTGACAAATTAGATTTATAGTTTCCATCCGAAACTATAAAAAACTGATGTTTTGAGAATATCAGACACAGTTTCTAGACTGAGGGAGGAAGCTCTGTTAACTTTGAATTCTAGTGATCTACATTGATAAAGAAAATTAAAATTTCGTCAGAAACTGAGCAGGAATCAGAATCGGAACTTCTGGAAACATAGCCGCAGGCCCTCCATTGCTAGCACTTATGTTTAAATAAAACACACATGGAGCTACAGACTAGTTTGTTTCACTTGTTAACGAAACATCGTAAATGTAAAACAACAAAAGAAACTAATTCAGACTATAAATTTATGTGATTACGAAGTCAACAGTTTTATTGTAACTGTCTTGAAATAATGTGTTAAAGTCCAAATGACACAAGGTTTTCCTGTTCAGCCCATTCTGCTGCATTCAGCTTACAGCTTCGGTATTTGGCTAACACTGCCGCAGTCAACAGAGTTTGCTAACACTCTGTGAAAGAAGCTCAGGTAACTAAAAAAATTAATCTAGGCTGGCAGCTACATTAAAGCAAACTACAAATTGATAGAGCCTCCTTTCAAGTCCACACACAGTGAATGTTAGATGAAGTTCCAGTGTGTCATATTTAGGCTACTCTATTTCCAGAATATGGCAAAGATAAAAAAGGGATTTTAATCTAATATATAATAATATATTATATAATTTTACATATATTTACATTAGTGTATAATCACTGTTTGTAAGAATTCTTTGTTTTTGTTACCTTACAATGATTTTTTTTATATTTACAGTCGCTGCAGGTCCTCTTCCATGAAATCCACCATATTTCTACAGTTGCCCAGAATGGACAAATCTAACACTCTAGAGGAGTATGAGATGGTGAGTCTTCAAGGTTGGAATCAGGTTTAGTAATCACTCAAAAAATAATTTTGCTAATGTTAGTTAGCATTTTATTTAGCTAAGTTGTAAAGCTTCTTCTCATTAGATAATATTAGCATTTGAAGGCTGTGGCTCATTTTGTTAAATTAACAAAAAGGATTTTGCAGAAAAACATGAATATGTTACAAAAACTACAGCACTGAAAACGTATTTTTGGCCTATATGTTAAACCTTTGCTAACCTTCTTTTAGCTTTGATATTTCCATTATCTTAATCAAACACTTAAATCATAAGCATGTTGGTGGCAGATCAGAATCATACATCATATCAATCATTTTTTGAAAATGAACAGCAGCGTCAAACGATGTAACGGTCGTCTGATTTGGACGACTTGCTTGCTGGTGTACGTGGGAGGACTTACACGTTAAAATAAAGCCGTCAGCAAACAATGGTTTATTCCATGGTCAAATAAATATGCCATAAAACATCTGCATGTGGCCACACAGCAAAACTAGCGTGCAAATTCTCGCACACTTAGCTGTACCTGCGCATGCTCCTACACACACAAATACACCCACACACAATCAGATGATTGAGTTCTCTTCCCTTAATAAACCACTGATTCAGCATAAGTATAACCATTGATTGGTGACTTAATTCCCAATTCAAATTATCATCCTGGGTCCCTATCCAAGGTTGACATGAGCCTTGAGCTTTGGTGCGACTAAATTATACTCCACTCCCTGTTAGCCACCCCCACCCCACCTCTCTCTCTCGCACACACACACATACACACACACTCAAGCTCCCAGTTCCCCCATCTTTCTCCCCTGTATACCTCTCTCTCAGTGCAGCCCAGGTGCTGATACAAGCAGAAATCCTCCACGCCCCATCGCTCCCAGAACACATACGCACTTACAGACACACACAAACACACATACAAAGCAAGCACACACAAAGACACTCACACACACACACACACACACACACACACACCGACACACACACACCTCCATTCACTACACCTCTTCGGAAAAGCCGAGGGGAGGCAGCATTCGTCTCCTCTCTATTTGCTGTGTTAGCATGGACGCAATATGAAACACGGGAACACTGTAGTTTTTCTATTGAGGGACGATGCTGCTGCATGCCGGCTGAAGTGTGCACGCCGGTTGGTGGGAGGGAGAAAATAAGAGATTATCACTGTGATGCATTGGTGGCTGCAGTCTTAAGTCACCCAAGGTTGTGGCCCTTCTCTCTCAATGAGGATGTAGTGGCCAATAACGGCGCTTTGTCAGTCCAAAGACAGAGAGAGTCGAAGGAGACAGAGGAGAAAAGACGAGCAGAGGAAGAGTGAAAAGTAGTAAACAAGAGAAAGGAGGCAAAAGAGGAAGAGGAGGAGTGGATTGAGTCTGCTATTGTCTCTGCTTCATCAATATCCTCTTATATAAATGTCAGCTGTACCATTTCCCTCATCACTGTTTCACCACCCCACTGGCTTTATCCTCTGGTACAAGGGGAGGGACATCACTCTCTCTCATCTCTCTTTATCGTTTTTCTCCCACCCCGCTCCCTAAATCGCTTTACTCTTTCTCCCCTTCTTTCCCCTCGTTTCTCTCCAACGTGTTCCTTCCCCTTTCTCCCTCCCTCTCTCTCTCTCTCTCTCTCCATGTGCCTTCTCTCTTTCTCGTTCTTTACCCCCCCCCCCAATCTCCCTCCCTCCTGTCTCTTTGCCTCTCATGGCGATGCGTCACTAGCCTGCCCCCATGAAACAAGTCAATTTTCTGCCAGCTCGGCGGATGAATAAATCTCCCTGGCTCTGCTCAGAGCGATGGGGATATTTATCTAAGTGGAGTGTGTCCTCTTCGGCTCAACGCCACCGACTTCTCGTCTAAGACCCCCCCTACCCCACCTCCTTCTCCCTTTTTTTTTTTTTAAACAGCAAGACAAGAAGGAGTTGGAAAAAGCAATTGCTAAGGAGGGATGTGAAAGGTAAAAAAAGGTAAATGAAAGCTCACAGAGAGAGAAGGGGGGAGAAAGGTGGGTGATGAGAGGAGAGAAACAAAGAGATGACAGTGAGGGGAGAAGAGAGCGGGAGAGAATTAGGATGTGAGAAATATGAAAAAGATGGATAGAGGGGGAAATAAAGGAGCTGCCTCGAACAAAGCCTATAAAGCAGCAGCGCGGCGGAGAAGTGAGGCAGGGGCATTAGTCGAGCCTGCTCGGGTTTAAACGGCAGGAACAGGCGCAGATCTGGATGAATGGCAGCCCTCTTCCTTCAGGCCACACTCATCTGTTGGAGAGAGAGAGGAGGGGAGAGAGGGAGAGAAGCAGGTTATTGGACTCGCCTATGAAAAATACTGCACGGTGAGATGAAGAAGACACAAACAGAAAAGGAGACGGAGAGAAAGAATGAGATTCAAAATCATGATTGATAGAGGAGGGAGGTTTTTCCTCCGTTATAGTAATAACAACAACAAAAAAAAAGAGGAGGCAGGCAGCAGCAGTAGAAAGCAGATGCTGCGTTGCGCTGATTAGCAGGATAATCAGCACGAGGTGAATTCGTCTGGGCTCGACTCATATCGCTTAAATTTTTAATGCAGTGTTGTATTTTGCAGTGTAACAAGTCTGAAGATTTAAAAAGCTTTGGGCAGCAGCGGGGGCATTTGCAGGGAGGAGGGGGGTCTTGCTAGCTAGTTGCCACAGCATTAAAGCAAAGTAAATAGCTGTTGTGTCTCATTACCATTCATTTTTAAAGGGGACTGTTAGTATAATGAATGCGCGTGCTATCTTCTCAGGGTCCTCCTCCTCTTTCTATATTAAGAAGAGTAATACTATCTTTCACGCTAGATAAAGTGCGAGCAAATATTTCCTTTGCAATTAAAATGGTCAATTTTGCTTATGCACAACGGGCAGCGTGCAGCACCAAGTTTTGGACTTAATTACCTACAATAACAGTGTGATATATTGGGTATATGGTTCTTTGCTGGGAGAGCGTGATACAAAACAAGACGCTTTTAATAAACTCATAAAGACAAGCCCGGGCCCCGTGGAGCATATAATATGTGAGTGTGTGTGGGAGTGTGCGGTCTTTAATTTGTTTGCACACAAAAAGGCTGCACCTGCATCTACAGTCACACACACAAAAAGTCACAAACTGGATTTTTTTTGGACTGTGAAACAAGCTCTCAGCTCTGCTGTTCACGTGTCAGTTTAGTGTCTAAGAACGAACCACTTTGAATTCTTGTGTAACCGACCAACACTGACATGTTTTTCAATTATATCGGGGTTAAAGGTTGAGAACCCTCCTCGCCCTTCTTGCCCCAGGTTTTCTGTTGTTTATGTTCTTCCCAATGATTATTACCATCAACGCTTTTATGGAGGATGCCATCGAATCCCCGTTTAAATTGCTTGTAAAATTAGTGCTGATTCTGTTGAATCTGTCTTGGCAAATACTGAATTAAGTCGCCGTTTCGCACAAATCAATTTGTTTTCTCACATTAGAAAGAACGCAAACACATTCCCTCTTAATTGTTTTAAGGGCCGGTTCACCAGAGTTACAGGAAGACAGATATGTATCGTGTTTCAAGGGAAATATCGCAACACAAACATATTCATTTGTCTGGGTTGAAATTTCTGACTCCACATGAATAAAATGAGGATTGAAAGATGTTTTTTTTAATTAACCCGCAGCAACGTGTCTTTATAGGAACTTTTTTTTCCCAGTTTTGGATAAGCCACCTTAATATGAAGAATATTCACTGGAACTACTTTCGAGCAAAGAAATAGTTCCTGTGAAAACTGCTGACTGGCTGCTGGTTTAGTTGATTATCCAGAGTAATGGAGCCGTTAAAAATAAACCTCCAATAAAATGGAAGTGAAAACCTGGACAAATAAAACCAAAACTGGCTGCAAGACTCGATACCAGAAATATGTTGTTTTTTTTTTGTATCTCTAATCAAATCTTTAGCAGTTTTTCTTTGATCGAATGTAGTCCCGGTGAAACACACTGAGGTGGATCATGCAGCCGAGAACATTTCTGGACACATCGCTGCTGCTGATTGACCCTTTAATTTTCACACATTAAAGTGAAATGAAATTATTTATTATCTGGCAGACACAACAGGGCAGCACATATGTTTCCTGTGCTTTTTAAATGCTCCATGTTTAAGAAGGCGCTATAGGTTGTCACATGTAATATTTATGTTGTCGCTGCATTAGCATGATGAATGCAGACACTTTTTATTAGAGACAAATGAAAGCTATTGTGACACAATTATGGCAAAAACAATAACAGCGCTGTGTGAGCCACTCCATGATTGATAATACATCAGGGGGGGATTCAGTGGTGTTGGGCTTAACCAGGCTTTCCCCGAGGGGTTTTCCCTTGGCATTAGTCAGGCAAATCCCTTTGTCAACCTCTCCCCTTGCCATTTTTATTCATAAGCATTTGGCCCTAAGAAAGACATCAAACCAAGAATACAACGAGAGGTCAACATCGTCTTTGCGCAATGTTAACCTCTGCATTGATGAAGCTAATTCACATTTCCTCAGTCCAGCCTACGGGGGTTCAGGAGAGGAGGAGGTGGAGCGGAGGGAGGCAGTGGGGTGTGTGTGTGTGTGTGTGTGTGTGTGTGTGTGTGTATGCATGCATGTGTGTGTGTGTCTGCTTGTGCCTCTCAGTGTGTCAGCGGCCACTTTGTAGTGAGTCATCCTCTTGACCCGGGCCCCTCCACATGGGGTTTGTATTGATAGCGTTTGTTGAAAGGAGGCTAAAGTGAATGTTGTCCGAGCTCATTGGAATGACAATGGGGGCATATGGTTGTGTGTGTGTTGGTGTATGGTCATGGCAGCCACCATATTCCTCTGTGCAGGGTTGCCAGGTGCTCCATGAACGGACCCACTGAGAGTCGACAAATCATACACAAATGCAACAGACTGGCTCGTGGCTCCTCGGCCCAACGGGGGGGTTCTCTGTAGCTGTCAGCCTCTGTTTCTTTCCTCCTCCGCTCTCTCCTCTCCATCTTTGATCAAAATGATATAACAACGCATAACAACCTCACGATTAAAATGAAAAAAGACGCTGCACTTGAGGTGACTGTCAAGCAGAACCACCATTCATTATGCGTTTATCCTCCTAATCAGAGCCCCCTACTTTGAAGACTGTAAAAACCCCACAGAGAACAAGAGAATAAAGATAACCTGATGTAGTAGCATCCCCTCCCACACAAAGCCACTTCTTCTGTCATGAATAGTCAGCTCCACCCTAATGACTATTCAATACAGTCTGCAGGCTGCAGATGAACGGCCAATCCACAGCAGCATCTGCTGCGGGCCTTACTCGCCAGACGCCAGCCTTGTAAGAGGGCCATTGCAGGCTAATTGAAAGACAGAGGCCATCTCTCAAAGACAATGTTTGTGTGCATGTGTGTGTGTGTGTGTGTGTGTTGGGAGGGAGAGACTTGACAGAAAAAAAGAGTGAGAGAGAGAGAGAGGGAGAAAAGAAAAGTGGGGGAAATAATTGACAAAGGATGGAGAACGGAAAAGAGGGAGCGAGGAGGAGCAAAGAGAGACATTCCTCTCCTCACAGAAAGAACAGCTGACCTGTCAGCATTTGTTCCCATGCGGCCATATTGGAAAAGCCCCTGTGGGCATTGAATTAACACAACCCAAACCCACTCCATGTAATTAGAGTGGCCTTGTGGTCTTATCTTATTTTAAATACATGTAATCATATAAGCTCTGAAACCAGCCAGCTCCGTTTTGAAATGATTACGGCTTGATCTGATATCTCGGATGGATCGCGGGTTAGAAAACGTGGAGCGGGTAATTGCAGCAATAAACAGTAAGCGATAAATAATAAAATCCTGCCTGATCCATAATTTTATATACGAGTAATCAGCAGAAATGCAGCCGGTATTTACACTTCAGAACGTGACAAAGTGGATTTTCTGCTGTTTTTCACCTCGAGCTCTCTTTATCCTCCTTTGCAAGTCTTTGCATCAAGTAAAAAAAAAAAAAAAAACATCCTCCACAAACGAAAACTAAAGGATTGCTGTCATAATTCTCCCCAGTTCTCCTCTGGCAGTTTTTATTACCAAAGGCGGTGAATAATCTTTTTCACCCTGGCCATCCCAAATAACACAATCCTTCAGCATCACTGCTTACTGTGTTTTACGGTGAAGTGCAGATGAGAAAGGAAGAACATTCAAATGAAGCACTATCTAGTGCTGCTCTATGGCATTCATAGTGCAGTGAGGGGATTCATCAGCAGCCCGCGGATGCAGGAGAAGCAGGTTCTGCTGCTGATGGAAGCATGTGGAGGTGGCTGTCGCGCAAGCGTTGAAACCGGTCGCTTTTTTTAAACCAAGAGAACAGATTGTGAGAGGATGAATAAAAATGAGGTGAAACGTGTTTTCGGAGGCGGGTTAATGGTCGAAATTGGCGCTGCGCAGAATCATATCTGATGGCCACATATGTGCCCTCTCAGAGTGTGCTTTGTGTAAATTAGGAATGCTTATGTTCAAGCTGCGCCAACAACAAGTGTACAGGCCCCAAACCACACCAGTATGATCAGGGGCGTGCAGCCAGTCTGTCACTGGCTGGCAGAGGAGTGTGAGAGGAGCAAATGCTCCACCAGGTGAGACGCAGAAAACAGATCTGATGGAGTTCAGATTCAGTTTTTATTGTCACCGTGAGGAAGAAACACTGTTGGCACGCTCTTAGCATTAAAACATTGGTGTCAAACTATTTATTGAGTGAATGGTTCTTTATAGAGTCCACAGCAGTGACTGTGTTTTGTATTACTCCAGCCAGAGACCCATGAAAAGGTTTCTTTAAGGAGAGAGTAACTCTGCATTATACACTCCCCATGGGGTGACTTCAGTACTTCTTGTATTTCTTGGGAGACCGTGCACCTGTTCTTGCTTTTCCTTGCATGAGGATAATGTCATGACTTCTCACTTTATTGACTGTTGTGTTTGACTCCATTTTTATGTGTCTTTTTATTCATTTTTGCCACTTGAACAGGGTGCGTCAAGTTTTTTTTTTTTTTTTTTTTACAGTCTTACAAAAGGCAACAGTTACTTTGGTGGAGTGATGATCAGCTTTTATTGTTAAAGGGTTAGTTCACCCAAATAAATAAATACATTCACCTAGAGTGGTGAAACGTGACTAAATATATATTTTTTCAAGTATGCTCAAATTTCATTTTGAGATTACCTTTTTCTTACTTTCACGATTTATCAGGGAAATATACGTCTTACTCCGCTACATTTATCTGACAGCTTTTACCAAAACAAATCATTATACTACATGATATGATGCTTTTTTAAAAAATAAATAAAAAAGACCCAACAGAGTAGTTCAAATTCTCTTGTAAAAAACTCATGTACAGTTTGGTGGCAATAATATGTAATATGTAATAATATGTTATTTTTTTTAAAAAGATTTTTACTTATAATTGAGTTGTTTCATTCTGGCACTTATATTTTTTTATTTAAGTAAACTTCTCACACCTATAGATGTGTCTAGTCATGCAGAATCTTTGGGGTTTATCCTCTGGGGTGGTCTCAGAGATTTCTGTTTCCTACTCAATATAATGGAGGTGAATGACATTTTGTCTGTGATGGTCAGAATGTTGAAACATTACATTTAAATGTGTTAACAGCAATAAATCAGTCCCGGAGTCTGATCAATTCATTCAATTCCTGCTGGGTGCCGTTACTGTGTCATTATCATATTGTGCATGTTGTTGTTGTAATTACGCTCTTCACTCAATAAAAATCTGGATCTCAAGTCTCGCAGGTGAACATTTTGGCACATAAAATCACGACGGCATGGCTGGAAAACCACTAGAGGTGAATGAGAGAATTATATTTGCGATTTGGTTGAACTAATCCTTTAACAAGACCCTTGTGAAATTCAAAGCAAAGAACTCCCAGCCACTGGAAAAAAAAAAAAAACAGTTTGCTGAGCAGCACAGTGCGTTCCACGTGTAGCGCAGTGATAATGGTGCTGCTTATGAACCGTTGTTCCAGCAGCACTGGCACTGCACTGCGAGGCAGGAAAAGCCGGGCCGTCAGGGATTTGTCAGAAGCCTGTTATTACATCTCTAGTCACATAAAATATGGCTGCCTCTCCAGAGATCCAACTGCTAGATAAATCCACTCTCCTCCAACCAGACTGGCCCCCGTGATGAAACCATCCAATGGTGTACCGCAGCCAGTGACCTCTGGTAATGACGTGTGATTTATACAGTACATGTTTTAAACTGGGAGACACATCCGAGACATCCCCCCCCTCTCTCTCTGTCTCTCTCTCTGTATCTATATCTAGTGTCATGTGAGATAACAGGCAGGCCTTTGGGAGAGGGGAGACATGACACCCATCTTTGGGGTCTCACAAAATGGCTACAATGTGGATAGCTTCCCCTGCAGCTGTCTAATCGCAGTCTAAGCCTGCAATGAGCGCCGTGTCTCCTCCTGCATGAGGTCACTAACACATATTGCGGGATGGCACTTTAAGCTAACAGACCGCAGTGTGGAAGGCCTAAATCAACACCTGGTTTGGATGTAAAAAAGTCGGCCTTGTGTTCTGTAAATGCATTTAAATGGTGGATTACAGGACGGTTGTAAACATATTTTAAACTAACACTGCTGGATTATGATTAAACGGAGCGTTTGGGGGTTTATTACAAATATAAATTCAATGCTAGTCCTTCAAAATGACCAGAAAAGCAAACACGAGGAGGCATTAGTGTCTGAGTGAATAGTCTATGGGAGACATTCAGAGATGTGGCCTGCACTGTCCCCTGCCAGGGAACGTCCCCTGCACAGTCTAGTAGCTTAAGAGATTAAGTTCTGAGTCCAAAGGAGAGCTGAGAGGCAGGCCGAGTCGTTGACCTTGGTGTGTGAGACACAGAGATGATGACACACCACTGCAAATATCTGTCTTTAATAAACAGGCACCGAACACCATGAACCAACTCAGCTCCACTGCCTGGACACACACACATCTGATGCAAAATGTGAAATTTGATCATGTATGTTCAATATGCCGTTCAGTGCATTTTATTAGTGGATTATTTAGAATATTTCCCAAAGAATAATACAATATTATAATGTCAATATTTGTTCTATTTGTCCTTTTACTTTTTATAAATGTGTTTGGTGACTGATCAAACACATGGCCTGTGTCAATGGGTTACTATATTAGTGTTGTGGGGTTTTTTTTTTCTTAATTTAATAATTTCACTTTTTTTCCATACAGATAAATTATGTTTGCCCTCATAGATGCTAGAGGCATCTACATAAGCCTGTTCATATATATGTTTTTCTTTCTCTCTGTCTATATTTAAATCCATTGGGAGCCAAGAGAAAGTCCTTGCAAATGTGAGAGTAACGTGTTCAGAAGTTGGTCATATTTCAACACAACAGCCAAAGAGCAATAACCTCTGAAATCAGATCTGACCCCCGCCAGCAGCAAACATAATCTGCCTTTTTTTTTTTTGCCTTTATTACCTAATAAAGTTCAACTGGACACATAACTTCAGAAGCCCTTTGCAAATTGACAGCCAGATACCTCTTTCTTATTTTTTCATATAAAAAAGGGGGAAAGTTTGGTTTAAATTCTGCCTGTCGTTTTAATTGAAGCTGAGCTACATCGAATCTTTACATTTTTTGTTCCTTCTTCTGTTTTCTGTATAAAACGTTAAGGCTGAGTGGAGTAGCGTGACATGAATGAACTTGGCTAATTAAATAAAGTCATCTAATGTTTTATTAAAATAATATCAGAATAATAAAAGAGACATTTAAATAACTAACTAGGCTAAATACAAATAGTAAAATGCCACCATGCATCCCATCCTCTCTCTCTCTCTCTCTCTCGCTCTCTCATCATCATCATCATCATCATCATCATCATCACTCTGTTGATGTTTTATTTTTACTGGCGCGTCCGTCAGTGACGTGAAGCCAAGCTTTACAATATTGACTTAAAGTATCCTGAACAGACCTCCATTACTATTGTAAATAAATATAATATTAGGAAATAACAGCATCATTATATCAGCATGGACAGCAAGAAAAGACTCCAATGTGGACAAAATAATAATAATAATAATAATAATAATAATAATAATAATAATAATAATACTGTTTTCGCGTTTTATCGGTACATTTGTTCGTTTAAAGATGAAATAAAAACTGAAATAACATCAAATGTTCTCTCTTTTGATAAAAGAAAACGTCACATTTGATAAAATACTTTAAAGACAAAGAATGACTTGTTTTTGGCCTGCTCCGTAAATTCCTTTCCCCTATGCAAATAGCCTGTCGCCAATCTTTTTTTTCTTTTCTTTCCCCCACCAAAATAAACTCATCATGTCAAACCTGGAGGACGCGGGGAAATTTGAGAGGAGATGAAATATTTCTCGGATGATATAAAAGGAGCCCTTTCGCCTGAGTTATGGCCCGGATTTGGCGTTGCTGAGAGGGATGCATGCTGCTCCTTCTCTCCCGCCCCAGAGGAGGTATCATCAGAGCTGATATATGGCCCAGCTCTACATTACCTTTACAAAACAAAGGATCATCCACGCTTTGGGTCGAGGAAAATATCCTTCTGACTATCTGCGACATCAAACATAACACCTGAGTCGACCTGTCTTATCTTTTTTTTTTTTTTTTTTTGGCAACATCCGGATAATCCAAATACTTTTCAATGAAAGACTACCAACTCCTGCTGAACTGAAACTAAAGTTTTACTGCGTAAAAACGCTTAAATAGGCTACGGATTGTGATCTCTCTTCCCCTCATCTCCTTCTTTCTCCCTCTCTCTCTTTCTCTCTCTCTCTCTTTCTGCTTCCCCTCATTTACCCCATATACCTATTCTGGTATCTCACCACACGACTAAATTAGACCAAAGATGATAAGAGCACAAAGCATTATAATTCCGCCGGGCTCCTCCTCCTTCCAGCCATGCGTCCTAATTAATGGGACACCCCCAGTCGCAAAAAGCCCCGCACTGGACTGCAACATAGTCAAAGAGTGAAAGGGAAGAGGGCGAAAGTGCCACTGGAGATAATTGATTACCTACCAATCAATGATAACTTGTTAGTAATCGTCAACTCTTTGGACCTCGCCATTTTCAGGGAGGCATCTCACTCCTGCGGACTTGCTGCTCCCGAGGATCGACACTTTGAAGACATCCCATTTTGGAATAAGATTGTTTTTTCTTCCTTCTCTCCTCCTTGTCTTGTTTTTTTTTTTTACCCTCCTGTTATGTGACTTTTTTCCCCCCCTCTCCCCTCGAAAAGCCTCGCTTGTTTTTAACCGCTGAATATTTCAACCAAGTCCTGCATAAACTCTGCGCACAAACCAATGATGACATCCAAAGAAGTGGCCAAATGTGATGCAGTGGAAAACAGGAGGCGAAGTCCGCTGGACCACTTGCCGCCTCCTGCCAACTCTAACAAGCCGCTGACCCCCTTCAGCATCGAGGACATCCTCAACAAACCCTCTGTGAAACGAAGTTACACAATTTGCGGCACGGCTCATCTAATTTCGTCCTCGGAGAAGCACCGTCCGTCCAGCATCCCTCTGTCCAGCCGGGCTCTCCTCACCCAAACCTCGCCGCTCTGCGCGCTAGAGGAGCTGGCAAGCAAGACCTTCAAGGGGCTGGAAGTCAGCGTTTTACAGGCTGCAGAAGGTACAGCTACACCCCTCGAAAATACAGCTCAAATACACCTTTTTTAGACTTTCAGGCGTTTTCTCTGATTTATTTTTCTCGTTCAGTGGCCTGAACCAGGCAGACAATAAGCGTTTGCCTACACCTTGTATTTCGCTCCTTATCATTCAGTAAATGTGGCTGTTTAATAGTCAGATCACAGCATTTCTTTTCTTTTTTCTGAATACATATTTTTCCTCTTAAATGTCACATCGAACAAAGGCGTGTTAGTGTTCTTGGCTGCCCCTCAATGAAATAAATCACAGCCGCTTTTCTTTAATATTAGGCTCTCGTGTGTGTGTGTGTGTGTGTGGCGCTCAGTATTTCCCAGTGGTGTCTGTGTAATATTCTTGTAATTACCTGTTCCCACACGAGCTCGAGGCTTTACTGTTTCACATACAGAGCCACTTTCATTGTCTTTTTTTTTTTGTCTCTCTCTCTTTTGCGTTCGGATCACTTTTACGCGCACGCTGCAGCGGCGCAGATGAAGCTGCTGCACCTGCACGATTCAATGATTTTCACTCAGCCTCTGTTTCTTTCCTCGCAGGCCGGGATGGGATGACCCTGTTTGGACAGAGAAGCACCCCGAAGAAGCGTCGGAAGTCTCGAACGGCGTTCACCAATCACCAAATCTACGAGCTGGAGAAGCGCTTCCTGTATCAGAAGTACCTGTCCCCGGCCGACCGGGATCAGATCGCGCAGCAGCTGGGCCTGACTAACGCGCAGGTCATCACGTGGTTTCAGAACCGGAGGGCCAAGCTAAAACGGGACCTGGAGGAGATGAAGGCCGACGTGGAGTCGGCTAAAGCCGTTGGACAGGTCCCCTTGGACAAGCTCGCCAAACTGGCGGACTTGGAGAAATGCGCCAACGGCACGCTGGGCCACCCGCGAGGAGAGTCCCCCGCGCGGGGCGGCCAGCAGGAACACGAGCTCGCTCAGAAACTGCGGTCGTCGCCGCTGTCTCCGTTCTCAGACCACACAACTAGTAAAGAGTGCTCGGAGGACGAGGACGTAGAGATTGATGTGGATGACTGATGGCGCGGCGTGGTGCTGGAAGGTCGAGAAACACAAAAAAAGACGCTAAAAAATCCTCCCGGGGACTTGTAACTTACTGCTTATATTGTATACCATATCTCAGAACATGTACCAAAATGTATGACTTTTATATCGGCACAGATAGACCTATTCATAGTGAAGCATGAACACAGAACAAGAAATATGCAGTGGTATTTTACAATGTATTCATTAGCAAACTGTTACTTCTTGCAATCAAAGCAATATGGTCTAAAATGACATGAGTAATTTATTATTTTTCTACACTATAGGCCTACACACACACACACACATACACCGATGCACACACACTTTACACTTTTAACACACACACACACACACACACACACACACACACACACACCTGTTCCATCGCTTTTCCTGTAAGGCCTACCCTCACACATACACACATACACACACACACACACACACACACTATGAAAGTGCTCCAGTTTTTCATATTTTTTTGCATGTAAATGCATGATTTGATTTGTGATCATTACCTATTTATTTTTACTTTATTCTTAATTTTTTTTTATTATTATTATTTAATTGTTTCTGTGGGTCAAATCGCCATTGAGTTACTTTGTCACTGCCGGATGTTCCTCTTCCTCTCCTCCTCCTCCTCCTCCTCATCTGACTGTGTGACCCTTGACTTCAGTTCATATTTGGCGTCCCGTACTGCAGTGCATGATGATGATGATGATGATGGTGGTGGTGGGGGGGTGGTGGTGATCGGAAAGACAAACTTGGACATTCACAGTTATGCGTTTTTATGGGGATGCTCAAGCGATGGCGACAAGCAGAAATGGATATTGCGGTGATTTTGACGAGCTATATGCTACTTTTTAGATTTATTGTTTGGATACAATAGATTTACAGTTATAAATTTGTTATGTTTTGTACACCTGTAAGTGCCTTTCTAAAATCAGGACATTATTTGAAAAACCAATGCACAGACTGTAATGTATATAGGCTACTATGGGAATAAAATGGCTTTTCTGAATATATCTTTTATGTTGTAATTCTTGAATTAATATCGAGGCTTTTTATTGTGGATATAATAGCCTGGGCTTTTATTTCTAGTCAAGACAAAAAAAAAATCATTTTAGAGACACGCTCTTGTTGCCAAATCTGGGCGTGTGAGCCCATCAAAAGCGGTCTTTTTTTTTTTTTTTTAGAGTTATTATTCTGAACTATTTTGTCCCTTTGTGTCCTTTTCTACTAGGATGCTCTAAACATTTTGTGGCCCGGAATCTCACATCTCCTTTCACATCCTAAATGCGTATCGTGGCTTCTTGACCCTTAGACGTGTTTCTCCATTCGTGGCAAAAATTTATGTGAGAAACACAAATCTGGTGCCGGGGGAAAAAAAGACGAGGATGCCACAAAAACACAAAGTTTTGGGCCAGTTTCTCCGGGCCTTTATAGACCTTTTTTGTTCTGCGGGACTGGGCCGTAATTTTGAGCGTAAAGCATGAAAAGTGGGGACAAATGAGCAGCGTTCCCTGATGGGACGAGTCACAAAGGAGCAGGGCCGGTCCCCCGCAGGCAGCAATACTGAGACAAGTGTGTCCCACCGCACAAAAAGGACGCAAACGTTTGGAGGCCATATGGTTTTTGAAATTTCCTCACAATTTCAGACAATTTGATGGATTGAGTTAACCCTCCTTTTAAACAGTTTAACTGGGTGCGAACAAAGGCCATAATGCCTACATAGACTCTCCCTTCATGAGGGCATCTGCGGCTATTAATGTCTAGCCCCTTTCTTTGCCTGGCGTTTTGAACAAGTCAATGAATTACAATGAAACTGCCCCTTTTTTGTGAGCCGCTTGTCTCTCTCCGCTTTTTAGCCCTGGAATAATATGTTTGACTTCTGTCCAAGAACGTTTTCTAAACAAGAAATGGATTTTGTTGAAAGTGTTTTTAATGTTAAGCAGGGAGCCATAAAGAGTTTCGACTGTGACATTTATGCCAAAGTCTGGTTAGGGAGTCCTTTGTTTGTTTTCTTCTCATCTCTTCTTCTTCTGCCTCTTTATTTCTTTTGTCTTTAAGGAGTTTAATGAAGCTGAAAACATGGTGATGTGAGAAAGAGAGAGTGTCCAGAAGAGGAACTCAAAAGGCTACCTCCCGTTTAACTCTCTTTGTTCAAAGAAATGATAAGTAGGGCTGTCTTCTTCTCACTTGTTTTATAGTGCTGCCTTTCTTATTTTCTACTTTTCTTTCTTTTTTTTTTTTTTAATTCAAGACAACCTGAATAAGTTTATAGACCTGTAAGCACTTAATGTGGCTGAAGCTATTGTTAATTCTCTGTAGGGAAATTAGTCCTAGTAAAATGTATAATTCAGTAACACTTCAGCCCATTTATAAGCAGTATTGTATCATTTAATAAATGATTTATAACACATTATAATACAGTAACAAGCAGATATGAGTGTATAACTATAGCCCCTACTGTGGGAATGCCTCTGTTTTGGTGTATAAAGACAGTATGGATAATAATATAATAAAACAACAGTTGCAATTATATAAAACATCTTTTCATAAGAGAATTGATATTTTTCACAAATACTATAGACTCATAAACACTTACAAATGTTCCTATATCTGCTTATAACTGCACTGTAGTGCACTGTAAACAATTTATTACACGTTTATATTATAAATGCTAAATAAGGGGCTGAGTGTGTCAAGGTATTAAAGTTTAGTAAATCAAAAGGAAACCTTTAATTTTGAAATACGCTTCCAAAAAGAAAAAAAAAATCAATTCAATTCAATTATTTTGTAAATTGACTTGCAAATATGAAAATGTTGATTTAAAGTTTAGTTGTTTTTTTTTTTTTCTAAAACTGATGCTTTGTTTTGAGCCATATATTACTGTGTGTGTGTGTGTGTGTGTGTGTCTTCTGCAGCCTATTCTGAATCAAGCATATTTATGAAGGGAGAGGGTGTTAAGGCAGGCTAAGTTTATGGATTTCACTTGCTTATTTTATGAGAGCTTGTCAGACGGGCCCGGCGATAAGTAAAACTACAGTCTGTGGGACCACTTCGTGGTAATTAATCTGGAGGTCTTAAGTGTATTTCAGTATTTCACTTCAAGATGGAAAAAAATCACTACTTCAATCGTCCGGAAAATTGAAGTTTGATGCATGAGTCCCTACTGAAACAATAGTACAGCCCTCTCTCTTTTCATCTCTTCCCCTCCCCTTTTTCATACTCTCTCTCTCTCTCTCTCTCTCTGTCTCTCTCTCTCTGTCTCTCTCTCTCTCTCTCCTTTATTATTTGCACCTTGTCGAAAAAAAACAGTCTCAGGTGCAAAGTGTAAACTAATATTTGAGACACTGTTCGAGTGACAGCATTTAAAATGAGCTGTAAAATGAATGAATTAGCTTAATGCTTCCAGTTTGTCTTCTCAAACATAGAAGAAATATCGTCCATCAACAGATTATTATTATATTATCATTATTATTATTATTAATGAATAAGTATAAAAAGGAGATCAGTAAATGACTTTATATTTGCCTGGATTGCCTGAATTGTAGAGTTTTAATCATAGCCTTCCTGTGGAGCCAGTTAATACTTCAAACTTCAATTTTACGGGCGATTGAACTAAGCATGTTCCTGACAGAATTGATGTATGTATTAATTTCCTTTAACTGTTGATTAATTAGGCTGCGCTGAAGGCTCAAATGGAACAGTTTGTGGGAAATTTGCATATTAATCAAATTCTAGTTGATCGTTCAAATAATCCAGGCTATGTGATTTTTGGGGATGTAGCTTGAAAACATGGAGCAGGGAAATCAGTAAACACGTACATGTTTATTCTCTAATGCTGCTGCTGAGTGTGCGCACTGTATTAAAATGAAACACTCAGAAAGAGACTAAATACTTCATCTGGTTTTTGTTGCAACCAATGCTCTGATAGATTAACATCATTACAAGCAAGCATCAGCAAACCCATGTGCCTGTTTATCATATAAATAAACCAGTGTGTGTGTGAGAGAGAGTGAAAGAGAGGCAGTTTGGTTATTGTATGTTGAACATTTTTGTCATCTTAATGAGGTAAAAAAAAAAAAAAAAAAACAGATTGCCTTCTAGTTGAGTAGAGTGACATCAGCAGACTTGATCACAGACAGATGGAGTTTGCGGGATGATAAATGCTACAGATAAACAGGATGATAAGAACGAATGCTTTTCTAAATGTTAAAGCAGCTTCACTAGACACTGTGAGGAGTCAGAGAGGTCAACAAAAGGCTGCAAAAACACAGTCTGCAGGTATGAACCATGCAGACCACTAAGATATTATTTCTCTGTTTGTTTGTCTTCTTATGATAAGCATGTCATCATGTGCTGGTTAAGTGTGCAATCTATATGTTCAAAACTGCACCAGCATTACGAGCTCAGTATTTTTCAGCAGGGCTCTAAAATCAAGAAGGTAAAGAACATTAAAAATAATCCTACAAATCATTGGAGAAGCATAAATATGATTTAAAATAGAAAATATTCAGGATAAATAGAGTGTAGACAACAAACAGTGAAGGCAAACATGTTAATAATTAATAATAATGTGGAATAATGGAATAATGTTAGAAAATATATATGATGGAGCGTACTGGTTATGGTAAACTGTCAATGTTCAGATTATGACATGAAATATTGAACAATATAAAAAAGAAAGAAGAAGAAAAGAAAGAAAGACAGGAAAGTAAAAAGGAAGTGCAGCTGGTGACTCCAGTCAGCTGTTTGGCCACTGATGAGAAAGATAGCAGAGACACCTGCTGGTGAACACAGAGCAGTGTACGCCACTACAGTGAGCAGCCCACTGAGTGTAGTGTGTCAGTGTCTGTGTGTGCGTGTGTATTTTGAAAAATAAAATATGTAATAAATAAATAGTACAAAGAACTGAATGGCTGTTCAAGGGAATTCTCAATCAATTCTAGTTTTCCTCTCTTTCTCTCAAATTCAGGCATGCTGTGCAAGACTTACAATATAATAATCTAACGTAAGTATAAAGACAAAAAGCAGTTTGCACGTGCTCTCTCACATACTGTAGCCTAATGAAAGGGGAAACAAACATAATAAATAATACCTTTGGTAAGATATGATATCATTTAGGAATTGGATCTAATGAAGAAAAACAGACTGAAAGTTTCTTTTTTCCCCAAGAAAATACAAAATTTTCCTTTGAAATTCTTTCGCTAAATTCTTGGTAATTGAGTTTGATTTGTGCTATAACTGTAGTAGTATAGTGTGTTTTCTCTATCCCCCCTCTCGGTCCTAATAGACTTGTGGCAGGGCTAATGAAACCATATTGAGGATAATAATAGTGTTCTGGTGTCTCCATCACATTTAAACCCGTACAGCCACCTTTTGCACCCTTACTGGACTCTCATAAGCTCCCTGTAAAATCTGCTGAACATATCTCCCGTGTGTTACAGGCTGGGTGTAATGATCGAAAGAACTCTGAACAAAAGCATGTTTTAATTCAGTTCTAGCCTACTACAGTAATTAACTGAGTATTGATCTTTTACTCAGCCAGACTCACCTTAAATTACTCCACACTAAAGGTCCTCATTTAAAACCTTACTTAAATGAAAGTGAGTTAATGAGCTAATAAAGGTTTGGTAAATTAACCCAATGTATCATTTGTATTGTAAAATAATGAGCTTTAAAGTAACTATAGTGACAACATGTGTCAAATAAAGCCTGAAGTGTAGTAAATTAGTAACCATACAATGTACCTGTGACTGAAAATTACACTTAAGTACAGTTTGTTTGTGTATTTCTCATCCAAACAATCTGCAATCTGCTTGGCATGGCTGGAGATATATGAGAAAACAGTAAACGCCTCAGTGTTGCTGGGTTGTTTCTGGGTTGATGAACCAACCGCGTTCTGTTCATTCACACAGATAAGAATGAAAGTTTATTAATTATTACTAATTAATTCAAAGTCTTCTACCTGAACCGAGCGTCGTGCGCCGCACATGCGCAGTCCCGCGCAGCAGCAGCGCTCCCCGACGCCATCCTCTGTCGTAGACGTGACGTCATCGATGTTGGCGGTATTTTGAAAAAGAGGAGTCTGTTGTTGTCTCTCCGCGCCGAGGAGGAAAAGCTGCGAAATACAAATAATGGTGAGACTGCGGGTCCTTTGACTAACACCTACAGTGCAGATACGACAGACACAATCACGTTACGCCAGGTTTTCACTTCTATTGCGGAGAATATCGACGCTGCTAACTTAAGATAGCTAATGTCAGCTTAGCCGTAACTATCCGACAGCTAACAAGATAACACATGAACTGCGCCAACTGTGTCTGAGCTGCACTTGTTTTTTCCAAACATACCCAAATCCAACTCGACACCTTTTGAGCTTTCATGTGTCCGTGTTCAGGCCGAGGTGAAGCCCGGTGGACTGGCGGCGGCGGAGCTGTCAGAGGCCGCTCACAGTGAGGTGATGGACATGTGTGAGGATCAGTTTGCTCTGCTGGAAAAGGTAAAAAAAAAAAAAAAAAAAAAGTCATTTTTGAACCACGCCGTCCTTTCTGAGCAAACGCTGCCTTTGCAGAGGAGGTACAAACTGCAGACTGTGTCTCTGTGTTACAGCTTCAGAATGAGATTATACTGAGTGAACCAGATTTCTGTGAGAATCCACAAGAGCAGGTGAGATGATGCGTTTCTGTTTCTCTGCGGTCACCTCCCTGATGCAACATGGGAAAACTTCAAGTGCAACCAATCAAAAAACAGTCAGACCTGATATACATTTTTGAATAAAAGACTACGCTTTTCTATTCCTACAAGATGTAAATCACTAACATTATCTTCAGAAGTTATTTTGTCATCATAAGCAGCGTGTAGAAAAATGACCTTTCTGTCTGACTAATCTACAATCAATTACACAACAGAACAATGAACGATGTACAGCAGAACCGTTTGACAAACCTCGCTATTCTAGCACCACCAACTTATGCATCCCTCAGTGCTACAAATGTCAATAACGAGCCAGAAGTGTTATAAATGTTAATAACAAATGTGTAGATTCATCCAGGGTATTTTTGCATTACACACTGAACTATATAACAACTACAACTATACAAACTATATACTATCTGAACGCCTCACACTGCCTCGCTTTTGCCTGCGCTCCACTGGCCAGACTTTAGTTATCAGCATCCACAAACTACGGTCGCCTCATCCCCCCGCTGTTGGTTTATTCCAGTTGATCGCCGAGTCTTTTCTGTGGCATCTTGTAAATGCTTTTAATGAGAAGTTCACCACACAAAAATGAGTCGAGGTTGTGCTGCAGACTTTCTAATTTGATATCAACCAGCTAGAACGGCAAAATTAACAGATATGCATTTAAGGCCAAGTGTTGTAAAATGGTTACAACATTAATATATTAAATTTTCCAAAATGTTTCAAATGTGTGATTTTCAAGAAAGCATTTTTGCTCTTAAAGATCCAGTGTGTAAGATTTAGGGAGCTTGCTTTAGCAAGTATGGCAGAGAAGGATTATAATATTCATTTATTTACTTATTTTCACAGTTGTCTTTTATATCTAAGGATGCCGCAGGTCCTCTTCCACACCGCCATGTTTACAGTAGCCCAGAACAGACAAACCAAACACTGGCTCTAGATAGGCCACTGAATTCTACCCACTGAAATGTTGTCCGGCACTTAGTTTTTCATTTATAACATGTGACAATTGATTACTCAGATAACTGAATGAATGTTTTCTGTCCATTGTGAATATTAATCTCTAACAGTCAGTAAATCGACTGACGGCAACAGAAGCTGAACTGAAGCAGTGGCTGACAGTGGAGCCCGAATGTAAGTCCTCCAGTCACTGTCTGTTAGGAGCTGTAACCATAATGTGATTAAAGTGTTTACAACTGAAGTATGAATATCACAAATCAGCACCACAGCTTTATGCCACAGTTACAGTTTAATGTCGTTCCACATTTTATTTAATTTCCGTTGTGACATTGGCACGACAAACATTAATGTTTAATCAAGATTTAATTTAACTTTTTGTGGCCATATCAAATTGTCATTCCAGGCTGTCAAATCAAATTGAATTTGTTATATCTGCTGTGCCTAATATTTGATATTAAAAAATATAATTATTTATTTTTGCTTCATCCAGTGTTTGCAGCAAACTCAGAACTTTTACTTCAAGCTGGAAAAGAGGAGGTATGTCTGTGTGTGAAATGTAGCACCACGGAATGTTTCTTATTGAAATTCCTCACTTAACTGCATTGCTCCAGTTGTGCAGTCCATTTTCTGCCTTTGTTTTCCACAGATGCTAAAGCTGTGCTCTGAACTTGAGATGGTCGCTTCTTGCTACGAAGCAAAGAGAGACAAGCTGAGAGAAACTAAAGAACTGTATGTAACTTTTAGTTAAAGCTTTCCATAACTTACTGCTGTTCCTCAGGGCACAGAAATGATTTTCAGTGAATGGAAGAGAGGGGCTTCCTATCTGTAATGTTCTGAAAATGATGGGTTTTTTTAGTGAACAGAAGTGGCTGGAAGAGAAGCAAGAGGCGCTGATGGCTGCCAGTGATCACACTGAACGACTTAAAATGGAAAAGGAAAAGATTTCAGAGCTCAGGTGAGTTTGAGGCAAAGTCAAAGACTAAAATGGAGGAGTTCAAGTTTGGAGGTGTATCTCCACTGGAGGGCAGCAAAGCATGTCAGTATTATTTCCGTGGAACGAGGAATTAATATGGCGTGAAGGCGTATTTACTCAAATTAAATGTTTCATACCCGTGCAAAATGTCTTTGTACATTCCACAGTGTATTGCAGGACACAAAGGCAAAAATCCAGAAAATGAAGGTCTACCAGGAAAGTTTGATGGAGTGTCTGGGGGACATACTTGAGAAGCACGTGCCCCTCCCTCAGAATGACTCCAGTACAAACAAGAAGAAGAAGGTGCAGCAACCGGTTTTTATGTTTGACAGTCTCTTATGCTTCTGCTTGTCGACATAAAAAACCTGTGCTGTAGCACAGCTCACTGTCTTCTGTTTTCATTCCCAGAACATTGGCCAAGAGTCGGATGAAGACTTGATTTCACTTAATGAAATTCTTGAGGTGGGTTCTGGTGCACTACATCCATTAATTGCACTTGCTATAAGTGAAACCAGTTCAGAATCTGAAACAGGTTTATTGCTTTCACAAACAGTGGATTTATTTTGGTGTCGTGGTGCATAACAGTCAAAGTAAAGTGAAAGTGTGAGAATAAGCAAGAACTGCAAAAGTCAACAATTGCTGACATTTCTGATTCATAAAAATATGTTAAGAAATCACCAAAGAATATGTCCAATGTGCAAAACAATAACATTCTTACAGCTTATATATATATCATGATGCATTTTTTTGGCCATCCATCCTTTGATACAATATAATTTTAATAATTATTATTCAGCTGAAACCTCACACAGAAGAGCTTGATGGTAGCAGATTTGTTGTTAACTGTGCTGTGGGATGCATCTTCACAGGCCAAGTCCTTTTTATTATATAGTATTTTGACATAATATAATTAGTAACATTAATAACTACTGCATGTATTTTATGTTAGGCAGTTTCAGGGTCCTCCGTATTGTGCGTGCTGGCTTACTGGTAACAGAGCCATCGTTAATGTGATTATGTACATTAGTGTTTTTCCTGCAATAACCAGTGAAAATGTCTGCTGTGAAAAACAACTAAAGGGATGCAGAAACTGTATCCAAATGCTCGTGTAAAGCTGTATCATCCTGCACTGTTATTTAACCCCAACCTTAACCCTAAGTCTCCCGCTGTCTTCTACGCCCCCCCAGCTTCTCATGAACCAAGTCCTCAACACACCGCACGACCCGTACGTGACGATAGACAGCACATTCTGGCCACCGTACATAGAGATGCTGCTCCGCTACGGTATTGCAGTGAGGCACCAGGAGAATAACTTCAAGATCCGCCTGGAAACCTTTTGTTGAGGCAGCGGTGCATTAGGCATCTCAAGCACCAACCACTTATCTGCTAGTGTTTCTAATTTCAGTCTGCTTGTATAGTGCTATCATTATGTGTATTTATGTAAGCTGGCATGAGGACTAACTGCTGGGAAAGCAACAAGCCTAGTGATTTACTCGAAGTCTGTGACTTTTAAGCGTTTTTTTAGGTTAAGAGCTGTTTTCTATGTACAGAGTGACCATGACATTTCAAAAAATCTAAATATATTTTGACTTTTTTTTGGACACCGTGCTGGTACTTTCCTGTAAACTAGAGTTTAATCAGCAGTGAGCACTGTACTGTTCTGTGTTCTTTAAATTCATTTAGGTCCTTCAGATGTAATAAAGGTTTACTTGCTGATGCCTTCACATGTATATATGTACATTATGTTTGTAAATATTTTCTTGTTCGTGTTCAATAAACGTGAGAACTACAGCTGTGGTGGTGGGATGACTTTTAGTGTAGATGATTCTTTTTTCCTTTTTTTATGAAAAACTTAAAAACTTAATTCACAAGAAACTTTGTGCGTCAGACGACGTCATGACTGTCGTCCAATCAGGTGCGTCCGCCGCGTCAGCGTTAGAATTCCTGTGGGCGGAGAGGGGATTCCGGTTCCGGGTGTTTTCATATCCCACTCGGAGGCGTCCATCCCTCTGATTATGGTCTTTTATCAGAAACTTCTTTCGATTAACGACTGATTAAATCACAGCTGTTTTTATTAAGGACGTCCGACTAAAGCCGCGAACATGACGACCCGCTCGGAGAGAGAGAAGGCCCAGAAACTCAACGAGCAGCACCAGGCCATCCTGTCCAAAATGCTGAGAGAGGAAGACAACAAGTACTGCGCCGACTGCGAGGCGAAAGGTGCGACACTCACGCTGTCGACATTGTTCGTTTTTACCACACCGAGTTCACATTTTCACTCGCAGTCCGCCGCTAACGCTAACCAACAACGTAGCGTCAGCGGTGCTTAGCTTAGCTAAGCTAACTCGCTCGTGTGTAAGTGGCTGAGGCCAGTCAGCTGACATTTCTTCCCCCCCTGAGCTAAACTAAGTGGCTAACTAGCGAGCTAACTTCTCTAAATCTACATAAGCTCTCTCCGCGGTGCCTCTCCCTCACCAGCGGCACCTTCAGCTTAGCTGCCGGGTGTAATAAGTGTTTAACAAACAGTGGCAGCTCCGCCAGGGGAACTTGACTCTCGTTTTCATGCTAGGTCATTGATAAAGAATGCAGCTCGTGTGTGTTTTTGGCTCTTAAAGTCAAAGCAAGATCCTGCACGTCCGTGTTGTTTTTCAAACACCTCTCCGTGTTTAAATCACAATCTGTTTTTCTTGCTGCATCAGGTCCAAGATGGGCATCCTGGAATCTGGGAGTATTTATCTGCATCCGGTGTGCTGGCATCCACAGGAACCTGGGAGTACACATATCCAGAGTTAAATCAGTCAACCTGGACCAATGGACCTCAGAACAAATCCAGGTTTACATCTTTATGTACTCTGGCTCAGTTGCAGAAGGAGATGGCTCTTAACACCTTGATATTAAATCAATGATTTCACTCACACGTTATTGCAAACTCCTGTTTGGATGAAACATAAGAAGACTGATCTCATTGTCCTTGTGTTTGTGCATATCTGTCCTCCGTTGACTGCCCGACTTTCTGTTTCAGTGCCCCAGACCTTTGACTGTCACAAAGTTCCACTTTAAAGGGTTACTTTTAATAATTTAACACTGCACCTCAGACTTGGCGGACCTGTGAGAGACAGATTTAATGCAGAATGGTCAAACTCTGTGCAGCAGAGGGTGAAAGATCTTAACATTTAGTCACTAGTGGAAACGTACTGGATCCTACACTTCCCACTATGCAAATTGATGGTGTCTGTCAGTGTCAGAATGCTGCGTCCGTGCCATTTGCCATAATTACCCGTCTTCAACTTGCAAACTACTGTTAACATGAACATCCAAGTCATAATTACACCTAGAAAACACTTTTTCAACATGGAGTTTGGCACTTTATGACTTGGCACTTTTTGATACTGTTAAAAAAGTTAAATATTATTTATTTGTAATAAATGTCTAACATCACATTGGCCAAGGTCTATCTTATGAGGTCATTAAACCCAAATTTGAAACTCTTTCCCATCTGTAAGGATGGGGGGCATCCTTCCACTCAATCCTGCCTTCTATTCATAAACCCCACACCCCCAGTTTGTAACACAAGCTTCCTATTGAAGGTTTGACCTCCTAAACCAAAGCCAAGATAACCCTGATGACGTCATCTAGGTTATTTTCTCTGAGAATGCTTCACTAGAGCCCAGAAGACATCGTGCCACTGTTTTCACTGTCAATGAGGTACCACTTAAAATATTGAACCCCTCGGCCTTTCCCTTTTGCAGAGTATACAGGATATGGGTAACACCAAGGCCAGGCAGCTTTATGAAGCCAACCTTCCAGAAAGCTTCAGAAGACCTCAAACAGACCAGTATCCTTCACTATAAGCAGACACGCATAAAAGAACTTAAACATGCCTTACTTTATACACTGAAGTTATTTGTTTTGGACTCTTTGTTGCCTTTTTTATTCCCTTAACTCTGACTTAAGAGCTGTGGAATTCTTCATCAGGGATAAATATGAGAAGAAGAAATACTACGGCAAGAATGTGACCAATGGGAGCAGTGTATGTATCCATTCTTTTTTTTCTTTTTTTTAAATGCTGTGTACAGGCAAGTCGTTTGAACTGACATTAGTTTTCCCGTTGTTCATTCTGAGATTTATTTCTCTTCTCTTCAGCCAAAAGATGGCAAGAAAGAGAGAGAGCCAGACAGAGGAAACAAGGTGTCATCCTACACCAAGGTAAGTATCTCGCACACATCCATTGTGAGCAGAGCTGCATAAACATGCTACTCTGTATTGTATTTTGTGCCATATGACTTTGTTTATGTTGACTTATGTATACTTTTAAAGAATGAAGAGTCCAGGCCAGTTCCCAAAATCAGCCCAGCGAAGCCTTCAGAACCTTCTGTGAACCTACTAGGCCTCGGTGAGTATCTTTAGCAGTCAGTGTCAGGATTTGATCTGACTTTTGATTTTTGAGTTCAGTCTTCAGTTTAAATGATTTTCATGTTCAGCACTGGTGTCTCTGCCATTGTTAGACAAATTTAGATCAACAGTTCATTGGTTTTCAAATGCCCCTGACAACTGTCATTTACATTTCCAAAGCTACACGGTATCAAATGTGTTATAGCCACCATATTGTATAAGTTCATGTGGTGAGATTGAAATTGTTTTTTTTTTTAAATATCAAAAAGTTACAGTTGGGAACAAACTGGACACAAAAACAGGAGAGTCACTTGATGGCCCGAAGGTGTAAAAGATTATTTCGATCAATTTTCGGGGTCCATATTGTGACGCCTCAAATCTTTACACTTCTGTGGAAGATTGAAATGTGTCATATAAAGGTGCTGTCTGAGGCAGAGATAATGTAATCGGGCTGAATGAAGTCAGAGACTCAGGTCTCAAATGCTGAGGATCTAATAAATGATCGAATGACCATAAACTCGTTGAAGCGGGAGGTTTGGAGTTTTATGACCTTGCAGTGGTGTGTAATTATTGACTACTGATATTTTCACACTGATATTTAGTGTGTATATGGCATTTAGGAACCTCAGTATATTAGAGTTTTACTGATCACAGCACACTTTTACTGAGTGTAGCATACTGATGCAGCAGCGTGTTATGGCAGTGATTGTATACCTTTTCTACGCATCCTCACAGCAGGCGACAACCGCACTGAGCTCACGCTCACATTATTTGGCAGCTTAAGCACAAGGCCAAACCACGACTGTCTCCATGTCGTCTCTGTGCATATATTTATCAAGCAGTGACCTTCAGAGAAATGATTAGTTCCTCTTTCACTTACTGTCTGGAACCTGTCTAACACGGCAGTCAGTGTGGCTGTTATCTTTCATCAAGCAGGCGGGCTCATCATTATCACATGTGCCGTGTTGTTGAAAAAGTCTGTTGATAAGTTCCTGTTCATGCAAATAATAAAATTCTCCCACTGCTCGACAATTCAAAAACTTAGCAGTGAACCACCACAAGGCTTTTTTTTGTGAGTTTAGTTAGAGGAAGTGCTAAAGCTGCTGACTCAGTCGCCGGTCAGCAACTGACTGATCACTTCTTGTTTTTCACATTCGCGTTTAGACTTCATCTAGGTCATTGTTAAACACAACAACAAGGGGCAACCGGTAGAATAATCTGCGGTAAACTGGTTTGATGGAGAGAGGCCGTTACCGTTAAAGGAGGCCTGATCACAGCTGAGTGATTCCTGTGAGTTTGCTTGCGGCTCCGTTGCTAGAAATCTTTCTGGTTTGACGTACAGACCGTTGCGCTTCTATTAAAATGAGTTGTTTCCCTTGGTAGAGAGGTGCAGTAGAAGCACAGGTTGTTGGCTCATTCATTTACGTGTGTGTCCATGTATCTTTTTAATGAGGTGGCTCTGACGTGGTGATTGAATGTTGCAGGAAGGCATAACGTGTGTTATCACTTCATTACTGCAATTTCATTTACAGTATAAACGGTAGAGTAACGGGTAAGCTGATTAATTTTTTATTGTACTAACGGTTATGTTAACTGTTGCAGCTGTGGGAGGGCACTGCAGTTAAATAAAAACAAAGACAGCACATATTCTCACATTAGCAAGCATAAACTCTCTTGTTTTACACCCATTTTCAGAGCAGTTACACATTGTGATTTTTATTTATGATCTTTCATAAGTTCTCAGTGAATTCAGCTGGATTATCATCAGTGAGTTATGCCGTGTACTGTTGAAATAGTCCCAAAGGGTTGTCTCATCTAACAGAGTGTGAGCCTATTTTCCACCTGCCAAACCAGTTTTTCACCTTTCTGCCACAGACGCCCCGACAGCCACATCGACTAACAATGGTAGCACGAGCACAAGCCAGAGCAACAACGACCTGGATATATTCGGCCCCATGGTGTCCAACCCCCTCCCCGCGTCCACATCCGCGGCTCAGTTTTCTCAGGTAAAACCAAGCAAGGAGTCCCTCGTCCACATTTGGTACTCATTTCTCATTATTGCTAAGGGGGGGGGGGGGGTTGACAGTAATGGCTGTCTAGTTGTAGAACTGAAATGAAGTGTGCAGCAAAGAATAAAAAGGAGAAATGATAACGATCAGCTTCGAGGGCAAACCAGACAGCAGCACCGGTACTGAGAGACGGTGAGAGAGAAGCAGACAGGAAATGAATGCAGCTAATGAGGCAATCCCCTAACTAAACATTTACAGAGGCTACAGCCAATGATTATTTTCATTGGCGATTCATTTGTTATTAGTTTGATTAATCCTTCGATGTGAAACGGTGATAAATGCCCATCATGAAGGTCTTCAAACCCCATAGTGATGTCCTCTTAATGTTTGGTTTATTCATTTTCCTGGTAAAGTAACTTGTTAGATGAACTGCTGGTAGCAATCAGAAATATGGGATATTATTATATAGGACAGGCCACTATCAATCCTTTTTTCTAAATGCTCAAAATCTGAAAACTATCCTGTGAAATTTGGCATTAGCTACTGACTGTTTGCCAGTGTGGTAACGAGGTCATAAACTGGCTTTCACGCCCTGTTCCAGCTCAGAGCTATGTGAGAAGTATCAGAATGTATCATATTTAATTACAGCAGCTTTGTTGATGACAATCTGTTTGGTTTTGTCAGGGCTGCGCCCAGGTAGTGAGCCTTCGTTGTCAAAGCACACATTTCTGTTAATCTTACTTTCATCGCCAAGTTTTTCAAAAAAGTGACAGTCCGTTTCCTCCTTTCAGGTCAGCTCCAGTAACGTGGCCAGTACTCCGACACAAGCTCCCGCAACAGGAGCGTTAGGAGGAGGAGGAGCCAGCTCAGGGTCAGTGCAGGGAGACCTCGACTTGTTCAGTGACAGCAGTAGCACCACTAAAACTGACGACATGGCCAAGAAGCCCCTGTCCAAGGACTCCATCCTGTCCCTGTATGGAACCAACAGCATGTCCCAACAGGCCCCCGCTGGTGAGGACGCAAATTATATATAAATAAAAATGTTCAGTTTTGTATTTCACTCATCTCTTATCTGATTTTTGTCTTGGTAATTTGGGAAAAGAAAAGAAAAATGTTTTTAATGTTAAATAATGTCCAAACATTGCCTAAAATGGCATCTTTTGGTACCTGACAGTTGTTTGATAGTTGAAAAGTTTGATAACCCTCCAATGCAATCCAATGCAAATAACCAGCCATAAAGATGCTCCTTCTTCAGACATTCCATCAAAATCATCAGTTTTTCTCCTGCATCAGAGTTATCTGTGCTAGTTGTCTGTACAGACCTGGGTATATTGCAAACAGGAGTTCACTAATCTGACATACGTTCCTCTTAATAGTGCTAATTTGCCAAAAAAACAAAAACAGAGCGTTCAAGTTATAGCCCACAGCTAACTCACATGATACTTCCTCTGTACATCCCCAAAAACCTGTAGTTTAAAAATTGAGGGCACAATTGCCTCAATTCTATTTATAGCTGGTACGGCTCGGCTCTACTCGACTTGACTGACTTTTGGTACCAAATACTTTTCTTTGTCTAGTTTTTTACTGCAGATCACCGTCAGTATAGCATGATTTTAGCAGGTCATCATAGCCATGCTACATGAAAGTTTCATAAAAGGCTGAATGCAACAGGACTGCTGCAAAAGATCAGATTAGGAATTCTTACACCAGAGCACAGACGGTGAGGTCAGTCTGGTCACTCCGTGTCATGTAACTGACATTTTTCTGACCAGTCAATGGTCTGCAGTGTTTTAACTCTACCATTTAGTATTAGCTCAGCTCACTGGTATACCAAAATAGTAACTTTATCAATGGAAAACCAAAATGGAGTGAGCCAAGCCGAGTCGTACTGTACATGCAGTGGAAACATGGAGGTTGGTCTAGAGTAACGTGTTACTCATCAGGGAGAGATCTGTGGATGTGGATGGAACAAGCTGATACCTGCTTGTATGTCATAACACAGTCTCACAGAGATTTACTAACAAACCTGCCCTTGAATCACACAATTAAATATTCACCTAGTTATGGAACTTACACCACATAGGGTAAAATACTGCGAGTCCTAACATTCTTCCTCTGTGTTGCATGTCTTCTTCCGCCCTCAGCTGGCATGTTCATGGGCCCCTCCCAGATGCAGTTTCCTGTCCAGGCCACTGCTGGTTATCAGGCCTTCCCTGGCATGGGCACGGCAATGCCACCTACAACTGTCATGGGTGCCATGATGGCTCAGAGCGGGGCTGCCATGATGGGGCCCAGTCCGGGGATGATGGTTGGGATGACGATGCCCAATGGGTTCATTGGAAATGCGCCAGCAACGGGTGTGATGGGCATGGCACCGAGGATGATGGGACCACAGGGTGGCGCGATGCCTGCGGGCATGATGCCTGCTCAGGGCATGTACGCCATCCAGCCTGGGCAGCAGGCTCAGTGGAATATGGGTCAGGTATGTTGTGTTGTACCGCACTGTAACAGGTTATTTAGCACACTAAACCAGGTTTTGTGAGGTGTGTGTGGCACATCTTTGTGATTTATATTACATGTGACCACACCCAGCTGTGATGAAACACCAAAGTGCTTTAATGTACAGTGTGTGGACAGAGCAGCCACCAGATGGCAGCATAAGCAGGACTTTAAAACAGTCCCAAACTCACACTGCATAACATTTTGAGCAGGTTTGATATGTAGTGTTACTCTGAAAAAGATGATACCAGGGGATCCAGTCTATGGCGTTTGCCTTAGTGTTTTAGTGTTAATGCTCATCTCTCTGGCATCCTCAGGTGAATCAGCAGATGTCAGGGTTGACTCTCAACGGTGCGGGCGGTCAGATGGCTTTCGGTCAGCCCCCGACAGCTATGGGTGGATGGGCCGCCACTGGATCTGGCCAGACTCTGAGCACACAGCTATGGAAGTGAGCCTTCGAGCGGTTTGATGGTCGGGCAGAGTAAGAGTCAAGGTTACAGAAAGTGCAAAATATATCTTGTGCTTCTCTGCGCCTCACTATGAACTGATGCCCACTTCCATCATGGACCAGCCTTTAGAACATGGAAATTGTATCTCTTTTTCTTTTTTTTTCCTCCCTTCTCCCTTTCTCTGTCTCTCTTTCTCTCTATTGTGTGAGTGAATTGGGAGTCATACAGGATTTACAGCCTGGCAGTTTCTGCCTGTCGTATGGTTTTTGATCATAACTTTTATTTTCCTTTTTTGGAAAAAAAATGACAAGGAAATAACAGTCCCAACAAAAATGATATCGACATATCAGAAAAGCTGCAGGACCAGTTAAACAAGCTTTTATTGTATCACTGTATCATTATAAGATTATAGAACATTTAAATGAATAGTATTTAACGGGAGAAGATATGACTATCAAGTCTGTCAGTACTGCTCCCAAATGTACAGCGCTGTATAACCTTCTTTTAAAGTACTTGTGGTTCCCCCATAAAATTAAAGTGACAATAAATGACTTGCTTTGCTGTGTCTTCTATGACTGATTCAAGTGCAGTGCAACTGTGTAAAGGCTCGGCCTGAAAGAAGGAGACATTTTATTTGGTGATAGACTATTTAGAGGGCCTTGATTTGCATCTTAAACTTGTTACGAATGAGCAGTCTTTAAGTACTAGTAAGTAATTTGCATTTTTGTGTCAATCACAGCAAACTGCAGTTGGGTAACAAGTGCTGGTGCAGTCAGTGTGTTGGTGGAGAATTTAGCGCAAACTGTGGAGAAATGATGATGTAGTATTTATATTATTACATGATGTACACATACTGGGGTAATGTGCTTTATTCAGCATCAGTTCTGGGATGGGAGGAACCAGACCTGCTTTAATCTCCAGCTAGCACAGTGAATTACAATTAGAATTTTGTATATTGGTAATCTGAATGACAGATCCATTGCTAAACAGGAACAATGGATAAGAACACTTCCTCTCTTTTTCATCTGAGGTAAGAGAAAAATCCATCCACTTTTGGAAAGTGCTTTTCACAATATTGTTTAAAATTTATAAACGGTAACACCGTCTCATTCAGTGGTTTTGCTTTATTTCTGTTCGTCTCTGTGTATATACAGCTCTGGTAAAAAAAAATTAAGAGAGCACTGGTGGAGAGCATGCCGAGACGCATGGAAGCTGCGATAACAAATCAGGGTTATTCCACCAAATATTGATTGCTGAACTCTTCCTAAGTTAAAACATTAGTATTGTGTTTTAAAATGAATATGATCTTGTTTTCTTCACATTCTTTGAAGTCTTTGTTATTTTGATCATTTGCCATTTTCTACAAATAAATGCTCTAAATGACAGTACTTTTATTTGGAATTTGAATTTAAAAAAGGAAAATGTCTTTCATGTTTTAGATTTCTCAAAGAAGTCAACTTTTGCTTTAATGGCAGCTTTGCACGCTCTTGGCATTGGCTCAGCCAGCTTCATGAAGTCATCACCTAAAATGGTTTTCAATCATCAGGCGTCCCTTGTAAAAAAAAATTTATTAGTAGAACTTCTGGCTGCCTTGATGCTTTTCAGTTGTGCTCAAAGGTAGTGCTGGCATACAGTTAATAGTCCTATTTGGCTACAGTAGGAATCCCTACTATGCCAAGAAGCACTCAACAGTCCATCATTACTTCATAACATCAAGGTCAGTCAGACCGAAAAAAAATCTGTTTGCATCCTCAAGGCAAGTGTACTCGCAAAAACCTTAAAACACTATGATGAAACTCTCATGAGGACTGTCCCACAAATGGAAGACACCATCACCACTCCTGCGAAGGACAAGTTCAGTACATTGACCAACCTCCAAAATCACCAATTAACACACCTCAGGTTAGAGGCCACATAAATCCTGCAGAGTTCAGGTAGTAGACACATCTCAATATCAAATGTTCAGAGGAGACTGTTAATCAGGCCTTCGTGGTCAAATTGCAAAAAAAAAAAAAAAAAAACACTACTGAGGAAGACCAATGAGAAGAAGAGAATTGCTTGGGCTCAAGAAACAAGTAACTCTGGACTGTTGAGTCCAAATTACAGATTTTTATTTCCAGCGTTTCTTTGAGCGACACAGAGGAGGGGAGCAAATGGTTTCTACATGTGTGGCTCCCAGTGCAAAGCATACAGGGAGAAGTGTGACGTTAGTAAAAACTCAAGGCACCTTTAACAAGTATGTCTACCATTTTTCAGTGCAATGCCATTGCATCTGGTTTGGGTTTGTTGAAACCATCATTGACATTGACCCCAAGTGATTGAGTCAGATGACTTAGTCTCCACAATCACCTGACCTAAACCCAATTGAGATGGTTTGGGATAAGTTGGACTGCAGAGTGAAGGAAAAGCATTGAAAAGCAAGTACTCAGGACCTCTGGGAACTCTTTCAGGAATGACTCCAGGTGACTACCTCATAAAGCTGACTGAGAGAATGCAAAAAGGAGTTTCTCAAGGTTTTTGGGTCAAATTAGCAATGTCGGATATACCATCATGTTTAGTTGTTTTTAAGGTGAAGACAGTCAATTACTGCCCCTGCCCGCAAGGTGGCAGCATTGTCATACAGGGAAACTCTATCTGTCTATGAGAAATGCTTCATACCCTGAACAGGACAGAGCAAAATCGATATAAAGAACTCTTTTGATTTGGTTTAGTGGTTTCAGAACCAGAACCAATGGCAACATGTTTAGCCCTCTCTCACCTGAGTTTGAACTGAAAATATAAGATCACCCTATAGCAACATCTTGTAACATGTCATAATTTCGACTGTGCATTGATATTGATATCACAAACACAAATCTCCATAGCTTATTCAGACTTTTGTGCTACTGACAAAAGATTCTCAAATATATATTTGCTACTGAATGCAGCAGTCCTTAAACTGTTACAAACATCTTTGCTGGATGACACATTAATGACCTCTCTATAAGTGCTAAAGTGTTGACAAAGAATCTGCTGATTTATGATGCTCATTTTGCAAAGCGTCTGCATATGTTGAGATCATTTCTGCGATGACAAATGGCCGTGTGGTTGTGGATTTCACAAGGTGCAACAAATGTCTGTCTATGGTCTTGAAAATGAAACTGTTTTTAAAATGAGTCTCTCATGACTATGTGATATGTTTATTCTTAAATGCTGAGGAAACCAGCGCTTGGTGGCAGTATGCCATCAACCCTTCTATTAAAAGGGAGTCGCCCAGTTAATTCTGTGGCCAAAATGAGCTAAATGTCAATATGCTATCTATAATATATGCATAGTTTGATCTAAATATAACAACTCATGCATTTCACTTGTTACTCAGCTTTTCCCTCTTCCTAACATTAATTATACAGTGCTAAGTACAGAACATCAATTTTATTATTCCTACTGCTTTTTTATGGTTGATGCAATGAATGCACTTTTGTTGAAGTTTATTATGAGTCTTTAAGGAACATTCACACAAACCTACAAAATTTGGAAAATCAGAGTCATACTACATGTTTACACTCAGTAGCACTTTTGTGGGGAAAATGTGCCTCACTCTTCCTCTGAGCGGTTTTGACCAGTGCTTCTTTCACTCGCTAGGTACCCTCAGAGTTTTTGTGCATCTTAATGGAGATTTCGACACAACGTTCAGTATTTCTTTCAACACGCGCTATATCTGGTGAAGTGGTTTGAAAAATCACTTGACACTCACTGCATCAAAATGCAGCAAGCTCAGACCTATTCTTTGTATAAGCCGACTCCTTCATGATAACATGCATTATATATACAATGCTCCTAAGCTACTGTAAGTACTATATGCCCTGCCCAGGCAGGTCTACACACTCAATTGTATGGAGGGTGTGGTTACTCAAACCCGCCCTACCTGTTAAACCTCTACTGTACCTGCACTGGCCAGTCAGAGCCACATGCTTTCTTATTAAAGTAGGAGATGATCCTCATTGTCAGTGTCTGTGTTTTAATGGTGGGAAAGGACAGAGACTGACTATTCTGGTTTGCAAAGCCATGCAGATGGATGAAAAATCACATCTATCTCATGCTTGGCAGGGCCTGAGAGCCCCTGAAGTGTATTTGGTTTTGTTCCACTCTCCACCTCTCAACTGTTCCTACGCCTCGCTGCAGCTCGGGCACAGTTTGAAGACTTTCACAGTGAGGTCTGATGCCATACAGCGACTCAGACCTTTAGCAAAGAGGTTAGGCATTCCTCTCAGCTTGAGTGTCAAACCTAACACTGCTCCAGAATAGAGTCCGCCAGTCGAGTGAAGAATGTTGCCTCTCTCTACAGGCCCTTAATGGACTTTTTGACCCTGAGACATCAACATTCCTGCTGATATGGGCGTCAGCCTCGATTTTAACTACTTGACTAAACATTTCGCTGATATGAAAACTTAATGTGAAAGCTCAAGTGTAAAAACATCCCATGCCCCTGTCTCTAGTCTTTATGCTAAGCTAAGCTAAAACCAGTTGCAAGAAATCAGACAGGCGTGTTTCCCAAAGTGTTAAACTAATCATCAACTATTTTCTGTGTAATTAAACTAACTAAAAAAAAGTTTTGTTTTGAACATACCGTGACTTACAGTTTACAGACTGGGATTTAGTTCCAGGACAAGAAAAGTGGGAAAGTCCCTTTGCTTCCACAGTATCACTATCAAGACTGACAAAATTCAAAATATTCAAATGATGCTGGCTTTCATGTTCTGCACCATGAACTTTTCATTAACTGGGCTGAATTGTATGTGAAGTATTTCATGACATCAAGTGAGTAACATTGTTTCCTCTGATCTCACTCTGCTAGCCTCAGGCAACAGACAGCCGTGACAGGAAGAAAATACAGACATGATTGCCAGCTACTTGGCGCTAGTTTTATTCTTTTGTGCGACTGCACGCAGACAGTCTGCACATTCGTGTTGCCCTAATTACCTAACTGCTACTGCTTAACGTGGCTTATTTGCGTCCTTATCATTCTCTGCATTCCCCCTATCTAATGATTCCATCATTAACCAACATTTCTTCACAGTTTATTGTTTAATGACAGCTCATTAATATGACAAAAAAGCTCGGCAGCAAATTGAAGCAAATGCTCCAAACACTCCCACTTCCAGTTATGGTTTAGCGTAAAACTAACAGTAATTTTGTCCACCATCATGTTGGCCCCATAAAAGGAAATAAGCAGTCAGAGTGCTTCTAAAATCTGCCTCTGGTTCCTTCAGTTTGTCCATGTTGAGCTGCAGCTCCTGCTGCACAGCTCAACATATTTGGCTCTGAAGCAAATAAACTGAGAAGATTAAAACCCCTCTGCTGTAGCTTTTCAGAGAGTTATGCCCAGTTTTTGATTCATCCACAAAACTTGTCTTGGTCCACACCCAGACAAGGACCAGTGTGTAGGAGTTTTTTGGCATCTAGTACTGTAGTTGCTGATAGCAACCCTCTCGCCTCACCCTCTCTTTCCTAGTATGAAGAAGAACCTACGGTGTTCAGTTTGTTCGTTCCGGTCTACAGCAGTCGACTCTGTGGACCCATGGCAGGTAAGGCATGGCCCTAAAGTAAGGGGCATGTGTTTGTTAGCAACCATTCATGTAACTGCTTTGCATTTAGAAATACAAAGATGAATTGTGGGTGCTGAGATCTCAGATCACCTGGTATCACGAGACTAGCCTAGCTCTGTCCATCAGTTAAAGAAATCAGCACCTCCAAACATCACAAATTACGAAGATGTTAGGCTAAATCTCGTGCTTTTAGTCTGTCCAAAAGTGCAATTGGTCGTACAGGAGGGTATATGCTGGACTATTTATTGCCCACGAGTTGTTGTTTTTCCATTTCAGTCTGTCTTCAGACCGAATGCTAAAACTAACTTCTGGACATTTCCAGTCTTTATGCTAATCAAGCTAAGCTGCTGTTTTTGTTGGTTTGTTTTGTTTGTTTGCATATTCCGGTACACGTAATATTATCTGTAATCATATACTGATTTACAGCTTGATAAGGATTTGGATTGTGAACATTGCAATGCGCATTTAGCATTTGTAGTGTTTCTCCTAGAGAAAGAGCTGAAACAAATACCACGTACATGAAATTGATAAAAATGGACACACCATGAAACATACTTACAAAATACGCATAACATAAGAATACACCTAAAATGAAGTGACACCATCGAAGGTTTGACATCAGTTTGCTCATAGTCAGATTATTGCTTTGCATGTTTTTCTCTGGTGGTTTAAACACTGATCTGGGTTGAATGGCCTGAAAGAGCTTTGTCATCAACTATCAGTTTAACAGTGTGGAGGAGACGCTGATGTACAGCAAAAATGGGTCCAAATATGGGCGAGTGAAGCTCCTCAGAGGAGGTTGCAATTTGCCATTTGATCCCCTCTCTAATCTCTCCGCTGTCTAACATCAACATTACGCCATCATTTGAGAATTATGAACTCTTCACCGAACATCACTGTAATTTCAGAGGCTGTAACTGCTGCAGAGTGCAAGGGCTCAAATGCTACCTTCACACCCTCTTTGCCTTTCTATCTCTCTTCCACACACCACAGGAACATAACAATTTCCTGCTTCTCTTTCCACACATGCACACACACACATACACACACACACACACACAATGAACATACATGAAGTCACCAGTAGACGAGAAGCCCCTCCCTTCACAACACTTTATCATTACAGCTCATTAGTCATTTGCTATCAATCCAGTCCATAAAAGAGGCCAAAGTGCAGGAGAGATAGCACCTGTTTCCACAATGACTCTCTTTGTTCAGAGTCAGTCCGTGTTTGCATTCCCACTCAATGTTTCATGTCCCGGGCCATGTGTGCTCTTGTTACTAGGTGACAAGAGTTAGACATCGTGTAACACTGTGTTGAAAGCCTCCAGGGCAAAGATTAGTCAACCATTTGGGTGTGTCTTGTTTAAAAAACCTCTTAAGGCAAACCCCCAAGGTCATTCATTTCATTTGGTCATAAAACTTGCACTTTTCCACAAGTTTTCTTGCTTTGTTTGACTTCTCAGAGCATCAAGTTCAACACAGCTTGAAGAGTTTTTTTCCCTGAATCCTGTTAACCATTGTTCACCCTTTCCTGACAGCAGCCCTGTTACGTAACACAGATTTCCGTAACTCCATATCCCACCCCCCAGAATGTAATGTGGTTACCGTGACAACTACATAAACACAGTGATGTTATTGAAAGAGATGTAAGCGCTCAGTTTTTTTTTCTGAAAGTCCAGTAAAGTCACAACACAACTTTTATTCACCAGCAGTTTTTATTTTTCAGACTGGTCACACAGACACACACACACGCACACAACAGGTCAGGCACTTCTTCTAAGTTGCAAATGTTGTTTCGTACTTAAACTTTAACACGGGCCCTGCTTTTAACGGTCTCTGCTTTCTCCTTTATTTCCTCATTACAGTTTCACTCGTCTCGTGTAACAGCTTTTATTAATCAAACTCTGCTCGTGTGTGTGCGCGTGCCTGAGAACAGCTTGTCCTGCCAGTTGGATCTCCTAGCTGGAAGTGCGCACGGTGGTGGTTGTGACTGTGGTCTTTGTGCTCCCTGTTAGAAAGAAGGAGAAAATCATGACGGCAGTGCTTCAAGCTTTTATTACACTGATTATTGCACTGTTGTTATGTAATGTTATGTTATGTAATGTAATTAAAACAGACATCGCTTACCTGTTCCAATGGGCCTGGAATGAGGGAAGGGAAGAGAAAACCATGAGTGACACCTTGAAAAATGAATGAATTTTGCTCAAACTGTTGCTCGTAATTTACTGTTGTGTCTACCTGGACTCCTCTGTTTCCAGCAGGCTCCTGTAGGTTGCAATCTCCTGCTCCAGCCTGGTCTTGATGTCCAGCAGCATCCTGTAGTCCTGGCCCTGCTGCTCGATGCTTGCGCGTACGTTGGAGAGTTCCGCCTCGAGCATGTTGATCGTGTTCTGGAAACCGGTGAGCATGAGGCTGTAACGAGCCTCTGTGTCCGCCAGTGTGTTCTCCAGCGCCGCTTTCTGTTGGGGAGGGGGGGGGGGGTGAATTGCAACACATAGTTTGTTGTTCATACCTGCAAACCAGTTTACTGTAGTGCATCTTCTCTGACAATTAAAAGCTACCACAAACCACACCCTGGATTGTCTAGGTCGCACGGACACAAAAGCATGTCTGTCTTTGCGTTTCCCCTTCATTTATGAAGGAGTAATTAGCTGGGAGAACTGCATAAGGTTTTGAATGCACGTGTCTTTTAGCTACTCCAGCACTGTTACACAAGAACAATGTAAACTGCAGGGAGTGTTGTATGATTTACTCCAGCTGGGCACAGATACGCCAAGGGAGTACGGCTTTTGGGACATCCAGTTCTGCATTCCTTCAGCTTTCTTCAAGCTCTTTTATGTCTTCCAGAATTTGAGCAGATGTCTGCGAAATGCTTTTCTCTCCCCCCCTCCCAACCCTTCTCTACAGCTCCCACCATGCTTATCTTCATTCTTTCAACAAAGCCTCCTCTTATCCTCCCTTCTGCTCTTTTGCCCTCTATTACTATCTGTTTCTCCGCTTCTCCTGACAAGACAGGAATTTTGCTCATATAAGGCAAGATCAGTGAGATGTGAACATGTTTTTTTTTTTCTTTCTCACCATGCTGAGTTGAGACTGCAGCTCGATCTCCAGGCCCTGCATTGTGCGCCGCAGGTCAGTGATCTCTGTCTTGGACGTCTGGATTGACTCTGTGCTGATGGCCACCTCCTTGGACAGGGTTGTTGACTAGAGCAAGAAACAGAGACACAGTTTTGAAGATAAAGTCTTGGGGATTACTCCTTTTAGTTTAACCGAAGATTATGTTTAATTACAGGCTACAAAGCCAGTCATTTGCAATGTGTGGGATATGGTGCCTTTGTTTATGGAAAAATCTTTTCACCTTCTCATTAAACCATGTCTCCTGGTCGCGACGATGTCTGTCAGTGATGGCTTCGTACTGGGCGCGGATCTCCTCCAGGACTTTGTTGAGGTCTTGCTGGGGTGCGGCATCCACCTCCACATTGACTGTGCCAGTAAGCTGAGACCGCAGTGCTGCCAGCTCCTAAACAATCACGAGAAGAAGAAGTCAGCATTACGATCTATTTGTAGAGTTGTGATGAAGCATGCACCTGTCGTCATAATAAGCAGTAATAATCATAGCTGGAGGATGTGCAACAATCACCTCTGCGTGATTCTTCTTGAGGTAGGCCAGCTCATCCTGCAGACCCTCGATCTGCATCTCCAGGTCAGCCTTTGTCAAGGTGGTCTGGTCCAGCAGGCGGCGCAGGTTGGCGATGTCGGCTTCGACTGACTGGCGCATCATCAGCTCATGCTCGAATCTGATTCATTTGGAGAGCAGAGAACATTAATATGAGACAATTGTAACTCTTAGCCTCCTTGTTTGACATTAACAGAAGAATGGAGGTTCGTGCTTACTTGGTTTTGAAGTCATCAGCAGCCAGTTTGGAGTTGTCAATCTGGAGCAGGATGTTGGCATTGCCGATGGTGGCGGCAGCGATCTGTGGAGAAGAACAATGGGAGTTGGTCAGAAGGAAGCAGTCTTAATTAAACAGTCCGCTGTGCTGTTAGACTGGTTTTGATCAGCACACTAATATATCAGTTGATTTCCCATCCAGAGTTTATCAGCTGCATCAGGAGCATCACCTTTTGAAGTCACAGTACTGTGCACAGTATTCTCCTACACGCTTGATAACCTTTTCCTTTCTGTTGTGAGCTTTCAGAAATCAAACATTGGCAATAAATGTCAATAAAAAGACCAAAGATTCAGAAGCACATGTAACCATGCAGACTCCAGATATGTTACAACTTGGTAATTATTAACAGCACAGCAAACATTTGACTTGTCTGGCTATTGAGTTTCAAGGCACACACAGACTACACACCTTGTCCTTCAGGTCATTGATGATGGCCCAGTAGTTGCTGTAGTCCCTCTCTGCTGCAGGGCCCTTCTTCTCGTAGTACTCTCTGATCTGGATCTCCAGCTTGGAGTTGGCCGCCTCCAGAGAGCGGACCTTCTCCAGGTAGGAGGCCAGACGGTCATTCAGGTTCTGCATGGTGGCCTTCTCGTTCAGTTGCACGTTGCTCTGGTCCAAGGCGCTGGACAGGTCGAACCCACCGCTGCCGTACCCCATGCCGCCTCCATACCCAGAGGAGACAAAGCGTGCGCTGGAAGAGGAGATGCGGGGGCCTGATCTGTAGCTGTATCCAGACACGCTGTGAGCCTTGTTGGGAGCAGCACTTGATGTGTAGCTGCGGCTCTGTCTGACGACCATGCTGGGACCGACGAGGCTTTGGGCCTGAAACATGATGGCTGACTGTCTGTTGATCACAAGAAGACACGAGGAGAGAGGACTGCTATGCAGCTCGAGACCGTAGCAGGACTGTGGAGTTTGATAGAGGGAGGCAGGCTCTTGATATAGTGCTGGACCTGGGGCGGGCCTGGCTGGGAGGAGGGAGGTGGAGAGGAAAGGAGGGAGTTTTCCCTCACAGTTCAGCCACTGGCTTGGCAGAACCTACATTTGTTTTCCTTTAAGGACCAGTGTTCGGTTTCTTTCCACTCCTGTGAGGAAACTGTTATGGAATGTGTGTGTGTGTGTTTCTGCCTATGTCTTTGCGTGTTTCTGCTTCAATTTTTTGTATCTCTCTGAGTGTGTGTGTGTGTGTGTTACATGGATGTGTATGTGCATTTGCATGTCTAATTTGTGGATGCCTTCAACAAAACGCCAGAGGTCTAGTCTTGATTTCACCTGTTATTTGATATCCTAATGCAAACAGAAAAGGCGTAGTTATTGTCTTAATGTCCCGCCATGAGTCAACATTTACATTAAGCACTTTGCAAACAGTATCTTTCATCAGTGTTCATTTGCAGTGGAATTTATTCCAACGATACATTTAATGTCACAGTCATTCAAGTATTTTAACCGGTACATACTGCCAAATTGATCCCACGGATCATTGACATTTATTGGCACCGCACTGTTATCGTGTCATTTATTCTTTTAGAGCCAAAAGAGAGAAGTACGTGATAGAAGACGACTTAAATTACACTAATGGTAATTACAATTGGTAATTACGTGTCGATTTTATTTGAATGGCATTGTAGTCAAGCAGAAAAATAAACCTGTAATTATTGAAGTGGTCACTGATTGACAGCTGCATGAAAACTGTGTAGCCTTGAACCATGAGGCAGCATTGTTTTTAACTTAAACCCATTTAAGGGAATTTGTCAGATCCCATTGTTCACCATATCAGGCACAACATCCCCTCTTAGTCCTGTATCCTGTATGTGTGTGTGTGTGTGTGTGTGTGTGTGTGTGTGTATTTGCGCGTGTGCAGCTCATTTTGTTGGTTTTGGCCAGTGTCACGAGCTGTGTGAGAGAGGAGACAAGAGTGCCTCAAGGGATTCATTGTGAGGTTTTTTCGTTCATATGCAGGCAGATGTGTGGGTGGTTGGGTGTGTGTGCGTGTGCAAACACAAGTGTGCGTTTCTGTGTGTGCATCCTCCTTATCTCGGTGCTGGGCTCCGGCCAATTTCTGTGCTCTTACAGCGTAGCAACTGTTGTCAGCTGGGGGGAAGTGAAGGAGGCACATGGGGGTCACATTTTAGTCAGAGGGAGAAGTGAATCATGGCTCTTGTGGACTGTGCGCACATTTTACTGGATTACATAATCTACCTAAAGAGGAATCAGATTTTACTGTAACTTTTACAGTCTCAACTTTTACTGTACCTTTAGCTATGGTACGCTAATCAGAAATGTCTCTGAATGCAATACAAAGTCATGATTCATCAGGAAACGTCGGCCATCTCTGGAAAAACACTCCAGTTTACACACATTCTGTTAAAATTAGTTTTATACTGTGTCATATCATGAGATGTGTACGTGAGTTTCTACTCCTCACATGTTCTGTTTTCACTTCTCTGATATGACTATGTTGCTAAAGGTAAGTAAAAGTCCAGGGAAGTCTAGAAGAAGGGTCAGGGACAGGTCAGAGTGGGGAAATGCTAACTATTAAAGGAAATTAAACTAAAAACTTGATACCATGATACCATCTGTACCTTTGGGGAGGTGTCCGAGACAGCCCATTAGAGAGTGTATAAGAACTAACCCTTTTGCACTGTTAAATGCTCCTTCTTGTACAAGAATAAATTCAACTTGACTTTGATACTTTGAATGCACTCCTCCTTTTTGAAGGGTCATTTGAAAATTCTTACAACACATTCAGTTCTGAATTAACCACACTCAACCACTCTGTACTTGCAGTAAATACAAAAGGGTGACTCAGATGACCGATGGACGTAGCCAAGCACTGCCGCTATAGCTAGCTAACCTGTGAGAATGTTTTCAGCCTACTGACCATTACTAGCTGTGTCAGCTGATGCAGTATTATCTCACAGGCTAAACATTGAATGTTTAATATTTAGAAGCTATAAAGCAATAAATAACAAATAAATGACTTGTAAAATTAATGGCAGTTCTTGCACTGTGTACTCTGTTGCTGGTACAATCACCTGCAGGAAGTACATAACGACCAGCTATTTCACTTATTTATGGAGCAAATGTTCTCTGGCTGCTATACCTGAAGAACTATACCTGAACTGTAGCTGATGCTAGCTCGTATGACAGGCACTTCAGACCACCTTGAACTCTCCATAATTACAAAAGCGATATTGCACTAAGGGGGTGCCTAGCTGCAAAAGTAAAACTTCTATTACTTATTTATACTGAAGGAAAAGAGTATTAGGTAGTAAGTGCACCTGACCCAGACTGTTGCCATTCTCTGCACAAAAGCTAAGTTAACCAGATAATGGCTCTAGCTTCATAATTAACATACAGTCTAGAGCCTGACCGATATGGGCGTTTTCAGACTGATACCAATGCTGATTTTTGAAAGTAAAAATTCACACATTAAGTTTAGACTTGGCTTGAATGAATGCTTGAATGTTTGGTGACCTTTGCGCCAATTTTGCACTGATATGACTTGTACTCATAATACTGTTCTCTTAAACACACAATGCATTTTATTAAAAATATTAAAGCTGAATACAACTGCTTGGGTAGGTAAGAAGCAAGGCTGTAAGCTGTGGCTATCACGGTTGAGATGTCAACCAAATCTTCTGTAATAAAAATTTGGCTACCCAAACCACAAAGAGAGAGTCCATCTGCAAAACAAAAGAAATCACAGTATGTAAATTCTGGAGTGTAACACTGAGACAGCTGGGACAACGCAAATATTATTTACATATTAGGTACTTATTCTCGGCTATTCACGGCTATATTCTCTGGTTTTGGCCTTGACGTAGTCTTGCAATGCCTCAATCTTCACTTGGTGTCAACATCTCAAAGTTAGTTAAAAACAAGTCAAGTTTATTTGTGTATCCCTTAAACGTATGGTCTCAGCGGGCCTGTCAGGACCCACATTATGAAAACAGTGACTGAAAAATGACTCCACCAAACTAAGTCCCTCGCTGAGAACAAGAAAAAACTTGCACTAAGTTGAAGTCAGAGGGGAAAAATACACAAATCCCTGAGAGGTGCAGCGAGCTGTCTCATGGGTGCAGAAAGGGACAAGGACTCTGGAGACTCGTGCAGTGTTTATTCTGAAGTTTACACCCAGGGTGAGTTAATGTTTGTCATCCACAACAGGAGAAAGGTACTCTGATGTTAGTACAGGTGCTGAGAAACAGACATACAACTTTCCGGTTGGGTTGCTGCGACAGTAGGACAAAGACAAATGCTTCACATTTACAGTGTGTCAAAACAAAGTGCATGAGTTCATGTCTCCATGTGTGGGAGACCAACCTCATGACTCATACACACGGTTGCCCGAAATCCCCTCTACAATCCTGAAACATAAAAGTCCACCACTCTATCTTTTTAACCTCTTTTATTTGTAGCATGAATGCAGCCATGTTCAGTTACATTATAATTACTATGGTGAATGACGTGTGATGTGTGTTTGCAGCTTGTCGTGAGAGCTTCAAAACCGGACTAAGCTACCTTTTTTTTGGTATCTGGCTCAGCAGGATTGAGCACAAAGTCTATGCTATTGAATATTTTACTCAAACAAGCCTGTGAGATGTTTGGTAACATCATACCGCTTTATTGGTTTCACAACATCTTGCCAAAGAACTGGAGTTAAAAATTAACCAGCTGGCTAAAACTGACTCATTTACAGAAATATTAATAGTTTGCATGAAACAAACACCCATTAATAAATGGTTTGGGCTATTAAATGCCATAACTCTCTCAAAGCATTTCCCTCTAATGTTATCTGAATCTTAACTTGTCCTTTGTGGGGTGACTAAAAGGTGTGGAGCAAAACTGAAGATAAGATTCCTCAATAAACAGCTCATAAGTCTGTACCAACCCACCGGTGATTAATGATTGATTTTTGGTAGCAGGGTGGAGCTGTGAAGTATTTCTACAATAAATTGCACTACAGAGCCTCCAGTAATAACAGCTAAATACTTCATCCCTGCGTTTCCTCCCTTCAGACGTAAAGAATAGGGGGATTGTTTCTATTCAATTCAGAAACAAAGAGACATGAAAGGAAGTCCACTCTTCTGTTTCTTCGCTTAGGCTTACTATCTTAAAGTTGCCATAGTCTCAAAACAGCATCAAAATAATCCACTATTTGTTTGCCACATAGCAACTGCTGGTGCCACCACTCTGCTTGGGTCTCGCCTATTGTCTTGAAGTCTGGATGGTCTGGATTCCTGCACCTGATGCGTAGACAAATGGGTGGGAATGACAGGTGTCTGGCGTTCCCATGTTGTTCATAAACTGGTCACTTCCTTCATTGATTAAAAGTTGACATATCATGTCATGCCTTGTTGAGATAACACAACAGTGTATCATTGTTCTTTGTTTTGTCACTGCTGATGACACATGTCATAGTCCTCCCGACAATATGCAGCTGTCAGCTCACCATTTTAAGTTATCACCAAAAAGTTACAGGTGAGACTTTACTTCATCACAGTCTGCTTAATTTATTGAGAACACTTTTATCAGTGCACAAAATGTAAATAAAAACAGAATCCATCAAACTCATCCTGTTCAAATATGAGAATTGCGTTTAATAGTTCAGTTCAGTTGAATTGCATCCCAACTTTATTTAAATGAGGGTTGAGTATGAGACATGTCTGCACAAAGTTTTCTTCATCTTAGGTGATTATTGCAACATGGGGTGGATATACGGCACTGTTGATAAGACTACTGCACTGATTCTGAGTTGGGTGTGCTATCCAAGTGGCAACCTCCACAGCTGTGAAGTGAAGCCTGTGCAGAAGTGCCAAAAACTGCGGTTCTTAAAAGGCTCGCTTGAGACTGGCTACAGAACGAGTCAGTCTCCATAAGCCCCCATGTTAAAATGTCCATCTTTCACAGCAGAAATAAAGCCTGGTTTTGGTCTCTGTAGACAATTTCCCCTTTCGTGACAACTGTACTGATTCTAACTCACCCATTCAAATGATATTAAGGCTTACAGTTATGCACAATTAGTGTAGCTGCTTTGATTGACAGGTGGGTTCTATTACAGGTGGCTTTTTTGAGCAGCAAGGATCCACGTCTTTGGATTAACCGAGAGGAGAAAGAGTCGGAACTGCAGAAGACAAACAGCACTGTCTTTGTGCACTGAGCAACCCATTGCACCACACTCTGGAAGAAATGGCACAGCAGCTGACCAGAGCAGACCTCTGTGACCTTGTATATTTGTCTGGGCCAATAATAGAGGGCTTGCCTTCATGAATGTTTGATAGGGTTCTGTGAGCCTGTCCCAAGTTATATAACTTAGTAAGAAGCAGTATCCACCCTGTGTGAAGAAGTTAATCAGTTCTTTGTTGCTCAATAACCAAGCATTTGACATAGTTTTAAGGAACGCTTTGAAATGTCCTGCTTACATGCCGTCAGATGTACTGCTGCACAGCTAGAATATATGAATCACAGATGTGAGCCTGCAGGGAGCAATGTGGTCCTGGGAGCCTCTTGTCAATGTACCACACCCCATCCACAGGCATTATCTCATCCACATTAAATGTGTTGAGAAATGGGATTTCTCCTGCGAGTGGGTGTGTGTGCCGGTGGGTGTGGCACACGTTGGGGTTGGGGTGTTGGTTCTATCCCTGTGGTACGAGTTTCTATACACAAAGTTAAACATTCACCTGTCTGATGTATATTGATTTATCAGCTGTGCTTATGTGTCTTTCATATCCATCCACCCACTGTAGAACAAAAGTCTGTCCTGTCAGTAGACCTACCTACTCGTTCAGATAGTACAACAAATAAAGATTAGAAGAGCATCGATCTGTCTACTTCATGTTTCTGGAAAAGATAAATCGAGCACAGATTATCAGTGCTATAGGGTGTATGTGCTACAGATATGACTCATAGTATGGTGTCGTATTTATAGGATTTCACACAACACAAATAAATATCACATTTAAATTAAAAGTTCCTTAAGTCAGTGTGCTCAGTTTGTAACGTGAGCTCATTTGCAGTTCCATTTTATTTGGACATTAAACTTTATATAAAGCAGCTAAATAGCAGTTCATTCCTCCACAGAAGAGAGAAAACATGCACCACTATATTTGACTTAAAATATTTGACATTAAACGCATCAGTGGACGTGTTTGCCCTCACCCTACCCATTGTATGTTACATAAAACTGCTCTTTAAACTTAGAATGAGGCTGCTAGACTTTTTTTTTTTTTAATGCTAGCTGGTGTTGCAAACTCGCTCAAAGTTCATAAATCAGACAGGAGAAAAAAGACACTGTAATAACAAAGTTTTTAGGGGCTGAGTTATCTCTCAGTTGGCTTGACAAATGTAAAAGATTATCACACTGCCACACCCTATCTGTACAACACATCTCTGAGCTGTGGAGGTGAGGTTCACAGACAAAGTGCTCCATCTAGTGAAAGTCACTGCGAAGAGAAAGTGTTTGCCGTGGAGCTCCCGCACGTATTCTGTGCAGGAGTCACAAGTGAGTCACCTCGCCACACCCAAGGGAGTTGTGAAAGCTGGTAACAGTCAAGGTTAAAACTGCTCGTTTACCAAACGTTCTTTCACTATTTGACATCACCAGACTGTCACAGTGTGGACAAAAGACGCAAGCCATGACACAATCTGTCTAATGACCTCTGTAAGATGTATTAATGCAATAATAACGAAAGAATGTGTCAGCGGTGGGAGTATGAGTGGGAGAATGTAACTGCATTGTACTGTACTGTAACTGTACTGCTTAAGTGCAAGGTACTTGTACTTATATTTCTATTCTATACAACTTTATACTTCTTCTGCAGTCAGTCTCAGAGGCAAATATTTTATATTATATTACCAGTTACTTTTCAGATGAGAATTTTTCATACCCTTCTACCCTTCTAGAAAATTGCATGTCTCAAACCTGAAAATAGAGCTGTTTTAGAGGGGTATGTGGGTCTACCCAGCCAGGGACACACACACACACACACACACACACACACACACATGAACACACATGCACACACACACGCACCTTCTCTCCCTCATACTTTATATGAATACACACGCACACAGATTTACCATGTCACAAATGTCACACACTCCTCACTATGAAACAGGAGATTGACAAAAAAATGGGCTTAAACTCATCCCAAGAGTACCGGCCAGACTTTTGGTCAGCCAGATTCACTGCAAGTCCTGCCTACCAAGACCAGTGGCCAGTTATTTCACTCACTCATTCAATATTTCAATTACGTCAGTTTAATAACATTTCCTTCGTCGTATGTTTTTTTTTTTTTTTTTTTTTTTTTTTTAGCACAGGCAATGTTCCATGCCACTTTGAAGGATGCAAGATTTGCTGTCTCAGCATGCTTGGAATATTGTCGGAACACCTGGGTGTTTTTTTGCCTCACTTTTCAGTGTGTTTAATTTGTGCTTGTGAAGTTCAGTACCTTTGGGGAATTCCTTGTCGATGTTTGCACGGAGCGTGCTGAAATGGCGCTGAAGACTTTGAAATGTGCTAACCACGTGTCACATATCAGACAGAAAGGCTTGCCTTTTTGTTCAACAAAAGTCCTCAAGAAATATCCTGTGCTCGTCTTCACTCCATCGCTTAGCTGTGCATTTAGCCATTTTTGTGAATGAATCAAAGCTTGCCGTGGGAAAACGTCAGAAAACTTGTGCATGCAAACAGGTCTCATATAGATTGCCCCCCCCACACACACACACACACACACACTCCCCACCCCAAAATAATTGTTACATACTTGTACCTGTACTGTGTAGTATTGAGACTTAAGTAAAGTATCTGAATACTACACATCAGTATTACGAGACATTTAAAACAACTGAATGTTCCCACACAAAGGCAGACCCAGATTTTCCCTCTCTGCCTCCCACTGTGTTACACACAAACGCACACAAAGTATGTGGCAGCTAAATACACACAACTGCCCATGTATGCATAAACACACACGAGTGTCGACAGCTGTCTGTGTGAGTTACTGAAGGGGTCTGGACGGGTGGAGTGAGCAGGAAAAGACAAAATGCAGCTGTTCTTGTTCCTCTTCTTGTTCTCCCTGTTAGTCGCGGATCTTTTTTGCATCCACTCGAATCCCTCTGCCTTCTGTTCCACCTTGAAAGTAAAAGAAAGTGGGCGTGGAGAGCTGATGGGAGGTGGCGAGCTCATGCTTGGTCCGGATTGGTCCGAGTGTTGGAGCTGTTTTTGGGTTATATGTCTTGGGGCCTTTTTCCTTTAGCTCACATCAGCAGTTTTATTCCCTTATTAATTTGTAACTCAAAATCTGTGTGTGTCATGGACCATGCGACTGTCCTTGGACTACTTTTATTCTGACCTGGAGGACCAACCCTTTCCTGGGCTTTATCAGAACTAGGTTTATTGTTGATTTTATGCATCAAATTGTACAAAAAAACTCTTTCAGCACTGGACCAGTGTATCTTGGTACACTGAGTCAACATCTGCAGTCACACAGAGGATTCATGTTTCTTGTTTAGTATTTATTCTGTGCCTCCACACACAAGTGTCATGTATAGTCCTGTGCCCTGCATAGAAAGTGAATACTTATGTAAGCATAAGCGTTTCTTCTTCTTTATTACTACTTGTATTATTAAACACTGTTTTCATAAAGTTTGATGTTAGTTTAATGTAAAAACTAATCGTATCCGCTCTGGTTCATGTTGTGTTGTCAGCTTGTGTTTCTGTCCCAGTGTCTCAAAGAAAATGTGACCGAACACAATTCATTTTCCGCATAGACGGAGAGGCACATAAAAACCTACACTGTTTACACGAGCATGAGTACATAAAGGAGTGTTACTACACCTGAAATTCCTCTTACCAGTGCAAACACACTATCAGCATCAATTATCTTTAAAACAAAAAAAAAAAACAATCAGCCTCTGGTGTAGTGACAGGCTGTCTATGTGGCATGGATGAGGCAGGAAGGGCAGCATTTTTGCGTGCAGTGTTTCAGGGGACAAAGGAGCTTTGCTAGAATGAGCTGAGGGAAAATGTTTAAAAGGATTAAGGTAAAAGAATATTAGATATCCGTTCACAGTTCGACTGTTGGGAGTGCGGTAGAAGCTCCACCCACTCGTAAACTCTAAAACATGTAAATCTTAGACAAACGAATGAATCTGCGTTGTATGTCATATATTTAAACACACTGCTTAGGTGAGATTCATGAAATGTAAAAAATAAAAACAGGTTTAGCCTTGGGTTATCTAAACCTTCTAACACACAGAACTTGTGTTGGCCTGAATCAGTGTATTGTGTTACAGCACGCGCTTTGACAAGTCATAGCAGGAAAACCAGGGCTGTAACTAATGACATTAATCCCTTGTTTGGGGCATGCTGTCTTAATTAGAGCTGTCATTAATGTGTCAAACTGTCTGCTGTGAAAATTTATGATGGTCTGGCTGCTCAGGTAGCTTAAATAGTCGATTTTGCTCTCATAAACTTTGCATCATCCCACATAATGTCATTTTACTACATGACATAAAATGTGTGCCTCTGTCACTACTCCCCATACCATCCTGTGTTTAAAGGAATGGACAGACTGGCATGCTGGAGATCTAATCAGAACATCAGTCATCTGCTTTTCAGCCCGAACCTGCTTATCAGTGTGACTGCTGACAGAAGAGGTTGTGAAATGATGACAAAGGGAGGTAGTCAAGCAAGCTCAGGTGTATTTGTAAAGATAGAAGCGGAAAAAACAACAACAAGGTGATGATTTTCCGCTGGTATGGGGATGTGGTTCTGTCATCGGTACACTATAACAATAAAGCAATGAGCTGCGGCATTTTTAATTTGAATTATAAAATTAGGTCAGACTTTGTTTGTGATTGTTACGAGTTGTTTCACCACATTTCCAACCCGATAGATGTGATCTAGGCATGTGATGGTGCCTGCGTTTATTTGATCAGATAATCAGATAGTTGTGAGTCTTTGTAAAAGACAAAGAATAAATAAGCATGGCCTTTAATGAAAGAGACACCTCCACAGCTTGTTGCCATTTAAAGAGGTTCGTGCTGCTGACACTGTCAGTTAAGGCAGCTATATGTTTTATGATATTAAATACAAGAAAACAAACACATAGTGAAAAAAGATACCCTAAGTGTCAGGCGAGGGCTCCAGACAGTTTCAGGGGAGGGTGAGTGAATGGAAGTGAAAGAAAATCACGTTGCTTTGTAGTTTCAGTTAATTAAAGGCTGTGAAATTTGAAAATTAGGCATGGGAATGGTGATCTGATAACACTGAGACATTTATCATCCAAAGCAACACGAGGTGTGTTTCTTTTCAGGGGACTGAAAGTCACACTACCTGTGTGATTTAGATGAGGCTGACAATGAAACATTTGTCTGTTTACTGTAACATGATCTTCCTGCTCAGCTTCTTTTGTATGTTTGATACAGGTCTACGTCTAATGTGTGTTGGCACATAATTACAGTACAACGCGTTCTACTTTTGTAGTGTTTTCTCTTGCATCTGTGGGTAACATAAGGGGCTTCTCGTAAATCTATATCAGCTGGGCACAGGTATAAAAAATATACATTTCTTCATTAATACAGTAATAATCTTAGTTAATACAATCTTGAACTTTTTGCCTATGTGACAAGAACACCCTTAACTATCTTAGACATGCCTTGCTCTCAACTTTTGGCTCCAAGTTTCACTGGGGTGAAATTGTCACTGGTATGTGTCATTTCTGTCACTGCCCTGAGTAAATTTACAAGATAATAACACATAGCAGCTTGTTCTATAGGAGAGCGATGTTTGAAACTATATATGTTTGTGTTTAAACTAGCTTTAAAGCAACCAAACTCTGTAGACTGTAATTACAAACTGCTAAAAGTTCAGGACTCTGGAAAAAAAAGCTGAAGGGTATTCAAAGAATGATACAATGTGGAATCACAAGTCCAACCTGAAAAAAGGCAGATGAACCCCCACCCACCAGTCTACACACCCCTGCTGATGGCGAGATTGCATATGTAGATGAATAGTGGGATAGCCTCTCAGCCGCATTCTTCTCTTTCATCTATCCCTCCTGGCCCGTCCCACTTTTTTTGCGTGTGGCAACTATATAACCAAGGAGACCAAAGTGATGCTTTCAACTGCAGATCGACTCGAGTGATTCTACCTGGTCCAGACTCAGTCCTTCCAGCATGTCTTTCAGCACCAGATCCTACAATCAGAAGACCATGAGTGTCTACGGTGGTGCAGGTGGTCACGGCACCCGCATCTCCTCATCCCAGATGAGCTACGCACCATCCACCAGAGGCTTCAACCTGTCTGATGGCCTGGACCTCCACGTTGGAGCCAACGAGAAGGCCACCATGCAGAACCTGAATGACCGTCTGGCCACCTACCTGGAGAAGGTGCGCACCCTGGAGAAGGAGAACAACCGCCTGGACAAACAGATCAGAGAGTGGTACCAGAGCAGGACTGTCATCACCCATGACTACACTCACTACTTCGCCACCATCGATGACCTGAAGGACAAGGTAAGAAGACGAACAGAGATACGTCTGCATGTGTGTCTCTGTGTTTTCTGTTTATTTCCTCTTCTCATGTTTCTTATTGTTAACGTTCACTGCGAGTGTGTGTAGGGAGGGGTAAGTGTCTTGGTATGTACTTTACGGGGCTGGGACAGAGAGCCAAGAAACCCATCACTGAACCACAGTGTAGATAAAGGTCATCTTATCAGAAAGCACATACCACAAAGAGCAGTGCTGGGGTAATTATCATGACTGTCATACCAGATTCATTCCAGCTGAGCATCACTTCCTCCTGACAGTGACAGTGATCATTACAAAAGGATGCAGTGTAGGTTTACAGAAGAGCCCAACTGCTATATCAGCAAGTACAGACTGAATGTGTATGCGTATGTACGAAAGTTGCCATATGGAGTTGGGGACCATCAGTGGAGATGGGGACTCCTTACATACGGGGTTTAGATGAGCCATGAGATCCACTGTTCTTTTTCTGACTTATTTCCCTTTGATTTTTTCTTCCTCCTCAGATCCGTATCGCCTCTAGGCTCAATGCCAAGACAATCCTCGACATTGACAATGCAAAACTGGCTGCCGACGACTTCAAAATGAAGTGAGTGCATTCTCTGCGTGCTTATGTGGCTGCCCCTCTCCGCGCTGCCACATAAGTGGAATTTCACGCGCTCGTCAAAGCAAGAACTCGTGCCTAACCGTCAACTTCTAATGTTAACAACCCTCTAAAAACCTCCCTGACCTGTTCGTCCTCTCAGGTATGAGAACGAGCTGGCCATGAGGATGGCTGTGGAGGCGGACATTGCTGGACTGAAGAGGGTGCTGGATGAGATGAACCTGGCCAGAATGGATCTGGAGAGTCAGTACGAGGGCCTGAAGGACGAGCTCATCATGCTCAAGAGGAATCACGAAGAGGTGAGAGTGTAGAGATGAGGGACAGCAGGTGGCAGTTTCACAACCAGCCAAACTGATGAGTTAATCTTTGTCAACACCCCTGATACATACCTACACTCAGGCAAACGCCCACTCTGTGTATGCACATAACCAGGAAAGCACGTAACTACACTGGTGATTGATCAAACACTGCTCATTATCATCCATCTAAGGAGCTCAACACAGGAGCTATTCACTGTTTGACAAAGTTGTCAGCATTCATCAAAGCCATCTATTGTGGCCTAAGCCAGTCCGAAGCTGGCCTCTGCCTTACGTGTGATACCTCTGATAACACTGAGGAAATTCCATGTTAGATTGGTGTTTTCATAAACGGGTCTGCCGCCTTCTCAGTTTTTCCAGTGCTGCCCCTCTTCGGTCTGCACACTTCCTTGTATTCTTCTCTCGCTCCATTAGCTCATTGCTACTGTTTATCTACACACTCAAGCATAGTGACCCAGTCCAACACAAACCACACACACACACATAATTAAAAGCATGTATGTAATACAGCGCACAAATAATGAACTAGACTGACTGAGGTGTTGTCCTTTGACCCCTGTAGGAGATGGCTCTGCTGAGGAGTCAGGTAGGCGGACAGGTCAATGTAGCCGTGGATGCTTCTCCCTCCATGGACCTGAACCAGGCCATGACAGAAATCAGAGAACACTATGAGAGCGTGATCAGCAAGAACCGCAAGGAACTCGAGGCGTGGTACCAAAACAAGGTGAGGAGTGACAACTTTTTGGCAGGACTCGATTGCAATTGACCAAACCGTAGTGGTCTATAACTGCTAAGAGGGTAAAACAATGAATTTGTTTTTCGGTTCTGCACAGTTGGCAGGTGTGGAGCAGGAAGTGATCACAAACACTGAGATCCTGGTGACAACCCGCACGGAGATTAAGGACCTGAAGAGCACCCTCCAGAGGCTTCAGATTGAACTGCAGTCCCACTTAAGCATGGTAAGTTAGTATTAACAATAAAGAGTGATTATCTATTGGACACAGTCATGTAAGGGGTAATTACCAACTACACAGAACCACATGATGCTAGTTGCACATTCACGCCAAAACACCTTGCAGTAAATTTGAAGCGAAGAAGTGGGATCTCTAAATTCACTAACTTCCCACTCACCTCACACCTTTTTCCTTTGACCATAACAGAAAGCGTCTTTGGAGGGCACTCTGGCAGAGACTCAGGCACGCTACGCTGCACAGCTCACAAGCCTCCAGAACAGGGTCACAAGCCTGGAGGCTCAGCTGTCCCAGCTCCACGCCAACATCGCCAGCAACAAGCAAGAGTACGACATGCTGCTGGACCTCAAGACCCGGCTGGAGATGGAAATTGCAGAGTACAGGAGGCTGCTGGATGGGGAGGATGAAAGGTGAGACCTGATGAAGACAGAGAAACACTCACTGGTTAGAAATATTTGACTTAAAATGTAGATATGTTCTAGACTAATATTTTTCTTCTTTTTCTCTCCATTTCCAGTTCAAAACAAGGTAAGCAATTTTTCATAAGAACATAATTTTATCATTAAACTAAATGTGATGTGATTTGCTCATTACTATTGTGGTTTCTTTTCCTCAGTTGTCACAAAGGTCATCACAGTGGTGGAGACAGTTGTGGACGGGAAGGTGGTCGGGAGCAGCAAGACTGTTGACGTGGACGTGGATCAGATTGAGGGATAATTTCACCAAAATCAATAAAGATCATGCAGTTGAATTAACCTTTCTTGTTTGTTGTCTTTATTCAACATTGCTATTGTTGTCCCTTGCTGCCGATCTGGTTTCTAGATCAAATACAGGTCAGTCAGGGACCTTTAGCTCATAGTTTTTGTTTTATGGCAGACTGTAAAGTTCAAGCTGTTTTTCTAGCAAACAAGCTCTAATGAATCTACTATAAACTACATATCCAGGGCCAAACAGCTAGCTAGCTAGCTAAAAACTCTGTCTGTAACTGTACAGTACACGTACAAGAAAAGGTGGCTATATAACTACATTGGGATTATAATGTTGCTCTGTTTTCACTGAATGCAAAAACATTGTTTGCTAATACATCAGCCTAATATAAGTACTGACTGTGTCAGTCAACATTAGGAGAGCTTCACAAGGCGTGGCAAGTCAGCCTTCCTGACAATTCATCTTAGTGGTCACTTGCGGTACTGCGACTAAAAAATCCTCTGTGGCTCATAGACCACCATGATGAAAGAGACCTCTGTGAAACTATCGACAGTGCCCATCAAAATACGATCATTAGTTACAACAGTAACGTTACATGGGGAAATATTACATCAAGCTCCATTTAAGAAAAATTACATTTGAACAATTTCTTACATGTCTGTAAAACCACAATACTCTAGAAACACGAGATAAAGGACGTCATATGTCAACATTATTTCTTGTCAATTCAGCATAACTATAATCAGATATATCTGCGCAAAGAATGCTATCTATGACCAAATCACAGCCGTGCTGATGTTTAGTAGACTGGCTCTCTCTTTCATGGGAAATTGCTTTAAAATTTTGTTTTTCTTTGGACTAAAAAGCTAATCCTTCGCTGCGCCATATGGTATCAGTTTCTGAAAACACACGTGCTGCCCCCTAGTGGCCAAACATGAGATGATGCAGCTTTAATTAGTGTGTAAAGACGGACTGGAACCTACTTCAAAAAGTTCTACTTCAAACTCCTTTGACAAGTTGCAAATCTTTTCCAGCAACCAGAGAGTGTAATTTATGCCAAGAACCAAATGTGCCTGTGGACCGCTGGAGAAAAAAAAGATTAAAACCAAAGAATATTGTTGTAGGCTAAGCCGTTTTTACTACACTGGTACATACTTTTAAATAGCTTTTAATTTTGAATTGTTGGAGAAAAATCCTGCTGAGCATGCATGCAGTTTGTGAACACGTTGACTATTGCAGAGCTGTACAACTGTAGTGTTTTACTCCTCTGGTCTTGCACACACTGGTGTCTCTGAGGAAATTGTTATGAGTGTTATTATTCTTTGCTCAGATTTTCCCAGCTGTCATCTGAATGCATATTAGCAAACCTATATGAGGACAGCCTCAGGCTATGATGATTTCATTCTGAGCTTAATCACAAAATAATGTCAATGAGTCATTTCTCAGACCTGGCAAAATACCTAGAGCAAGTCATATCAGGATACAGGTGAAGTACGCAATTCCCTGTAAGACCTTTGGTTTGTATCAATCCACTATCACAGCATTATTTGGAATTGAGACACAAATAACTCAGACAAATTCGACAAAATGGTAGTCAGCAAACTGAGAACCTTTTATTGCATTCACATGTGTATGTGAAGGAAGTATTGGTTCAGATGTAGCGCTTGTGGCGCTCATGTGTTGCTTTGGCTGCGTGAGACAGACTATGAGCTGGTAGTGGTTTTGGAGGAGGACACCACCATGCCGTCCTTCAGTTCCTGTGTGACCACTATCACCTTGGAAGAGGTGGAGCTGCTTCCTCCTGAAAGGCTGGCACTGTGAAGAGGTGAAATGACAGTCTAAATCAGCATAGATCTTCAGTTTACAGAGGTAACCTTTAGTTTTTATGATGAATTTAGGATTGGGGTTATTTAGGATAATTTAAGATTGTTTGTGCAAGCAAATTACCCCTCTCCGTCCAGCAGCCTCCTGTATTCTGCAATCTCCATCTCCAGGCGTGTCTTGACATCGAGCAGCATTTTGTACTCCTGGCTCTGGTTTTCGATGTCAGCACGCAGCTGTGTCAGCTGCTCCTCCAAACCTGTCACCTGCATCTGGAGGCTTTGGAGCTGCATGGCATACCGTCTCTCTGTGTCGGCTAAGGTGCCTTCCAGGGACGCTTTCTGGATGAGAAGGAGGATGAAGAGAAAAACGAGAGTGAGTAAAGTGAAAAACACAGCGCATTTATCAAGTTGTGTCTTGCTGAGGATGGGATAGGAGGAGGATGTAAACATAAATGAGAGTAGAGATTTGCTCCAGATCATTTACCATGCTAAGCTGTGACTGTAGCTCGATCTCCAGGCCCTGCAGCGTGCGACGGATCTCAGTGATTTCTGATTTGGACGTTTGGAGAACTTCTGTGCTGACTGCTACCTCCTTGTTCAGCTCCTCTGTCTGCAGGAGACATGGAAGAGCATCAGCATCATGTTTAATTGCATACATTTACACAAAAGTCTGAGTAGGCAATAAGAAGTTACTTAGGGTCAATAAAGATCACTATGAGGTTTGGTCCAGTCTTACCTTTGTCTGGAACCAGCTTTCAAGTTCTTTCTGGTTTTTGGCAGCCACACCTTCGTACTGCTCACGGATCTCAGCCATAATAGCAGATAAGTCTGCCTGTGGTGTTGCATCCACCTCCACGTTGATCTGTCCACTCATCTGGCCCCTCATAGCTGCCAGTTCCTGGGGAATAAGAGGAGTTTGGTAAGTTGAGAGTGTTTGCTTTGTGGTTTGAGTACTCTACGTTTGAGACAGCAAATTAATTGCAATGCAATACCGCTTAGACGACCGATAATCGTTTGCTACACACCTCCTCGTGGTTCTTCTTGAGGAAGATCAGCTCCTCCCTGAGGCCTTCTATCTGCATCTCCAAGTCTGATCTGGCGAGTGTCAGCTCATCCAACAGTCTCTTTAGACCGGCGATATCTGCTTCCACGGACTGACGCATGGCTAGCTCGTTCTCATACCTGTGAAGCAGCAAGAGATCAGATCATTTGCACATCAACACATACATCTTCGGTGTATTGCTTCAGAGTGATTTCACACTTTTTAAACCTTCTGTTTCTCGCCCTGATACTTACTTGGTTCTGAAGTCGTCTGCTGCCAGTTTTGCATTGTCAATGGCCAGGTAGATGCCTCCATTGTCGCGGGTGGCATCCTGGATCTGCAGGAGGAAGCAATGTTTGATTTCACATAATTAGTATAATTATCTGCAAGCAGTCTGGAAGCATTAATTATGATGTCAACAGCACAGGAGAAGCCATGTAACATACCTTACTCTGCAGGTCAGCAATGGTGACCTCGAAGGCTGAGTAGTCGCGTGCAGTGGGAGAGGACTTGTTCTCCAAGAACTGGCGGATCTTGAGCTCTAGCTCAGCATTGGCACTCTCAAGTTTGCGCACCTTATCCAAGTAGGAGGCCAGGCGGTCGTTCAGGTTCTGCATGGTGGCCTTCTCATTGGCTCCGACATCCATATCACCTCCACCGAAGCCTCCACCGAAGGCTCCACCGAAGCCTGCACCTCCTCCTCCTCCTCCTCCTCCTGAAATGCTGTAACTAAAGCTGCTACCTCCGCCACCTCCACCGCTGTAACCACCATAGCCACCAAAACCACCAGAGGGAACAGAGATTTTTGACCCTGATCCCCCTGCGCCAGCATAAACACTTAAAGCTGACCTCCGCTGTATGCCTCCTCCACCAATGCCTCCTGCATAGCCCCCACCGTAACCTCCTGACATGCCACCTCCAAAAGAGGTGCGTGTCACGGTTCTCGAAGACATGGTTGAAGACGACATTGCTCAGGAGATCTGCCTGCCTTGAGGAGGAGGAGATGGACTGAGATGCACAGATCTGCCTCTGTCCCCTTTTTATCCTGCACCAGGCTGCTGCTCACGCCTTGGGTGGGGGCGTGCAAAAGGCTGGAGGGAGGAGTAATACCTAAAATGGTTGCTAAAATGGTCCCACCCATCACACACACTCTTCAGGTTCGTTTTGTGCAATGATGAGAAGGAGAAAGTGGGATGAGACTTAATCCTGTTTTGTTAAGCAGCCAGAAACATTCAAACCCCACAATTACCTGCAAAGCTCCTACAAAACACAATGATTCATTAATCTATTCATCCCTTATTACTGTGCCCCATATTAAAGCGCACAAGGACAGGGCATCCATGTGAACATCTATCTTTTATTCCTAAAAAGTACACATGTACAAATGTAGTGCAGCCACACCCGTTACTGTTTACTTAGATACTGCCTCAGGTTAGTTATCTAGTCACATCCCTCAGGTTTTCAACTTTGTCAGTAGTCTGGCAAGCACATCGTCTTTAGTGAATAAGCACCATTATTCTGGAGGAAAAACTACTATACCTGCCTGGCCAAACCTGTTACATTACCAAGGCAACAGGCACAGCAAACAAAACAAAATAAATAGATCAGTATGATTGTTTGTTTTTTCATTTGACTCTCACCCAGCATACTTCCTCTCACACACAAAGACAAAGAGGAATGTCTTCCCCATTGCATATGTATCATCTTTTACATGACGGCTCTTTTTTTAAAATTCATAGTTACAGTTTAACGTCTTAAACTTAAAATTGTGTCTATTCCTTTTCATTTTGCAGTACAACAGTAGCCTACAGGGTTGCCGGTTAGAAGCAGTTTTTATGGACACTCATGATGTCAGCCGATACCTGGCTTTATTCAAGACTGGGCACAGCACTGCTTGAGAACTTATTGCAGTGTATGCATGCCTGAGTGGTCTTTATTTTCGTTGGCATCGTGCATTGGCATGTGTATCATGCCCAAACAAGAACAAGCTCTTGCTTGTTTGCTTCTTTCCATTTTACCACAGTATTTCTTTTTATGATATCCCAGAGGATAGAGAGAACTGTTACATGAAGCAATGGTTGATTGAATTGAAACGCACACACACGCACACACACACACACACACACACACACACACACACACGCACACACACAGGTATTCAAAGTTCTTGCAGTTTTGGATCAATTTTTAACACGAGTAATTAAGAATAATGCATGTTTTATTCAGACTTTTTTTTGCTTGTGACTAAATGTAACAAAGAGTTCCTTTGCCTCCCTCTAACAATTGATTTCTGCAAACTGCACAAACTGTGCACAGATCGGAGTAATACGAACCAGATGTGTCTCTTCGCCGCAGCTTTTCATTTTGAGGTTGCACACTCATCTCACGCACGTACTAACCGGCTATAAATTATGTTCAAGATACTGATTGAAACCCTGGTAATATATGAGTGAAGATAACTTTGTCTCTCTGGAGATAGCATTTTCACACCAACACACCAGCTTCTTGTGTGTACACAATGTAATACATAGCTCTGTACAGCTGTGCTGCACTTCATTAAGAGTCTCACTTCTGTTCAGAGAGGTGCACACTCTTTCTTTTTAGATTAATTCACAAGTTTGCCTGAAAGTATTTTACAGCTCAGAGAAGAGGAACAAAAAACCCTGGTGAAACCCCGGTCCTTTTACAAAGAGGTGCCACTCTTTCTTGATATTTGTAACATTTAGCTTCCAAACTCACTCTGTAAATTTGTACTGTATCATTTGCACTATCAGCAACACCAGGTACCGTGCGTTCACATTATACAGTGCACCACGAGAGTCTGTGCATATTGTCATATTGTCATTGTGCAACCAGACATCCCAGCGGTAGAATAATACAAGGGTGCGGCACTGATGGAAAGGTTTAAACAGACCGTTTAAATTCAAAGCTCTCTGTTTGCGTTAGTTTAAGTAAAGTTTATTTTGAACTGCCAGAATTTAAAGAGTGATGACATATATGCGATTTTAGACACGCAACAGTGAGAAAAATGTACTTCACAATGATAAACAAGTGCATAAGACTTCATACAATTCATTTCCATACAGTGGAAAAAAGTTCTCCTTCAGTTTCATGAAATATAATGCAACTTGCAAATCACTGAATCACTTTAGTAATAAAATGAATCCCAAATTATAAAGACATAAAGAACGTTTTAACAGAGACACGTTTATAGTAATTGGCAGTTCATAAAAATGTGTCATTTTCCCTCAGGCAATAAGCAACAGTTTGTGACAAGTATAAAATATGACACACCACGGTTTCCCACACTGCTCAGCAGGTCATATATGGTGAAGTTGCAGAATGTGCAGTGGCTTGGAGGTAGAGCGGGTCGTCCTAATTAGGTGATCAGTGGTTCGATTACCTGGTTCGATCCCCTCCAGTCTGCATATCCTTGGGCAAGATACTGAACCCCAAATTGCTCACAAAGGCTGCGCCATCGGTGTGTGAATGTGTATGAATGGTTAGCTCCTGAAACTGATGAGCAGTTGGCACCTTACATGGCAGCCAACGCCATCAGTGTATGAATGTGTGTGAATGAGATATGTAGTGTAAAAGCGTTTTGAGTGGTCGGAAGCCTAGAAAGGCGCTATATAAGCACAGTCCATTTACCAGTATAAAGTTGACTTCAAAATACATATGTGCATGCTTTCCTTGAACATATACCTAGTCAGTTGTATATATTTGTATATGTTGTATATAACATATATTTTTGGTCCTGGTTCCTAATAATAATTTGGTGATATTCAAGCTGGACTCTATTCTCCTATGTTTTTGTGTCTGAGTGACTAAAGTTGTGTTTGTTTGTTTGTTTGTTTGTTTGTTTGTTTGTTTGTTTGTTTTTGGCACTGATAGACTCAGATTGATTCTTCTAATAAAATTATGGAAAGGATCCCTTCAGAGATTGTTGGAACAGCAGAACGACCGTCCATTATGGTTTTGCTGATTTTGTTTCTGTTGAGTTTGAATGAAATATTTTGAGCTTACAATGCTGCTGCAGTCCTCTCGTTCAATATAGGACTCATTTCAAAATTTGTTGTCCCCATTAGTCACAAAAACACGGGACAATAAGGTTCAGATTGAGAAATACTGAAGTGATCCCTGGATTTTAACTCCCTTGCACCTCCAAGGTTGGCATTCGTGATTCATAGTGAAGATCTTGATAACTATAGAAAGTGAAATTTGAATTTGTTACAGATATTCAGTCCAGAGACAATGAATTGTAATTACTTTAGTGATCCTATGACTTTACCTGTACTTAATTGGATTAATTATTACTCTTACTAATGTAAAACATTACAGGCACTTTATCTGCTATTGCAGTTTAATGAATGAATTGAAGTATTTAGTGGTATCTAGCAGTGTATTTTCGGACTGCAACCCTCTCCACTTGCCTGTTTCAAGGGGGCCTTTCTGCATGTTCTCCCCGTGTCTGCATGGATCCTCATTGGGTACTCCCGCTTCCTCCACAGTACAAAGACATACACTTAACAGGTTAATTGGTGACTCTAAATTGCCCATAGGTTTGAATGCGAGTTTGAATGGTTGTTTGTCTCTGTGACGAGCTGGCTGTTTGTCCAGGGTGTACCCCGCCTCTCGCCCTAAGTCAGATGGGATAGGCTCCAAGCCCACAGTGACCCTGATGAGGATAATCAGTTATAGACTAATCAAAACATGCTCATCCATGCTCTTCTCCTTTATTCTGTATATACAGGACTCTAAATCTGATATGCTGGATCTTCAGATTTCATAAATGAAATGACATAAATCCGTTCTTTGGAGGAACTGCAGAGAAAAATCAGCCCCTTATAGGCAGAAGTGGACTCGAAGTAGAGGAGTGGGAATGTGACCAGAAGATTACTACCGCCCTCAAGCTTTCAACTTTAAGGAGCTGCTGGCCTTCACATGAGACTGTGGTAGTACAGTACGGAGTGTGAAGCAAGGCAAAAAAAAAAAAAAGAGCAATTGCAAACCTGCAAAGAGAAGTTAAGGATTCAAGGAGTTTTATTTATCATTTCAAAACATGGGATGGAATGAAATTAGTTTCCCTGGTCCTGGAGCCGCCCAATGTCAAAGTAAGAACAGAAGAGAAAAATAGAAGAGAACTAGCGTAAGTGTAAGAATAAACAAGACAAAGGAGGTCTAGTCTGGAACAGTAAATAACAGTATAACACTAAGTGAAGGAACTGCAGATGAGCATGGTATGAAATGACATGAAATGACAATGACATGACACTGACACTGGACATTGTAGATGTCCGTGGGGGTGGATAGGCTGTGTCCCACAGTCCTAAAAGTAATAAATAATTAAGTAATAAAAAATGCATTTAACTTTTCCATTAACAGGCTTTGCACTGCACAGGATTTTCAAAAATAAAAGTGTTCGAGACATTACACATTGTTTTGTTTACAGGTTGCATCTCTTTGTCAGTACACTTCCTTGGTGTTCATCCTACACTTCATATATACAAATGAGATGAATTCACTTGAAAACAAATGAACCAACAACCACCCATGCACCCTCTTCTGCTCTAAAAAACAGGCCGACTTGTGGTTTATGTGAGTTCAGTAATCATGTTGGTATGTGTGAAGATGGCACAAGGTGTGACTGTGGTTTTCATGTGTGAAGCCAAACATGAATGAGGAATGTGTGAGATACTCCTGCAAAAGGGCATATTCTCCATCCACTAAAAGATAGCTTCTGCTTTTCCAGAAGATGCGATTAAAGTATATACATTCAAACCTCACTGCAGAACAGCTGATTTGCGCCTTCTGTCTGGTGAATGAGTGGATCTGCTATGCACATTGTGAGAGTTGTGCTTGAAGTCTGGCTTGCGGGACTTTGGCCAGAAACCACATCAGTTATTGCCATAACTCTTTTTTGGCACATTTACTGTGTCTCACACACACCCCATCCACTTTTCATGTAAATGGGAATGACTTCTCAGAATGCAAAAGGTCCATTCAAGGCTGAGTACGAAGTGCCTCGCCGACACAAATAACTACAGCTTCTGATGAAAACTTGGAACAGTATGTTCGTAATGTGCTGCGACACGAAAAGCAACTTGCAGTGCTTCTGCCTAGGTGTGTAACTATCTTGCGTGAGCAGCATAAAGCAGTATCTCACTTTATGTCTCATGTGGGCGAGGGAGTGAGAGCTACGGTGACTCATTGCAACATTGGGTGTTTTTTTTGACAATGCTCCTCTGTCTTTGTGTTTTTTTTTTTTTTATCATTCTGTCTCAGACGACACGGGTTTCTGTTGCATCTTGCTATGCCCTGCAGGTTTTGGCCACACCCTTTACTGCCAGGTATGACTGAGAGATGTGGAAATTTCCAGCAGAGAATTCTCAGAAACTCAGAGTTAAGCAGAGCAAGTCAATGTCGCCTTTTCTGACACTGACTTGATATAAATGTAGCTGTAGATTCATTGTTTCTTTGATACTGTGAGTCAACTTGACTGTAGTGAACAAAGTGCCTATGGGCATACAATTAATGCATTTAATTGCTTCTGGAAATAATAGAGATATTTGAGGTCAACTGAGGGAAAACCTGTTTCCTCATGTCATGCACACAACCCTGAACTGACGCAACCTGCGGTATTCTCTACTCCTTTCAATCAAATATCTACAGCACAAGTGCAACACCAAAAAGCACACATAATGCCCAGAATGACAACTTTATACTTTTACAATTAGACATGAGGTTTGACACCAGGAGGGCAAATTCAACGTTAGGATTTCAGTTTAAAATGGGGCTGTCTGTATGTATGTCAGGTGTGAGCAGATTTTTTTTTATTATTTCTTTTGTCCTGTCTAATCATGCAGAATGATTCAAACTTGCAGTTTTAAACACTGAGTCAGATGAATTCAGTTTGCTTAAACTTGATATCGTTCCGCTGCACAAAGCTGCTGAAACAGTGTGAACCATATTCCAGGACCACTAATTATATTTAATAACTCAGATGATGAATGGCAACATTATGTTCATAGGTGCAGCACAAAAGCAGAGAGAGAAAGGGAGTCTTTAGCGTTGAGTCATTTTGACCAGCAGATTAGCTGACTGGGCAGGTCAGTCTCTGATGTTTGAATGACTGGGGATCTCAAGTCTCTACTTGATTCAGGTCCACCCAAATGAAGAAGCCTTTGCTGACTCAAGGAGGACTGTAAACCTCGTCGAACCAAGTCTGTAGTTACACAGGGGAGCAAAGTCTTTCTGCACTGCATGTTTTAGTAACACTGTGTTTAGATAGCAGGCCTACAGTTAGCACATATCTTAACTAAAAAAGCTGTTGGAATGATGCAAATGCTCTGTAAACAATTTAAAGAACGTTCCATGTTTCTGTGAAAGCCATATCCAGTGTCACGCATGATTTTTGTCAGCAAGGTATCGCCTTGATTTTGTGTCATTTGCAGACCATTGTTGATTGTCCTGTGACTAAAATAACCGTGTTTCCATCTTGTGCAGCGGCAATCTGTTTCCACTCAAACGAAACAAGGTTGCACAAAGCGCTAAAGGCTGTGCTCAGACTTCAGTCTCAGAGGGTAGGACGTTGTGACACCTCGTGGTCATGAGTGAAATTACCTCCTCAAAACGACACGGGACTGATCATTGTCAGATTCGCCTTTATTTCAGCAAAGTGTTATGATTCACGGGTGTCAGCAGAGGAAGCATACAGAGAGACCACTGATCTTAAAACTGGCTTGAGCCTTTTACTCCTTTGTTATATGTATGTCCAAAATGTAATTAAGTGAAGTTTGCCAATGAAAAATCCATGTTCAAACTATGATCTATCTTTCTGACTTGTAATACATATTTATGATGTAAATTTGCTTTCTGGCATCATATTTTGGGCTCATGCTTATCAGAGTGAGCATTTGTCAAGAAAAGACCATCACCTGAAACCTTGCTGTATGATCGCAGGGCGAAATAACGTAGATGTCGAGGTAAACCCTTTAAAAAGCCAAAGCGGTTTCAATTAAGAGCATTTAGTTTAGTTGCAGCAGAGATGAGCAGAGGTGTTACTGGATGTCCTGCACTTGGGTATCAACACTGGAGGACACCACTTTTCCATCAATGATCTCTTCCACGATGGTCTTCACCCTCCTTTCGATGTGGGGTTTATGCTCTGCGGAGAACAGACACAATGCATCAAGTGACTACGGCGCAAGGAACCCGATGAAAAGTTGGTTCAGAGAATGATTCTTTGGATTCTTACCTTCCACCTCCACGCTGATGACCACAGGCCTATGGGGAGAGGGGACACACGTCATTGCTTTAGTCGCTGGCCAGCTTTAAAGTAAAAAGTCAAAGACACTGAATGCTTAATCTCTCACTTTTTCACTTCATAGTGATCCCCTTCCAGTAGCCTCCTGTACTCCGCAATCTCCAGCTCCAGCCTCATCTTGATGTCGAGCAGAATACTGTACTCAGATTTCTGCTGCTCCATGGTGGCAAACAGCTGCTGCAGCTGCGTCTCCAATGTGTTGATGGTCAACTGCAGCTGGCTGAGCTCAAGGCTGTATCGAGCCTTCGTCTCCTCCACGTTCCTCTTCAGGCACTGGATCTGCACGACAGGCGGGACATGGTGTTAGGGAAGCTGGAGAACTGTCGCATCCGCCGACATTAATGTTGATTAACAAGAGGCTTCAGCAGATTTAGTGAGTCAAGACGAGCCTCTACATCTCATTTCTTTCCACTTGAGCTAGCCTTGTTCAGACTGACTTGAACCCTGCATGATAAATTTCAGCCCTCTCATTTATTTGAATGGAGCCAGTAAAACGACATAAAGCACGTGGCAAAAAAGTTCAATCAAAAAAGTCAAACACATCCTGGTCAATTACTTACTTACATGCGAATGCTGCATTCCTACCGTGTACTTTGTCATGACAAATAAATAAAAAAGCTTCCCTTAGATGTCAGATCCTCTCTGTGGGTACTGCAAACCACTACTGACATCCGATAAACCTTTAAACAGAAAATCTGTTGCTCCGACTAGACTTCCTGTATATATGTGCACATATGACTGTGAACCTAATCTTTAATGCATTCACAGTCAGCTAACCATACAGTCATCGTGTAACTTTGCACACATTGTCATTCCGTCTATGGCCTACCTCTGTGAGGACGCTATTGCGATTTATCTCAATACTCTGGTAGGTCCTCTTCAGCTCTGACAGCTCCTTCAGAAACGTCTTCACCTCTGTTGTTTCCTTCGTGCGCGTCGTGATGAGAATATCCAACTGTTTACACACACAGAAATATATGCGATAAATCCTGGGAAAGGTCTGAGTTGTTTTTATATATTCACTTTATGATTCCGTGTCTCACCTGAGATTTGAACCATTTTTCAAGCTGTGTGTTGTTATTCTGCATGATAAACTCATACTGCTGCCTCATTTCCTCCAGGATCTTTGACAAATCGGCAGACTCTGTGCTGTCCACCTCTACATTCACTTTGCCACTCTGCTGGACCCTCAACAGGCGCATCTCCTGCAACATGGAAAAATAGACATGTGTTTTATCGCCTGCATCCACCAACAGATGGCACCATTGTACAGAACTCGAACTCAGAGACATTTCTCTGGAGCTCAGTGGCTCTCACCTCCTCGTGGTTGCTCTTCATGTAAGCCAGCTCCTCTCTCAGACCTTCTATCTGCATCTCCAGATCACTGATGCCGAGAGTAAGGCTGTCCCGGACTCCTCGGTAACGAGCCACGTCAGCGTCCACATTCAGGCGCAAGCTCATCTCCATCTCATACCTATGGAAGGAAGACAGATATAGAGAAAAAAATCATTCATCATTCATCTATATCTATATGCTTTCAATCATCTATAAAAAACAAAAAAAAAAAAAACATTAAGCAACAGAGGAAGCAAACCTACTTCATTTTAAAGTCATCTATAGTCAGTTGAGCATTGTCCATCTGCAGTCTGATACGTTCATTCTCCAAAAAGCTCTTCTGGATCTGAAAGGGAAAATAATTAAACATCGTCTCTATTGTTCATTCACTCATTATACTTTTATGTCTCATTTTATAAAGTAGTAGACACCAAAACATGGCATTATATATTTATTCAAAAACAAGCGGAGTTTGCCAACAGTGGAGTTTAAACCCACAGTTTGTGCAACACAGTGGGAATCAATAACTATTCTTTGAGTGTTCTCTCTCTCTTGGTTTCCTTAGTTCTGGGAAAAGATATGTGTTTTTGATGCAGTGTCTCTGTGAATTTACCTATTTAACATTTAGCTGTTCACATTATGCACACAGGCAAACTTGTGCGAGCACCAGGGTCAAATTTAGCTATTGTGGGGAGCTGTAGATCACATCGCTATGGTCACCGTGTTGTGTGGACGTTTAACACTCTCAAAGTGTCACAGTGTGATGAACCTAACTCAGCCCCACTGACGCAAGCAGAAACATTTGAAATGAATGGCCGACAAGCAAATAACCACGTGATAGTTATTATCAAACAGATCATGGAGAAGAGGCGGAAGCATGCTCACAAATGTTTGGTTTGTGTAATCCATCCTTATTTACACATGTATCGCCTTCATTGTGTTTCGTGTTTATCATATTGTAAAGATGTGTACCTTGGCTCGGAGGTCAGTGATGGTGGCAAAGAAGCTGGTGTAGTCACCGGAAACACTGGGAACTCTCTTCTCATAGTACTCTCTGATCTGCAGCTCCAGCTTCCTGTTGGCTGCCTCCAGGGTGCGCACCTGAGGGAGAAGTCACGCAGTGACAGGTGACGAATGAGAGATGACAGATTTATAAAGCTCCTTAGTTCTGGTTCATGACTCCTGTTGGCCTTCCTTTTTCCTTTTTATATGTTTAGATGTTATTGTCTGTTTTATCTCCCTTTAATGAAGTCTATTGACTCTCTTGAGTCTCTTTGTCAGTGATGGAAGACATATTCAAATCAGTCAGTACACTGTACTAAATAATTTTTTTTTATCTCTTCTCATGAAATGATTGTGACAATGTGATTTATTCTTGATAGATAAAGTCTTTATAGATCAATCTTCAAATATATCACAGTGAAAATTAAACCACAATGAACCTGATATAAATAGGAATAAAAAGGGGAATGTGTGTGAAAACAAAATTATTCCAACTTTATGGGTAACTGTATAATAAAGGAAATGGACTTCAAGTATCAAAAATTTAGTGTTTTAAGAAGAGATATTTTAATGACAAGATTGAACAAATCCTGTTTAATGTTCACATCTTGTCCTGTTTACTATTTTAAGACAGACTTAAAAAAAGAAAATAGAAAAAATAGAAAATATGTATGTGTGTGTGTGTGTGTGTGTGTGTGTGTGCCTGCATCAGACATGGATGTGTGTGTGTTTAAGCAGAGATCATCAGGTGTATACACGAGCCAATTAAAATGTGTACACTTAAACATATGGATTTTTATGTAACTACAGTTTAGGCTTAACAAAGATCCAGAGAGACTGTGTAGAATCATCATCATCACCATCATCATCATCAGGGCTTACCTTGGTCAGGTAGGAGGCCAGGCGGTCGTTGAGGTTTTGCATGGTCATCTTCTCGTTGCCGATCAGTGACATTTCTTGGTAAGACCCCATTGACCCGGAGGTGAAAACTGACTGGGAGATGCGGGTCCCGTAACCTCCCGCGCCACCGTACACGCTGGGCGAGCGGGTTTGGAAGGAGGACGACCCGAAGAGAGAGGACTGACCGGGGGACAACCCGAAGAGAGAGGATTGACCGGAGGACGACCCGAAGAGAGAGGATTGACCGAATCCGGCCAGCTGCATCGCTCCGCTCATGCTGACGGCGCTGGAGCCCGTGACGCTGCGGCTGCTGAAGCTGCTCTGGCGCTCGACAGAGATAGGCATGGTGAGAGGTGGAGATGGAGGTGACCTGCAGGTGATGTACAGAGGTGATGATGAGTCTCCGAGGAGTGCTGCTGCCTGACACAACCAGGCATTTTATAGGACTCTGAGGATCTGGTCCCATGCCACAACAATGTGTGGTATGCAGATAGTTGCAGAAGCATTAGTGATGATCTGTTAGAGACAGGTTGAAAATCTAGTTAGACAGCTTAATGTCTAACTCACTGATATGAAGCCAGACAAGTAGATAATTATTTTTTTTCTCCTTAAGTGTCAGTTATACTGTAACGCTATACACCTGACTGGCTGAACACCTGCTCAGGTATTTCATACCGTGAGTAAATCAGGAAATAACACAATGTTCCTCATACAAACTGAAAGTTTAAGATTATATAAGTGATCAAACAAAATCTTACATGCAGCTTTATTTGGTCTGGTATAACCAAGTTATTTGACATTATGTCCAACTATTATATGTTTTAGCATTTAATATTATCCTTATACATATATTCCTAACTGAGTGAAATGACCTGGAGGTATTTCATTTTCAGCCATGACAAGAGCTGTTCAAAGTCTCACAATGCTAAGGAAAGGTGCTTCAATGATTCCTTCCTTATCTCCTTTACCATAGGGTACACTATCAAGAAAAGGAGACATATTTAGAGTTATATTTAAAGTGATATATATAAAACTTTCTTCCAGTTAGGAGTAAGGAGTCCTTCCAGTTAACAATATCATCATCATCAATAAAAACTTATATATACTTACATATCACTACATTTCCAGTTTGATTTTCTTGTTAACTTCATCGATGAAGACCAAATCTACAGTGTGTTATGGGGACATTTAATGTATAGTGAATTACAATGCATTCACAATACCTTGTGACTACACGCATAAACACACATAATACTATGTGATGCACTTGTTTATTGTTCATGAAACATTATAGATGAGAATTATAATGAATGAACTTGAAGTGCTTTGCGGATGCTCTTGACTAAACTCGGCGTCTTACATAACAGTCACTTATGATGCAGCACAGATGACTTTAAAATCATGGAAATGCATTAAACTGTATAAAGCATGCACTATTATGGAATGGATTAAAACGTAACTGCATGGACTGTATTAACACCCTGTGAGTTCTTGCTACAGTTGATTGTTGAGGTGTGTGTATAGGTGAGTGTAGGTAGTCGTAATGTGTGTAAGCCCCATCAGTTTGTAACTAGTCAAGAGCATCTGTACTGTATGACAAGTTATAATTTATTATATGTCACATCTACAAAGTTTTATGACTGTTCATGTAGTGCTTAAGAGTGTTTACGAGTCTACTCATATTGTGTCTCATTAAGTATTATGACTGCATTATAGTTCGCTATGAATGTCCCTATAATGTCCCTATATTTAACTCAATTTTAAATGCAACCAATCAAACCGCCCGTTCACACACACACACTTAAAGGAAGTGAAAGCTGTGGCTTTCTGGGAGGAGATGGCGGCCGAGTCTAATTTAGTTCCCAGCACCAAAAGTGTTGATATGAACAGGAACCACGCCTTTTGTTTTGATGGAAAGCCTTTAAACCACTTTAATTTTCACAGGTGGAACTAAAATTTTGACCTTATTGTTATTGGGATTGTTAATTACATGCATCCAGAGCACAGCAGAGCTCAGTAATGATTTGACAAAGCGAGCGCTGAAAGGAATGCATCAACATAAACCGGTTCTTTTAATTGACTCCTGTTCTCCTTTCCAGAGAAGGGAAAGGGTGTAGACGAAAGCATTATCATGTGCCACGCATCTTTAAAAAAAATATTTCTCCACACATAACTTACAAACATGCTTGAAACAATGCTTGACCCTCCCCACTCCACCCACCAACACCCATGCAAAACACTCACGCCTTGTTCATTCTAAACTTATCTAACATGTTGTCAAATCTGATGAGGACCACACCTATCAGAGGGAAGCGATAGATAAGACTGCATGCCAGTGTTTTGTGACAGCGGGCCAGATTTAAAAACCATCAACTGTGAAAGCATATTCCTTTGCTTTGATGTGAAACTTAAATTTGAATATAAGTGTAAGTGGTGGTTTGTGTCAGTCCTGTGATGAACTTGTGACTTGTCCAGGGTGTACCCCCAGCCACCCGCAATAAGGATACAACATCCATTGGTTTTAAGTGCATTTATTGTGGATTTCTACTCTTTTTTTCCCCCCAAAACCCTTTTCCTTTTGCTGTTATTGTAGATTTTATTATCAGGAGCAAAACATGAAAGTTAGACCAGGCAGATGAGCTACAGCAGCACTGATGATAAAGAAATTGCAGTTTTGCTGTATCCACTACACTAACCACAAATGTATTTATACTGCAAGTAAAAGTCTCATCGTACACTTTCACCAGCCTGCAGCTTAAAGTAAAAAAGAAAAAAAAACAAATCCCTGAGTCAACACATATCTGAGAACACAAAAAAACAACAAGCAGCGATGAGTACTGCCTCAACCTTGCCCGGCGAAGTCTAAAAGTGACCTGGGCAACAGGTTGAGGGACAAGCTGTCTGTAACATGTGACATCTGGGGCTTTATCGGATGTCAGATCAGATGGGTGTGTGTCGCTTCAGTCTAGTGAGTACCAAAATGCCAAATCTTATAACCTGTAATTATCTCTCTGCAGCGCTGCTAAGATTTATTCACTCATCAGATAATCCTGAGGTGTAGTCTGCAGGTGAATATATGCATATGCATTCTCTGCTCTCCATTGTGCTGCTGTCATGTCTCCTCCGTGTATGAATCCAAGCGTGGCGTGTAATCACACAATCGCTGGCGCAGAGTAAATCCAGCTGACAGACGATGCTTAAGAAAAAAGTACAAATGCCTTGAAGTTGTTTCTGCTGGACGTTATACATCACATATCGTCAGTGGTAACCGCGCGCACGGTGACAGGCCCACAGATCTATACAGTATGTAAACAGTCTTAATGTCACCCGCTCTATAGCAGTTTTACTAAAAGGGTAGCATGCACGTCATCTGGAAAGTCCCACACCACGTGAAGGCAACTATCACCTACAATCAGTCATCAAATTATACACACACACTTATTTGTTTTCCCTGGATTGTTGTGAGGCACAGGCAAACTGTCTTGATCCAACATGTGTGAAGTGTTAGAAAACTGTTAATGCTGAAGGTGGAGGTGCGCTATCTGATTAGAGGAAGCCTGTGGCTGACTTGTGAACACCACAAACTCCTGTATTCGTTTGCACAAGAAATCCAATACACCTTTAGAGGCTTTTTGACCAGTGCAGAGGATCCGATGTAACTATGTAGCTGCTAAACACATTGACTGGTTTTATTGTTATTGCAGTGCGAAAAAGACCTTTCCAGGTAAGTGAAAAGCATAATAATGGGTTGGGTGCATGTAGTGGCCCATCGTTTCCTCTACGCACATCCTCCCAATGCATCCGTCCACCAATCAATCAGTGAACACTGTTATCTGTCTTTGATTTTAGACCATATTGCTTACACCGGACTTATAAAAGAGGATCTGCTCGGCGTGCACCAGAAGCATCAGACTTTTTAAACAGATTCTGTTGTGCACACATTTCATACTGTCTTCACACAGGTAACTTATTCTTCATTTTCAAATTGAATTATTTTGTCAATTTAAGTAAATGTAACTCTTGTTTTTCTCTTCTTGTATGCAGACATGTCAGGGAAAGTCACTGTGGTGCTTGCACTGTTGGTTGCGCTGCTAGTATCCAGCGCAGCCTCCTCACCTGGAGAGGCCAAAGAGACTAATGTGCTACGGCAGCTTCTAACCAAGAGAGAAAAGGTGAATGACTTGGGCGTCAGACGGGAGCCAGCACCTCGGGCTCACCCTGCACGGATGGAGAGACGGGCACAGTTATCAGAGGATGAACGCGAGATTATGACCAAACAAGTAATGCAAGCAATTTCAGGTATGCTGCTGGTCTGCATATGAAAGTGTTTTGTTTGTGATGTATCGGTTAGATGAATGGGCAGAGATCCAGGAAGATGCTCAGACGTGTTTGTGTGTGGTTCATATAGGAATGGTTTGTTCACAGAGATGATGAACTCTGAGTGCATGTCAGACCGGGACTACCAGGGCTGGGTGGACTTTGGACGACGGGACACAGAGTGAGATGCTGGCGTCAACCTAAGAGCGCGTACATGGTGCTTTTTGCACAGATTTTATATCAAGTTACTGTTTTACTCTTCCTGCAACTTTATAAATAAACTGGTTTGCAGAATTATCACAGTGTGTTCATTCATCACTGTTAGGCAGTAACATGAGAGTCATACAAAACTGTACCGGATGGAAATGCAAAGTTTTATTCACAAGTGGTAAAATTGATACACACACTGACATACAGAGCTGTGATGCTAACACAGAACAAACAGTAGTGTAGAGAAACAGTGGTTTGGTTCATTTAAGTCGGAACACAAATTATTACAACCTGTGTTTATGATTTCTTCCCTTTTTGATCCACAGTATCCTATGCCTCGTTGCTACAGTTGATTATTCAGAAAGATTTCAAAGAAACGTGCTCTTTAAATATTACGACCACTACTTGTCTTTAAATAAGGATTTCCCTTAACGTCGTGGGAGCATTCACTTTGAACGCCCCCCCCAACAGAACGATTTTGATTTCATTTATATCCCAGCAATTTCAAAATTCCTGATGACGTAAAATACAGCAGATTTGCACAAGTAAGATTTTCAGTCGACACAGTACGGTGAATATACATGAATGGTTCACTGTCTTTGATGCAGCGTGGCAAACCTGATTTGTTTTTGGTGCGAGGTTTGGTTCAGGATAAAGTCCACAAGGTGATGCTGTACTATGCGCAGCCATAACAACAATGTGCTACGTGTAAGCAGGTGAAGGACTGTAGGGCAGAAAGTTAAAGGAGGTCAACATTATCAACAGTTTTCAGTTCAGTCAGTGTATCTTCTGTCCCAGTTTGGGGCAGATGTTATCGCAATGCCTCTTGATCAGCGTATCAAGTGTTTCATTCAGTATATTTGACAGTCTTATATACAACATGCTTTTCTCAATGTAGCAGCTAATAAGCAGGAAGACCAGAGTGTACTTTAGTGCATTTCAACGTTCTTCAGTGTGACAGCAGTGGTTTGGTTTGTGGTTTCAACTAACAATAACTTACTGCACGTCTTTTTTCTTTTACTTTCCCAAATGATAACATTGTTATATACACATACTGTAAGTGATGTTCTACTTTGGAAACTAAAGTGATGAAAAAGGTGATGAAGGTTTTTAAAACCAATGGCAGAGAGAAAATGTGTAAAATAACAACCACAGAACACAGTATAAAAATATTTGTTTCTTCGTGATGCTCCTTTTTGTGGGTAAAAAGAAGCTTCTCTGCAGGCTGCAGTCAAACAGACAGGTGGTCAGGTGATTGTCCTGAGATGAAGATGTATCACGCGCACAGACACAGACACACGCACGTACACACAAAACACACACAAAACAACTACTGTACACAAATTCATAGAAAAGAATATTACTGTACACTACAAACAACTTAAAGTATGGCTCTAGCACATTCTGTGGCTTTTGATTTCAAGACCCCCCCCCCATAGATGTGGTGGCCTGAACTGCACGGTGGGAATCAAATGGCTGAATGCAAAGTCACTACGGTGAATGAGAGAGGAATTAAGTGGTGAACAGCCCTCGTCAAACTCTCACACTATGTCCAACTTGTTCTCTCTCTCTGCGTTACTGCGGCCCTTCATCCCCCAGGCTGCCACCCTGTGCAGCCCCAGACTCTGAAGCTTCTCCACCAAGTTCAAACTGAAAAAGTTCCTTCTTCCCGCTTTGTCCGGCGACGAGCCTCCGCCTTTGTCTTTCGCTGTGGGCTGTGCAGGTTTTGTACTCTGGCTGTAGTGCAGGTTATGGTGGGGAAGGGGAGATGCTGAGATGCCGTGCTCTTGCAGCAGCTGCAGGAGTCCCAGTGATGAATTGGTTACATTTGTGGTGGTAGTGGTGGTAGTCCGGTCTCCTAGGCCAAAATGTGGCTGGGATGGCGATGAAGTGCTCACGAGCTCACAGTTCCGACAAGATGGCAGGCCGAAAGCGTGAAGGCTGCCAACGGAGAGAAATAAGAATTAAAAACAAGAATTAAAAACACTAGACAAGAAAACTGAGCCGTTTCTTGTTGCACAAACATGCAAGCTCATCCACAAAAAAAGAAAGTTCGAGTTAGTTCACTTGTCATTAGTGTCTTTCTATCATCGCTGTAAGATGGATGGAAACAATTAGTGTGACAGAAGTGAGTGAACAGGTTTTGGAAAGACGCCATAGGAGTACAAACGGGTTAGAGCAGCTTTAAATGTTTAGCAGTGATAAACGTTAGTAGGGTGTGTGTTCTTTGGAAAAGCAGTGCGCCAGTATGTCAATTAGGTTACAGCAAATGTTTAACATCTCAGTCTAAAAAAAAACAGGCAGGAAATGCTCATTAACCATCATGTTATTTAGTTTAAAAATCAAGCATTCATGTTGTTTCAATGACCCTCAACTCTTACTTTGCCCCGAGGGCTCCTTTTAGAGCTGGGGAAAGAGCCTCGACAGACGTTTTCTGCCGCTGTGGGTGTAAAGAGCAGAAATCAAGGGAGAGAAAAAGCAGCGTGAAAAGAGGAAATCTGGATTATCTACACTCTTTGAATAAAATAAAGGGATGCTGCAAAAAAAGAGTGGCAGATTAATAAAAATAAAAGGTTTGCAGGAGGGTCCATCACGACAATTCAAAATCAAGTTCAAGCTGAAACTTTAGCACCCTGTGGAATATACACAGAGACAACATAACATGCTCAAAGAGCCACAAAGTCACTGGTACGGTTAACTGCATGTTTACAGTGTGAACAGTATATTCTTACCTAGTGGAGAAGGAGGGGATGAGAAGGGAGGGTTGGTGGACTTGGCAGGTGGTAATGGTATGTGTGGGAGAGGTCTGAGGGAGGTTGGGACCGGGTGGAGAGACTGAGGTTACGGAGGGAGAAGAGGCACGTTAAACTACACGTGAAGAAAACTACACTACTACATAAGCCGTTAAAACTACATAAGCCATGGGACACAAATTATGCAACTTGAATAAAGAGGAGAGAAAGCAGGAAGCTTGTAGGAGGTATTGAATGACATGAACAGGAATGACAGATGGACTGTGTGACATGTGCAGTGTGTTTACATCTGTCTTACCCATGCTATGTGCTCCGGAGAGGTGTGTCAGGTCGGGTTCATCCTCCTCCAGGTCATTCAGACTGTAGACGTGCTGTATGTCGACTTCAAGCTCCTTGAAGTCTTTAGTCAGGACGCCCGGGCGTGGATGCAGGATGCCCCCCAGGTTTGGTTTAGCCAACTGCTGCCACTGATGCAGAGTCACCGAGCCTGACGATGAGAGAGCCAGAGGGAACTGAAGCTGAAGGATGTTGTGATATGATCCAGTTACATGTCACGACATAAAATAACTATGTTTATTGCTACCATTTTTAGTGAGTTTAGCTGGGAAGGTAAAATGTAAAGAAAATATGATGAATATATAGTAAGTGGATATTAAGTCAATGGGAGGAGGTGAGGTGGAGCAAGATGTTCATAACTTATGCTGCAGGCACTGATTTTGTAAAAACAAAATAATACCAAATGCAAAATTTCAAGACTGAAGGCATTTTAACTTTGTAAATGTATCAAATTTTTAGCTTCTAAGGCCTTTTTGAGGAAAGTGAATTCACTCCTTTTTAAAGACTTTCCAAGATCTGCAGATATCCTGTTATAAAGGCTAGAAACTGATAAGCTTCAGTGCAAAGTCTGGAACAAAGTGACAGCTGCCAGGCTGGCAATAAAAGCCTTTGGTTGTTGTGTGGGATGAAAAGGTTGAATAACCCAGAAACAAAAACTATAAAGACTTTTGTTTGGTTACTGTAATAAAGCTTTTAAAGATTCTTTTATGTAACAATTTTATGTCCCAAAAAACAATGGGTGGGGGGGACTCTACCTTATGAGTTAACAATGATCAGCATTCTGCGTGTAGTTTGGATTTTTACCATTACATTTGTATGGTGCAAACACAAGCTGGGATAAGTTCCAAGAAATTAAAAAGACCTAGTATCAAGCTGAGCTGTCTACCTTCCAGAGGTTTAACGATCTGCAGGCGGTCTGGCAGATACGACCTAGATCCACCCGAGGAGCCACAGGAATGCCGTGAGCTGCCGTTGGAGTAGTTGGTGCCTGTCGACGCTGCTGGGCTGGAGGTCAGGCTGTCGTTTGGTGTCAGGAAGCCACTGGAGCCTTCACCCTCCTCACAGTCTACTGCCAAGGCGTGGAGTTTACGTTCACGCTCCACATCAAAGAAAGGCCGCTCAGAGGAGTGGTTCTGCTGACGGGCAGACAGGCTGCGCAAGGCGGCTTCGAGGTCCTGGCCCCCTGGTGTGCCCGGCTGGCCCAGACGCTTTGGCCCACTATAGATGTGACAATGTTTAACTGCCACAGCTGCTTTAAGCGTGTTCATCATTTTAAATTCATATTGCAAAATCATGCACTGCTACACCCAAAGAAACTCATTTTGACTCCTAATCAGTGTTTTTTTAAAAATACCTAATGTGTGTATATTTCATATAATAGTGCAAGTATGTGCATGAACACACCTGTTATCTTCTTTCTGGGCATTATTGGGGCTGGGCTTGTCCTCCAGATTAAGACTGGCATTATCTGAGCCATAGTAGCTGGTTCGAGGGGTGCTGGTACAACTGGAGCGAGCAGACACCGGGCTGGAGCCGGGCAGCCCTGGGGAGTGGCACCGAGACCGCAGCCTGACAGCCTTGTTCACGACCTTCACGGTTTCAAACACACGCCACGGGTGGTTCCTGCCAGGAAATACAGGACGTGAGTGGTAATTAAAGATTACACCTCATCTATTAAAAACATCTCCATTGCTAATAGAAGATGATCAACAAAATAAGGCCTTCTTCTCATTCTTATTAAAAAGAAAAATGTATTAAAGTGGTTAGAGCACCAACACAAAATCAAAGACTCACTTATACTCTGAGGGAGCCGGGGTGTCCAGGCCTTTGCGGAAGGTGCCCTCTATCTCTGCTGCCAGTGAGTCCATGGGGAGGACAGAGGCCAGGGCAGTGTACCGCTGCACCGTGCTGTTTGGTAAACTCTTATTCCGCAAGTTCTTGATGTCCTCTCGGGCCTCGCAGAGCATGTCCTCACACTGGGAGTACTTGTCCTGCAGGTCCTTGAGCTGCAGACAGGGGGACACATGTCTGTCAAGCTGTAGCACAAGAGGAACATGTGGTGCCATTCACAGCGTAGGAGATGGATAGACATCTTAAAAGGGATAGTTTTTGGGTAACCATGTGGCTCTCACTAGCATCTGATGTGCATGTTAGATGTAGAAAAGTGGCGGCTGTTTGAATGAAGGCAAGTTTTAGAAATGCCTCAATCTCAGTCCTTGACTTTTTCTCTGCACCTCCAGAAAAGTGATAAGAATGTCTGGCTAGGCACTGGTTGGTTGAGTGGGGAATGTCATCCAAGAGCAATAAAGCTGAGCTCACATCTAACATAGAAACAAACTGGTTTATTTGTCTTCTGTTGATATTTCATTTATTAAATCTATTTGTCACATTAAAAAATAACACTCTGTATCAAGCCTGTTTCTGAACATTGCGGTTTGGCAAATGTCCACAATTATTTTCAATGTCAGAAGGTTTTCCGTGCAAGTGTTTACATACAATACTCAGGCATGTTTGAAGGCCTGAAAGCACACAGGTTTGTTTAAGGTGTCCACACTCTGACTGTAGCCATTTGGAAAAAGATGTCTGAATGTGAAAGGACCTCTATTCAACTCGAAGTGAGTGTACTTTGTCAAAGTGATTGTACTGCAGGTGTCTTGCCTCTGATTTAAGCTTTAGCTGGCTCTCTCGGGAGGCACTCAGGTTGTGGTTCAGCTCCTCGTTCTCATGGGTGAGCTACAAGGACAGAGAAGAGAAAGTCAGCCGGGTTTTATTTAGATCCATTCGTAGAGGAACATTTAGCAGCAACACTAAGTATTAAAAGTGACTTGTTACATAAGTCCCTATAAAGTCAGCTGTTCTATGTAAGCTCCTTTACGGGCGAATGTGTGTGTTTCTCTCACCCCTTTGCAGCGGGCCTGCAGGTCAACAATCTGAGCCAGCAGTGAGCTGATCTCCTCCTGTTGTCGGAGAGAGTCCTCTACTTTCCTGGCTAGCTCCTCTGAAAGGTCGACCACCTGCTTATTGACAGAGGCTGGAACACACGAGTCCCATAAATACACCTGCACGTGCTTTATTTTCATACACTGAAGAACAAGACCGGAACACTTACAGAGTTCTTCCACACACACCATCATCAGCTCCTGCTCCTGCTCCTCGTAGTGGGTCGTCTCTGTTGAGAGCTCGTTGGCCTGCGGACATAAAGTCAGTGTTACAACTTGATATTTTTGTGTCATTTCAAGGTACTGCTGCTATTTTATCTATCTATTCAATTAAATTAAAAACACACTTGAGTCTTAATGCTAATACACATAAAGAATCCATTTAAACAATATATATTAATATTGATTAGACTCTTCATCTCATTAATTCAACTTAATTATAGTTACAAATGTGTTTAGTTTGCATTATGTAATGTATAATTAGACTGCATACTGTATTTCTTACTTTAGGTTTAAAGCTGAATGTAGTCATTAAAACAGTAACAAAAGCTAGATTTTATACAGACATGACCATAAGAATGATGCTGAAACGTGCTGCATGTATGAGCTCCTTTCCGGTCTTGCATACCTCTAGCCGCAGTTTGCGGTTCTCGTCCTCTAAACCCTTCAGTTTCTGCTGCAGGAAGTCATAGTGGACGAAGCTGCTGAGTGAACTGCATGATTCGTTCCTTTTCATCCTACAACAACAAGAGGTCAAACATTTGTCTGCATTAGTCCTCTTTCTGCTCTCACTTAGAGAAGGGAGACTGACCCGAACCCTTGAGTCGCGGCAAAAACAAACTTGATTATTTCACCCAGTTACCTCTGAGGGTTAATGGTAATAAATGCATTTTATAACGGTTAATAATTAAAATAAATAAAAAGAGAACAATAATGAACAGAGATAATCATTAACTGCTGATGGGAAAGGGTTTAGCGCACGGCTTAGCTGGAAACTTTGAGAGGATCAGTGGAGATGCTGTGACGTATGTTTACTCGCACACAGGCTCTGTGCACTGAGACTACAGCGAAGGGATATGAGGTGCATTTTCAGTTTAACTGTGGTAACTACACGTGTGATTAGTAGCATGAGTTAAATTTATTCTTATTCACTCTTGTCTTCTTATCGTCTCATTCATTCTTATTCATTCACAAAGAGAACGTTTCTTTTACAAAAAAAAAGATGTTTTCATGAAGCTGATTATTTCCAGAGGTATCGTTCATCACCCTCTATGTACTTTGTGTGTGTGCGTGTGTAACTCACGGTGAGTGTGATTCAGCGTTCTCGATCTCCTCGGTGCTCGCGTAGAACTGAAGGAGGTCGTCTCGCATGGTGAGCTCATGACGAAGTTGAGCGATCTAGGAGATTAAAGCAAGCCAATATCACTTGAGCTCAGCAGACTGTCAAGCAATGCATCTATCTGTGCAGGTGTGCATCATGAGGCTTGTTTATACCTCTTCCTTTGCAATTTCAAGCTGCTCATCCAGCATTTCATTGCGCGCTGTCAGTTCTTGGTTCTGCTTCAGGAGGGACTGACCGATCCGCGCTGCTAACTCGAGGTCTCGCTCCTTCTGTAAGACAATACAGCATACAATATAGCTCATTTTTATTTATGCAGCATTTGGCAGAAACACAGTCATAGCTTTAGTCGGGAAATCACAACTGGGCCAAAAGGGTTGGTCAGTGAGGCGGATAAGTTAATCCTCTAAAATCCCGTTCATCTGCTGAGTGTCTCTTTCTTACCTCCTCCAGCAGGTGGGTGACAGCCTTGATGTCATGATATGTCTTTGTGACCTGGCCGACTCTTTCTGAGCACAGCACTGAGGGAGGAGGGAGGGAGAGAGGGATTTAATGAATGGAGGAAGAGACAGAGCTGCAGAATGAAGAACAACAACAACAACAACAACAACTGCCTTGCTTATTGGTTACGATGTGATTATTATGGGATTTTTTTGTGCAATAACAACTAGCTAATGGAGAGGTTTTGATTTTGACTGACATCTCTGATTTCTTTTTGTTTCTTTCTTTTTTTTCAACCAGCTACTGAACAAGCCAGCATTAGTAGAAAAGAGAATAGAGTATAAAGCATAGTTTTTACTTACTTATTTTAATTTTTACTTAATTTATTAATTAATTTATTATCTCTCTTTCTCTTCTCTCTGATTTTCTATCAGATGTTTCTGGTTTTCTGGATTATTTATTATTATGGCTTCTAAGTATTGAAAACAAACTGTATTATTATTCATAAATTACATACTCTGATCATGTAAACAAGTGAAGAGAGGCTGCCCTCATTATCATGCCCGTGCCATATAATCATTATTTAATATCCACTTGTAACAATACCAACAACACATTATTCTTGTACATGGTCTAGTTTCCACAGCTACAGACCACAACATCTCCATGTGGTCTGCCAGATACTGATCCTCTTAGCTTGATCCTTTTTAGCCCAGATAAGACGCCAATAAAGACCTATATTATATATAAATACACATGATGGGAGATGAAAGGTTGAACAAGGTGTCCAGCAACAGCAGGACAAGTACAGCATAGATGGGATGACGGCGACTGACTATTGACCTGCTGCTTTGTTTACATGCCGTAGAATGGGTTGTTTGTGTCCATTTTAAAGCCAGGAAGGATCAGGAGGCGTGGAAGATAATTTTCTCACTTCAGGTGGATCTAGTATTGATGTGGTTGACATTGATGAACTGTGCATGGACACTTAAAAGTAAAACACTGTTTCTAATTTCTTAACACATTAGTCAGAACACAAATTTCATCAGAATTTAAAAAACATAGGACTTTTTCAAATACTACCTCCAGTTGAAGGGTTCACATGTTGATTTAAGATGCCTTTTTTAACATCTGATTTGTTTGTTTGAGGATGTACAAAATTTGCCTTCTGAATGATGCAGCATACCTCTAAACTAAAATGTGCACAAAATAAGCTTAGCCGGACAAAAAAAAATGGGGAGTTGCCATTCAACAAAGTAATTAGACTAAGGTCCTTAAATCTGGCTTGGAAACACGGTGCTTGGGTAGCTGTATCAGTGTCTAATCAGCCTAATGGAAAAAAACCTAACCTTGGCTTGAACTATAGCGCTGTGAAGTATACTGCGGCTGCCCATGAATTATATAACATTAAATCATGTCTATGGCACTTTGAGGTGATTTACTTTAAGGTACAGCGCATGTTTCATGTCATCTTCAGTTAGTAGATAAAAAAATCAAACATTTTAACTGATTTGTCACAAATAAACAGACAAATATCAGGAGCGCAGCAAAGAGTAATGGGTATCATGTGTCACAGTCTCAGTCTCAAATTAAATCTAGGACACCAAAAGGTGACAAATTATGTTGGAAACTCTAATTTAATTTTAGTTGGTATGTTCTTTATCTCCAAGACTTTGCTGCAAAGAATGAACTTGAATGAACTTGAATCTTGTGCCAACAGCAACCCTGCCGCCTAAATCCCCGTCATGGATACAGTCATTCTAATGTATTAAATTGTGATCCTAAAATTAAATATCTCTGAAATTTGAAAAAAACAATTGAGATAGTCACATCAAATCTCAAATTCTAAATCTGAATTTTAAAGCCAGCATTGACGAGAGTCTGTAAGTTGCGCAGAAAAATGGATATTTGAATATCTACATTTCCATGACAACTGGGCAAACACCATTTGTTAATTAAGATCCTTTCATACACAGCCTGCTGCAGACTGAATCGCGCATAATTACATTCATAAAGTCTTGAGTTCTAAGGGGCTAATTATCTAAATAGATTCTATAAATTAGCAACGGTTAATCAGATCACTTCCTCATATCCTGTTGTTCTTAAAGCGTGCTGCAGCACAGACACAAAACAGCCCGACAGTCAGCGGGTTTCACATACTGTGTGTACAGATACACACATACAAAATAATCCAGTTCACTTTAACATCATTAAAATGTTCAGCAAGTAAAAAATTATGAATGAAATAAATATCATTTTCATTTCATAACATTTCTATATTCCATGTAAGTCTGAACATTAACATTGTACTTAAATTTATTTAAGCACTGTGTGCTTTCAGACACAGTCGAACTCTGAACGGCTTATTTGCACTTGAATGAATGCACCCTTGAGTAAGCACTTAAACTGTACATCCATTAAGTCTCACCAGCTAAAATACCTGATCTATTTCCTCTTGATCCGACTACCAGAGCGTAGATTACATCAAGGAAAGAGGTGCCGCTATGTCAGCTAGAGGTTTTAGGGTTTGGGGTCAGCCTAATGCTGCACCTGGATGAGCCTTGCTGCTTTATGACGTCTGTTGTGTAGTGGGGATCAGACAGGCGTAGATGAGCTCCAAGAATGACACTCGCATTGATCTCTTTTGTTCTGACGGCGCGCGCTTGACAAGCTCGGCAGGAGTGAGACTTGCCTCACAGTGCTTCTACTGTAAATCTGTCTGGACATTTCTTTTTTTTTTTTTGGAGGAGAGCAACCAGTCTTAACTGTTTAAACTCTTTACAGTGGTAAAATTAATCGCACTATATGTAATTATGAGGAGTTATAAATAACGTTATGGTGTCAGACGCGTCTCACATGGATTTTAAGATCCTGGAAATACAGACATATCAACAATAGCAATACGCAGCACATATCCTACAAAAACAACTGAATTATATGGACACTAAAAATCCAATTTATTTATCCGATTGCGTAACAGAGAGGTCAGAAATGTGTCCAGAGTGTCCCGTTTCTCTGGAGGGGTGCCTGTGTCGCAGTATTGGCGAGGGTGCCAGCCACATGCCCGTTTAGACAAAGAACACCCGGTACAGAGGAGAAATAGAGGAGAAACATTAATTACTCTGGCAAAGCTGATTCGTTTTTAATCTTAGATACATGACCATGTTCTAAGTTACATATGCACCTTTGACAAATACTGTAAAAAGATTAAATGGTGCCAGTGCATATCGCTCCACATGATACGCCAGGCAGATGTTGTTCTATCAAAAATCTTATTTTTGGCACACGTATTCCTTGGAATACATCACAAGTCTAACATTTCATGACAAGAAAAGCAAAGACAACACTGGACTGAAAGTAGGGCAGCAGTCTTTGTTGAGGCTTCATCCGGAATTCATTTGTCAGGTAGAACATTCAGGTCATTCCTTCAATCAAACAGCCGAGCACTTGACCTCTCAGAGTCAAACCATAGAGCCTTCCAGCAATCCGAAAAGGAAAAGTGCACAATTAAAGTGATTTTTTTTCCTAACTCAACAGAAGAGAAAATACAGATTCACAACGCTGCAAAAGACAACTACTTTCATGTACTCAGGACTCGATTGTGCTGCTGCAGCAGCATGCATGAACACACGTACACACACGCACGCACACACAGGCACTGTGACCTTCATCGCAATACGAGGAAACACAGAAGCTGGATATATTTCCAAAACTTTACACGACTCGGGCACTTTGCTTGTTAAACTAAAAACTAAAGCCTTTTGATGAATGATAGTCATCATCAAAATGATGTAGCGTCAGTGACATCACTGCACCCTGCAGTGCATGCAGTGCACCATAAAGTATTAAAGCAGGTAGAGACCTTGACTGTTCAACGCACGACATTACACACCAGCCGGCAATTTTTGACTTGCAGAGCAGAATGATCACAACCGTCATGGTTGTGCTTTACACTGCATGACTAATATATCATTTTTCTCTCTCCTCGATCATGCACTTTGCAGATCAATGATCAGCTTCAAGTGCACGTCACCTGTCTATCCCCGGCCTCACCACGCACTGCCCCGTCTCACCTTCTGTCACCTCCCGGCCAAGGCTGTCCTTGTTGTTGTTATTATTGTTATTGCTGTTGTGGCATTTCTTCTCCTCCACTAATATTTCATCCCCAAAGCTGGAAGTGCTGTTCTCTTCTTCTTCCTCCTCAGATCCCGAGGAGCTCCACACTTCCATGGTGACCGGAGAGAAACGACTGCCCGCAGTCTTTCCGTTAATCGGTTAAATTCCTCGTCCTTCAGATTCTACTGCGTATTTGCTGCGCTCTGACACACCAGTTGTGTCTCTGGCATCATTCTGCTGGCCCGTGTGTCGGGTATAAACAGTATCTCTTGGCCTACGTGAGTGGGTGTATACACCTGTGTCTGTGTTGTGTGTGTGTGTGCAAGAGAATGTGAGCTGCTTGCTCGGTGTTAATATATAATCCCTCAGACTGTGAGGGCCATCTGTCGTCATGCCTGCCTCCGTTCACCTGGCCACGTTGGACTACCGGGTAAGAAAAGAAGGGAGGAAGAGGAGGAGGGGTGAAGGATGGGGGGAAATCTAGACTGCAGGGTTCAAAAGCTGATATTGATTGCACCGGCCTGCCCAAGGAAAAAAAGAGAAGCAAAGCATGGCTGCTGTGGAGAAAATATCTCAGGATGTGAAATCTGATGCAGTATGAAAGGATGCTGCTTTAAGCCCACCCACCCCTGTGCAACTCAGGGAGATGGTAGGGTCCGCCCATGTCAGTGGCTGTTCTTGCTCTGAGCACATACGTAACAGATAGAGAGGGGGCTCTGCGTAACACTGGTGCAGGCAGGGCCCCACCCACTTCCCAGGCATCTGATGGAAGCTATAAAGTCAATACATTTTATGATTTGGATTTTATGTGTTTTGACCTGGATTATTGCTTCCATCCATTCTATCTTTTCAGAGACATTCATCCCCGTTCTAAAATTATGATTCATTTTCTCTAAGATTTAAAAATAAAGTTCTTACTTTTAATAACTATTTAATTTATAATATAAAATGATAATAAATTCTATGTGTTGAGGATCGGATTCTTTCTGTGAGCAGATAGAAAGTTAATATTCGGTTCTTCTACATTTTTAGGGCAACTACAAAGATTGTTTTTCACCTTCTATCATTTCATATTGATCGAGATCCAGCCAGGACAAAGAGAGTTTCTGATGAATTTTTTTTAAGGAACTCCATTGTGCTGTGCCTGCTCATATTCACTGTCTTGTCTCTGTCCGTCCCATGCCCTTGCAGTTGCTACCCTAGACACAGCAGTTTTCTTTCAATTAAATATTAAACCCCTCATTAATTTTTCACACACAAACTGACACTTTGCAGGTCAAATGCCGCACGCAAATGAGACAGTACAAACACAACTTTCCCCAGCTGTTATTTTCCAGCGTCTTCCTGATTCCAACAGTTAATGCGACAGCACTTTAACAACATATCTCGACCTGCTACAAGGAAAACAGGTTATAAGGAAGTATTTACAAAAGTACTTTGCCCACAAGAACAATTTAAGTCATTTGAGTCACCTCCCATACATAAAATAAACACTGCAGTGCTTTGATTCAACCTTCTCTAGACATCTTATCACCTGAATGGTGCATATGAACTTTCTAGACTATCTAGTAACATTCTTGGGGGGTCATTTTGTGACAAAACAACACTATAATAAACTACATATTAAATAAAATCTCCCACTTCTGTAAATCAATGTGAGAATATATAATAACATGCACCATATCACCAGTACAAATCTCTGAAAGCTGATATCACTGGTAAATATTTGCCCAGGGAAACACCCTGAAAGGTTATATGCCACATTGGTTTGGCTGCAGAAATCCAGCAAAACATCACGTCTCGCTTGTACCTCTGATCCAACACATAAACAGACAAGCTCAGACGTGCTCCATGCACGTTCTACAAGAGTAAAACATGCGGCAGACATGTTTTACATGACTCAGTTGTCTGAAATAACAAAAGATCTTTGATTTCCAATGTTGCACAAAATATATAAAGTGTTCAACAACTTTCAAGGCTGTGATTTTTTTTCCTGAAAATCACAAACTACCTGTGTGCAACTTCTGAAGACAAGGGTTGGCAGCCAAGTACTAAAAAAAATAAAATCAAATTCTGCACAGATGTCCCTTAAACCTGCATTAGTACAAGTTTCGGCCATTCTGGGACAACGTGACAAGCTGTGAACACAACATTGACATAGGGTGGTGAACCTTATGAAGGTGATATGGCTGCATAACTATTTACACATCTTGCACCAACCTATAAAAGGCAATGTCTGTCTCTTTAGTTGCTAGATGCTAGCTCAACTCGTAATTTTATCTATCTGCAGGATGGTGCTGGACAAGTAGTGTAGAGTTTGTCATAGCTTTTTCAGTGGAAACGCCTGCTTGTTGTGACTGGAAACACGGTTTATGAATGTGGTGAAGAGTTGTGGGTTGCAAAACCAAAACAATCAACTGCAAAGCCTTAAAACACTTCACAGATTTGAGTCAGGGGTAGGTTCATCACTGTAAGTGACCCCTTCCACAGAGAGCTATATAACACACTAACAATATTTAGGACCAGCTGAAACTTAAATCACATGAAAGACTGGAAAATAATGTGTCAAATAAACAGGACACATGCAAACACGGGGCTCCAAGTAAGTGTGATTTGTATTGATCACACTTTGACCAAATTTTGCAACTTTGCAGCAGCTCCGCCTCAGGCATCATTTCTGAGGGGGATATTTTTTTTGCATGTGTATTCATTGCTTTCCATGCAGAGTGTGAGGCTGGGACTCTTTAGCGATCACGATCTCTTTCCACGGCTCTCTGAGTTGCAGGACTGAGGACCAAGGCAGGGGGGGGGCTGAGCTACACACACACGGGAGCACAGCAGACAGGATCAAGCATGACTTCAGTTGTATTCATTCACTCAAAATAAGGTAATGTGGCCCCTTCCCACGGGTTTTTTTCTGACGTGTATTTGTGTTTAATCGTGCTTTAGAAAGTAACTGAAATCGAAAACTCCCTCTCTCCATTCACCCTCTAGGTCTTTCTCTCTCACACCAACTTTGAATCGGACTTTCTACAAACAGCAACCAAAGATACTACTACTCATTATGTCTTTACTCAATTAAAAATAATAATAACCAGATTTAAGTAGATAATTCACTTCATTCAAACTGATGATTCTTGAGTTTGTCAAACACTTGAAAAATCTGCACTTATTAACTATATTTTTAAACATTTCTTGTTGAGGCTGCTGTGATTTGAATTAACGCCTATTTACAATGTTAAAAAATGAGCATTTAAATGCATTTTCGAATGACCGGTGCACACCTGTACCACCAATGGAAAAATGTTAGTCAGCTCCTTTAAAGAAGACTAAAAACAAACAACACCATATGCCAACAGAAACACTACAGCATGGCACAATCTGCACGGACCAGGTTAGTTTAGTCCTGGTCCTGATAGGAACAAGTCACCTGGCATCAGCCGGGCACATTATCAGGACGCTGCCATACAATCTCATTAAATCACACTAAAGCGAGGTCATCGGGAGTGAGGGTTATCTTAAAATAAAGGTTTGGTTACAAAGCATTACCTGAGAACAAAGTTTCAAACCTTTTCAGATATCGCTGCAAAGTAAATATGGCTGATAATTGCACATTCACACTGAACGTTATGTTATGTGTCTCCGACTGAACCACTGATTTACATCATTAATGTCAAGGTTAATATCTATAAACCATATGAAACGACATTTAAACATCACAACAGAGCAGAGCCTTTAAGACTCTCCACAGACCCTCCATTTTAAGCTACTATGAGGCTTCATAGTAGTTAAAGTGTGAATGCAACCTGTCATCACCAAGTCTAGACAACCTGTGCACCTGCTTTCTAGGTTGCAACTGACTTGCCAACAATGTCACCATGATGTTAAAGTAGCTACTGGGCTTTCCACTGTATTGTTCAAGTGGAAACTGCTTAGGAAGCCAAGTAACAGCAGGTTAATTGGCTTGGTGACATTTGAAATCTGTGACTCACAGAAGAGGCAGAGAGGGGAGGAGGATTAGGCTTCACACACTCGGGTCATTACAAACACACACACACACACACACGCACGCAGGCACACACACACACACACACACACACAGATCATGCAAAGCAGTTGCAACAGTTTAGCTACTGGTTTGCAATTAACTTCATCAATAAATCTCCTGATTACTTTCTTAATTAAATCAATCATATGTTTGAAAGCTTCAAAAACAATTGGGTGAACAAGAAAATGATCAGCTTGCTTGTGCTCTCTCACATGAGTCCTAAAACACGTCTTTGACATCATCTTTCATTCACGGGCGCACAAAACGTGAAATCATGCGTGCTGGCCGTCGTGGATCAGGGTAACGATGACAAAATTAGAACTAGCATAACAAAATGTTGTTAGCCCTGTGTGGCAATTCAACTATTTGAACATGATGTTTGTTTGGGGGGGGGGGGGGGGGGGGGGGGGGGGGTAAAAAATGAGATCTAACCAGTTAATTGTACTCCTCAATTTGGGGAACATGAAGTGGGATTACATTTTAATAGAAATAAAGCCCACAGAGCCGGACACTAGTAATCCCATTACTACACACTATACAGTGTGTCAAGTGTAAATAAAACAGTACTCACAGAAGTACTTGAACGTCTCTTCAATCTGCTCATGTGTGAGTCCCAAAACCACCGTTGGTGGCAGCAGAGGGGTGTGTAGCCAGTCATCATTGTCGTATCCAAACACACTGTCTGCTCGAAGAGTGTAGTTGGGCTGACCCTCTGATAGGAGGCTGACTATCTCCAACTCTGGCAGGTCTGAACAAAGGTCTGAGTGTGTGAGAGTGGTTGTTTGTGTGTTTGTATAATGAGTGTATGGGGAAAGACAAATAAAGAAAGAGTAAGGAAGAGGAACAACCACAACTAGGCTGTGTCACCTACAAGGGCACACTGCCCTCTGCTGATAAATCCATGAAGCTACATTGTCTTACAAATGCACAGTATTCAAAATATAACTATTGATGCTCATTATCAACATACAGTAAAAGTAAATTGCAGATTGATGAATACGTTTTCCTGCATCTCACCTGTTAAAGTTGACACGTCATGGCGGGCTTCTTGTCCCAGGTCCCTGAGGTTCCCTGGCGAAGCAAGATGAAGAGGCTGCGGGGCCACAGGCAAGGCCCCCGGCACCTCCCCCCGCCCCTCATGGAGGGAGAAGGCTGACTGGGAGTCCAGGTGGGCCTGTGGGGGCCAGGAGGGAGGAGAAACAGGAGCAGGAGGAGAAGAAGAGAAGGGAGAGGAGGTGGGGTGGGACAGCTTGACTGGAGCTGAGGCAAACTCAGTGCTGGATGTCCCGCTGCGGGACTGAGGCCCCCTGGTGGCTCAGGGAGAGAACGCAGGCTTCCAGGGCATCGGGCTGTGATTGGCCGAGGAGGTAATTACTACAGAAAGGAAAATACAAAGAGAAAGGGGGGAGAAACATTAGCATGTTAAAGGAACTGTCTGCAGGAAATAAGGTCTGCTTTTTGTCAGACACCACATGGTATGACGACAGCTTGTATTCAATCTTCTCTAATCTAATGAACTGAGACATTGTTTACTGTGCGGGAATATAATATATAATAATATATAATAAATAGGTAATTTAATAGACCCACAATTGTTTCAAAACAAGTGTATAACATCTCTCATACTAGTAACTGTAGCCTCATCTGATTTGGAAATTGACACGGTATCACACTGTAGTTTTCTAATCTTTTTGTTAATTCATTGAACATACTATATATCTGTAATAAACTTAGCAGAGAGTAACACGAAGTAGCAAAGAAAGTGTCATTATTTTAAGACAGAAACTTATGTACATTTATATATATTTTGCTTCTTCTCGTGCTATATTTTTGGGTCATTTCTTTCTCATTTCATCGGCAGTGAACAGTAAAAACAACATTGGGGGAATAAAGATATTGAACAACACTTGTTACCTAGGCTACAGTTTCTAATATATCCAATCATGAAAGTGATGCTCTTCCGGCATCGAACCTTTTGTTTGATCCAAGTCTTTCACTATAAAACAAAGCAGGGCCTGATCTCCTGTCTGCCTTTCAGGGTCACAAAGATACAGTTACCACTGCCTCAAGCTACACACGGATCATGTTCCTCGGCATAACTGTAACGCTCCTTCCAACGCACGCAGCACGAGGCAGTACATGCTATATGCTGTATTACATGCATGACACCGTTAACACTAGCAGCTACGGCTAGGAGGAGTGTGTCTTATTGAATTCAGTAGGTAGCTAAATGTCAGGCGAGATGTGCACTGATGTGTAACTGATCATCAGTACTGTCTTCCCATAATGCACCTATTTAATTTAAACATTAACATACACACAATGGAAAAGGAGTACCTTCTATCTTCAACATACAATGTAATGTTTTGTGCAGTACAGCAGCATATTTTCATAATACAGTATATTTATAAAAACATGTGTCATGTGTATAGATCATAATCATAAATTGAAGTGCACATGACCAAGATGTGAAACTTTTAACAACATCTACAGTATTCTACATGTGTATTTACATGGAGAATAAAATATAAGTACTCTTTCCATAAATTGAAGTCACATGATGGCTTCACGCTTAAACAAGCCTAACAAAAGGACACTTGATACCTCGACCCAGTTATTGCAGTCAATAAAACATGCTTGCCAGAGGGCAAAGGGTTAGGCCCAATTAAAGCAACAGCTACTAGCCTATCATAGTAAGTACATTACATACACGCGCACGACACACTGCTGAAAACTGCAGCTGTGCACACATCATAGCAGCACACCCACCTGATTGATTACACATGACTAACATCTCCCACACACACACACACACACACACACACACACACACACACACGAACATCACCACTAGTATCATTATCACCACCAGAAGGCCTTTATTCCCTTTTATCCTTGTTGGCCTCCATTTCTATTCACTGCACAATTCATCCAATCAGCTGAGTGTGTTGGTCTGTGGCCAACACTTCCCCATAAATCCTCTCTCCCAACATGACAGAGGGGTCGCAGCACCTGCATACACTTCAGCTTCTATATTCACCCCCATCAGACCGACCTTTCCCGGCAGCATTTTCTGTGTTGCGAGGAGAGTAAAGGTTGTTGTTATTATTAAATCTTACTCCAACACAGATCCATTTGAAATATCTTTAATTCACACACACAAAACAACACTATCACAGTGATGTACTGAAATGAAGTTAATTAATAAAGCTCTGTATTCATGAAGAAAAAAAAAAACGGGCAAGTCCAAGCTTTTCACATTAACGCTGGTGTCAGTTCCAATTCAGCAGTGAGTGAAACGCACTGCTGGTTTGTTAACCATGCAGCCAAGTGGGACCCTGTCACCCACTTAGGGGTGACACTAGGGGACATGGTTATTAGCCATCCCATTTGTATTCTCATCTTTTTTCAGTGCTAGGCAGGATGCCAGAGCAGAAAGAAAAAAAAAACCCAAACCTCAGCTGAGTAATCAGCTAGATCATCATTGTACATAACATAATGGAGCTGCAGAGAAGATTAGTGCGGCAACCCCTAAGTTTAGCGACAGCAAGAGAATAAATGGCCAAACCCAAAACAGACTTAAAATGCCATCAGGGCTTTTTGACAGTTTACTGTAACCACAATCAATGTGATGTTTATCTAACAAAGTAATAAAAAAGTGAATCACATGATACTGTCTTGCTGTCATGACAGTGAGAAAATCCAGCCTTTGACCTTGGAGCCTGGACTAGGCCGGAGCTGAACTCAACCGTGGTAAAGGGTGTTTGAAAAGCTCTACGTTGGTACTCTGTGCAAACAATGGCCTTCCAGGAGGGTGTGTACGTGAGCAGAGGCACACAGGAGTGAAAGAGAGACTGAGGGAGGAAGGGGAGGGTGAGAGGACACACTGAAGCGGTTGAAGGAAGGGTGCATTTGAGACAAGAGTACTTTGTCACTAGAAGACTGAGTAAGTTATCTTCTGCGAGGAAGACAGAAAGCTCTTTTACGTTGACCTCTCCTCCCAAACTTAAGGAGGACTTAGCTCAAACCAATTAGTTCAAAGGAAGTCCATTTTAATGAAACTTTCCAACTTCAATGAAAGAATATTTAGCAGTCAGCATCATCTTGGTTCTTGCTTGTTCATGTAACCATGAGGGAAAGTGAAAACACACCCTCTGTTTTGTCTCATCTCAACTAGGGGTGTCTACTGTATATACAGACTTTGATGACTGAACTGTAATATTTAAAATGAAATATTGATACGCATATGATAACGCTGGTTTCCTGCATTACAATCAAGTGAAATTAATATGCTTAGAAAATGAGAGAAAAGACCCTAATAATAAAAGTTAAAGATAAAGTTGACTTGTGGCATTACTTTTTCCTTTACACATTTTCTATAAACACTGTGATAATAACGTTATCGTGACTTCTTTGGGCCACAATAATCGTGTAGTGAAAGTGTGATATCGTGACAGCCCTAATCTCCGGCGGTAAATGGTTCCTTTCATAACTAACAGGGCGGTCCACGTCCATTCACGGAGCTCATTAATGAGACTGCCTTTGAATTTGTTCACTTCATAAAAATTATCTGTGAGATAGCAGCAACGAGGAGCTCAGCACAAATTGTTTTAAAACCATTACAAGACTACAAATAAACTCACTTAACTACAGCTTGCATCACACTACTGTGGGCTTTCAGGACACCGGAGAATAATGCACACATGGTCTGGATAATTGCAGCCATATAATGATTAAATGTCATTAGAGAACTTTATAGACTGAGCTAAAAGGCTCTGCATTAAAGAAATGCTTTGAGATACATCTGCACTATTGAACTGTAGCAAAACTACTCCTAATACTCTATGTGGTAATCATCTTACAATACTGCAAAGCCAGCACAACAGCAAATCAACAAAACTTTAATTAGTTCTTCAAAAACTGCCAAAAAAAATGCCAACATTGGATTAAGTACTTGAGCCCAGTCAGCTCAGAGGACAAGATGACCCCACAGTGTGTCTCCAATATGCAATAGAACAGAGATAAGCAGACGTGCATCAGTCCACGCTCTGAGTACACCAAGTCCACAAACAATACCTGCTACCTGCTTGCACGCGCGCGCGCACACACACACACACTTATCTATAAATGTCTCGTGATGCAATATCATGTATAATACAAATGTCTTTCCATTTTAGCAACCAATGTGATATTCTGCTGCTCAGGTTACAAAATCTGTGACTCACAATGATCTAGTATTCTATGTGAATCCAAATAAGACAAGATACACACGGTAACAACAATTACAACAAAGTTATTAGTGTTTTTCAATAATAATTCTTATTGTTTCAAAAGATTTAAAATAAAAAAAAGGAATCCCTTAAAATGATTAAAAACTAATTGGGGAAACCACATCAAAAATCTTTATTTATGTCCATAGGCCAATAATTATCAGAGTTAGTTTAAAAACCCTCTATCAGCTGGTCTGTTGCGATAACTACAACTTCTCCCATTGACACAGAGCCCTTAGAAAAGACCCTGCCCTGCTCTAAAACCAGTGTCCGGTTAGACAGACAGTTATAATCCCATGAACGATATCATCACGCATCATGATGTCATTATGGTAAATGAGGCACCAGACTACGTCGTGTTGAATTGTTTGGTTAACCATTAACAGTGAACCATAAGTTTCTATAAAAGGGCAGGTTTATTAGTCATTCTGAGATATCAATCATAAAGGTGCCAGAGGGAACAGCTGAGAAATGGGAGTTGGACGTGGAGTTTATACACTAATATGCAGCAATACAGCCTGGTGTCAACTCTCCACATGATCACAGATCACGTTCATAAAAGATATGGTGTAAAATGATATCTGCAATACTATTAATAACATATTATTTTTAAATATCAAGCTTAGGTCAGCACAATGCAAACACAAGGCCACATCATGATAAAAGACAGGATACGATGCATGACACAAAACAAATATTGAAGTTTACCACATTAAAAAGAGCTGGAAAGGCTTGGGAAATGGTCCGATAAGAATGAGGTGGCTTAGATGAAAACCTGAACTGTGAGAGGAAAGAGCAGGGCTGCAGCTAATGATCATTTTAAAATAGTGTTTAATCTGTTTTTGAGTATGGTGATGAGATGAGTGGGAGGAGAACATTATTAGACAAAGAGATGAAATAGACAAACAGGAGGAAAAGAGCATGGGAAACAAACAACAGGCTGGTGTACAGAGGACCTCGCGTGAGCAAGAATGTCACCCTGACAACTGGGGGAACTATATCTGGACAGTAACTCCATGTGGAGGGAAAGTGGTCACAAAAACCCAAATACCAATCACTCACTCTTTAAAGGGCAATCTGCTTTGTTCCTTTAACATGCGGTCCTTTAAATCTCCTCCAGCAGGAGCGTGTAAGGGATATACACAAACTGAATCATCCTGTACATCTTCAACAGATTCAGACTAAGAGTTAAAGATTAGGCCTGTGTACAACACGGAGCCAGGCTGCTGACTGCTATGACCTTTAAAACAAAAATAAGACTAAAGATCAAGAGGCAAGGTTGAAATTATTACTGCATGCTGCAAATTCACATGAATATTAAAGTTCTTATATGTGCCCGGTCAATTTTATTTCTTCCTAAAAGCATCTGGTTGAAAATGTTTGATCTGACCTCAGCTACAAAGTTACCTAAGCACCTCCACAAGCAAAACTTTGAATATATAACTGAAGTCTGGAAAAAAATAATGGAGGTCAAACTGCACATAACACTAACTACGTCCACACAGGATTAAACTGTAGCTCAGGTGTTTTTTTAGGTTACTATACACCACCACCAGTATCTTTGAGACACTCTGAAAGGACAGACAGCACGTCTGCACACAATTCTCAGCTTTATGAAAAGCTTTTTTATACCAAACAGGGAAAATATGTATATCTATATTTGTTTCTCTATTCTCCATTAGCTTCATCTAATGATGGATTAAACGTAGCAAGCAGAAAGGGTAAACAAGTAATTAAGGGAGCAAACTCTTTAGTCAGATAATGACAGTTACAGCATGAGGTCAATGTGTTCAAACGTGAATGACAGCGTCTTATGTCCCATAATACAACTGCTGGAATTAATTGCTAGGCTTTCTTATGTGTTGTGAACAAACACATGATGACACATCATGAACACAACAACAGACAGTCTCCCAGGCTTTGTCACGTCTGACAATTAAGAGACAAATGCAACACGCAGTCAGAACAGAAAATGAAATTGTCTCGGGACATCTAATCACGAATCAGGGTTGGTTCAAAAGTACACGCCTGAGACCAGTTCAAAGCACAACTTTAAAAAAATGACCGCGTGACTTCAGCTAAAACAAAACGTGAGACTGAACGTCAGTAAATCCCTCGTATTTACTCTGTACATTCACCGGCTGCTTCAAATATACCTGTGCAAGCTAATGTGGTCCAACACAACAGCCGTCGCAGCGTTTCACTGAATTTATCATTTTTGTTGTCACTGTCAGGAAGAGAATAATTCTACTTTATGTTCATTACTGAGGTCTTAGTGGGTGGTGGTGTTGTTCTGGATTATACTGAGTGGTATTTCTAATATTGTGGCCCTCTCATGTATGTTAATGTAGTGCCCATCTCTCAGTATGATGCAGTTCAATTCAACACAGCTGCAAACTAAAACCTCAGTAATAAATATGTAGTTACAAAAATTACAAAAAAAGAATTATTATCTTTGTAAAATTTAAAGCACAGCTGCTGGATCACATCAGGCTGCACAAGTGTACTTAACAAAGTGGCCAGTGAGTGTTTTTGTTTTTTCCACATGCATAAAGTAACACAGACAAAACCTCGTTGACATGAAAAGTATCCAAAGGGGAGAAAAACAAGCTGTATATCTGTGCTGGATCAATGCTGATCATCACAGACTGAGCACAGCAACAAACAGAGCATGCTAAATGCTAATAACACTGAACAAGTCAGCATGCCCTTAGATTAATATTAACAAAACCTGAAACATACTTACTGTGCTGCTCCAGTGGTTATCTCAGCATGTGGTGATCTGTGCCTGTAGGGTACTGTATCCTTTTAGAGTGTGTCCATCAAATGTAATGCTCACTGCTGCTAGTGCTGCTTTACCGGCCGGCTTCTGTCCTGTCCTGAGTGTGTCCTGTCAGAGAGAGAGAGAGAGAGAGAGAAAGCAACGGTGAGGCCGGTTGGAGGTGGGGCTGAAGGGGTAATGAAAGAGAAGGAGGAGGAGGAGGGACGTTCAGAGAAAAGGCGCACGGGATTATCTGTGTGTGCCTGAGAAACAATGGGCAGACAGAGGCAGCTTAAAAGATGACCCGGACAGAGGTCCAGCACTTCCATGTGTTATTGTACCGCAGCAGCAAGTCAGGAGTCCCTTCTTCCTCATGGGCAAAGTCATTTGCATCAGCCACAGGCTCGGGTTTCTACTGTATTATCCAAATTAAATCTACACCTTTAGTTCAGCCTTTATCACAGCAACAATGCCAAGTCTGTTTCCCAGCACAACTAGTCACTGATTTACAGAGAGCAATCAGTGGTTAATGACCGCAGCAGCTAACGAAAACTGAACTAAACATTTCCATTTTGTTACAAAGCCACATTTAACAAATCAAGCATATGCCAGCATGTGTGTCCTCTTCGTGCATTTAAGGAGGTTTAATTGTTTAACTGTGACAGTAAAGACAGTCTACTTTGATATTATTTGGACCTCACTTTATCTTGCATGTTTACACATGGAAGGGATTTACAGTTTCTTGAAGGGAAGTTTAGATTACATCCTGGGGGAGAGATAAAGTCACAGACACTGACTTAGAGGACAACAGTGGTGGTGTGTGCAGTAACTAGTTTATCCGTTTTGCTAAAGCTTGCGAGGGTGGATAAATCACACTGTGCTTGTTTAGTCGTCATAACAAACAAGAACACTGCCAAGACATGGTCACTAAACAAAGACTAATGCTTTTCATGCTACTAGAATTTCTTCCCATGGGCTATAAGCAACAGAACTATCACATTAATGTAGATAAAGTTAATTTCATTGTCTTCAAAAACTCAACAGATGACATTTGTAGTTTAATCTGGTCTCCGTGTTTGGATTGTAATTTTGAGTCTAATTTAAGGATTTTATTTTTACCAAAGAAGGTCACTGCAGTTTCTTTTGGATCTTCCACTTGTTCTAAAATAGCAGCCACAAGACTGCCAACCCCTCTGTTATCCAACATGTAACCCGATACAGTCATGATATCATAGGAAATAGCTAAAATGTCGTCACACAAGATGTTGTTCAAAAAATAAAGGAGCTTAAATTCCTCTGAGCTCTGAGCTGAGCTGTCCTGTAAGAAAGAGCAACGTCAAACAGTCCACAAACACATTAACAGAAAATGTTATCTTCACTCTGTGGCATTTGGACAAAATGTATTACAGCGTTTGCTTTTCAATCCCTATGAAAAAGGACAAAATAGAAAAAAAGATTGAGTAGCAACTACACGTTTGTTCCCTTAAAAGTGAACCAGATTAACCCAAAAGAAGTGTCTGTATGCAACAAAAAACACTCTCTGTAGCAATTGAATGTACTTTTCTCTCATGCTTTGCCACAAAACTCTGCTCACCTTTCTTGTTTTGTTGTTGATCAGCAGAAATACATTTTTGGGAAAGAAAAAAACTTTTATGTAGAAAAAGAATGACAGAAATAATGTTTAAAACTACTTTTTTTTAAACTCTGTGTTCTCTCATAGTTTACAGTCTATGATACTGCAGAGATCGTTGTTATTCATTAATAACTATACGGCTGTGGGTCAGTTGAAACAACACTAACATTGTACAAATATGACGCTACGGTGCCTGAATTTTAGTGCCAATGCTGTAATGATACTTCACTTTTTTCAGTCCATGTGTGTCTGTGCCATTTGAAAAATTGCAACAAAATCAAAATAAAAGAATTAAGCTGTGATTTGTGGATCTGATCAAAAGGTCTGTTGATAACAATGCATTAAAGCATTTCGTTGCTGTTCATGTTTACAGCGTTCTTTTAAACCTTTACTCTATGAAAAGTTGTATGAAGGTTAGACGAACAAAAAGAAGAGAAAGATTCATTTTTCTTTCTCTGTGGCCATATTACCTAAAGGTTATTATGCGCTTCTTATTTTACAAATATAAAATATATAATACCTAGACCTGATTTTAGTTTGTATTTGGGTTAGAGGTCCTTTTCATTCTGCCTGAGTGATGCCAGCTCCCCTCTTTAAACGTCTGTGTTGAATACACTGTGAATAATGTGAGGGTTACACACAAAAGTGCCATTCATATCCAACCAGTTTGTGTGTGTACACAGTGTGTGTGCACCTCCTGTCTGACTGTACAGTAAAACCAAAGTTATACAGAAGCTATTGTAAGTCCAGGTTTACCACCTGCATGATCAATGAGGAGGGGATGACTTCTTTTAAAGTCAAGTACAGAAATCCCAAGTGTTTAGACAGAGGACGTTTATATTCTCTAATGGTGACAGAAAAAAAGTCCAAAAGGTTCCTGAGAAGTAACAAAAACTATGTATAAAACTCATAATGTCAAGAACTGAGAGTTAGCTTTACTTCACATCAGACATTAACGCCAGCTAGCTATCAGTGTGACAGATAGATAATTAGCGAAACCATGCCGGAGGAGATATAATTTAGCTAGCTACAAATCCGCCTTAAACAGGACATTTTAACATGAGCAAACTACTTCATCCACGCCTGAGCAAAGTGACATTAAAGGAATGATTAAATGTTTACGTGTTAATCAAGAGGAAAGTGTTTAGAAGACGTTAAATACAACTTGAACCGTAACATCAACACGTCCACTCCCGGAGGAAACCCACCCTCCAGCGTTATGGAAATTTCCCCTCACCAAGTTTGGGCAGTTTTAAGAAACAAACCGCGAAGCGACAGCTCCGCGGCACAACCGTCTGTGACAGGACTGTTAGAGGTAAAGAAAGGGGAGCAGATTAAACTTACATGTTTATCTGATTCGTGTCTGTTCAAGGTCGCAGTCGGCGCTGAAGTTTACCTCAGCGAACTTGTGTCTCAGCTGTCACAACGGCTGGTCTGCTCCGTGTTCCATTTGGTCATCTTGAAAGCGAGGCATCCTGGGAGATGTAGTTCTTCAACGGAATGCCTATCATCTTTCACACAGCAGTACATATTTTAAAATGTAAACCTCTTATGATAAACCTGAGCCACTGACATTGTCTATTACACACTAAGAAGTCCACATAAAAGCGATGTCTGCACTATTCACTGTAATTTCCCCCTTTGTAGTACACTGCAATGTATGTAATGATAGGGTGATGAGCTCATGTGGAAATTAAGCGTGGCTCTATAGTAGCAACTGGTCACATGCAGAGTATTTTAAGGCAGAGAAATCACATCACACCCGGCTGATATTTTTGGTTGTCTGTTATCTGAGTGTGTGACAGGTGACAAACAGCGCTACAACTGCTGGAGACATGCACTATATGTAGATGTACATGGATTAGCCATCAGTTAGCAGACACAATGCATGTAAGAGGCAGAAGTGTTAATGATGTACTCATATTTCCAACGACAACCTTTACGAGCGCAACATTGGCCTGGCTGTTTTGTGTGCCATTAAAAGAACATCTGTAGTTATTTTCGGATGCCTCTCTTACTTTATCTGAATCTTCTTAAACTAGTAAGGTCACCCACATGTGACTGGACCGAGCTATTTTAACCCTGAGAGCCAGTCACCAAGCCCGCCTGAGAATGTGCACAGACATACAGTATGCACTCTCAAACTCACACACATCTGATCTGACCCTAACAAATGCCTCCAAGTGTTAACTGATTGTGTGAATCTCTGTCTACCTCTAGTGGTAAAAGTCTGACTTAACAGAAATATTTTAACATCTGTTTGGAAGATTTCTTGCTCAGTTATGTAACTTTACAAAACAGTGTTGCTTGTTTTGGCTGATGTTCCAGATTAAGCAAGTAACTGGACATTGGGCGCTGTTTCCAAGTTCATCTTCTAAGCCAACATGGACCGACGTCCTTAAAGTCTGCAGAATGATGTAAAGTTTCAACGAGAAGTAAGCAAACTGGATATCCTGGAAGACTGAAAGCTTCAGAAGCGGTGATCAAGTGAACCATGAGTGTCGGCTGCTGTTTCCAAGGTCAAAAATGAACTAGCTTGGCTTAACTTCTCTGTGGGTTTGGAAAAATCCTGCAGCTCTTAGACTGAATCTGGTTAAATCAAAAACAAGCTTTTGCTTCAGCTCACTAAAACGTGTTTTTGTACTCTTCTGTCCATTGTTCCAAAACATTCCTCAGCGGACAGCTAACGCTACAGTGTCTACATGTCTTCCATTTGTAAGTGATGATTAATAATTTACCACAGTCTCCATCAATCCAGTGAGCTAGCTGGTCTGCTCCAGGCCACTTCCTCTCCCAAGGACAATGGGACTATTTCCTGTGGGGTGCGAAGCAGAGCAGTGAGCGAAACAGGCCAGTATTGTAGAGCAGGGACATCATATCAGCGTGTCCTGTCCTTGGAATGAAAGACAGCGTACAGTGAGATTCATGGTCTGTTTGTTGAGAGGTTACAGGGCAAGACTGGGGCCAAATCTGCCAGACACCACCACAGACATCTTATTGACCCTTAGGAGATATCCAGAAACGTTGCTTGGATATATGTCAGACTTTGTAAATACATGAGATATATGCGACATGTTACAGAGACAGATAGAGAGAACGCTTATGAGTGTAAGCAAGTAGCCTCTAACGTAATCTCAGTGAGTGATAGAGAAACGCTTCTACACACAAATAACAAAAGAAATGGACATCAAACATGAAATACTGGAGCAGTGCTGAGGCCAAAAAGATACGTGTCTTTGGCAGAGTCCTACATGAATCCCACTCTTTTAATTCCTGGCTAATTTTCAAAATAAAGAGGCTGCTGTGTTTAAAACAATGGCACCCATTCATGTCATTGCTGCTCCTGTGTCCACAATCCCGGGATATTTGAGAAAGCCAAAACAAGTCAAAGACTCGCAAAACACAAGTAACAGCTCTTAGAGTGTGACGTTATGGAGGTTCTGCTGCATTCAGTGAGTAAACTTCAAGTCCTTCGAGCTACACATGAAAACTTGAGAGTGTAATCTGGGCCTGGAGCTGTTTTTAAGAGGGGGAGGGGGGGTCTGTCCACACATTCACTCTGACAAATATAATGGCCTATATAACCAGCAGTGGCTCAGCATGCCTTGTCCTCCTCTGTCCCCATCTCTTTCATTCGAGGAGACACAGATGATGACTGTCACAATGGTCACACAGGAGAGACCAGTGACAATATGCCCCGAGGCAGGACATATAATAGAGCAGCCTGACCTATCTGAGTCCATCACACAGGCGGCCAGACATGTTTCTGTTACGACATTTAACAGCACCACCAGTGTCTATATATGGATTCAGTCTTTTCTCTTTTTGCCTTTACACTTCTCTTTTTGCTGACTGTGGTGTTTTTCAGTTACTCTGTGTTATCAAGTTTCTGCTTCTTTTTTGTGTGTGTGCATAGAGGAGCACCGATATGTCACAGTGGGGCTCAGACAAAGTCGCCATGTAGCTTTTGTCATTTTCAAAAATCAATTTAGCCTCTCTAAATGTTTCATATACTATATGCATTCAGTGTAAACATCATTTCTACATGTGTTGTCTCTTAAAAAACTATATTCTGTATGAAAATAGTATATTCTGACAAAGTATCATAGGCAAAACTCTGGGACGTTTTCACCAAATCCTTTAAACGATGTGTAATTAAGCCAGGTAGTCATGTTACAAGAGAAATGTTGGTTACCTATTGAAATAATTAGTCAATTAGTCTATTGCCAGAAACTGAATGAGCAACAGCTTTTAATAATATAATATAATATAATATAATATAATATAAGCTTTCTAATAATATAAGCAGATTTCTAAGCAATAAGCAATAAAGAAGATAAAGTAGATGATTCCAGCATCTTGAATGTTAATTATATAATAGTAATTTGAGTGTTTTTGGACTGCTGATCACAATGTGATGTCCATTTTCAGTACATTCTGACATTTCATACTTCAATACACCGATCCATTTGTTATGTGTGTATTGTTTTTCATCACACGCAATCGTTTATTAAGAAAGTAACCAGCAGATTGATCGTTGGTGAAAATACTTTATTGGAGTTCCTCCTCCCCACCAACACTTCCAGAGAAACTACTGCTGTGTCGAGCAGATGTCACAAACAGGCATGAATAATCGGTATGTGTCTGCCTGTAAGCAGCGTGATCGGTTCCTCCCTCTCTGACGGTGACTCACTCTGTCGTCTGGTTTCGCGTCGTAATCAAGGTGTGGTCGACTCGTCACACAGGTGCACGGAGGACTGTTAGCACATGGCGTCGTTGTAGACTCTTTGAAAGAAAAAAAAACACCAACATAATTAAATATTAGCATGTTTGAGCTCCTCGAAGTTAATATAATAATTTGCATTTGAACTGTGCTGTAGGCTTATTGTCCACTGGAATATAGCTTACAGATGCAGCAGATCTTTCACTCAAATGTCTGCATACTTCGCTTATTTGTGTCATATACTATACTAGTATATGTGGCAGGCCTATTACTGTATATAGGCTATCAGTTCAGTGGCAGATATAAATGTAAACACATTGTATACGTGTGATTTAATGTTTAACTGGTATATTCACTCTTGTAGACGGAGCAACACATAGTGTGTATCACAATATCAGCCTGCCAAAGGCGATGTTGCCTGAGGCAGTTACAAGGAAGTGGACGTCAACTTTGTCGTTTATTTTATTTTGTAATTCAACAATAAAACAGGCTCTTTTGCCTCTCCCAGTGTGTGTGTGTGTGTGAAGCTCTGGCAGGGTGGGGTCGGGGTGAGGAAGGCGGAGTCTGGGCTGAGGTGACGCTTCTTTTACTCATTTTTGTTCAGAGCACTGTCGGCTATCAGCAACAGCAGCAGCAGCGGCGGAGAGAGTGAAGAGAAGTGGGGGAGAAACACACACAAGTGTCCCGTCCTGAGGGAAAACAAGTCTGACCTGGAATAAAGTAAAACGCGTCCGTGTCTTTCGACAGGTATGAAACATTAAATGTGTGTTTGTGTACTTTGTCCGACCGTTTTTTTTTAAACTGCTTACACCGTCTTTGTCACCGACGTATGTTTGTGGTGTTGTGTGTTTTTTTTTTTTTTTTTTAAACGTATAGTACTGTCTCGCCCGCTTAGTATAGAAGTGTGTATGTTTACGCGGGGCGTCGTTTGGTTACATTTCCCATGTTTTGCTTACCTGAGTGCAAATCCAGCTTTGTATTTTGGGATTCATTTCCGCATGCCTCAAACTGCCCACTTTCTGCCTGCTGTTTCGGAGTAAAAGCGCGAGCTTTACAGCCACAAAAAGTTTCATTTTTTTGCTTGAAAATATAGTTTTTACTCTCTGAAGTGCCAAAGAGCTCTTTCTGCCCAATCATAACGACGTTTTTGGCCCCAGTATCGACCATTAAACTTGACGTCACTTGTCAATAGAGTCCTGCAGCGGTGTTGGTGGTGTCCGAGTATGTGCGCGCGCGCGCGTGTGTGTCCGCGTGCGGCAGAGGCAGGTGAAGAGAAACAGGCTGTTAGCATACATGAAGTTAATGTCGACAATATCTTTATATTCTAAGAAAGAAAGCACTTTATCAGAGAGATGATCTCACTCATAATTTATGACACACTATGACGCTTACTTATAAAATATAAGAGAGCTAAGTCGATTAATCGATTAGACAATCCACACAACATTAATGAGCAGTCAGTTGTTGTTTTTTTTTACTGAAGCCTAATAATTTGCGTTATTTTTTTACTGTAAAACTGTCAAAATTGTTCAAGTTTTTGTCCTATGATTGTGAAGTTTTCTGACATTTTATGATTAAGTGAAACTAAACTAAATGATGAAGTGAATCTCTTAGTTTCAACATTTGGGCTCAAACAACAGTAAATGACACAATGAGCTTATCGTGCATGAGAGAGTGAGTTCATCTGTAATATATGACTGAGTAATGAATTGTGTCTTTCAAATGTGTTGCTGTTACCATAGTTCCCATCTCGTCCCACTCCGCTGTTCACACCAGCACTGAGGACTCCAGGTGTTGCCAAATCTTCCATGATGTCATTACCGTAGTTTGCAGATGCTCCGAACATGAAAGGACAGCATTTATTTTCGGCCCCGCTCAGAGACTACAGGAGCACAACTTTCTCGTTTGATTTCATGAGTAAATCCGCAGAAATCAGCATCCATTTTAAAAATGACTTTTTAAAAATCTTATCTGCTTTTTTCTTATCTGATTAAGTCCTTTGCGGTGCCCTCCGCAGCCAACTTCCAATATCTGTTTAACCCAGTCAAGTTTGAATTTGAATTTAGAAGTTAAACAGCTTTTCTTAAAATCTGAGCTCCGGTCTCTTTGACCATTAAACAGTAAATCACGTTACCTGTTGTTCTCTTGTTCAATTTCTCAGCAAGTTACACTGCCACAAAGCACCAAGATTGGCGCTAAACAAGTTTGTGGTGTCCAACTTGTTTCTAGACCAATGTGTCCAGCTGAGGCTGCTGAATGTGTGTCAGGTTCAATAGGACGGGGTGCCAATACTTTCTGCGAGCCAGGCCTCCACCGAGCTTGCTCTGTGTAATCAAGTAGTGCAGCAGCAGACAGCACCCTGGTTGGAAAGCTGTTCATGTCTGCCCTCGGGGAAGAGGGCGGTTGGGCGGTGGGATAGCAGGAGGGGGAGAAGGGATGGCGGGGGTGACTTACTGTAGATTTCGCCGCTACAGCTGTGGTGGCACGGTGATAATCTCCCCCCCTCCTGCTTAATTCCGTGATACTGTCCTACATTAGTAGAGCAAGAGGCCAGGAGATCCTTCAGTTTATAAATAGGTCTACACTTTGCAAAGGGGATTACTGTATTGCACATACCCTGACCTCTTTGTTTTGCTTGAAGGATTTCTGTGGATCCACTGTCTTACCTCGTCTGTCTGTGTTCAGTGGTGCCTTGCCGAGTACTTTCCAGGGGCTCAGTTACAGCCACTCGGCGCACACGTTGTGTGACCTGCTCTGTGTTTGCATATCACCCTGCCTCTGTGTTTCACTGTTCCCATGGAGAAGGGAACGCATAGGAGATTAAGTTTCCGGTCCGCTACGATAGGGGTCTTTCTGGTTGAAATCGAAAGGGAGGTGTTTTGCCAGCATCAACATCTCCACTGGGTTAACTTCCTTTAGGCTTTAGAGGAAATCTCACAGATTTATTCAACCAGGCAGTGCTCAAGTATTTATTATCACCTCTAAAATCAAAGAATTGCAAGAAATCACAGTGGTTAATTTACTTTTAAAATTGGTTGGTTAATGGCTTGGTGAATCAGTGCAGGTGCATCTAACCACTAGACCTCCGGGGGTTAATTAAATCAAGCCAAAGAATTTCTTTGTTTCAGATGAATACGGTACTTAAATTTTTTGGCAGGATCATCCGAAAGCATCCACTCATGTTTTTTCTGCTGTCACTGACAAAGGATAAAGCCTCTAGCAGAGCACAGTGGTATAATGCTGAGCAAGTGAAGCTGGCACTGCCCAGCTGAACCCTTCTCATGACAGTCACTGGCATGAATTATTCACCTTCAACAGTTCTCTCGGTTGGCTCAAATGAGGACAAGAAAATGTCCCTTACTTAGAATGTCAAAGGCCTAATGGCTGTTTCTTCCCATCGCTCGCACTTAAAAGCTGCATGAATGTCTGCCAGGTCAGTCATTTCAAGTCAACTCCTATCAAAGCTCTGTCCAAAAAAACTCATGCATCTGTGTAACAGCATGCTGGAAATAGCTGAATCCTCCTGTTTTCTCCATGAATACATTACCATTGATAATTTTTTCATTACTTGACAGCATATCCGAGCAGCGAGGGAGTAAACTAGATTCCAGCACTGACTCAAAAGATAAAGTTTTCACACTTGGATGATTTGGCTGAGTTGTACTTCTCAGCACAGTGACTCTGATGAGTCCTGTGGTGTCTGTTTTTCTCCTCCTCCCTGTCCCTTAATTACACTTCTATGAGAGACTGAGGAAAGTGAGGACAGCAAGGGTGTGGTTGAAACGGAAAGCCATCAGCGAAGCTTGACTTGTTAGATGCACGACGTGAAGAACGGCAACATCTCATAAAGGAGTAAATTTCTCTTCACCGTTGACTGAAAATCTTATAACTCAGTTATAACTAAGTTTTTTTGTTTTTCTGTTACTCCACTTTTGACGGATTTCTTGCTCCCACGGGTTGAGAAGGTTGTGCAACCCTGGGGCCTGTGAATACTTCACTAAACACTGGATAAACTGAAAAATGCATGGGCGTTTTAAACAATCAAGGCTGTCATCCGTCCCCATTTGTTTCTTCTTTGTTCCTTTTTTAAAAGTTGACATTTGAAAGACAGCAGCATATTAAACAAAACACATGACTCTCATTTTTAATCATGCTAGCTTTCACTCTTCAGATACTTTCTTTTATTTTGCTTGTAAAGAGAGCAAACCATGAACTTGAACTGTTTCCAGAGGAGCGATGTATTCTTTTGGGTCCCTTTAGACTTTTGCCCCACTCTCCAAACCACCCCCCTCCCGCTCCCTCGTGCCTCTAATCTCCCTGAAAAATTAATCATCTGTCACATCGCCTCAGTGCTCAGCAGCACACCGATGCGTAGCAGTGGCAGTTCAAGAAATAACTCCCCTCCAAGCCTTTTAAACAGGGCTTTGGATGCAGCTTTGGCCAACAAACTTGGCCGGTGAACACACGGAGCCATCTTGATGTGCCTCAGCCTTTTTGGTTGTATCCAGTGGGGACACTTGAGACCCGGTTTCCTTTTCACTGTGACAGCAGTTAATGGGACAATGCGGCTACTCTTTTCCTCCCCTACCCCAAACAAAGTAACACAGAGGCTCTCTGTGCTGTATCAGAGACTTAGTTCATCCTCTTCCTTCCTACCGTCAACCAAACAACACAGAGAGGGGAACATGCCACTTACTGTAAAGAGAAAAAGCGTTACCCTACAAACACTTTCTATACCCAAAAGCCAAATAACTGACCATCAAATGTTTTAAATGCTGGATTATTTTTTTTTAATGTAAAATAAATGAAGTCATTTGATTTGATCTTTATTATGTATTGTTCTACTTATATGAAAGACGGTTTTCGGACATCTTCCCACAATGTCGGGTATGTAATGGAGCACTTTGTGAACTTTGTTGCTTTGCAAATGAGGGTTTATTACCACACAGCATACACCCCTTTTTACTCCTTCCCTCTTTCTTTATCAGCTTCGTGTAATTTGAATCCGGTCTGCACTCGGGCACCTCCTCCGAGACAGCTCACATTTCCTTTGATTCACAGCGAGGTCCCACAGGGAGTAAACAACTGCACAGTTTACAGCCAGTATACGGCATCCACTGGCTTAATTCAACTCATTAAAGTAGTTGCAGTGAATCAACTGACAGATCTGGGGCCATTATCCATTCTGCTGCTTATTTTATTCATTGGCATGCTGACTGTGGTTGACTGTGTTGTTGGGACTTTTTCCAAATCAGGCAAGGAAGGGGGAGCACACTGCGCTCTATCTGCCACGTTTAGACAAAATTCAGTTTGTGTGTTGCTCAAGTGCTTACCAGCAGTATCTCATTGTCTGTTCTTTCTCTGTGGGCTCTTGGCATGGCGGCGTTGCTATGGTCTGGATTTTATCAACTGCCTGTTACAGTCAATTGACAAACTCTGAAAAGAGTGAACGCTTTTAGCAAAATATGAACTTCAAGCGGCATTCTTTCTGAACTTTGCACATGACGTGATACAACCTAGAGTAGTTTGTCACCGCAGTTTTGCATTTTGGAGGAACAGTTGTGAAAACACGGCTTCTCCTAATAAACTTCCCCTCTCTCGCCGGACAGCCCGACAGTGTTCGTGAGTCAGATAATGTTGACCACCACTTCCTGTCACCAACCACAATAAATCCATTAGCCGTGCACCACTTCACATCCCTTATTGATTTATAACATAACAGCTATCCAGTTAGCCCCTGCTGCCTCCATTACAGCGCCATTATGCCTACTGTGGGACATGTGGGGGTTGAGGGGTGTGCGGTTTGGGGCGACCAGGAATGTCAGTGGGTGGTGTTAAACTGTATCCCATTGGGAGAACTGAACCCCCAACTCTGTGGAGAAGAGATGCAGGGAGAACAGTGTCATCTGCAGCCTGTCTGCTCCGGAGGCTCAGCTGGATGCACTGGCCATTTAATGTGTCAGGAGGATTGGGCCATGTGAGTGCAGGGTGTTAAAGAAACAGTTTATTGTAAGAGGAGTGTGCGTGTTGCATGTCAGGGGACATATATGTGACCGGCTGCGTGCGTGTATGTGTGACTTAAATATGTGAAATAGTTGATCTGTACAGATGGTGCAGGGAGGTTTACAGATGAGGGGTAACATAATCTGCTTTATTTGCATGTCAGGCTAAACATGATATCAGCAAGTCTGTTAGAAATCACAGATTAAGTTTGTATAACAAAGGAGGGGGCAGTTAATATACAAATTGTTTTTTGTGTTTAAATTGAATTAAAGGAATACGTTGACATTTTTCTTGCTGAGTGTTGGATATCAAGATCGATACTTTTATATCTGTATGATAAATTTGAGGCCAGGAGCTTAGCTTAGTGTAATGTGCAGGACTAGTTTTTACTCTTTTGTTGTTGTGTGGATTAAACAAACAAGATATAACATGGTAATTATCAGCTTCAGAGGTGCTGATAGCTGTGTTTTGTTATCTTTCAATAGAGCCATGCTAGGCTTTTCCACCTGTTTCCAGTCAATATGCAAAGCTAAGCTAACTAGCTGCTCACTCTACCTTCATATTTAACTGACAGACACGAGAGTGGTATCAATCTTCTCATCTAACTCTTGGCAAATAGGGGTGTTTTTCTCAAACTGTGCCGTCGCACTAACTTTGGCAGTTAAACTTTCTCGAGCAGCCATTTAAAAACCGTGCAGAGCCCCTGTCACATGTTATTTACACGGCCGCCTGCCAAACAGGCATGAGGCTAAACAACAAATCACTGTAATATATGTTAGGGGCCACTCTGGAATATGACCAGAGTACATCTCCAGCCTCCTGGACCTTTTCCCTGACCTGATTCATTCCTGCTGCGACACAAAGAGGAGCATGCTGGAATATATATATATCTGTCCTGAGTTTATGACGGCATAACATCTTAATTATTGGGAGGATTTACCAAGAAGAAACAAGTGTCAAATCTACTGTTTAGCCCCTCTAGTCATTTAGGTGTATTCAGCCTCACCCAATTCACTCATACACACTGCACACTGCCTGCCACACCCTTGTTGAGAGCCAGTCACTGCTGGGGTGACACTCCCTGTCTGACAAGCCTGTGGGGGGGGCGCAGTGAACCTGTTCTCATAATTGAGATCAGACTTACTCATCGATGGTCACAGTAGCATTGTGCTCAGTGTCTGTTAGTCAGTATCTGTGAGTCAGTGGGGTAAGTTTAGACGAGTTTAGTCTTGGAAGAGTATTTTTTTTTTTTTTTTCAGAACATGATTTACGCGGGGACACACAGGACAGGCTGAATATACTGTGTTAGTGTGGAATGTCACACCAGGTTTTCAGCATTGGGCGCTCAACAGTATCCATCTCTGCTATTCTGTTGCAACTCACTCACTGGCAGCTTTTACTGATCCACATTCCTGGTTTAACTGTGCAGGGTGAAAAAAAAGAAGTCTCTTGCTTAACAAGATAGGGGGAGGTGATGGGTGTGTTTTTTTTTCCTGAGTAAAAAACTGTGGCTTCCATGTTGCTATATGTGGGTGGATGGCGTTGTAATGATGATAGAGCAAGGTACAGTGAGAGTGAAAAGATGCATCATTCATTAACTGGAAGAGGACAAAGTCCAGTCCGAGGCGCACTTAACAATGGGGGAGGGATCAGTAGATAAGCCTCGTCACTCGATACTGTTTTACTTTCACCTTTGTTAAGCATAATATAAATATATTCTCTTTTGTTTTTGCTCAACTTTAGTTTTATTTTAAGTCAAATACTTGAATAATTTTCTTGACTTGGACCACAGTCATGAACTGAGGTGGAAGAGGGGGGAAAGAAAACAAATTACGCGTCGACCCAAGAGGCAAAAACGCTTATCAGCAAACAAGCGAGCATAACTTCAGACATCAGATGGGTCAGATGATAAAACCCCCACAGTGCATAGCCTTTCAGTTACCTAGGCGATATGTGGGGCGTGTCGCAGCATTGCAACAGTTGGCTGAACCCGTTGCCTCGCCCAGGAAAACAAAGCCTACACAAACACTGTCCCTGATTTACAGAGAACAGGAACGTTTTGTGTGGACATGTTGTACATGCTGCAGTTCTGCTCAAAACAAAGTCATGGAGGCTTTGTTTGATATCAGTTGTATCTGTCCCTTCACCAGGGGATTAGTGAAATGTTTTTAGTTTGTCTATAATAAATTTCTATCGATTTTATTCCCAGTTAATTCAGTGGATGGCCAGTAGTGGATTGCCATCTTGACAAACAAACCCTCATGATTTCCTGTTTTTTAAAAAAAAAAAAAAGAAAGAAAGAAAAGAAAAGGGCCACACCCTTACTTTGAAAGGTGTAGAAGAGTACAGGGTCATTACCAGCATAGTTTCTGTCTGTGCTTATGAGTCAGTGCGTTATCTCTGTAAGGTAGCATGTAGCTGCAAGCACAGACAGTCCTCTGGGGCCTGGTCCTGCAGGATCTTGTGCCAGACTTAATACAGCTGAAACTTGCTCAGCTGCTGCTCCCTGTGAAAGTGAGAGTCGCAACGTATTGGCACATGTTGAGACCTTATGAGAACATCAGGCTCAGGTGAGCGTATTGAACATCGACAGCAATGAACACATAAAGGCCTTGAAGAACTTGCAAGCAAGTTTGTAGTCCATTAAAGGGCCACAGAGAGAAAACTCAGGACAGACACAAACTAATGAGGAACATGCAGGGAACACATTTTGCTGGTGCACGCACTATTGTTAGTTTCTTCTTCATGCAAACTTTAATGGAAAACACCCCCCTCCCTCCTGCAGAAGCTACAAAGATGCAAACACAACTGCGTGCCAGTTGATGCCACAATAGTAGGATGCCTGGCAGAGGAAAAAGTGGGCAGGCTTGTGTAAAGGGAGTGAAACGCAACTCGACACATCCTTATGCAAAGCCAGAGGGCAAAGACACGAGGGAGTGGTGCTGTTGCTAAACACCACGAACAGCTCCAGTGAAAGGCAGCGAGACAAAGCAGTTCATCTTCGTACAAATTCCTTTCCTCCAAACCCTCAAATCAACTGTGATTACAGTACTCGCCACACTGTTAAGTTGTGCTCGTATGAATATGCTCCCTGAAGTTGTCTGCCAGCAGCGGTAAAGGTGAAAACTGATGGGTTTATAGCTCAGTTTGTGCCAACTCAGCAGCTTGACTTTGTAGCTTTTAGTCTCGACTTGTTTTATTAGTCGTAAAGATGGGAGATAAGAATACAAAGGTGATATTTTCCCCTGTGCCTTGTCTGTCGAAGGCTTTGCTGTGTGTAGATCCCCCCTCTGTTACCTTCAGTGCATCTGCAGAAATCAGTGAACACACTCTTACATGTGTGGCACACACACACACACACACACACAGAAAATCACATTGCACCCCTGCATTGCGCTCAGCGGAGAATCCTGTCAGTAACAGTCAAACATCTGAAAACACTTGTAACACAACACAGTGAATGCATTGTACTCTATCGGCCATATGTCACACGCAGCGGCAGGCAGCTATTATGAATGCATGATTTTTTTTTTTTTTTTTGTCTGTCATGAAGAGGATTTCTGTGGTGGGTGGATGACATACAGGCTGCAGAAACATAGAAAGTGAAAACATCCATGATCTGATAGAGAGAGGTTATTCTGGGTCTGCGGAGCCGCAGCACACGGAAGTCTGAAAGAATGGTCAGTGTTTTAGTCTTTATTTTTAATGTTCCAGAATATAAAGTTAAAAAAAGAAACATCCTATTTATTTAGATCGTTTCACAAATAATTTAATATTTCAGACATTTTGTCCTGACAGAAAGTAAATGCTTTTGCTTTATCTTCTTAAACAATAAAGCACATGGAAATGTAAGCACAGTCAACCGGTAAGAATTTTTTGATTCTCTGTGAGGGGAGTAAGATGTCTATGAATGATAGATGTGATGAGATAATATAGTGACGATGATCTTTATTAGGAAAATGAGATTACGCAGGAGGTGTTTGCTAGACTTGCACCAACAAGTCTGTGGCAGATACGCAATCTGAAAAAAACCCCACTACTCAAGACGTCAGCTTAGTCAGTGACTACAAAATGAGGATAAGTGAGTGCTAAAGATGGTGTGTATTATTATTTAAAATGAGACAGAAAAAGTTGAAGGTTGCAGCTGTTTTCCTTAAGGTTTAAATTCGTGTGTAATGAGTATACTTGCGATACAGTGTGCGCACACACACTCGCTCAGCCAAAGGAGTCGAAACCTGACGAGCAGGTTCCTGTTTGCCATGCGTCAGCAGCAGGCTGCTCCCACGGCTGCATGGGCGGAGGCCCGGGGTGAAAGGTCTCTTGAAGTGGCTAGCATTCCTGACTTACAGCTGTCTCTCAGTCCATTTCTCTCTCACTATCCCATGAGCCTCTGCTGCCGCTCTCTGTTGTCATTTTCAGGTCAGGGTGCACGGCAGGGAGGGTCATTTTGTGAACTGTTGTACTCGGATGGCATATAAAAACTGACTGACGTTTTTTTGTAAGGGAGCAGAGGCCTCGCTGGGATATTTATGAATTCATGACATGTACTGAAGTTTGGCATCATTGTTATAGCAGAAGAAATGTTTGACTGAATCTTGAATATTTGTGTTTTTTAGGTTTGTCCATCATTGTTTTGATAGCGGGAGACAAAGATGGCAATGCAAAGTAAGTGATTCACAGTTCAGCTCTTTTTTTTTTTTTTTTTAAAAAAAGATTTTTATGTATCTTACTGCCATGTTTTATTTTTTCTCCTCCTACATTTCTGCAAACTTCTTTAATAATATTGTGTTTTTATGTTGTTTTACATTTAGTTTGTGCATGTTCGTTTTCATTTCTATCACTTCATTTTAAGGATACTGTTGTGAGCATGACCTTTCCTACTTCCAACTATTGTTTTCATGTATTCATATCGAGGTCATTTCCTTAATTCAAAGCATAATGAAAGGTCACGTCCGTAAAATAGTTCCCTTGCGTGGTATAGTTCACTTAGGAGGAAAATATCCTGAGTTCACATTTAGCAAACTTAATTTACTAATACATGACTTGGGTCCAACACCTTTTACAATCCACAATGCTTCTCTTTGTGTTTGACAGTGGGTGAGCCTGATAGTGGGGTGTTGAAGGTGGAACAGTGGCAGGACACGATGTATGGCTTAGACTCGGGTATCCAGTCTGGAGCCACCACAGTAGTCAGAGACGACGACGAATACACCACATCCAAACACTACACCGTGACCACCACTACTGTCACAAGGGAAGAGCCTGGTAAGACAACAAGGAAGGGCCAAACCAGCCAATATGCACACACCATAACTTTTTCTTAATTACGATTGATGACATCATCTCACTTCTCGATAGACTTGGAAGCCCTATGCACTACCAGAGCCCAGCGGGTGCGGGCTGCAATGTTCCCAGAGACTCTGGAGCCAGGCACCACCATCCTGTCGACTCAGATAGACCAGTCCCAGATGACTAATGTCCAGAAGCTGGCCGAGCCCTCCCAGATGCTCAAGACAGCCATCATCCATCTGATCAACTACCAGGATGACGCAGAGCTGGCCACACGTGCCGTGCCTGAGCTCACCAAACTGCTTAACGATGAAGACCAGGTCAGATTTGATGTTATTGTTTATCATACAGGGTCTGAGAAAATTATATTGAGTTAAATTTATTACTATTACACTATAATAGATTATGTGAGGGGAAAAAACACTACTTGCTGGTTTCAGCTTCTCAAATTTGCTCCTTTTCTTTGTTTTGTAAACAGAATATTTTGAAATAGTTTGAAACTTGAATATTCAAGTGTTTGTATAATTTTAGTAAAACTCAACTCGTCCTCTCCCCTTTCGTTTGTCATCAGGTGGTGGTCAGCAAGGCAGCACAGATTGTCAACCAGCTTACACGCAAGGAGGCATCGCGGCGTGCCCTGATGCAGTCCCCTCAGATGGTGGCTGCCGTGGTGCGGGCCATGCAGAACACAAGCGACATGGAGACTGCACGGGCCACCGCCAGCATCCTTCACAACCTGTCCCACCAGAGGGAGGGCCTGCTCTCCATCTTCAAGTCTGGAGGCATTCCTGCTTTGGTCCGCATGCTCAGGTACCTGAGAGGATGGGAGATCTTTGATTAAGGAGGATATTTGACTTCAGTTACTTATGATGTTGCTGTTGTCTTAGTTTTTCCATGTATGTTTGGAAAATATACTCCTTCTTATAATGTGGGTATAAAAGGGAAAATCCACCTTTTAAAAACACTTAAATAGTTTTAGGAAACCTTTCTTGCATTACATTTTTGTTCCTGCTACATCAATTGTCACTCATCTTCCCCCACCTGTTCCTCTCCTTCAGCTCTCCCATGGAGTCTGTCCTCTTCTACGCCATCACCACGCTCCACAACCTGCTGCTGCACCAGGAAGGAGCCAAGATGGCCGTTCGCCTGGCTGATGGTCTGCAGAGGATGGTTCCCCTGCTGAATAAGAGCAATCCCAAGTTCCTGGCTATCACCACAGACTGTCTGCAGCTGCTGTCCTATGGCAACCAGGAGAGCAAGGTGTGTGTTTGGTGTTTTGGTATATTTGTCAGTGCGGTCCTAGCCAAGTAATTTGAGACTGTTCGTGTTGTCAGGCTTGTGTGTGCATGTTTTGTTTTGGGTGTGTCATGTGAACAAAGCTGTTCAGGTGCTGGCACAGTGGGGGTATGGGTGTGTGTGTTGTTTTTTTCGAGAGTAGTAAAATAATTAAGATTAACTGCTGTTTATCTGTGTGGACAGGTCAGAGCTTTATAAGAGCTGTGCATGTTAAAGAATACAAGTTCTTTTAACTCCATCTGCACTTTGTTTACCAGCTCATACTCACACAGCCTCTCTCTTTCTTCTCTCACAGCTCATCATCCTTGCCAACAGGGGTCCTGAGGGTCTAGTTCACATCATGAAAAGCTACAATTATGAGAAGCTGCTGTGGACCACAAGCCGTGTCCTCAAAGTTCTCTCTGTGTGCCCCAGTAACAAACCCGCCATTGTAGAGGCTGGTATGTAATATGCGTTTTCTGTGCAAGCACACACCTGTCTCTGTGCATGTGTGTGTGTGTACAAAGTAGTCCTACAGGTGTGTCAACTTTTTGTTACCCGAACTGTGGATACTGGCTTCATGTCAACCACATAGCTTCGCGACAGCACAGTTTATGAGATGCTGCTGAGAGCCTAGTGATCTAACTTGTCTGTTCCCTGCAGGTGGGATGCAGGCTCTGGGTAAACACCTCACAGGCTCCAGTCAGCGCCTGATGCAGAACTGCCTGTGGACACTCAGAAACCTGTCTGATGCCGCCACCAAGGAGGTCAGTGTCAACAGAATCAGTTTTTAATTTCTCATAATTTGACACGAGGAGGAACTGATCTGAAATGTTCTCTTCCTGTTTCCAGGAGGGTATGGACAGCCTGCTGCAGGTGCTGGTTGGCCTGCTTAGTTCAGACGATCTCAACATGCTTACTTGCGCCACTGGCATCCTGTCAAACCTCACATGCAACAATGCCCACAATAAAACTCTGGTCACCCAGAGCAACGGCGTGGAGTCGCTGATCCACGCCATATTGCGTGCCGGCGAGAAGGAGGATGTGACCGAACCTGCCGTTTGCGCTCTGCGCCACCTGACTTCACGCCACCAACAGGCTGAGATGGCACAGCACGCTGTGAGGAAACACTACGGCATCCCCGCCATCGTCAAGCTGCTCAACCAACAATACTACTGGCCTGTCATCAAGGTAGAGAAGCAGAGGGAGGGAAGGGGGAATTTTGTTTGAGCCCATAAGTTATTTTAGGTAGGAGAAATATGTTTTTTTCCTTCTAAAGTGGTGTAAAAGTAAGTCAATAAGTTAAGGACTATGAAACAAACAATTAGGAGTGAATGGATTTGTTCCAAAGAGAAAGGCTGGAGGAAAAAGGGGGGGAACTAGACAGATGGACAGAGGGGATGGCAGATCCGGCAGAAGGCCAGAGTCCAGATCAGCCTGAAAGAGCATGAACTGCACATGACAGCAGGAACAGTATGTTTAACAAGAGCAGGCTTCCAGGGGGAAAAAAAAACTTTGTATTTCTAATGGAGAAGCTTGGAGTTGTTTATCAGCCTAGTTTTACTTAATGACCAGTTACAGTAAACAGTATCATGACTGTATCTTTGCCTCTCCTCTGCGCCTGAAGGCTGTGGTTGGACTGGTCCGCAACCTGGCCCTGTGCCCAGAGAACCAGGCCCCTCTGAGGGACGCTGGAGTGATCCCCCGCCTGGTCAACCTGCTGCTCAAAGCCCACCAGGATGCCCAGAAACATGGTTCATCTGCCCAGCAGACATACCAGGTACAACAGTGGACCAGTTTGTGGGGTGCAAGATAAACTGTGTGTGTTTTTAATGGAATTTTGATATTATTAGTTGTGAATTATTTATGAATTGCTGCTCTGCAGGATGGAGTGAGGATGGAGGAGATTGTAGAGGGCTGCACAGGAGCTCTGCACATCCTGGCCAGAGATCCCATCAACAGAACAGAGATCGCCAACCTGCAGACCATTCCTCTGTTTGTTCAGGTAACGGAAGAAACTGATTCTCTCACACTTCCTTGCCATGATGAGTAACTTCCTTATGTTTATTGTTTTAGGTGTTTGGTTGTTTTGTTTTTTGTTTTTTTTACTCATTATCTTCCTTCCCCTCTCCAGCTCCTCTACTCTCCAGTGGACAATGTGAAGCGTGTGGCGGCGGGCGTTCTGTGTGAGCTGGCCCTGGACAAACAGTCAGCCGAGAGCATCGACAGCGAGGGAGCATCTGCTCCACTGATGGAGCTGCTGCACTCCAACAACGAGGGCATTGGTAGGACACCAAGATAATGCACTGTGATTAGCTTACTGTAATGTAGCGTTTAGTCATAGGTGGAACGCAACACAGTCAATTTGCTCAAGTGCCGTACTTACTGTAAGTGCAGTTTCCAGGTACTCCAGGTGCTTTTTCAAAAGGGTGTATGCTGTATTGCTGCCTACATTTAAAGAATTCAATACAGTCATGAAATAGGGTGCAATGTTAGTGAGTATTCTGCCTATACTGTATAGGTAATTTGACAGCATACATTATTCAGATAATTAGTACAAGTGAATACATTGATAATTTAAGAGGAAACAGATATCACTTTACATTTGGAGCCATTTACAGCCAATAAGTAGTAAACATGCAGCATTAAGAATTTAGACATGGCAACTTTAACTACTATTTTAAGGGTATACCATACTATTTTACGGTATTTTATTATTTCTTTTACTGCACATTTAATGTCACTAATGTATTATTCTGTTGTATTGTTAGTTTACTGCCAAGAGTTAGTCTGGATGAGCGTGCCAAAAGTTGGTTAGCTTAGCTTTATTCACACAAACCTTTGTAGAGATAAAAACAAACTAGATATATTAATTAGTTCGCGTCAGAGGTACCGGTACATGTATTTTGTTAGCTTTGAAAACAGTCAGCCTAGCTGTTTCCCCCTGTTTGCGGTCTTTATGCTAAGCTAAGCTAATTAGCTGTTGGCTCCAGTTTCATTCACAAACCGTACCGTACAAAAATATTTGATGTTTTCTCCGCAAGAAAGTGAATACACATATTTCCCAAGTATCAAACTGCTCCTTCAAGTACAGACAATATGTGTTTCAGGTGGTTATTTTTCACATTAAGGGAAATGTCCAAAATGACTTTGTGTATTTTCTAGATAACAATAGATATTGATTAATATTGATAATAGACTGATGAACTAAGAGGCGATTTATCATTAAAGGTTAATGCTCAAAAACTTAGAAGATCATTAGGACTGTGTGGGTATGGTCAGATCAGCTGACAACAGGCAGGCAAGCAAATGATTGAAACTTTAAAGCTACATATATATACTACTATAGCTACATATCACATCAGGCACACAAGAAGTATATGATACAAGCTCATATATTCAAAAATGTATAAAATAAATATAGCTGATATTAAGCTATAGTATATTTACATTTGTATTATTATTACGGTGTCAGGGGTTATTGAACATTGCTGAATGTGTCCTGTTTCTTTTCCTCCTCAGCTACTTACGCTGCAGCCGTGCTCTTCCGCATCTCTGAGGATAAGACCTCAGATTACAAGAAGCGAGTCTCTGTGGAGCTCACACACTCTCTGTTCAAACACGACGCCGCTGCCTGGGAGATGGTGAGTGTTTGGTGCCCTCCACTGCCAAGACATGACAACTGAGCATTTCTTTCTAACTCTTTGGGCTTAGATCCTACTCATCTTGGCACTTTTTATTTATTTTGAGAAGCAATTGTTTTTTAAGAAATTATGGTATTAATTATTAATTATTAATTATGGTATTTTAAAATAATACTATTAATAAGCTTTCTATAAAAAAGTGACTTTATTTGACCTTTGCCCTCTCATGACCTCCCTGCAGGCCCACAACACCATCCCCATGGATGCATACCAACCAGATGGTGAGTATGTTATGGCTGAAATGTGTACATGCAGCACATTCCTCTGCACCGGGTCACTCCACCACAGGGACTGACCGCAGTGTTAAAATGCTGTAATCTGCTAACAGGTTGCCTCCCCCGCTGCACTTTACAGAATCCATTTAACACTGTCATCTGGTAGCAAAAGAAATATTTTTCTAGTTAAACAAGTACTCTGAAACAAGACAATCTGGACTCTTCCCCGCCCTTTCCTACAGTGAATTCTTCTCATTCACTTCAGCCTTTTTTTTTTGTTTTATTCTTGAGTGTCTCTCTTTTGGATGCATTACCACCTATTCCTCATTCCTCCCTCAAGTCTAACAGGTTTTTGTCACAATCAATCTCCTTCCCGGGGTTTCTTTATCTGTGTTTGAATCTTTCTCTAATTTCCTGTCCTTTCCTGCTCTTGACTTTTCTCCTTGTATGGCCTTGGTATTTTCTGTCTCCTCTCAGAGCAGAGAAAGCTTCTCCTCTCACTATGATCGCTGCAGTCCAAAAATGTGCCTAAAATGTTAAATGGTTTCCACTACCTTGTACAATTTCCTTTACTGCTGTTGCCACTGTCATGGCAGCAGCACCAAATAAACCAAATAAAAGGGAGGTTAAATGGCATGCTGTATGTTGGTGTGTAATGAATAAAAAAATAAAAACAAATGTCATCTCTTGCAGAGCTGGATGCTAATATGGGGTTCGGAGGTCCACAGTACATGGCTGGGTACGGTATGTCTGACGTGCCCATGGACACCATGGAGAGAGCTATGATGGCAGACGAATACCAAGGAAGCATGGCTCATGAAAGATTCGAACCATACTGACCTAAAGGTAAAGCTCAATCAAGACATTTTGGTTTCTCTATAATGTGAAATAATACAGAAATATACTGTAGTTCTTAAGTTCTCTGGGTTTTCTTTCAAGATACTGCCCCAAGGTTTTATGAACTTGTTTATTTTTATTATTATTTGTAAGGAAATATTAGAATATTATTAACCAAAACATTTGTTTCTAGATTTTTGTCACTTTTTATTGTGATGGTAATAAATAATATTTCTGAGCTTTAAAGTGGTTGGTATCATTAGTGATATTGAAAACATGAGAATGTTCAGACCTGTTATTTCACAGTGAATTTACGTCTACACATTTATGGACAAATCTAAAAGAAATCACTGGCTACATTTGACTTTAAAAGGAAGCCAAGATCTTTTCCAGTTATAATATTTGTTTTGTCTTTTCTATGATCTGGAATGCTTCTTCAGTCAAAACACAAGAGACCGTAGTCACAGAAAAACATAAATCTATGTAAAAAAAAAAACAGTTCTCATCACTAATAGTAAGAAGCTCGATTAAGGCTTTAAGGTATTTTATAGTCGTGTTTCTTTTCTACAGCACAACTTTCATATAAATGACTTCTCTGTGGAAGAGCTGTGCTTGAAGTTGAAGTTGTTTTTCTCATCATGCCTTTTTCCTCTTCTTCTAGACCCCGAGCAGAAATAAAGGTGGACAAAGGAAGGCGAGAAGCTGATATGGGACGTAATAGGACAAAGAAGAGAATATAGTTGGCAGTAGAGATTGTGCCCTCTGCTCTCAGCTTGATGTAATATATGCAATTATCACTGAGTACGGGACTCTAATATCTGATCATCTTAACAGGGCTCAACTTTGTTTTATAGCATAATTTTGCTGATTATAATTCTGACAGTGACGACGCTTGTAGCTTTCTGTTAGAGAACCTTTTAAAAAATGCGTGTGTGCATGTGAGAGTGCGTGTGTGCGCGTGTGTGCGAATGTGTTTGTGCGAATTTGTTTATGCTTTTGGGTGGGTATTCTATGCCAAAGAGATTTTATTTTGTGACGATAATCATGTAGCTTCCTTTTCTTTTCTTTTTCTTTTTTTTTGTAAGAAAACAAAGAGGATAATAGTTGAAAACACTGCCAGAGGTGGCTCTCCGTGCACGGTGCACCTGCTCACCGCTCTGTTTCTTTCTTAACGCCTTTGTAACAGACACTGCTGTCTATGCTGTAGTTTTGACACTATATACTGTCAACTTTCTCCCGCTGGGACTCAACAGTTAAGAGTCGGCAGCACTAATTCAGTAGGAGCGAACAAACGAGGAGATGTGGAGGTCTGTGACGGACCTTTGAGAGAGCAGTGTAGGGCTGTCCTGCCCACTCCTCTATTTCTTATGTAATCATCTGACAAGTGGATGACTTTTTTTCTGGAGTGTAGATGTTTGTTTTTTAGGAATAGTTTCTCATCTTTTATAAGTTATTCACTGGGAAAGGTTCACATTATCCGGCATTATCAGACTATTAACAAAGATGTCTTTCCTTTCATGACTTTTAAATAAAAGATGAACAACAACAAAAACAGTGAGGTTTGTTAGAAATGTGTTCCAACAGACAGACTCATTCATGAGTGATGATGTAGTCACGGACAGCCCTACAGCTGGAGTAAACTACTGACAGGGAAATTTGTCTTTCTACTTAATAAGAGTTTTTACTGAAATTTTGTTTAATAAAAATAAAGGATATATTAAACATACTATGGCGTCTGTGTTTATTGAGTTTCTTGAAAACCTGTTTTGCAGTGCATTGTAATAATTCTGGAAGCTGTATTTACACCCACAGTGAAATAATAATGTTTGGGATCTGTCCCATAATAAGAACTGCTGTCCATTGATCTGCTTACCATCCTCACCATAATTAATTATTCATCAGGTTCATTCTGTAAACTCAATGATGCACAGTACAGTAACTACAGCACTACATTTTACGCCATAAGAAAACATTTCACTTGTTTAAAATATGTGTTTCATTTAGAGTAAAAGAAGTGATGAAAACATAGAATAATATTACAGCTTACATCTCATAGATGGTGCATTCAGGTTCATATTCCGTCCATCAGACCTTTTTCTCTCTGCTCCTCCATCCTTTCATTGTCCTGTTTAATTAGTGTTTGTCTCTTACATACAAAGTTGTACAATGTTTTTGTGTCGTTGTTTGTGACTCTATCAATCTGTTTTGTTTTCAATTTTAACATCTGCCCTGTATTTTTCCTCTTTCTGCTCCGTTTAAAAGTCAAAATAATTTATTTTTTCTCTCTAATAGAAGCCAAAGCTCAGCTCAGAGCAGCTGGAAATTTTCCTTTGTCTCCCTTCTTTTGAGTGCTTGGAGATTTCCATATTTATCCTTCAAATTATTTATTTATATTTTTGTAGCAACCCAAATGACAAGAATTAGTATCAGCTAGTTACCTACTGAAGTAGAATCATCACAGTGAAGTGCAAGATGAAGATGGGTAAAATGAAAGCAAGAAGAAACGGGTATGGCAGCTTTGACTCTGCATTTTTTCCTTATTACATACTGAGAAAATATATTTTCCTGCACCACAAAAGCCCTGCATGTCCATTATGATCAGCAACATCTGTAAAATGGCAAATATGATCCTGTGGCTGTAAAATCTGCAACTAGAAGAAGTCAAAGTTAATACTTTTTAAACAATTATGCACTTTTGCATAGGTACTGTGTTCTTTTATTCATCATCATCATCATCATCGTCATCATCATTTTACCATATCCATATAGAAAATATATTAACACTTTAAATTTCATGGCCAGTCAAAACAGACACATCATGCAGACACAATATACAATATTACCATAAATGTGAGTGAAGGACAGAGATTTGATAACATGTTGCTAAGATTATTGCTTCATTTCAAACTTCATCCCTTTATTTATTGTAGTATAACTGTGAGTACTGAAAGTGTGTGTTATATTTATGAGCACAAGTCAGCTACTTCCATGTGTCTGCACATTCATTCATGCAAGAGAGAAAGTACGATAATATTTTGGATGAGCAAAGAGGCCACGGCAGTTACCTGTTTTTGATCCCTCTCTTTTTATCAGAGCTAACTGCCACTGAGCGGCTTCTCTGCAGCATTAAATATGCTCTAACTGGTCTGCACAGCTCATTTGGTCTTGATCTTAAACCACCAGAATCCAACTTTTAATGCCTTATCGAAATACTTTTATTGAAATGAAACATTTCACAAGGGTTCACGGGGTTCAGGGGTAGATATCCTCATGTTCATTACACCCTGCACCAGTTTGTTTACGTCCAAGAGACACTGTCCACTCTGGCTGGAGGCTGAAGATCTGTAGATGGGCAAATCTCATGTCTGTGTCCACCAGAGCCTTAGATCACATTGTCAAACATGTGCATGGACTGCATGATGTTTTCGTCCTGGAGGGAGAAACGAGGCGTCAAAGTTAAATCACTGGGAAAGCTGCTGATGGAGATAGAGAAACATTTTGTCAGTGTAGACATTAAATCCATAAATGATGCAGAAGACCTTTTGGCATGTCTCCAAGAACTCCTCAATGGTGACCACTCCGTCGTTGTTCTTGTCCATTTTCTGAAGAAATGCAACATACAAGCACAGGTGTTTCAAAGGGTAACTTAAAGGTCATGGCCAGGCCATGTGCAATAGATACAAACAAATCAGGGATCTAATCCATAGTATAAAGTATCCATCAGTATAAAATGTGGACCTCATATTCATGACGTCACACCTCACAGCAAATCTAATTAACGGCAAAGAGGAAGGCTAAATGACACCTGAGTGCTAAAACAGGCCACCTGTAACGGCACCCACCTGTCAATTAGCCTTTATATAATTTGAATGGATGAGTTGTATAAAAATTCAGACTAAGTGTAGTTATCGTGAATGGGGAAATTAGCTGTAGACACCAGAACTGTTTTTTGTACCAGGCTGTAAACAGGTTTATTTCTTATACATTTTAATATGGGGACTTGTTCTGTAGAAGCATCAAGTGGCTTTACTTCACAGCCAGAGGCTGCTGCTTGATCTAATAATAAAAACATTACTCTATAGCGCCCTGTGTGGACAAAAACGCCACAATTTACTCTTATAATAATACACGCAGAATGAAACAAAGTGATACAGAGCATTCAGACTTCAGACTTAAAACTGGACAGAACACTTACGGTACACACAAACTGAGAATGCAACTTAAAAACAAATTCACTTTGAGTTCAGCGTCGGAAGATATGTATTGATTTGATGATTTATGTTAAATTTATGATTTACCTGGAAGAAGTTTTCAACATGGTCCTTGGGAGCACTATCCTTTATGTTGGGGTATGTATACTTCCCCATCATGTCATAGATGGAGTGCATAATGTCCGTCATCTCCTGGACAGACAAAGGGGAGAAAAAGAAACAAGTGAAACAACACCATCGCCAAGAGCTACCAACACACACAGAGAGAGAGAGAGAGAGAGAGAGAGAGAGAGAGAGAGAGAGAGAGAGAGAGAGAGAGAGAGAGAGAGAGAATGGTTTAAGTACCTCTCGGGTGATGCAGCCATCTTTGTTAAGATCATACAGATTAAAGGCCCAGTTGAGTTTATCAGTGACGGAGCCTCTCAAGATGATGGACAGACTTATAACAAAGTCCTACATCAAGACAAAGAAAGCCAAGCAATGACTGAGATCAGAAAGCGTGTATGTGTGCACGTGCTTGGTCAGTAAAGCTGATTCAGAACACACATTTATTGCCACATCCAGAGATTTGTGTGATGGTTTGTCACAATCAGTGTACTCATTTTAAAGTTAGGTGTCTCGTGAAGTCACACCAACCATGCCGTCCAAAATCTAATCAGTGCATCCTTCAGTCCAAGTGGACGTTGATGCCAAATATGATGAAGTTCCTGTCAGGCATTCCTGGGATAACACTTTCACAAAAATGGGACGGAAAACCTGAAACATTATGCCTCCGGCCTCACACACACACACAGTTGGCTGGACAGCAGAGAGTGAAAGTTAGGAAAAGTCACCTCAAAGCTGACAGATCCATTATTGTTGGTGTCAAAAGCTTCAAACAGGAAATGTGCATACATACTTGAATCTGTAAGAAAGGTGAATACGAATACAAATATGAGATAAGTGCAGCAAAGCGCAGTATGACATGCAATCAGAGTGTCCTGCAGGGACTGAATAAGACACAGTAAGGTTTTAAGCTTAAAAATGATGTTTAGTGATAATCCTGAAGCCTGTGGTTCATCTAAGTATGTCTGAATAATTTGTGTATACATTTTTATCAACAGTGACACGTGAAAAGTTGGCTACAGATGCAAAGTAGAAAAGAGACACATATATTTAAGTTACAAACATACATTTGAGTCATATATTTGTCTGTAAAAGCCACATTCATAAACTTCTGTGATTAATAAGGCTAACATTTTTGTGGCTTTTTGTGAAATTGTCCCTTATTTGACCACTTCTTCAAAGATTAATGCAGATGTTTTCTCCGACAAGCACATGTAAAGGACCAGCGTAGAGCATTTAGTGTTCTGCTTCACATCGTCTCTTTCCTAGCATGAAGGAGAAACTAGAGTCGTTGCAACATGCATGAAAAATGCTAAAGGTCGTATTTAGAGTCAGTGTTTAGTTTGTCCGTTCTGGGCTACACTAGAAACTTGGCACTTCAACATGGTGGACTCCATGAAGGAGAAACTGCGGCGGCTGTATATATAAAAGGTTCATTCTAAGGTAACACAAACATAATGATTCTTATTATCAGGTGATTATACACCAATGAATTCATAGTTATGCATATTATATTCAGATTCAGACCACCACCGGCACACACCGGACCTTTAACATAGAAAGTATGGACTGAACCACATGAACATATGAACATGCTGAGGATCTGGCCTCACACAAAGCTCCTACTGATTTAGAGAACAGCTCATGTTTGGACTCATTTGGAAAAAATGCTGATAAAATGTTATATAAAGTTTAAAAACACGAGTTAAAGGAAGATGATGTGACAGACCTCCTTGAGGGAAGAACTGGGAGTAGATGCTTTTAAAGGTCTCCTCATTCACCACACCACTGGGACACTCCTGCAGGAATAGGAAAACAAACTAAGCGCTCCCTATTCATACTCTGTCATTTAAAAGAGGAGAAAAACCAAATCACAAATCAAACTTGACTTTGACTGACGTTTTTGAATCCCCGGTAGAGGACCTGCAGCTCTTTCTTGGTGAATCTGGTCTGCTGAACGAGATGGTCGAGCCCCTCCGGTCTGTAACACACCGTCGATAGTTCAGCATCACCGTCTACACTTCCTGCGCGGAGGGATGGAGGGAGAAATTAAATAGTTACTTCCTGAGATAAATACACAGTAGACAGGAAACGCTTCATCCTGAGAGAAAGTGGGGGGAAAATAAAGAAGAGGAAAGGACAGAGAGGCTGATGTGTGAAAGTATCACCGTTAAATGTTTTCAGTGACTAAATAATCTGAGTGACGATGGACTTGTGTGTCCTGACACTTGCTTTGATTAGATGAAGAGCTGGAGCCAGAGCGATAGCAGGGGAGCAGTTTGAGGAACCGCTGCTTTATGGTCTTTTTATTGGGTTTGGATGGTGGATTACCTGGAAACAACCAACCACAGCAAAGATTAGAGGCAGACAGAGCGGCCCACATAGGGAAACATCATGTTAAAGGGATAAAACACTGGCCAAACTACACTCAAATACTTTGAATGACTTTTCCATGCAACTTATTAGTGCGCACAAACGAGTTTGCTGACCTGGCTTTGAACCAGTTTGACCCATCAGATCAAAGCTGTTTGGAGAGCGTCCAGCATGAGAAGGCTGAGTGAAATGAGCTCTGAGATAAAGAGGTCATACTGAGTGTTCACAGAGACACAATGATAGACAGCAATGTGTTTTTTTTGTGTGTGTATTTTATTTATCCAAAGGTCTACAAGATATTTTAAGAGATAGACCTGTCTGCTAATAAATCTTGAATTCATTTATTTAAACTAAATAAAAAAAAACTTTTTTTTTTAATTCAGCAGGTTCAAACTTATAAATACGAGGAGATGACAACAGATTTCTTCTAACATGAAACCTTTGAAAGAGGTTTACAGCTACGCTAGCAGCTCTGTACGGCTGCACTATGAGCTGCTAGCTGCTATGAACATGCTCAGGTGACGGGCGTCTCTGCCCTGCCTGTTTCTGCACCGCGTCACACAACACTAAATATTTCACTTTGGATTTGGGTGACACTGGATTCTCTGATTTTCTCTCTGATGTCTTCTGGCTGCTCTGCATTAACTCTCTGTGATTTACAGAGTTTCCTGATGGACAGTAAAGTACACTGTGGTGAACCGTAGCTGCTGTTAGCTGCTGCCAGTTCAGTGTTTTGCTGTCAGACTAGTAAGCAATATTAGCTGGCTGCTTTTTTTGGACCAGCTGGCTGATCTTTTTGGACCTTTTGTTTTTGCACTTGCTGATGTCACTTGATCTTAGTTTAGTGTGTGTGCATGCTAGCATTTGCTCGTTAGCTAATAACAAAGCAGGCCTACAGCTGACGCTGATGGGAATGTCATCAGCTGTAAGAGTATCTGGTCGTTCTTTGTGATCTCTTTCCAGCTCTTCATTGATGCTATATAGTGTTTAGACAGTACTCCATGGTTTTTATTTATGGCTGCAGCAGTCAGCAAATGAAAATGAGATGAAATGAACTTCTAATGGCAGATCCACCAACACTTCAGTGAGGTTTTAAGCTAAAAAAAGAAAAAAAAAAGAAGAAGAAGAAGAAAAAAGAGTTGATCCACAGACACACACAAAAATATTGTGATGACTCAATATAGACAGCCACCATCTTGGTCCACTGTCCTTTACACACACAATAAGACAGCAGCTACAATAAACTATGTCTGAGTGAGTCCAGAAGCAGCTACAACTACCTATCAACCATAAAGCTGAATGTGGATACCACTTAATAAACATGTATTCAACAGGAACACATCAGGACTCAATTATTATGATCAACGATTACCTAATTAACATGTTCACACTCAATTATTCATCTAACTCTCCACCACTAAATATCATACATTATTCATAACTTCTCACTCTGTGATCTTTAAATAACAATCTCTGCCATTTCATCAGTCAAACAGACGATATCTTTGCAGATATTTCGGTATCAGACAGAATGAGATTATCCTTTTTCAGTTATTTATTTACAGCTCCTCACTCAACAGTACCTGTTGACAGTGTGCCAGTCACCCAGCTGCAGAAGTGTCTGCCCTTCTTCCACAGACCGTGGTGTGTCCCTTTTCTCTGCTCCATGCTGAACGTGGTTGTGGTTCAGCTCTGGCTCTTCTGCAGGGCCTTGGGATCAGCTATCAATCATCTTCAGGGTGCACGATGAGCTTCTTGCCCTGACTGTCAAACCTCTTCTTGATGCCTTTGCGGTCTTTTTATTTTTGTTTGTCCTCTCCCTTAAAAGTTCCCAGCTGATAACTTCAACCAAAGCTGCATGTAGTTGCAGCAGCCGTCTTCATCAAGCCGTTTACTGAACAGGACATTTGAATGTCTTCCCTTTCTCACCTCCTCTTCCTCCTCCTCCCCTTCCTGCAGAAGCACCAGGAGGTTGACACGCCTGCTACAGTAAAACACAAACTTCCCCTTCATCTATCATTCCCGCATCTGTTCTGAAGCTTTGCCTGCTCTGAAATTCTCTTTGTGTCCTGTTTGAGGGTCTAACTTGCTGAAAGCATCTTGTTTTGTAGTCTCTCTCATCCAAAGCCAGACACAGAGCCTTTATATTGATCCAAAACATCCCACAAACAAAGTTATGCAGTGGATCTGAGGACCAATTGTTGATTTATCTTGTTTGATTTCACATTTAACCTGTGGCTCTGCTCCAGTCAGTTGTAAGACGGTTAGTGTGGATGTGTCTCACTCTCTATTATTTATTATATATATAATAAAGATCACAGTGTTACGACCTTTGCCTTGCATTGAATCACCTGAGAAAAAAATGTATCCTGTAAAGATAATGGCATACACACTTAAATTTAGCTGAGTGTATTATTTTGTCAAATATTAAAGGTGCATCACCAGACAGTTATGTGCCCTTCCTGCCACTAGAGGGCAGTGTTGAACTACAGTCAGATTACACTCAGCCTCAGAGAAAAGACAGGAAGGGACAGTATTTCATGTTCCCTCATAATATCTTCCTGTTAACTATGCAGTCGCGTACCTCCATTGTGACCCCGGGCTGGTTTGACTTGTTGGACATCGTTGACCTCTCTCTCTTTGCTCCCAACATTTCCCATTTGTCAGTGAAAGGGATGGAAGACCGCAGCAAAGTGCTGTCCTTTGAGTGGAAACTCTGTGTTGTCTTGAGTTTCAGACACATCTTCTTCTTCTTCTGACAGTTCCTCCTGGTCAAGTTCCTCCTGACTAAAATCTGAAAAGCTGACGCGCGTTTCTGCTATCAAAAGCGTTTACCTCCTTCATGTTCCTCCACGTTTTATCACAAACAGAAAGAAATTCAAATCTGCCGACGGTGTGCATACAACTTGTTAAAATAAGCATGAATTATGAATATAATCTCACCAGTCGATGTCTTTATGTACAATACGTTAATCAAACTATCAAATACAGCAGCTGCACAACTATGGAAAAACAAACAAAGCTTTTCAGGACCTCTCACACACTCTCTCACACACACAGGCAGCGAGGATAACACAAACACTTCAGCTTTTTTGATGCTTTTTTATCTGGAGAGCCATTTTGTTAGAGACTGAGACAACAAAACAACTTCCCTGCTGTTTCCTTTCTTTTCCAGCTGATGCTTTTAGACGTGACAGAGCACATTGATCAGTCACTGAAATACTTTCTAAGGGCGGCAGTTTGATGTGACTCATGCACAGTAATCCCATAAAAAAATGGCAGGAGGTTGTTCTTAGAGATACAATGCATCTTACAAATGTCTTTCTCAGCTAAAGGACTGTTCCATCTGCTTGTACGGGGTGTATAAGAGCAATAACATTAGCTGGACAGAACACAGGCAATATAAAAGATTTTGTTCATGATACAATCGCGGGAAATGCAGCGCATGTCAAACTCTTAAAGCTTTTAATTATCCCACGCCACAAAACGAGCATCAAACGTCTCAAACTGATGAGCAACACTGACTCTGCACTTATTCCAGCAGGTGCTGAGTTCATCCGGCAACCTCTCCTCCGTTCTGGAGACCCTCTGGGCGACTTTGATTGCGTGAATCAATTTCAACAAATGCAGCCCTCTGAGGCAGATCAATACACTCTCCCCCCGCTGTTATTAACACGCTTAAAGACTCTTTTATCCACATCCTTGATCCACTGAGGCAAACAGCTCAAACGGCGGATGGAGAGAAGTGAAAGACTCTAAGAGAAATTCAGAAAAAGAAGGCTGCAAGGTGTTGAAAAATACCTCTTTTGGTAAATTTGTACAAGAAGTTACACTTGCTAAAGTGAACCCCTTCAGCAGATTTAAGACATTAGAGCATAAATGAGTGAATTTCAGTTCATTTTGAGGGCAGACATAATCAGTGAGAATATTTGCTGCCATTTCCAAACCTCAAACTTCAGAAGTGGGGAAAAAAAGTAAGATGAATCACATTAAAGCCTCCCAACGTGGCAAATTACCTACTTGTAAGACTGTGCTCTCATTAGTTCATGCTTTTCAGACACATTTCTCTAAATAAAACTCGCAAATCCACAAAGAAAATACAAAGTGGGACAAAATCTTCTACCCCAAAAGTTCATTTTTCTTCTTGCCTATGAGCTAAAAAAGAAAAATACAAGCATATATTGGTATTCACTCAGAACTTGTCAACCCATTGTGAGAGATTATTATGAATATGTAAAGTATAGCAAATGATTTATCAACTATAAATCCAAAATATATTTCCCCGCTCACTGGAAGTATGTTTACTTGGGAGGTCATGGCAGCTTAAGTAGAGTCATGCAGCACTAAATGAATGTTTGTAAGCTAATGTTGCCAGGGCAACCATGCTTAACATAATCCTCAAAAGGACAGATTATGGACGTCCATCTCATACAAACCATGAACACACACACACACAATCTAAATTCACACACTCTTTCTCTGACTTCATGAGCTCACAGAGGTTTTCAATTCATCAATTCATTTCACCTCATGTGTCTTCACGCAGAGGCAGACATCCCGTCATCCGTTACATATAATCAGATTTCATTATTTCTTACACAACGTTAATCTTTACACAACACTCCATCAGTCCAGACTAGACTCCATTTGTTTCCTACAACATGAAATCTATTTGGACCTGAGGGGCTTTTATGTTGAGATCAGCCATGTTATGTAAAGGTAATGTCTGTGTGATCGGTGTTGACAGTTTTTGATCCATTAGGGCGCTCCCCTTGAGTGCTCTGCAAAAATGTCATGACTAAAAAACTGTCTAAGTGTTTTTATGCAAGGACACGCATATAAAAAATCAGGCTTCTCTTCAGACATGAAAATGCAGCTTCACCAGACATGGCTCTCCAATATGTACAAGTGGAAGCAATATTAGTTTAGAAATCCCAGTGACCAAGAGATTCAAAGCTGAAATGCCAAGTTAGTAGAAAAACAGAAATCTTAAAGGAATAGTTTTTGGAAATACGCTCATGGTTCGCTTTATTGTCGAGAATACGATGACAAGTTTTCATGTCTGTACAGGAAATATCAAACTACAACCGGCAGCCAATTAACTTAGCTTAGCACAAAGGCTGAAAACGGAGGGAAACAGCTAGCCTGGCCTGGACCAAAGGTGAAAAAACTGACCTACTAGCCTCTCTAAAGCTCACATTAGATCTTGATTCTTCAACTCATGCAAAAACGTTTGTCCTGACAAAGGAATAGTCCCTTTTTTATGCTAAAGGATTTTTGTTAGATTTAAACAAATAATTTGCAGAGTGTTAATTAAGGGCTGGGCTAGCTGCTAACGCCCATTTGAGTCTTTATGCTAAGCTAGGCTAACAGCAGCTTCCTGTTTCCCCCCCAAAAAAAAAAAAAACTAGGTGAAACTCCAAAAATGTCGAGCTATCCCATTAAAGAGAAACAGGAGTCTTTCCAGCCTTTCCACACAGCGTCATGGTTGAGCTGCAGCACAGCAGCAGTCAGTCAGCTTCATCGTAAGATGTGAAGCGTAGTGTGAAAAGTGATGACTTGAAAAACATCCAGTATGTATAATGTATGAACACAGTCGGGAGTAAACAACATGAGGTTTTCAGCAGCTTTACAGCAGAGCAGCTGCATATGAAGACCATTTTCTGCTGAACGGTCTGCATGGTTATTAAATAGAGCTGATAAATCTTTTAAATCCATTTTTTACAGACTTTTCCCATAAGCAGTTCTTACATTTAACGTAACATGTCGGTGTTTATTTGACAGACACATTATTGGGCTGAACAGTAAAGGCTGCAGTTAGCCAGGTTTGTGCCACGGGCTGTTGAGCACCATGTCGCCCCGGCGCTTCACTCTTTATTACAAAGGTTTGTTTGTGTCTCCTGAACGCCCCCTAAAGCCTCTGTGTTCATGCACCTGTTCACTGTTTGGTTAACCTGCTGCTGAATGGATATCACACTGGCTATTGTGCCAGTAACAACTATCAGCTATTAAATATACCTGCATCTTTATAGTACCTGTACATTTTGACCACACAGGTTTGGAAATATCCTGCAAACTTGGTGAGAACAGATGTGAAAGCAGTTATTTTTATACACTTATTTAATCTTTTAAAGAGAAAAGACTATTTCAGGAAGTTGTCACAAGATTGTCAGAGTGTGTGCACGCTTGTGTGTGTGTGTGTGTGCTTACTGAGCACTAAAAAGAAAAAGTCTGTCAAAGAGAGGAGCCTCACTGATCTGAATTAGACTACAAACACACACACACACACACACACACACACACACACACACACACTGACAGGTATAACATTACAGGAAGCAGACAAGACTAATATTTTATGATATTAGCTCTGATCTGTTCTCACTCCACTCTGCTTCAGGCATCTTTGTGACTCTTTATCACGATATGAACTTGTTCTCAAGCTTTTTGCAGAGCACATGAAGCGTTTCTCTTATTCAAGTGACCACTGCAATATCAACTAGCAACACACTGTCGAAACCTCTTGATGTAACAGGACCAACATTAATATAATTTATTATTTAGGGCTCCAAAATAATGATTACCTTTATGATCAATTAATCTGTTGAATAATGTTACAGCCTATTAATCAGTTTGGAGAGAATTAGAATCAAATATGAGAAAATAATTTTGTCTGTTGTGGTTTTCCAGGAGCCCAAAGTGACGTCCTAAATCGACCAAAAGATGAAAACCAGCTGGAACCAGAAATCGTTTGCCTTTGAAATGCTTGCCAACTAATTGATTAATGTGTCAGCATTAATGTTACTAAAGATCAACAAGGAGAAACAGTAAAACAATGTGTCTTCAGACTAATTACCATGTTACAGAATAGCACCAGTCATTTCACCGGAGACGCTCAGTCCTGACAGGAGCCAACACACAAGTTTAGATACAATGAAATGGTCAGTACAGCATCTTTCACAAGGAACCATCCATAATCCAAAAACATATTTCACAAAGCTTCCTGTGTATTTAGTGGCCTGTTGATCTGACCTGCATCATGCTGTAAACTGATCTGATACAACCAGAAACATCTGTGTTCTTATAGTAACGATCTAAAGTTCATTCCGAGGTAAAATATCAAATAGAAGTCTGTAAAATGTCAATCCAGTTCATGCATCTGCTGCTGTAGTCCACATCCATACACACACACACACACACACACACACACACACACTGACTTTGAACCCTGGTTTGCAGCAGATGGTTGATGGTTGACTGATGATGAAATAGGTTTGTGGTGTATTAAATCCTCCTTTAGTGTTTTTTTGACAGAGCTTACCAAACTTTCATGAGCGCAGAGTATCAGGAAATCTTAAGCCAGGTCAGCAAACAGCACTAAGTCAAACAGGTCTTTCTCAAAGATGTTTTGAAAAGATGATAAAAATGATACCTGTGAGCGGGTCGTAAGATCTGTCCAGCTCTCTGGAGTCAGACAAACTCTGCTCCTGACTCCTGGGTTTCATGTTTGCTTCAGTTCTTACCAAAAACCTGCCGGATCAGTGCGCGCGTCGGAGCCGCAGCCCATCTATGATTTCATCCCTGTTTGCACGCCACTTTTCTGCAGGCGTCAGCCTCTGGTCGCAGATAAGAGGAGCGACAGAAAGCGTAAAAAGTCCGTGCGGAAAGCTCTCCTCCCCGTGTCACCGCTCGCCTCTATCCAAACTCTCTCCTCCTCCCGCTCAGCATCAGCGCGCACTCACATCCACAGTCTGCGCCTCGCCGTCTCTTTGGGAGGCTCCTGTGGGTTTAAGGCTCAGATGTAACGTGGATCTGCTTTGCTGATTGAAGAGTCTGTCTGTCTGCTGGAGCCTCTGCATCTGTCCAAGAGCCGAAAGTGGGAGAGAGACAGAGAAACCACCAGTGGTGGAATGTAACGAAGTACATTTACTCAAATATTTTAGTTACAGATTTGAAGTACTTATACTTCAGTTTGTTCTTTTTGTGTCACTTTATACTTTTATACTATTGCACTAAATTATAGAGGCAAATGTGCCTTTTTTACTCTGCTACAGCTTTAGTTACTTTACAAATTCATCCATTCACCCAAAACATGTAAAGTCCTCAGAAAATATGATGCATTCTCATAAATTACAATACCCAACAGTACGTGTACCGCTGAAACAATTAGTCATTGACATAACTAATAATAATAATCATTTCTCATGTCTCTTCATTTTCCAGCTGCTCAAATGTGAAAACTGCTGCTTTTCCTTTGAATTCATTATTTTAAAATGTTATACTTAACTTTACTTTAGTAAACAGTTACAGTGACATTTTCAATGCCGGGCTTTTACTTTGGTAAAGATCGAAATACTCCTTTCATCACTGCAAAGCATCACAGCTGAGAGGAGAGAGGAAGAGGAGTGATGAAGAGAGTGCTACAGACAGACAGACAGACAGACAGACAGACAGACAGGTATTTGGGAGTGTATATCTGCTGATCTATGCTTCACTGATGGATGGTCTCACCTTGGCTCGGGACTTGAAGCTCAGTAGGGAGAAGTAATACCTGTGGATCAATACCCTGTCAGCTCCACGTCCTTGAGCGGGTTGAGCAGAGTTAACGAATGACTCAGTCATATTTCAGAAATTGTGGGCATCAAGGTCGTGATTATAAAAAAAAACAACATTTCAATATGAAATCCATAAAAAACAGAAGCTGGATGGAGACAGAGGCCCCCAAAGTGATTTATGGGATAAACTTCAAGATTTTAGCAGATTTGTTTCTCATAAGACACTTCAGTTTTAAACACTCAAGTTTGTAACACTTTGAGCTTTTCTTGGACAAATCAAAGTTTAAAGTAAGGCTTTTTCATTTCATTTTCAAGTTCATTTGAGTACTATCCAACTTCAGCTACAGGGTCACCTTGTTAGAGCACTATTAGAAGGATAGTCCATTAAAGTTTGAACCGCTCTTTTTGGCTCATATTGCCTCAGGATCATATAGAAAAGATGATCATTAAATTGATAAGGGACAGGTTGGGAGCTACTTTTGGACTGAACATCTCCAGTTTTCTCTTTGATGTTGTAATTTCCGGTTTCCTGATCTAAAACGATTGAGATTGCCCTTCCACCTCAAGTTCAATATTTCCTTTGCATAGAAATCGTGCTTTTAAAAATGGCCCACAAGAAGCTGAAGCTGAACGACTCGCATACTGAAAGCACACAAGTAACATAAAGCATTGCTCCTCCAGGAAGGATTTATTGTGAGAGACGGATTTATTGTGAAACTATTCTTAGGCACAGAAGCTTTGAGAAAAATGCTAGCAGTAAGTAATGACATTGCTGACATGCTGATGTGTTTACCATGTGTTTATTATTGTAAACGTACATGGTAATAAACCTGATTCTTTGCTGATTAGCACTAAATGCAAAGTACTGATGGGAATGTCATTCATTTTCAGTCATAAAGTACTGTATACAATTTTGACCTAATGATGGCATTAGTTCAGTTATGGGATCGTCATCAATTTTTTTTTTTTTAATTACAAAAGTCAACCTAAGTTATTAGGGTTCATCATCTTGTTACCATAAAAGTACCAAATTTTGATGTTGAGATACAAGTGGAAACTTTAACTTCCACACAACACTAGAAAAAAAATGCAGGGTATCACAAGCATTATCAGGATTCATCCTCTTGTGACCATGAATGCCTGTACCAAAGTCATGAAAATCCATTCAATAGTTGTCGAGACATTTCACTGAAAAAGACAAAAAAGTCATCCTCATGGTGTAGCTGTAGATGAAACGTGGAATTCATCTCACGGGGAACATGAATGTCTGTAGAAAATTTCGTGGCAATCCATCCAGTAGTTGTTGAGATATTTGAGTCTGGACCAAAGTGGTGGATTGATTTGCCATCCATAGAGCTCCGGTGCATTGCACAGAGGAGAACTCCTATTGCCAAGAAAAGCTAAATAATGCTTGTCGGCGATGGAAAAAAAAAAAGCGTGGGGAAGCTTCTTTAAAGACAGACAAACTGGGGTGAAGGATTATTGTGTCCCCTGTCAGAAGACTGATGGGGAGGAGAGGAAATATCTATCAGCTGCTGGAGGAAAGGACAAAGAAAAGGGAAATGCAAGGGAGGACACAAAATGAGGCCCAGCGGAGTAAAAAGAATCAAAGAGAGAGATGGTGGTGGATCCAAAAAGGAAAAAGAGTCAGTGAGGAGGAAAAACAAAGAGAGAAGAAACACAATGCAGAGGTATTTGAATATATGATGTGCCATGGGACAGTTAAATCTCACAGTATTGATGGTGTTTATCTCCCAAAGGGGTTTACAGAGGAGTTTAGCATCACTGCAGGCTGGAAAGTGGAGCTGACAGATAACCAATAATGAGCTCTGATTGATGCTTGAAGTTATGCAGGGTATGGAGCGGTGTCACAGGTGACAAATAACACACACACTAATAGATACAGTAGAAGTACACACAGACAGGTGAGCTGGCGCTGGCTGTTCACGGCTAAACAGACGGTAGTATTAAAAAAAAATAGTGCCGTATGTTCTCAGGAAGTGTCTTTCTGCTTTCATGTTTTAGATGATTTAGTTTTTTCATATTTTCTGCAGATACTGAAACAGGTGAGGACACAGATAAAGAAATTAAGGGACAATGGAGCGGGGCAGGACTCAGGCTAGACAAAGTAGGCAATCTCTCCTCAAATGAATATTTGATGAGAAAGCTGATATGCTTAAATGAAACGTTATAAATACACAGCAGCTTTAATGGGTTGTCACAGTAAAACACACAGGCTTGGCTCTGTCTGAGCATCTAAGCTGTCATCAGCACACACACACTGCACAGATTATATCAGGGAGTTGATATAATGCCCAATACAGCCAACGAAATGAGAGGATTTGGAATAGATTCATGTCAGGGGATTGAAATCCACCATATTAAAAAGACATTGCACAAAGTGATCTACAGAAACCGTAAAACACTCACTTCTCCACCCTCACACACACAGAAGCCAACACACATGTTCCACTTTCCATGTCATAGTATTATTCCCAGTCTATTCAAAAGCACATTATCATCTCTGGGAATGGATCTTTGCACCAACATGATGCTTACGTGACTATTAGAGGGTTATCAGTGTAATTTTCCTCAACACAAAGTCCCACGGTTCTAATTAAGTCTGGGAGACATACAGAAATACAAAGACAGAGAAAAAGAGGGAGAAACAGTGCAGCGGTGAGTACTAATGTTTAGTGACCAAGCGTTTTTAGTGTGTTCAGGGTTTTTTGGGGGTTTTTTTGTTAAACTTATGGTGATATGGTCATGAGGAGAAAACAGTTTCTTGTTGGTGCATTCAAGTGCTGAAGGATTTGTCAGTTTTTATATTGTTATATTGCTGTTATATTGTCATATTATAAGAACAAATAAAGACAAATGGAGGTAGTCTCTGTCACCCACAGGTTACTGAAGAGTCTGTGTGAAGCTCGAATCTGCTAGCTAATCCAAAAATGGGTTAACATGTGGAGCCTTGGTGGAGCTGAGGCGGGCTGAATGAAGCCTGGTTGCTGTAATAAGCCACCTGTGACAGTTCCAACCTGTCACTTGAAGTGGCCACGTTCTTAATTGTGCATAACTTTAATCCTTTATAAATATGATTTAATAATATAATTTAAACATTCACCCTTAGTAGTAGAAATCAGCTATAGAGACCAAAACTGTTTTTTGTACCAGGCTGTGAACATGTTTGTTTCTGCTGTGAAGTTGGACATTTTAACATAGAGGCTTATGGTGATTGACTTGTTTTGTAGCCAGCCTCAAGTGGATGTTTATTTCACCCAAAAGAAAATTTCTGCTTTAGTGTATTCTTTTGTCTCTGCTGTTGGTGGTCTCTTAGGTACCACTCAAACAAGCTGACACATTCTTGGAGCGGGACTGTTTTATTTTAGGCTCAATTTTTATGCAGCAGCTACATTTTTTAAAACAGTTTTTCTATCTTAATTTATAAATCCTCTGCTGTTCAACAGTTTTCTTAATGATAATCATGACTTGTATGCTTTGTCATTATCCTTCTGTTGGGAGAAATTTATTCAAACCTATCAGTGACTCAGATTAGATTTAGACCAAAGGCACATTAGTGTTAATTTAAACCCTTTTATTGTGTGTTCATATTCATTCTGTGTTGGAGTATCAAAAACATGATTGTGTTTATGATGTCATATACATCATGAAATCAATGGACTCTCACAATAGTTTTAACACCTATTATTAGCACAACTCCCCAAGGTGGACTACTGCATTATGCAGACGATGCACATCTATCTACCACTAAATAAAACCCTCCTCTCCTCCTCCAAATGCGTGTAAATTGTTGCAAAATTAACTTGACTTTTTTTTTGCTAATGTCAAACTATCTTCCAGAAATACGGGTGAAATTTGCAAAGAAAATCCAACATTTTGATCACTTACTTGTCCAAAGCCCTCTGAGCCCATTCTGACCTCTGTTCGTTATTTCAAGCAACTTCTGACAAAAGATTTAGTTGGTATTTGTCTGAGCCTGAGGGCGCAGACATCATTAGGAAGTAACTTGAGGACAAAGTTTATCAGAGATATTGGCTAATTAGTTTTACAGCAGGAGGGGGAAGGGGAGTAGATGGAGCAAGCAAGACGAAGAGGCAAACAGAGAGGATTGGAACAGGGTAGTTTCTGTTTTTTCAGAGCGAATCCAGCAAATGCTTTCCGTTTATTCACTTCTCAGATAAATATTTAATTTATTGATTCAAATATTTAGTCAACATGCATTTACAATATTTATATAGATTCTTGTTCACACAGTTTAGTGGATCATGTATCCATGTGTCCAGACCATTTTGATTATATATAGAAAAATATGATAATGAAATGTATCTGTGCTTTGCAATCTGATGTCTTTACATCGTACCGACTCGTCACTCAGACTGACTTTTATAGATGTCTTTATGGAGGTTAAAAAGGACAAAAAAGTCCTGAAGGAAACTGAAAAATCTTTGTTTTAGATGTAAAGGCATTTTGTTTATGTTAGGACGATACTGTGGACTTTTTTTGAAAGATGACATCGTAATGATAACATCTTTTATGATTAATAGAAATCATGTAAAACTATTTTTGTCTTAGTCAAATATCACTGTGCAAATGCTGCATTTGTGATTTTATGTTAAATGTGTTTTCAGCACTTCATTCTGAGCTTTTAAACCTGCAACAACAGATGTATGTCTAATGTTCACTCTCTTAGCTCCGTTTTTAGTCTCCCCCAACTCCTGAGGGAAATATCTGAAACTTAAGCTGCTAATTGCTCCACTCTGTTCACCAGCTAGTCACTAACTGTGTCTGTCTGCTGTTTGGTGCAGGGCAGGTAGTGAACAGAGGGCTTTTAGAGCTTTTAGAGCTTTTAGAGCTTTTTCTCTCCTGCTGTGGCCAACAATATGAGAGCAGTACGAATGAATGGAAACAATGAGCTAAGAGATTATTTTAAACGGCAGATTCAGGTGACAATTCTTTGTAGTATCATGATTACAAGTGATCTCTAAAATATATTGATTATTGATTGATATTGATTATTAGTTGATGGCAGTGTTATGCTAAGAAATATGTGAGATACAATACATGCATGTCAATTTAATAATTATGTTAATCTCACTGTGACATATGTATGAGATAGTACAAAGACACACAAATAAACATAAATGGACCACGACTGTGGAGGCTTTAATTTGGCTAATTGGTGGAGACCAAAACAGAGCTAAAAGGAGAGTGAGCACCAACGTACTTTGATCAGGTGGAAAAAAAAGACTTCTTAGAAGTGAGTGATTATGTTGCTCTGTGTCTGCTGGATGTTTAAATAGGAAACTGTTTGGTTACAAGTTAGTTTGTTTACAGCTTGTTCTGTCATGCAGCTGTCATCAACAAGTCATGCAGCTTTAAATTTGAATTGAACCTGGGTCTTGAAAAGAAATTGTGGTCAAAACTACATTAAAATCACTGGAGCTTTGTGCGTAGTCATCCTCTCTGTGAAGTCACCCAAACACATTCTATCAAATGAGAGTAAGCCGCTTAACTTTTTACTCAACGGTTCATACATGCTCAACAGGGGATAAACAAAAAATGATCCAAGAGAAAAGCATTTGTTATCAGAGACCATATTCACAGAATGAAAAGTCATCTTTCATTTCTGCGGCAGGAGGGGATAAGAAATCAAGTCCCCTACTGACGCCCGATGTATCAGACTCTGTCGGCAGTGTCAGCAGAGGACAGTGTGTGTGTGTGTGTGTGTGTGTGTGTGTGTGAGCTGATGAGGTGGGTTGGCAGAAAGGAGTGTGTTTTTCGATGGTTTCAGTCAAATAGGAAGCACTAGTTAAGTAGTAGGAAACCAAACTTTATTTAAAAAAGAAACATAAATATACCTACAGGAGTTAGAGATGAAAGAAACAAAACTCTACACTTGAAGAAATTGCATAATTCAGATCTGCTTCCAGTCCAAAAACTGACACTAAATCATGTTCTGAATGAGAAAGAGCCAGGACAAGTTCCAAAGTTTGAACATATTAATTTTTTTCCTCTAAACTGACTTCATGTGCCAGAGATACACCAGCAATAAACACTCAGATTTCCCTCTAAACTAATCTTCATTTGTTCAACTAATGGAGAAATGACTTGTGCGACATACAGTCTTGAATGTTAGTCATGGCTTTGTTCAAAAGCAGATGTTTGCAGCAACAAGAAAAAGTCACTTCTGAAATCACTTCATTCACTCTCAGTTACTGCTCAAGATGTCCTGCCTCTTCGCAAACATGGAAATACAAAATACTTGTAAATTTGTTTTGAACATCGTAAAGTTAACATTCACAGGACACGCTGCTGCAAAGAAAGAGTTAATGGTCTCATCAAAGAGTCTTACTGTCTGATTCAAACTCAAAAAAAAGGCTCAAGGGTCACCAGTTCTGTTAGGGAGGACATAATATTTCACTCAAAGTCTAAATCTTCTGAAATAATTACCGGAGAGATAAATCATAAAACGTGATCAGTTTGACAGCAGAAGCTACGTACATCATTATCACTGGCGGAAAAGGTGGAGATGAACATCCGGGTTAAAAACAACAGAATACACTATCTCAAATCCAAACTTTCATGTGTCAGTTAACAGTCCAGCCAATACTGCAGATTGCACACAGGGAAGCGGTGCAACACGGGCACTTCCTTGAAGTTTATCACGCACACCTGTCAACGGCAACAAAAGGGAGGGACAAAGTCTGGAGAGTTTTCAGGTCTTTCTTTAAGGTGCATCCAGCCTGTCTGTGTGTCTGTGGGAGATTTCTGTCGTCACAGAAGGATCATGAGGAATGAAGACAAATCATGGAAAGAACGAGGATTGTACTGGTTTGGTGTCTGCATCGTACAGCATGTGAGAAAGTATGTGTACATGTCCACACGCACGAAATGTACTGTGTATGTCCATCAGAGGGGAGGAGGAGGCTGGGTGTGTGTGTGTGTGTGTGTGTGTCTCAGGAGATGGTGGAAAACTCTTTGAGCAGGACGTCCTGACTCAGCGTGTTCAGAGAGACATTCTTCCTCACATTCAGACTGATGGAGCGCACCTGTAGACAGACAGACAGACGGGGAGAGATTTATTACCTCATCATATGTCTCTATAAACTCATTTACACAGAAAGGCTGAAGCTTCCAAAGCTCGAGAACCCCCACCAGGCACATCTCTGTCAAGGTGTGGCTGTGACACTGTTTTGGTCTGTGACTTCAAACCCACCAGGAGCATTTCAGAAGTGTGTTTTGCCCACCTGACTTTGTTAACTTGCTCCATTTGGTGATTTCCCAGGTTTATGTGATTTATGTGCTTCTTCTTACTATAAGTTAGCACGCTACGTAGTTAAAGTGTTTCTCTTTTGGCTGTTCTTATGATCAGACGTTTGTACCAAGTGTTTTATTTTGAAAATTGCCTGGCTTCTTTATGCTGAGGACACTTCTGAAATGCAGTGTGACACTTCCTGTGGGGTTACAAACTTTGACTAGGAAGGCTGCAAACAGGTCTGGTGACCGCAGCACACCAGGAATTTAGTCGATTGATTGAAGATAGATTTGTTTGATTGTTTGATAGATGTGGTTTCATCAGGCAGAGATGGTAGGCAAACTCTATTACGTTGCATTATGGGAAGTGTAGGATATGGATATATCCCATATTAGGAACTAGAAGTCAGGATATCGCAGCCTGTGCTTCACATTCAGCAGCTATTTTCAGTTCACTTTATAGTACAGGACGCAAGGGTGGGCTCAGTCTTTGCTAGTTAAATGCTCAACACCCACAACATCACCCCTCTCTCTCTCTCTCTCTCTCTCTCTCTCTCTCTTTCTTACCAGCTCCTTGAAGAAAGCAGCTTCTTTGGGCTGCTCAGAGTATCTCTCAAACTGGTCCAAACCATCCTGCAGTTTGAGCGTCAGTGTGTCATAGTTGGACCGTACCACCTCCAGCACCTAACAGGGTGACAGAGGAAAAATTAACACACCTCCAGCATATAGAATGGCTAATGCATCACACAGCAAAACACTGATTAGTGTTTAATGCTTTATCACAGCATTTATATTTAGCAGGTATCATGTGGCAGGTTGCAGTACTGTTGCATCACATGTGCTTCCTCCCCGAGTCACCAACTGCTTCCTGTCCGCAACGCTTCTGTTAGAGACGCGACTGGTCGTTGTTTTACCAGAAAATTGTGCACCAATATCTAGAACTCTGTTGGGCTAGCATCAGCTGTACAACTAAATCTTATTTTTAGGTTACAAGACCCGGCCTTGAAATCTGCAACAAGTTACTGTGTCACTGAGAATTAGTTTTCCTTACAGACTTTCACAATAAAAGTATTTTTACAGTAAGAGGTCGCTTTAGAGAGGACTCAGAGTTGAAATACCACCTAGCAAATACAGTTGTGAGTGGGTCCAGCTGAGTTAAGAAGGTGAGCCAAAATCAGAGGTAATTATGCAATTATTTCTTCACACTTCCACCCCCGCCGTTCCCCCATTCAGCCGTGAAATAGCCCCGAACCAGACCTTTTCCATTATTTTATTAATGTCGCAGCGACACTCCACACAGCATGGAACGTTCACAATGAGATCCACGAGCTGCATTTTGTCACGCTTCCCAGAGAAGCTCTACAAGCGCACTTCACCTTTTATCCAGACAAACACGCAGATGTTGATCTACAAGTAGGTCTTTTTCAGCTTATGCACACACAACACGTACTTATTCTGCTTTAGCGCCGGCAGTATATCTAGTGTACAGCTGAATCATCATGTTAAAATTTATTAACACAGGGTGAGGAGAAGGAAAGCATTCCTCTTTTTTTCTTCTAATAAATCTACAGCCCTGCTGAGGGGGGAAAAAGTGCTGTTGTTTTTATTTCAACCTCTGATGGTACACTGATGAAAAATTCATATCCACATCTCTCTGCCTCCTTCTCCCTCACAGCGCTTCATCACCGTCCCCTCTCTGTGGAAATGTGTAGGGCAGGTCTGAATGGAAACCTCAACTAATGTGCGTTTGGGTGGCGAAAGGACGGAAAACATGAAAGGAGGAGGGTGAAATGGAGAGAAAGGAGAGAAATAAAATGAAAAATCGAGGGAAAGTAAAGTAAAAGCCAAAAGACAGAGCAGAGGGGATGTAACCTTTGCCGCTTTAAACTCCACTCAGCTTTCTGCATCACTAAGTAGACATGACTGTGTTGTGATCGTGGTTATCTTGAAGCACGTACACAAAAGCAGCACTGTGTGACTCTAATAGCGTATTGTGTGTGAGTGACAGAGAGACAGACAGACGGAGGGAAAGCAGCTCGTTTTAATGCTGTGTGTTTCTTTGGAGGCCATCCATCATATAGTGTCAGTGTGGGGAGTGAAGCCGCTCCACGTGGATGACTGCATGTGGTTACTGTGTCAGTGTGTGAGTGTGTATATCAAACAACAGAGGGAAGGAAATGTAAGGTTTCACACTTCATTAAAAAAACAAGAGGAGACGGAGAGAATGGAGAAAAATGAATCGGACTGTCCTTTAGGAGGATCAAAGTTCAACACATTATCTCTTCCTGCTTTCTTCGCTCCATAATACAGATTTGAGTCCACAGATGAGCAGCAGCCACTCTGGTTACATTAAAATTCATCAGTGGGATTTAGGAAGCAGACAGGCTGCTTTTTTTAAATAAATTTACACAAGTCTTTACCTTTTGTGTCTGTGCACTGTGAGCATTATTTTGTTCAGCCTGAAGTAAGAAGAAACTTCTTTTGTTCACATCAAAGCTCTCGCTGTTCACTCAATTCTCTGCTGCCCTTTTTTCCCCTCCTCAAAATCTGACCCACATTTTATGAATTCTCAGACTAAGTACATTGTCTAATTTGAATAATGCCCCAAAAAGAGCTGGAAAGTTCTTAAGAAGCAGACGACAGCAAATGAGGAGAGGGAGAGAGAAACGGGGAATGAGGTGAAACAAAAGATCCCCAGACGGACACACTCAGGATATTGCAGTTTCTGATCTATGCCTTAAACCCTGGAACGTCTCAAAAACACTGTATCTCATCATTTATAATCGTGAAGAAGATTGTTGGATGGAGAGAACAACAAAAAATTAAACTTCAATGACATACTGTCCCAAACATGAATAGCGGTGCTAAACCCTTAGTTAGTCTTGATCAGGTTTTGGCCCCGGCTGACATATTGACTGATATCTGTATTTTCCTACATAAGGTAACCACAGTAAACTCAGTATGTTTGACGGCTGAATTATAGCAGCATTCAAAATAATAATTATACGGAGAGGAGTGTCTGTGTGAAAAGGTTGTGTCAGATGGTTTGGACAGGAAGTAGACAGCCTCTTCATTTAAACTGCTGCCTAGTGTCTATGCGTCTGTGCTTCTCCACGGACAGAGGCATGTCTGAGCCAGCTGGCAAAGCAGGGATGTGATGGGTTGTGGTGAGGGCTGTGCAAACACAGTTCAAATCAATATCAATATGCCAGTATTTTTCTGTTATGTATAGATCGCACAACACTTCAAACTCGAAGTTCAGTTGTTTTTCACATTGCCTCAGATAAAAATCTTCACAAAGACTGCAGGCAAATCAGATTTATAATCAAATCAGATCATTAAGTCAAGCTGTCTGTATTTGTAAGCGATCAGATCAATTTATTTCAGCGTCTGTCCACAGACTGTTGTTCTCTGCAGTCTGTGGACAATGACAATGAAAAAATGAAAAACCTCCCTAAAGCATCTATGTCTTTTATAATAAAAACAATGTGACAATGTCAAAGGGCTTGTAGTGATGAATCTACAGAGAATTTTCAACTTGTTGCTTAGCTGTCCGGCTAACAACTTTTCTGCTCTCAAATCGTTTTTAATGTTCTAAATACTACCTGCTCAGCACCAAGACAAGCAGACAAGCAGTTAGGGATTACCTGGTGGAGCATTTAGCAGAGAAAGAGCCAAATATGCCAAAAAGAGTTGGTGGGGACCAAAAACAGAGCTAAAAGACTTTCATGTCAACTTGTGTGCACAACTTATTTTTTTATAACACCACAAGACCAAAAAATCCATTACTGCAGGTGGAATGTCATATAAAACTGCTGGCTACTACTACTACCAAAGCCAACTTCTGCCTTTCCTTTTTGTTGTGAATCAATCTAGCAGATAAAAGCAGAGAAGTAATTGGGGAGTATAATGACCAAATCAATCACCCTCTTATCAGCTTTTTTAAAAAAGGAGGACTCTTCCGGCTGTTTTCATATCCTCCCTGATTCAACATAAACGATAATGATAATAAAGTCTTAAATGGAGCTCACGTTGCTTGCATCGGTGAAGTTCAGCCTCCTTCCAGACTCAAGTTTCTCCATTAATGGAGGAAAGGAATAACTCAGCGTTTCAGACAGTTGCTTCCTGACTCAGTTTTCACTCCGTGGCTATCTGTGTTTGTGGGACTCTGTTGTGTGGATACTGTGTGTGTTTTGTGCATAGGGGAATATTATGACAATTGTAGGCATTTCAGTGTGTCCAGAAGTGACATCAACTAAAATGTGTATGTCACCATCTGTCATGTATGGCATGAAAAGCTTCATATTTGTTGTGAACGCGGTCCTCTCACCTGCCTGAACTGTGTGCAGTGACTCAGCCCAGGCTGTTTCTCGGTTTCAAGTTCAGTGATGTGTAACAGCTCCTCCTCCTCTATAAGTAATGTCCGAGTCATCCGTCTCTGACACACAGCTGTAACTACTTCTTGGTGAATAAACATTTTTTTTCAAAATAAAAGTCAGCGAACCCATTTTCATTGTGTTTAAAGTACTGTGCGTTTTCCTTTGTGTACTAAAAAAATTGCTTTTGAAATGAAGAGTGATTCTTCAGTGGTGTTCGCTCAAAAGATGTTGCTGAAGTTTGGTTTTATTTACATGTAACTTTTAGTGAGAGGGTAAAGAGAGAAAAAGTGTGTTTACCTGTTCTTCAGACAGCTGGGAGATGTGGTTCACAGCAGCGTACGACTCAATCTTGGGGTTAAAATGGTTGATGATGGCCCTTAAAACGAAAAAAAACACAAGCGCTTCTGAAATGGAGCAGAATAGATGTTCTCCACCCGAACAGTACAGATTATTCTAAAGCCATGAGCATTAAATGCTGCTTCTTTTGGGAAGACTGGAACCTGGTTGCAAGGATTTTTTCCCCATCCGGCCCCACAAGCTCACGATTGGTGTTCCAGTTCATCGTAAAGGTGTTGGATGGGGTTAAAGTCAGGGCTCTGTGCATGTCAGTCAGTCTGACATCTTCAAAAGCATATCCTTTCCTCTTACCCATACACCTTCTTCTAAGAGCATTTTCATTTTCATTAATTGCAAAGTTTTCACAGTTGGAGACCAAAAGCTGCAGCAAACCTAAACAGCAGATCCGTGTGTACCGATGAAGAGACTCTAATCCCCTTCTTTCATTCAGATTTTCTGCATAACGTTACTTTGTTTTTAGGTTCGACTGAAGCTCTTTTAATTACATCATCTAATTGCGTCCAGGGGATAAACATCTGCATAGCCAGTGTGTGTGTGTGTGTGTGGTGCAGTAAATAGACAATCTCTTGTGGCCTTCAACTTTCACAGCACAACTGTTATAATCCTGCATTTATGTTTATTTGTCAGACAATGCCGCTGTCATGAAATAATGATCAGCACTGCGGCCCGGGCAGCCTACGAATGGCTGTCTGATTAGCCGGCGGTATTTGAGCTGCAATCACATCCTTATTTTATACTCGTTCTGCTGTCTGACAACAGAAACAACAATCTGTAAATGAGAATTAGATGTTTTAGTGTGGATGTAATTATTCTGTGCTGTATCATTAAGGTTTCCATGAATTGGAACTAAAGGTCCAAGAAAAGCAGCTTCGAACCAGTAAAAAAAGGGGCTGCCAGCTCTCACTAATTTTAATGTGTGTGCGTCTGTCTGGAAAAGGCATTTGTGTGGCTACTTCTTGTTTAGGTGCAAACAAACAATATAATAATATTCAAGGTTTGCAATGTTGACAACATATCTGACAAGCAAACTTCTAAACAACACGAGATCAGCTGTTTAACACCAAAACTCATTTCCATCTCACTGCCTCTTTTCGTATTGTTTGAGCCCATCGGGAAATTTTAGATGTAAATTCAGAAGCGATCTTTTCCAGCATTAGCATATATTTCTCTGAAATAAATTGCTTTAGAGCTCAAATTTAAGTTGATGCAATAAGCGCAGCTGTGAGATAAAATGGCTTATTTTGTACTGGCTTAGAGTATGTCATATATCAAATAAATTATAGTGACAAAAATGCAGAGAATTGTCCGTATTGGTAATTCTGTTGTCATTTCCATGTGGGAAGCCCACATACGGAGGAATGAACTGATGGGGCTAAAATGGAATTGATGCCTTCATTTGGGTTAATTTCAACACGGTCTCTGTGGGTTCTTTATAGCCCTCTGCCTTCATTCATTTATTCATCTATTCTTTCAAATATTGCTCTATATTACTTTCAATCTTCTTCCTCCACTGCCTTCCCTTCAACCCTTGTAATTGCCTATTCAAAACAGAGCGGCGTGCTCCATCGGGAGCCCAGTTGAGCGGGTGTATCCTCGGGGAGTATTCATCTTTTACGGGTGCCATCAGGGGGCTTCAAGCCAGGGTGACCTCAAGAGGATCATCTCCTCAGAGAAGATGGAGGAGGCCAGGGAGATTACGCGGCAGAAATGGTGGAGGAGAGACCAACTCCAGTGTGTGTGTCTGTGTGTGTGTGTGTGTGTGTGTGTGTGTGGATGGGAGTGGGGTTGGGGTGAAGAGATTAAGGCTTAAAAATTATCAAACAGGGGAGCCGAGGGGAGGAGGTGAAGGAGGGCAAAGACTTCACTTCATCCACTTATTTGACCTTTCTGCACAAGTGTGAGAGTGTGTGTGTTTACCTAACATTGACAAGGGCATGCGTGACTTTGCTGGCTGGCTCCTTCCACTGCCCCGTGTTGGTTGATACTCTCAAAACTGGAAGGCAACGAATGACAGAATTAGACGCAGACATATAGCCACACACGCATCTGTTCAGCAGTCCGGTTTACAGTGCTAACTAACAATTCCTATTGTCTCTTAACAGGCTCAATGATTACGATTATCATCATCATATAAAATTACATAAAACTGTGAAAAAAAATGCACATCCGTGCAGTGGAGAAGCTGGGGCCAGAGAATGTCTGGCAATTTTTCTTGAGAAATGACTTAAAGGATTAAATCGATTATCAAAACAGAGTCATGTCACACTCGTCACTCACTCCGTGTTTTCTTTTATACCCAGCTTTTAATCGTTCTTGACGGCCCTTTATTTGAGTCCCTGTTACAACAGCCCTGATACGATGCAGTCAGGCTAAACACTGCTGTGTCTAACATACCCATACAGTAGAGGTTGTCGAAGACCTGGTGCATTCGTACGATTTCATAGTACAGCTCGTCGTAGCTGTTGGAGGTGGGCAGGAACGTGTCGCCATACGTTATGAACATGTTGAACAGATTCACTACCTGGATGAGGAGACGTGTATTAGTTCACTCGTAAACAAAAAGAGCACGACAAGAGACGTGAGAGAAGATAAACAAACTAAAAATAGGTTTTCTGATGGGAAATCAAATTTACACCGCATCAGTTTCTGCATACGCAGCCTGTTTGGCCTCTTCCTCCTCTGACTAACTAATAAAAGGAGTTCAGACTCTCGTGTGTGATTAGAGTCATACACACAGCTGGACGACAAGCAAGACCACTGATACGGCATCTGGCAGCAGACAGCCATCCCTGTGAAACTAATTTCCATCCTGGGTTGTACTCCGTCATGGTGCTGTCGGCATGTTTTTGAGAGCGTGTGTTTCTCACCAGCAAAGCCAGATGAAAGATGTTGTGCTTGGCCAGGAGCGTGGTCTCATTTGACAGCAGGAACTTCAGCAGGTTGATGAGAGCTGTGCAGAGCGAGACATGCACACATTAATGAAATAATCTGGAGCGTTGATAGTCGTCTACCAGCAGAGGCATGTGGCAGCAGTCTGCTTTCTTCTGTGTGCATCTTTATTAAGGCAGATAATGGAAACACAGGAGGAGGGGGGAAACCTTTCAACACCAAATCAAGCCCTTCACGAGCTTTTATAGAGGAAAACAAAACCTAGAAGAAGAACCAAAATAAGCTTTTAACAAGCTCCAACACAAGCTGGCACAACAACACGCCGAAAAAAGATAAACACATTTATTGCTTTAATTTGCCTCATTTTTTTTTCTCTCCCGTCTTATTTCATGGTATGTTATTATCACCACCAGGAGGAGAGGGTCGTTGTCATTCAGGGAATTAAGCTGATCATGGGTCTGATTAGAGGAATTTGTATTCTAATGAGACACAGTGCGGTGGGGCCATTACGAGCAGAAATGTTATCCTATTTGTGTGTTGACCAGGCTGAAAACAAGGCCACCAGGATGGATCGTGCTTTCTTTAGAGACTCATTATCCAATCTCAATGATGCAATACATTTCCAAAACAACAGGCCCAGCGACTTCAGAAGGAAATTGGCTTTGTTTTTTCAGAAGCGGCACCTATTTACCCAAACTCTGAAGGTGACGCCCGACAAATCAAAACATTTTCAGATTTAAATTATGCATGTGGTGTCCTGAAACTTAATTTCAGGCAGTTTGTTTGCAAAGCGCACAAAAACAAGAGAAACCGTAAAAAAGGCATCATAATCTCTTACTTTAATTTTCAGGTTTCACATAAAAGGTACAGTTACATCTACCATGTACAGGATGTCTGAAGTATGATGTGAAAGGCTGTCCCTGGCTTAGGACATAGACAATGTAGATTAACTCACAGTCGGAGCTCTTCAACAGCTTTAATTAGCCTGAAGCTCTCGCGGTTACTTTGAAATTATCAGCAAATTATGTTTTATTTCACTCCTTTATTTTCTTTGTCTTTAATAACTGCTCCCTCTCTCAATTATTGTCCTGCTCGCTTGACCAGACACAGCTCTCTCTCTGGTTCACCCATGTCGATCACCTTGTTGAGGCGGCAACAGCAAATCACAACTTTGTTTTTAACATTTAACTCATCAACTCATTGTGATACTCGAGTGCCGCCTTGTTTTGTGAACGAAGCGGTACACACACACTGTGCTGTGATGTCTGTGTTTGACCAATCCGCCCCTGAAGTTCACGCACTGGTTCCTTCTGAGTTTCTCAAAAAGGTTCCCATAAAAAAAGTTCCTGCCTGTCCTGTCACTGATAAAAAAAATAAATAAATGAGAGAGAAGTTTGGTATCCCTACCTGACCAGAGCTCTCTCCACGTGTAATGTAACCTGATTCTGCACTTCTTCTGGTAGCACAGAAGTTTGTGGATGATCTGCACACAGCGCCTGCACAGGATACACACACACAAAAAATGTGGTGACGGAGCGGGTTAGTGGATGAGAGTAAAAGAAAAAAAACATGTGCGTGTGTGATGTGCTCTCACAAGTATAAATCCATGGGGAAATCCTTCATCATGTGAGTGACAATAAACTCCACCATCAGATCTAGACAAAGGGGACCAGACACAGAGAAGAAAAATAGGGTAAGACAATACAAACAGAGGGGGTTAAATTACACAAATCCTTAACATAAAGTATCACCGGCCAATAGATAACATCATGCGCCCACAGGACGGCATAAATTCAAAATCTTTGACAACATAAATATCTGTCTTGCCTTCCTTTTCAAACAGAGTGACTGCCAGTTTGAGTTAATAATGAAAAAACAGTCGTCGTTTGTTCCTCATACCTAGAACAGCACACACCAGCGGCCGTGAAGGGATGTTCTTGTCCACCGCTTTTTTTCGGTGCCTCATGGGCTGAGAAATAATACAGAATTCAAATAAACAGAAAGTACAAAGTACAGATGAATATCATCAACAGGAAACCTGGTTATGTTCATCATGGTTTGAGATTAAAGAAACCTCCAGGCACTTTTTTTCTGGAGAACATGGATTTCTCTCTGATCCAAGATGATAGTTTCTGCTTTATAACTACGTGTATGAGATATGTATAAGAAGACCTGAAAGACTGCAGCACATGTACTTAAAGTTAAACACTTCAAAGAAATACAAGTTGATTTTAACTTATATGGAGAGGAAAATACCTCATAAAATGTAATGCTGTTCTGAATAAATACAATTCTAACTTTTTTTACTTTGTTCCTCATCGTCACGCCTGAAACTCACCATTCTGTGGAGATTGACTCTGAAGTTCATGTTGTCATCATGAAGAAAGGCATCAGCGTACTGGTCCTATCACACATGCACCACAAGAAGTCAGAACAAAGACAATCTGTGGAGGGCGCAAATGCTGCAGCAGTGTGGCTGACACCTACCTCGGCTATGCAGGTGAGGATGATTAGGCACAGTCTGGCACTGTTGAGTCGATGCTCATCTGGAAATACAAACGCTCGTAAGAGGCAGAAAGAAAAAGTGTTTCTCTATCTCGGGTGTTTTAAGAGGAGAGTAACTGAAACGATGAATGGGTGTTATAAAGTGCGATAACGACTGCAGAGAACAGCATTTATTTGCCGCTGAAGTCTAAGACAACTACGTGAGGACACTTGAGGACAAAGATGGAGAAGAAAAAGTATAAGAATGAAGAATTACAGGAATGTGGAGAGACAGAGACGAATAGGACGAGGGCACGAAGGGCCCTGTTTACCTTTAGTATCCTGCATTACAATGGAGGCGTACTTGAGGAAGGTGATGAGAAGGTTGCTCGTCTGCAGGTTGGGATCCAGAGGCAGCTCTGGGTTGTTCATCACTACACAGAAGATGCACAAAGAAAACGTGAATCAAACATAATCACTCCAATCTTTCTGATTATTATGGAGAACAAGGACATACTGTATATGTCTAAATAGAAAGAAAAAACATGATTATAATTATGTAGTCAGTTCTGGTGCAGTTATTCCATGAATAACAACTAAAAATATGAGCATAAACTAAAACTGTCTGAGAGCAGGAACAAAAAGAGCTGTCAGCCTTAAGGAGCGCTCATTCAGGCAAAGAGCAGCATTACAAAAAAGTGATGTCCCATTACTGTAGCTACTGTAGCTTGCCGTGTTGTCTAGACAAGCATCCTCATCCATTTAAAAATCTCTGCTCACTGAAACATACAGCTTGTTTCATGGATAAATGATGAGCCGGTCATTTCAATCCTCCTCCTGCAACCAAAGGAAGATTTCACAACTGCCAAGAAACAGATCACCACAGGGGGCTCTGCTGGGGAAGGATAACGTATATCCCTGACATGACTGCAGGCACGTGTGCAAACTTATTTCTGGTCGGACTGGGGAGGTTCTCTAAGTGCTGAAGCTCCCATGACATGGGTACGCTGCATGTGAAACATTCATCCGCATTTGAAGCCGGAGGTTAATATTTTATACAGAAAGGGGCACTTAAGGTTGAAGCAATGGAGGGAGAGCTAGCCAGAGATAGAAACATGCACCTTTTAACAGCTGCAGCATGTGCGCATGCTAAATGACCTTTTTTGAAGGCACAAGCTAAAACATTCAGCTTACATGAAACCTGAAGTGACACACATGGACTCAAGTTTAAGGAGGTAATATGCGGGATGTAATGATCTAAATATTAAGATGGAATAAACACACGTGGTTGACATTTATTGCATATGAGCATCACTCTTCTATCAGGTGACTTTTAAAATCCACTGAATATTTGAAAAAGGCTGCCAGTGTGCAGCGTGCGCTGCTGCATATGTGCAGAAGCGAGTCAGAGGGAGCGTTTTGAAAAATGTATGTAAAAACTGTTAAACTGAGACGAAGAAGCAGAGGACCTTGATCATTTGACTCCATTTTCTGACCTTCTGGTGATTTGACAGGATCGATATTTTCAGTTTACTCCACGTCTCTTTTAAAGGTGAGTAATATAAACACACTGATAAGCCAAGGTTAAAGCCCTGGTCTCCTCAGAGGTAGAAAACACTATAGCTGAATACAGAAGTCCGTATTTGAGGCTATAAGATGCAGACGAAAAGCACAAAAGTTTAGAACAATCACAAATAATTGAATTTATCTGGCACTTTTAATCATTTTGAATAAATATGTTCAGATAAAACAACAACTTTTAACTATACATTTAGTCATAAAGACAGCCAAAAACATTGCCAAAACCCATCCTTCTACACTGACAGGCCAAACACAGAGTTTCCAAAACCCTGCTGTCATCTGCAATTTCGTGTGGTCACTGCTTTCTAGCTTCACCTCCTGCTGTAGAACATCTAGCTTCAAAAGCTGACAGGAAGACAGTGAGAAGTCGACCCTGATACAGACCTGAACACCCCTCAAAGTGTTCCAGACATCAGCAGTCGACGTGTATGTCTAAAAAGTGTACGACTTACTGTCTAGGGAGGGCGGCGTTGTGCCAAGTGGTGTTGTCGGTGTGGTTGGAGTCGGGGTGGTAGGTGTGGTCGCAATGTCGATCTCAGGGTGACTCTGAAAGACCAAAAACGCGTGTGAACGTCATTAATAGTGAAGAAGTGGCCCTAATGTCCTACACTGTAGGTACAAGCTGGGCACATTAAGACTGAGAGAAGGAAGCAGGATGTTTACTTCTGCTAGTGTAAACACTTCTATAAGTTGGTACATTAATCATTGCTGCTAATTTCTGTTAAGTGTGCACCTAATTAGAGCACTGCAAAGAGCAGCACAGCGGCTTAGTGGCCCTGAGCGGAAGTTAGTGCAGAGACACTGTTAAGTGGCTGCCATCCTCAGTGTGTTTGACCCATCCTAACCATTTAGTTAGTGAGTCAGGCTGGCTGAAACAGAGTTTCATTAAAAGAAAATTAAAGTTTCTGAATTATGGTGGAGAAGTTAAAATTTCCCCTTAAAACATGTACCAATAGCAGGATAGTGTCACTGTATCTCATCTCAACAGATCAAATGCTGCAAATAGAGGAGTCTCTCTCTCTCTCCTAGTTTTATTCATCATAAGAAGTCAAATCACATCACAGATGACTGGCAGAAGATTATACGTTAACTTTTGTCAGTGGTTCACAGCAACAGGAAGAGAGGTGGAGAAGAAACAACACGGACTGGTGATTTCAAGAACAAAACGTTTGACAAATATTTGGATATTCCTGACTCATCATAATATACTATACTACTACTATATACTATACTATATTTACTACGGCTGTTCCTGTTCAACTTTCTTTTGGGTGACTGTGAATTTTTACTTCTACACAGTAAAAATTTGTGAGGGGGAAAATTAACTCAATTTGGGCCTCTCTTAAGTTTTTAAGAGCAGGTGAAAGTCTTACCTGTGCTAATACAGTGATGAAGTTGCGGTTAAGGTGCACCGCCTCATAGAGTGCCAGCAGAATTGCCTCATTTGTCCTTGAGAAGAAAAAGACGTTAGCTGTCAGAGTCAGACATTCATTAACCAACTCAAATCACGACAACTTCACAACTTCACATCACATTAGACTGGCCAGGCTGTAGGCTTTGACCCAATCACACTCCAGAAACAAGCAGAAGGGCATTCTGGTGTTTAAAGTTTATTAACAGCCACTTCACGCATCAGCAGATCACTTTTTCCATTTTCTGTCTCATTAACCACTGTGCAGTGTGTGCAACCACTAATACATCATTTTCCAAATTTCTTTGAGTTAAATTTTAATACTGATAAATGAGCTGACATTAAAGATGTAAAACAACACTAAGCCTTGTTCACAGATGCAAATCATTGGCTGCGTTTTTAATATTGTCTCACAGTTTTTTCAGTGAAAACTAAACAGGGCCAAGACAGCGTTCAACTGAAACTATTTGGAACAAACAAAGAGTCTTGATTTCACGGTCAACGGTCTCTCACGAGAGGTTTAAAAATTTGCTTGTGGTCATATTACTCCAACACATGACAAGGGCTTCTCTTTAGCACCTACATTCAAATCTGAGTTCCAGTCATGTTATATTGCCCACTGTGGTATTAGGAATAATATTTAAATGTACAACACAGATGTCAAAACTTCAGCCATGAAATCACATTTTACTGATTAACTTGATAAACACAAAGTTGCTAAAAACTTCTACTTTATATATACATGCTGCTGAGCTCTGTTCAGTAACATCACACTGTTTGATTACTGTTTATACTGTTACAGCAAATATGCCCATTTAAACTTTTGAACCTTTTACACAGTGAAACAGAGGAAAACAGAGGATGAACAGAAAACCCCGCAGCGCTAATGGATTCTGTCACTGAACAATGCAATTAAGGTTGACTGACGATCACTTGGCACTTACTGTACAGAGAGTTTCTCATCAGCATCTGCGATAAACATGCTGCCCACCTGTGGACGGAAGAAGGATCGAGCTATGAAGCCGCAGATCAAACTTCCTAATAACAGTCTTTAAATGGATGTAAAAATCGGAAATAAGAATAAAATCCTACCATGCTAGTGAGGGTAGAGAAGAACCCACCCTGGTTCTCCTCTTCTTTGTCTTTGTACTGCCTAAAAGGGAAAGGATGAACAGAAAGCAGGAAGTCATGAAAAAGTGGAGAAATTAACTGAGGACGGGTAGAGCCACCCAGCAGCTGAGGTAGAGATATACGCTTCCACACAGCACTTGTAAACGAACACACACTTACCGAACATCTCCTTCTCCTCCCTGCAATTTATTATCTAAGGGACATTCAGTTTATACACAAAAACAATGAACTGCATGGAGCCGTCATCCATCACTTTGATGTGTCTGTCGACGCACAGAGACAGATCAGACCTCCTTCTTCACAAACAGAATTTTAATTTCCAAACCTTGCCTCGTCCAAAATAAAAACATTACCAACTGCCAAAGAAAACTGTCAGGTATAAATAACTACAAGTATAAAAAGGCTGTGTTTTCTTTCCAGGAGAATAGAAATAGAACATTTGTGGGAGACATCAAACTAAACTGATGACGCCAGCAGCCTCGGCACACCATCGTTAAAAATGTGTTTTTGACATGTGGACACTTTTAAGATCTCACCTGTTATATTCTGTCAGAGCTTGGTGGACAACCATGCCCATACCCTGGGAAAGAAAACATCCAGTGTGTCAGTCAAACCTCTGTCTAATGTGAAGGTGAACAACGCCTGCATCACACCAACTATTTATTATTCTGCAGTTAAGGAGGAAACAGACGGCATACTTACATCTAATGTTGGCTCATCGTCCACAATGGAGAGCTTCACAATGTATGGATTCACAGACTAACAGAGAAAATCAGGGAAATTAGAAGGTGTTAAATATTTGATGCAAATACATAATATATAAGTAATTCATATTATAATATTATAGTATATTAATGTATATAGATAAACTTTCTTGGAAACAGACAGAGAGCGATTGATCATAAGCGGCTGCCGCACCTAAAAACCAGGATGCTACAGGACATTTTAGCATTCTGGAGTACACGTATGTGAATGTATGTATACGTGATCCGCTCCCGAACTGCAGTTGCATGGCAGCCATCAGTGTATGAATGTGTGAATGAGATATGTCGTGTAAAAGTGCTAAAAAAGTTGTTATATAAGTGCAGCGTATTTACGGTTTATGTTTTTACCAGACTAAACACAAGGCAAGCTGCTTATGTTTTGGCCCGCTTTGCTTAGCTATGATCCAAATCCTCACTCCTTTACTGTCGCTGGAGAGGGAAGTCATTTCAGTGTCTCTTTGATATCCGACACAGCCCAACTCAAAGATTTTATTTGCATCTGCTGTGTTCAGCTTTCTCCTGCACAAATATCCTGCTGATGTGCGAGTTCCTCACGCCACAATAATTTTATTTATGACATTTCTTTTGTGGAAAAAAAACTAATTAAAAATGAGGCCAATTAAAATCTTACACTCTTTTTAATCCCTCATGTTTCCACTGTGTGCTGCGACTCAGAATTGAAAAATACCAGAGGCGTCACACCTGTAGAACACTGCTGTAGTAAAGACTTCAGGAGCGTCTTCTATTGTATCCTCTGTGGATACATCATGTTGGACAAAACAAGCAGTGAAGGAAAGCAGGACTGATCTCAGGAGCTTTTGGATACACCGTATCTATTCAGTGACACTTATGAAGGATTTGCTACACAGTTACTACGGCCACCTGCTGTTCAAAAGGCTTTTCTATCGACAAAACAAGCACACACCTCATATTTCCTGTAGTTGACCAGGAGGGCCAGGAGGACCACAGCATCATAACCATGCTGCCCTCTACTGGACACATCTGACAGAATCTGAGGAGAGGAGACAGATGGACAAATCAGGAAGACCGTTTTAAAATAAAATAAATGTCTTCTGTTAAATAGCCTACTGTTCATTTCTTACTTGTAAAATGGCTTCAAAGATGCTGTTGATCATCACATATTCCAGTATGGTGTTCTGACTGATGTTGTCTGTTACCTGTGGACACATTTTTCACATATTTGTGATGTTCCTAACCGCATAACAAGCATTACCCAAAGCCCATCGCATTAGAATTAATACGCAGTTTCTCACCGTCACCAGACACAGCAGCAGTTTGAGACAAAGACTCTTCAGACTCTCTGAGCCATCCCCACAAAGAAGGCTGTCCAGTCTCTCCATCAGATCCTGCAGACATAACATGAATGAACACAAATCTTTTCTTTTGCCTGTTTCTTTGTTCCCCCTCTCAACGTACGGACAACACACCTTCATCCTTTGCTCTGCCTTGTCAAACCCCATGAGCATATTTATGATGTCAAAACCGGACGTGGACTTGTTCTTCTGGTGAACCCCTCGGAAAAGTGCACAGAGAGTCTGTGCGGAGAGGCAGAGGAGAACAGAAGTGAAGACTGTGAAATGGATTCCAGTGTAAGTCTTCTTGACGACACAAACCTTCCATGACAATTTGATTACAGTTACAGTCTCATCCACATACTTCAGATGCTTCTAACATGTACTGTCTGTGAAAATCTATCCTCCCGAGCTTAAGTTACCTGCAGTGCATTGACCACTTTGATCTGGTGCTCCTCTCCCAGGGCCTGAACACAGTGGTGGAACAGAGAATTGATGTTGTCCTGGATCCGCTGAACCTCCTCCCCATCTACACTCTCCAACTTGGACTCCAGGTATTCTAGGTTCACCTGAAACATGAGTGAAGAAAAGAGGGGTAGGCGGATGATTAGGGGACTAAAGAAAAGCGAAGCAGAGCAGCTGTACAGTCTATGCAAATTAGACCAGCTTTGACAGTCCTACACTGTGGGCTAATCTCAGGGTTCCCACAAACCTATAAAACCTATAAACCATAAAGGTGACATCCACCATTATGTTTATATGCTGATTTACATGTCGCATGAACGCTGTGCTGAGGAGAAACCTTTCTTTTTTCTTTTTTTTTTTTTCCATTTTTTGCTTTTTCTGTGTCTGGCTTCCGCCCGCTCGAGGTGCTCTGTGTAGGTTGACGTGTGCTGCCTACGTCAAGCATCCAAAATAAAAAAGACGCGTATTCAGTGCATAGCCGAGCGTAGAGACGCTTCAGGGACACTTCAGGAAAGATCCACGTTACGCAGTTTGCAATACATGTAACAAGCATCGGCTTCAGCATCGGCCATCAGCCAAGTTGTTATTATAAACATCGGTATCGGCCCAGAACAGTTCTTTCTGATTAATGTATTGTCGACTTAAAGTATCTCAGTGGCCAATGTCATAGTAGCAAATACATTTTAAGTCCTATGCAAAGCTTTAGCTACTGTGCTCTGATTGGTTGCAGACCCTTGGTTCACCGTGGTAAACCATCTCTCACAGTCTTCTCATCTTGGATGTGCTTCATTCCCTTGATGACGTGTGAAAGTTGCCTCCTCCACCAATATTAAAGCTCCTTTCACTAAGCTTTCATCTTGTACATTGATCAAACTACTCCAACCAAAGTTTGTATCAGTCGTTAAGAGCCATGAACATTAAACATGCACTTGCATGGCTCATAGCACATTCAGACTCTATTCAAACATCATCTGAGCTAGTTATAGGGGGAGAGAAGTGAAGAAACATACGTGATTTTAAACGAAACATCATATTTGAGCTACATCACGTCAACAGCTACAGAAAATAAATTTGCAGTTATGAAAATGAGAAGCATTACACAGCGAAAATCAAAACTCTGATTTGTGCACACCACCACTTCCTCTTTTTCTCTGCACACAGTCTCTGACCACAAATACAACACAGTTATGAAGGTGAACGTGAGATATCAGACATCAGAATTATTGTTCTGTGTGACATATTTTTTCATGTTCTAAAACATGAACAACATGCATTTTCTGCACACAGGGAGGACCCTTTAATTAATGTGCAAACAGATCTTTGCACAGTCTGTATAAATCTGATACATTCAGGGTTGTATTTAATTGTCTCATTTCTTCAATGTGTAGACATTTTTTTAGCAGAAAGCTGTATTACTGCTATTATCCACGTCTCAGTTAGCTTTACTGCTAGCACTGCTGACACCAAAACAAACAATACAGTGAGAGTTTCTCTTGTCCACATAGCACCTTTTCTGGCAGCGTGAGTTTTTTTTTTGACTCTTTGGCTTTACCTTCATCAGAAACAGCTCATCCCAGAAGCGGGGGTTGTTTTTGGCTGGATCTTCTTTCTAAATAAAAAAAAACAAAATAACAAGATGGAACTTTGTGTTGTTGACCCTGTGTTAACTTACACATGATAAAGGAAGGTAAAGAGAAATAAAAAATGTGGTCAAGCTTAAACAATGAAATGTGAGCTCAGCATTAAGAGCACCAGTGTAACAGCACTACACTTAAGAATAAAAATAAGCTCAAGATAAGATACAATATTATGACATTTTCTGTAAAAAGGACAATGTATCATCACAGACATTCTCCCGGTTCGATACTCACTGCAAAAATCTCATCATACATCAGCACCACCTTCTCCTTCAAGGGTTTCTTAGAGGACGATGTCCTCCTTAGCAGGCCTGCCTTCTTCTCCACCTGAGACATGACTAAGTCTGAGGAAAGAGACACAGTGAGGTACAACATGATCAAGATTTCAAGAAAAATCACTAAGATTTGTGAAGCATGAGTTGGATAATATTCTATATTTCCGTTATACATAAAAGAAGTTTCTGGATGACCATAAAGTTCTAAGTCACGGAGGAATACAGTACAGCTGCAATTAAGGATTATTTCTATTGTCATTTTCTCAATGAATTTCCATTATTTCTTCACAATTCTGCCTTTACAAATATAACAATGTACTGACACGGTCATTTAACCATATGCTTATCACTGAGGTCCCAGTTTGCAGTGGTATCGAGTGGTACTGTCCAACATTACGTTGAGAAGCGTCTCTAATGTTTTGGCCAACACATTTAGATGCATGACAGGGCCTTAATATTGGAAACACACTTCAATATAATCCAGTCCAGTGCAACGCCACCGTAATCTACAACCATTCATTTTTTTGTACCTTCCTGACACAGTCAACTAAACTAAAATATTGTATAAGTGGCCAATGAGTGTATATCCAGTTTACTGCAATGAGAGGAGAAAATAACCCCATCTGAGAAGATGAAATCATAATTTTGGACAATTGTTCTTAAAAAAAAAAAAAAGTGATCATTTATCAAAATATTGGGCAACTGATTGAATCTTTGCAGCTCTATCTGTTGGTAGTATCAATGCATTGATGCCTGACACACAGCCCCGCAGGTACCACTCCTCCTCTGCATGCCACACAGCGACAGCCTGTCATTGCAGTCACCTGTTGGAGGCCATGACCGTGTAGCATGAATGACAGGAGAGCTGTGTCTCCACAGTGTTAACATCTGGATGGCCAAGTGAGAGCTTTGAGTCACGGCGTTGAATAACAATGATTTTTTTGTGTTAGGTCAGCAGAACAACCCGCTACAGCTCCCGTTTGAATAAATAACGTGGCTGAAGCAGCGTTGCTGTGTCGTCTGTTTGTTTCACGGCTGACATTTGACGGCACATGACATGTTAACACACGCTAACGTTAGCTCACCTAATTACAAGTTGGGATGGGCTGCTAGCTCATTAGCTATCGTCAGCCAACTAACCCAACGTTAGGTTTTAACTCGGTAGTTAACGACCAACAACAGCGTGGTCACAGCTAAAGTCCAGTCGACACTCGGCGTACACTCAGTTTATTATCAGATATTAAATAAATGCGTAAATGTATTAAAACCTCCGCAGCTAACGCTAGCTAGCGAGTGCTTGTTTGACAACCTCTGATTTAGCTCGCTGTTTAATCTCAGGGTGCAACTACTGACAACGCTGCTGTGTTACGCTGCGTGTGTAAATGTAGCTTAGTCAGGGGTGTGGTTGGTTCTTACCTCAATTTTAGTCTTAAAAGTCGTAAATGTAGTTCATGAATCCTTCTCACAACACTAGCCTCTGCTAGCCTCTGCTAGCATACTGCTATCGACACCCTCCTGCTGGTCTTCGGGGTCCTAGCGCCCTTCACATCCTCTCTCTGCTTTAAAGTTTAAATGCAGGTAGTGGTGTGGCGTTTACCCCGCATTAACTGATCTGATTCATCATAACACATCAGTAAATAAAAAAAACAATTAAAACCCTAGAGGAGAAATGTGACCCTGTGAGAGGAGAGAAGTGACTAAAGGGCTTGTAGGTTGTAGATAAACAGGCTGAATGGACCTCGTCCTCTGTCTCTGATATAGTCACTTATTGCTGAGTTGAAGCACATTGGGGTAGAAAAAAAGTGTGATTTCTGTTTGAGCTGTTCACCTCTTTACACGTGCACCCACAGTCACATAATGTTATAAAATATCTTCAGTGGAAAGTATTTTATAATCTATGACATTCATTTTTTTGCCCTTCACAGTGTTTTAATGGCAGTTTTCTTCTGATCAACCACACATGAAAGTTAGACAAATCAGTCAGATGTAAAATATTTAACCGTGTTTAACTACAGCAGGCTGTCAAGGCTGCTTTGTGGGCAGAATATAGGCCAGCCTGAGGCCTGGGGAGCTGGCTACTTGTCCAGGGTCTACCCAGCTGGGTGAGGATAAGCAGTTAGAGATAACGGATGGATGGGTGTATAACTGTTTGCAAAGTTTAAGTGCAGACTGGGGTGGCATGGTGGTGCAGTAGTTAGCACTGTCGCCCCACAGCACAAAGGTTCCTGATTAGGTGAATTGGTGAATATGCGATTGTCTCTATGTGTCATCCCTGTGATGAACTTGTCCAGGGCCCGGTATTTCAAAACTTGTAATCTGGATCAGGGTAATCCGGATAATGAAATCCTCCTTTTCTCAGTCATGAATCACGGTGATCCCGCTGACTTTATCTGAGTATTTCAAAACACTGGCGGATTGGATCACCGTGATCCCGATGTGGGCGGATACGGATTTCCAAATCTCTCACTCCGCCTCCGTGGACCGAAAACATGGCGGACTACCTCACGAGAGGAGCAGCTGGGAGCAAAACTTCACGTCAAAAGTGTGAGTTTACCGTCGTCTAATGTGCAGCGGTTTTGGGACCATACGAACGCCAACCAACATATCATGCAAACCAACTTTTTGAATTGTCACCTAATTCAAACCAGGCCGTAACGATCTCTAATTGAGCCGCGGCGTGCTAACAGTAGCTAACTCGGCTCCATTGACTTGTGTGTTAAGCAGCTAGCGAGGTAGCTTTGTTGATGAATTTAGCTGTCTAAGGTTTAACTTAAAGGGAACTAATCTGACGTACATCATATGTTAACTCTTTAAACTAACACCGACCTGTTCAGAGTTTATTAGCGTTACGTCATAGGCTCCATGTGTACAGACCAGGCTGCTGCAGTACTTTGGTAACGTAACGTTACACAGTACGAGTATTAACTACACGGTTCATTCAGAAGTGTCAGGATGCTACAGTGATGCTGCTGCTGATGTCATAAACAAAGATATACTCATGCACCTTCTCTGTCTTCTGCTTTCAGAGTCCACTCACAGCCATGGACCACTCCGCTGTTAAGGACAACCCCTGGAAATCCTTGGAAACGCTTTAATTGTACATTTAACATTAAGTTATTGGATTTTGAATAAAGTGCTTGAAACTGCTTGAAATTGTAATTGCATTACTTTCATGGTATATAGCTTGGTCAGTGACACAATTCTGCCGTATATATAGAAAGCTCTCACTGAACATAATTATGGCAAGATAGCATCTGATTTGATGAAGTCAAATAATCAGTCTGTACACAAACACTGAAATACATTGCTGCAGGTTTCAAAATCACATTCAAGATATTTCCAAACATTTTAAAAGTGCATTTTAAGTTTCTAACTGAAGTCAAATTTGTCTTCATTTAATCAGAAGGATGTAAATCTTAAATGCTTGTAAAATGCTTCAATATGCAGCATGATATGAACACTAAACACTGTACTTGTTACTCATATTTTCAACAGTTTCGGGAAGTGTGGTCAAAAATATTTTACTCTGCTTTAAATTTCTTACAAGCAATAATTAAGGTACTTTAATTATTTTAAAATAAAACTAACACTTTAGATTAACTTTAATGGACACCTTGAGTAACAATATCTAGGAGAAGTGGAGCTGAGACTTTGTCAATCTAAGTGAAATCAACCTCTGAGGTAGGATTCAAATAATCCTGAAATTTTGGTATCAAGTTGATCCAGGTATCTGCCTTAACTTTTGAAATACCCAAATCCAGCCTTTTATCTGGATTCAAGGGAGGATTGGATTACCAGATCAGGATTCTGATCTTCAGGATCAGGATGATCTGAATCTGTGTTGAAATACCCAGTTTTCAGATCAGATCTAGATTTAATCCAATCCGACCAGGATAATCCTGTCAGATCAGTTTTGAAATACCGGGCCCAGGTGTCTCGTGGGATAGGCTCCAGATACCTGCAACCTGAGATGATGGATGGAAGTGCTGACTGCAGTGGCACCTCAGTATAACAAGAGAAGAACTGAATCAGGGACTGTCTCCTCCCCACACACCTTCACCCTGTCAGTAAATATATGACACAGGCCTGATGTCCTGAAAGTCAAGTTTTGGGCATGTCTCAGAGACAAAGTTTAGGGTGAAACATGCAACATTAAAAATACATGACCACAAGGAAACTAACTTACTTTATCATCCAACAGTTTCTATAGCAGTTTTCATGGGTCTACTGAACACTGAAGGTCAAACTGGATTAAACCGATTAAATTAAATCTTGTTGACTCTAATTATTTTCTCGCCTGTAATGAATCACACCACATTTTCAAGTTTTTGGTGTAGTTTCTTGTTTGTTTGTTTTTTTTGTTCTCACATGCTTGCAGTAGTGCATCGCTGCTGATATTAGTTTTTCTCAGACAAGGTGCAACAGCTAGTTTTAAAAGTAATCTTACACCAAAAAACATCTTATCTTCTTAAGACTCACACACGTCGATGTCTTTGTAGAAGTTTCTCCAAACTCAGTCTTAGCTAACACTCGTGAATGAATGGTAGACCTGTTTCTCTGCACCTCAATGGATAAACAACAGCTTTGTCTCCAATTTAAAGCAGCAGCCAGCGCGTCTGTGTTTTGACCTCATGGGCTCCATAGTAAATTAACTTCACCATCAAGGGTGCAATATTTCTGGTAAAGATTACACAGAGCGCCTCAATATATGGAATAAATGAGACAAGCTCTGCTTTTACCGTGTCATTAGACGGAGAAGGAGATGAGGCAAAAGAGAGGAAGGAAGATCAGAATATACAGTAATGAGAGCAAGGTAGAGGAGAAGCACAGCGGCTGAGGAGTGAAAAAGAACATTAAGTGACACACAGAGATGTGCAGGTCGACCACGTTTTTGTTTGACTCTTCTGTAGCTTGAAAGTTTGCTCATGGTAGTGAATTTTTCCCCACAAGCTCTTAATTTTAAGTTTTCAGTGTGTGAAGACACAGACAGTTAAAACTTAAGGAGGATAGAAGAAGAACGCCAGAGCAGCATGACACATCTGTAACTTTGCACAGCACAGAGTCTAATATAATGACCTCTGTAAGACCATGTTTCACTCTAATCCACTTGTGTCCTGACGGATGTGTGCAGCAGCACGCTTCATCCTGGTTTGCGCGCTCTTAACCTGAAGAATTACTGCTGTTGCTTCAAGCTGTCTTAAGTGTTAAATAAAATTCTCCATCAAACTGTCGTCAAAACCTTGAATGTGATCATCTTAACTCAACGCCATATGTGAAAGGGTAAGTTATATCTCATGTTACAACACAAGCAAGTATTATTAAGTGAGAGTTATCGTAAAAAAGACGCAGCCCTCTCTCCAGTGTTCACTGCATAGTGATTTATCTGCTATGATTTTCTTTAAGATCACAAACATGGAGACCGACGGGAGCTTCAGTATGAGTTCATTAAAACTAAACACACTGTGTAACTCTTTCCCTCGACAACAGACTTTTATTTCCCAGACGTTGTCTGCTCCTTTACTTTCACTGGAGTGGTATCTTTTAGAAAGTGTACTGTGACATATGATGGCTCACCGCAGGACAACGTCATCATATCATAATGCAGCATTGATACTCCTTTTGTATCAGAATATATGCAGATAACAGTAGACATACAGACTGAACCTGCTGGGCTGACAACAAGAACAAGAAAGGCCTGCAAATGCAAATAAACAATTGCGCAACCTGGATCCATAAACTATATATTTTTTTGCTGAATGCTTTAGCAGTGTCAGGTATAAAGTAAGTAAACTGAAAATGGCATAACGGCCAGATTGAGGGCAAAGACTGTCTGCTGTTGTTACAGCTTTACTTCAGCCCCAGGAGACCCTCAGTGTTTCTGGCTGTAAAGCTTCCCTGACAACCTTTACAGCTCTGCAGGTACCTTGTGCCTGAACACAAAGTGTGATAGTTGGCAGGTGGATGCGTGTGTGTGGCAGGCTGGTGCGGAAGGCAGCAGATGTACAACAGGAGTTTAACATGGAAACCCATTTAACCCAGAGTTAAAGAGGCCGTGGCCCTTTGCTCCCCGTTCTCCTGACCTGACTTCTGTAACAGAAGAGAGACATGGGCATCAAAGATGCTGACTGTAGTGACTTTGGACAGGATAAAGAAGATCTAGACACGCTGTCCAAGCTGAAAAAAATATTAATTACATGCACACATTCATACATGTACCACTTCGTCAGCTTACGCAGTAGGACACACCTCGCTGCACCGCAATGATGCACTTTAGAGCTGCATCTGGAGTCAAGATCTTTACAACAGAGACAAGCTTGTTTTACCTCGTTCAAGACCTAGATCAGCAGGGGGGAAAGCATTTAACAACCCTGTATGATAAAGCATCAGCAGGACTCTGTGCGTGGAGCACCAGGATGCCTGGCAGCACAGCTTGAAGCTTGTCTTATAGCTCAACTTCACAGCCAGATTGCAGAGGGATGTGCTGCAAAGAGGAGGAAGTGGGGGTTGTTGAAAGGTGAGAAGGGTTGTAAAGAAAGGGGGAAATGGGAATAAAAGCAGATAAAGCTTTACTTTTTCTTCACTGTACATCTTTCACACTCGTTATGATCATCAGTGTGCAGTAAAAGATCACAAAGGCGTACTACTCAGCTCGTGAGAACAGCTGTTTAATGCCGTCTCTAAAGTCTGTAAAAATAACCTCTCTCTCTTCAGAGTCATCTCGGGCTTGCACGGAGACGACACATTTTTATAGAAAAGCCTGTTTTGCAGTTGCATTATGGGATTTGTAGGAGTTTTGTGGCATTTTCTAGTTGATTAGATAGAGAGAGCTGGAGAGGAAATACAGAGGAGAGAGAGGGGATACCGTGACACAAAGAGCTCAGACTGGAACTGAACCTGAGCAGCTGCAGTTAGGACTCAGCCTTGATACAAAGGGCGCATGCTCCATCCGCTGAGCTACCAGGGCGCCATGGATCCTGCATTTTTGAAGCTTGACTCACACCAGGAGCTAAAAGTCAGGTTATCTGAGCCTCCGCTGCACCATCAGCAGCACTTTCTAATCCGTCTCCCACCGACTAGTGCACCAACTTTACTAACAGGCACGCGTGCCCTTTGCAGAATGCAGCATCCTGTTTATAGTTCCTTTATAACAAATAAAAAAGTACATTCACCCACACACATTTATTCCACCTGGTAATGATGCTTCCTTTATTTAAATGACTTCATATCTATTTTTTCTGTAAATACTTCCCTTCAATGGTTTGTGTCAATGTTTCAGAGTGTTGTCTCAGAAATATCTACTTTGATCTTGAACTGCAACTCCCCTGATTTTCTGGTCCAAATTAGGTCGAATGGTGCTCTCTTCTTCAGCATGCAATAATACACAGGACTCGTCAGGTATTGGCAGTAGAAGGAACTCTTTATTATCTTTACAGACAACAAGAGCCCGAGTCCCCCATGGATGGACTGACTCTGCTGACTCAGGCTTTCTCTAATATACCTGTATGCAAATTACCCAAACCCAAATATGTCCAGCCTATTATTTTCCAACTTCCGTTCTGACCTAATGGTGCAATCCATGGTCCAGGTGCAACTTCTCGGGACTTTCCAAGTCGGATTCATGGTACTTTTCCATTACCTAACGGTGTCTCGTGTTGGGCCACCTGACCCGCAGTCCACTGAGGCCCATCACGTTTCCTTTTGTTCTTTGCTTTTCCAAATTACACGTGCGAAACACAAATCATGTTGTGTTTGGGCCTTATTATTACATTATTTTTAAAAGTCCCTTTAATGCCAAGTCTTACACCATTGTGTCTCAGAACCTTTTACTGCACCTTTAAAAGTTTAATATACCTTGTGCTAATATGAATCACATACTTATACACCTCATACCAGATTATACCAAGGTCAAGTGTTCACTACTTCATTACTCTTGTGCTTTTACACTCAGTAGGTTATACATTGAATATCAGGTGCTCAATATACTATCAAACCTGTGTGTTTAACGTAGTACACTTCATCCAACACTCTACTCTCAGTGTGACTATTTGAGTATTACATGTTTTCAAAAATACAATACTTCAATCATACTTTAATCATGCATCGCCTCAGAGGATTCTCAGAGGGTTCTACTTCCAGTGATTGACAATGATTAAGATGTTTCCAGTTACCAGTAGATACTTCAAATGTTAGCATAGTATATAGATTAGCACAATGCTACACCCATTGTGTACCATTATAGATTTCACCCGTTTTATATATCCCTTAAGTGCTTCACCCATTATACGCTATGTGTATGTTTGAACCTTACATGCTTATATGTTTAAATCAACGAAATGCCCCCCTTAGAGCAAAAGGATTATAGTTAATTCAAAGGAATCAAAACACACACTGAATCATAAGAAAACTGTAAGTCACATTGAAGCAAAGGATATAAGCTGTTTTTAGTGCAGAAATGCTATGCTATGTGTTAATGCAAAAAATTTTATACAACAAGAGCTACAAGTGTTCAAATGTGACCTACATCTAGCTCCGCTCAGCAGCATCCACCTCATTTATCGGCTGTGAGACAAGAACTACAAAATACACAGTTGTTTAAAGTGAAAATGTATCTTTTTATTGGTACCATACATTAATTATCAAGGGCAGAAACTAACCAAATCAAAAAAATATATATCAAACGATGATTTTTCTACAAGGGATTGGAGAAGGTACAAGTCACCATTCGAACTCAATCATAACTGTTGCTGGAATCAACTGTAACGAAATGGAAATGTACAAAACAACAAACAGAGCTTCAGCTGTTTTTAAATCTTTACAGACTCAGCATTGCTACCAAATATGCCGACTGAACATAATGTTGAGCTGGCTTTAGAAAATGTTTGGATGATTGATGGTTTCATTCTGTTGGTCATGAAGGACACACTGCACAACAACAAATGTTAGGTTAACTTAAAAACTATTGAAAAAAAATAAATCTGTGTTTAGCCAGTGATGAAACATGAAATTCACCGGTTAACTAAAATTCAGTGAGCACATTCACTTGACATCGAGTTGAAAGTTGATGTACACAAAAATGTGATTAATGTAAATGTAATAATGAAAGACACGATGAGTGAAGTTCTAAAATGTCCAAAATAAATATAAAAGAAATGAACTGAAACTGTGAAATCGTCACACCATGGTGCCGTTGTACCCCCGGGAGGTTTTTTGTAATTTAATTTACACAAGTTTTTAAAAAAGAGGGAGGAGGAAAGAGCAGGTGGGAAGATAGAGGGGACAGATTCATGAGTGTTTTTTCTCCTTTTTCCTATTTTTGTTTCTTTACATTAGATCGGGATGGCTTTAGGTAAATCTAAGTAAGAATACATTTTATTACAGTCAGACAGAACTTTGCTACTACCTTAAATATACAAGCACAAATACACAAAAATTTAAATCTCCAAAAAAAAAGGAACAAAAAGACAAAATAAAAACATCCACACTAAATTATTTCTCTTTTATAAACATAAAAGATAAAAACAATATATTTTAGAGGGGGGAGGGATAAAAGTCCTGTGTTGCTCCTTGGTCTGTAGCTTTTCAGTATTGGTAGAAAATAAAAAAGTAACAATTGAAATGAAGGCGTTTAATACAAATTAAAAAACATTCTAGGGAAATATATACTGTATAAAAACTCTTAAAATGTGTAACTGTGTGTGTGTGTGTGTGTGTGTGTGTGTGTGTTGAAAATGCTCTCTGTTTGAAAGACTGCATCCATTGTAGTCTAATCAGAGATGGCTCGGGCACTAGGGGACTCAAAATCCTTCAATTATTATGTGTGTGTTTGTTGTTTGTTTGTGTTTGTGTTTGTGTGTGTGTGTGTGTGTGTGTGCCGTTTCCCTAGTGCCACATTTCAGCTCTTCTACTAGTGTTTGAATTTCAATGGTTTTATAGGCGGACTCTAAATTCTGGTCTGTCTGCTTCAGCAAAGCCACAAATAAGCTCAGACTGCCTCTTTCCTCTCAACACGCACTCTCACACGCGCTCACACACACACACATATACTCTATTAAGAAACATTATGAGTGACTTGTCCGTCGACAGAGAAGAGACCAGAATTGAGAGCCGTGTTTAGAGAATGGGTGGACAAGTGGTCCCTAAGCAACTCGCCACCGCGTCGAAGCCCTGCTGCCAACATCCCCTCCGCACCCTCCACTTCCTACATGTGAACTTCAGTATGGATGGTTTAGTGTGCACAGTTCTCCCCTGGATTAAATCCCCGCGTCTCCTCGGTCACGTCTACCCCGGTCGCTGTCCAAACTGAAAATCAGCAAGAGCTGATGGGACATTTTGAGTGTGAGATGAGAAAAGGGGAGATAGAGGTGGGACACAGTGTCTAAATATGGGAAAGTCACAGCAATGATGGCAACTTGTAAAACTTCCTCTGGCTCAGTGACATTGCCTGAGACATACGGAGCTCCCTCGGGCCACCTGTGTGTGTGTGTGTGTGTGTGTGCGTGAGTGTGTGTGTGTGTGTGTGTGATGAATCTCAGCTCTACAATGACGCCTGGGTTGGCGAGCAGGGGATGGACTGTTGCTGTTGCACTCGTGGCTGTTGGGGTGGAGGGTGGGGAGGGCATTTTGAGGAGTGACAGGGAGGGGCTTTTGTGTTGAGGTCGCGGGGCTCTGGACTTTACTGCGATGCCTGTGAGGTGGGGTTGTCGCTCTTGCTCTCCTGGCTGGAGGGGGCCTTGTTGTTCCAGGGCGAGTTGGAGCCGAGCGCTGGAGAGTTGTTGAAGCTGTCTTCGTCGTCGATGCCGTTGGCCGCATCAAACTGTGTGTTCTCCAGCCGTGTGATCAGACGCTCGTCTTCGTCGCCAAACTCTCCTCCCATCAGCGTGGGCTCTCCCACCACCATCACATCCTGAGGAGACGCAGGACAGTTAATTTACCTTAAATTAACCCTATACCTCTGCAGCTACTTCACTAGCATCAGGTGACACCTTTATTTGTTTAGGTGTAGCATTATTCTGTGTTCTGCTTTGGTTCCTGTTGTGACGTGAACTTTCCCCAATGAATCACGTATCTGTAAACACAGCTGTAATGATTCTGTTGGAGGTGCAGTAGCAGAGTACCGACACTAGATAGCAGCAATGTACTCACTGGAACTTGGCTGGACAGAGGGAAGCCGCTGCCGGGGCTCTTCTTTTTGTTGTTGTTGTTGTTATTAGTTCCTCCTCCTCCGCTGATGGTGCTGCCGCCTGACATCTTACGCTTCCGCCGCTTGTTTGGGGGCTGTCTTGATGGCTCAGCTGCAGGGAGGGAGGGGAGAAAGGTGAGAGTTACAGATACATTTACTTTTTATGATTATGTAAGGTTGTTGTGTGCATATATCGGTGCATGTTGTTCGCCCTACCTGGCGGTGCCACCATCCTCTGCCATTTCTGGAAGAGGCAGGTTTTGAGGCAGTCTCTGGGGCTGAGGCTGTATGTCTTGTGTCTGGACATCAGCTCCTGCATAGGCTCCAGAATCACACACAGCTGCAGGCGAGAACAAAGAGAGGCAGCGGGTAAAGATAATTAGAAATGCTACCATTGATGCAACGCCGTGATTATTTGCCGTTTGTCTGGCGCAAATGACTTCATCTGTGGATTTGACAATTCTCAGATCACAAAACCGGATCATAAAACACAGGAAGGAAACAAATAAACACGACTCAAGTGGTTTCACCACACAGCCACATTACAGCTTCTCATCTCAGAGAGGGGCGAGCAGTTTATTTTTCTATCAATCCCCCTGCGGACTTGAGGCAGATCTGTTTATTGCATTTGAACCATGTAGCACACGCAGAAAGCCGGGCAGGAGTACAAGCTGCTAGTATCTAATGGGCGCTCTTGTAGGACTCTATGCAAGATCTAACAAAACATTTCAAAGTATCCTTGTTTCATGCGTAATCCAAATGGTCAGCAGCGCTTGTAATCTAGTTTTTGACTTCAAAAAGAGACTCGTGATGCAACAAGTGTGCTGCTGCAATACTGCCGGGTGAATTTCTAGTCTAGTCTTGAGGAATAAGGTAATATTTTGTGGTTGTGAGTACAATGCTGTTCACAATTTTCAGGTTATGGCTTTTAATACACCAGCTTAGACCAATAAAATTAGACTTGTAATTCCAACTTGTGCAGACTTCTGTGTTGGTTAGATAGATCCAATCACCATCACAGCAACATTAGTCGAAAATGACCTACAAAGTAACTGGAAAATCTCAACCAACTTGGACAGACTTGAATCACAGTGAAGCACATCTTCCTCCATAGTTACACACATGTTGTGTAATGATCGTTTGAAAGCACAGACTGCCCCTGCTCTCGACTAAAACACCCATATCACTCTCAAAACCTCTGTTTTGGATCAAGTCTACACTGGGGGATTGCAAATAATGAGTCATATCAAACTGCTTCATAAACAGCTTCTACTACTCAGCTATGACTGAATAATTATCAAGACCCAAAAAGGAAAATATGCACGAGGCAGCATCATTCCTGATGTAAAATGTTGCATGTGTGCTTCACTCACTCGGAGGTAGTTAAGGGTGGAGTTCGACAGGCCACATCTTGTTATGTTTTTGGACAGCTGGTCCAGCATCTGTGGGTCCTGGGCCTGAGACAGACACAATCAACATCAGGACAGATTACAAAACTGACACTCACACACATCAGTCGTAGTAGTATTATGTAGTGCATCCACTCACATGCATGGCCAGTATACTGCGGGGGATGAGTTCACGGTGTTGTCTGATGCTGAAGTGCCACGTCTTTATCCTCATCATGTCATCGAACATGAACTCCAGGTACAGGCGCCCCTCTACACACACCTGCAGCAGTTCACAGGACTCTGGTCAGTGTACAGCAGTTGAACTCTATGCGTACAGACTGCACCTCTGCTCACAGATGTAAAATAAACACTGCGTGTTTATGACTAGGGTTGTAAGCTGGGGGTGGTTACAAAGACTTCCAAAAGAAGAAGTGGGTTGCAACAACCAGATTTAGGCTTTATTCAACTATGACCCTTCAAGGAGTGTAACCATTGTGTTAACTTCCCCTGCTTTTTAAAAACACTTTCTGCACACGACTCAAATCAAATATTTGCATTATTTTTGCAAAAAAAAACTTGAACACTGTATTTGCAGCTACAAGGAGTTATCAGTGTGCTTTGCTTCTGTTTTCGGTTTCTGTCTGACGCTGAAAAACATTTCCAATCATCATCAGGTTTTTTACTCAGTAATATCTGTGTGACACTGTTGCTCTCTGAGCAGTAATACAAGATGACTTAAAACACACCTGTGTGAACATGGGCTTTCCATTCTGGGTGACCATGGTGCACTGATCACAGTCAAGGGAGACAAAGTTGTTGTGGAAGGACTCCTTGGGATGTTTGAGCACATAGTAGAGCTCGGTGGCCCCGCCCTCGAATATACTCCGGAAGTACCTTGGAATCAACGTCCGGCCAATTGCTTCAGAGGAGGAGAGAAAACAGGAGGGGCGTGAGATGGAGAGAAATGTGTTCAGCTTGTAGTCAGTTTGTGACTGTAGGGCTTTGGATTAAAGCGGTTAGTTTCTTACTGTAGCGTTTGGGTCCATCCTCCAGACAGAAAGTAATGGTCAACATGGCATCATCTTCAAAGAACTCTGTAGTAAAGGCATCCCACCAAAGGTTATCGCACTCCTGCAGGGCATAGAGGGGAAAGATAATCAGTTACTGATGCAACTTTTGGATTGTTTTTTGAGTGTGTGTGAATGTATGAGCCTACAAACCTCTGTCCAGTTCTGTAGCCGTTTGTTGAGTTCAAATATTCTGTAGTCTGTCTGGTTGCCATATGGTGTGTGCCTCCTGGACCGCCGTAAAGACAGGAGAAGAAAACAAAAGCAGGACGCGGGTAGGGAGCAGTTAGCTTGTGGTATTATGAAAGGTTAAAGCGGTTTCGCCATCTAGTTTAGCCTTGTTTCAGACTAAGCGCGAACTCTCTATTAAGAGCGAGATAAGAGCACCACTTCCCACACGCTTATCTTAACTTGTGTTATTAGTGCCATTTTCACACCAGCTAGAGATAAAAGGAAATAAAGCAGTCTTACCCTATTCCTGGCTCCAGGTATGTGGGAGGATACATTGGGGTTGGACTGGAGACACAAGAAACAGAGAGATTATTACATTCAGCTACAGTGCTAATATGGCCTCCTCCAGGAGCTAGTCTGTCTTTACAACGCTGGGACGCGAGCCAAACATGGCGCAAATTGGATGATACAAGGAGACAGTAAATAACAACACATCGCAGATACAGATACGCACACATGCTCACCAACTGCAGACGATTTGCTTACTGCACAAAAAAAAAACACGAGCTGTGAAGTGCAGCACACAAACCCGCAGAGGTATACCCTCTGAACTGAGAGCCACGCGAGTCAAATTAAATGAATTAAATTAAATTTATCATTTAAGATTAGCGTCATGCAGCCGGTTCACAATTTCCACTTACTCGACATGCATTTGCCTGGATACCGGGTGGTGTTAAAAGGTGGTCAACACTTAAATACACTAGTAAGTGGATGAAACTTCCACCAAATGACAGGCATCTTTTAGTAATAGATCACCAGTAAACCTTTACACACCCAGGGTTGTTCCCAGAGTCCGTTTCAAAATTATATCTAATTTGATATTTCATGAGTGTCCAGTCAGTGCACCTGACTGAATGAACACAGCTCTATCTGGGCGGTACAACTGTCAGTTGGGTTGGGGTTAGCCCACACAAACTATCCATTCACACCAGTTTCTTGTTGAATTCGAAAAGAGAAATAGGAGTGACTACACGGGTCAGACTACAAGCTGCCAAGCTGAATCGATTTACCAGTCGATGAAACCAATTCCAAGATACTCAGGGCGAATTTCAAACCTATATAAAAATGGTATGCACTAATACCACATGTGAAGAAGATGTTCTAAGGCTGCAACTGTGAACTCTGCAAACAGAAAACACAGACATAAAACTCACCCCACGTCTCTGTCCAGCATGGTGCCGGGGTGGAAAGGGGGAAAAGTGCTACCGTTGGGGGGCTCCTTGGGGGAGTACAGCTTGAACGACTTGGAGGAACAGCCTGGAAGAGAGGTGAGGGAAGAAAAGAAGATAAATGTAATGGCCATTGTTTATACTGAGATTCAGACAGCTTTAAATGGTAGACATTAGTGCTCCCAGTCAGTGTGACAGCTAAACCGGGCAAAACATGATTAAAGTGTCAAAATAGGCACATTCGTATGCTGGCCCATGTGTAAATAAATACCCAAATAAGAAGTCTAAAAACAACAAGGACAACCCAGACGGTGATACCTGAGGTTGCTCCACCTTTGTGGATCACAGTGATTATTTCAAATGTCAGCTATTCAAACCGATTGACAGCATCATGTGAGTGTGAAGGCACATGTAGCCCAGACTGGCCAGTATGGCCCAGTTTCAGTTGGCTGCGCTCACCCACGGGTCGTCCCGGACACACCAATCTTGTTTCATAAAGACGCAAAAACAACAACTGGATGAGGAGGGAGCATCCCGTAAACAATGCGCTCCTCGCCGCGCAGAAACCGTTGCCCTATCTACAAATAGCAAACACAAATACTGTCCAATACTGACTCTCTTCACACCCACATAATAAAAAAAACAAATGAATCTCTCCCTCATGCACACAGCTCCAATCCTTGTTCTACTCTAATTGCCCAGCTCGCCTATAAAGGCCATCCAGGCGTGGCGGCCTCTGGGTCACGACCCCTGCCGTCACCACGGCAAAGCCCCGCCTCATTAATGTCTCTCTGTCTTGTTTCTGCATATTAAACGTATCTCTGACGCTGTGTGTGTATTAAACAGAGATATACATCTATAGACACAGACGGGGAGCAACACACTTCCATTGTATTAACGGGACGTTTCCAAGCAGGGGAACTGCTTTGAGAAGTGCTCTGATCTGAGAACACAGCGACGATGTGAAATAATACGTTTCATCCGAGACGAAGGAAAAGCAGATGATTTCCAACGCTGTGGCTCACTTTGCAACGTCCTCCTTCTGGTTTTTGGTTGCAGTCACACTTAAACGCAACACACACGCGCGGAGATATCAACAGGCAGACCCAGGGACCCAGACCAACACTGACACACATGTTGTGCTCTTCCTAAAATCTCTCGTATGTTCACATCCCCTTCAGATTAATCTTCTCTTAAATAACGGCAACTCATCTCTGAGGAGAGGAGTTACGTCCCTACTGGTTTCTATTCAACTGGGTTACTCCTATGCATGCATCACAGCAGACACATGCCCTTATAATAACTCTTCTACTCGTAAATGAGTAATAAATTAACACCAGAGTTCTTCCATGAAGACAATCTTAAAAACCAGACCTGCATCCTCCACAAAAGCCTCTGCGTCCATTTGAAGCCCTGCCTTCACTTTGTGTAAAAAACAAGTTGTTTACTGTGTGAGCCGGCACCGCTATGCTATGGGCTCGGATGCACCGCCAGAGGAAAACAAATGGGATTGATAAATAAATAAATAATCGATGGTTATGTGTCCATTAGTTGTTGAGAGCTCCATTAGCTCCTCTCCTCTCCTGTTAGCGGTTAATGACAGGCAGTCACAATCACATCAGCTGGACTCCACTTCCTCCACTGGGAATCATGTTCCACTCTCTTACAAGTAGATGCACTATATGCACGTATACAAAACACGTATACAAACAGTGTACGCGCACACACACACACACACACACAAAAACACAAACACGTATACAAACAGTGTGCGTGCACACAGCTTCCTGGCTGAAGCAGTGATGGTAACAAATCGTATCTCATATGCCGAGTGCCATGAACGTCAAAAACACCCTCACGTTTGCTTTCACGTCAGCTCAGGACACATTTGAGCGTCTACTCGGCACTAAATCTCCTCCATGTAACAGTAACATGTAGTGGTTTTGGACTCCTGCCACTCCAGTGTGCCACCGTGATTGCTAAAGAGGGACAAGTAGCGGAATATTGGCGATAACGTTAGCTTGCTTGTGCAGATCATTAACCTACTTTAGCAAAGTTTTTAATGAAAAAAAGGGCATGAACCTGGTTGAGTATATTAAGCAGCACTTTAATGTGTGTTTTTCGACATGTGTGTAGCTCATAACTCCAACAGTCAAAGCACATATGACATGGAGTTGTCTGCTTACAAAGGCAATTAGAAAAGCGCTTAATGCTAACAGTTAGCTGTTGGCTATGCTAATAAATGTTACGGGACGCGAGTGAACTTCGTTGTATGAATTAAACAAGCGCACAGTTTGACCACAAAGACAGCCGTGTGAACGCAGACTAAACACAACCAATAACTTTGACACCTTCGACCACAAAAAAGCTGTGTATACAACACTCCCTCGCAGGCCTAGCTAACGTTAGCAAGCCAGAAAACAGTTAGTGACCAGTTAGCTGGTGTTAGCCGCGCTGCTAACGCCTTAGCGTTAAATCCCTTTTCAACGACAAATCGCCGACATAAGACGCCAAATAACACCCGCGGCGGCTCGTAAACCGCATTTAATCGCCACATGCAGACCGACATTGGGGTTTACGTGTGTGTTTGGTGAAAGCGACCCTTTACCTGCAAAGAAGTCCAATCAGAAAATTGATGTTTACAGATCCGTGATGATAGACCGTGTGTACGCTCCGTGCGTAAAAACGGATAGGCCCGCTGGACGGCGGTTGGCTGGACGCAACGTACCAACACAATACGTCCCTCTGAATAGGATCAATGAAAAAAAAATCTCCTCAAACCGCGAGACCAAAAGGGAATAAGGCCTAAATTGCGGGAGTCGGTCGGTTATGTTTTGTCCCGCATGAGGCCTTGTCAGTGGGCTGAAGCCTGCTGTGGGTTTACATACAGACCCAGATGAGCCCTTTGTTCACGGGAGGACATGAACAATAGCTGTAGGCCCTCCTCCTCCTCCACCTCCTCCTCCTCCTCCTCCTCTCCCTCCGCAATGCATTTGCTCCTCTCTCCTCTGCCCAGCACCGCCAGCCGCCTTCTCCCCCCTTTTCCTCCCCCCACTAATGCACAACTGCACATGAAGGTTGTCTGGTAAGCATTTTTTTCCCTTCCTTCCTTCCTTCCTCCTCCCTGCATCCCATCCCTTCCATGTAACTGACACATATGAGAATTGGCCTAATGCTGTGGAAGTGTGTGTATATGTGTGTGTGTGTGTGTGTGTGTGTGTGTGTGTGTGTGTGTGTATGGAAATAAAGATCATGCTGACTGCAAAGTGGTTTTCATGTTTACCTAATTAGTGCACATCAGCTTACTGCAAACAACCAAACTGAGACAGGAACAGCCAGGACCCTGCTCATATGCATTACACACTGTCGGTCCATCATCCAGTGCTATGCATATAAACAGCTGATGCAGCAGCCTGATCAGTCAAAAGTGGATTGAGATCTTCTAAATGAACCTCCATGTAAGGATAACAGACTTGGGTTGTGTACAATTTATTGTGTCGTTGAGTTTAAACACTGTACTGTCTCTGCCAAGGTAGGCCAGTAAAGCCATGACCACTGGGAATCACACACAAACACAAACACCCAGGAAGCACTAAGCCAAAAAGAGAATCCCTTTGGCCTCTAAATCTGCTTTAATCGTCTGAAATTATAATCAGATATTAAGATCACAGCCAGCGAGGACTCACCCATATGGCCAAAGTCAGGATATAAAAAGAACAAGCAGTATTAGGTCAGTAGTTTCTCATTTATTTATGCATGTGTATGTCATAATATTCGCTATTCCATATACATTATTAATCCCTAAAGACAGACTGGGACTTCTAATGGTTTTGACAGGTGATCCCATATCAAAGTTGAAAATCTCTTTCCTTTCAAACACCGGGGTACTTTTCCTTGGCTCGATTATCTAAGGACGCTGCAGCCAGCAGCATGAATGTGGTTCTGATTTATTCACTACCCATGTACACACGGAGTGAAAACACAATGTTTCATAAATGATTTATTTGCAAATTAAGCTGCTCCTGGGAGTCGCTCTTTGGAAACAGTTAACAGGCCTTTCACAGAGGCCGCTGTACATCTGAACACCGGCACGGATAGGTAATGTTCTTACAGCATCATTCAGAATTTTTTTGGTTTGAATAGAATTATTCTGAATAAAATAAAAACACATGTACAAGTTAGTATTAGTTTAATCCAAGAATATAGAGTAATCACATGAAGGATCATGACCTGGAACAACTTTTGAAAATATATTTAATAGATGAGGAGCAGTCAGATTTAGTTGAGTTTGTGGAAAGAGTTAAGCTCCAGGGTGCTTTTTAAGGATCAGCTCCACAAAAGTGCTGTAGCTGATAAATTTGGATATGGTGAGCATGATACATTGGATTATTTTAAGATACGTTATTGCAAAAGTGCACATTGAATTTACAGTTGACTATTGACTATATACAATATTTTTCTGCTAAGATAAAACAATACATTTAGAGTTCAGATTTTTTAAATAAAAAAGGACAGAATAAGGCAAAGGTATTACCAAAACAAAGACAAACATAATAAGAAATTTATCCGTGAACTGAAGTAAATATGATAAATGGAAATCACTGATTTGATTTCTGATTAATTAAATTATTTAATCTGTCAGTTAAACATTCGTTCCACCCCTTTTATGTCAGTCTAATATCTGTCCAGTGACATACTCCTCTCTACTGTTTAATTATGAGCCTCATAATCAAACCATTGTCTCATTGTCTCGTATTTTCTGACATATTCGACAGTGAAGCCATGTATAATTATCTTTCGTCGCGTGTTTATTTTTCTGCCTGGTCAACTTTACTCTCCTGCTTTCTCATAACAGATTGCGTCGCTTCATTCTGACTTATTTGCAGATGCCTGTCTGGATGTGAAGTCTTTGAACTTCAAACTCTCTTATATTTACAAAATGAAGATGGCAAACTTCCTTTCAGACTCCCGTGTTGAGAGAAATGAGTATGGTCAGGAGTAGTGTCTCACGGAGCCAGACATATCTGCTCTGAAGTCTCTCTCTCACCCGACCACTGACAAAGATGCTCGTGCTGAGTTTATATTGGTTTGACCGTGGCAAGTTTGTGAAATGAACACTTCACAGCTCACGAGGCTCCTGTCAGTCTTTTGGCAGCATCTTTGTGTGTCTACTACCAGGGGGAGGTGTAGTCAGTAGTAGCTTAGAGTGTCTGTTGTGGGTGACTTATGTGGATTTGCCTATCTTACATTCGCTGGCCCCTGTAGCCATGGCAACACGAGCAGTCAATGCTGTCACAATCGGAGCGAGGCAAAGAATCATCCATGGAAATGGACACACAAGGGTTAATCCTGTGTGTGTGTGTGTCTCCAAAGCTCACCCATTGAAATGGTACATGACGGGGTTAATCCCCACTGTGTGTGTGTGTGTGTGTGTGTGTGGTGATGGAGAGGAGGTGGGGGTGGGAGGTGTGTCAGGATAAGGCTTGAAGGGCTTACACACACCGTCTCTTTCGCTCTCAGGCATAGGGCAGGTCTTATCTTCAACCAGCACCCCAACCAGCAAGTCTCAGACACACACACACACACACACACACACACACACACACACACACACACACACACACACACACAAAATACAAACACACACGCACTGCTGCCTAACCTTCACTTCACCAGCTAGCCTCATTTTCCAACTTGCAGTCACACATTCGCACCTAAAGCCATAAATCCATGTACAATAAGTGATTAAAGCTGCAGCGTGCAGTGGCTGACTAAACTCCCTAAAGTGCACGGTGTGGTGTTTTCACTAAGCTTACACTTAAACCTACAAGTGCAACTTGTTTAATTCACCTTTGGCAAAGTCACACACAAACACACACACACACAAAAGAAAAAAAAAGAATCGAAGCGGCCAGGCTTGTACAGCATCTCTCTGTACACCAACAAACCAAGAGATACATGGAGTAAAAACATGTTTTCCAGCTGTTCTGATTTGTTTGACCTCAGGTGGTTTTGTTGCTGAATCAGCCGCCCGAAAGAAAACAAGGAAAAGGTCAGTGAGAGAGACTTACCTCCTTCAGCTTCTAGCTGTTCTGACATCGCCATTTTGTCACCCACAGATGCACTTTCGCAGCTACATACTGATCTACCTCAAAGACTTGGTCTCTGTTTTCATGCCTCTCCCTCTCTCTGATATCTCCCATGTCCAGACTGTCAGGCTCAGGGGCACAAGGAGGAGGAGGAGGCGGTGGAGCAGGGGGGGCCTACAGTATGTGTGTATGTGTGTGCACGTCTATATGTGTGTGTGTGTGTTCTCTCGCACGTGTCGCCTTGCGTATCTGCAAATGTGTGCAGCCTGCCACTTCCACTCGCTAGTCAACAGGAAACTGAGCGGCACACACATCTGCCAGCGTTGTGATAACAACCGTCCCAGTCGGCCTCCCTTCAACACGGTCCTAAACACTGATCTGGGAACAGTCTCGCGTTGGTATGAGTGCAGAAACAGCCCAAACTAAACTGATCCTGGAGCTTTAAGACGACTTATAATGGGAGTCACATCAGTTAATTGACGTTTCCCCAAAACAGGAATAAAAACAAAACCACTCCTGTTTTCATAGATTCCATTCACTCTTCACGAAAGCGACTGTTTCAAGACATTTTTACAGCTTCATGGTGGTAAAGTCAGACATACTGTAAACACGTCAATAGCACAGATTCCTTTATGTAGAAGCTAAATGTATCTGGAGCAGCTTTCAGTGCTGTCTGCCAGATTTGATACATTTGGCAGCTCAGCTCTTTACTCTCTTATTGGATCAGATGGAGGGACAGAGACATCTATCTGTCTGATTCAGCTCTGATAAAAGATCCAAAGACAAGCTGCCACTTTTTGAACGAATGAGCACTAACAGAGAACACTGGCCAACTTTAAAGTCTAAGAGAGTCTGTGAGTCGGATTCACCCACACTTATCCGCAGTCGTACTTGTACTTTGCTTAAATACTTCCATCTGCTGCTGCTTTACACTTCTGCCCAACTTTATTTCAGAGACAATATTGTACTTTTATACTACATATATCTGACAGTTAGTCTACTGGTTTAGATTTTACACACAGATCATACTCTGACTTAAATAATACAAAATATGATGCACAGCTTCTGTTGAACTCATTAATAAAGTCATTAAGATTGCCGTCACCTTGGCCAGTTACGACATAAAGATGCATCTTACACACTCATCAAAGTTTGGACACACCTTCTCAGTGAATGATTTTTATAAATTTAACATTGAAGTCATCAAACTAGAAATCATTGCATATGGAATCGTGGTAAACAAAGAAAGTGTGAACAAAACAAAACATCCTTTATGTTTTAGATTCTTCAAAGATCTTCAGTCAGTTTCATGAGGTATTCCAACAGTCTTGAACTTCTTCATGTATGTTGAACACGTTGTTGGCTGCTTTGCTTACACTCTGTGGTCCAACTCATCCCAAACCATCTCAGTTGACTTGAGTTTTTCATCTGATGCAGCACTTCATCACTTTACTTACTCCTTACGTAGCCTTGAGGTGTGTTTGATCATGGTGGGAACCACACATGCAGATGCTGTAGGTTCACTTTCTCTGCATCTTGCAAAGACACTGAGGTTGGAACAAACCTCATCAGAATAAACTCCAGTTTTCCACTGGTTTAATGTCCATTCATTGTGTTTCTTGACCCAAGCAGTTCTCTTCCTCTTGTTGGTCCCCCTTAGTTGTGGTTTCTTTGCATTTCGACAGTTGTTGTCGGTGTGTCTGCCACCTGAACTCTTAAGTATTTATGTGGCCCATTAATTGTTGATTTCTGAGGCTGGTACCTGTAAAGAACTTCTCCTCTGCAACAGAGGTAACTAACTGGACTTCCTTTCCTACAGTACATTGGTCCTCATAAGAGACAGTTTCATCATAGTGTTTGATAGTTGCTGAAATTTTCTGAAAGTCCCTGAAATTTTCTGGACTGCATAGAATAGAATTGAAGGGGAGGCAAAAAAAAAAAACTCCCAGTATTGATTTTTGCGTATGTAACCCTAGCCATGTATAAAGGCTATTTATCAATTATGTCAATGACTGTTTTGTTATAAATAGTCGAAAACAAGACATTACATTACATGAAGGCATTACAACTTTTACAGCATGAAAACTGTCTGCCTTTGTGTGGCTGTACACTGTGAGTCAAAGTGAATTCTGATTATTTTCCTCTGTAAACAGGGCAGAGCAAAAAATATAGTTTAAAAAACAAAACACAGTATGTAATTACGACACTGTGGGTGAACTTAGACTGAGGGGACAGGTTCACTGTCACTGAACTGAGCTGTCATTACTGTTATCAAGTCCGGCTTTGATAAGTCAATATGTCATGTTCAGCCATTCAATTATGTGTGTGTTGTAATTGTCCCTGCACGCGGGGGGCAGATGTGACATTTGACTTCTCGTGTTTCAATCAATATTGTGACATTGCTTGTAAAAACATTCAACGACCATTAACGAGAACCCAGATACAAGTTACCGACATAAAAACTGAATCCAAACGGTTCAAGAGGTTTTTGAATATTGACATAAAAAATATGCCTGCACCTATATCCATAGTTTGAGGTTAACATGGATGGATATCTCCGCAATCCTGCCACATTCGTCATTCATCATTTATAAATAATTACATTTTTAACATTAGATATTAATATTTAATATAATCAGCTGGTAAAATGATGTGCCTCGATTTGTCTGGATTTGGTAAACACACTCATTACTTTTTACTGATTACTTTATGAATAAATGTCAAACTAAATTTACTATGTAACAATAAATATATATAGCATGATATTGGATTTTCCTCCTTATCTGCCCTGGTTATTAATATATAATAAATCAATCACAGGGGCAATTATTTTGCATAATGAGCACTTTTACTTTTTATATGTGTATATTGTTTACCACCTAAATTAAAGACGTTTTGTTTGTAATGAAGTACTCTGACAGTCTTGTAATACTACTTTTACTGGCGTAAAGCAATACTTCTTTTACCACTGATGACTGTGTCAGGCACAACATTGTTATCGATGCAGCCCTTTTGCAAAAGCACAGCGTCACATAAAAGAACAATAATCAAAGCTGTAATGCAAATGTGATTTATAAGACAAACTGTATGCAAATGATGCTATTGTTATTCTGCACCAAGCGGGCGCTCACCGTTTGATTTGCAGTCAGTACTTCACCGTGCATCAATTCAGGGGGGGAAGAAATGATAACTGACCTACAATCGGAGGCTGTGCTATGATAGCAGCTCCCTCTTGTGGCCGCAGTGAGCCAGTGAGCGTGTTTGTTTTCATGCTGCCCTACAGTATTTTCTCACTCACTGGGTGAATTCCCTACTCAGGATTTTCTCTGGCAGGCGAACACAGACACACTGCAACAAGGGAACTTCGACAGCAAGCGCATCACATGTCGGCACAGGCCAACGGGTGAAGGGATTAAATCTGAAAAAAGGCTGCTGTCAGCCAGTTTGTCATTAAAACACAGCATCTGTATTATCTTTTATAAATGTCAAAAAAAAAACAAAAAAAAAACAATGACATGCACATGAGTTGTATAGCAACTCAGCATAACAAGCCATCCTCCTCAGTTTCTTCCTTCCCCCTCACACTGGCATTTTGCAGGTGGCACAGCCTTTAAGTGAGTGTGTGTGTGAGTGTGTGTGTGTGTGTGTGAGCGTGTTAGGTGTGTGTGTGGCGGAGGCGGCTGGTGTCAGCTGACAGCTGTGTGAGGGGAGATGACAGTGCCCTGATGCTGCGTTCTCTGTTCTCTGGGAGCCATTTTGTCTGTCTCTGATCTCAGAGTCAGGTCTGCCCCCCCCCCAGCCAATCACGTCACCGCTCAGCCTTGCAGAAAACATAGAAACACAGTCCGATCTCTCTCTCTCTCTCTTTCTCTCACTCTGTCTCACCCTCTCTCCCTCCCTCCCTCCTGCACTCCTACAGTGCTCATCTCCCACTTGCCTCTCTGTTCTTGGCTCTTCTGTTCTCTGCCCCCCTCCCTCCGTCACCTCTCCTCTCTCCTGTTTTCTCTTTCTCGCCACCCTGCCTGCTCCTCCTGCTCTTCCTCTCTCTTAATCTGCTCACTCCCTCTCTCTCTCTCTCTCTCTCTCTCTTTCCCCTCTCCGTCACACCCTCCTCCCCCTCCACCACCTCCTCCTCCTGCTCTTCAGGCTCTCTTGTTGTGCAACCCGTTTCTAAACAGCTCAGCCTTTGTGCGTTTTTGTCTGTTGCCATTTCAGCCAGGCTGCAGTCTTTACTCATTTTCCTCCAATCAGGGACACCATGTGACTCTCTGCATGAGAGGGCACAGTCCCTTCCCCCTTCTCTCCTCCCCTCTCTCTCTCTCTCTCTCTCTCTCTCTCTCTCTTTCTCCCTATCCTCCCTCGTTACCACCCCTCCCCTCTCCTCTCCTCCTCTCCTCTCCTCCCCTCATCTAGCCAGCCAGCCAGCCAGCCAGCCAGGCAACATACGCTAGCAATCAGTGGAGTCAAAGAGAAAGAGGGAGTGAGGGGAGGGGGAGGAAGGATGAAGGTATACACACAGTGCATAGTGAGACAGTGTGAGATGAGGAGGGGGAGATAGAATAGAGGTGAGGAGGGGCTGTGATGTAAGGTCTGGGTAGGTCAACGCAGAGTCTGAAAGCACAAAACATCTGTAGCTGCAGAGAGCATATTATATTCTTACTTCTTCTTTGTAAATGTATAGCAACATACTGTACACACACACACACACACACACACACACACACACACACACACACACCCTGCTCCACTGTTTATGTCATCCACATGTTGGGGCACATGCAGTGTGCACACACAATCACGCACAAACTTTGAGGCCACACAAGAAGGGGGAGGATCCTTCAGTGTTGAACACGGCTGTGGAATGTAAACAAGCGGGATCGAGAGAAAGAGAAGGGAGACGACTGCAGACAGACGTCGTAGTTTCTTATCATCTTATATTTTCTATTGTCGTTCGTGAGGACAGCATCTCTTTGCCCTCTTTAAAGGTCTAAAGAAAGTTTACGGGGATAGCTTGGCATACGTTGGTAGAGTTAACCAGCATCACTGTGAGATCAAGCTTTAGGTCCATTTGAAGTTGAATAGAGGTGATTGTTCCATATTTGGAGGCAGTGTTTACATTGGTTTTTAGTTACGTCATGCTGTACAAACTGTGTGGATGAAGTTTCACTCATCACACACACACACACACTATTTCAGCCTCCAGGTTCACATGATGAAATATAAATGAATGACTGTAACATTTTTCTTACTTCGTCTCGGTGTTTTGCAAAGTTTAAACTTCACCTGTGTGATTTTTCTAAAGTTACAGTTTGGAGAAATCTCACAACAGAGCCAGAAAAGACTGGACTCGTCTCATTTTCCCTCTGTAATTGTAAGAAGAAAAGCAGTAAAAAGGGAGACTCCATAAAGCAGAAAAAGTGAGGCGAGGAGAAAGGGGAACACCAGAGAGAACAATATGAGAGCAAAAGTGGAGCGCGCAAGAGTGTGGTCATAACGTCTTTTTGGAAATTTCCATGACCACGTTGATTAAGTATGCAATCTGACCGCAAGATAGCTAAGGCCCGGTTCTAAACAAACGCTCCTGCCTCTGCTGTGCAGGCTTGTTTAACGGCTGAGGTGGCAGCGTTTGCCTTCATAGCACGGAGCGCTGCGCAGAGATTGAAAACACAAGTGAAGTCAGACACACACACACACAAACTCGTGTGCGCATGCCGTCAAATTTAACACTGATACACCACGTTTCCCTGTGCCATTGTGTGTTCAAGACAAATTGTCATCTGGTGCGTCTAGAGGGGTTTGTCCTTGCTGATACCAAATCCGTCTGGTTTGATCACAGTGCCAGTATCTCTCTCTCCTTTTTTGTCTGTTTCAATCATTCCATCGTCCATTCATCCATCTACATGCTACCACTGTGGAGGATCAGGATGAGTTGGCATTGTCTCTTAATTTGCTCCTCCTAAACTTTCCGCCTTTGGAGAAAAAAAAGTCAGTCAGCTAAAGAGTTTCCAAACCGCGAAAACATGGGACCAGTTAGTGTTTCCATCTCTTTCTAATGATTAAAGTCGAGACTGGCACCAGAGTAATCTGATCCTGGATGCGTGGTTGGCTAAATTTCTCTATCCACATCCCGGCTGTTTGAGGGTTGACCACACTGGCCAGTGTGGCCTGGTAGGCAGGAGAGAGGAGGCCACGTCAGGGTGATACAGCACCTCACACACACGCACACACACATAAACTCTCTCACACTTACTTCCTCCTCTCCTGCTGCTGTATATTGTGTGTCAGTACATTCTGAGTACATCTATCATTATTATGAATACATTTTCAGCTGTAGGATTATATTTCATGTCCTGCACGTCCTATGAGGAGTGCAACATAAATCGCTGTAACACTTAATATATTGCCCGAGGCTCGGTGGCGCAGGTTTTATTTCTAGACCTTGATTCCTCTTTTTCTTTCCTCCTCTGTCTGATTAAAGTCAATAAAATGAGAAGAATTATCTGTTTGCTGTCAAGCACTCAGCACCCAAACACAACAGTTTGGGCTCTGCGGGGAGTTCCTCGGCCTTCGCAGGTGCTGAACAAGTCGCACGACTCTCAGCGTGGTGGTCTAATATGACAGATATTACTCCCTCCAGGTCAGTGGCTCGGCTCCCAGAAGCCCTGTGGCTGTTACTCAGCTTTAACCAATTTTAGCGAAAACGGTGACTGTAGAGATGTCATCGTGTTGTCGATTTTGCTTCTAAGTTGAAATGAAACCGTCTGATACCCTCCACCCTCCACAGGACTGAGACACAAAGGGAAGTGGATGTGATCCACAAATGGTGATTTAACGTAAGACAAGATCAGTACATGTCTGCCCCTCAGGTATGCACTCACTGACCTCCTTCAGTGAACTCAAGAAGAAAGGACTTCTGGGTAACAGGAAACTCCCTGACAAGATAATTTCACAACGGTGACAGAAGGAGTCACGTCTTTAGGGAATACTAAAACTGATGTGCATTTACTCACAGCCAAAGAAATGCGGTGATGCTGCATTTTTATGTTGGCATCAGTGACAAAAACTGAAATGGGAAGTGTCTGACCGCATCATGCCGCTCTAAATGACTCCAGCGTTAGCTGTGAAACATCAAACATTCATTAATAACTCCTGTGTGGGATCAATCATGTGAGCCTTTAATCCGAGCAAGTGACCTTTGCCCTTTAAATGTCACACTTTGATCCATCTTCTTCATTTCTGCTACCTCTGCACCAGAGGACAGTCACTTTTGCACAGGACCTCCACTGTGGATCAGTGAGCGTAACATCTGTGTCGACCTTAAAAGAACTCTGCTGTTAACCCGGGCCATCGGTCACAAATCATCATCATCATCAGCAGCAGCAGCAGCAGCAACAAGAACAAGAACAAACTGGCAGAGGAAGAGAAGAAGAAGTAGCATTCGTGGTGGCATGGCAACAACTTCATGTCTGCACCGCCAACAACGATCTCCTTCTCTTCATCTCCAAACTAAACCACAAAGAGTGAAAAGCACTTTGTAGTCGGACTGATCAGACGCAGACAGACATGTTGATCCATCTGTTCTAGCATGTTCTTTGCTCTCCATCCTCTCACCCATCACACAGGGCGACCTCCCATGAGCCTTTGCAAACAGAGCCCCAGGGCCCGGGGGCACCTCTCACCCTCTGCCTCTCTCTGCCCCAGTCACGCCACGGCAGCAGCTGCACTCACCAACCAAAATACAACAACAACAACAACGACCAGAAAAAAGTCAGCATCTGACAACAGCAGCAGCAGCAACAGCAGCAGCAGGAGCGGGGCTGTCGTTAACGGCAACCATCACCACGGCAGCTACTTACCGGGACACGCACAGCCGCCCACGGACATCTTCTCACATGTCTGGTGTGAATCCGATCAGAATGATGGTTGGTGGTTCTGTTATCCCTGCTCTCTTCCTCTCTCCTCTTTCTCACCAGTCACTGCTGCCGCCACTGAGGCTGCTCACATGAGCGTCTGTTATCCCCACAGTTCACACACATACACACTAACACACACACACACGTACACACACACACACACACACACACACACACGTACACACACACACCACCAGGGAGCAAAGAGAGGGAGGGAGGGAGGGAGAGAGGGGAGGAGAGAGTGACGACGAGGGAGGAAAAGAGAGAAAGAGGGGAAGAAAAGGTTAAAAAAAGAGCACACACACACAAAGGATCGGATTCTCTCAGTTGTAGCTGTACACTGTGAATCACACCGTGTGAGTGTGTGTGTGTGTGTATAAGAGAGTGTGTGTGTGTTATAGACTGAGAAGAATTCTGTTCCTGCCTCTGCTCTGCCCTCACCCTCATCAGCCCTGCAAATTACAGCTCAGGTGGGAGGAGAGAGGGAGAAAGAGAGAAAGAGAAAGGGAGGGAACGAGAGGCTGAGTGCCCGAGAGAGAGAGAGAGAGAGAGAGAGAGAGAGAGAGAGAGAGAGAGAGAGAGAGAGAGAGAGAGAAAGAGAGAGTGCTAGAGCAAGGAAGGAGAGAGAGAGTGGACTGTCAAAGTGACCTGAGAGGCAGATTTGAGAGAATAACAACCATGTGATGTGGGTCTTTTTTTCCCCTTTAAATATGTAGAGGCTGTTTTTCACTGCTGCTGCTACACACACGCGCATACACACACACGTATAAACACACACATGAAGGTTTACATGATCTTCAGGAGACCTGTGTGTATATATTTATATATATATATATATATGTATAAAGAGAGAGAGAGAGAGAGAGAGAGAGAGAGAGAGAGAGAGTGTGTGTGTGTGTGGTGCAGCTGTCTGAGTGGCTTGTTACCATCCAGTGAAGGTCTGCTACATGGCAGGGAGGGCAGAGGGGGGAGGGAAAAGGGGGGAGGAAAAGGGAGATGAAGAGAGGAGGGGGGCGATTGACGTGCCTCCGCTCTCTCTCTCTCTCTCTCTCTTTCTGTCTGTAGTCTGCCTTTCTCTCTCATTCACTCTCTCGCTCCGTTAGTCTTTCTGTCTGCAGTATGCCACACAGTGTTGCTCTCTCGCTTCACTCATCTTCCTGTCTACTCGGCCATTTATCTCTACACACACACACACACACACACACACACACACCTCCCTCGCCGTCTCGCTCTTTCCTTATTACTCTTTCTTCCGTTCTACCTTTCCCTCCCACTGTCTCCATCGTGCTCTAATCTTTCTTCTATCACCATGTCATTTGTCTTTCCCTGTTAGATGCACAACTTTGCATGTGTGTGTGTGTGTGTGTGTGTGTGCGAGAAAGAAGATAACAACTGATTGCTTAAAGGAAGTCTGGTGATATATTTTTATTTTGTTAACACATGGAGTCGTGTGTGTGTCAAATGATTCCTCTGTACCGTAAAGCAATATTGTCCAAAAAAATAAAAGACATCAGTGAGCCACAGTGACTGACATGTTCCTTCACTGTCGTGAACGTGAGCACGTGTTGATTTTGAGTCGACATCGTCCAGCTGCTGAAAACGTACAGCTGCACTGTAACTTACTGTAACACCAAATGTGTGTTAATCCACCGCTGAAAATAGTCCCCAACAAATGTGCCGTTTACACCTGTTAGAGTCATGTTTGCTAAAAGCTACAGTGCCCAGCTGTTTAAGGAAATGACAGAGCCTTTTTTTGAGTATCTTAAGTAGGAACGAATTCCCCAGTGATTCAGGGACAAACTAACACGCTGTCGGTTTTCTAATGCGATTTTGGGGGGAATATGCTTATTTGTTTTCTTCATGAGAATATTCATGAGAAATTTGATGCCTCTCTTTGAGGCTCCAGAAGGTTTCTGCCTCTAGCCAAAAAAATAGAAGAACCACAAAATACTTTGAAACACTTTTGAACAGATTAAACAAACAAGATGTAGTCTTTGTGAGATTTAGTCATGTAGGTATCTCTTTCACCACCAGGGAGTCAGCTGCTAGGTGTCGCTTTATATTATATGTACATAAGTATAGACATGAAGCTTCTCGTCTAGCACAAATGCCTTCCCAAGATGTCAAACTGTTACAAGCACAATAGTTTGGCACTAGTACAAGAGCTTATGGGGGTAGACGTGAGTCAAAAAGTCTGCTTTAAACAACACATATAGGAGATACAAGCAGTGCTCAGAGATTTTCAAATCTTCAAACCATTTCAAAGGTCATGACCCGCTGAGCCACTGCCTCCATCAGAACACACACATACTCACCACACAATATACATTACAGTGCACACACATACACATAGCTATGACAGAAAGCTAAATGTAGAAATGTGTGTGTGTGTGTGTGTGTGTGTATATATATATATATATATATATATATATATATATATATATATAGACATCCCATCATGTGCCGTTTCCCTCCAAAATGACATCACAGAGGTTCTCTCTTTACATGCAACGAGGAACACAAGTCTGCATAGATCGCCTCCCCCACATATTTCTACTTGCTTTTTTTAAAGACACTTGCTCTTTGTCTCCCTCCCTCTCTTCCTCACCCTCTGTCTCATTAGGCAGTATCTCATTTTGAGGAGGAGAGTGTTAAGCCAATCAGAGAGGGGAAGAAAGAGCAGAGGAAGGAGGGAGATGGAGAAGGGGAGAGAGAGAGAGAGAGAGACGGAGAGGTTGCAGGAGGAAGAGGGCAGAGATGAAGAGAGAGGGAGAGTGAGACGTAGGAAAAGAGAGGGCGATGGATGGATGGAGAGGGAGGCAGAGGGAGGGAGAAAGAGAGAATAAATAGCTCTGGCGTACTCGTCCCCCATTACCCCGGGAGGGCACTGTCGCCATGGCAATGTGGCAGAAAAAGGATAGCACAAGCATGATGAGCTTCTACACACACACACATTTACAAATGAAAACTGTGATTCACACATATATCTGCCCACATTAACAGTTTCCTACAGGCAGTTTTTGACAAGTTCATACTTTCAAGTGGATGTGCGCACAAAACACACTGTCTTACACTTTACCATAATTATTTATACACAAGCATGCACACACATTTATTAAAACTTTGCCAGTTAGCAAATCCCACGTAACACAGATAAATATCTGAGACTGAAAGCTGCGGAGGCTTACGTATAAAAGACAAACAGTAAACATAAAACAAGAAGGTGAGAAAAAAAGCATTGTTGGAGCTTATCAAGTATCGTAGTTTTCCTGTTGTGCCGCTTCAAAAGTACATTTTGTTGGATTTGGACGAATGTTTCCTCAATTCTTTCTATTAACTTTCATTCATTCTTGTTCTTGTTCTTCTCATTTATCTATAGGACATCTAGATTAAACCTGAATGAACTGCTTTTTTTGCTTGACTTGGAGGCCGTGCAACAAGTTGTAAACACGATATTGGCATACTAGCACAGATAACAGTTGTTTGTTTTCACTTCCAGCTAACGCTGGCACTGATTTGGATTTAAAGTCAGTATTCACTCTCTTTTAGCTCTGTTTTCATCTCCACCAACTAAGGGGAACTCAGTTAGTCAGCTAGTCACTGTGTCTGCTGGAAATAAGAGCAGCATGAGTGATCAAAACAGTTAAATTAACCAGAGACTGTGCTTTTAGCTAAATGCTAACATGCTCACAATGTCAGCGTTAACTTGTTGTTAACTTGTTTAGCTAGTTTAGCATGTCACAGACACAGCTGAAGCTGACGTGTAATGTCATTAATTTAGCAGGTGTGCAGTTATAAACCACACGTAGTTGACCTGATGATGGAGCTACATGACAAGTGAGGGGACAAGTATAGTTTTCCTGGGGTACATACACTTCTCAATAGTTGTCATGACACGGACTTAGCCACAAATGGTAACTACATAGCGGCACTAGATGGAAGGTCAGGGAACCTTCACCAAAGTTAGTAGGATTCATCCTCCAGACACCATGACTGTGACCATGTAGATAACCTGATATGGATGCAGATATATTTCAGTGTGGACTAAAGCAAATCAACATTGCAATAATCAATAGTTCAAGTCAGATGTTTGACTGACTTTTGTTTGTTAGATTTTGATTTGATTTCATTCATCCTATCAAATCTATCCAAGCTCAATGACAGCCTCTAAAAGACATTATATCCTGGTAACCCCTGTGGCCTGGACCAACAATGGCTCCTGGCAGGTTCACAGACAAAGTTCAGTCCCGGGTCATTAATATTAAAGGATTTGTACTTTGTCAACATACTAACCATGCCCACTACATACAAGCCTGTTACAGAAGTTCAGTAATGTAAGATCCTGCAAAACTGGGTATGAGCAGAGAAACATTACTGGAAAATATCGCCCCACAGAGTAAAACAAATCACCTAAAGTCAGTAGACTGAAGTTAAAGATGGCTTTAGCTCTGCTCTCGTGCCTTTGTTGCAGCACACTCATCTTGAAAAGTTGTTTGGATGGCAAATGTGGTGGTTAATTAGCTCAGGAAATCTTGTGTGCATCCAGCCTGAGGGCGAAGCAGAGAATGAAAGAGGCTGTTCTGAGGCAGCCAGCCCTCTGTAAACTCTTATGTAAGGCAGAATCTGCATCCTGTTTCTCTCAGCTACATTATTGATGCAGGCTTCTGTTACCACACTGACTGTGAACGTGCACACCTGTAAGTCACTACCGCTTGCTGAATAGTCTCTCACCTCTACTGTTCTGCAGAGAGGGTGGTCTTCTCCTGCTGATGTCTTGTCACTTTCTCTCCTCCCCTTTCCACCTCATTGCATGCTCTCTTTCTTCACCTCCTTTCTTTTCCCCACTTGTATTAATGTAAGTCCCCTTCCTCCTCCTCCTCCTCCTCCTCCTCCTCCTCTGTCTCTCTCAGGCCTTCATTTCTCACTAACAGATGTTCTGTGCACCATGTGGGAGGGCATTCCTCTTCTCTCTGCTATGAAAGCTTAAGAGAAAGAAGACTTACTTTGAGTAAAGCCAAATCAAACGAGGGCGACGGCAACACAACTCCCTACCTCAGTCGTCTCAAAGTAACGCCTGTGTGTCCTGCTTTCTCCTGTAGGGAAGGTATCAAGTTAAAGATCAGAGTGCTTTTGCCTTTTTATAACACACTGCTCCCAGCGTTACACAATATCTGAAAGGTCACAGAAGTGCACGCATATGCACACGCAAGAAATTGCATGACTGAGCAGCCGTGATGACTGCAAGTCATATAGAAGAGCACGCGCACAATAGCAGCAAGTGTGAGGGAGCCAGCAAAGAATAAACCTGACTCCTCAGACCTCATGGGCTCTTTAAAAATTCAAACATGGCAAAAGAGCACCGTGGGAGTCCTCCTGCAGGTCAAGAGTGAGGGAGGGATGAGAGGCAGAGGGAAGGGAGGGAGTGATAGAAAGAGAGAGAGGACCCCCCACCCCACCCCGAGATGGAGAGTAAAGTCTGGCACGATGTGGCGCTTCAGGCAGTGAGGGAAAATGTCTGCTTATGAGTGAGTGAATATTTCAGGTTTTCAACCAAAAACAGTGGCCCAAGTGGGAAATGAAGAGGACAGTGGATGGGGATTGGGTTAAATATGTGTGTGTCTGAGTGTGTGGGGCCATGTACCGACATGGTGGCTGGGTGCTGGATGCTGCAGTAAGGTGACCCAGTTACATATAACCCCCCCCCCCCCCCCTCCTCCTGAACACACACACACACACACACACACGCTTACACTTACACATGCCTCTGCACACTCTTGAACACACTCGCACCTCGCCCGCTGGAGACTAGAGGATGCTTTGGCCCCATTTCAGACAGTAATGTGTTTCAAGAGTTGTGGGAGATGAGGCGGGAGGTGGTGTGTGTGTGTGTGTGTGTGTGTGTGTGTGCGTGTGTGTGTGGTGGGGGTGAAGAAAGATGTAACAACAGTACAGAAGAAGATGTAGGATTAAAGTATAAAGCAAACAAAGCAAAAAAGAAAAAGAAAAACAGATAGAGGTCAGCAGATATAAGGTGAGGTGTGTACAGGAAGTAGACGCCAGGTGGTCCCGTGGCTCAAAATAAATGAACAGGGAAGATGTGTTGACTTGTTAAAGTGTGCTTCTGTGAGCATATTTCCCTCCCAACATATCTAGTACAGCCATTGACTCTGTGTACCACCATGACATTCAGCATAAAGGTCAGCTCCTCGCTGGTATGCACGAGATAACAGGCCAGACACATCCATAGTCGTCCGCAGAAAAACAGTGAGATAACACGAGATAGCGGCGCACAATCGAGGAGGTGATGAACCTGAATTCATTATGCATCCATTTCATTTGTGCATGAATATCTGATTGGTATCTGTTGAGAATAGACGGCTTGCATGGAGCAATCAGCTCAGTGGGAATTCACAACTTTGAAGAGCTAATGGAAAAGCAGAAAGTGTGAGCAGAACTTAATGGGAGATGTATAATATCACCATCTAGTGGAGGAAGTAAATCACAGCAGATTTATCTACATTATTCCACAGACCGTCAAGAAGCGATACAGTGGGAGGGGATGCGACTCAACAGTTGTCTCCCATAGTCAGATCTATCTTTATGATCCGTTTTAGCGTTGTCATCGTCTCCAAATTGTCCACATTGCTTTAGGAGTGTAATATTTTTAAATACCTTTCTGCAAGAGGAGGCAAGGCTCTTCGGAGTACATTGTGACAACAGCATGACAGCCAGAGCACATTAAAAAAAACCAAAACAAGCGTGAAGCATGGCCACTACACATCGTGATCTTCTGCTCTGATGATCTGATATACGCGCTAAAGTTGTCAACTAAAACTAGAACTTTCTCTTCTGGTTGGTTTCTCTCGACAGGCTGGTACAGAAAGTACTCTTATGTGACAGCTCACCTCATATACCAGCTCTCCTGAGACATTTGAACAAAACATCTATGTACAAAACGGGCTACATCATTTGAGAGCAGACCACTTAAATGCCGGTAATTTAAAGGTAGCTCACATTATGTCTCTTCTCTTGCATGTTTTAAAGCATATACATATAAAGTTCAGCCTTCTATTCAAAAGGAGTATTTATGTATAATGTTTTCTGTGGCTTTGGAGGAGCTGTTCACGCTGATGGGGCTTGAAGGCTTAAAATACAGGACATGAAACTTCTGTGGAGTTTGAGAAAGAACAGTATTTCCCACACAGAGATGCTAGCATGTTGCATCATACTAAATGTAGGGTACAGTTTTTAAAATCGGCCCATGTTAGGTACTAAGTGTCAGGTTCACTCATTGGAGGTCCGCAAACTGAGAGCAGACCTCACCCCATCAAACCAAATCTTGGTTTTATTTCATTCATTACTGACTCTTAGCTCATAAGGTTAACAAAACACACTGATTACCCATCAGTCTCTCCCGGTCTTCCCACTGGGCATTAAACATCTGTTTACAACTAAATGAAGCATGGTTCAAATGAATAATTTAATAACTGAATAGTGAATAACTTAATAAATAACATCTGAACCTAACCAAACCCAGTTAGAGCCAAAAAGCTTTAAACAGAATAAAACAACAACATGGTCATATCAGGTGGAAGAACTCTTGCATCAGTCTTTTTACCAGCTTACCCACTGAGGTACCACTTTAAAGTAAAGAGAGGATCCATACCACTCGTGTCTGTCTGATTAATATAAACCTGAGGCCAGGGACCGGTTATCTGGCTCTGTCTGAATAAGCAAAACCCACCTACCAGGACCTGTACAGCCCAAACAAGACAGAGCATGTTCATTAGTGAGCATTACCGCTGCTGTTAGTGGATTTTATTATATCCTCAGAGGGATTAGAGGGAATGACTGTCAGAGGAGTTGTGGGAACCTGATCTTTGCTTCTTTATATGGGAGACTTAAATTTAATTTCACACAACCAGCGGTTTTAACAGCTCCTGATGAACCTCACCTGGTTAAGGTGTGGCTGGAGGTGTGGTGGGAAACATGGGCTGAACTGGTATGACCAGACTCAAACTCCCAACTCCAACCGTACAAATCATTCACTGTGCGCAGCGGAACAACTTCTGCATGGTTTGACAATTGGAAGCAGGGGTGTGTAATGGGTACTACAGTAGGAGATGAGAGGAAAACACTTGGCTGCACTAAATATGTTAATGTAATCAACCATCCAGAGGCCATCATATGATTTGTCAGTGGTGCATGAGGTTTGGTGCTGTTGCGGGTCTTCATCAGCTGGAGGGAGTATTGCAAAGGACAGGTGAAAATATTGGTTTAGACAGCTGTGTTTATTATCCAGACATTTAGAATAATTATTCATCATATATTAGGTAGCACAGTGTGGAGCCGCACAGGGTGAAGTGGAAACAAAAAAAGTAAAAAATAAAGATTTATTATGAACCAGCACAGGTTCTGATTCATGCGACTGCAAAGTGCAAGTCAAGCAGGGCCATGGCAATACAGTATGTTATGTGAACAGAAGCCATAAATGCATTCAAATATATTCAATCATAGTGATCTAGTGTGCAGCACAAATGCTTTCTGAAGCTTGAACACATTTTAATAAATGCAAAGACTTAAATCTGGACTCTAGTGGGTGCCGTTTCAAGTGAAACAAGAGGAAGCAACACTGTTGTTAGGCTCCAGCAGCACACCATGTCAAGGTGGAGGGTGTGTACACACATTAATCAGGTCAGTCAACACATCAATACAGCAATGTCTGAACATGCAGATAATCTCTGTTTGCTCTGGTGATGAGAGAGAGACCACATGGAGCAGATACACGTTTAGTTGTATGACACCACGTATCAAATAACGTTTTATTTATTATTTATTATCCTGATGATGCTGAATGCACTTTATGATATTCTCAGTAATATTAACATGGGAACTAATGGAGCACTTGGGTGAATTACAGAGTGTTCTTCCTCATTTCAAGATAACTCCCAGTTACACTATTAGTGCTCTCCGTATTAAAGCCGCCTGCCATAAAGGGGGGGAGACAGATCCAAATAAACCATTATTAATTTCATAATATATCAGGAAGCTAGACAAGTATCTGACCGTTTAAACTCAAATTTTATTCATTTATATAGCACCTTCCATGCAGACGTGCAGTCCAAAGTGCATCATACAATTATAAAATGCTATAGTAAATAAAAGCCAGTAAGAAAAACAAAAAGTTAAAAGGAGTTTAAGAACTAACAACTGCATGAAAATTAAATTCAACAATAACAAATAAATTGTTAAAAGGTGATTATAACCCATAAGGTGAAAAACACATGAATAAAAAGTCATAATTCTATTTAACTGCACCTATTAATAACATGTCACACTGTGGGTAAATCACAGGTATGTAAACCCAGAGGTGATGCTGTATTTTGGTTGTTGCTGCCGCCTGTCTGTGTATCTGTTGTATGTTCACTGTAAGTAGAAGTTAGTCATTTGGACGGTAGGTGTCGCTTTTGAGTAATAAATCAATAAAAATGTCAAATCCATGTAGTCAAAATAAATGAATGATCCTGATTACTATACTTTAATTGACACTATTAACAAGGTAACACTAGCTTTTTTGTGCATTAGTTGACACAGATATGAAACATATTCCCTCCAGCTGACTACTTATTTACATGTAACAAATGTAATTAATATTCAGTACAGAAATAGCGTTGATTCATTCACTCCTGAGTTTTTGCAGCATTAAATTCAACGAGTAGTACGTGTTACACAGAGCTGACCTCGGATCGGATTTCTACTCCCGTCCTCACCCTCCTTAATCCAACTGTCGGTGTCGATCTGATCCCAGGTCGGTGTTCTCTTCGCGCTCCCATGCGGTGACCACGTGTCTCTGTCCGGCCTGCCAGCGGACCATGTGGAGAAGCAAGATGGCGGCGCGGTGGAGGGGGAAAGACGGGGATTTAAATGCCGGCAACAGCGACTTTCTGACCCAGAACACACCCAATGAGGTACCGGTTCGCTCGTTTTATCTAGTCTGGCACCAGAATAACCGCACGCGGCGTGTTAATACGAGGTGTTTCACCGGCGGGCGAGGCCACATGCGGCCATGGCGACACGTGGCTCTAACAGGGTAGTAATGCTACTGAGGCGGCGAGCAGGGAGTTGGCTGAGCCGGTCCGTCTGTCTCACATTTGGACCGTATATCTACGGAAACACCGTAATGACGCGTTAGTTCATGTGTTTAGCCGTGAGCTCACGTTTATCACCGTCAAGGATGAGTTACATGTGAAAGCCGATAGGCAGACCGCTTCACTTCCTCTAAAGTACAACGTGTTCTGATAAGGCTTCACTCCCAGCTCTGTGCCCTGTAGTCATTCTATTCTTTGCTGTATCAGAGTCAGTCTTAATTTGTCTGCAGGGACAAACTGCTGCACTGTCACCAAACTGTCTGAACGCCTTGCTGCAGGAGGACAGGCTGTGAGGGCTCTGGTGTTAGTCTGGCAGAGAAGGTGTTGAGGTTGTGACCCGCCTCTAAGGCCTCGTGGCCCCTCTGTCTGTTTCCTAATGACTCAAACACCTTTGTCTTTAAAGTGTGTGTGAGTCATTGCTCTTTGACAGCCTGTCTGATGGCCTTCACATGAATACATGTATGTGTATGCATGTGCTGTGTCCATGTTTATGAAGGGGGCTGCAGATCATTGTTCAGATGAATTCGCACACATGGTGAGGTGTGTTTCAGCTGGGGAGTTTAAACGATTGCTCGATTAAGTGTGACAACCTCAATCTGCGAACAATTCGTTGTTCGACTTCCTCTCAAGCAGACACTGTAGAAATTCACTATTTTCAGCTTATCAGACGTTGGTTCTGGTACCTGTCAGTATGTTTGGATTTGGAGTATTAGTCTGATGATACATGACATTTGCATATAAACATTTTTTTGACATTTTATAAACCAAATCATTTACAGATTAATCAAGAAAGTCTTTGGTTCACTCTTTCTCCAACGGTGGCACCTCTGGTGGTACGTGACCTCCCTGTAGGGGTACTTGGTGGAATCTCTGAAATATTTTTTAGAAATGAAATAAATTATTATCCTATCAAAATACTACAAAGTTTCTAATGAAAATGTGTCCTGTTAGTAATAGACCTGCCTGCTGCGTGAACTGTCTGCAGCTGAAAAGGGTGCTGTATCTTAACATCAGTCATAATGGTGCTACTTTGGAAGCCTAATATTGGAACACGGTGTGAAAAAGTTTGAGAATCGTTGCTTTAGTTCACATAAATTAGTGAGTTACATCATCAGCTCTGACTCAATGTTTTTTTTGGAAGGATTGTCATGATTCATTTAGTTTTTGCTGAAGTTGATTTTTGAGCTTGCTGGTCACACCCAGAGGAAGGAGTGTGTTGCACACCAGATCAGTGTGCAGATATCTCAAACTTTTCCTGTCATGCTCCCCTTAAGAACAATTTTCACCATTTATCATTGATGAGTGATACCAGCGACTAATAAAAAGTAGTGAAACAAAGGTTATATATATGCACATCATCCATGCCCCCATCATGCAGTGGCTGGAAGCCCACCAGAAGACCCCTATAATAACGTTTATGTGTCTGCAGTTGGTCCTGAGTCAGCGTGATGTGGAAATGGACACCCAGTCCTGCATGGATCACTCAATACTGGCCATTTTTGAGGACTCCACTGTTGCATCAGAGGTGAGAGCTGAAGCGGACAATCACAGTGAACACACGCACATAATGACCACATGTTGTCAGCATATGAATCTGGCTTGTAAATCAATAAATCTGGATCCCGCTGCCTCTTTTTAGGACAAGAGTGGAGCGGAGGAAGAGAGTGCGACCCTGCTGTCAGCCTTGACTGAGATGTTGGACAGCGTGGAGGATGACGATGGGACTCCCTTTGACACCCTGCCCGACACCAAGCTCCTCACCCACCCAGAGTGCAGGGATGAGTCAGTGGTGGGTGCACACGCAAGGCCAGATTCAGACAAATCGAGCTGCAGCAAAGCGCAGATTTTCTTGTTCATTTGAACGTGCCATTCTCTCTCTTTCTCTGATCTGTTCTTTCCTTTGTCTCTTCTCTTCAGGAACTTTCCGTTGCTGGCAGACTTAGACCACGATCCAAATCACCCAACGTAACATTCACAATTAAGATTGATGGAGGAAAGGAAGACAAGAGTAAAACAGAGAGAAAGAGCCCTCCACAGTTGTTCAAACAACAAAGTCAAACATTGTTTCACTCCAAAAATAAGAAAACTGAGGCTGAAGTCGAAGTCTTCACCTCAACTTCTCTTGTCAACCTGGTGAGGATCATGCACCCCTACTGTATGAAGCTGCATGTGGAAGAGGAGGGGGACAAACTGAGGAGAAATGACACTTTATTCTCTCAGGAAGAGGTTTGGAAGTATGAGAGACCCACCGAAGAGAGCGACGAAGAGATCAATGTTGTCTCTGACAACGAGGTGACTTTGCAGGAGACAAAAGAGGAAGGAAAGGGATGTAAATTCAGTGATAATGGGAAACTCTTGAAGAGTGCATTGCTTAATGGAAACTCATCCAAAGATTCACCATCCAGAGAGAAGAAAAGGGTGAGCTTTGGCCTCGTTCAAGTGGCGTCTTTTGATGATTCAGCGGAAGAGGGGTTAAACAAGAAAAACCTAACAAGTAGAACTGTGTCGGCTCCGCTGAACAACGTGAAAGCACTCGAAAGTCCAGCTGGCTCGGCACTTGAACCCCAAACACCGTCCTCAGAAATGAACTGCAGCAAAGATGAGGTTCAGCCAGCGAAAGGTGAGATGAAGGCCAAATCACTCAGCCTCCAACAGTACAGACAGATGCGCCAAAAGAGGCAGCCGCTGGTGGAGAAACAGGGGAACTACACCACCAAGTGGCCCTCTGTTTCTGAACCCCCCAAGGAGCTGACCCCCATCCTCTGTTTACAGGGACAAAACAGCCCAGGACCAAAGACAGCACATCGTTATCCAGATAGTAGGATAGGTGGTGCTGATCCGCTCCATAGATCTCAAACTCCTGCCAACAAGACCCCTCACACCTCTGCTCCGCCCAGGTTTCACCCCTCAGAGGCCAAACCATCCACCCTTTTACATCGCACTGGATTAAAGCGCCCAAGGACCAAATCCAAAATGATATCCCCCGCTAGTCCTCTGCCAGGCGTCACACTTAACCCAAGTGTAAGTCCAGTAAAGAAAGTAGCACTGCTCAGTAGTGATCCCCCAAATCCCGTCCTCCTCCCCTTGCCACTTAGGCAAACATCATCACCATCCACCGAAGGTGGAGAGTCCAAAGAGGAGTTCAACAGAGACTCCAACCTCGACAGCACCAGACACTTTCAAGAAACCCAGAATGAATCCTCAGGCACGCCTCTTCAACCACAGCCATCCTCAGTAGGGCAAAAGCCCGAGGTGTTGTCAGTAAACCAGGACAGCACCACCCCGTTTCAGGAAGTTAAAATCAGGTTTACAAAGACAGCTTCAGGATCTTTAGCACTGTGCCCAACCACGACACAAACCCAGCCTTCTTCAGAGGGCCCGGTACTCCAGCCTCAGAACTGCAGTCCCACCCTGATGAAAGAAACCAAGCCAGAAACAAAGACTCCTCTGTCACCAAGTCAACTTATTGCTCCCATACCAATAAAGGAGACACTACCAGAGGTTCCCCCGAGTAAATCCCCACCCGAGGAACCTCTGCCCACTCTTCAGTTTGGCTGCAGAGTGCAGAGTGCTACAGCTGACTCAGGTAAACTGTTGAGACACTGCCTGCACTCCTTTTATTAATGTATCGAGTTTACAGTGCTGGTGCTAAGAATGGGGTTAGAAATAAAGAGCATCTTCCAAACTAATCTTTTCATGCCTGTCTGTTCTTCCACTTCAGTAATTGAAGCGCCTGATCTGACCAGCCTGCTGGAACAATTTGAGGAAACACAAGGTGAGCAACCAGGTCACTGACAGCACTTTATTGTTGGGGGCTCATCCCTGGCCTTGTGTAACTTCTTTTTTACTCTTCCTCCTCCAGCTAAAGAGCAGAGAGTGGACCCCCCTGTGGAACCACTTAAACCTTTAAGCACTTCAGATTCACCCGGGACTCCAAAAACCCTGAGGAATATACCACATCTTCAGATGTCAGAGGGTGTGGACATTCCAGAGCCCCTTGGCACTGAAATCATCCTCACCACTCACAAGGATCTGCCAGCGAGACGCAGAAATCCCACATCCAAGGCCATCCAGATAATCGACCCCCGTCCTCTACCGTCCAAGAAGACCCACAGTAACCTCTCAGAGTTCCCTCCCACTCACACTTCCCTTCACATCTATTCATCTATATTATCCGATCACGATTACTGCGGACCTGTAGACCGCTTACTTACAAGTGCTACTCAGCGCAACAGACCCTCCAAAGTCAAGGATGTTTCTAAAACCACAGATGAATTTCAGGTAACCGCCCATGACTCAAATGCTGTCACTGAATGCAAACAACAGACCTCCATCGGTGAAGTTAACACCACCATCATCAGGGCTGCGACGCAGCATCTCTCCGAGGAGCCCAAGACCAGATCAGAGACAAACCAGCCCACAAACAAAGGTTTGGCGGTCTCAGACAGGGCTACCACAGACCAAGACTCTGGTCATACAGCTGAAGACAAGCCTGCCCCGTGCACCATCCCTACACCTCCACCCAGCCCTCCTGCCAGAGGGAGAGACAAAAGGAGGTATCAGAGAAGATCTCCCCGCTCTGACTCCAGCTCCAGCTCTTGTTCCTCGTCGTCGTCCTCCTCCTCCAGCTCTGCATCTCGTTCTCCAAAAAGACAAAAGTAATCATCTTGTTTGATTCACGTTCAGTGTTTATTTGTGCTGTTGGTACATTGCTCCTAACTCTCAATTTGTCCGTCTCACAGGCGCCGTCACAAGCGTTCAGAGAGCAGTTCATGCTCGTCGTCCCCTTCCCGCTCTCCTCCCTGCCGCTACAGGTGGTCCTACTCTAGATCAGGATTCAGCAGGTCAAGATCCAGATCCTGGTCCCAGTCTAGGTCCCCATCCAGATCCCGATCACCATCCCCACGGATTTGCCGTAGGCCGTGGAGAGATGTTTACAGGTCAGTGAATGTTTCAAGTGTTCCATGTAGAAGTTTGATAAAAGGAAAAAAAAATGTAGGTGTTCTTCAATGTCAGTTTTCCTTCATTTCCAAACTCCTCATCCGTACAGGAGCCGAGAGTCCAGGAAGCTCAGGAGAGAGCATGAGATCCGGATTCAGAAACTGAAAGCCATAGTGAGTAAAATATTGCTGACAGATCAGTTGTGTGGATTCATTTTGGTTGAATGGGGAGTCATTTTAAAAATCCTGTCATACAGGATGAGCGCAGGGTGGTGTACGTCGGCCGCATCTGCAGGTCCATGACACACGACGAGCTGAGGGAACGCTTCTCTCAATTTGGAGAAGTGGAATGTGTGTCACTTCACTTCAGAGAAAGAGGGTAAGCATGCACAACAACAAGACTTTATAGTGTTTTTTTTGTTGATCTGTAGTTATAAGCATTACACTTAAACTGCTCCTTTGGTTTCCTTAGTGACCACTACGGCTTTGTCACATTCTACAACATGGACGATGCTTTTGCAGCCATCGATAACGGCGGCAAACTACGAAGGCCTGACGAGCTGCCGTTTGACCTCTGCTTTGGTGGAAGAAGACAGTTCTGTAATTCAGACTACGCTGACCTCGGTGAGAAAACTATGTTGACGGCAAACTGTTTCCCTTGTTTAAGTTCAACTAAACCCCCTGTTTTTTTGTTTGTTTTTGTTGTAACTGTCAAGCTGCACCATAGAAACCATTCTATAATATTCATGGTAGAGTGTGTGAATTAACTGATTCGCTCATTAGAAACAAATTTCCAGAAAATCTGCAAAAGTAAATGCAAACGAACGCTCCTTTCCATCCACTATTGATATGTCAGTATTCAAAGTTTAGCCTTACCGCACTGAGCACTAACTACTGAGTTAAGTCAAACCCTTTTTTTTTTAAATGCATCTTCATTGGGGTGTCATTCAGCTCAGTTGGTAGAGCATCCAGCCCATGTACAAATGCTCAGTCCTTGCTGTGGCAGCCCAGGCTTCGAATCTGACCTGTGGCTCTTTCCCACATGTCATTCCTCATATCTTTCTCCCCACATTCCTGTTACTCTTCAGCTGTCTCTGTCAAATAAAGCTCAGAAAGGCCCAAAGAAAGCATCATCAGGAGCAGGCAAGAGTTTTTAGAAAACATCATCAGCCTAAGTGATCACCTGACACATCTGGTGTTTACGACATGTTTCTTGACACCCCTGCCTGGTCAGAATATAAAGCTTGTGAAGTGTGACTTGCAGGGAGACTATATATCAGTGGTGCCTCAGTGACTTTGTACACCCCTTGTTTTTTTTTAATGTGGAAATAATTGAACACAGGAGTGAGTCTCTGAATGTCCCCTCTCTTCTTCAGACGCAAACAGAGATGCAGAACCGTCTCCTGCCAAGAACAGGTTTGAGGACCTCGATTTTGATCAGCTGCTGAAACAAGCCCAGAGAGGATTAAAGAGGTAGCGGAGCTGTGTGGGAGGACAAGAACACAGAGCTGGATGTGGCAGAGATGAAAAGAACCTCAGAGCCTTATGCTCGCACTTATGTAGCAAACTTTTATATGTCAGTAATTTCTGCATGTTTTGACTCTTAATTTGCATGCAGTTTGATGTGTACAGTTAATATGTATGAATATGTAGCACTGTTCATTGATAACATGTTATTAGTGGAACCCACTAAAGATTTTTGTTGCATTCCATAACACTGATCATGTTTTATATATTTGTATATATATATAAAAAATAAAGGCTGTTTATTGTGTTTACTGATAAATTGTCAACTTTAGTTTATGTGGTCTATTAAATCCAAAAGAAACATTCAGAGCCTACAGAATCAACATCCAGCCAGTTCACTCTGCAGGCCCTCTAACACTTTTTTGAGATCTAAATGTTCTTTCTCTCTTTACACATCAGCTCAGTCTTTTATGTGCTGTCTTCAGATGCTCAGCAGCCTCATTCATTTTCTTTATGGACTCAGCAGCTTCATTAACACTCACCACATCATGTGTGTCTGAAACTTTGAAGCCTGCTCCCCGAAATATCAAAGCAGTGACAAAATATGGATTTAATTTGGGCATAGCCAGTGTTTCATATTTTTCTGCCTCAGATAACTTTGTCAGGCTGTTCTCTGCTCCTATAAATAGACCTTTCTCGTGGCAGACATAATGAATTATCTAACACAGGTGTAACTAATAACATTAATTATAAATGTACTCTAATTAAGTGTTCACTACTGGGGCCATATCGTGTCCCCACTGGCTCATTGTCATCGCTTTCTAGCACACCTAAAATGAAATGGAGCCATCGTTAATATTAATTTAATTAATAAAATGAATACCCCAAGCAGTATTTTTATGTTTTAAAACATCTGTAGGATAACCTCTGGCTGATAATGTTGAGGCATGGATGGAGAATTTTCTATTTTGAGGCATAGCTAATAACACAATAATTGTACAGTCTCATTCTAAGGTAACAAAACCAATGATTATTCTTTTCAATTGATTAAACACTAAGGTAAACATAGTTATATAATATTATCTAGTTATGATTTGGGTGTATTTCTTTGCAAGAATTAAATATAATATTCATTAGTGTTCTTTCATTGGTCTATAATAACCTGAATATATAAATCATTGTGTTTTCATTGTGTGAAAATCAGCTCTTTATATCCAACAGTAAGAGTGGGTCCATGGAGTCCACCATCCTGAACCTCCATTTTTGTACGGTAGCTCAGAATAAACTATAACTGATCTAGATATGGCCTTTCTGAATTGATATGAATTTGTCATCCAGAGGTTTTACTATATGTTTGGAAGGAGAGGCTGAGACGTGGGAGAGATCTATTCCTTTGGTTGCAATCTGCAACTTCACTGCTAGGTGCCACTAAATCCTACACACTGGACCTTTGGGTATTTGAGTAAATGTTAGATACATGCCATTGACAGCATTAACAGACTAACTTTTAACAATACCACAAATGACCACTGAGTTTAGTCAGAATGTCTGTCAGCTAAAAATACAAAACTACACTTATTGACATGTGTTCCTGTTAATTACAACACAAACTTGTGTTACGTTTTCGGGTGTACTGTGCCTTTAAGAGACGAAGAGACACTGTCCCTTTAAGACGTTCACCCGGTAGTCAGGCGCACGTGCTGAGGTGGACTTCAGTCATCACAAAACAACACACCTTTTCCTCCTCTGTCAGTATTTACAACTTTATACTTGAGACGACCATGTTTGCATCATGTTGCGTAATGCTTAAAACCGACGGTACTGCGCAGGCGTGAGAGGACGGTGCAATAAAAGTCAATCAAATTAAAAGCTGGCATACAAAGATATGACTGACAATAGCGCCGTGTCAGTGCTTCGGTCTGTGTAAGCTGTCAGTGAACTGAACGCTGAGGAAGAGACAACCCAACAGTCCACTCAACAGTGAACCATGTCTACACCGGGCAGTGCCAAGGGCCGACCGCAGGCGAGGCGCTTCATCAGCGGAGTGGTGGAAGGTGAGCAGACCGGCACCAAACTGGACCACCACAGCTCAGATCCCTGTGTTAATCCGGTTAAAGTAAAGCTCTGCAATCAAAATGTACACACTCAAATTAGGCTGCAAGCTAACACGATTAACTTTAGATACATTATATAGCACTGCAGTCAGCATATCGATCACTTCTGGTAAGGTGACATCTTTGGGTGCATGACTTGACCTTTGCTTGATGCAGGATTTTATGGGCGGCCATGGACTATGGACCAAAGAACTGAGCTGTTTAAAAGGTACGTAAGCTTACATCTGCCACTGTGAAGACGAGGAAGGACATAAATGATAACATAAATTCAGCTGAAAGCTGCATAACAAGATTAACCAGTCTGAGCCGTGTGTTTGACAGCTGGTACTAAGATACCAAGTGCTGACACCACCAGCTCCTGTTGTTGAGTTCACTGGTTAAGTTGCAGTTTCTTGTTTGGTCAATTAATGCATGGCTGCAAACTGCTTCTGAAGTAAATGTACATACACATTGTTGTATTTAGCCGGATAATCACAAATTGGGACATTGTATATTTGAAGTAAAAAAAATCTACAAAGGGAGGGAGAAGATCAAACGGACTATTTAAATATTTACAACCTCAAACAGACTATTTACATATTGGCTAAGTAATAGGAACACCCTCATTTAGAGATCCAGAGAGAAGAAGCGAGAGAAGGTCAAACACACTCCACTATGAGCAGCATGCCTGAAAATGAATTACAATGAAATAATTTGAATATGTTTCTCAGATTTTCTCCGATGATCTGAATAATTTGCTAAATCTATAAATTAACTCATTTATAATTTCAAACCCGGGTGCTGGTCTCAACAATAGAGGCTGGTAATGTCACAAGTAGTCACTGGTGGCTGACCTTCTAGTTGTCAAACACCTAGTTTGATATGCTCATGCTGGGTTTTCAAAATTAACTTGATAGATAGAGAATGTAATTCAATATGTTCCTGTAGCTTGCACCAGCTGAATTTTACAGAAGATTTGCATTTGCTTGGTGTTGTCCCAATCTGGTGTTTGTAATATTATCCCTCTGGACAAACATGTGATATTTAACATGGCCAGAAGTTTCATTTTAAAAAATGTTTCTCATCATCTAACAACATATGCCTTATTTGTTTCTTGCTGGTGTCTCACAGAGAACAGAAGTGGGGTTTGAACACATACCTGTACGCCCCCAAAGATGACTACAAGCACAGGATGTACTGGAGGGATCTGTACTCTGCTGAGGAGGCAGGTGAGTTTCACCCCTTTCACACGTCCTCACTGTTGACTGAATGAAATCGCATCTGTCTCTTGGAACTGGAGGATGGCCAGCCAATAACAGAAAATACACAGGGTGGTCAAACGTCCTCTAATAAAGCTCTGTCTCTTTGGTCGTAACTGTTGAAAGAATTGGTCTTGGTGACTGTTATTGCCTATGTTTTCACTCATAGTGTCACCTCAGATTGAAATGGAACATTTCTAAGAGGGTCTGAATAAAAAAGGTATTTGTGCACACAAGTATAGAGACAGGTGCATTGGAGTGAGATATCTAAACACACCGTGCATGTAGCACATTGTCAACACTTACCCTGGATGTATTACATTTCTGTGTTTTGGGGCAACAACAGACTGCCTAACAAATGTTGCAGTTATTTAATACATTTAGATTATTTTTCATTCAGACCAGCATCCTTTTATACTTTGTGTCAAAGGGACGCACACGTACGTTAAACATACTGCGGTCGCTGATCTTTCTGAAAGGTCAAAACAATTTGAAACTAAAAATATCTTTAACTGATCCTGCATTCCAATCATGTAGTGCATATCGGCATCAGGGTGTTGTGCAAAGCTGCACTCACAAACTGAACCAGAAGATAAAATAAAGCACAAGTGATGTGGTCATTTATGACCTGTAGTTATCGACTTTTCTCATTTTGTATCCGTGTCATACCAAAGTCCCTTTATGGGTGATAATTATCTGCTCAGAGACATTGTTTAATTGCTCAGTTTGAAGCCTCTTCTATGCGTCTTATCAATAATGTTATATACTGAATGGCAGTGATGATTTGATGTATCTTGTCTCCAAGTTCAGGTCAAAACAGACACTCTCAGTGGACTTTGGGTCATCACACATCTATTCATCTCTCGTCGTCTATTGAGGGTGTTTCTGTAACTGGCAGACCAGTGTCTGTTTCTTTTCTCACCTTTTATTCTTTTCCCAGAACAACTCATCGCCCTGATATCAGCAGCTAAACAGCACAATGTCGAGTTCATCTATGCAATCTCTCCTGGTCTGGACATTACCTTTTCCAACCCCAAAGAGGCTGCTGCCCTGAAGAGGAAGCTGGATCAGGTAGGACTTTGTATGCAGAGATGAAGGGTGGAGCACGAACGATAATTAAATCTGCGTATAGCTTTATGGCTCTCTGAGGGTTTGTTTGGACACCATGTCACTCTGCAGCAGTAAAATAGAAGTGGTTAATACGCAGCAAGTAGGTCAACAGGAACCTGATGGCACTGACACTGCTGCAAGCGATGGGTTTAATTCTTGGCCTTACCTTTGTGAGAATGCTCACTGAGAAAAGTCCCTAACAAATGGAGCTAACATGTATCTGACCCTGTTGCAGCTGCTTCAAATTTAAGTTTACTATACAAAAAGGAAATTCACAAAAGGACCTCTGATCCTCAAACCTCTCGTTTGTCCCTCAGGTGAAGGAGTTTGGCTGCAGGTCCTTCTCTTTACTGTTCGATGACATCGAGACTGAAATGTGTCCAGCCGATAAACAGGCCTTCACCTCCTTCGCCCACGCTCAGGTGGCCATCACTAATGCAGTGTACCAGCACCTGGGAGAACCTGAGACCTTCCTCTTCTGTCCCACAGGTCAACCAGCGCAGACACCTCAAACCGGCTTCAATACTGAAGGCGTCGTACGCATTTGTCACCGTTTTCCATCTTTCACGCTTGTTCTCTTCTTACAACTTCAGATTATTGTGCTGTGATGTGCACTCCAACTGTGTCCCAGTCCTATTACCTGCACACCGTGGGAGAGCAGCTGCTGCCTGGGATAGACATCCTGTGGACCGGTGAGGCTGCTCTAAAACCGAAGCGAACCTTTGTCGATGTGTTTAAACTCCACAGAAGTTGTTGAGAAGGTTTCTAACACAAACTCTCTCTCTAATATGTGTTCCATAGGTCCCAAAGTGGTGTCCAACAAAATCTCTGTGGAGTCTATAGAAGAGGTGTCCTCTGTCCTGAAGAGGCCGCCAGTCATCTGGGACAATATCCACGCAAACGACTACGACCCTCAAAGGATTTTTCTTGGACCCTATAAGGTAAGAAAGTAATGATTTTAGACATCTGTGTATGAGCCAGTCCAGATCTGAAACATTATCTGTTTGCATCAGGACCGTCCGACTGAACTGATTCCCAAACTGAGAGGAGTGCTCACCAACCCCAACTGTGAGTTCTACCCAAACTTTGTGGCTATCCACACCTTGGCCACATGGTGCAAATCAACCTCTGATGGAGGACAGAGGGATGTGGAGATGGGTGAGTATGTAGTTTTTCTTAAAAAAAAACAAAACAACTCTCTTTGCTTTTTATTGACTCCATCAGCTTTGACCTTTACAATACAGCAATTTAGTGATTGTCGGGAAGGAGCAGAGGTCTATCCTTCTCTTCCCAGAATCATTTAAATGCACCAATAAAACGGGGTTATGTAGCTGAGGATAGAAACAGGTGAGCAGTTCATGCAAGTTTCAAGTCTGAAAGCTGTTTAAAATGTAATGTTGCAAATAACATTCAAACTTAAGACTCTTCTTGAGAAATCGGCTCAGAAAACGGACAGCCAATTAGAAGAGAGGCTCTTTAATATTAATGAGGCGTGACACAGCACAAAACACCTTGTTCTTGCTCGAGCTCCAGGGAGGAAGCTTTGAAGAGGAGCTGTAAAACTATATTGAGGTGGTTTTTGATACTTAAAACCACAAATGTATCTTCTTACGGATATATTAAAATTTCAAATAACACACCAGAAAAGTGTAAAATATGGGACTTTTAACTGTGCCAACAGATCATTTGATCTTGATCTTGTTTGGCAGAACAGGTTCAGCTTCAGGGTTGTCTGTTCAAACGTGCAGGACATGAAATGTTTTGGTGATATTTCAAGGTCTTGTATGCTGTTCACTTAGAAAATCAGTGACAGTTCATTCAGACGTGAAAGAAGAAATATCTAATATCTTTGGAAATTCATGATTTAAAAAAAAAACTGTCTGTGTTCTAAGTGTAGCTGCTTCACACTGAATTGTGAAGTCTGTACCGTGTCTCATGGTTTCCTCCATCACCAGGCGATGAGAAGCAGGACCCCTGCTACAGCCCAGAGAAAGCCCTGACCCTGGCCCTCACCGACTGGCTGCAGGAGTTTTTAAGCACCGATCAAAATGGAGGTAGGAACAGTGTGATGATATCAAAAGGCAGAAATGGGATGGGTATTGCATTAAGACAAAGTGTGTCATTGCCCTCCTTATCCTTCGTGGGCCCAGCTCGTCCCAAGAAGGACTCGTCAGATGAGGAGCCCATGCAGACAGACATAGGAGAGAGCCCGTATGTTCCTGGACCTGGTGAGAACCCGCTGTACACAGCAGAGCCCCTGACCCTGGATGACCTGAAGCTGCTTTCCGACCTCTTCTACCTGCCGTACGAACACGGGCAGACGGCCAAAACCATGCTACGGGAGCTGGACTGGCTCAAGAACCACAGTCGGGCCGCCGCTTCAGAGACAGACGAGGTAATGCCGGTGTTTTTTTCACAAAGCAGATAATGTTGTGACTGTTCGCTCAGTACGTTCACGCTCAAGCTTTGCTTTTCAGACGGCAGAGTGGTGCTCAAGGGCGCAGCAGTTTGACGGCATGTGCGAAGCGGTGGTGCAGATGTTCAACCGTCTGTCGAACGCCCCCAACCGCAGCATTCTGTACGACCTCTACAACTACATCTGTGACATCAAGAGCGGGGTCGGCCTGGCTCGAGCCTACGTGAAAACGCTGGGTGAGAAAATCAGAATCTTCTAATGATGATCCAACTACACGGGACGGCATGTACAACACACTGCATCCCGAGTTTACACCAGTAAAACCTTGGTGAAACATCTGTAGAGAAATTGCCACAAAACCCATCGAGTATTACATTGTCACATTAGAGTGCATACTGAACGCAGAAGCTGTAGTCAAGAAGTAATTTGTGAGATTGTCACGACTGAATTTCAAATAAACAGCTAGAACATGAGAGCGAGCAGTAAACCCGACATTGAGCCGAAGAGATTGATGGGTGAGTGTGCAAGCATTGTCAGGAGGTTGCAGAGGTGCCCAGTCGTCATCAGTCGTGCGGATTTATGCTTAATTATAGGCCTTCCGCTCAATCCGGCTTATTTTCTTGCTAGTCTTTAACCACATTCATAACAAATTTGATTATATAAAAATCAACCTACTCAAGCTTCAAATGTTTTGTTGCGTTTTCCTTCCCATAGGAGGGCAGTGTCCACCCTCAGCCCAGCTAATGAACGACGACCCTGAACCCTGGGGCTTCAGAGGAGGCCTCTCTGGGGAGTTCCAGGTAACTTAAAGCTCTAAATCCAGTGATGTATGTGTGTGATTAATAGCGAATATCTTCTTTTGAGTTTTGTCACGTCATCAGTAATTTAGGTTTGCGTGAATACGCTGTACATTTCTACTTGCAGAGGATGCTGCCTTGCCACGGAAACAGGGACCTGTTCAGACATCCCCTCATGACGGAGGTTTACTGCATGCGGCCGTACTCCCCCGAGGACAAGGTTAGGGTGGCAGAACCACAGACGCTGTGATACATGGTTGTTCATATTCAGTAGTGGTCTTATAAAGTGTTGTTTTCTGCCTTAGGTGCAGGTGCAAAAGATTTTCATGGAGATGAAGAGCGCGGGTGGGGGTAAAATGCCTCTCATGATGCTGCCTCCACTTCTCTGCGACAGGTAGGAAAGAGTCAGATTTCTCTCTGGAGCATTTATGCTCTCGTACCTTAAGGTTAACGTCCCCTCTGTCCTACTGCAGCCTGTCATCAGGTGAACTCGCCCCGTCTCCTCAGTGTGCTCTCATCCTGGAGGATGAGATCGGGGTGTGCGGTTACGCTCTTGCTCTCACAGATGCCAAACCAGCCGCAGCCAAGACTCAGGTGATTAAATGCAACATCTAATCATTGTCCAGAATAAGAGAGTTAGAGTGCAATATTACTATTAGTGTTGTGTTCTATGTCCTAACTCTAGAGGGCAGTAAGTGCTGAAGTGCTGAAGGACTTCCCGTCACTGGTTACCATACAAGTGCTGCCAAGGGTCATCGATTCCACTCCGGCAAAGCGTATGATTGTCCGGCTGTTGTCCTCCATCAAGAACAGCGGTAGGTTGAACCCTCGCACAGCCCCTGGCAACTAATTCACAAACTGAGGTTTAACAGGCTGTTTTTTCCCCACATGTCGGCGCTGTTCAGTCACAACGGTTGACGGACGTTCACTGCAGGATCAGTTTATTCCTGCAGCTGTAGATTAATACCGGTGCCAACTGAGAGTTAAAGCCTATTTTTTTTTAACAATTACAGGCAGGGGAGACCCTGTTTCCCTCTCCAGAGTAACTAGGACAACAGAACTGGAGGACAAGGACATACGATGGCACGCATTCTTCAGTGCTCAGCAGAAAATATGCTTTAGCTTCCGAAAAAGGATAAAAACTGCAGTTGTAGGGATCATAACTTGCAGATGGCAAAGTTCAAAATCTGCAGGCGATGCAGCTGTGCAACGATGATACTGTCTGCTTTTAGGAGCTGACGCTGCACGGTTTTGTCTCTATCGATCGTTTCCTTTTCAAAACACAATCCTCACCCTGCTCCTGAACTTTAGAGAATGAAACGTCTAAATTTACGTTTCCCATTTCTTTCCAGGATCCAGAGGAGTGTTCTGTGAGTTGAGGCAGAGCGATCGGAGGATGCTCGACTTCTACACCAAACTCGGCTGCTTCAAACCCATAAAAATGGCCGGCCTGCCCGAAGACGTTGTTGCCATGGGAGCAAGCCTGTGAACAAGATCGACGTTGAGGATTTCCCTCCAGTTTGAAACCTGCTGAGATATTCTGACACAACTGTTGGAAGCGATTTAGAACTTTTTAAATCAGTTAATGTCATCTGTGTAATTTAGCAGCCATCGCCATTTGTCCGTGTCGTCCCATGTGACGTTAGTCAAGGAAATGTTCAATAAAATTTGTGTAACAAATGATGAAAGGTGTAATGTAATACTACTGATTTTATAGACACTCAATTGTAAAATGTATAGTGATTATTTTTTCTATATACTTGTTGTCTTAAAGGTCCAGTGTGTACGATTCAGGGGGCTCTATTTATAAGATACTTCAGAAATGAATTACAGTATGCATAGCTGTGTCCTCCACTGAGCCCGCCATGTTACACCACGTTTCTACGGGGGCTCACCATGGACAAACCAAACACGGGCCGTAGCTTCTTCTTTCCTTTTGTTCTTTGGACCAGGAGGGCGAGTGGAGGGGGTTGCAATTCCAAAACTATACTGCTAGAGGTGACTGAATCCTACACGCTGATCCTTTAACCCCGCCGTATCACAACTATTGACAGTATGTTCTGTATATGACCTGAAGTTATCAGACACTTCACTGTTGGTGACGGACACATTAAAAAGAAGAAATCCAACGAAACGTTCAAACAAGAGTAGGTATTTTAATTGTGTTTTTGAGAGGATACAAAAGGAGAATATGAATCATTAACCTTTAAATAAAACAGCTGGTGTTTGACTTCCTCTGGCTTGAGAAGCTGATGATATGCAGTTTATTAACGTGGACTGGGCCTGCTCTAAATAATGTCACCACATGTAGTTTACGAAGCAGAAGTTGGTACATATGAAGTGAATGGACCCATCACATCAATATAAATCTAATAACGGACACTTCAGTGTCGAGGTAAGATAAAATACAAAGTGTGTGCGTGAGTACGGTTTAATATTTCAAGTAATTTAAGGACATTCATTTCTTTCTTTTTTTTTAATGTTTTATCCCATTTGCTCCCCTGAGTGTCTGACCAGCAGAGTTTGAGCTGCAGGAGAGGAGATCCACATTACCTGGTGTTTGATAAAAACGTTTGTACCCGGACTCCTCTTGGATATCAGTAGTGTCTAGTCAAACCATGACTTCTAACTCAAAGTTTAGATCATCTTTAGAAAGTACCAATCTACCAGCACTGATGAGAAGTAGTTAAGACTCTAAAACATTAAAATCATTAAAATTGGGTGGTGAATAACAATTTGTGTGTGACTGGTGTGGGTGGCTAGTCACACACAAACTGACCTGGTCAATCGTTTTTGTATCTGTCCTCTCTTGGTGGCGCTGTGGCTTTCTCCCACTCTTTAATCTCCTCTCAATTATCATAGTAAATAATTCTCAGATATATAACTTTGGGTCATTATTGCACAGTAGGATCGAGAGCGGAATGTAATACTTAGGACTCAAAACATCAACAGTGTTGCATGTAAGCTCTCCAATTCTTAACCTTTTCAAATCTGGAGAGGACACCTGCAGATTTTACTTTGAGGAATGTGTGCGCCTTCTGCCTCATCTTTGTCAGATAAACTCCAGCCCTTCATACTTTACATCCCCTATCTTTGTCTCAGGCATCAGCACCCGACCGTCTAGTGTGAATGCGATCATGTAGGTGGCGATCCTGCCTGCGTCCTCCTCAGATTTAAGGGCCAGAATTATTTGATCGTCCGTGTCCGGAACGAATTTAAACGAGGAGAAGCCGTGCGTCGGGTTGAGCGGTCCGACGTGCTGCACTGATATGTAGCTGAAATCTGCCGGGCAGGACAGGAGGAGGTTGGTGGCACGCCGCTCGTCCGCAGTCTCTTCGTACTGCTCGTGACTGGCACGGCGAGGGAGGAAGAACCAGCGCTGGAGACGCTCGCTCCATGCTGCCGATTCGTGGATAAGGTAACCTGTAGAACAAGGAGAGTTAAGAAGAGGGTTAGAAAATAATCATGGGTGTAATTCCACTTTTTTTTTCTTCTTCCCTTGCTCTTACAGTTTAGTCTGGGTGACTGTCTGAACAATGTCCTAACTGTTCTGTAGCCAAAATCCAGATGAGAGAAACACTTAAGTTTATAAAAATGTTTATTTGCTCATCTGGGTCGATGAAATATGCGCCCACAGCAAAAGCTTTACAAGCTGCAGCTTTTTCTGCCCTGGGATTTTGCCTCCTAGGCTACATGCAAGCTGCCCAATCCTCTTATTGGCAGAGCTTGGTGGTGTGCCTGTTGGTGTAGCCATGGAGGAAGAGCTGTACATAATACTCACAGCTCCTCTTTTGGTTTTTAGTATATTTAGATGCTATACTGTTGTTGAACTCCAAAGTGCTAAATCAACACCCAGCAGTTCAGACATTGTTACAACGTGGACAGGACCATAGAGAAACTGGTCAGAACCTGGTGGTTGGATCCCCGTTGCGCTCCGCAGGGCGTTGTAGTACGGCACCCAGTTCTCGTGGTCCACGTCACCATGGTAGCCGACAACTTTCACCCACTCTGGGTTGTTGTTGACGACTTCCCCAGAGGTCGTGGTCCACTCCTTCCCCAGGCCGCCAACATACAGGTGCTCATCCTTCACGGCCAGCCACTCTGCCTTGAATCCTTCAAACAAACAACGTCTAATGTGAGAGGCAGCGTTTAAACCGCAAACCTTTCCAAAGTTACCTTCACTTAGTCGGTGTTGGTTTTGCTTTGCTATACACTGACCAACATAAGATCTAAAAAAAGGCTTTAGACTACATCTTGTCTTGTAGATGATAGTTTGTCTTTTTATTCAATAAAAAGATAAAAGATAGATGTAAGACATCTACTGGAGGCTGACCTTTGGAGACTGAGCCGTCGCCATCAGGTAATATAACCCAGGGGACGGCCTTGTTGCCCTCGATCCTGTACACCACACCTGTGCGGTCGTCCACACTGTACAGGTGACCGTTGAACACAACCAGCTCGGACAGCTCCATACCTGCAGCACAGGATCAGTCATTGAGGTGACCCAGAATGGAAACATAGTGGATATATGGATATAACAGCAGTGTGCGTGTCTTATCCCTCTACCTCGTCCTTTCTCAGCCAGATGACTCTCCAGAGTGACCGTCTCAGCGTCCCACTCCACCTCCAGTCTGTCGGCGCTATCCGAAACAGTCAGGTAACCTCTTTTCATGTAGCTGAACCACGTCTGGTCCTTGGAGCTACGCGACGCTGTGTCCAAGTCTGCGATCACACCGATGCGGTAGCGGATGCCGTGCTTTGTCTTCTCCGGCGGACTTAGTGGATATGTGTCATTGTAAGGTTTTTCCCTTCGTGAGTTCCGTGCAGTTTGTCTGTTAGTGTCCCTGAAGATATCACCCTCGCCATCACTGTGCATGTGCAAACTGTGAACCTTGTTGCGGTAGTAACCTCTGGTAGCAGTGTCTCTGTCCCCTACTGTCCGGTGCAGGTATAGCATGAGCACCAAAGCGAGCAGGGTCGCCACAGTGATCGCCCGCCATTTAGGGTGGAAGCGTGAGTCTGAGGCGGTAGCTTGTGTCATGGACGCCAAGGCCAGGGGGAGGCCTCGGACTGCAACACCAAAGGAGGTCATGGGAGTATCGTCTTCATCCTCACTGTCAGGACTGGACTGGGGGTGATCATCACTATAGCCTGCGATTGAACACAGACAGGCAGATCAGAAAAGGAAAGTACAACTGCAAAGAGCGTAAAACAAGAAGACTTTTAATCGTTTTCAGCTGACACGAATCAAATCACCGCTTTGTATTGTTAGTTTCATCATGAATCTTTAGAAAGTCTGAATAAAAAACACTTCACACAAAAGCTGGAACTGAAGAAAGAATGAAGACGGGGGAGGAGAGCGACATGTTGGGAAAATAAGCTCTTGTTTCTATTGTTCTTTGTTCACAACAGAGCGATGTTGTGCTGTTCAGGCAAAAACCTCTATAATGCACACTGAGTAGGTTACGGGCACGTCCCATTTTCTCAGGACGACAAGGCTACAGTTAATCTCGCCCCGTTCTGAGGTTAACATCAGCTCCAAAGACGTCTGTTTGTGACATGTAAACTGCATGTCACTAAACATCCAACTAGAGTTTATCCACTTGATTCCGGGTTTACCGCTGTGTTTTATAGCAGAGGTGGGCCGCCTCCGAAAAAAAGACCGCCTTCACTGATATCAATGAATACACTGTGCAGAGGCACAGTTTCACACAGCAGACGCCACGTTTTTAAATGACAGTGGCTGCTGACCGGCCGTCATCTCCTAACTACATTGATCATGTGGAGAGGTGTGTCAGCAGGTTAACAGCTCTGCTAAAGAATGTCTTATAGGGTTGCCCTGGTAGCATGTGGCTCATGAACAAAGGCTCAGGCTTTGCTGCAGCAGCCCAGGGTTTCAATCCTACCTGTGATGTACCAACACGTCATTCTCTTCAGAGCCAGAGAGAGAGAGTTGATTATAAATGAGCTTTTCAGCCATTTAAGGTTTCACCACACTAATAGACACCTTGCCCGCTGAAACACGAGAGGCGTGTTTGTTTTGTGAAAACAAGCGTGCCAACGGGACCCTCAACCTTTCTGTTGTCAAGGCCAACCATCAGGCATAGTCGATGAGCTTTCAGCACAGTCATGGGACACCAGCGTTTAAGTTTGCTACATCTTTTTTCATGCAGTACCTCAGGCCTGTTAGTCCTGCAGCGCAGGGAGCAATTTCCTGAAAACACAAACAGCTTCTCTTGTAATTACAAATGATTGCTTGAGATTGAAATTTATGATCGGAGCACAATGCATATTGCATGAAGTTAGAACAAGAACAATGACGGCTTGAGCTGTGGAGGAGAATGCAGCTGTAAATCACACATTTATGGTAGAGCTGGAGCAATGTCTGCGGGAATTGAGGAGCGGAGCAATTAAACAGATAAATCATGGACCCCCGCCCAAAATAACATCACAACAGCGTTAACAAAATGTTTGTCCCCGCGAAAGAGCCTAAAACAATGCTCAGTCTGATTCAATCAACCACGTTCTCAGAGATAATTGTGTAAGCACAAACCAGACTGAGGAAATATTTTCCAAGAGGTTATTTAGCAACACTAAAGTGGACCCACATAAGCTTTCATCACATTACTTAGAGCTTCTGCATCTTCAGCTGCTCTCTAAACAGGTTCACGCTTCTCGACTAACATGCTCTGTAACACACACACACACACACACACACACACACACATTAGATTGTTAGACCCTTGGCCAACAAATAATGCCCTTATTGTCACCACTACATGGCTCCTGTTTCCCAGCACAGACCCAAACACAGCCTCGCTGTACGCTGCATGAAGAATTCAGTTATTCACCCTTCCTTCGCCTCTTCTCCCCTGAACAAGTTGTGACCATGATGTTGCTCTGCCTCGCACGCAGCCCATAATAAACTCCCCGTGCCTTCGGCCCTCTGTCCACCGCCACCACCAACGGATCTTTATCTCGCCAAGTCTCCTCCTTTTTCCTCTCCACTACCCTGTCTCAAGTTTCCACCTGCTGTCACAGAAACACACACAAACGGGGTTATAGGCTGTTTGAAGCGCGCAGAAGTCGATCAGGAAGAACAGGTTGGGAGCTTGTAAAGGTGTAGCATGTAATGTTAGACGGATGCAGAAAGAACAAAAGCCGGCGAGCAATTACAGACAAGTGGTGGTGAGCACCAATGAATAATGAACAAGGAGTTCTGAAATCCATTTCAATGGCTATGGTGAAACTTACAATGAGGGCTCCATAAAGTTTCATGCTCAGTGTGTCATTATTTCTCATTCGGGTCCAGCTTCCACAGAGCTGTCAGCGTCTCTCACATGTATATGGATGTCATGACTCATGACATGACTCATATCCGCTATAAGTATGTACTTGGTGGGTTTAGCCTGCCCTGTGAAACATCATAACAAAACCCATCAAAGTCAACACAAACTCCAACACATGACAACTCACACTTGGTCTTAGTCATCGCTTACCTCAAGAGCGACCAACTTCTTGAGGAGCCTTTAACCACAGTGCTGACTAAAAAATATAATATCTGTAGTCCTCGTCCTGCTTAGGTAACTGGATATGGCTGCACACACACTTGTGCTTTGATAGCTGCTGTACCCTCACGGTACAGCTCTCTCTCTCACACACACACACTCACACACACCCCTGTCTGTGTCCGCGGATAGCCACGAAGGCACAGACAGACATGACGAGTCACTGAGGCACCCGGCAACAGTTGTAAACTTTGACCGGCTGCTTCAAAAGTGAACACAATGTTCACAAACGTAAAAACTATTATAGCCACACGAAAGTTCAAATGTTTCCCGTCGACGTGCTGAGGAGGAACAGCGCCGACAGTTGTCTAAACACTAGCTCTTACAATGGTTGTAAACACACCGGGTCCTTTTAAAAATGTTAGCCCTGCTGCTAACGTCAGCTAGCAGCTTCAGCTAGCAATACGCTTCGCCAGGCTAACGTTGGTATTAACCGCCAGCTTAGTCGCCGGACTTGACGCTGAATTAAAGAGTTTAAACGGTGATCATTTCGTGACTCTTGAAGCCGTGAGGCTTACCTGGCACAGATGGTCTTCAGGTCCGCCTGCCTGGCCATATCTGATGGACTGTTTGGGATAGAAGTTTCTCGGCGGTTAGCTCCTCCTGCCTGCAGACTGTGAACCAGCTGAACTGAAGCCGCTGGTTGCGAACGCTCAAACTCCTGTCTCCCGACTCCTGACATACAAAATATATAATAATATCTATAGAAATGTAATACATAAAAATAAAAACACCTTCAAAAATTAGATAAATGTTTAGTTGATGAGTAGTAATTTGAGAGAGGACACAAAACCAGCCCTCAGGCCATGGCCGGATTAACCTTTTAAAAGGGCTCCAGGGTAAATATCAACTATGGGCCCCTTCACCACTGCATGCAGCAAGAGCCTGTGAAGTGAGACCTCAGGTGCTGAGAAATAAAGCCAATGCACAAGTGCTAAAAATTGACCGGACCGCTCGAGACAGGTTCCAGATGTGAGTCAATCTCTATAACACCCATATTAAAAATGCCCAACTTTCACAGCAGAAATAATAATCTTTACAGCCTCGTACCAAAAAAACAGGTTTGGTCTGTATGGCTAATTTCCCTGTTCATGACAACTGTACAGGGGTGAATTTTTTTTTAACTCACCATATTAGGTCTTCAGGTTTCACATAATTAACAGTGTGGCTACTTTGATCTACATCTTTGCCAATATTTAACCAAGAGGCGGGAGAAGCAGCTCAGCAGCCTCAGCAGCGTCGCATATTTTCAGCTTCAAAACAGTGCTTCAGAAACCTACAGATGACCTTACTCATGCTCTATCTGTTCTTTATACCATCATTATCAGTAAAACCTAAGAAGTACCAAAAACTGCAGTGCCACGAATGGCCACTTGAGGCTAGCTACAGAACAAGTCAATTTCCATAGGTCCCCATATTAAAAAATTCCAACTTCACAGGAAATGACAACTGTACTGAGGCAGATTCTTTTTTAAACTGGCTTAAATTTACACATAATTAACAGCATGGCAGCTTTGATCGACAGGTAGGAGCCATTACAAATGGCTTGTTTGAGCACCCAGGCGTCATTCAGCCTGCCTCAGGTCTGCGGATGATCCATGTCTTTGCCAATGTTTAGATTAACCGGGAGGAGAAAGAAGCAAGAAGCAAGAAAGAAGCAACACATGGTGGCAACCAGAGCTACCACAGGTTATGTCATGCTTATGCTGTCCATTCTTTATACTGTCAGTCGATCATTCTTTACTCTCACTGATATAAAGGGGTGGATAATATAACCATAATTATATGCCAATACTTCACACACATACAGTATATAAAAGTATTCACAGGAACTCACAAATATAAATATTTATTGTGATGATTCTCTTTATAATCTACAGTCATTGCAGGTTAATAGAACACTTTGGGTAAACAATAATGTAAACAAGTATTTAATATGCTAGACTGAGGGCAGTAAGTAACAATGTGCATCAGCTAAATGTAGTCCCATTTTTTTCTTTAAAAATATGTGCATTTAAATACCTGTATTCTTCTACTGCATTAGGATACAAGTGCAAATATATAGTTTTCATTAGCAACGTTTATCAAGTGTGGACAACACATTAAAGTTCACTGCTGGTTACAATAAAAAGCTACATTCGCTTTGTATTATCAGTATTCTTCACATGATTCTTGTCCTACCCATGGACTTTAAGTTGTAGTAGTTGTAGTGATTGTCACAGGAAAGAAAAAAAAAACACTAGACAGACTCACCCTTTTACAAAACACTGGAAATATGCCAGAACTAACCATTAGCTCTACAGCTCTCAGTATGTCAGTGGAACGACATTTCCTCACAATAACATTGTGCACAATGGTTGTTAAATAATCTGTTTACAACTAAGCAGGAATTTGCCATCAAAATCATTATAGTGAGTCAGTTTCAGGCACATGTTTACATAATATGATAATGTCACTAAAGAGATATAACTAATGAAACAGACCATCCTTATTGTTGATCTATCACAGTGGACAGTAATTGTACTTTTACCATCATACAAACCTGAAATAATGCATATTGTATCAGTGTCAGTGCACTATGACTCTGTTCAGAGGTGTATGTTGATATCAGATGATGGATCAAAGATTGCTGCCTCAGCTCTTCCCCATCATCTTCAAGAGAAGCTACAGAGGAAAAAAATCAGTTAAAACACCACTAGGTGTCTTCTGTAATATCGCCATAAAGACTAAACAATAAGTACTATAGTTATTGATGAAAAGGTGCCTGACAGTTTCCAGGATAATATTCTAATTAGCAGGTTTAAGACAAGCTCATTCTCATTACTTCAAATTCCCTATCAGCAAAGATATAGGTTGTAAATTAATATTGGACATTAATATCATAACATTAGCAATAACAATAACAATAGCATCAACATTCATCATTCATGACCTTTTTGTTGCATTTTGTGTGCCTGTACCTTTGTTAGGTGATACTCCCCATCTACCAGTTGCTCAATGATACTGAAGTGATCTGTGTTTGGCACATCCTCCATGGTCACGTTAAGTCCTGATGCCTGCAAAGTCTTGAAAGCCAGAAGACAGAAGTAAACATATAGTACATATACACAACCACTACATGTACCCAGTATTTACAGACTGACATTTAGATTTAGGACCTAATCAAAAAGGTTTCAAAAGTAATAATTGCTAAAATTGCTAATTGCTAAAAGTAATAATTAGCTCCAACTTTAAAGGCACCCCAAGGATTTTTTGACCGCTAGCAGCGCTACAGCACAATGTTTTTAAGACTGGGTTCCCATTTTATTTGTACTGTAATCAAGGACATACATGTACATAATACACATTCCTGCGGCATGTTACACCCTATTGTGCTGGTTTACAGTTGATGGGACACGAAACAATACAGCAATGTGCCAACAAAGCCAGTGAAGAAGAAGAATGCAGACTGTTTACAAGTAAACTCTGCAGAAATAACATTAATGAAGAATTCCTTTGATACACTAATCAAATTAGTGGCCATGCTTTATCTCGAAGTACTGACTTTGTAGTATTCTTCCGACTGCTTGCGAAACTCTGGCGAGTCGTTCTCAGCGACGGCCACGATGATGTGACAGCTGGAGGAGGAGAGTTTGAGCTGAGGGACCAGCTTGCTGGGACTGTTCCTCACTGCCACCTCCCTGTAAATGGGAAGATTAATCCAGAGGACAGAGGAGTCAAATACTGACTGGTACGACAGACCAGCAGAGGACACACAACAACAGTTTTCCCCAAAGACAAGGACAATCACATCACATCATCAGTCGTATACACAATGATCTCTACAGAATTACTGCAGGGTTTCTCAACTTTATATGGATCATGATCCCATTTCTAGATCTGAACATTAAAAAAAAACTAAACAGTTTGATTCTTATGTTATCACATAAGCTGGAAAAGTAGTATCCAGAAAGGATTATACAAAGCATTGGGATTTATGTTTAATAATACCAAATATCAAAAAGTGTTCATACATCAAGATTGATATTCTTAGAAGTCTTCTTAGAAGAAACAAGTAGCTCCTAAGGTAGAGAAACTGGATTACCATGACTAATCAGGTTAAGGGAGGAAATAGAATTATCCCTTTACATGTTGTGAAAGTCTGATTACTGTAAAACCCTGTTTATCTGCTCAGTAATCAGATTATACCCCTCCAACAGTACTCCACCAATTTACCATTATACTCCTATAATATTGTCACATTTGTTATGGACAGTTTAAAACATTAAGGGTCAAAATTGATACAGCAGAACCAGAGATATTTATTATTTATTACCTGTATTGCAATTCAACTGTCAACAGCCTGACTATAACCTTGATGTCCCATCCTCAAGCAGAGGTGAGGAGCGAGGAGGAGCCGGTAAGTTCACTTATTTCAAACACTATTTTTGTGCAGCTCCGTCTGGGGCCACAAAAAGTTTCATACAACCTTTCTTTTGCATATAGAGTAATGATTCCTAAGGCCTGTAAAGAGATTTTGACGTGTTTAATCGGTGGAGTTTACAGGGGGAAAATGACCTGACTTCTTCATTGGCTTTCCATGACATTCCAAAAATAATGGTTCTGCATTATTTCACTTGCAAATGTCAGCATATTCAATCTCTAGTTGTGTTAACAATCTCCTGCTGCTTCTGACAATCAGTTAATATGGTGCCTGTATAATGCACTTAAAGTGCAGTTGCAAGAACTGCAGTAAGTTACGTACTCTGTCATCTTCAAAGGCTCGTTGACGTAGGTGGACAGGATGGGCAGGAGGTCATATATGCCACTGACAAGGAAAGCACCTAGAAGACAATTAAGAAAGTATATGATATGCAGAATTTGTCTCAGTGTTGTATTTCTGAGCGTCCTCTTAAGTATTTTATAGTTTGTCACTCATGATGAAGGCCACCTTTGATCTGAGGAGTGATGCTGTACTGCGACCAGTCAGTGGAGAGTACCATTGCAGCCAGGTGAGCCCCAGCAGAGTGGCCACACAGATACAGACCACTGAGGGAGAGATTAAGTCAACACAGGTCAAATGGGTTTTATTCCCATTTCAACCATATACACAGTGAAACAAGACTGTGTTTCACCAAGGACCATGGTTCTACATGAAACAAAAAACATAGTGCAGACAGGACTACATCGTATACACATACCTGATGTGAGAATACTGCTGAACAACAGACACAACACTCCTGCGTACTTGAGACACCATCAGATCCATATTACCTGTAAAAGAGGCACAGATAGATTCATAAAACAATATATTTTTGCTCCAAGAACAGAAACAACTTTGTCAAAATTGAAGGGGCTCTACCTTTGGGGGCGATGTCATAGCCAACGGCAACCACCACGACACCTTTATCAACAAGTGGAACAGCCATGAATCCTGACTCCTCCTTGCTGTATGAGCGCAAAGCATCAGCATGAAAAAACCTGAACGAGAAATTTAAATCTGCAATTCTGCAAAGCAGAAGAGAGTAGTAGATTGTACCTGAGGAACTGCCAGTAGCCTCCATGTAGGTAAATGACAAGATTGACATCTGAAACAGAGCGAACGAGGCCTGTTAATCTTCACACACACAGTTAGCTATGCTTCTGCATATTTAAGCATGCCAACAGGGTGTCTAGAAGTCACACATGTACCTACCTAAGGAGTTGGTTCTGGGTATGTAGACATCCAATTTCTCTCCATCTCCCTCCCCATATGGCACATTGAGCAAGGTTTGAGCCAGACCACGGGCACGCTCGGTACCTGGACACACAAAGAATCACCTTCTAGTGGACTCTAGGGGATATATACAATGAGTATAGTATAGTATAACTCTGTCTACTGTCAAAATTGTTTCTGTACCATTTTTACCAGTGGCTGAAATTTAGATGTATGATTTGTTAGGCAATTCACAGTTTCAAACATTCCCATATGTTTTTTTTCCACATACAGTTTCTCATGGGGCCCCATGGGAGCCCGGAGTGTTGAGGCACTGACCATGAACAGCAAAGACCCTGATTCAAGTGCGGCTGGGGACCCTGTTATATATGTCATCCCCCATCTCTCGCTCTCCCCCCTCATGTCCTATCATCTGCCCGCTATCAGCTCTCTAATGATGGCATCATAGGAGAATGTTATATTATAATTCATAATCACTGCTCCTACGTTTGTATGGAATATGTACAGGAGATGGAGCACGTCTTTATATAAATAATGTTTAACCCTCAAAATTGTTGCAAACGTTTACAAAGATCATCAAATGTGTAACTTGCACAGTAAACCTCATAGAAACATTTAGTTGGCTTAATGTAGGAGCTGCATTTTCCGGCACTTTCTCAGTCAAAGTATGTTTTTCTTAAAAACACTGGATCTGATCTCTTTTCGACAGGTGAACACATTTTCACAGCAACATTTTGCATGACACTTGTTTTTCTGTGACGCTGCCGGCCTGTCTATTCACCTCAACCGGATTTCTGTGTATTGTGTACGGAATAAGCACGAAACACACCGACCTTCTTTCAAAGCTTTCACATGAGCTTTGATCACGTCGTCCGCGGACATCCTGTGCGACCACCGGCTGGGTGAGTACTGCCTCTCGAGCTCCTGTCACACGAAGGGACGACAGTCAACCGGGCGGCCATGAAAGCCGAGACAAGCAAGCACCGGGGAAATATACACAGTGTAAACACAGCCAACAGCGCCCTCCTCTGCTATAAGTAGAACTCTGCGGCAGTATTTTATTGTAACTTGTTTGATTTAATGTTGAAATATAACCAATTAAACGTTACTTCAAACTCACAGAGAGAGAGCAAACAGAGTTATACGACAAAAAGTAGACCGGACCAATCTGATTGGTCAGCTACACATTTAGAACGTTTTGGAGCACACACCGTCCAATCACTTACAATATTACTCCGCCATTTCCATGGCAACCTTACTGTCGGAGCTGGAGCTAAAACCCAATTAGTTTCAGTAAACTACTAAAAAATTAAAATAAAATGTTTTTGTTGTTTATTTTAGGATAAAAACAACACAATATTTAACACATACCAACAAATATACAGCATATACATTATTAAAGGCTACACAGACTGGGGTATGGGGGTTATTCAAGCAAATCAATTAGGAACCACAGTTGTCCTATACAGACTAGGACCTCCTGTTGTAATATTTAAATCGAATTTGTTCAATGAATATAATTTACCGTGCTGCTAGACCACCCCATTAATACAGGTAATAGCTATTAAACCAAATGTCGTGCCAATACTGACTGTAGCGCACCACAGACAGCACAGAGCACAGTCTCTTGTGTAAATATTGCTTAATTCTGCAACGCCCAACAGAGAGAAAAGGGGAAAAAAGCAACTCATACTACTCAAAGTCAAACTCTTACATCTTTCTTCATTTCAGTCCAGTGCTGCATTTTATCCTCTTGAAGTGATTTAGCGAGATGGGGATTTAGCTCGTTGAAGCTCCGCTCACAGATGTATCCACCGCAGTCCGTCCATATGTACCGTATACACCGCAGTTAAATCCAGTCTACTCTGAACTTTAGACTCTTGACTTACACAATTTGCAAAGTAAACCGACAGAGAAGACAGAAAACATGTTTATAGTCAAGGTTAAAGTGGGGGGAAAAGAACCTCTGTTGCTGCTTTTCAGGAAGTCCAACTAAAACTAGCTGTGCGTTTCCTTATGCTAGTGCATAAGGAAATGACTATGTTCTATGTAGTGTCAAAATGTAGATTAGTGTTAACTATTTGTAAGCTGGTTTGTCACATACGAGTATGCACTTAATTATAATAACACCTCACATAAAGGCTTTAAGGTGCAACTTGATAGATTGCTTTAGTTTAATAAGAAGAAATGTAACACTATCTACTGTGTCTACTGGACACAACAAAGGACATTTTGATGTTACAGTAGGAACAGCTGGCTGATGGCTGAATTCCATTTAGCTGCTTCGGACTCTGGTATTGTGCATGCTGCTTCACTGTCACTATCATGAGACATTGTTAATAACACCAGTGCTGTTCCTCTTATGCCCAGGCAAAACGTCTGACTCTAATATATTCCTGTAAATTAAACACATTTGAACAGTGTTGTTTTGTACATATCAGCTGTTCTTCCAACATGCAGGAAAAAAAGGCTTTTCAATATCTGAGTAAACTTTTAAAATGCAAAATCCTGTATTTATGTGGGTTTCCATTTTTAACAAAGGAAATCTGGTGGGGTAACAGACATGTACATTACACAGCCAGCAAATAGAAAAATGCAGTAAACTAATTTTAACAGAAGCACTTTCCCAATCCTGCAGTACACTGTGTCTTTATGGCACAGTAAATAAACTATGTGGATGCATCACCATGCTGAACAATGTGTCTTTCACTATTAAGCACATATGTCAATGAAGAAACTGAGTATATTATTATACATACATACATAATCTGTCCACAAGCTATTGTTACAGACACTGCAGCCTTTACATTACTTTACATTCCTCTTGGCATGCCTCAGTAAAAAGACAATAGAGAGTCTCTATTCTTATTTATATGGACAGTTACACTTACTTACTAGTTACACCTCTAACAATGTGTCTTTTACTTATTTTATTTTATTTTTCTACTTTTGTACATACTTCTCTAAAGTTATAACGTCAAATGCTGTTTCTTCATGTTGTAAACATACTGTATTAGCCTGTTCATTGTTGTTCTTACCAAACGCACGCATAAGGTCCCACCACAGCGGGACGTATGACGCTTTGGGCTCTGATTGGTCAGTAGTGGCGCCGGCGCTCTCAGCTGTCGCATTTGTGGACACTGATAGGGTCAAATGATCACGTGACTCGACGCTGATTGGCGAAACGTTTGTTAAAACGACAGACAACCGCCGGCGCGCCATATTCAACATTTTGTTTCCAGAGCGGCTTTTGCTGGAGGATTAAATTTGTCTTTTGTTTTATTTAATTGTCTTTTAGTTTCCTTTAGTTGTCGCATCATTAATTAAAAATGGACTGTGTGGACTTTCCCAGAGTTCTTCCCAATTCGCCGAGGAAAGCCCGGGGACAGATTCAGGTTCGTATCTGGTTGATGTAACCGAGCTAACTTTATCGTTTTAACTGTCTTTATATCTACAACTACAATTTAAGTGAACCTGACATACTCTTGACTAACGTTAGGTGTGTGTGTTATGTGTGTTAATGACTTTCAGCTGCTTTAACTTTGCTTCCTCAGCCTAACAGCCACTCCTTTGTTGTTTGCAGGTCATCTTTGGACCGATGTTTTCGGGCAAAAGGTGAGTTATTTATTCACAAACATCGAAACAGCAGCGGTCTGTGTGGGTTTAGCTAACTCGTGTTATTTATTTTCGCTGTATGAAGTGATTTTAAAGAAACTTTAGGGTCAGAAATTCCGCCCAGATTTCAGCATCCCGCCAAATTTCGTGCACTGTTTATCCGCCTCTCATCTATATGGATCATACGTAGTAAAGCATACATTGACTGTATGTCATGCTTTTATTTATTAACACATTTAAGGACCACTTTGCCCTCTTTTTGCACATTATACTAAACACCAATGCATAGTTTCATTACCCGAAGCTTATGATGCAGCTGTAGAACACGAGTGTGAGAGAGGCCATGACCTATAAAAGAGGATATATGTTGCATCTTCATGTACAGATGAGTTTCACGGACCTTAACTAAATTATTGTGATTTATTTTGCAGCACTGAACTGATGCGGAGAGTGCGCCGTTTCCAAATAGCCCAGTACAACTGCTTGGTGATCAAATATGCCAAGGACACACGTTATTCTGAGAAAGGCATGGCCACACATGACAAGTAAGTCACCTATTTCACTTCACGTCTTACATTTACTTAAATCTACTTGCCTGTGTGTTTAGGTGCGTAGTGAAGTGAGCGGAAAAAGAAGAGCTTTGTTTGGTCTTTCTCTCTTGTTTCTCTCTTTCTCCTCTCATTTGTGCACAGCTATGTATACAGTGTACTACAATAACAAACCAAACATGAGGTGGAGGAGCTGCCATTGTTTGCACATATCAAAAGGACAAAGAATACAGATGACAATAGACAATGGCAAATATACTATAAATAATATACTATATCTGCATGTACAGCAGTTAAGCCTTTGCCCACAGAGTACACTTTATCTTCAATTAAATGAAATCAGGAATTGCATTAATAGCTTTTGCAAGGAGGCAGGCCTGGAAAAATTTGAGGTCTTTTAAGAGAACGATGACATCTTGTGGTTAGATGCCTTAACAAATGTAGATTTTCCTGTCGGACATGATCTCTGTATACTGGTTCTGACATTAACAGGAAGAGATTTGTCATAAATCTTGTTCAGCAAATGGCACATTGAAAGTTTTTCCCTCTCTATCATTTAGAAACACGATGGAGGCTGTTCCAGCCAACTGTCTGGCAGACGTGAGGTCTTTGGCATTGCAAGCCTGTGTCATTGGAATTGACGAAGGACAGTTTGTAAGTGTGTCTATATATATATATTTTTTTTATAGTTTACTCTTTTTGCCCAGAGATAGTTACTGTTGAGCTACATACACACAAGAATGTCTTACTCTGCACTCGTGAGGGATGGGAATTCAGTGGGACAAATTCCTCTGTAAGTAAATCTGTGCTTCTTTTGTGTTGTTGTAGTTTCCAGACACAGTGGAGTTTTGTGAGGAGATGGCCAATTTAGGCAAGACGGTCATAGTAGCTGCCTTGGATGGGACCTTCCAGAGAAAGGTGAGTGTCTGTGTTTGTCTACATGAAAAATCTGCTTGAGCAGTCATATAACAGACATTTCAGCATGCTTGTTATTCCACACTATAATGTGCCTGTTCTGTTCTTGTGATGATACTAACCCCTTTTCTGCTGCCCTTTGCATTCTTGTAGCCATTTGGAAACATCCTGAACCTTGTCCCTCTGGCGGAGAGCGTGGTGAAGCTCCACGCTGTCTGCATGCAGTGTTACAAAGAAGCTGCCTACACCAAGAGGATAGGAGCAGAGAAGGAGGTGAGGAGGCAAAGAAATAACTATGGCATAATAATTACATTATAACATGATCATTTTACCAATTTCTGAGTCTAAAATACTCAAACATATACTCCAAAATGTGATAAACATGTTTGAGTTCTTAGTGTAAAAACACATTTTCAGCTGTAGTTCCTGAGTAGAGGCCACAAGTGATACATGCGATAAATGATCACTTTCAGTAAAAATATGGGGATATTGAAGTCATGTCACAGATCATGTCAGAGACAGCTGCCCTGTCTTCATTCATTCATAACCAGTTATCGGTTGTCTCACAGGTGGAAGTGATCGGTGGAGCGGACAAGTATCAGGCGGTGTGTAGAAAGTGTTATGGAAATCTGATAGTGGACAAAGAGAACAGTGCTCCTTTCAGGAACGAAACTCCACAACAGATCTTTGTAGGAAAACACATGGACTCTGGGATTCCCAGGAAGCTTTTCTCCTCTCTCCAACTCTGAAGACATCAATAAGACTTATGGCACATGTTGATTAGAGATCCAGAAATCTAATGTTTGGAGAGTTTGTTTGTGTGAGTCCTTTTTTGTACGCCTCGTTTGGTATTTGGTGTGGAATTGGTATAAGTTTTAGTTGATAGATATGGTGGTGCACTTTGATGATAACCCTGTTATTATAACCCCTGATAATCCACTTTAATGGGACACTGCCATAGGTTTCACTAAATTATAAATCTTCATTATCATGTAATTTGTAAATGTAGTTTTAAATTATTTTTTAACAATGTATTGTTTTGAGAATATTCATTATCAAAGTTTTACTGTATGTACAGCAGGTGAGTAGCAGTGTTGAGTAAAACTTAAAACAAATTTGACTTTTTCTTTTTTTTTTCTCAATGATTTTCAGACTGTTGGGAAATCCTTTCCTCTCACTTCACTCTGTACTAACTGTGTGATGTGTAATCCAACGCCCCTCGCATGCTGCAGCCGACCAAAATAACCAGTTTAAATTCTGGCAGGCTCCAAGGTTGTGCAGTGGGCTGGCAGGCTGGAGTGGAAAAGTGTATGCTGTGTACTATATAAAACTTGTACTACTGCACATCCCATGAATGAATTTTTTTTAATTTTATTTTATTCCATAAACAAAGGTCAAGTAAATTGTTGTGCTTCTGAAACCATGACATAAAATTATGACGAAAGGAAGCAAAAAAACAAAAGGCACCTTCACAACTCAGTGGTCAAATAAAGAGCTTGGAAACAACAGAAAAACAAGTCAACCAAAAGTCTGACCAGTAGTTTGTGGCAGTTTTTATAAAACATTTGTAGGCACCACAAGTCTTTTTACACAAATCACTGGAGCCTCTGCATCTAAAACATGAAGCTTGATGCATATTAATCAAACAGAATACAAAATTAATGATTTAATTTTGCAAATATTTCAAAGTGCACTGCTAAATATACATTTAACCAGCATTACATGTCTATATTTATGGCTGTCACAATTACTATAGCAGAATGGGATTCCTCAGACCTAAAGGCACAATTTAGAAATCTGTTAAATCATTTATTAGAAGCTGCAGTCCATACCATCAGAGGCACATACTGATTTTAAATCTATTTCCAGAGCATGAAAAATCAACTTTCGCCAAAAAAAAAAGAAAAAGTTAAATCATTAAGGCGCTGCAGAGAGGACAGCTGTGATACACAACTGTTTAACCTAAATATAACTTAAGTATTTATTCATGGCACACTTTACTTCCCCAAAAAAAGCCTCTTGAGTTTCATTTCTTAAGGCACAAATGACAAATCAACCGCAGTGTGTTTTCATATATTTGGCTTCAGTAAGTCCTTTCTTCTAAAAGGACAAACAATGTCTTTCCACTTGCACAAGTGTCTTAAAAGTTGTACCACAACAGTGTCATGTGTAATAAATAGAACCGTTTAATTTCGGTTCGGTCATTAACAGATCTAAATCTGTTCACGCCCCTGCAACAATGATCATTATCCGTCCATCAGCCAACTTTTAGCCACCGGAACAAGGCAGCTGAGGTGTTAAACTGACAAACGCATTACTGACAGGCACAAAACAACACAGTAAACCAGCAGTCTTTCTGCAGACACCAGAGCAGGCTGAGGTGTTAATCTGCATTCAGTAGTTGGATTAAGGAAATGTCTCCCTGGAAGAAGTGTGAGGCCGCTCTCTTTACAGGCTGAAGAGGAAGTTTTGCTGCTGGCGATTAATAAGTTATTGTTCAGTGTGAGGACGTGCTCTGTGGATAAACCTGTTCAATAAGTGACGTTATCTACACGCTCCTCCCTCCCAGCTGGCCGAATGTTAACTTCAGGTTTAAAGGGCAACGCGCATGTACAGACTGGCACATGCAACTTACTTTAAAATGTGTTATATTTGTCAGGGTTAGAGAAAATGGTGGTTTCTATGATTTCTCGTGTCACCATCAACAGCATATTTTGATTAGTGGTCACAGATAGTTGAGATCGGGGTCAAAGGAGCATTTTACTGCAGCACAAAGATTGCAAAACTTTTTTGAAGGGGTGCTTTTATGGTTTTATGGCTCACAAACTTAACAACATTATCTCTAGCTCATGTTTTACAACAAAAATGAATCAATAAAATAATCACAGAGGGACATTTGGCTTACTTTTCCCACTGTACTCAAAGAAAAGCTTTCTGTCTATTTAAACTGTTTATAGGTCCTCAAGATAAACGCGCCAAAGGGGAAAAATCCACTAAACCAAATAAGAAAAGAAGAAAATCAGGCACATACAACCATTAAAATGGCAGCTTTGCATAGTGAAATCTATGTACAAATGCACATTTTCAGGCTCCAACGAGAGAGTAAAGAAGAGGACATTAAGTGTCAACTTCTTTCTCTCTGACTGGAGCTGTTAGGTATTCTTCATAACATCATATGATGTGACCTTTGACTACCTCTCCCCTTCGCGATTAGCCCATTTGAGGTAAAAGTTGCACACAGGTCTATGTTCAGATTACCCAATCATCAGTGCTAATCTTGACAGCCAGCCTGATGTCTTAAGATCTGACCGCAGACCGCTTGATGTAAACCGCAGTGTCCCTCATCAATAAACTTTGCAGTTGCACTGCTCAGGTTCTCAAATCTGACGACGCTTGGAAAAAAACAAACAAAAAAAAAACACATCAATATGATATAGCTCTGGGTCTGTGCAGTGCAACTACAATCAGTTTACTATAGATGACCTGGAACACCCCCACCCCTACCCCCACCCCTTTTTTTTTTGTCTGTGACCTCCCTTTGGCTCAGTAGCTGGGCGGCATGTAGCCGGCGTCTCCTTGTGGCTGCTGGTGCATGTCGGGCACGTTGCTGGGATAGGCTGTGTAAGTGGTAGGGGTGTAGGTGGTGGGGTTGTAGGAGGTGGGGGCGTAAGTTGGAGGGTAGGGCGTGTGGAGCTCTGGTGGCGGCTCTGTGTAGGTTGGGATGGTGACTTCATTAACACCACGGCGGAAACGACCCAGGGCAAAATATGCCAAGATTCCCTGCACAATGAAATAAAAACCTCTTGGTTATTACAGTGACTTTGAGGTATTTAACATGGCTTGTTTGACTGGTTTCACTCACTGATGTGCCATTGTTGTCAGAGTAAAAATAAACCAGTAGAGACTTGAAGTTTGCTCAGATGACCTCTAACATTTGTCCCGCTAACAATCACCTTAAATCAGCTACCCTTCTCACTCAAAGAGGCTTGAATCTCTACTGGTTATTTTTAATGCAAAGAACACAAGAGTAGTCCTGCTCACCCAGGTGGCGATGGAGAAGAACGAGAAGGCCACAGTGGCACGTGCAGCGTCCATGGGAATGCCTCTAATGTCACGAGTTTGACTCCACTGACTGGCCAACAGGCAGAAACACACAAACCAGAGGAAGGTCCACACCCCTGGAAAACATAGAGAAACACAGTTGCACAAACACAACACAGAGATATGGAAATGATTGTTTTCGCTGCATTAAAAGATATCCAAAGAAATATCAGCTGATATGAAAAGTGGTTTCCCGTGAAAAACAACATTGGCGGAATAAAAAAAGGGCTCTCTTGTTGCCATGTGCTCAAATGGCCACAAGCCGTTTTTCACACTGCCACTTCTTTGTTTCCCCAAATAATGGCTGACGTGTAAAAGCTGATGAATGTTTAATTTCATAGAACTCTGTGACGCCATGCGCCCCTCCTCTCCCCCCGCTGCTCACTCATCATCTACTGTGTGCGGCGATGAATAATACATGTTATGTCACATCAGGAAAACAGGCAGCGGTCTGTCCCACATTAGGCCAATACTCAGAGGCTCACACTGAAAAATGAGAAAACTGAATCTGAAAGAGGAAGCACTGAGAAGGAGAGATAAACACTCAGGGTGCATTTAATAATGCCGCGGTCAGATCATTTAATATATCAGGGAATCTGACGACTAAGTATGACATATCTGCCATGTATTGTGGCATATATAGAAGTTCACAAAAACAATAATTTGTTTAAGTTTTTCCAGGTTAAAACAGACCCTGCCCTCAAATACATGGATACATCTCACAAATCAAAAGCTGAATGTCCAGATGAATCACGTTACCCTCCTTTATCTCTATAAATGACATTCGCTGGACTCATTTTAAACCAAGTGTCTTTCAGTGATATCGTCCAGTTATTTTATGATACTTTTTTCAGATACCTGATTCAACTTTCAAGGTGACTTCTTCATATTTTTGGCTACTACATGGCAGTTGAACAAAATGTCAATACACTGACGTATTATACATGAAATATGGAGTAACATCAGCATTCACTGAGAGTCGATTCCTCCACCTGACACATTTAAATCCAATATTCACTCTCTTTTAGCTCTGTTTTTGGTCTCTACCAACTCCTGAAGGAAATATGTAGCTGAGTGATCTACTACGTTTATCAGCTAGTTCCTACAGTCTCTCTCTTTTGTTTGACACTGAGCAGGAAGTGTACAGTGGGTTTTTAGAGCTTTTTAGGCCAGTGGCTGGAAAGGATGTTGATGAGAGTGAAACAAAGAGTAAAGTTATGGGCTGTAAAACCAAAACGACAAGCTAAAAGAAGATAACACACTCCACAGAGCTGCTCTATCGTTTATAAAACAATAAAATGCGCCTGCTCACCTGAGAATCCCAGGTCTGCAATGACAGCGTATTTTCTTTCCTGCGCGTTGCTCATAAAAGGCAGGTAAACATCCAACACCAGGAAACCCACACATGCCAGGAAGGCGATCACTCCGATGCCAACAGCATAATGACACGCTGAGTCATTGTCGTTGAAGATGCACTTTGCGTCGGCGCTGTCGATCGGGTTGATGTATCCTTCTGTTGTGATGCAGGCAAACACGACCAAAGCAAAGACCTGAAACAGAGAAAGGAACAAGGTGGCCTTCAGTGATGTGCAAAGACACAGGAGAAAACTGTCTTGTCGAAGGAACGCGCTGCTGGCTTTTCAGGCTTAACCATTAGCTTGACACTGCATCACTTTACATGACTGCTAAATTAGTTTGAGAGTGATTTGCCGCCTGGCAGGCATCTATTGGTTTCGGTTCATGAAGATACAGTATGAAAAGCTACTCGCAGAGACTTGCTCAAAAATGAGTAATCCACTTCATCGTGTCATGAAACTTCAGTTAGGAGCAGGAGCCATTTGGAGGCGATGCATTCAATTAAACTCAGACGTCAGATGCTTGGGTCTGCACTGCTGTCACAAAATCAGCCACAGATGTTAATAAATTACTGCTTGTATTTTTGCATTATAGCCCTCAAGCAGGCACGTCACAACAAGAAATAGTATTCAAAACAGACTCAAACTGTTGTTTGAATGCATCACCATGTGACAAAAATCAGCAAATATCCTCAGGTTAAAGCAACGTTTGCAGAAGGGGTTACTGAAAGCCACAAGTACCTGGACCTAATTCTACTATTTCTACAAACTGGCCAACATAAAACAAGTGTTTCTGCTTGTCTTGTGTATTTTAAGTGAGGACTGCTAACTGCTGCCTGGTCCATCTGACCGTCCCGTGGTGTGTTGCTGTCTGCTCTGGTTACCCACCTAACCATGTGACCTACTTCTGAGTGCAGCTGCCTGCCATGTGACTCCAGAGATGCCACCGACTCCCTAACAACGCTCATAATGAGATTTGGGAGGAGGATAGAGAGGAACTGTTTAACGAGTGGGAAGTTTGATGAGGTGAGAGGGCAGAGAGAGAGAGAGAGAGAGAGAGAAAATAGGCCACAATCCTGATGATGGGATGAGACAGAAAGTACCGAAAATTACAGAAGCCAGACACTTTGGGGAAGTGAATGTGGGGAGTTCCAAAACACAAGACAAGTGAGACTCAGGGACAGTTTGTGGGGCAGAAGGGTATTTTCTGTGGAGAAATGAACACAATGGTTTGTGTGTTGAGTGACAGATGTCAAAATGTCATGGCATGGCATTATTTGGCATGAATACACTGTTTGGGTGCAGCATGCGGTCAGGACGCAGGGTCACGAAAGATCATGCACTGACTTTTATCATTCTGGCATTTCTGAGAACAAACAAGGATGTGATTCAAAATCTTAAATGACCAGGAGCCTCTTTGTGCACAACCTTGCCACATTCCAGGACCAGGTGTGGTGGGACTATGGGACTTGTTACAGAGCGTTACAGAGCGTAAAAATCTCCTGTTGTGCCACAGGTGCTGCTCGGTTGAAGTAAGGTTAAAATCCCCAGAGACACACGGTGATCTAACCAGTGTGACTTTGAGATGAGTTGAGCACAGCTGCACTGAGTGTGTGTGTGTGTGTGTGTGTGTGTGTGTTTGAGAGTGAGATCAGTGGCGCACATTCACCAAGAGTATCACCTTACGTGCCCGTCAGCCCCTGTTTACCAGTGACACACAGCTGAGGCAACCGAGGGCACCTTCTGTCCTCGGGCCCTAGCTACCACATCGAATACACAACACCATCCAGGTGAAACAAGAAGTGTGTTTTCTCACAGACGACGCCTAACCCTAACGCGGACATGAGCCAGAGGCCTAACAGCCGAGTAAATGAAAATCAACCGCAGTCTCCAACATATGAGTCTAAGGGCAGTTGTGTCCAATAAAACTCCAGCTCTTCATCAAAGAGATCGTAAAGGACAGATAAAACCTTCTATCTGTGTTCATAGTCACCCGCCATATAATTTGCTGTATAATGTGTCTGCTTGAGATTTGTTTTGACTTCCCAGATCAGTGACCAAACCGCAAATAACAAATCTTTGCCCTAAGATTTACCTAGCAACAGGTGATCATTGTACAGCAACTTCCCAGAACTTTCCCTCAATGTAAATCACTTTCCTGTCATTACATATATATATTTTTATGATGACCACTATTAATATGGTTGTTCTTTATAAATTTAAAACACTGTAGGTGATTTCTTATGCTCTGTTTTTAGAGGTTACATCACTGTTTTAATTCAAATGTAGTCAAATACAGATCTGGTTTTACAGACTGCCCATTAAGATGGTCACACACCCTTCATTTAGCTGTTGTTTTGATTCCTGGCCCTTCTCACTGTGTCTGACAGTTTTCTGTCCCTTGTCCTCTGACAACAGCAGTGTTGACCTGTGCTGTCGCCGAGCTGCTGTCATGCACCAGCTGCATGCAACATGACGCCCCGTAGAGACGCAGCACATAGTAGCCTGTTGTTCTGGCCAAAGCGCATGAAAAAACAGATCGTTACGCGCTCCACGGAGGCTCCGGGCCAGACGCACCTGCTCACAGACCGTGTTGGATATTATCTCGGCCTCATTTGAGCTTTGAACGAGAACAAAAAAAAAAAAAAAACACCTACATACACACGTAACGTTTCCACTCACCCAGCTGAGTAAGCGCACGATGGTTTGCGGTTGCCGGATGAACTTGTAGAAGTCGAAGCCTCCTCCTGCGAGTGAAGCCCCGTACGCACTTGCACCGCCCGTCTCCTCCATGTCTCTCCGGTTGGTTCAGCCGATTCCTCCGGGGCACTCTCCCTATCTCTCCGTGTGGTTCAGAACCAACCTAAGAGGACAGCCTACCAACTTATCTAAACCCAGACTGTTTCCAGCCCACACCGTGCTGCCGCTTTTACTCGACGGAGACGCGAGAGCCACCCAGAGGAGCTGCGCCAACCTGCTGCGCGTCACAGAGGCGGAGCCAGGAGACAGGAAAGATGATCATGTGCGACTCTTGTCATTCATTTACCCCCATAGATAATTCAGAGACACGTGCATACTGAAAATGCAACACAGAGCATCGTTTGCAGATGTTTATTTCACCACAACAGCTTATATTTACAGGACAAACAGTTTGAACCCTTCAGGGCTCCTCAGCTGGTTCATCTTCCAGCGTCTTCTTCTCTTCCTCAATTTGGGGCCATTCATCCACAGAGGCTTCAGATGTCTGATGTGAGACACACAGATGAACAGGAGTGTTTTAAACTAGCAGAGTGGTGATTGGTTGTTTGGTGTTATTCATTTATTTGATCTCACCTGATCAAATTCAGCATCTTTGGCTGTCTCCAGGACATCAGTGTCCTCATTGTACTCTGACAAATCCTGTGAGGAGTGACACATGAAGTGTGTCAGGGGTCCAATACAGTGCGTGATCATGAGAACTGCTGTTTAAAAATATATGAACTGACCAGCCCGGCTTCAGGGCCCCCTACCATGCTCTCCATCTCCAACCTGAGAAGAGAAAAAGCCTGTTGTCACATACTGTCTGCGTCACATGTTACAGTCAGACAGCATTAAATGAGGCCTAACTTCACACAATGCAGAAGCTACCAGTTCACTGGAGAGTGTTGAGCTTTCAACAGAATGAGGAAGAGTTGCACAATTACACCCAAACTGAACATGGTTGATTTCTAAATACTGATTCAGGGAGATTTCTTCTGACTCGTCACTTTTAAATTGGACTTTTTCAGGCAGAAATATGATAAAATGTCAGTAAAATACTGGGAATTTTCATCATCATTTAGCAAGTATACAATTTACTAAAAATATAAATTGAACTGAATGTCTTTTTCTGTATTTCTCCACGTTAATATGTTTAAGTGCTCACTGAGAGGATGTTGCTACGAAAGAATAACTGACGCTGCAGCACATTTCAAATTCAGGTCAGTTGGATGTTACTATCCGTCATCTGTATTGTTAAAGTGTGACTTTAAACTGCGTCAGAGATCAATTGTTGTTTCAGCTGTATGGTCAAAGGTTAAAGAAATGTGACCTGCTGATCCAGTAAGCCTAATACATCTACTCAGCTCCAGTTGAACTTTTGCCCCTTTTCTCCACAAGCTTACAGTCAGTCTATATGAAAACTACTACAATAAGTCTGTTCAGATTTTACCCCAAAAGTTCCTCCCAGCTAACTTTTGATGTAGTCTTAACTGTGAGGCCTCGTTTGAAGCTTGTTAAAAGGTCTAATGTATTGTACAGTAAGTAACTTTAATTCATGTGTGGCCATTAAGTTTTACATCAATGGATTGTACCTTTTCATTTGGCAGCTGCCTTTGTTTCTTTAAAGCAACATTGTGTGACATTTTAAGCATAAAAAATTTTTGACATTACATTGGCGTGTAATCAGATGAATGGTGTCTCTGTCATTCGCACTCTGTGCCCAGTATTCCTGGTCACTGCACTATGTAACTTTGTGCTCCATACTATCATCTGTGAATGTACATAACACTTTGCAGTACCAACTACACACCACTGATTTTGGTGGATCATATTTTATGGAGAAAATGTTTTCTGCTTTTCCTTTTGATGGCTGCTGCGCATCAGTGCTGTGATGTACAGTTTCCTGATGGTCAGTAATGTAAAAGATTCTGAACTAGCTGCTGTTACCGAATGTTAGCTCAGTTTGGTACAATAGGAGGGCTGTCCAGACTGTGAGGTCAAGCACAGGGCGATGGGGAATGCTATCGAGGAGCAGAGCCAGTGTCACGCTAGAACCAGAGCTGGGCAAGCTAGTAATGTAACCAGGCTCAGCAGCCTTTATGGACACAATGATGGAGACACCGAAGAGGACATTGACAAAGGAAGCTAAGGAGAGAATATGAGAGACTGACTAAACAAAAAGATGCTGGACAAGAGTAAATCTGGGACTTTTAGTTGCTGGCGAGAGCTTGGTGAAATAAAAGGTTGAAAGACAGACGCTGAGCTGACTGCTGTGTATTGTGTTGTTGCACATGCAGGATGTTTGGCTGTTAGTAAAGTTGTTGACTCGCTAGTTTTTGATCACACGTCATGTAATTGTAACAAACACACATGTACAACTGTCCATATTTACCACAGTGCTGTTGCACTTTGAAAGTGGAGATACTAAATCACAGAAATACCAATGTCCGTGTATTGCTGCTTCAAAAGAAAAACTGACCAAGATGTACACTTCTCTTCAGAAGATTAAATAAGGCAATTCAATGGAAATGTGGTCACCATTTTTAAGATATAATTAATGAGATAAATGGACTCACAGAGGCCTCTCTCCATAATGCCTCCTCCCTGAAAGAAGAGCAAAAACACAAATTCACAGTAATAATGAGAAGTTAGTCACACCAGATAAAAAAGAGGAAATTGTGGAAACACAACTCACTGAACACCACTCCAAGAAAGCAACAGAGGCAGACTATGAGTATCATGGCTGTGAAACATCCAAAGACGACTGCTGTCACCAAGGTGGGGACATGATTCAGCACTGAGGGAGCAGGAAAATGAAGAAGAGGTGAAACTAGCTGTCATCTGTCAGAAGGATGTTTTTGGTAAATCAACAAGAGTGGGCCATCTGTACCATGTCTATCCAAATACAGCCTTTTGCTTCGTATGGCGTTGGTGGGGTCAAAGCTGTCTGACACATTACAGTGGTACGTCCCAGCGCTCCTCCGCCCTACTGACAGCACCAGTATAGACTGTTGTGGAGGCTGGTGAACCACATAGTAGAAGCTTCCTTGGTCATCTAGGAGGGTTTTGTTGAGGAACCACTGGTACCGTGGAAAAGATCCCTTCGCTGCCTTGCAGTAGAGGACCAGACTGACCACATCATACCTTTCTCCAACGTTATAGTCGTAATCCATCATGACAGGCCCTTCAACTGGGACTTTTGAAGATATAATGGATCAGAAAGTGACATCATGGAGAAATATTTTTTAACACCACAGTGTTATTAGTTTTAAACAATGCACCTACCAACTTCTATGGGAATCCATTTACTGTATTCGGTCACGTTTCCATTATTTGCCTGGCATTGTAGATATCCCATGTGCTGACCCAAGACCAGTGGAACCTTAAATGTGGCATTTCTGTCTCTAGTTGTCATATTGGCAACCAACTCTGTTCTGTTGTAAAGTGAAAAGGTGACAGGCGGAGTCCCCTTTGTTGACTCACAGGTGACCATGGCAGAATAGTTGTGGGAATCCTCTTTTAGCACAGTCATGGATATGTCAGGTCTTGACACCAAGTCTGAGGGAATAAGATGTATTTTGTTCAAGGGGATCATGTCATATCTATAAAAACCTGAGAGTGTATTCAAAACAGACGACAGCGAACCTTTGACTGTGATTACCACTTCAGTGCTGTTGATGATGAACTTTGTTTTGCTGAATTGGTTGAAGGCCATGCACATGTAAGAGCCACTGTCTTTAGAAGTAGTTCTAAAGATGACAGAAACATTTTGTTGGACAGATGTTTGTCAAGGGAAATGAGTCACAGACGAATCAAGAGATGCAACAAGGATACTTACAAGTTATTTCCATGTTTTTCAGTGTTAAACTAACAAACTACTAACACCTTTACAGGTGCTGATAGCCAGGGGTGGAAAAAAATAAAATAAAAAGGGCACCCCACAGGGCACTCCATTTCTGCTGAAAGATCACCCGAGGGGGTGTTTTATCATGTCTTTGGCTGCAACCTCAACCTAGGACACACCTGGTATGACCCTAGTTTTACAAATGTAAAACATAGTAGTATACTATAGTAAACACAGTAACTACTACAGTAATATACTAACAGTTGTCCAGGGACAATCTCAATGGAGTTCTACTGACCTGTAGATGAAGAGACGGTTTTGGTATTGAACAGCCTGAGAAACAAGTTGACCATTCAGTAGCCAATTGTAGGACACATAAGTTCCAGCGGTATGACTACAGCTTAGCTCCAGGGTCTTCCCTTCAAAGAATTCCACTGGACCTGATCGGACATCAATCGCTGCACCTTTCACTGGTTCTACGGGACAAACAACACTTATGGTCTTATTTTAAATCAACAATAATTCTCACTGGAAAAATCCTCTTGTGAAGTACTTTTTTTCATGTTTTTTTATGGCCTGTTGTGTAATGTCTTGGTATTTACAGTTCCATTTCTCGGCTTTTACACGTGACCATATCTATTAACTTCACAACATCTAACAAGTCTAGTTCACTTACCAAGAAACCTTGTGATGGCGTTAACATGATATTTTACTGTTTGATATTCAAGGTTTTTATAGAGAATATAATTCTGGCTCTGATGTTCCTCTATTATGATCTTTTATTTGCAAAACTACTGCTTGCAAAACAACACATTCCCATTAACTTCTGATGTACTTGTTTTTTAAGACAATCCAATCATGCATTTGAGAAATGTGTTTTATATAGCTTTTACAAACAATGTGTTACTGTTACAGGGAAGCCATGTACTGTACATGTGATACAACATAATATCCATCCATCCAGTTTTCATGATTAGCAGGGGCAGAGCGCTGGAGCCGATCCCAGCTGGCACTGGGTGAGAGGTGGGGTACACCCTGGACAAGTTCCCAGTTTATCACAGGGCATATAGAGATAAACAACCAGTCATGGTCACATTGGTCACACATGGTCACACCTGCAGGCAATTTAGAGACACCACTTAACTAATTAAGTGCATGTCTTTTGATTGTGGGTGGAAGACACACAGAGAACATCCAAAGTCGACACAGAGAAGCTGCAGCTGCAATACAATATTATATCCCTGGTAATAAAGACACTCACCAATAACCTTCAGGTAGTGTACGTTACTGACAGTGGCATTTATGTTAGAGTTGTTCAGTGCTTTGGCCACACACACAAGGTTGCCATCATGGGAACGTCGGATCACCATCGAAATAGTTGTAACATTCCCATCAAAGGGGTATTCACCCAATTTCTTCTCACGGTTATCCTCCCTAGGAAAGGTTAATAATTACAGGATATTTCTATCATCTCTCTTTTTTTTCTTTACATTTTAATGCAGTGGTTAGATGTAATAAACACATACTCACTTGTATAACTGCAGCAGTATAGATTCATTCTTTGGGTAGATCTGCAAACCACATTTAAACTCTGCAACTTTTTTCACCAAAGCCTCTGAAGGGCCAGATAGTTGTGGATAACCAAGATGTGACTGACCTGTCAAAAGATATGTAATAAAATGAATAACTGGACAAAGACTCAACACAAAGAATCATGAACTACAAAAATGTATGGATTTACTATATACACACTACGACACACTCAGCACAAATCAACTGACTTACTGCTCTCCTTGCTACAGTAGCACAACCCTGTAGAGGAACAAGAAATAATTTAGTTTGAAGTTGTGAAGAATAAAGTGCGCTGTAGTACAGTTTGCATTGATTTTCTTACCTAGTATGACCCAAAGGAGTGAAGCGAACATTCTCAAAGAAAGTTTGTTGCCTTTAATACAACTGTATACTTCAAATATTGTTACACCGTGCTCTGTAATGCGGGTGTTTTGACAGTTTTTAATGAAGGGCTGAAGCACTGTGGGTGAAACATGTGCAAATAGCTGATAGCGCTACAAAACACCTCCCTGCTGTACCCTCCCTCTCACGCATGTCATAACTGCCATGGCGTTGTGTTATATTGTGAGTGTGTAAGTGTGAATATCCAAACAAGAAGTCAGACATGTTGTGAAGTAGAAATTAAGGTATTATCAATTATACTTTCACTGGTTTCACTGAAAACAACAACAACATATTATTTAAAATTAGAATTTTTTTTATTTGCAAAATCACATGACAGCATACAGTAGTTTTGCTGAAAAATATAATCTCTCATCCATTTTTAACAAATATTCAACCAGTTTCTTTTTTTAAGATTATTTTTGGGCTTCAGAGAGAGAGGATGACATGCAGCAAAGAGCCAAGAGTCAGAATCGAACCCTGGGCTGCTGCTGCAAGACCTTAGAACTGGAGTAATCGGGTGCATGCTATACCAGGCTAGCTATCAGGGCACCCCTTGACCAGTTTCTTTAATGCAACTTGGCTGAGATGGTCAGTTTGTTGATGAGGTGAGGATCTTTCATGTCATACTGTGATCTCCACGGTCTAAAACACAGAGAGAGAGAGAGAGAGAGAGAGAGAGAGAGAGAAGAGCCATGATGTTTTCTTGTTTACACCAGGTTCACATTGTTGTCTCAGAATCCCTTTTGTCCATTATTAATAAGCCAATTTTGTCTTTAAAATATATAATGTTGTAAGTTTCCCATCAGTGAAGCCATAACTTGATGCTCTAATCATTCCTCTTTCCCGAAACTGTGTGGCTCCACTCTCTCTGCTTTACTTCTCACGTGGTCACGTGCTCTATCCTTCACGTGGAACCATCAAAGAACAAACGAGTGTGTGTGTGTGTGTGTGTGTGTGTGTCTATATATATATATGTATAGTTGTTTGGCTATTCCTATGGGACATTCCTTCAAACTGTTTTTACACTGACTTAAAAACTATTTATGTTACCGTATATAATAAATATAATTATAGTCATAACTGCCATACCACCATTTTCCAGGAAAAAAATAAAAAATAAATGTGAACTAATTAAGAGGGAAAGTAGAAACAATGTACAATTAATTTCTATTATTTAACTCCATTGTTTTCAATGGAAATGACTAATAGAGTCTTTTGGAGAAAATGCAGAATCCAGGTACAGTCAAACTAATCAAAAGTTTTAATTCGCGAATGAATTCATTGATATTTAGTCTGGTTTAATGGAGCAGTTCCTTCACGGATATTCCTATTTCTCTCATTTGTTTATTTTAATTAGCATACATGGTTTGTTCCAGAAAATGTCAAAAGAAATCATTGGGAAATTATTAGGAACATACATATCTGTAAAATAATCATTATCAACTAAACACTGTGGCCATTTCTCTTATTACTGGTACCAAATGACCTGATTTTCTTAGTTCCTTTCTAACCATTTAAAAGGAACTAAGTAAAGTAAAGAGTTTGGACAGTATGTCATATTTCACTGAAATCAGTTGTGATGGCCTGTTTACCTGATTCAGATCATCACAGTCTGTAGAGGAAGTATCAACTTGTTGGCCTCCTGACTGGGACACGGATGCAAACAGAGGAAATGCATCTGAACTGGAACTGGAAACCACAAACACTGCTGAACTGGTTTGAGTTACAGAACAGTAAACTTTCAGGGGTACATTAAGATAAAGCTTACTGTGTTGCAGTCATGTTGGTGTTAGCTGTGAAAGAAATGAAAGACATAAGAACATTTAATGTGAATTCGGGTACACATTTCCAGTCATTTAATGTCTCTCTCACACATGTGGGCACACACACCTTGCTTGCGGTCAAACATCTTGTACACAACGGCAGTACCCACCACCAGCATGAGGAGAAGAAAGCAGCAGAACGCTATGCTAATGATGTCTGTGGTGGAAATGTGAAGGTCTGTGAAGGAAAAGGGACAAAACAGCTGAAGTATTGCATAATATAAAGGCAACATGTAATGCATTTAAATATATGATATGTGCTTTTTACTTGTGGGTGTTTCAGTGGGAGATGTTGCTTGAGGCATGGAGTTAAGGATCCTGTCTGCTCAAGAGTAAAAAGTGTGATGTCGGCAAGAGATCCCACATAAAAAGGACATTGTGGAAAAGGCACATGTGAAATGTTAAAGCAACATTGTGTAATTTTTCTACCATAAAATAACAGATTTTAACTTTGTGCTTCTGGTATGATCAAAGGCGCACGCTGCTCTATGTCATTTCATGGAGTAAATGTTTTCTGCCTCTGATGTCCTCAAGCTGCTCCACATCAGCTCTCTGAGATTTACAGAGTTTCCTGTTGAACAGTAAAGTAAACTGCTGTGAACTATCGCTGCTGTCAGCTAATCTTAGCTCAGTTTGTTAGCCGTGTTGCTCGGACTGTGAGCTCAGAGCAATGTTAGGGAATGTTAGAGTGTGTACCACAGACAAGTCTAAATCAACCAGCACCTTTAAAGCTAATTTATAAAATGTTATAACTTGAACTCGTACAAAAGTGTAATAAGACCATTTGTTATTTTTACAAAAGATTAGACTATTTCCTGCCCAGCAGTGTAACTTCCTGAAGTCTCCACTGGTTTCCGGGCAACCTCACCATGACAACACAACTGCTGTACATCACAGCACTATAAGTGACTTTTACCCTGATAAATAGCATGTTAATTACTCAGCTTTAGAAGTGCTAGGAGGCATATTTTGTTACTTTTAGACAGAGACCGGTGAACCTCTTGTTTCCATTTTTTTTGCTAATCCAAGCTAACTGACCTACTGACTAGTTACCCTGAAAGAGATGAGAACAGTATTAACCAATCTAACCTACAATCTAACAATCTTACTTTTATTAGAAACCTAGTCTTGATCTTTTTACCTGTGATTTGGACTGGCACTGCTGCACTCTCCACCCACTCTCCAGAGACATTGTAGCTGTTGCTGACCCTGCACCGGTAATACCCAGACACCTCAGGGTCGAGCTTGATCAGAATGAGGGTTCGTCTACGATCAGCTAAGACGTAGTTAGATTGGATCGTTGTTGGCTGGATAGGATGAATACTGACATCCAAATGTGTCTCAGGGAGAAGGACGGTGTCATTCAAGAACCAGGAGAAATAAGGGAAAGTTCCTCTGCCGATATGACATCTCAGTCTGGCTGCTGCCAGTAAGGAGTAAGCAGAGAAGAGATACTGAACCTCTACTTTCACATCACCTCCAACTGGGACTGGACCAACAGGGGGGCAGAGAAAGAGAGAAAGATTACCAAAGAGCAGAATTAAAGATTCACAGAAAATGACATTTCCTTCACTTGTCTGTGTAGTTCATACCCAGTTCCAGAGTCAGAGGCTCACTCATCAACTCCTGCACCTCAGTATTCATCCGGCATTGAGCCATGCCCATGTCCAGCTCCGGTACCACACTGACAGAAAACCAGGCAGCGAGGGATTCAGGTACTGTGACAGATCCCACTTCTATGCCATCTACTAAAAGAGAGAAGTTGACCGGAGGACTCCCTCTTGTTGACCAGCAGGTAACATTGCCACGGTAACTAGCTCCTTCTTTGAAGATGGAGAGAGAGATGTATGGTTTTGAAACGTAGACTGAAGGAGAAATGAGGAAGGGAGGCGATGGGGACAGGGATAATACATGTTAGATGCAGAAAAACATTGTACAAAACTAACCAACACTTTTGGAGTACGTGGCCAAAAGTATGTGCAAAATATTGTAGATTGGAGTCAATGACTATAGGCTGTTTTTTGTGCTATGAGTTGGGCCCCTTACTTCTAATTAAAGTAACTTTTAATACTAAAGCTCATAATAATATTTAAGACAATACTGTGCTTTTAACTTTGCAGTTTGATGAAGGCTCTCTCCTTTTACAACATGACAATACCCCAAAGTACAAAGCCAGGCCCATAAAGTTTGATGCGACATCTTGGGTCTAAAAGCTTTACACTGCTGTGTCTGTGGTGGTCAGAGCTCTAAGTCCAGGTGTGAATGCACCCAAGACGCATTGACGATGCACTGAGATACAGAGCGACGTGTCCTGGTCCACATTTAAGGCCTACTCAACTGAGTATAAACAGAAATGTGTACTCATGTGGGCACCAAAGGTGTCAATAAAGTGTGAAAAGACAAGTTGTGGATGAAATACACATGAAATGCTGTCTGGTTTCCACTTGGGCCAAACAGCACAACAGAAACTGGATGACTCATATTAAACTTTCTACTGCCACTATGCTAATATATATATATATATATATATATATATATATATATATATACAACTCCACTTTCCAGTAAGTCTTCAATGTCTTATTTGTTGACACATACCTTTGACAATCACCTGGACCTCCGTGCTGCTTGAAATCCTCCTGATGTCCTTCACCATGGACCAAGCCATGCAGTAATAGGACCCAGCATGTTCTGGAGTCACCTTCCCAATCACTAACTTGTTGCCAGTGAAGTTGAAGAAGGGAGTGGTTGAAGATGTGAGTTCCTTCATGTTGAAAACCCAGGTGTAGAAAAGGTGGGTGCCCTTTGTGGCGTTGCAGCTCAGGACAACGCGCGACCCCTCGTATACGACTGGGGGTGAGGGTTCAGAAGTCACTTTAGTGACTGATGGTGGAACTAGAAGTTAGGCAGTGATGGATGATTGTGGAGGAGAGGAAAAGGTCAATTTTGGGAAGTTGACAAGATCAGTGTTTTCTATGTATGTTTGCGTCTTTTACTCACTGACTACGCTCAGCTTGATGGTGTTGCTGACTCCTGTGCTTCCTCCTGCCGTTGCCTTACAGTGGTATGATCCCTCCAGTGTTGCAGTTGCCCTCATGAAAAATGGTGCAAGTTGGCCCCCTTCGTAATCGGTGTATGTGGCGATCAGGACACCACCGTCCCCTATCAGCTCATAGGTGACTGGAGGAGAGGAATGAGGTGCAATACACCGGAAAGCCACCCTCGAGCCAAAGTAGACCATTTCAGGACCAGTCAGTGTGGGGCGAAGAGCGGTCGATCCACCTTGAGAAAGAAACACCGGCAGCCTGAAATCTACCCTTTACAAGTTTCAAAGAAAGTATGAGCAGATACAAAATAATTTTACTTCACTTTACGGAATGTCATGAGATCGAAGACAAGCTCACAAGCTCCTGAATTCATAACACTCATAGCAGCAAGATCAACGTTCTGACAGTAAACTGAGCTTCATATCTTAAGCACTTCTTTAACAAACTTACTTATCTTGACAAACAAACTTGTCAGAGCTGAAAAAAAAAAAAAAACACATTTCAGTAAGAATATTTAGTCCATTAAATGATTTATTTATGTTACCAAATTAAATTAAATGAAACTAACTCACCCAAAATTGGCAACAAATTTAGAGTCTGTAGATTCCTCATAACATAACATGCTCTGTATTTATCTTTGACATCGTTTCCCGAACTTGGCTGTGTCTACATGCGTAAAAACTAGGGGTGTCACACATGTGTTGCAAGTAGATAACATGTTCGACTTCATGTTTGGTTTCATCTTTTTAAATATATATATTTTTTAATTCAACAGTAACATAAATGCATATATACATATAAAAAGAAATATTAAAAAATACAAGAACATTAAATTTAAAAACAAGAAGAACAATAATAGTTTGATGTTCAACTCAAAGCTTAAAATAAGGCAAAAATTTCATGTAAGATTTCAAGTAAATTGAATACACGTACAAAGGGATCATAGCTACCTGTGATAATCCAAGAAATACTGAGTAGTTATTATGATAATTATATACATAGGCATAAATTACTCACTCACTGAGAAAAAGAAAAACACTGACTATGAACTAAGCTTAGCAAACTCACAAGATAATTAAAAATAGACCAAAGTCAACCCCTGTAAAATTGACTAAGATTAAGTGGAGGCATCATACGGAAGTTAAATTAAGACTTTGCTCAGTTCACAGCTGCATTTTTAATCTTTGCACATCATGTAAATAGAAAAGTAAGAGTTCATGAGTATGTTATTTTCAGCCACCCCGAGGCCTAAGCCAAAGCTTTATTTTCATTCATTATATTTAAGGTGGACCTGGCAGCCTGGGGACTTTAATCAGTGTGTGGAGGGTGGGTCCTTCCAGTTGTCCGCTACAACAGCTGCAGAATGGACTTTTGTCCTGTTTTTGTTCCGACATCTGAGCATCGTGGCATGTTGTTTCACCAGAAAACGCTTATCTGAGCTGCTCTGTGAAGTGAAAGCAGACAAATACATAAACACAACATGCACACAGATACGGTAGAAAAGGAGGAATGACTAATTTGCAACCAACAACCAATGCAGCTGGGTGTAACTGAGTATTTTATCTTATCTTCTTTCTGTGACTAATTTGTAAGTGCTGTAAGTTGTTTGATGACATGTGACTTACCATGATCAGCATGTCTTTCAGTCTTTCAATGGCCTTCTGATTGGCTCGTCCCCGTGACACATAGGAGGTTAAAATTATACTGAGGAAACAGGACAGTGTTTCATGTTGTACATGTTGTAAGACCAGGAGATCAGATCAAAGTACTGCACGTCCATTTTAAAACAGCTTGTACACACAACATGTAAAAAAAACTCATCACACATGCAAATACAGCATTTTTACAGCAAATATGAAAATCAGCATTTTCATAAACCTCTAGTCACTTTGCATACTTACATCTCAGCTAGTATGAGCGGCAAGGCGAAGGCCTCAGAGGACAGGTAGGTGAGAGTGGCAGGTGCCGGGCTCGGGAGACTTTCCACACACACTCCTGTCACGTTAAACACAGTATTTCCATTTTGAAATGGACCACAGGAGGACCTGGAGGGGAGAAATGAGCAGCAGAGAAAATCAAGATATAAATATGTTTTTTGTTTGTTTTTTTGTTTTCAGCAAGTAAGTAGAAATGACATGAAAGTTACAATAAGATACACACATATTGACGTTTTGCAGGTGGAAGCCGAAGCCCAGCGTGACTGCAGCCATGAAGAGACCGAGCAGCAACATGAAGTGGAATAAAACAGAGGAGCTGGAGGCTCGAAACATCCTCTGCTCTGCCACACAGCACCGCATGACTGCAAACTGAACACAGTGTTAGAGAAAGAGAGAGAGAGAGAGAGCCTCTGTTAGATTTTCTTTTTAAGTTATTGAAGTAATATTACTACAATGTATGTAGTGTACTGTTGAATGAATTTATCATAATTAAAAACATTAAGAGACACAAAGAGGGAGAGACAGCTCATGCTCAATAAGTGATCGATGACTCTCATGTTCAACAACCTTTTGGATGTAGAAGGTGGCTATCAGTGTGACGGTTCCTATCAGAGGCAGCAGAGGGCAGTAATAAACTCCCACCCACGACACTGTCTGACTGTACACCAAATCCAAGACGTTGAACGGTATGAGAAACTGCTGTTTCCCCCATACCCGGGCCAGCAAGGAGGTGGGGTACTTTTCCTGCACTAACCTGTCAGAGAGAAGAAAGACAGTTCATGACTCTTGAGTATGTTGTACAGCTGAGCTTCAGTATTTCCCTGTCCATACTGTTGTGGAATCTACTAAAGAAAGACATGAAACTTATTGATATTTCCATTCAGGCTACAATGATAACTAAGAGAAAAAGCAACTGCGAGATTTTAATCAAACCCACTTCCTGGGGTAGTTCAAGAGAAAGGCGTTGCAGAAAGTCGCAAGGAAGTTGAAGATACACAGCTTGTACATCTCTCTGCCAAACTTGTTCTCCGTGCACTAAAAGAAACAAACACAACTTTGTGTAACTTTGAACTCAGTCTGCAAGACCTTTAAACCTGAACCTCCTCCTCGACTCACTTGCTGATGTTCTTTTTTGAAGATGAAAAATAAGTAGATCCCCAGTGAGGCCAGCTTCAAGAAGATGCTCCTGAAGAAAAGCCAGAGTGAATCCATGCAGGTGTGTGTTTGTGTGTGTGTGTAATAGACTATCCTGTGTTTATCTCCCTGTGCACCTTACCTCACAAGTGTGGCATTGACCTGTGCGGTGAAAGAGTAGTCTTCAAAAGATGAGATTTTGCGGAAGATGTGAGGGAGGACCAGGTTGACAAACGTGATGCTCATGGGAGGGAGGTACTGGAGGACCAGACTGAGCAACCAGTAGTTCACAATCTAAGAAACACAGTCCAGGGTGTCAGATACGAAAATATATTCGCAAAATCTGGGACACAAAACGTTCTGGTATTCAGCATTAGTCTCACCATAGACTGTGATGTTGTTGTGGCAAAGAAGATAAGGTAGAAGGCTCCACCCAGCAGAGACAGAACAATCAGGTTGAGAATGGACCTGAGCAGGTAGAGACGCACCCTCTGTCCCAGTGTCCTCTGAGCCTCACGCATGAAGAAGTTCTGCTCCTCCAGGAACAGCTGAGGACCAACAAAGAAATACAGGAGAACCTCTGTCTCAGTCAAATTACAAGTGCAGTATATACATATATACTTGTGTTTTTTTTCCCAGTAGCTTTGACAGATTCAGTGTCTACTTTTAAGATTCATGACCATTTGACCGGTAACTATGGTGTTTTATCATGCATGCAGGTACTCTGTGTGCGTCCGTTCACCTTGAGATCATTTCCGATGAAGCTGTGTTTGAGAGTAGCAGAAGTAGGATCTTGGATGGTGAAGTCCCAACCACAGAAGATCTTATAGCTCATATTCACGCTGTAACGCTTCCCAAGCATCCAGGTGTGCTTGTAGCCAACTATCGTTCTACCAGAGAAGTTTACAGATGGAGGTTTAATACAAGGAAAATGCTTATTGAAACTTTCTTTCTTCTCCAGATGTATCCAGTGGTGTCCAGGAAAGGATAAATTCCCTGTGTTATAAACAGTGACATAATGACATACTCTTGTATATTTAAGCTCGTTGAACCACTACACCACTGGTTGTGCATTAACTGACCTACGGACCACCATGATGAGACTGAGGAGGATGATGATGATGATTCCAGCCAGGTACAGCAGAGGTGTATTCAAGCATGGCAAATTCAGGGAACCGCGAGTATAAAAACCAATGAAGACCGGAGAGCGATCCAGATAGCCCTGTAGAGAGGAGGACAGAGAGTACCTCAAAAACGCATATAAAACATACAGTACACAGACATATCTAAGCAAACAAACACTTACCGATCCCAGGAAGAAATCCAAAACTGAGTCATTGCCTCCAAACTTCAAAGGTTCTATAAAATCACAGAGAACAACACAGCACTGTGTCTGCAGGAGTCGGCTTTGAGTTGTGGTTCATTTTACTATAATCTGTCATTATAGCTGACTCACTGCTGCCGTTGCTCCTGCCATAGAACGCTGTAGGCCCGAGAATGAAGCCGCAGGTAAGAGCACAGTGGAGTAGGTTCAAGTAAACCAGATATCTGAGGAACACAAAGTAAGCCTTCACTCCAACTCCGAACTTGCCTGGAACAGATTAGCAAGGGTCAGGATTTTTGTTCTGCTTGGGTCGGGTCAGCAACAATCATCTGGAATCAAGTCCTTATAATGCAGTTTATGCCTTCCTTACCTTCGATGGCATGGAGAGTGTGCTGCCATGGCAACAAACTAGATAGAGCTCCTCCCATCTGCATCCAAACTCTCTTCCTGTTGATGCTCTGGCTCCGCCTCCAGGACTCCCAAAAACCAATATTGCTGATTTGCATCTTCCTCCTCTCCCTGTTAGCAGCGCAAATATGACATTAAATGAATAATCATGTTAAACCTTGCTGACCCTAAGTGTGAAAATACCTGATCAACAATATTTGATCAGTAAATCAACAACACAGAGATGAGGCAACATTTTAAAAGCTGGACAACAATCATTTGTTTGACTCATTTTTTTTAAAAGAGACAGATTTTAAGGGGCACACTGCTGATTTTACCAACGTAGTACTTAGCCCGTGGAAACAGTTGTATGTACCTCTGGAGGAACTTTCTAAAGTCTGAGAAAATCAGTCTGATGACATTACAGTGGTGCAACTGAAGTGCCTTATGGGATTTGTAAGACCCAGTGTTGGACTGTGTCCCAAACTAGAAATTAAAACTTGGGATATTTTAACCTCTGATGTGGAGCAGATTTTTTTTTTCTGTTCTCAAGTGCTTGAAGCACAATGTGATGACAGTGCTGTGCTGAGAGTATAATGTGCCTATCAATAAATATGTATACTATACTACTACTAATATACCATACATTTTGTATTCAATTCAATTTTATTTATATATTCATATAGTACCAAATCATAACAAAGGTTATCCCATGACACGTTACATATAGAGCAAGTCTAGACCATACTCTTTATAATATTATCTACAGAGACCCAAAATATCGGTAACAGCATATTGAAAAAAAACTCTCTTCTAAAGGTGTTTCAGGCAGTGGTTCCCAGTTTGTAAGTAAGGAAGCTCCACTCAGTAGATAAGGGGCCACAAAGCTTTTTTCACATGAATTAGATAGTTTCACATCTTCAGAGCCCTAAAAAAATCAGGGCACCACTAATAGGCAACTAAACATGATGCTGCAGTGTGGACAAAGCTTCGTTTTATGAGGTTACATACCCCCAAAAAGATTGGGGTTATCTGGGATACAAGTATAAATAGGTTTTTAAAGATCAGGTTTATATTATGCTAAATTATGTGTCAGCCCTGAGCTTTTTAGAATGTCACAGTAAGATGCAGAATGAAAAGTAGATTTGTGTGTACTAGGCTCTGTTACCTGGCAGCCCTCTTCCCCTGAATACACATGACCATGTTCTTGAGCGGCTGTGTAGATGCCTTGTCTTTGGCTCCCCTGGACAGGTGGCCATGGCTGATGCTCTCCCCTGGCTCTGGGCCACCCTGGTAGACATCGCAAAGACCCTGTGTGCTCTGCTCAGGGCGGCTGGCCTGGATACTGGGCAGCTGATCAAATATCTCTGTCTGGTAGTACTCACAGGAGTCTGACGACAGGGTGGATTGGGTGCTTTCATCTGTGGTGCAAATGACACATACATGTAGATTACAATGCATGTTTACATGCTATGTGGTCCTGAAGTTACACCCTTACGCACACAAACAGTATTTTTAAGCATATTTGGCATTTGAACTTGTAAAAACAACTATTTTCAATGTTGTTTCTCCAATTAATTTGCTGACGTTTTATCGACTAAGCAATGAATTCAGCTTCTGCAGGTTTGATATGTTTAGTTTATATCTATCTGGATAGAGAGAGTTGTGTTTCCTTTGTGATTTTGTCTTGAAAGTCTGTAAATTCAAACATTATACAAGTGTATTCTTTTCAATAGCACCTTGATGTGTCAAAAAAGATGTTCAAGTGAAAATAAAATACTGAAATCTAACCCTACATGGAAGATTTGTATGACACGTTGACATTTAGCACTGTTGCTTTAAAGCACAACGATTAGATTCCTATCTATCTATCTGTCATCTGGTCTGGTCATCCATTCTACAGTACGAGTACGTACTGTAGAATGGTACGTAAATGTAGTAGTAGAAATGTACGTAAGTAGTTTTAGAAGGACACCAAAAAGTGTTACAGACCTAAAGTCTCTGCTACACACAAAATCATGGCTCCTTATTTGCAGAAAAGAAACAGTAAAACAACACACAAGTTCACACATACAGTAAGTGCAGACACAAGCAAGATTTTGTCTCTCTCTCTCTCACACACTCACACACGAAGAGCAAATGCACAGCCACATTTCGGTTATTTTTCTGTTACCTGACAGGAGCCTCATGAAGGCGACAGGATTATCCTCCATGTTTTCTCTTAGCACTTCCTCTTTAATAACAAAAGTCTAAACACCAATGTTCTCGCCTCATATAAAACACCAATCGGCAAAAATCTTGACTAACACTGCAACTTAATGTTCTGAAAAGGGTACTTCCGCAATCTGTATCAAAATAACCTCCTTTCACCTCACAAGCACACTGAAGCGAGCACTCCTGAGCTGCTGATCTGGAGGAAGTGTTGTTCCTCAAAGTGCTGTTGGTACGGCTTACATACTGGCAGGTGGAGCAGATGTAAAGTCTGTCCACACACAGACTTGAGTGTAACCAAGTTTGGCAACTCACAGGAAATCACGTGGCAGGAAACAGAAACATGTGTTACATTAGATGCTACATATAACATAACAAAAGATGGCCACACTGGGCTGGAAATACTTCAAGAGAAGCAGAGAGAAGGAAATGTTGACGGCCTTCGTTAGATGAGTTAGGTTAAGGCGTACATTAAGCTATTAGATTTAACTTGCGTGATGACACATACAGTAGTTCAGATTCATTTTCAAATACTTGTACATTTGACTATTGGATAGAAGTTGCCACCATTATCAAGAATCAGTTTAAAGTGTGTAAAGCAAGTTCAAGTCAATCAAAACTTTAACTAAGTTGAATAATTAGGCGAACACATATGTCACCTTCATCATTTTTCTACTACCAGTCCTGGTAGTCAGACTTGACATAAGCTGCACAGGGCAGTGTTTGATTACTTGGAAACTGACACTGAGATGATGTAGCAGAAAGGCTCTTTCCTCCCACTTGCTTACACCACAAAGACATCTGAGGCTTCCAGTTAGTGCCCTTTACAAAGAAACACGAGCAGCGGAGTAGTTTCTTATGTGCTGTTTCTCAATGCTTGGTTTCATTTTTACTGAGACTTTGAAAACTTACAGATCATTTTCATTTAAATGGAAACATGAACACATAGACTGTTAAACAGGAATGCTGTTAAGATAAAAGAATATATTTATACCCGCTTACCCCATCCCGAGCAGTATTTATTTCATCTTTAGCAACATCTCAAGGAAAATACTCCAATACAAACAAAATGCCTGCACTGGGAACTTCACGTAAGTACAGGTTCAGACATATTGTGCACTGTTTCTAGCCAATGCTCCTGTTTGGACATGTTGAAAATCTACTGTGTTCATTTTCTATGTTTGGATTAGACAAACTTGTTACACTGCTGTTACCTACAACAAACAGTCAAATCGAGGTTGGCTTCAAATGTAAAATAAATAAATAAATAAAATCGAAAGCACAAGTGTTACTAATAACGCAAGTAATTCAATAAGACATAACAGAGTGACAGTGAGCTATCATGCATAAAACCAGGACCCTGAAACTTTAATTTTATTATTTACATTTGTGCTTTTTATAGTTTCTTGGCTGTAAAAAAAAAAAAAAAAAAAAAAAAAAAGGCCTGTGGAGAATTATCTATACAGTGTCAACACTGGCAGCAAAATGTCCTCAATCATGACTTTTTTTTTTTTTTTTAAAGCCCATTTAGTTATGGTCCTTTGCTTTTCAGTAAATTAAATTAATTTGTAAGAGAGTATGAGGCAGGCGGCCTGTATATTTGTATTACCTTTACAGGCTTCACTATTTTTCTTTGAACACATGTGTTATGCAATTTCATACTGTAGTTTGAGTTTTGCGTTGGCTTTCTGTGTAACCATCGATACGTCACTTAAAGGACCAGTGTGGAGGATTTAAACCCTGGTCCTTCCTGTTAACGCCCTACACGTCACACTAAAGTGGTATGTACAGCCTTTGTTTAACATATTTTGGACTACCTCGTTTTGATTAATATTTGCACATTTAAAATATCCTGCACACTTGTGTACAGCTCTTTTCATTCTAATTTTTATACTTTACTTAATAAACCTGATTTTGAAGGCTCACTGTGACAAAAACAGTTATTCTTATTTGCAGGTGTTATTTTGTTTGCTAATAAAACATGGCTGTGCATAGTATAATTAATTCTGCCATATTCTGCACATAAAGCCCATTAAATCTGACACACTGCATCTTTAAGTAACTCACAGACTGTCCCGCTGACACATTTAGTGTACCTTTGTGCAGCGTTGTTTCAGGACAAACACCGGTAGAAGGGGTTCAAGCTCGAATAGGACTGAACCAAGAGTGGCAACTGCGCAGGGTTCAAATTTAGGTTAGCTCGATATCAGTGGAGGGTCGTGCCTGTGGATTCATGAGTGTATGGTGAAGCAAGACGAGGTTCAACACGGTCACTGAAAACTTTTTCATATCACTGTAGATTTAGCTCTCGGTTTCAGCGTTTCGTGCTGAAAAAGTAGAAACCCAACACCCCTCTGAGGAAATGGTTCCATCCTCGGCTGTCCGGTTGCGCGTGCGGACTATTTTGACTGACATAGTCGCGAGCACAGACTCAACGGGTTTTTCAAGTTTGTGATCGGGTAAGTGGGCATTTGTTCGTCAGTGTTTGTCCACTTTTTAAGCCGTAATGTAGCTTCGTTTAGCTGCCAGTCGACTTATCAAACCGCAGATTTGTTGTCACCTCTGAAGTACAATGTATCAACTTCATAAAAAATCATTGACAGGTTGATAAGCCAGCAGCAGACTGCCGTGTGAGCTAGTCGACAGCAGACAGAAACACAGGAGAGGTCAGTCTGTTCAAAAGAAACACACTTTTATCACTTACCTTGTCGTTTTATGGGTGAGCTTGTTCAGCAGGAAGCCTGTGTGAGTGGTTACAGATACACAATCTCGGGCTTTTGGCGTGTTTTGTGCAACTTGAGCCTGGTTTGATGGACTTGCTTTCCCACTTGGTATACGAGCATTTTGCCACATCTTTGTTTTTAGCACAGAGCCTTCCAGTTTTCTGTCATGTAGCCAGCTTTGAACCTATAATTTGGTTGGGGTTTTTTTTTCTGAATGAAGGCGGGCAGGCATGCAGCATTATGGGCTTTAGAGTGCTATAACAGTGTAATTGTGTGTGTGCATGCATGCCTGACTGTGTTAGAGACAGCCGAGTGTGTGAATGGCTTGACATTTTCTCTTTTGTCTGCCCTCATCTCCTAGTAGCCTGTTACCAGTGCCTGCTTCCCCTGTTCTTCTTGTGTTTTTAATATCGACCTTGCTCCATAAACAATTTACAGCCTTTTTTTCTTCCCCTGCACTAAAGCCTGAATTGCACGTCTGTCTCCTCCTCTCCTCTCCTGGGGCAAACACTGATGCCTAACTCGTAACATAAGGGTATTAAAGTACAAGCTGCTCCAGCTCTGCGCCTCTCTGCTCCCTCGATTGTGTTTTTTCTCAGCACTCTGGGAACTGATTGCCATGCAGTTGTTGAAAGCTGTCACCGTGGACAGATTACTTCACACCCCTCCCTTCCCCTTTTTGCCTCTATGCCTCACCCTCATGTCAGCTGATAAATGCTGTTCGCTTTTATCTGGAGAATGTCTACCTGTTTATGCCGTATCTCCTGTACGTCTTGCAGCTGTAGCGCACATCTTGTCCTGCTTTATTTCCTTTTTGCACTGTCAATGTTCTCCAATTAACTTACAACCCAACTTAAACTCACACTGAACCACCCTGTCTTCTGTTTGGTTCTTCTTTGTTTTCCCAGCCTATTTTATTTGGCAGTAGCCCAGCTCCACTATGACCCCCTGTCAGGCTGTGCTGCATGTTTATCCCACCCCCTCAATATCCTGCTTTGGCTCTACTGTCTCAGAGGACGGCTTCAGTATTTGTAATCACATAAACACACATTAAAATAAGACACAAAGCGCTCACTATGGGGCTGAACGCTCGTGTTGGAGAACGATCGGCCACGCCAGCAATGCAGCGATGTGTAAAGGCTATTGTGTTTGCCGCTGTGCCCTGCGGAAATAAGAAACTGACTGATTTGAAATCAGCTCGACAAACATATGGAAAAGGAAGGGGATTTCTTTTTTTTTTTAAGGAAAGTGTAACATGATCCTGGAAACTTTGGCTAATGAGAAGAGTATGTTTGAGAGAGAAGAAGCAGATGTGTGGTGGACTGCTGAAACAGCATGAAAAGAATACGCTCCGAAGAAGGATCTAGGTTGATTGTGGTAGAGTGACATTTTTGAACCATTCAGTCAGTGTGTTGGCTGATAGTCAGGGCTGCACCCTGCTCCATACATGCAGCTTACATCATATTCACTCAACATCTCGACCAGGATCACCTCCGCCCTCAGTAAAAGGCCGTTGCAAAATACTTGCACATTAGAGTGGGCCCTTGCATTAGTCAGACACAACCAACGGCTTGCATATGTAATGTGGTTGACGATGGTTTCATTCTTTGTGGTGGAGTGCAGACTGAGTGTTACTGGTGCAGGATCTTACTGGAAACTGAACTGCCCAGCTTGGTAAAAGCAATAGTTTAAATCAGTTTTCTGTGTGCAGTTTGAGGGTTTGTTCAAAGGTGAGCTTAGCCTGGTTTGGCTTAATTACTGGATGTCTTTGAGATCAGTAGGTACGCTACAAGCAGGGGAAATACCCCCTTGTGCTACAGAGTATTGAACCCTTAGATGTTTTCACAGGAACATACATACAACGCCCCAGGAGGCACATCACTATTTGGAAACTAGTGCTTCTGCTGGGCGTACATGTAAACAGGAAGTGGATCTGACGTTTAATGCCGTCACTATTCTCACATTGAACTTTTAGGCCTATTTTTTCAGAAAAGCTGCTAGTCAATGCCCCAAATTCTACCTTAACTCGCAGGTTTTTGACCACGCTCAGTTTCTATTACTATTTTTGTCATTGGCTGAGTTGCTAGTTCTTGTTCTTGATTTCTTTTTAAAGATATTTTTTTGGCCTTTTTCAAGCTTTATTTTTGACAGAGACAGCTGAAGAGTGACAGGAATGTGGGGAGAAAGAGAGAGAGATGGAGAACGACACGCAGCAAAGGGCCACAGGTCGGATTCGAACCCTGGGCCGCTGCTCGGCCTTCGTACATGGGGCGGATGCTCTAATCAACAGCCCAAGTTCTTGTTTATTTCTCACTGTTTGATCAATAAATGCGTCACTGCGAACTGCAACCCTGTTTCTGATGGAAATACACACACGCTGAATATTATTATTATTTAGCCAAATAATCTTAAACTCACCACAGGGACGTCGTACATTTGAAGTAAAATCTACAAACAGATGAAATGATCTGTTAGCATATTTACAAGCTAAAGGAACGCCCTAATCCAGAGATCCTGGAGAGAAGGTCAAAAACACTCCACACCTACTGACGGCCTGAGGAGAGGGAGAAACCCTGGAGCTGTTTGCAGGACAGCTGTGGACTGTGATAAATTACAAGATGATATGTTTCTCACCTTTTCCCTAATGATCAGACTCAGGTGCTCTTTTTTTTGTAGCCAGATTAACAGGTTGTCCAGTAACTGAAATAAACCATTTTCTCATACAACTTTAGAGACAGTTCAGAACACATCTTTGGTTTGAATATTGTAGTACTGATCCTCGTTCAAACCTCGGCTGGGGTCTCTCTGTGCAGAGTTTGCATGTTCTCTCCGGGTGCTCCGGCTTTCTCCCACAGTTCAAAGACAAGTAGGCTGACTGGTGACTCTAAATTGGCCGTAGGTGTGAATGGTTGTTTGTCTCTTGTCCCTGTGATGAACTAGCTACTTGTCCGGGCTGCATCCAGCCTCTCACCCCAAGTCAGCCGTGAAGCTTAAAATCTTGTTAAAATCCTTCCCCGCTCATTGACATTCATCATTGCCCGCGCCAGCTTCCTGAACACAACCAAGCTGCGACAGTATAAACAGACATGACACAAATCCATCTGTTTAATGTCCCATTATATCCTCTTAACTGAGCAGCGGCCCCGTAAGTGTGAGGTATGTTGAGCTGTTTTGTTTGATGTGATGATTGTGTTTTATTTATCCGCAGTCTCTGCTCTGCTCTGCTTCATCGAGGCGGGCTTAGATAAATCTCCTAAAGAGGTTTTATGAGTCTCTAATGAATATCTGGATTCAATTTCCTTGAAATCCCAAACACTTCTATAAATTTGTTTTACGACCACTGTGATTGTGTTTTGAAGCAACAGGATGTGTCCTCTCTGGGTCTTTGATGAAAGTTTATATGCAGTTGTTTCACATAACCGAGGACAGATTTTTTTTTTTTGGACTGAAGCGAGGGCCTGTTAAAAAACACACAGGAACCAATGTACTTCCTCCAAACCTCCCATATGACACACTGACAATGCATCATTCATCAGTCTCGGTCCATGAATATTAATTTGACTGGTGACTCACATCTGACCACAGTCCGGATGACAAGCAGGGTCACAATGGCACTGTCATGAGTGCAGGCAAAATGACACAATCCTTCATGACTTGTCACCTCAGACTGAATGTTGACAGCGTGCAAAGATGGAGGCACTGAATTTCAGACAGCAACATTCGAAGGTGTCACTTGTGTCACAGATCACATATTAATACAAAGTGTAAAATGTGACCTCAGGCTGAAAGCGCCGTAGTCAGATACCATGTATCCAGTGCTCGAGGTTTATGTCTTCACTGTGCAGTTCAGGCGCACGGGACAAGCAGTAACGTGTCGAGAGAGTTCAAATTCCAAGACATTCTGCTGGCATTTCTCCCTTTTACTCACTTCCCACTTCTCCGCCTCCCCCTTCTGTTTCCCCTCCCCCTTCTGTTTCCGCTCCTCTCTCTGCAGGTACAGGAATAAACACCATGGTGGGAGTGGAGTGCAGGTTTGAGCAGGTGAGGGCGTGATCCCCGTGCGATCAGTCGACAGAGAGACCGACGGCCGGACAGATCGAGACCGTCGCAGGAGAAGAAGAAGGAGCAGAATGGCTCGAAATGTTAACTTTGACCTGAGCCACCCTCTCATGGAAGCTGGCCTGGAGTGAGTGTTACAGTAGTGCTCTCTATCTTTTCACATTTCCTCTGTTGGTTTCTGTTTCAAGCCGCCTAGAGCGGCTTAACACGAAGGCTGTGAGGAGGGAGGGAAATAAGGAACCGAGATGACAGGATTAGTGATACTCTATGATGTCTCGCTAAATGCTAAACGGGATCATGATGCACATTGTGTCCCGGGGCTTTCATGTATGTTTGTGTTTAAACCATGTGACCAACTCCTAACCTCTGCTCCATTGTCCTCATATAAAAAGGCTCATATTGTTTGGTTGAAAGGGCGAATGTGTGCCTTTACATACAGTCTATCTCTGTCTGAGTGACTGTTTCCAGTCCTCTGTGTGGCCCTCTTCTTGTCCTACACTATATTACCAAAAGTATTCGCTCACCTGCCTTGACTCATACTATGAACTGAACTGCCATCCCATTCCTAACCCATAGAGTTCAATATGATGTCGGTCCACTTTTTGCAGCTATTACAGCTTCAACTCTTCTGGGAAGACTGTCCACAAGGTTGAGGAGAGTGTTTATAGGAATTTTTGACCATTCTTCCAAAAGCGCATTGGTGAGGTCACACACTGATGTTGGTCGAGAAGGCCTGGCTCTCAGTCTCCGCTCTAATTCATCCCAAAGGTGTTCTATCGGGTTCAGGTCAGGACTCTGTGCAGGCCAGTCAAATTCATCCACACCAGACTCTGTCATCCATGTCTTTATGGACCTTGCTTTGTGCACTGGTGCACAGTCATGTTGGAAGAGGAAGGGGCCTGCTCCAAACTGTTCCCACAAGGTTGGGAGCATGGAATTGTCCAAAATGTTTTGGTATCCTGAAGCATTCAAAGTTCCTTTCACTGGAACTAAGGGGCCAAGCCCAGCTCCTGAAAAACAACCCCACACCATAATTCCTCCTCCACCAAATTTCACAGTCGGCACAATGCAGTCTGAAATGTACCGTTCTCCTGGCAACCTCCAAACCCAAACTCGTCCATCAGATTGCCAGATGGAAAAGCGTGATTCATCACTCCAGAGAACGTGTCTCCACTGCTCTAGAGGCCAGTGGCGGCGTGCTTTACACCATTGCATCCGACGCTTTGCATTGCACTTGGTGATGTGTGGCTTGGCTGCAGCTGCTCGGCCATGGAAACCCATTCCATGAAGCTCTCTGCGTACTGTACTTGGGCTAATCTGAAGGTCACATGAAGTTTGTAGCTCTGTAGCAATTGACTGTGAAGAAAGTCGGTGACCTCTTCGCACTATGCGCTTCAGCATCCGCTGACCCCTCTCCGTCACTTTACGTGGCCTACCACTTCGTGGCTGAGTTGCTGTTGTTCCCAAACACTTCCATTTTGTTATAATAGAGCTGACAGTTGACTGTGGAATATTTAGGAGCGAGGAAATTTCACGACTGGATTTGTTGCACAGGTGGCATCCTATGACAGTTCCACGCTGGAATTCACTGAGCTCCTGAGAGCGGCCCATTCTTTCACAAATGTCTTGTTTCACAGTCTGCATGCCTGAGTGCTTGATTTTATACACCTGTGGCCAGGCCAAGTGATTAGGACACCTGATTCTGATCATTTGAATGGGTGAGCGAATACTTTTGGTAATATAGTGTATCTGTGTCTGTAGTAAGTCATTAGGAACTGGACCTGCTGTATCTTCTTCTTTAAGACAGCACCACGTCCAGTCGGCCTTGACTTACATCTAGATAACACAGGAAGTCACACTCAAAGCATTCTGGGCTGTACTGGTCACAAATGAATGAAAATGACAGACTATTGCTGGGCTGTTTTGTTGCCGTTTCCCCCCATGAGAGTCCTGCCTACTGAGTCAGTAGGTCATTGTGTTTGATCTGTAGTCCTGAGAGCATTCTGGATCTGTATCTTTGGATCTAACCCGCGTTTGTAAGCCTGTACCGCCCTCCTTTCCTTGTTTGTATTTGTTCTTAATGTCCATGCGCCCCTCTGCCAGGAGCCCAGCGGACGAGGAAGGCATTCATGACTCGTTCAACCAGCTGATAGCAGAGCAGAGCCGGAATGATGGACTGTCCGAAGCCCTCGAGCTGCAGCAGCTGCAGAGAGACCTGGAAGAGGAGGAGGGTCGAGGTGTGTGTTTGAGAGCACGTTAGATGCATGTCTGCATGTGGAGAGTTGAATTTGTACAAGAGCTAGGTATTATGCCAGTATTATATTGATATTGTGATATAAGTCTAGATATATGGGACCTCGCTGTGTTGTTTCATGTTGTTAAATAGTCCAAATATTATTTTCTGGTCTCAAAGGCTGTTTTAGCTAAATAAAATGAACCTTTTTTTATAAATGAGTTTAATGAATTCCATATTTCTGTCTGTGTTTTGTTGTCTTTTAATTTCACAGACGATGTTCCCTACCTGTCCAGACCTGGACATGAGTTTAGGGAAAACAGGCAGGGGCAAAGCGACGTGGAATGGTATGATGGTGAAAGACAGGCAGACCCCCTCATAGCTGAACGTTGGTCCTCGGCCACCTTGAAGGTCCTGTCCTCCATGCCCAGTCGCACCATTGGTGAGTCCTGCTGAATGCCAGTGAAAATACATACAGAGAGATCATGTTTATGTTTTAATTTACTAGATACGGTCATAGTAATATCATTGGAACGGCAATAAACAATCATGCACAAGCACCAGATGCACTGTACTGGAACAAAGTAAGGCAGTAGCATGGGCTGAACACACCCCGGGTGCAGCGGTGCCATGCTGCACATGTTGTTCTCTGATTTGAAAGCTAGAAACGTCTCAGTCTCAGTTGAGTGGAGTTTCATGGGGAAGCAATCTGTCTGTCATCTTCCTGTCAGCGTCTCTGGCGGGTCAGGTGGCTCAGCTTGTTGCTGAAGACGGCTCAATAGCTGTTTGCTGATTGGCATCTGAAAGGATAGGAAACTTAAAGCGGAAGATAACTGTTTATCTTTAAGTACTTATGTTCATTATATGCATTTTTATTGCAGGATGGTTGTTTCACTTAAAACTATGCAAAACATAGAGATAGCGAAGACAAGTCCTGAAACTGTTGCCTTTGATTGCAACAAGAAGTTGTTGGCGGAACGCTTTTGAGGGAGTAAACGTCGCTGATCCGATCTCTGAACAGTCTGATCCTCTCGCTCTGTCAGGTCGCAGCAGGGGAGCCATCATCTCCCAGTACTACAACCGGACCATGCAGCTTCGGAGACGCAGGCAGAGCAGACCCTCCATCCGAGACTTCTCTCACTCTGCCAGGCCGAGCATACGAGGCTACGGCATGGAGGTGGACAGTACGGACGCAGAGGGCGCAGAGGGTGAGGGGAACGACGAGCGCCGATGGCACTACAATAAAACCATTTGACAAGTTTCTAATGTAAGCTACGCCGTGTGTGTTGCAGTGAGCAAGAGGGAACGTTTGGTGAACAACCTGCAGAACCTGTCAGCGAGCGACAGAGTCAGGATGCTGCGAGCGATGCCTCTCAGCGTGGCTGAGAAGCGCGAACTCAGGTAGATGTGCTCCCTGTTCTCGTTATTACACTTGAGACTAGCTGTGTTTTATTTATATGAGTCTGAACGTCTCTCCTTGTCTCTGTCTGCAGGAGGTTAGCGCTACAGAAGGAGAAACCCACATTTTCTGGGAGTAAGATCCCCTGTTGCAGTAGATTAAAATATTACATCATCATTGTGAGTCACTCACGCAATCGGAAACATCTTCTACTTCCTGAATTTTTTTTTTCCATTTTACGTCAGCATTTATTTACAAATCAGTGAGACAATTTTACAGTTCCAGATTAAAAGGCTGTTATCGGCTTTGGAAACAGCAGCTGCCAAAACATTCACAGCACATGCTTCATTTAGTATCTGCTCTGCTTTTTGATTGATCTTCATCAGCAGGTGGAGTTTGCCCAGTCGTCATTCACATTTTCGAGCACTTCTTGTTCATGTTGGCTTAAAAGTTGAGACTGAGCGGGTTCACCACTAAATATTAAGGAGGAAAACTCATCCTCATCAGTGTCACTGAGGTTGTGATGTCACTGAAAACACAATGGCAACTCATGAATCATCAGTCATCACGAATCATGCTTTAGAGCCTGCAGGCACAGTAACAAAGGTGCTTGTTTGATTGAGTAGCTTGCTTTGCCTTTTGTACACAGCAGGAACACAGGGACAGTTTCGGTTTGTGCTACAAATCTTATAATAATCATGATATCATCTGTCAAGACAATGTCTTCATGGTTGTTCCTGTTTTAAGACATTGTTGATGAAATCTCGAGATGTTGAGGTGAGCAGTGAGCTCTTAAACACACAAACTAGTCAGTTCTTTCAAATGATAAGCACATAAGAAGGCACCACATTTTGTCTCTGTGGTTCTATTCACGTATCAGTGGGTAGTATAGGAAGCAGTTGCTGTTATCAAGCCAGTGTAATCGCTCTGTTGCGCAAGCTTTTACAGCTGAAGTGTGAGTCACATATTTCTCTCAAAAGGTAAATGACAAACACACACGTCACACTTTGCTTCAGAGCAGGTACAGAGCTTATGTTTCACCATTTCTTTTTTCTTAAATAATAATCTATCACTTAATATGAAAGTAGTTGCTGGTTCTCATATTGAAGTGATTTTCCCTCTCACACTTTGTCCCCCCCTAGGCTTTCAGACAGAGTTGGTACAGCTGGCTTTCCTTCGTGCACTCCCTCCAGCTGTGGCAAGTAGCACTCAAGAGGGTGAGCGGGCGTTTCGGCACAGGAGTCCTCTCATACTTTCTGTTCCTGAAGACCCTGCTCTTCTTCAATGTCTTCCTCTTCCTGGTGACGGGCGCGTTCCTGGTGTTGCCTCAGGCAGTGCACCCTCCGGCGCCGGCTCCGAAGCGACCCTCCTTCTCTGGACTGGAGCTCCTCACCGGAGCGGTAAGCTGTGTGCTGCGGTATTATTGCAACACCGCTTAGACTCCATGAGGTTCATCCTCATACTTCATACTATCGTTCATGTGTTGAGAAGTTGTAGACTGGTGTGGTCAACAGCTGCAATTAAAATCCCACAATATAGTACGATATTTTGTCACCACACTTGGATATTTAAGCTTTACTCAGTAGAATGTCTTCACATTCGAAAGCTGTTTTCACAGGTCAGAAATTGTCTCTGTGCTCACCTTAATTCTGAATTTCCGACGTGTGTAAACAAGCTCGATTTTGTGACATCACAGCAAGTTTGGAAACCATTTATGATTCAATATGCTGCTTGTGGGATGTGGAAACTTTAAACTTCTATTACATACACTGAGAATGGACTGTCTAATGAAGTAAGAGACTTTTTATGTTCAGCAGTTGGACTTAAACTAAAAATATTTGCATATTCACAGGTTCGGATTTGTCAGTGAGGGTGAAGGAGTAGATTTATTTCCAAGAATTGTTAGCTCGTTAATTTTATGGGAAAATAAGAATTATACAGAATTTTTTTTATGTCTTTTTAAGACATTTGTTAAGTCTCTTTGTAAGTTTTGACCCAAACCCAAACCTCTTTCTCTGTCCCCTTTTGTTTCAGGGCTATTTCTCAGACACAGTGATGTATTATGGATACTACTCTAACTACACACTGAAGAGCTGCAGGGATGATGTTGGAGTGCGTAACGTCTCCGTGTCCAATGGAACCAGAACGGACTGCGCATCGAGGCAAAACTCTTACAACATGCCGCTTGCGTACTTCTTCACCATAGGAGTGGCTTTCTTCGTCACGTGTATCATACTTGTGTACAGGTACGGCGTCTGTCTGAACACAAAGTATACCAACACAACTGGTTTGAAATGCGATAACATCTCACAAAGCATGTTAATGCCAAATTTCCTCAACAGCATGTCAAAGTCGTTCGGGCAGAGCTTCCGAATCGACAAGTCTCACAGTATTTTGGCCATGAAGGTCTTCTGTTCCTGGGACTTCAAGGTCATTAAGAAAACCTCTGTCAAACTCATGTCCGGGAATATCTGCACGCAGCTCAAGGTACATCACACACACACACACACACACACACTTGACTTGACAAAAACACACACTCCCTCTCTGTGTCTCCTTCTTTGTCACGTAATTGTCGGACAGGAATGCGATGATCCAATGCGTTCTTTTCCCTCTTCCTCTCGTTCAAATTCTCTCTCTCTCTCTCTCTTCAGGAGCTCCTAGCAGAGGTGAATCATAAAAATGTCAACAACACTGCGTGCCAGAAGCTGTGGAGACTGATGATTCATGGACTAGCGTGGGTCATCTGCATAGGAAGCACCATTGGCTGTGTGCTTGCTATTTACCACTTCTCGGTTTACATGCACCAGGTAAGCGGGGTGGTTTTCATGCTCCAACGTGCTCCAGTGATATCAGACAAACTGCTGATCAGCTTTGTACCTGCTTACCAAACAGTGCTATCTAAACATTATTCAGCATCTCTTTCTGTTTCTACTGTTTTGATTTTAAAGAGCATTTATGAAGGACAAAAGGTGAAAAGGTGACTTCTTAGTATCAGCAGTGCTCTTAGTTGTAATATGGAGTAGAAAAGCAGAACTGTGATGGAAAAATACAGTTTAAGAAGTCATTTCTGAGCACTGAAAGATGGCAACCAGCAGTAACGTTAAAGAACATCATCTACTTCTCATTCTCTCTCCTCAACAGACGCCGCCTTCGAACGAGGCCGGGCTGCTGGCTCTCCCTGTGCTGGTGTCCCTCATCAACCTCCTGCTTCCCGGCCTGTTCAACCTCGCAGCCTGGATGGAGGACTATGACTCGCCTTCCGTGTGCACTTACGTTGCCATTGGCAGGTACGAGCTCTGCTCTCTGGACCGGACTGTAGCGAATTTACAGATGCCAGAGTTAAAGAACGCGCAGAACTGATGGTTTTGGTTGTTTGCTGTCTTGTTTCCAGAAACTTGATGTTAAAAGTAAGCATACTTGGAGTCCTGTGCAACCACTGGCTGCGTCGGGTGGCTGATGACCGTGAAAGAATTGGACTGACGGTAACATAAATGATGACAACTCCTTTTCACTTTCACACTACCAGAGCTAATGAGTTAATGTTGGTCAGGTTGATATTTGTTTAAAAAGCTGTCTAACATCGTCTCCAGTGCTGGGAGAGTTTTGTTGGACAGGAGCTGTATCGTTTCCTTCTCATGGAATTCATCTTCACTCTGCTGGACACCTTGTTTGGAGAGCTTCTTTGGAGGTCGGTCATTCATGAAAAGCCCTCCGTCTTTTCTTTCCTCCTTGTAGTTTTTAAATTCATTGTCACTTCAAACGTTGTGAGCGTATATTGTCATTTGCCTGCAGGTTGTTCTGTGAGAGGGTGCTGAAGAGAAGGAGGAAGCCGGTGTTTGATATCGCCAGGAACGTCCTTGAGCTCATCTACGGGCAGACGTTGGCCTGGTACGGTACTCACTGTACAGACGCACGCAGTTATGTTAAGTCAGTGCTTTTGGGTAATGACAGTGAACTTTGCGTGTTTCAGGTTGGGTGTTCTCTTCACTCCTCTGCTGCCTGCAGTGCAGATTCTCAAACTCTTGCTGCTCTTCTACATCAAGAAGGTGACTGAATGGAAAATGATCGTCAAAATGAAGCTTAAACAGACACAACAATTCATTTTATGACAAGTTATCCTTTGATTTCCCGTGTTCTGTTTTAACATTACGCTTGAAATTATTCTCCGTAATGGCGAAACCCTCAGTCTAATAGATGGCTTCAGCTTTTTGGCACCTTTTGACCCTGGATCTGTGTCAGTATCACACAGTGTGTGAATCCTGCTTCAGTAGTTGTTATATTTGTTCTAACAGTCGTTGAAGCTCTGATGTCTTGAGCATTAAAGTACATGCAGTAGTCTGATAGCAAAAGCTCAGCAGACCCTCGGTGTTGTCAGATTTCTGTCTGACAGTTGTGATGGAAGCAGTGACCTTTGACCCCGGCCTGTGTTTGCTCTCCCCACAGAGCAGCGTGATGATGAACTGTCAGGCTCCCAGGAAGCCGTACAGAGTCAGCCAGATGACCACCATCTTCATCACCCTCCTCTGCTTCCCCTCCTTCCTCGGTGCTTCTGTGTGTGTCACATACACCATGTGGAGGTACGTACACACACACACTGACAAAAACATTGCCAAGAAGCAAATTTCGTGTCTTGTGTTAACCCATCCTAATCAATAATAATTTACTTACTGACATTTGAAAAAGAGGTAACATGTCACCTTTTAAGTACTAAGAAACATGCATACTTTACGCACACACACACACAGTTTAGCAGTGTAATTGTAAACAAGTAAAAAAATGTTCACATTTGTATTTCAAAAAGACAAACGAAGAAATTTCCTGATATTTAAAAAGAATGGATGAGTCTCCACACCATGACCATGTAACACAGAGAAAAGGTGAGCGAGTTAACTGGTAACAGTGCTATGTTGCTATGGATACCTGTAGTTTAATATTCTTTGCGCTCTGATTTTAGATGAAGGGTTTAAACTGTTCACAAGAACTGTGTCTGAGCTGTCTTGTTATTAGATTTTAATGGACACGCAGCAGCTAGTCCAAATTGAGTTTTCTCCGCGGTCATAAATTTCACCTGAGAGAAGGGTCAAATAAATGAAGAGCCTCGTGTGACTGTGCTGTGAATCTCAACAAACGCCTTCTGTCATCAGTATCAAGCCCTCCACGACGTGCGGCCCCTTCCGCGGGCTCAAAACGATGTTCCAGGCGGGGAAGCGCTGGGTGGAAGAACTGGAAAAAGATAATCCCAACTTGTCCCTGCTGGCCAGGGCTCATTCCTACTTAGTGGAAAACCCCTTTTTCCTGTTTGTGGGAGCAGGCATCTTCCTGTGAGTACACACACACACAGTTTGGCAGGGTGGTGCTGTATCTGTCATAAAGTAAATAACAGTACAGTATCACACTGCGTTATTATTGAGATCAGTCTTGGTTACGTTAATCTGATGCACTCCGTCTTTTCTTTCCATCAGGATAGTCATCTACTTCCACTATCAGGTGGTGGACGGTCAAAGGAAGATCATAAACTTACTACAGGAGCAGATAGAAAATGTAACCCTTCACAGCTCTGTTTCTCAGTCTGTGTATTTATAAAGAGCAGGCTGAATTTGACTAATCTGCCTCTCCTCCCTCTTTGCTTCTCTCTGTTCAGGAGGGAGAGGATAAGAAGTTCCTGATCACACGCCTCCAGTCCATCCACGAGCAAAAACGAACCCCTGCTCGAAGGCTCACAAGTCAGGTCGGCTTTTTCTGCTCTCTTGCTTTTTTTTTTTTTTTTGTCTGAAGCTAAATCGAGACGCTGACCTCCTCTTTGTTGTTTTATTTCTCCTCTAGGACTCCGGCTGTTGAGATGTCTCCAGTAGATAAGTCTCCTCAATTCTCTGAGCACCGAGGCCTGGAGAAATCTGAAACCAGTGTGATGATAGCCAAGGAAGGACAACTGTACATATGACCAAATTACGTGTAGATTAGGTAGATTTTTAATTTGCAGTGGATTTTAATGGTTTTGTAGCAAGGGGAAACATCAGGTGAAACAAAGCTGTCGGTTTTCTTACAGTGCCTGAACTCAGTCTTTAGGAAGTTGAATGTTACAGACTGTATAATCTGAGAGATCTTTAAACTGCTGGTTAAGGATCAGTAAACAAGATTTCTGTCAGCTCTCATAGAAGCACTTTTTTATATCATATCAACTGTGAACAAATCGTTTTTATTCTTGTTTCTGGTGCAAGCAATGTATGCATTTTTTTTTAATTTTTGTTTTTAAAATAATTCTGTATGTATGTTGATAAATGTTGGATGCCGCAGCTGTCATTATGGATACTGGAATGTTTGTTTTAGGGTTTGACCACTGTATTGTCATACATTTATAATTAAATTATGTTTTATCATATGACTTTGTACTTGTTTTTATTAGTGCTCATGTAAGGTGTGTATGCACTACTACAGCACAAGAAAATATGATACAAACTCAATATAGGCTTAATTCGTACTGTTAGCAAACAGTTTTATCCCCCCACAGACATGCAAATAAAAAGTTAAATGTATGGAGACACTGTTGCAGTAACTATAAGACACAAAGGATATTTTCAGTAGAAAAATAAATATACAAGCACTTTAAAGTAGCCTGAATAACAAGTAACAGTCTTAATCTTTGTACCTTTTTATTAGTAAATATTACCCATTAAATTATTATTTTTCCAAAATGAGAAAAAGCAGCATATTTGGTGGAGGGTAGAAACAGCAGCACCATAGATGTGATATGATCTGATCGGAATAGTTAGTTGACAGACGAGAGCACCAAATCCCCAGAAACCAACAAACTGGGAGCTGTTTGCAATCCAGTGCTTTCCCATCCAAACTATCGTAGGCTACCACCATGACAGTCTCAACTGCACATCATGTACGGTACATATTCACTGTATACACACACACATGCACTGTACCCATCTGTCACTGTATTTGTGTACACCGCACAATAATAGCATATCTCTGTCTATGTGTTGTGAGCATGTGATCCCGTGTGGTGTGTTTAAACGGCTCAAACGTTCTGGTTCGATTGTGTTCGACTCGGCGCTCTCTTCAAAACTCTGATTTTGAGTTTTTGAGTCGTTCGGTTTGTTGTTGGACGTTTGGAAGTGGACAGTTTTTTTCCCCACTCGAGTTCATGTTCTTCCAACATCGCTGCGCATTTGAAGAAAAAGGCATCTCAGTTCCCGTTATTGAGCATGCCCAGTAGCGTCCTGGGGTCCATCCCCTGTTGCTGCGCCATCTTCTGCACGTCAAAGCCCATGTGCTTCAGGAACTGGATCACGCTCATCTCCTGTCCGGTCAGCTGGTCTCGAATGGTCGGGCACGACGGGTTGCAGTGAGGCCACGGGCAGCTGTCGATCAAACGTAGAGGGCAACCCCTCGTGGGTGGGGTCTTGTGCTTTTGGTGGTGGTTGTTGCTCTTGTTGTTGTTGTTGCTGCTGTCCTGGAGGCTTCGGTCCCAGCAGTGGAGGGCTCTGGGCAGGGAGGTGCCTTTCACCTGAATGTCCATCCAGTAGCTGCGGGGACAGATGGAAGGTCAGAGGAGGAGGAACACAGGATGATTTCATAACAAGAACATTTATAAGAACATAACATATATGTTGTGTACAATTTGTATACTTGCATATAGTCTTTGTGTACTGTTTGACATGATTATGGACACTCATAAGCTTTGGGTACAGCAAAAATCTGTCATAATTTTTATTTTAAAATAATGCTGTCAGTGCCCTCTGGTGGACAAACTATGTAACAACAACACTTATCTCCAGTCGATTGATTTAACTCAGTGATACTCAGTTTAAGTTTTTAATTCACACTGGTGATTACATTTTGCTACGTGTTCAATAATGTTCCTGGCCATTATTGGGAAGTTGCACATTATCAGTGATCTGTGACGTCACGTACACCTGACTTGCACGGAGCTGCTGCCGGGCATAGATTAGCCGCCTGGCAAATTTGAGTGAGGACAGCAAATGTTGAAAGGTTTGACTATAACGACAGGCAGCTCACTGAAAATGAAGATTGATTTGCCTTTACCGCCTCATACTGATCCTAAAACTGCCAAATTACATTTGCTGTGTGCAGGATTGCTAATACCAGGTGCCTTCGAAACATGCTACTGTTCATTCAGTGCAGCATTCCTGCCTTGTAGCAATGCAAGAAAAAAGAAGATCACAACTTTAAAGTTGTCTTATTCTGCCCTGGTAAATCAAGTCAAGTATTTCTGGTCTAACTTTTTACGCAAATCTTGAATTTACAGGATGCTTTCATTGAAGTGCCTCAGTCTGTCTGTCTGTATGTGAAAATGTTGAGTCATGTGTTGGAATAAGTTGTTATTGGAGCAAAGCTCTTGTGTTAAGAAGTTGAATTTACTTACGTTCTAGTAATGAGTTCATGTGACAGACAGGCCGGAGCAAACATCGCCCTGAAAACACAGAAGCCAATAAAACACTTTCATACTTCACTTTTCGTGTGTGTGTGTGTGTGTGAGTGTGTGTTTGTCTTACGGTACGTCACGTAGCGTGTTCCTCAGTTCCTGTCCCAGGTTCTGGATGTATCTCCACTGGCCTTCGTGGACGGGCTGTCCGGTCAGGTGGATGTTGTCGGCCGTCAGTTGGGCCTCATCAAACAGCCACTGCACCACAAACACCGGGCCTGGACAGGAGAGAGGATGCACAGCAGGTCAGATGGACAGATGACACGCACCGGTTTCATCGTTTAAATCCGGGGCGCTCCATCGCTCACTTTTTAACGTCGGGTAGAGTTTATATCCAAAGAAACAGTTCCACTCCTCTCCCACGTGAGCCTGTCTGCAGCTCTCTGGCACCAAACTGCCCCAGTACCTGCACAACAGCAAACCATCATCATGTACTCCTCAATCCCGCGTCAGCCCGTCATCCATCTGTCTTGTCGGCCGTCCTACCTGATGCCTCTCTTTATGGCTTCGGTGGGGGCACAGCTGAGGGTATCCAGGCACTCTGAGAATTTATACTGTTTGTTGTCCAGGAACCATCCGGAGTCAGCCAGGCCTCGGACCTGCACCCCTCGGTGGCCCTGCGACTCCAGCTGCTCTGCGACCTGGTCCACGTTCAGGAGGACACCTGTACCGCCCGCACTGGTGACAGGAAGGAGTGCTTCTTTGGTAAAACACACACACACACACAGTAGTCGACACACATATATATACGCTGAACTGACCTGCTCCCTGCCAGAAGCAGAACTTTGGCGTTGTCCAGACCTTTTGTCAGCAGCTCGTTGACCACCTCCTTTATGATCAGAGAGCCCATGAAGGCGTAATCGTCTGAGGACAAAAATGTTTTTAGAGCCGTGCATGACGCACTTCTCACTTCAGCTACTAACTCTACGTCAACCTCTCCTTGGTAGCATTTAGAAAGAGATGAATGATCTTGATTTCATGGAACGGGTTTTCTCATCTAAAGGATGAAATAGCGTGTGTAGGTTTGTAGGGCTTTAGCTCAAAGTCATGAAACATATGAGACACAGCGAAAGGAACAAAAATCTCAGCCCACAGATCAAAAGAAGTCTGTATCTGTGACCTCTAAACTATTCGCTCACTCGCTCCTCGTCTCTACCTTTAAATAGCTAGTACATCAATGAATCTTTCTTTTTATATCTGCGGCCAGATCTACGAGCTCGCACAAAGTGATTTATCGCGTCTTACTGTGATCTGTCTTCGGCGTGGCTCCGCTCCAGCCATCACTGGAGCAGTACGGGATGAACCTGCAGGAGAAAGAGAAAGAGAAGAGCGGCAATGTGTGAAAGCAGAGCAGCTTTTATACGAGCCGGTTCGCTGATAGCCGACGGATAAGACGCGACGGTAGACTGCGCGCACACACAAACGGTACAAGTGTGCGCTCAAAGACGGAGAGCTGTTAGTGGACGTCACCTTCATTGTCTGACGATGACAGGCAGCTGCTGGAAGAGAGCAGGATCAGAACGAGAGCGTCGTCAGCCACCGATGATGACCGTTTGGTGACGTGTGTGAACGGATGATGAGTGGCAAAAACAGCAGCAGAAGTAGCAAAAGTACGCCGTGTGTGTATACTCCTAATGTATGGGCCGACACCTCTTAAAGTTATTATTTCAATTGATTATTTAAATTTGATCTGAGTGAGTGTGGAACATTTATAGATGTATCTTTTTAAGGAGGAATTTGGCAATGTGAATGACAGTCAGGGCATTAAACTTTGATCTAAATTAAGACTCAATAGTCTATGAACAAATAAAACCTTAAGGATTAAGAGTAAAAGCACTCATTCTATAAAAAAAAAGTCTCTTCCAGAGTGCTAAATTATTGTAAATATATAGAAGTATTTAACTCTTGTAGATGGTCCAGGTGAAGCTTAGGTTTTAACAGCCTATAAATGTATCAGATGTTAGCTATTATACATATCGCTTTATATCACAGTCATATAAATAACCAGTCTTAAGGTCAAGAAAACAAGAAAAAGGAGAAAGAGGGAAGCACATGAGTGCATTAACTTCTAAAGAGAGGGAGAGGCGAGTTCTTACACCATGTTGGCGTTCCACCAGTGAGGGTTTTCCTCCGGCTGAGGAGACAGAATTCCCGTTCCTGTGAAGCAGACAGAGAAAGGTCAGACTTTCAAAGCGTCCTCGTCAAAAAGCTTCAGTAAAAGTTTGTTTTCGTTTAATCTCGGTGTGTAGCTGTGCGCTCTGACGTATGCCTGAGGTGTGCGTTTCCTCTATGTGTGTGTGTGTGTGTTTTCCCTAGCGGTCAATAAGTCATTAACTTTCCCTGCTTTGGTCAGCAATTACATGCATCCGCTGAAGAGCGCGGCGGCTGCCGCACCGGCCTCCGGTGTAAAGTGTACACTGAGAGGGCGGTGGAGAGAGGGAGTCATAAACAAACAAGGAGTCCCCTGATGGCTGCAGGCAAAGAACCAGAGAGTCTGACTTGTGAAGATGAATGCAAACTCAGCTAAAGAGGAAACACAAACACGGCTATGAATCTCGTTCATTCAGGGGAAGTTTTTTTTTCTCCCCCCTTCAGGGGGGAAAGCGAAAGCTCGGGGGGGGGGCGGGCTTTGCAGAGGTTTAGAAAACGCTGCGCAAACACTTTGACGCGCACGCGCGTGTGTTTGCGGCGGCGTGATTAGCGATGATGCTGCGCACGATGCAGGGAACGCGCGTCTCCTCACCTGTTCTGGTTTGTGGCCACTTGGTGGAGCTCATCAGTCTCCTCATCGTCTCGTACCTGCTGTCACAGGTCTGCCTGTTGAAACAGTACCATCCACCTGAACAACACACACACACACACACACACACACACACGCTTGTTAACAGGTCACGCAGAGCTGTGTGTCACCTCCATATGTTGTATGTCCAGTGTCGGGGTTCATCCTCACCTTCTAAGAACAGCAGCCACCTCTTGCTGCCTTTAGACTCCTTGATGTAGTACCTGCGTGAGAACACCAAAACAAAGCACTGTGAATATGTCATGCACAAACACACACACACACACACACACGCACTCTCTCTCTCGCAACGCAACACAAGCTCCAGGGGAGAGATGCTACCTTTGATCCTGACATGAAACATTTGGCTCTGATCGCAGTGCTAAAAATCTCAGCAGGGGTCTGTTTAGAGGCTTTCAGAGCTCTAAATGATTATTAAAAAAAAAAAAAACACAACATGAGGAGAGGGAACTCATCATGCTGCAGCACACACACACACACACACACACACACACACACACACACACACACAGAGGCTTAACAGCATAGGTGGCATAAGTAAAAGTGCCCCTCATACACAGAGTTTTCTTTTATAGGTGAGTGTGTCCTGTTAGCTGCACTGCCTCAGCTGAGAGAGAAGGAACGAGATAACGTTCCTGCACAGTCCACTTGTGATTATTTTGGTCCATAACATCATAATACTAGATTTTAAGTTATTCCAAATACATGCAAACTTAGTTAACGCCACGACTACAACTCTAAATTCCCTCCTCTTGTTGGAAAAAGTACTGCAGGACCATCGACATGATTTCTCTGCATGTATAAAAAGTGGAATATTGCTCTGATGTCGATGAGGCACAGCAGTTGAGTCACTCCCCTAACTATTGTGGGCTGTGATCTTCTAGTTTAAATTAGAAATATTAGACCCGACAACTTTAGTCCATGGGATTTAAAGAACTCATCCATGCAGGAGTGAAAACAGAGCTCAGGTATGCCGCTTCGCTGATCAGACTCTGCATCTGATCTGGATCATTTTGGTCACATCCGAAGTGCTAACTGAAGCCCGAGCACCTTTAACCGGACACTGTATCTGTGGCTGTCACTGGCCTGTAACGAGCCCAGCCAGTGGTCTATTGAGCCTGCCTGTATGAACTGACACATGAAACTGTGTCGTGGCTTTGGAGGGAAGCCTAAAGGGTGGAGGGTCTCTGCCTGTCTCCTGCTACCTTCCCCAACAGTCACCTACCCTAGGTGTAAGGCTGTATGAAAATCAGCACCTAGAGGCCTCTCAGACTCAGACCTGGGACACTTATTAACCTCGTGTGTCACTGAATATGGGCTGATATCATTTTAATTGCCGGGTGTTCAAATTCCATCATCTCCACACTTCATCATATGCGCACAAACTTCTGGCCTCGTGGAGACTTTATTTCAAATATTCAGACTATCAGGGAGACAATCAGTGTGTCATGTCATCTCATCCCCATGCATGCTGCTCAGTGATCACAGTGCACAGCTCTGTCTCTCTGTCCCTCCTTGGGTGAGTAGGAGTTGCGTGTGAGGCACGTTTGACCTTTCTCACTCTTTCTCTTTCCGGATCTCTGCTTTGGGATGTTCCTGTAAACTATAGGTTATGTAAATAGTTCATAGTTGAGCTTGTAAATATTTAAATAGTTCGTTTGTTCTTCTCTCTGTCTCTGTAGATTTACATATTTTCCTTATATAACATGTGGTGAGGTTGTGCATATTTGGGTAAATAACAAACAGTTCTTGAAATAATGAACAAAACTAAGTGTGGCCACCAAACAGGGTCATCTGTTTATTTACTAGCAGAACTTCCTGAGTCAATGAAGTGATGCCAGGTCCGTATCATGTACAATGAAGAGAAGTCCAACGCTTCTAAAGACTCACTGACAAAGTTGCGTGAGTCACTTACCCTGCAGGTGAGCCGTCATTGCAAGTCACGGATGCATTCTTCAAAAACTGCAGCTTCATGTCCTGATCCAGCTTCTGCGCGGAGCACGGGTACAGCGACTGCGCCAAGTTCTTAATCTGCACCATGAAGTTGTCCATGTTACCCTCCACGGCTGTAAAGTCTAGCGGGAAGCTCTCCGCTCCATCCACCCGTTCCCTGTTCGCCGGAGTCTGTTGTTGCTGTTGCTGCTGCTGCTGCTGCACCCGCCGAGTCTGCGCCCGGCCGCCGGGCACTCTCTTCGCCTCCACCGGTGCGCTCATGTGGATGAAGAGCAGCAGCAGACAGGAGCGCACCGCGGACAGACCGGCCGAGCTCCTCGCCACACCGCGACACTGCATGTCTAAACGTGATTGGGAAAGCTCTCTGGTGAAGTGCGTGCGAGGGGCTTGAGTGAGAAGACACAGCATGTCCTAAGAGTCCTCGGAAAAGTGAGAAGTCCTTTGGAAGCGCGCGGAGACCTGCTGGAAGCTGTCGCTCGTGAAAGGTGTGCGGAGTGAACGCAGGTTACGAGTCTCCATGATGAGGGAGGGGAGGGGGCTGCTTTAATCAATTCAAGTCAAACGCACGTGTTGCAGTCCCCGCATCAGTTCACGCCTAAAAACCGCGAGGAGCCGGTGAGGAGAGCGTCATTACGCAGCCTCGGTCTCACCGAGGACCTGTTGGCTCTTGGTTCAGGTTCTCATGAGCGGCGGACGAGGAGGAATTTTATTTCAAGTCCCCCCCCCCTCCTCCTCCTCCTTCTCCTCCACCACCTCCACCCCTTCCTGCCCCCCCACTCCCCCCCGCGCCCCGCGTGCTTCTCACTCCCGCGGGCCAATCGTTATTATCGTTGGCTGATGCTCCTCGCGGGGCGTCGGTCTCACACCAAGAGCGCGCGCATGCCTGGCACGCCCCTTCAGTCGGTCTCACTCTTACAGTCGGCCCCTTTGATGTTGTGTCATCATATGACCACGCTCCCTTTGAAGTGTCTTTGATTGAATGTGTGTGTGTGTGTGTGTGTGTGTGTGTGTGTGTGTGAGTGAGGGGAGGACGGGAGGGGAAAACAGCAGAGGGTCCCAACATGCCGCCAGGGTCCAAGAGAAACAAGTTTGGAGTGATTCACATGTTTTATTGCAACTTTTTTTTTTTTTTTTTAAACCAGCATTTCCTTTCGTTTGTGGCTGGTGGCGAGATGAGTCGGTTGGGAAGTCTGTGGAGGAGATAAGGTCACCGGGAGGCTTTAAACCAACAATGTAGACTGTGTAGATGCAGAGGTACACAGTTCTCTGAGTTTCATTCATTCACCAACTTTTACGCGCACACACAGTTCACAGCTAGATTGCAAAAAAACCCCCAAAAAACTAATATCATCTCTCTGAATGAGTTCAGTCTTTGTGTCACTGTCGCGACTCTCTGTATGGGCATTACTCATATGTGGAAAGGGTCGGATATCCAACAAGACATCCTGCATCATTCTCATCATGACCCTGTGGCTAGAAGCTCCGTGTCCAGACATTTTCAACAGAATTCATCAAATATTTTGAGGTGGACATTTCCTTCCTCAGCCTTTAAAGGTCCCATGTGTAACATTTAGGAGGATCTTTTGGCAATTTCTTTGAAATTTGTTTTTATGCATAACTATGTTTTCGTTTCGTGTATAATCACCTGAAAATAAGACTAGTTGTGTTTTTGTTACCTTTGAATGAGCCCTTTATATCTACAGAGGGAGCAGGTCCTCTTCCATGTAGTCCGCCATGTTGAATCCACAAAAAAATGGACAAAACAAAACAATGGCCCTAAATAGGGCATTTGGGGCATTTTGTAGCCACCATATGACTGTAAGGCGAGTGGTATTCAGTTGGTTGCAATCTGCAACTTTCTAGCCGTCCGTTTTCTTGTGTTTGAGCTCACCAGAGCGGCTCATCAAACAGCCGTTTGTCTGTGAATGACAAACTCTTTTCCTTCCACAGTTTCATTATTAATGCGAGCAAACGGCTTTTCTGGTTTCAACCTTCGGCGCTCCACTGATGCTAATTTCTTCCAGTTAGAAAAGTTCTTTTAAAGCCACCGTTTTCTGTCTGTGGTCCTGATTTTAGCATCTTTTCTCCTCAGAAATATGACGACATAGCAGTTTGACAGTAAGTGTGAAGGTAACACGGCTTGGTCAGGTTAAAGCACCTTGATCATGAAAACATTTTTAACATTTCCATTTATTTTTTCAAAGTTTCGATCACCTCAATCATGAAAACATTTTTAACATTTCCATTTAAAAAATTTTTAACATTTCTATTTATTTTTTCAAAGTTTCTTTGTCTGTCTGAATCTAATATCTAATAAGTCATAAAGCTCTACTTTTATTCACTTCTAGTGAAATGTATCTGTATTTAAAATCATGTTTTCCGGTGTATCTGGTTTTCTATTTGTTAATCAGTGATTAGAAATGTTGTTTTTGTGAAAACTTGGCATAAAAACAGACAAACTACCAGCACAGATGCCTTCATGTGCTTGCACTCCATTCAGGCAGTTTTGAAGTTTCTAGCCTGCTGAGTGAGGAAGGAAACTGATTGTTTGTTTGTTTATTCAGACGGTGGCAATTTCCCCCCAGAACTGAGAACTGTATTCACCTCTCTCTCTCTCTCTCTCTCTCTCTCTCTCTCTCTCTCTCTCTCTCTCTCCTCCAGGTGGAATCTGCTGTTGCTGAACTGGTCAGTCAGTCAGTCAGTCAGTCGTACGTCCTCTGAAGCTCTGACCTCACACCTCTCCATCTGTTGGCATGTGTGGCGTTGTGTGGTCCAGTCAGATTCCAGCTTTGATCCACTTTGATACTTGGAGAAAATGGCACTGATTGAGCATGTGTCCGTACAGGTTGTCTGTAATAGTTGGTTGTCAAAGAAAAGAAAAGGAATAATTAAAAATCCAAATCAAGATCAGTCATATTTACTTTCACTAAATAAAAGTATGAAATGAATAAATAGTTAGACTGAACTTAATGAGGTTAATGCACATTTTAAATGAAATTCTTAAATTTGGATATTTTATATTTACAAATCGGGGATTACTATTCCCTCATTTGGTGTTTTGATGACTGTGGTGGAGAATGGTATCTAACAATATACTCCATCCGTGTTTAACTGGCATGAGATCAGTACAAAAGCCATGGCAGTCAGACTATTCAGTGACCTCTGGGGATGGACCTTTTTCACAGCAAACATTTTGACTTGTTACAGCAGGAAAAGCACAGGCGTAATTAATATAATTAATAATGGCTCAGTTCCATTTAAATGTCCCCGTAAGCAAACCAGCATGCACACACACCAAAATTAAAAATCGACACCTGGCGCTGGCAAAGCTGTATGGAGTTTTAGTATTGTTCTGTAGTTCAACATGGTGGACTCGCTCCCTCTGAAGATATAAATAACTAAACAGAAACACAACTTAGTCTCAGGTAATTACACACTAATGAAAACATACTTTTATAAAACATAATATATTCCATTCTTGCTAATAGATTGCCTCCCCTCTGTGCAAAGAGAGGAGACTCATTCCGCTGATACATACAGCTGATGTTTGGATATGGACATTAATACATCTGACTCATTCTTTGCCCAATGTACATTTTGTACAAGTTACTGTACAGACCTTATGTGTATTTTTCTTTCTGTACTTTGTATATTTCTCACATGGACAGACCAATATGTTCTTCCTTCTGCCAACTTTACTTCTTTAATTTATTTATACTGTGATTATACACTTTAATTTTATCTACGTCGTGCCTTTTTGCATATATTGTATGCCTGTGTTGTGCTTGTAATACAGTACTTGTAACCGCGGCTGCAACACAAAATTTTCCTTTCAGGGATTAATAAAGTAATTTATATAGATCTCCTTACACACTGGACCTTTAAGTTTGTGTGTTTTATTTTGTCAGTTGTCTACAAAATCTAAATCAATTCAAGAATTTACATTTGTGACTTCTGGAATTCAATTAATATTTTTTGATAGATTGTGGAATATGTCACTGTGAATGTTTTTCAGACACACTGCTTTTATTTTATTTTTTTAATTATGTTTTATTATTATTCCTTTAAAGCACCTCAAACTAAATTCACATTACCCCCTTACAGACATGCCGCCTTATATTTTGTGTGTACTGGCCCTTTAAACCTTGTCCGTAACGACTCAATAAAGTTTATTCAAATAAACACCGCGACGTCACGGCACACAATGGCAGCCAGTGGTACAGCTGTGACGGTCCTCACTCCAAATGGGAGAAGACAAACTATCAAAGTGTCTCCAAACACACCTTTATTACAGGTAACCTGCGTGTGAACAGCATGTCTGACTGTTTGTTTCTTTTTGAGTCTTTGTCCTCAAACCAGAGTCAACTGCTCCCCTCTGAGTTAGCATGTTGGGCTAACAGCAGTTAGCCAGTGACAGATCAGTTTCTGCTTTCGTGCCGATTGTATCAACTTGTTTTGATATTTGAGGTGGCCGCAGTTCGTCTGTGTGATTTATCTTGCGTCTGTCATCCTCAGGTGCTGGAAGATGTGTGCAAAAAACACGGATTTAACCCGGACGACCACGGTTTGAAGTGAGTATCAGTTGGCTGATGTAGCTGTCACAGAACTGACATTCAACTGATGATGTCACCTCTAAAACACCTTAAAGCACATGTTGTGTGCAGTATATATTTAACCAGCTAAATAAATAGTTACTGTAAACAGCAGGCATGTTCCAACTAATTTAGATTACTCTGATCTAGTTTACTCTCAGGGATGCTACGATGTTATATCAGGTGATCTACAGGTTTATTTAATAAAAGGATTAGATTGTGCCATCATCCTCACCTGTCTCTCCTCTGCCTTCAACCCGCGACAGGTTTCAGAGGACTAATGTTGACCTCACGCTGCCATGGAGGTTTGCCAACCTGCCCAACAACGCTAAACTGGAAATGGTGACGAGTACGAGGAAACAGACTGTAGCTGACAGCCAGGTCAGTTAAACCAAAGTGTGTGTGTGTGAGAGAGAGTGAGATCGCAGTGTTAAATGTAGTGGCTGACCATGTTCTAGAGATGCACAATAATAGACATAAATGCATGTCTGAAGCACAATACATCAGGGTGATTTTCTGCTACAATTATTAGCTGAGAAGTCCGACTCAGTACATGTCCCAGACCCCTGTTAATGCATGTACATAGTTTAGATTCTTCCAGTCTAGTGTATACCTGTGACTTTAGATTACTTTAGCATGTTAGGCTCAGTCTTTTGTTGTTTGGTGCTGATTGGTGGCTGACTCTCTGGAGATACAACAGTATTATATTATACATTATTAATCATGAATGGGAATTTCACTCAAAACAGTTAAATAAGTTCAGAGTATTGTATCAGTTAACTGTGAAGTAGCATGGATGATGGGCCAACATGGGTGCACCACTAAAGCCTCAGTGCTCCTTGTCTTAACGCTTCAAATCTCTGAACTTTACTGGAGGGACTGAACACCTTTCTTCACTCATTCAGTGTCGTGATGGTGATGCCGGAGAGTGCTGTTTAACATGTCAGTGCTCTGATGGGTTGAAACTGGTGACTGTGTAGGCCGTAGCGTATGACACACATCGTTTCCAGGCAGAGACCCCTTGAACACTTCCCCTGTTTTATGCAGAGTTTTCATCCCCACAAGATTGAGAAGAGACGACTCTGAATTGGCAAAAGACAAATCAGTTCAAAGGGGAAAAATGCGCAGGGAAGAAAGGAAATACCTCAGCTTTATTAACACAACAAAAATACTGATACTGGTGCCAGAGCATCAGTGTTGTATCACATCAAACGATCAGGACCTGTCCCACCCAGAATTATGTCTGGAAAAGGAATCCCAGCTGATGTAGCCCTGTATTGCACTATGAGGATTATTTTTGGTATTTCTGTCAGCTGTGTGTGTGGGTTTCTGCGTTCACTCTGATCTGATCTGTGTCCAAAAAACACTTTGTTGTGGTTGAGCTGTAGTTTCCTATGACATCATGGCATCATAATCTAAGCAGTAAAATCACGTCTGGGTTTGATCTGTTGTTCTTGTTCATTTGATGGATGGTTGACTGTTGATACCTCGCAGATTTTATGTACTCACACACACTCTTGTACCACACGCACACAAGACACACTCAGGCTCTCCCAACATTTACCTCAGCCAGACTGGTGTGTGTGTGTGTGTGTGTGTGTGTGTGTGAGAGAGAGTGTGTTTGGCCATTGACAGCCAAGGCACTCTTTTCATCTCTCCCGGTGTGCCGATGTGCAGCGTGCTTTCTGTGCCGGACAACATGGTTGTTCAGTAAACATAAACAACTCGTAGAGTGACTCAGAGAAAGAAAAAACAACAGAGACGTGCACTGATGCCTGGTGTTACTCATTTCCAGACTGAGGTAGGCCAACATGTGCAACTTAATCAAGTTCGATTAGCAAAGAATTTTCTTCCTGAAAAAATGGCTCAAGACTGCAGAACCAAGAACTTACAAATGGCCACCTAGGGAGATTGTGATACTTAGTTGTTTCCTTTCTGCATGTAAGGTCACACATTCCTCCAGCATGAGAGGCCTGAGGTATCCACTTATTTTTAACTTTTGCATTTTATGTCCTGTAAACACAACAGAAACTGTGAAGAAAGTCTGTGGGACACTTGTTGAAATGTTCGTGATTTACCTCTTAATTAGTTTAAATCAAATGAGGTCTCTCTGTAAAACTATGCAGGACTTCAAAAGAAAAAACAAAATTAATAGAACATCTTTTATTCTCGTGGCAGAGGTTTCTAAGACACACAGAATGTATGACCTCAGGCCCTTATGCACACACAAGCCATCTGTAATGACACCTACCTGTCAGTCAAAGCAGCCATGCTCTGAATTGTACACAACTTTAAGTCCTGATATAATTTTTACACATCTTAAGTACAGTACAGTTGTCATGTACAAGAAATTAGACCAAATCTGTTTTTTGTACCATGCTTTAAACATGTTTATTTCTGCTGTGAAGTTGGACATTTTAACATGGGTGCTTATGGAGATTGACTTGTTCTGTAGTCAGCTTCAAGTGGCCATTTGAGGAACTGCAGTTTTCAGGCTCAGCCACAAAGGTTGCTGCTTGGACATACATGTGATGTACCATGAGCTTTTGGATCAAAGCAGGAAGGTTCTTTGAACGCCTGTCACGTTTTTGCCACCAGCTGTTATCACGACAAACATTCATCTCACGGCGGCTGTGGAACAGGCGTGGGTAGACTGTCGTCAATAGTTTAGACCTGTCATGATTCCTCACACTCGTTAGTGTGTTTGACATATGTTTAAACTCCAGTTGTATGTTTTCTGCGGTTTCATCTCTCTCAGGTGCGGATTGCACTACAGATGGAGGACGGCTCCCGGCTCCAGGGTTCCTTCTCGTGTGGACAGAGTCTGTGGGAACTGCTCGCACACTTCCCCCAGATCAGGTGCGTAGCACGTACACATGTGCAAAGTGTGTGTGTAATTTTGTACATCCATCATTGCGATGAACAAACAGGACCGGTTTGAAGACATTGTTGGCCGTTCTAACCTCTTGACATCTTGACAGGACTATTTGAAGGTCGAGACTTTTTAAGGTTTTATGGATGAGGTTAGAACCACTGGTGCTCGGAAGTGTTTTTTTCGCTTTCTGTATTCCCATTATCTTTAATGTCACTAAACATATAAACACAGAACTCTGAAACCATATTTTATCCATCGGTTTGACGTGGTGGACTGCTCTAAATACTACCATGAGCTTCGGTTGCTGTTGCTATGGTGGAGAAGCCAGTCAGAGGCATGAATTAGAGAGCTCCAGTGTTGCAAACATAGTACCATAGTTTCTGGATTCCTCCAAAGTTTAATCACAATTCAAAGGTGAATTTATTTAACCGGCAGCTTGTGAAAACAGTTTTCTCAATTCTGTGATCTTTAGCTTCAGCTCGCTGTTCACAGCCTCACACAGCACAGGATTTTAAAGCTTGGTGATGGGATGTTTCTTACAAAAATGCTGATTGGAGTCGAGTATACATTTTTATTTTGGTTTTATCTTTATCTGACTCATAAGCAACTCTATTTAATATTATTGTTTGTCAATCTTTAGGTTAAGTGTATCATGTCAGCAAATTTGTGTCCATATGAATTCATTTCAATTCATTTGTCCAAATGAATGATTCCGAGCAAGCTGCATTTAAAAAATATATTCAAACAATATTTATTGACGTTGTCATGAACATATATGAAGAGGTTGGTCATTGGCTTTTACATTTTTTGTTTATTTCTGTAGTTTTTTTTTTTGGTTTTTCATACATGCCATAATGTATTATATACACTAACACACTAGAGATGATCTTCAGCACGGACAACAAATGTGTGTGTATGCGGTGTGTGTGAAGAACTTGACCTTTTGGAGTCAGTTAATGACAACATCAAACCTCCACACAGGTATCAGGACATTACAGTATGATACAAAATGCTAACTAGGACACAGTACTGTGCCGAGTGATACCATATTCTGTAGTTAATAACAATGATTTTATTAAGAAGAAGAAGACATGGATAATATATTATTATTATAAATATTATATATTTTCTCGGTACAGTTAAGACCTAACCTGCTTAACCCTTTGAGTTAAAGTGAGTGAAGTTTGCCGCCACACTTTGATGGTGATGGCAAAAATAGCATGCATAGCAGTATCTTTAATGAGGTCATGATGAACCACATGCATGAATCACACATTAATAATAACCTGAGTTTATGCATGAAAGCTGATGAAGAAGACAGAAAAAAGTATGGCAGAAATAACATTGTCAATATCTGAATATTAAGAGGACGCTCCTTCTGGCAGTGCGTTCCAAGCTGTAGCTCACACCCTGTTTGTGTGTGTGTGTGTGTTTGCCTTTACTCTCCAGCAGGCCTGACAGTGAAGGTGACCATTGTGTAGGGATGAACTCAGGCCAACACTGTGTTCGATAACATCCTCTCTTCTCATCACCACTTTGCTGTGGTTTACGCTTTCCCACACATCACCGCTCATTCAAACACACACGAGCAGCTGTTGCTCAGTAGTTCCAGCTGTGCGGTCCCAGGTGCTCGTGCATCCGTCCAGCCCTCATCTCATCTCTATTAAATGACATCACTCCATATCCTGATGCTTTTCCAAGGAAGTTTCGCTTCCATGAAATGAATATTAGCTCCACACCAGCCTGAAAGCTCTGGGAATGTTGTGAAGGAGGGGGGGGGGGGCTTTGATTTTCAGAATGGAGGAGAACAACAGTAAAACATTTATGGTTCAATTAGTTTCTACACGGGATTGTGCACACATGGTTTACACATGCAGACAGCGTGCCACTGCATCACATGAGGTTTTATTGTAAAATCACAGAGCTGATCTCCTCCAACAAGAGGAAAGTCACTTCTGTGTTTAATTTTGTCACTGTTAAAGCAAATAAAAATAATTTGCTCATAATTTGAATGTGTGTTTTCCTTACTGTCGTCACCTGATTGCAGTGTATCGGAGCTGTCTGAGTCAGGATCCACCCCCGTGTGTGTTTACATGCGAGACGAGGTATGCAGTGCTCCTTTTAACTCTCCCTTTCTCATGAGATGAAAGTGAGTTTTATGGTAACAAAGCTGTGTGTGCATGTGTAGGTGAGTGGGGAAGAAGCACTGAAGAAGGCCACGCTGAAGTCTCTGGGTCTTACGGGAGGAAGTGCCATTGTCAGGTAGGTGTTCAAAGTTCATGTCGTTTATCAAGTTGAGAGTTTATGCTTCATAATTAAGCCGTTGCTTCCTTTTTGTTTAAGGTTTTTACTCAAAAACAACAAAGCACAGGGAGAGCAACATGGCGGGGAAGCCACTGAAACAGCTGCTATGCCAATCACACCTGTTGCCAAGGAAACCATACCTAGCCCATCATCTCAGCCTGATCCTGCTCCGTCACATCCAGAGGCGTCAACAACAGAGGTGCCAATTAAAGATTCAAGCCCTCATAGGCCAATGGAAAACCAAGTTGCGCCACCTCCCACCCCTGCCACGAGCTCACTTCCTGTTCAACAGGAAAAGGTTCCAAACTCCCAGGATGCAGTTCGGCCAAAGTTTCCTCGCGTGGAGAGAGAAATGCCAGAGGAGGATGGTGAGAAAGCAGGGCCATCAGGACTCCGCTCTGACCCGTCCTCTTCCTCCTCCGCCGCTCCCTTTGTTCCTTTCATTCCCTTCTCTGGAGGCGGTCAGCGCCTCGGAGGTCCCGGGGGTGTAGCAGGACGCTCGCTGTCTTCATCCTCATCATCCTCGTCTCTGTCAGCTCTGACTGCTTCAGTCGAATCACCCAAAGCCAAGAAAGCCAAATCCAGCCACGGTTCTAATGCCAAGGTGAGCCATATCACTACAAGAAGCACAAAATAAACAAAGTTCACATATTTGCATTTTGAGATTATAAATCAAGATTCATCCAGCAATTACAGTTTGCCATGAAATTGTAGGTGTTTCCATTTTTTTCAGCATTTTTTTTTCAGATCTTCTTGTCCCAGTTGCCCCAGTCGCAGACTTTCATATGATTGAAAGCTACAGAACAGCTACTAAACTGACCCTGTGTTTTCCAACCGTAGTTTCCAAAGTCAAGAATAACTTTTAGCCTCGGAATGCTAAACTTAAGTATTTTTCAGTCTATTTTCAGCTAAAGCAGAGACGAAATAGGCCTGACAAGCGGATTCCATTGTCTTTCAACGTCTAAGGTCAACTTTCTGTTCTTCTTACAGCATCAAACCGCTGCTAACCGGCTAGACGAGGACATGGAGCAGGGAGAGCAGTTCTTGGAGGTAAACACATTTGTTAACAATAAGAAGTGTGTGAGCTTTAAAGCAACATTGTGTATAAATTGCTATTTTTTGCAATGCAATACCACTGTCGTAAATATAGACAATTGTGCATGTACTATTTATAGAACTAAAAACTAGCGAGTCGACAACTTTGCTAACAGCCAAAGACCAAGCAAGTACATCAGCACAGTAGCAGCCAGCGCTGCGTCTGTCTTTCAGCCTTTTATTTCACAAAGTTCTCACCAGTGATGAAAGGTCAGTCCCAGATTCTCTCTTGTCCAGCAGTACTTTATTTTTTTTCTTGCTCGTTCACTCTCTCATTTAATCTTCTTAGCTTCTTCCATCAATGTCCTCTTTGGTTTTTTCACCTCTGTCATTATGTCCTTAGTGGCCGCTGAGCCTGGTTACATTGCCAGCTTGACCAGCTCCATTTCTGGCATGACCCTGGCTCTGCTCCCCGTGAACATTCCCCAGTACCCTGGGCCTTAGAGTCTCCTCTTCCATGTGGAGGAAACACCTGTGCTACAACACTCCCCTGGTGCCCTGAGCTCACAGAGCAGGCACCCTGGCTAACAAACTGAGCTAACATTAGCAGCAGCTACTCTAAACTCTGTAAAACACACAGAGCTGGAGGATATCAGAGGGAAAATCAGAAAACATTTTCTCATAAAATATGATCCAGTTTGATCAGAATCAGTGAAAAAGTTCGTGGTGTGTGACTTAGTGCCGTAAAGGAGTACATACTTTCTCGCGGGGGATCGTACGTGGAGCTCCAAGTTACATAGTGGCGAAACGGGCATGCCTGACGCAGAGCCAGAATGACACCATTCACCTGATTACAAGTTAACGTCACTTCATCAGTGTTCTTTGTTGTGGATTTCCACCGTGAATAAGCCTTTGACACAGTAACTTAAAAGTTGAATTCCCTCTAAGGCTGCTAAATCCATGATGTTTTACTACAGAGCTACAGTTCCCATAATGCTTTGAAAGATGCAAAAAAAGGGATATTAATGGACTACAACTCAAGCCAACCTTTTTTTTAGCCTACATTTGTTTAAATTCTTGCAAGTTTGCACCAGAAAAAGTTTGTTGAATCACTGGATTACTTGGATATTTTTTTTCTGGAGATATGAGGAGCGTATTTTGTCTAAAATAGATTTATGGGCGTTGATTCACAGTGGTTAGTTGCGTGTGTTCAGAGTTATGATTTTTGTCTGAGATTACGGGAATGTGGCGATTTCAGTTTAACGCACCATAATTGCCGCCGTGAGCTGTGCGTCACAGCCGCCGCTGCAGCTCCAACTGTTCTGAAATATATTTGTAAGCAGCCCTCACGAGCCAAACTACAATAAATAACCGCCCCTGCTGTTTTTTAGTGCAGCAGCATGCACCTGCCACTATCACCTCACACAGTATCTTTGCCTAATGTCTCCACACTCTCCTCCATCCTACAGCCAGTGGAGAGGGAGCCTCTCATCTACCACCTGGACTCGGCGTCCCGTCACTCTGAGGACCACGGGGATCTACCCGACGAGTTCTTTGAGGTGACGGTGGATGATGTGCGCAAGCGCTTCGCCCAGCTGAAGAGCGAAAGGTGGGGAGAGAAGGAAGTGAATGGAAAGACTCTCCGGTCAGAGGACTGTGTGTGATCGTTCATATAAATACCTTGTTGCTGCAGGAACGCGTCTGGATCAGATGTGTTCCTGCACTGTTTGTAACAGATAATTAGTCAGTTTGGCATTGGGCTCTGCGGTGTTTTGTCGATGTATAACCCTTAATTGCAGAATACCATAGCAGTGATGAGAGGCCATAGGCAGGGAGAATGCCGGGCATCACTGCGTGCGGTTTGAAGTTTTTTTTTTTCTTTCTTTTTTTATTTATTATGAGTTTGAAGTTTTTATTTATTTATGAGCGCCTCTTCAAAACAGATGCGGACGAGTTTACTCTGCGCTCTCTGGATGTGGCCGCAGCGGACCACAGCTGCTGAGACGCTGTGTGCATTTGTAAACATGTTCTCATTTATAAGACACCACGCACACTACAAAAGCTTCTAAATACATCCAGGGAGCAATTAGCCAGCCCCGTTCTGCGTAGACGTTTATCTTCCAGCCATCGACCAAACGCCGTCAGGTTGAGACCACACCGCGCACGTCGTCCTTTAATCTCCATCTACATTGACTTAGCTGGCTGCCTCATGGCTACGCTACTACCGTGTCAATGACTGCAATTACCAAGGGTGGAATTAAGCCAACCACAGCAATTCGTCTAGTGCCTCAGACGCGCGCGCATGCACGCACGCACGGCCACACACGAGTTCAGGGTAGAGGGTGAAACATTTTCTACTCATCTTCCCCTTTGTCGACTCCCGCAGTCTGCTTCTTATTTCACGTTCTAACCGTGGTTCTCTCTCGTTGGCCCAGGAGGTCGCTGGAGGAGGCCCCGCTGATGACTAAATCTCTGAAAGAAGCTCAGATGAAGGAGAAGATGGAAAGATATCCCAAAGTGAGCACGAGCGACAGATAATCACGATCCTGTTTTTTTTTTTTTAAATGTGCGGGTTCGTATGACATATACCGACTTTGAATAACCCGCTGCCACTGTGTGTCTCCAGGTGGTCCTGAGGGTCCAGTTTCCTGACAGACGTGTGCTCCAGGGCTTCTTCAGGCCTTTGGAGACAGGTGTGTGTGTTTGCGTGCATGTTTGCGTGCGCACAGTGTGGTGAGTGTTCATTTCAGCTGGCTAGCCACAGGTATGGCTGCAATGTTAAAGCTACTTGCGGCTCCCTCACCACATTTATGACTGTAGCCACACCAGAGTGACAGAGAGACGGCAAGAATGAGACAGGTCTGTAATTCCAGGGATTAGATCCACCTCAGCCCCAACAGCAACACGACAACCAGCAGAATAACAAATCTGAGGGAAATTCCATCTGAAAAATGAATTATGCTCCGCACAGCGTGTGATGGAGGTGTTCTGTGTTTGCTCTGTGTCCAGTTGGTGCCTTGAGGCATTTTGTGAGGAGTCACCTGGAGGATCCTCAGCTCAGTTTCTACCTGTGTAAGTGACATTTCATTTTCCCACTAATAATCCCAACATCATCCAGCTGACACCATGGCTCTCACCTGGCTCTCTGTTGGTCAAAAGTAACTGAGATCGGTGAACAAAGCGAAATCGCAAAGGAACCGCTGTCTCTCTTTCAGCTACATTTTGCCAATCTCATCATCATATTGTCTAATGACGGTTTAGCCTCTGGGGGCAACGACCAATGTTTCAGGGCTCCGGTTATATCCAGTCGATATCCAGTTTACAGTCCGGTTAGCCACGTGAGATGTGGCAATGGAGTTGGAGTTGAGAACCGACAACTACGGATTGTGTCACAAGTCAAATAAAGGGAGTGAAAAAGCTGTTATCATAATCCTTGTCAGATAATAATCGTTGTTTTCCGACTGTTTACCTGTATGCTATTAAAGCCTGCTGTGATTGGAAACCAGAACAATACTGATACCAAAGTGTTGTCTGAAGAAATCCCGAGCCTGTCCGACGCCTCGAGTGTCGTGCTCCAACTGACTTCTTATTTTAGTGATGCTGCATTCCCAAATCTCAGCATTTGAATCGCTGTACATACAGTTATCATTATCACTCACCGATGCCTGAAGCTGCTAAAACTACAAAAAGATCTGATTTGTATTGAACTGGAATGTTTTAAATTTCATTTGAAGAAATTGAAAAATGCTTGGTTTATTTACATTCAGGTCCTCGTGCATATAGGCCAAATTTCCACCAGGCACGTATACAGATACGTGACCGCAGTCGCCTGAGCTACTTGCAGCCACTGTAGTCAATGTTTGAAACCCTACCAGAAGCGCCGTGGTCCGTTTCACAAGCGACTCTCTGCCGCGAAAGGCACAGCTGTTCTGTTTTTGACAGAGCCGCTTGAGCTGGCAGGAAGTCTGACACAGAAACTGCACCCTGTACAAACGTCCGTTTGTAAAAACAGCCAAACGGGAAACCATTTAACTACGTAGCATATTTACATATTTAGAAGCACATAAACTATGTTACGTCTGGTGTGCAAAATGCTTCTGGATCGCTCCTGGTGGGGTTAAATCTTCCGTGGAGAACGGACCAAAACAGTCACGGCTTGACGAGTCATGCCTGGTGGTGTTGCACTGTTAATTTGATTACCCCAGAGGTCTACACCTGATTTCCCTTTGTGTGTTCAGGTGCTGCACGTACAGTAGCCACGTTTGCTTTAGATGAATGATCATATTCAATTAGAAGCATTGTCTGTAGTCATAGGTCTCATTATTCTGTCCGTTTCTTTCAAGTTCACTTTGTTCATTTAACTTTTCTAGATTTTCGTAGGATGATGCTCCCTCTTGCTACTTTCTAACGTTTATTTTGTTTTCTTCTTCCAGTCATCACCCCTCCAAAAACCATCCTGGACGACCCTTCAGCCACACTGTTTCAGGTAAAATCCCTCGCACTGCGTCAGAGTCTTAAGCAACACTTCTTCAGACCACAAAAATAAACAAAATGATTTGACTCAAACAAGCCACATCACAGTCCAACTCCACAACAACAACAACAACAACTACAAAACTGTCTTCCCATCTTTGAAACTATCTCCGCGCACACACACACACACACACACACACAGACTGTAAAATGTATCGGCTGGTCCCTCTCTCTCCTCTTCAAAGCCCCACCACATTCCCGTTCTCCCCCTCTTCTCTCGCTCCTACACACTCTCACACTTGTTTCCCCCTCTCCACTGTCCTTGACCCCAGCTGGGCTTGATTTTTCCCAGACTGGCACATGGGGTTAATACAGGGCTCGCTTTGATCTCAACACACACGCACACACACACACACACACACACAGAGCAATGGGCAGCCTTGATGCTTTGTTGCCTTCAGAGTTCAGAGCTATTCGTGTAATGAAACGGTCGAGAGTGAAACGATACACATGAAAAACAAAGTTGTCCTCTGATCACTCTGTACCAGGAGTGTTCCCTCACAGACTTTGTTTCTTTTCAATTTTTTGATACTTTTTTTTTTTTTTTTTTTTTTTTAGAATAACGAGAACATGTTTTCTCTTTCTACGCTTTAAGCAGACGAGAGAAGGAGCAGGGTGGAACGAAGGGGAGGAAGAGAAAGTAGTTTAAAGTGATGTCCTGTTGTGATGATGAACAAGATTCAGGTCCTTAGAGGAACTCCTACGAAAGATAACAATCCTCAAAAGCGTGTGTCAGCGTGTGTGTGTGTGTGTGTGTGTGTGCGTGTGCGTGTGCGCGCGCGCCCTTTTGGTGCTGCAATCTCTCTGAATCACATCTGATGTTCTGATGCGAGCTGGCCATCTTTTTGTTTTTCATCTTTTTGTCCCTTCCTGAACTCTGCCTGCCTGTTTATCACTACACACCCCTCTCCTGTACCCCAACTCCAGCTCTCTTCTCCCTCTCATTCACCCCCCCCCCCCCCTCCCCCTCTTCATCCACCACTACTGTCCCTCTCTCTCAGAGCCCTCTCTTGTGCCTCACCCCCCCCTCCCCTCACCCCCATGTCTCTATCCATTAGGGACTTAAAAGCGTTAAAGTGCACAAAAACAAAATCTTTAATCCCTTTGGTGTCAAGTCTCTCTCTCTCACACACACACACACACACACACACACACACACACACACACACACACAAAGTCTGGCTCTGTTTCCCTGTCTATACATCAGTCTTGGACACACACACACACACACACACACACACGGAAGGAATCTTTAATCTTTTTTTTGTCATGTCACAGACACGAGTGCACACGCATATGTACTCTGTCTCTCTCTCGCACAAACATGCGCGTGCACACACACACACACACACACACACACACACAGACACACACTTTAATCACTTTGTGTCATGTCAGGAAAGGAATGTTTCCCAACCCAGAAGCCCTTTGATACCAGGCGTCCCCTCCCTCATCCGTCTCTCCCTCTGTCTTCCATCAGGATCGGTTCTGCCTCTCTCTTTCTCCCTCGCTCCATTCCTCTTATGTTTTTTTTTTTTACACTGTCTGTCTCTCTCTCTCACACACACACACACACACACACAGGTTTTGTCCAGTTGCCCTGTCTCATCCCAAGTGGAAGTTGCCGCTGCCAGAGGGAGCAGGATAGCAGGAATGCCCGTTGTTTCACTGTAACACATTGTTTCCTGCTCACAGGGCTGCCATAATAGCAATTAGGCCAATGTGTCCCAATTTAGAAACCAGCTAGTGAGGGCGGGGGGTGGTGGTGGGCACAGAGCGAGAGAAAGGACAGTATGTGTAAGACAGGTTGTAGTGGAGGCTAAACCCGCCTAATCCCATCGACGGACATGCTACCATCTCTCTTCCCACAGTTGATTTGAATCAGTGGAAAGGAAAATGTTTCATTGATGACATTAGCACTGCAGCCAATCATTATTTTCATAACTCTTCTGTCACATTACAACACATATGCATTAGGGTTTTTTTCTTAAACTCTGATTCTGGACTTGTTTGAAGCTGGTGACCTTTCGATTTTACCAGCAATGTGGCAGCAACGATGCTGGCAATTTGTATTACTTTCTAGTTTTAGGTGATGTTAGCTTCAAGCTTTCAAGCTCACGTCAAACAAGAATCTTGGTCTTAAATTGTGTTACTGCATGAAAGGGCTGATGAGTAATTGTAATCCATGCAAAAATAAGTCTAAAATCTCAGAATCTCAAAGGATGTCGAGAAACATATTCAAATTTATTTTATTGTAATCCATTCCCATGCATGCTGCTCAGAGTGATCACAGTCCACGGCTCCTCTGCCAACAGCGCTGGGTTCTCTCCCTCTCCTCAGGCAGTCCGTAGGTATGAAGTGTGAAGCACGTTTGACCTTCTCTCACTCTTCTGTCTCCGGATCTCCGAATTACAGTGTTCCTATCAATCAGCCAATATGTTAATAGTCTGGGGTTGTAAATATTCAGATAGTTTGTTTGATCATCTTCTTCCTGTCAAAGCATGTGTATGTACATTTCCACCAGAAACAAGTTTGCATTTTCGCTGCAGCTGTCAGTGATTAATCTATTGATCAAACCATCGGAAATAAACAGGAAAGAGTAAAAGATTCATAAAAACTAACTAGGGTGAGCTCAGTTCGGGACATTGGTCGTACAGTCAGAGACAAGATATTAAATAATTTGTTAGTCGGTGTGCTATTAACTGCTTAACCAACAAAAAAAATGATCATATCTCATGGTTGCCGTCTGTTTAAAGGCTGTTAACGTGGATCAGAGGAAAAGTATTACTGCAGACAAGCTTATAATAGATGTGCAAGATGGATCTGTGAAAAGATGCTGTCAGCGTTTTATTATAATGTTCTGGAAGAGCGGTGGATGACTGTAACTGGTGAGGACAGATCATTTTTTGGTTGCTGGAAAATGTGGCATCGCTTAATGTTGTCGACAGTGAGCCATGGCAAGAAAAAAAAAAAAACTCAGGGCTTCAACAGCACACGGTGTCTGTAAATAGTTTTCAGCTCTGTCTTTATTGACACTGATTAAAAGGTCTAAAGTTGTGCAGTATGACAAATGGAGACTAAACACCAAACAGATTAAAAACACACGAGTCCATGAGAAGGTTATTAAAAATGCATCAGGGGGAGGATAAAGGGTATATTCAGGGGATAAACGTTTACTGGTTGTTTCTTGTGATGAAACACTTCCTCTTTTTAAGACTGACAATGCACCACTACTACTTCTATGCTCCGTGTGATCTTTAATATGTCGGCGCAGTTAAGTTTTAGAGGATCTATTAGTGGAGGACGGAGGATAAAAACAGACATCACTGATGTGTTTTTCCTCTTCAGAATAAAGGTGCCTCCGTTGGTGGCCACACAATGGCCGCCAGCTGAGAGTGATTTTTACGTCTTCATCAGTACTTCTGCGTCCATGCTCTCAGGTGTTGCTCGTGTGTTTCTATGACTTTCTTCAACTAGTTTTGTTTGTCTACTTTCTATTAAGAGTCACAGACGTGTGCCCTGCCTGTCTGTCTGCGTTTCTACCTCCATAATTGTACGCTTGATAATATCTGCCTGCCACCGGTCCATTATAACCATTAAGACATTCACCGGAGAGGAGTGTTGTGCTTCAGGGGTGAAAGTGTTTTCACTAACCATTTCATTGGAGCTCATTTTGTGGTCTGCTTCAAAGAACCACGGTTACTGGTTCAGATCCCCGAGCAATGAATCATCTACAAAAATGAACTTGACTTTGGCTTGGATGTGGCAACAGTGCTCGGTTTGCGTGTAGCAGGAGGCAGTTTTGTTTAGATTTTTCCATGTTTTGCAGAAATTGACTTGTGTGCCAAACATTTTTGATGGCTTCTGTTTTCTGTGTGTGTGTGTGTGTGTGTGTCTGCAGGCCGACCTGTTTCCTGGTGCACTGGTGTACTTCGGCTCCAACGTTAAGACAGGTTTTTGTCTTTTCTCTTCTTTCATATGCTGATTTTTGCTGAATTAGATACTGGTGTATTACTGAGGAATGCAACTCAACAAAACAATAGTTTACATTGTGTGACTGTGTGTGTGTGTCCGTGTGTGTGTGTGCGTTTCCTCCACAGATTTTTACATAAAGAGGGAGCTGGTTGAATCCTCCGTCTCAGCCATGGAAGCAAACGAGTCCATTGCGAGGTATGCGTACACACGTGTTTGTTTGTCTGTGTGTGTGTTTGTTTAAATGCCTGGCTGGCCGTGCGTGCATTTGGGTGTGTATATGCACTTGTATCCCGCGGCAACCAGCCTATTTTCCTGTCACAAAGCTGTCATCATTGGAATCCCTTTGAGGTTCTGCCTAAACAGCAGGTGCCCCCATGCACCCTCATTTCCTCCACACGCACACACACATAAACATACGCACACACGCACACACATACGAACCATTTTCCAGTCCTTCTAAAGATAGAGCCCGTTTCCCAAAAGTGACCCCCACCTGTTGTCCTTCTGCTTCTTTAACAAGGTCATCACTCCAGATTTTTAGATCTCACTCAGTTATTTCGCTCATTTAAATGCTGCTTTAAATGAATATACACATTCAATCCTTATAATACAGAAATTCACCGAGAAAACAACAAAACTTCTTTCTTAAGTCTTTCCTCTGTTTCTTTTTTTCCCTTATCCCACCTCAGCTGCATGCTCCGATTCCCGTCACCCTCCTACAGCTCTGCGGCCTCCGAGGAACCGCTGCCTCCTCCAGAGCCGAGTCTGGACACCAGCGGGTCCACGCAGGATGAGCAAGACCCGTCTGCACACACCCACTCTGCTAAACCTACCAAATCTGACCCAGGCAAAGTGCCCAAATGGCTCAAGCTCCCAGGTGAGGACAGGAGAGCATGCAGACCACACACTAAAAACAGGCACTGTGGTGAATCATCACAGCGGTTGCTGGGCGTGTGTCTTTTTCTGCTGAACGTAACTTCTGTGAAACAATCAGGAAATAACATTTCTTCTTTCGCTGATTAACTGGCTTTATTGGCGTCGGTGCTCCCTCACCCTTATTCACTGTCTGTGTCTCTTGACCGAAGCTTGCACCATAAATTGGGTGCCAGACACAGATTTAGACATGACAGAGATTTAAAGATGAAATAAACAAAGTCAGAACACAACAGGTAGAGTATAAGAGTTCAGACCATGAATCCACCTGGATAGTCCCAGTTTCAGAGATGTTTCAGGCTGACTGTGGAGGTTTATAGTGGTTTAGAGACTGGCAGGTTACTCAAGTAATTGGACTGTTAATTGGACTGTTAATATAAATATGGTATTATGACATTATTAGTTGAGACTGGAACTTAATAATGAGGTGGCTGTGGCTTGGACTAGAGAGAGTCATCCACTAATCACTTATCCTGTCCACATGCACCTACGTGTTACTATGGTTACAAAATGATCTCGCACTATTATACAGCCCAACCGTATTTGCCAGAATGTAACCCTGATTACAAGATGACCCACATTCCCTTTGCCTCCCTTAATCTAACATCTATTAAAATATAACATTCTTGTAGCTCTGAACTGAAATTGTCTTTGTCTTTATGACAATGACACTCAATGACACCAGTCATGCTTGGGTGTTTGGCAGCTGATGCGGACCCCGGGACATTTCTAAGCAGGAGATGTTTTTCGCTTGTCAGGAATTTATTTCCTCCATAGCAGCAAAACAATGTTACACAAGCCATCAGAAAGTCCTCAAAGTCAAGCTGGGCTTCATAAATACTTAAAGGGCTGACTAACTATCACGGATACACTATAAAAAGACCTGAAAAATCTGGCTAGCCTAGCTGCAGTTTAGGCTACAAACAACACACGTTGCAACACTCCCTGCAAGGAGCTGGTGTTACACAAAAACGGGTCATTCAACAATATAAACTGATGGTCTCGGTCCAGCTGTTGAGTCCATCGACGGCTTTCACAGCAGCCCAAACGAACTGAACCAAACAGGCAGAGATCATGTGAACTGCACGCAATAGGTTAGATGTGATAGTACTGCTACACACCCAACACAGAAACAAAGTATTTCACCCCTACAGCCATCCTCTTCAGAGATCGCTTCCTTTTTTTCTGTAGAGATGGAACAGTCGTGGTAAACACACACACACACACAGGCACACAAACCCCAAAACCACAGTCAATAGGAAATGGCTCCTTTTGAAAGCCAAATTCCTCATGACTCAGAAGATAAGGATGCATGTTAGGATGAACCAATTAGTTCAGGATGGTCACCCCCTCCGGCCCTGAAGACCACTACAGACACTTAGAGCCCAGGGAGAGAGCCTGCTGCTGGGCCACATCACACAACACGAGCCCCTGTGGTCTGTCCAGGCACGGCGTTTTTCTGTTGTTCTATTGTGGTGTTTCTGGTGGTCACTGTATTGATGTTTTTGTTTAGAATAATGCTCCCTTTTCTCTCTCTTTCTGTCTTGTTTGTGTTTTTGTGCGCGTTTTATTTCTGGCTGATCTCTGTGTGTGTCCATGTGCGTCTTTTTAAGAAAGTTGCGGCTGCTTTCTCTTTCATGAGGAAAGTTGAAAGAAAAAGTCTTGAGGGGAGGGGGGGGGGGGGTGAATCGGGAGTTATAGACTCCATGTGTGGAGCCCGACAGTACAGAGGACACTTCAACACACAGACCCTCCATCCAAGACTGTTTGTCCATTACTGGAGAGGTTGTAGTTTTACCTGTCTTATTAGAGATGATCGAGTGTTGTGATGCATCTCGGAGGAATCGAGATTAGAGCAGACACGCTCCCAGCGCTCAGCCGTCTGGTGACCTTCTGGCAGACAATAAAGCTCTCTATCTTTGGAATAAAAGCGCTCTCCTCCTCCCTCCTCATGGCAATTGGCACTGTACTGACGCTGTGTTGACAGGAGTTATTACACAAGGCGCAACATGTGACGTGTAATAACTCCTATGCAACATGTGACGGCTGTCTCTGGGTGATATAGTGTTTGTTTTTAACTGATTTACAATTCATATCCAGTGACAATATTTCAGTATGACAATATACTATACATTTTTACGAAGACCTATTTAATAGTGCGACAATTTGAAAAATGGATACCATCCTCCTTAGGAGAGAAATCGGCTAACCTGGCTCTCTCCAGCACCTCTAAAGCTCTATTATCAATCTTGTTTGTTTAATCTGTTCAAAAAGCAGTATCAAAACATGGTGTTATTTTACATGGTGTTATGGGTTGGACTATCTCACAGCCACACACAGTTACGGCATATATGACAGACAGACATGAGAGTGGTATTTATCTTCTCACCCAGCCCTGAGAACAAAAGCAAATACGCTTCAACTACAGCCCAAAATGTCAACTGATTCCTTTGAATTTGGCAGGAGTGTTAAAAATGTTTTATGGTTCTGTTAACTTGTATTGTCTGTTGACTGGCAGAGCTGTTAACTCCTGTCTCCTTTTTCCTGCACAGGTAAGAAATAAGTCTGCTGCTGCTGCTGTGTTGATGGGAGGACTTACCGTGACAGACGTCTGACAAGCTGCTTGCAGACGCAGTAGAGCACTTAAACCTTTGTGGTGCTTTGATAAAGGTTCAACTTTGTGACTGTAGTGGACTTTATCCACAGTGGAAGAAGCCTGCGTTCGACTAGGTTTTAAAACGGTCAAAACAATGATAGAAATGACTGAATTGATTAGTGAATATTTAATCACTAAGAAGATGTGTTTCATTCCGGTTTGAGGAGAGAGTGCTGAAGAGGCTGTTTTTATTCAGCTGGTGAAAATATAATGCGAATAAAGATCATTGTACTAAAAATGTGTCATGTTTCCAGTTCACTGAATTGTAAATGTATGTCTGAATACATCACAGTTTGAACAGAGTTTAAGTCATTAGATTTATAATATAACGGCTCCTTCTTTCTTTTTACTGTCCTGAGCTTCAGTTCCTAGGGTTGTTTGCCCTCCACAGTGTATAACCTCCAGCAGGAGCCATGGTCTCTGCCACATCAGCAGGAAATTGAGTCCTTGGAAGGACAGTGTTGCTCTGTTATAATTATATTTTACACCTCCATCATAGACTCGATAAGGCCTCCACACAATAACTCTTGGTCGTAACATATATGGTCAGAATTCAGTGAGGGCTGGATGTTTTGGCGACTTGTTAATGTATTAAAATGTAGCATTATGCTGTAGAAATGTATAATTTTAAATGTGTAAGACTAAGATTCTTGGAACAGGAAGGTGAGGCGAGTAGTCTTCAGTTGTTTGCAGTATGGAACTTCACCACTAGATGCCACTAAACACACTACACTACACACTGCACCTTTTTAAATTGTATTTATTATGATTTCAGTAGAAATACTAGCAGGTAAACAAATGGCAAAAGGAGACACATTTAACTCCTAACAAGAAAAATGAAAACAGTTTTTAGATCATCTACTTTACGTCTCGCATTTCTAAAAGTATGTTTCTAGATATTTTTTACGCATTATGTAGGTTCTGTGGTCCTTTTAGGGAATACAATAGTCAGTCTAAATTGGCATAAAATGAAGGTATTCAAAGCTAACTGCTGGCCAGTGTTACAGTGTAAATGTATTTAATTCCCAGGACAATACAGTACAGGATGCATTGGCTGATTTGTGAGTTAAGTGAATGATGGTGTTAAAGGTGCCTCCATGGAAACATGGAAACCACAGCGTTGATCTAACAGAACAAACATGATAACACTGATTAACGCAGTCTCTGACTCTCTCATGCTGTGGCGTATCTGACCATCCACAGGTAAAAGTAAACAAGCAGCGTGCGGCCATATTTTCACATGTTGTCACCATCACACACACATACTCACAGCACGTTCCTCAGCCTCCTCCCATGCCGCCTCCTCATTCACTCTTTTAGCTGCAGGAGGAACTTCAAAAAGAGGCTGAACAAAGAGGGGAGCAGGACCCTGTGTGTGTGTGTGTATGTGTGTGTGTGTGTGTGTGTGTGCGCGCTGTGGGAGTATGAGTGCATTCCATCCTCTCGTCACACATGCACACACGCACACACACACTTTGTCTCTCTCTTGCAAATTAATTACTTCCAACTGCCCCTGGAGTCTTTGATGCCAAATAAAGCGATGGGCACTTACAGTAGAGAGGCTGTTTGTGCAGTTTGTGTCTGTTGTGGGTCACTGAGGAAAGTTTAACTTACACTTGAAACTTTATTCTCAAATTCTACCTCATCGCAGATAACTGTGACACAGAAAAAAGAAGAAATTTGCATTATGACTATCCCAAAACTACCTCTCCGTTATTCATTTGAAGTCAAAACATTTAGAAGTCACTGCTTGCTCATAGATGCTCATTTGCTTGTTAAACAGACACAGTTGGACATTCAAAGGCTGCATGAAAAGCTGTGGTGTCAGCACATGGGGCCTCTGTCTTTTTAAGCTGAAGTACTGCTGCCTTGCTACAACAGCAGTCTCTGGTGGCAGCTGTAGCAACAACAAGTGGTTCCTCAAGACCACAGCTGCCTCAGCGAGAGAGAGATGGACAGAGCAAGGTCACAAAGTGCTTCACAGGAGCAATATAAGATATATATAGTAGTTTTCAGCACTGTGGGAGGGACGACCATTAAGCCTGGAGATGTAGTCTTTGCGCCTGACCATGCAGGGCTCTATATTTGAAAAGAAGAACCTTAAAATGAATCCTAAACACGATCGGAAGCCAGTATAAAGCAGATAATAGGTGCGATGTGAGTTGTTTTTCTCGACCTGGTCAACAGTCTTAAAGCAGCACCGTAGACCAATTGTAGACGCTCCGGAGAAGATACAAAGGCTTGAATTTAATTAAATTTGTAGTTCAGGTTGTGATATAACAGCCATAAGTTTGGAATTGTTTCTCATGTGGAAGAAAGAAGAACAGGAAGGTGATTTTATAGGTTGTTCGAAGTGCATAGCCTGATTGAAAATGCACCAATATTTCTAAGAGAAGACTTTAACACTGCAGAAAGAGATCGAATGTACTGAGCAACCTCTGGAGCTATGGAGCCGACGCAGTAATGAGGTCCTCAGTTTGTTCTGTGTAAAAAGTTGTTGGCCACCCAGTCCTTGGTAGACAGCCAACCTAGAAAAACAGTCATATACAATATATATAATGTTGAATATAATCATAACACTGATAGGAGATACATTTAAATTAGCTAAATATATGATGATATGAAAAACATTTTTATAAAAAGGACCCAATAGAGAACCCTGCAGCACACCACTGGACAGAGCAGCTGTTTACAGTTCATCAACATTACTGAAAGTGAATAGCAGAAGAGAAGCCGCAGTGTATAAGGCAATATATATATATATATATATATATATATATATATATATATATATATATATATATATATATATATATATATATATATATATATATATATATATATATATATATATATATACACATATACATATATATATACATATATACATATATGTACATATGTATATACATATGTATATATATATACATATGTGTGTGTGTGTGTGTGTGTATGTGGATATATGTATAAATATTATGGTGTGTTTATGGAGTATTAATATTTTGTTTGTTTGTTTTTACTTAACCTCTCATTTTTTTCTTCAGATTTTCATCCTGTCTCTTCTAGAAATTTCTTCAGGTCAGACACTGATTAAATGCCAGTTTGACATAAGACCAAACTTCTGTTACGATCTGACATTATGTAAATAAAAAACTGAATCTAATCTGTTCAGAGCTCTCAGTCTTGCCCAGTGATTTGTTTCCCAGTTTAACAGTCTCTAATGTTTTGATCATTAATCAGTTTGACGTGTGTTTAGAGTTTCAGTGACAGACTGAAGGTTTTTTTTCAGAGAATCAGAGTCTCTCTTTATGATCCCTGCAGCTGATAAATAATATTTATGTATTCATACTTTTTTTGTTATCAGTAGAGATGGCCTCTAATGCAACACTGGCATATATCCAGTGTCTGGTGTGTTTTAAACAATAAACAGTAGGATGTTCATACATTTATTACTTAAATCCAGAATAAAGCGGTCCAGTTTGTTTCTCGTTATTATCATTATATTTTAGCCACAATAATAAGTGATATGACTATATATATATAATATTTTAAGACAAGAGCAATATTAACACGTCCAAACAGGTTGTATACACAAGGTTAATCAGAAATGACTTATGCCATTTCCTCATTAAAAACATTAGAGCATGATTTTAATATACATTTTTAGATAAATCAGTGTACACTGCGGAGCAGAGACACACAGGCCTGCAGGTGGGGACAGAGACCTGAGGAGTGCAGACGCTCTCCGAGGCTCCCGGTGATCATGAGATGTTGGACTCACTGTTGTGACCTGTGCTGCTGTAACATTATACATGAAGTGACTGAGTTCAAGCAAAGGCTGTGATTGATGATATCAGTTAATATATATATATATATATATATATATATATATATATGTGTAAAAAAAAAGATATTTCTGTGATGAATTACAAGAATGCAGTTGTAAATATGTTTGGCATTTATTAGCTTTGATGTGGGTTATTTCTTTACATCTGCCATGTTTTGATGTCCCATTTGATACACACAGTGTCCTATCAAAGCTCTTCATAGTGTCCAACATTCCAGACAGCCTTTGGTTTCCATTAATTCCTCTGCAAAATTAAAGGAAAGCTCCACAATGTTTGTGTTATTGCATATTAACACAGTGCAGACTTTTCGAATCAGTCTGAACTTCATTACAGCTTCATTACCATGTGACAGTAAAAGCAGACATGGTGTTCAGCCTGATGGATGATTCAGATTTTTTTAATCTACTAAAAACGGCGTTTAACTGGAAGGATGGAAAATACATTCACCAGCACTAAATGTAACCATATGTTTGGAGTATGTTATCCATCGTACTATAAATGGGCTAAGATGAAGATAGAGCGTTCACCAGTACTCCAGTTATTAGTACACATACTGTGTGTTCATCGTCCCAGGACACTCTGATCCTCTCTCCTGTAGACTTCATGTTTTTGGATTTATTACACTTTTTTTTGTTTGGACCTTTAAAGCTGCACTAATCAATATTTTTATATCAACAATGGATCAAGTGGTTGTGTCTAATGTGGAAGGTGTCGCTTGTAGCAACAAACCCACAGAAAAGAAACAGCCCTGCAGTTCTCCTCAGCCCTACTGAGCCTTTTAGTCTATTTTAGATCGTTACATCAACTCCACTTTTATCAAAGCTTCGGTTGCAGCAGGCAGCTGTTTTTAGTGAAAAAGCCCAGGATAAATCACTGTACTCTACCTGGCCAGCATAGGTTTCTGAAGAGCCGCTTTGAAACTAGTGTGGTGAAAGTGTGGTGGCTCTGGTTGTCACCATGTTGGTAAGCCTGCCTCTTCTTCCTCCTGGCTAATCTAAAAAATCGGACGTAAATCACAGGTGGAACTGAGGCAGGCCAAATTACGCCTGGGTGCACTAATAAGCAATCTGTAATGGCACGTGTCTGTCAATCAAAATTATATAACTTTAAGTCTGATCTGAACAGACGTGTTATATAAGAATTTGGACTCAGTTCAAGCAAACAGTCTTTAATACCAGGCTATAAACAAATTTTTCCTGTGAAGTTGGACATTTCAACATGGGGGCTTATGGAGACTGACTCATTCTGTAGCCAGCCTCAAGTGGCTGTTTGAGGAACTGCAATTTCTGGCACTTCTGCATTGGCTTCCCTTCACAGTCACAGAGGTTGCCGCTTGTAATCAGCAACAGATGCAGTTAGCAGCTATGTGGAAAATCATATTTATTTCATCATGTGTACATTATTTATTAATGTAATACTTTGGAACTGCATGGATGAGAGCTCTGCTTGTGCATGAATCATCAGCTCTCATGTTGGTTACAGAGGGAGAATCTTCTTTATCCAGTATGAGGAGGTAACAGTATAGATGCTGATATCCTCCAGCAACAGAAAAAACCTAAAAACGTTGACAAAGTGGTGATGAAAGGACACTCCTGGCTACATGATTTAATTAAGGTGACCTGACTGTCATGTATTGATCCTGATCTGTGCATGTCTTGACATCACGGGGTCAGTTATTTCACCTCATTCCACAGGGTCTGTAATGTGTCTGCATGCCCTGACTCCACGCCCATCCACACATACACATCCCTCCAACACTCATGTGGTGATGGCCCAACCCTAAATAACTTCCATTCTGGTCTTACTGACCGGGCAGCAGCAACCCCTCCTCACAGCAGCTCAGCAAGGGACAGTGAGGAAGGAGAAAGTGTGAGAGGAAGAGTGTGTGAAGATGAGAGTTGACATTTGAGCAGCGCTGATGGTGTCTTTCGCTCATGTGGCCACATGGATTCACACCATGAGCGTGTGAAGCGGCAGATAACAAACCGTACCCAAACATATATGGATAATCTGATCCGAGAAGGTTCACCAGGAGATTCTGGGTCTGGACCGAACCATTTCAGATGAAGGACTGGACTTTGTAGCAGCTATTTCCCAGAAGACTCGACTTGACTGCTGGACTTCCTGGACTTACAGGATCTACGGGTTCTGATGACAGATAAAATAACTTACTCACCAAACTATCAAAATACAACTGCAGTCAGGCGGGACTTTCAACCCATCTTTCCTGCATTGCTGGGTGCACAATGCTGAGTCTGGATATTTGTGATTTATGAGTCAATGTGATCTCTCAGCAGAAAGGTGAGTGTGTGTGCCAGCCTGGGCTGCTTGAACTCTTCTAGAAGATCTAAAAAAGTGATTTCCCTTATGTTTGTCAGGCGTTAGGCCTGTGAAGTGCTCTGATTCATCAACACAGAAATAGAGTTTCAGAAAGTCCCGACTAAGTCTGTAAGCGCTGCATAAAGACGGGACCCTGCAGGGGTGGTGACAGAATAATGCACCGACACCCAGAGCCCAACAGTAGCACCTTAAAACGCCTGAGCATCTGGAGACCCTGACGTTCGTTCATCGAGGACGGTGTAAGGTTCAGCACTGTGTGAGCAGAAAAACAGAGACGTTAGTTTGTCAGTAAAGAAGCTCTGACTGGAGGCAGTGGTGCTTTTCCTTCATCTGAAGGGGGGAAAGTGAAAGTGGGTACACACAGAGGGAGGCTGCTTCATGAGAGTAGTGAAGGAACGGCACACAGGGATAAGATTTAAGCTGCATTATTTCTTTAAATGTATGAGACTGTTTTATTCCTTTTGCTTTTCTTCGACAGACATCATCACGATGCTGGTATGAGAAAGACTCCGGGCTGGACCTGAGCTCTGGTCTTTTGCACCAGGACGCTGTGTACCCCCTGCATTTCTTGGGATTTGTCTTGTGCTTTAGCTAAAGCTTACAACTTTGACGTATATAGACTTCAGACTCCACATCATCCTCTGTTGCGCAACTACGGGACATCCAGAATCCCTTTGAGGTCCTGAAGGAAGGATCTCATTGTAGAAGATTTATTTCTTGGCCTTTCCTGCAGTCACAACAGTTATGGATTCACAGGCTGGTCCGTACCTCAACATGAGGGCCCTCTGCTCGCTTCTGGGTGCTGCCCGCCTCTGCCAGTTAGCTATGGGCTGTGCTGTGATAGCGATGGTAACCCACAGCGCCGGCTTCAGCGGTTCTCAAGGTGTGTTCTGTATGGCGGCGTGGTGCTTCTGCTTCGCCATGACAGTTGTGGTATTTTTCCTGGATGCTACTCGTCTCTACAGCTGCCTGCCCGTATCCTGGGAGAACCTCACGGTCACATGTGCTGCCTTCGCGACGCTCCTGTAAGTCAAGTGCACAGGGTGTACCTAGGAATGATCAATCAACACCTCTATTACTGCATATTTAAAAAATCTTTTAAAAAATAATTTATCAGCCAACTCTAGCACACTTTAACAGTGTTTTAGCATCTTTCAGCTCATTGTTTTGGTTTTCTTCTTTAGCTGCATACCTAAAATTTCATACAAAGTTAGTGGCTATATTGAACATAGTGGAGCATTTAGCAGCAGGAGAGCCAGATATTTTCCGTCAGAGATGAGAGATTGGTGGAGACCAAAACCAGAGCTGAAGGTGAGTGAATATTAGACTTAAATTCATCAGGTGAATGATAAAGTTGCTCCTTCTGTGCTGTAGTTGACCGTAAACATGTTAGCTAACAACTTCACCATAAAAACACGAGATGATAATACATTGGTATTGTGCTGCTCCCAAGGGACTAATAACTATCAGTATAGATTTTTGTTGTTGTTGTTCAATGATTGAAAAATAAAATATAAAAGGTATTTCAGTCAGTGTCTGTATTGATATATCTTTATCATCTATATCTTTTCTGAAGTGGTTTAATAACATCATATGTACACTCTTTTCTGTCTTGCCCTGCAGGTATGTGACAGCCTCTGTGGTCTACCCGCTCTTCTTTGTCCAATCTGAGTGCCCCTATGCCGGCTGTGATGTCCGAAATTTCCGCATCGCTGTGACCGTCTGCTCCATCCTGGGTACTCTGGCCTACGCGGCTGAAGTGGCCTTGTGCCGAGCCAGGCCAGGCCAGGCTGTGGTGGGCTACATGTCCACCGTCTCTGGCCTCCTCAAAGTCGTTCAGGGCTTTGTGGCCTGTATCATCTTTGGAGCTCTGGCCAACAGGAGCGAGTATTCCCGTTATGTTGCCACAATCTACTGTGTTGTCGTCTATGCTTTCTGCTTTGTTCTGACTGTAGTGGTAGTCATAATGACCGTGTGTGGGAGGACCAAGGCTGTGCGCTGCATGTCCTTTGACCGCTTTGTGGTGGTGTGCACCCTCCTAGAGGTTCTGCTCTACCTGAGTGCATCGGTGGTGTGGCCAGTGTTCTGCTTTGACACAAAATATGGCTCTCCATGGAGACCGTCGTCATGCCCTCAGGGGAAGTGTCCGTGGGACAGTAAGGTCGTGGTGGCGGTGTTCTCCTTTGTCAACTTTGGACTGTATGTGGCCGACTTGATCTACTCCCAGAGGATACGATTTGTCTCCTCACATATGCCTAGTAACTCACGAGTGTAGCAGCAAATGGGAGCATATTTTGAATCACTGGCTTAACAGGTTTAAGTTACCAAACTGCCTCACTGTTTATGCCTTTGTTTGTGCATTTATTTGATATGCAAAGAGATAGAAAATAATGAGGGGAACAGATGGATTCAAAGATCCCAGGCCCAGGACCCCACCGGTGCTCCTCGTGGTCAGCTGCTGAGACACCAAGACATGGCAAATTCAATGTGAAAGCACTGTGGAATGTGAACGAGGAATTTTACCACTACGACCCCTCTGCCACACCCCAGTGAGGTGACACCCCATCTCTTTAACTCACCCCCGCTGCCCTCTGAGAGATTTCGGACAACAGCCAGCCTCACCCAAGCAGCCAGGGCCTACTGGTATATCCTGCCAAATCCTCATAAACCAAGACTACATTCTTGACCTGCAGCATAAAACACACACACACACACACACACTTACTTGCTGCTTGTATTTCTGCTCAAATAATACATTAAACTCTTGAATATAAATAGTAAATCTGGCATTGGCATCCGTGGCATCCCTGTCATCTGCAAACCCCACACCAGAGATCGACGCACATTACCCAGGCTGCCAAAAATAAACGCGAGCTGTCTGCACTCATATTGAAGCTGTGAGACAGCATTTATAAGAGGATGGTGTCTTTAAAACCTCTCTATAAAATGCTTCCTTAAGTCTATGATGAAAAAGTCGAGCTAATTTCATCTGACTGCACTGTTAGCATGACCTGCTATTTGCGCTGCCACGTTTGAAAACACACAAAACTCATGATTGCATAATTTGAACAAGGTCAGTGTGACCCTAAATGTCCTTATACAACAGGTCAAATGTGAAAAACATCAACATTTACTTTCCATTAATAGATTTACACTGTCAGTCACAGATGATCTGTCTGGTTAGCTGGTTTTTGAGACAGTTATTGAGTTGTTACGATACTATGGGATTGATGCATGGCGATACGCGGACTTTAAACTGATGTAATCAATATTTTTATGTTCACAATGGATGAAATGATGTGTATGTGAAAGGTTTTTTCTCATGGTGATGCAACCACAGCTCTGCTCTTCCTCTCTGCTTTACAGAGCGTTTTAGCATCTCACAGCTCACTGCAGTTTTGGTTTTATAAGCCACAACTTTACTGCTTTAATTCACTCTCACAGCTGTTTTCAATGAAAAGGCTGTAAGCAACCGACTGTACACTACCTGCTCAGCACCAAAGAGCAGACAAGCAAAGTAGGGTACATGGATGAGCATTTAGCAGCCAAAGAGGCAGAAATTTCCCTCTGGAGTTGGTGGAGACCAAAAAACCGAGAAACCGAGCTAAAGGAGGTTGAATATTGGACTTAGATTCACCAGGTCTCCAGAGGCATAACTCCAAATGTTGCTCTATTTCTGCTGGATGTGTAAATAGGCAACAATTTGTTAGGAAGTAATATGTCTATGTTATATGCTGCCCCTAAGTAGCAAATAATACTGCTTTAAATATAAATTTGACATGAAAAAAAACAAAGTTCAAAAATATTATTTAATACGATGCAATTTGTCTTTTGGTTTTCTTCTATCTGTATGTCACATAAATAAAATTACTGAATTGTGATTGTGTCTTTAAATAATGAACTAGATTATTTGGTTATACCCCCAAAAAAGATCCCTTAAATCTGAGGACGCAATCCTGTATGGTTGTTATTCAGGTTGTGTATGATTCCATTGAAGTTTAATACACGCCTGAGTAATCACCTTTATAAGTAATTCTCAAATGCGGTCTACAGTTTCTGCATCTTGTATTTGCTCCCACACTTTTTATCATCTCTCTCTCTGTCATCTCCATCACCAGAACCAGTTCATGGTTGAACTTTTTTTGACCACTCCTCAATTATCTTACTAGACAGAGCAGAAGAAAGGCCTAAGTCCTCTCTGACTTCACTTTTATCTTCTTGTTCTACAAGAATAAAACAGAAGGAGACACCTGGCTGCCACAATTTAGCCTTACCAGTCTCTCCTTGTCCTCCTCCCTTTTCTCTTGATGAAGATTTGTCTCTTTTCACCCTCCCTCCCTCCACTTCTCTCTTGCACATCACACCAGTCAGCCACTTTTTCTCCTCTCCATCGTTCATCCCTCTCTGCTTTGGTCACCTCAGTGTATCTCATCTCTCTAATCCAGGATCAATGTATTCCCCTGTCACATCTGCGAGTGCTATGGATGTATTATATTAAGTCCTCGAGAAGCCACTGTGCCACATACGTAAAGCAGAACTGAATCCAACACCAGTTGGCTGCTCTTGTATCCAAATCTGTCTAAGACCACGGAAAACGTCACTGTGTGTCTGAGAGATTTACTTTCAGACAACGTGCCAACTGTTGTTAATTAGCAAGTAAATACAAGTGAATAACAAAACAGAAAGAGCAGATGAGCAGTGGAACGGGGTTTAAAGAGGTTTATGTTGATTTTTTTGCTGTAATAAAGTACATGTTGTTTTGTGTGTTTGTTGCTTTCAAAAGTATTTTCATCCTGTAGAGTTATTTCTAAGAACAGGCCCTCTGGAAGCAGAGCTTTGTATACTTGCACCCTTAACCTGACTAATATTTACAAAGTAGGATATAACATCAATGGAATATGTCAGAGCCCAGAGAAAGCTGCCACTGAAAGTGATGGACAGTGTTGCCACGGAGCAATCTGTAGCTCCATTAAGCTCTGCGTACTCCCTGCTCCTCTGCAGAGCCCCATTTAGCAGCTGTTCCATGTTGGGCACTCATTTTACTTCTCACTCCCTGTGGGCCTCTGTCTTAAACATAGCTATGTTTCCACACAGACACACACAGACGCACACACAGACAGCGTATGGTGTATGAACTCTTCTGACAGAGATGAGCTGCGACAGGTGTCCATCATAACTGTCCCTTCCTGATTCTTCAGCCGGGGGGACATGGAGCAACATGGAGGGACAGGGGACCGCTGGCTGGCTGTCGTGACTAATCTCTGATGGTGCATGTTGCTGATGTCAGCTTCCCCCCGTAGCTCTTGGCTCGTGTTCTGCCAAATGTTGTGTGGAACATTGTCGAGGGCTAAATCTTTGGTCCCAGAGGATTTGAATCTATGCCAGCTCCAGTTTTGCATCCTGTAGGAAGCTACTCTTCACAAAAGACAATGGGCACTCACGGTAATCACAATGTAACATCAGGTTAAACTTTCAACAATTAAAAATAACAGAAACTACACATAACATTTTTGCACGGCTGCTGTATTATGCTGGCTCACCCCTGTGAATTAACCACTGTGGATTTGAAATAGCTGACTACGTCTTACGATTCTTGTTCGTAGTCCCATTTATAACATTCACATTGTTTACCTGCAGGGATTTACAAGGTACAAACTGATTTGTTGCTGTTCAGATTAGATTACGTAAAACAAGCAAGCAGGAACCTCTGTGACGGTGAAGTGAAACCAGTGTAGAAGTGCAGTTCCCAAACGACCACTTGAAGCTGGCTCCAGAAGTCAGTCAGTCTCCATAAGTCCCCATGTTAAAAAACTTCACAGCAGAAATAAGCATGTTTACAGCCTGGTACAAAAAACAGTTTTGGTCTCTACAGTGAATTTCCCCGTTCATGACCACTGTACAGAGACTTTTTTTTTAACTCACCTGCTCAAATTATATTAAGGCTTAAAGTTACACATAGTTTAGAGTGTGGCCGCTTTGATTGACAACTGGGTGCTGTTACAGGTGCCTTACTTGCTTACTAATGTACATTATAAGAAAAATGTAAGTCACATTAATTTGTACTAAGAGGTCAAAGTACGGAGACAACCAGCCTGGAAAAATGCTCAGTCACCATGTAACTGGACACCAGTGAAGCAACAAAAAAAGAGCACAGTCAACGTATATCCTCCTGTGACCTTCTGGCCACACAGTTACCCCTCTTCAAACTCCTGACTACCTCGACACATTCAGGAACAGAGAAAAAAAATCTCTGTTATCTAACCGGGTGAATTCATCCTCAGTCTAATGCCGGCTGAGCTGAGGTTGGAAATCTATAAGATGAATGAAGTATTTTACAGCCCTTTTGGGATTTTCATTCTGATTTATCCATGAGATTTTGTGATGTGCTGTGGGAAATCCTTTATCAGTTTTGGGGGTTACGTAAAATTGATAGCTGACATTACACCAGATGCATTTGCTTCTCTGCTGTCGTTTCTTTTGTATTCACTCGGATTCATTCTAGTCTCGGACTCATTCTTGTCACTCATTCTCGTCTCAGACTGCAGGAGGGAGATGTATGCACACTGGGGAAAGATTTCCTGTCTGTCTGTGATATTAAATATGCACATCTTCTCTCCCTCAACAAAAGTACTTCTTTCTTTCTCTCTTGAATTTTCTCAATCCGGCTCTTTTGTTTCCTATGTTGTCTCAAACACACACACGCAAATATGCATACACGCCTCTGGGCCCTAATCACTGCATGCAACAAATTGTTGTAAACGCTTCACCTAGATTCGCTTGCTGCTGTGTGGCGTGTAAAAGAAAACAAAAAAAACAACAAAAAAAACAGATTCGTGCACTATGGTATTTTTAATAAATCTCTTGGGGTTTTGTCAAAAAAAGAGAGACCGAATGAGTGTTGTCACGCCTCAGCACACATGCCGAGTCTGAGTGATAGATAGTACAGAGGCAGGCAGTGGTAAATTGACTTTGTGTGTGTATGTGTGTGTCACTGAGAAGCACAGTTGCACGGATACGTCAATGAAATTTTCAGCTTGTCTGAGATTAGATTCAGATAACAGTTTGGTGAGTAATTATTCCACAAACCGATGCAACAAGGGGAAGGGTACACAGTGCTGTGCCCCCTCATACACCACTCCATCTGTTATTATTATGTACTTACTACAGAAGGGAATGAATCATCATATTGTTGCCTAATTCCCCAAAATGCTGGATTTTATTCTTAGAAACAGCACGCACACACTAGACGAGACAAGCTGACATCCTTTACCTCGAAACCTCCTCCTCGGTCGATACCTGACAAATCAGGAGAAGAGGTGAAATCAGGGACACTGAAGTTGTGTCATTGCTGTTGTTTTGAAGAATTCAAGAGGTTTTACTGATGGTTACGTTTTGCACTTTTACACACAAAAAGTAGATGATGGGTACGATGGGTTACTGATATTACTTAACATTAGATAATAAAATATTAAATTCAAGGGGTATTCCAGTGACTGAAATTCAAAGCAGCAGAGACTGAGACAGCCTAACGTTTAGGATGGCTTTACCTCAATGACAGTATAAAGAATGGACAGAGCATGAGTGATGTTACCCACAAGTTTCCAAAGCGTTGTTCTGAAATATTTGACGCTGGCCACCGCCATGTTGGATGTATTACTTCTTCTGCCTCCAGGTTCATTCCTGCAGCCTGTCTCAAGTGGCCGATCAAGGAATTACAGTTTTTAGCACTTCCACATTGGCTTCATTTTCTAGCCACGGAGGTCGCCGCTTGGTTTAGCTACAGAAACACTTGATCCTACATTTCCCATAATACAACTGGATAGCATCTTTTATTATCCCTTCCCAGACTTATCCTAAAACCATACACCTCCAGTTTAGTAGCACAGACTGTCCCTGACGATATCATTATGACCTCATCAGGGTTATTTTTTTTCTAAAATCAGTGGAGCGCTCCTTTAAAGGTTTACTATTTAGCCATATTAATTGCAAACTGGCATTGTGACACAGCATTAGCACCATTATTATCAAATTATCGAGATCAAATTATTTAATAAATTCTAAACAATTATTGAACATATTTGGACTGACCCTCACTGTATTTCAAACATCCTAGCAATGCAAAATATGACAAACATGACTATTTCAAGGTGTCGTGGCGTACACCTGTAGGGAATTGAGAACTGATATCACTCTACTACTGAAGAGGAAGTACACTAACAGCTGGTGCAGTTTGCGCACCATGCATTCTGCTTTATATATAGACAGCAGCATACGCAATCCCTCAGTCTGCATTCCTGTCCAACAGCACTGTGAGAAAATAAATGGAATGAGGTCTCTCAAAGGAGACATACAGTACCTCTTGTGAAGTGTAAATTTAGTCCGGCATGGCATGGTATGGCATGGGAAGAGGAGGGGGAGGAAGAGACAGGCAGATAGACAGACAGGAGGGTCAGTCCTATTAAAATGTGCAGAAAGGAGATTTTAGCATCAAACTGACAGTTACAGGCCAAGTTCATGGCTAATTTTGAGAATATGCATTGGTAAAGTATCGAGGGATAGGCAGCCAAACTGTATTCGAACGCTGTGGCTCATTAGTGCACACGCCATCCCATTCTGCTTTATTTTAGATTCTATCAAATCCGAGGGGAGAGGAAAAAGCACTGGTCGACGGTCTCCTGTTAGAATAACAATCCTTCATTCAAATTCAGGTCCCTCAAATATCACAAGCCACTTCTGGAACCCTCAAGTGTTTGGTGAGTCATCTTCCAATTGCAATTCATTTGCATTCAAAATAATGAACACTGAACATGTGCCCAAATCATTCTGGTGGAACATTTTTCTGTTGGCATGTGAAAAGGTGACGCGTTGTCTGCAGTAATGAATCACAAAAAAAAGAGAGCCAATGATGTCTGGAGTGTCACAGAAATCACACCTCCAGTATATAAATCACATCTAATGGTTTTTACAGTATATTTCTAGAGAAATCATTTTAAATCAAGGATCAGATAAGTGCCATTACAACTACAGATACTAAGGCTGAAATAATTAGTCAACTGACTGAAATTTAATTGGGAACTATTTTGATAAGTGATTAATCACTTGAGTCATGTTTCAAGCAAAAATAGTCATACCAAATGCTCTCTAGTTCCTGCTTCTCAGATGTGAGGATTTGCTGCTTTTCTTTGTCATACATGACAGTAAACTGAATATATTTGGTGTTTTGGACAGTTTGTTGGACAAAAAATTTTAAATTTGAAAACGATCTTTGGCTGCTGTTTTTTTTTTTTTTTTAAGGATGCGAAGTTGAATCTCATATCGGGCCCTGCCATCAATCCTGATTCATTCATTAATGTTTGAAGTGTTAAGGTTTCTCTGTTTTTATGATTGACTTGGTTGAAGAAGTAAAAGATGAAAACAATTCACTCAAGTTTACATATATATGTCACAATAAATACAACCATCTACACACCAAAAGAGCTCTTCGTGCAAATGTGGAAGGATGGTGGAGTGATGGGCAGCCATGTAGCAACACTCTGGAAGCAGGAGCGCAAGGGCACTGTGGATGTGCCCAGGAGACGAGAGTCCACTGTGGCCCATGATGAACTTGACCCAGCCAAGTCCCTATGGACTGAGCTACTGCCACCCCCATGTTATATATTATATCATATATCAATATTATATTATGTGTACAAATCTTCAAATCATATATTCAGAGAGTCTTTTTTCTAGAGATTGATGTATTGGTTTCATCCTATCAATTGATATGTGACTGAAATATATTTTACTTTGTAAATAATGTCATGTAACTGACAGAAGGGCTCGACCTGGGATTAACTGCGCTGTGTGAGTTATACTTGTATATACATTGTTGTAGCCATGATAGTCATGATTTTTATGGTTAGGAGACATGAGTCAGAGTAAAAGGTGTTTCAGAGAAAGGTTTAAGCCAGTATTGGTCTGATGCGGGGCCAATGTCTAAACCTTTATCCAAAAATAGACTAGATATGAATGATTAAACTTTGTGTCAACAATCGAACAAATTGTTCAGATTTAGTACCACAATTTTGCAACCCCTGTATCAGCAAATCTAGCATCTGTTGTTTACCCAAACTCTTCCTTTTGTACTCGGAGCGCTGCAGTGATTTATTTGGTCTGATGCAGGATTTACCTGATCTATATCTCCACTTATTATTAAGCACTTATTTTTGGTTAATTATTTTGTTTTAAAAAATGTCAAAATAATGACTGATAAATACATTTTTTTAGAGCTCTGTGGAGGTTCTTCAAGAAGGGCAAATCTTCATAGATCTACAAGCAAGTCAAGTAAATTTCATTTCATTTTTGAGTGTGCGTAGACGGGAAAAAGAGGGTGTCGTGAGCAGGTGAGTTAGAGCCTCTGTAATGACTTAAAGTGTTTTCATAGAAGACACAAAGAACAGTACACAAATTGGTTATATTATCAAAGGACAGTAAAGTCAGGTTAGAATAAGATTAGCACTCCCCTCTCCACCCACAGACAGGCCCAGTCTCTGTTGAATCAGTGTGAGTAGAAAGTGTCAGTGCAGACTATGTCCAGTATAAACATAACCTACTTTTCTTACCTCACACTTCTTATATCTGACCTACATTTCTCCTGGTCGCTCTAAATGAGAGGACTGATGCAACTGGGCGTGACGCGGTGTTAAACCCCGCCCAGATTCTCTAATCTAATTTCTCATTGGTCAGAAGCCCCGAGCGTCTCTGTCGTGATTGGCTAGCGTCGCTGTCCGTTACAGCACTGGCGCACATTGTGGCTAGGTTAAAAAAAAGAAAAAAAAAAGGGAGCCACGTTGACACAAAAAGTGGTTGTTTTCAGTTGTTTTCTGCCGCCGGGGAAGTAACAGTCACGTCGACAACTTACATCTGTGAACACAGGAGGCTCAGGTGAAACACAGAGGAAGGTAACTGCCTCCATTTTACATGAATTTGTCGCATTTCTCATTCATTCGTGGTTAAAGCGAGCTAACGGCTAGCAGAGGACAGCAGGGCATCAGCTAGCAAGCTCGGAAAAGCTATTATTGTGAATGACTGTGAGTGTGTAGCAAACATTAGGGGGTGTTAAAAGGCGAGTGTGATGTTGCTAACCCCAAAGCACTAGCTGTTACACTTGACGTCAGATGACACTTTAAATACTCGATCCCTTTACACTGAGCCGGGCTCTTAAAGTTTCATACAGATGTGCTTGATTTGGATGCAGAGCTAAATCTGCCTTATGTCAGTAAAAATGGCCCATGGGTGCTGCCAGATTGTCAGTGTTTCATCATCATTCACTGTCTGTGGACCAGCTCCAGGATTTTTCTCTAGATTACATCATCACCAAAGTCTGTCTCTGTACTTCACAATTTGAGCCGTGCGTTTGTGCACTGGGGTGTTGTTGTGGTGTTGTGTGTGTGTGTGTGTGTGTGTTGTTGTTTATTCATAAGCTTGTGGTGCGTTGAGATGCGTGACAGTCTACCACAGCTCTCTGACTGGTTGTTACAGGTCAAAGGAGTCACATCATCTAACAGGATGAGTGTTGGATTCATTGGAGCGGGCCAGCTGGCCCACGCGCTGGTGAAAGGTTTCACGGCTGCAGGTGAGGCCACTTTCTTCACAGCGAAATCTTTGCCTTGAAGTCGATGACGTTAAAATCGCACACAAGCGATTTTTCGGTCGGATGAGGATAGTGATGCTGTCGCAGCTACACATACAATGTCAGCACATTTCTATCTTTAATAAGGCCAGAAGAGTTGCACAGCTAGACTCATTATTGCGCTACCCATGTTCACACATTTATGCCCTCTGTATTATCATTTATTAAATGTTTTAATGTGTTTCTTTGCTCTTTCGTTGTCTGTATTCAAGTTATGTAGTTCTTTATCTGTTCCCTAGCTGCTGTAGCGTAAATTTTCCTTCAGAGGATCAGCAAAGTCTTATCTTGCAGTTGTCATTTCCCATCTTTTACGTCCTCATACCTTACTGCCCACTTCCTCCTGTTTCCCTCTACAGGTGTGATTGCTACACAGAGGATTACTGCCAGCTCCCCAGATACAGACCTGCCCACTGTGACAGGGCTGAGGGTGAGAAGATGAGTTTGTGTTTTGCTCCGTGAGGGGAAGTGAAATGGAAACATCGGTGTGAGCCCGGATGTGTGCGAGCATGGGCTTGCCCAAGAGGCCCGTGTTGTCTTGTTGTAATAACACCTGTTTGCCTCTTTCCAGACCTCTTAACATCTTCTCTTCATCACCACCAATTTCCCTGTTCTCCTTCTCCTTCTGCAGAAAATGGGGGTGAACATGACGACTAGCAACAAAGAGACAGTCAGTAGGAGCGACGTGCTCTTCCTGGCCGTGAAACCTCACATCATTCCCTTCGTTCTGGATGAGATTGGGCCAGACATCGAGGACCGTCATCTCATAGTCTCCTGTGCGGCCGGTGTCACCATCAACTCCATAGAGAAGGTCAGCCTCACTCTGGCTCTGTAATGGTAAATGGTAAATAGACTGTACTTGTATAGCGCCTTTCTAGTCTTCCGACCACTCAAAGCGCTTTTACCCATTCACACAACTCCACTGATGGCATTGGCTACCATGCAAGGTGCCAACTGTTCATCAGTTTTAGGAGTTAACCATTCATACACATTCACTCACCGATGGCGCAACCTTCGGGAGCAATTTGGGGTTCAGTATCTTGGCCAAGGACACTTCGACATGAAGACTGGAGGAGCCGGATTAATGTGCTTTCTCTGATCCCACCTGTGTTGATCTGTTTTTATTTTTTAAAAGAAGAAAGTTTTAAACGCTGCCTCCTCTGCACATCTTATCCTCTTGTGATTTTGCAGAAGCTGCTTCAGTACCGATCAGCTCCTAAAGTCATGAGGTGCATGACAAATACTCCGGTAGTGGTGAGAGAGGGAGCAACGGTATACGCCACTGGGACACATGCAGAGGTAAAGTAGAAGGATTATAGAAACAAATGAGTGAGTTAATGAAGTACACAACGTTTTTCTGACTAATCATCATCACCTTCTTTCAGGTGGAGGACGGCAAGTTGTTGGAGCAGCTGATGGCCAGTGTGGGTTTCTGCACTGAGGTGGAGGAGGACCTCATTGATGCTGTCACCGGGCTGAGCGGCAGTGGACCGGCCTACGTGAGTAACCTGAAGGCTTTGTGTTTGTCACAAGGGGGGTGTATGTGAGGTGCAGATTTATGAATCAGAGTAAAATGTGTTGCAGAGAAGACTGTTTTGGACAGTTGCAAGTAAACAAACCCTTTAAGTGAGACTTTATTATTTGACAAGCAAATGGCGAGCAAATCTTTTATAGCTGTAAGAAGCAAATCTTATTAATCATAGTTTTACCGTGTTTTTTGTGTGTTCATTGACTTAGTTGTCTTACTTGGTGACTGGTACTTGGTGATATGTTTTGAGGCTTGAAGGTGTCGACAGTAAAAAGAGTGGCAGGGTGGCAAATGCGTGCCAGGGTTTTTCTGGATCAGGCAACATTTTCCTTTAATGAATGTCTCCTTCAGAAAATATGAAGGAGCCCAGCTGTGGTAATGACTTGTATTGACATGCGTGTATTTCCAAATCTCAATCATTCCCTGCTTTATAAAACGGTCACGTCAAACGTACTGCTCGCTCGGCAGACAGAGGTCTGCAGTGGTTGAGGAAATTAAGAATAATTGTGTCTGTGGGTTTTATCTGTTGTTTGCATAAAGCTGGAGCTCCAGACAGGTATTTTTAAATATAGGCTTGAAAGTGTCTGAATAAATCCTAACTGGGGAGGCACTAAGGTAACTTTTAATTAAGTGGATGTCAGTGTTAAAGAGTCAAATTACTGTTCCAGCTCCAGACTCTGCAGACTGAAGGCTAAATAATAAGGACGAGGCAAAAGAGCCGGACCAATCACTCATCTGTTGACTCAGTTTCTTTAGAAATGTAGTTTATATGATGTTTGCATGTTTGTTAGATATGTGATGGCATTGCTACCTAAAGGGAAATCTTGGAATAAAATTAATAAATATATATGTGTGTGTGTGTTTCAACAGGCGTTCACAGCGCTGGATGCTCTGGCAGACGGAGGAGTCAAGATGGGTCTTCCCAGGAGACTGGCTGTCAGACTTGGAGCTCAGGCCCTATTGGTCAGTTGTGTGTGTGTGTGTGTGTGTGTGTGTGGTATTTATGTATCTTTCACTGAGGCCTCTTTTCAAGATTAAGTCTCTTTGATCCACTGGTCTTCTGCATATTCAGAGACAGGAAATACACAGAAGAATAGCGCCCAACATTTCTTCTGTTGCATAACGGCTGAAATGACAGAACCCTTGTGGTTGTTCTGACCTGCCGAAAAAGTAAGAATTAAAAAAAGTTTACATATATTTGTTTTCCTTCAGGGTCTATGATGGTAGATGGCAGAAAGAGGTAAAAGTAGAAATTTCTAGTTGAGCTGTTTTGCAAACTGACTGATAATCATTGCTATTGCTTAATTTTCTTAATGCAGACACTGTTTCAATCACAAATTGTCGAAAATGATTCACTTCAAACTGTTTTCGTTATCATGGCAGCTGCTTCAGGCTCTATCTTCTGCTCAGCGCTCACTGTGTTCACTTCCTTTCTGCATTTTTATGAGCAATACCCTGTTTTGCTTCTGTTTTTTTCTTCAGATGTTCTTTGTTGTACACAGTAAATACACTTGGTCTGAGTGTCTTTTCTTGTTTGTAGGAAACGCATAGCATAGTTATGTTCGCCTGTTGTAAGTTGACAAGCTGCCGGGAAGATCTTTTACAAATTTTACTGTCTGTGCGTCAGATTAGATTTCATTTCCTGAGGGAACTTTATCTTCATCTGCGACTCATTCTTCAGTCCAATGCATGTGTGCACCACTCGCATTATTATGATGACAAAAGCAGCTCTGCTGCTCAGGATGGTACGCTGTATCAGCACTCCATGGCTATGCAGGAGCAAACAATAAGTCGTCCTCTTAGATAAATCCCTTATCCCCGTGCATTTCTTAAGTTTGTTCTCGCGTTCCTGTTCCTCTTCAGGGAGCAGCTAAGATGCTGCTTGACTCGGAGCAGCACCCCGGCCAACTGAAGGACAACGTGTGCTCACCAGGAGGCGCCACCATCCACGCCCTGCACGTCCTGGAGAGCGGCGGCTTCCGCAGCCTCCTGATCAACGCAGTGGAGGCTTCGTGCATTAGGACACGGTGAGACAGTCGCACCTGTGAATGACACACAACTATACCAAAATACACACCTAACTACACTTGTACTGTATATCTAACCCTGGGCTTTCCCTTCCTCTCACAGGGAGCTACAGTTTCTGGCGGACCAGGAGCGCATCTCTCCAGCAGCCATTAAGAAAACCACGCTGGACAAGGTGCTCCAGCAGCCCGGAGTCACAGGCAGCGGAGTGGGTAATGGGAACGGCAGATCGGGGCTCAGCCTGTTCAACACCCGCAGCCCCGGGATCAAGAAGAACTGAGTACACAGAGGCAGGCACACACACACAAACATGTTGCGGCTTTAATTGTACCGAAGTGTACACATGTGGACATCCTTACATCTTCTACAGCCAGACAATTTCAAATAAACGGACTCGGGACTGAAATTACATCCAAATCGGCATGAATGCCAAATAATTTATTCATACTGGAGTTATCATGCAGACCGTGGACCCAGTGGTGTCACCACCACATTACACACAAGCGCAGGTGTATTGTGCATTGCTCACAGTTATAGCCTTATGTTGTGATGCAGGATTACTGTCTACACATACACAACGAAGAGCAAAAGTGCATTTACAATCTGTCGTCTGTCTGTGTACGGGCTCTAGACTATCTCGGGCTGTTAAACGGTAATGACCCAGTGGGCCATCATGGGATCCTGGTAGCAGATGGCTGCTGGGATACCATCAAGCTCTTAATGTACGCCTTTAATGTCTTTTAACAGAAATGAAGCCACAATGTAAATCATGTATCGTGTTTTTTTTTTTTGTTTTTTGTTTTTTTGTGAAACTCATTTTTATTTTGGCCAACAGTGTTATACTGTTAAAGACTAAATATGGATCGAACAAAACAATTAACTTTATATTTGGTTGTATATTTTTGTATATGAACACTATGGCACATTAATAGCATTGTGCCTTTTTGTGCCCAAATATTATTTCTCAGATATAAAGGCCATTACAAGCTTTAAAACACCTCTGTCAGCATTTTCCTCTCATCCTTCTGTTCATCTGTGCATCTCAAACTGTCTTGAACCTCCTGTCACCACAAAGGCACAATTCACATCTTCTCTCATGGGGGAAATGTGCTGTTGTTACCTGAAAGTGCGATAAGAAATTCACCTACCCAATAAAAGATTCGCCGAAGAATATATTCTTATAGATTATGATGTAAAAGACTTACATCAGCCATCGATCCGTCCCAATTTTGCGATGTGCTTTATGTTTTTATCCCCATGTTACATGTTATGTATTGTTTTGTTTGGCATGTCAACCAGTTGAGTTGGTATGCCAGCCAAAAATTCAATATTAAAGAAGCAGAAACAAATACGTGCTTGCTCCAAAACTATTTTTTTCTTGTAGTGAATATGAGTGGTTTGACTTCCTGCCCCGGTTTTTAATCAGTTGCTTTATCTCAGCTCCATTCAATTTCCCAAATCTGTGTTTTGTTTATTGTTTGTTTGACAATCAGTAATTAAAAGGCACCCTGCCTGCAGATGGCGCCCTATGATCGCATGACTTTTTGCACGTCTGTTAAGATCAGATTACCCTCTTCACATAGTTGCCCGTTGAGAGTGACTTAACATTGACCCTGGACTAGCATCAAATATAACTACACCACCTCACCTATTTGCAAATGGCATTAGCTGCAGTGCTACAGTTACATGCTTCACTCATTCGTCTCACTTAGTCTCCTCTGGCATGTCGCTGCCGGCTCTCTTCCCAGTCAGATTCCTCTTCTGCAAAAATCTGTATCCATACGTGCGTGTATAAACTGTTACTTACAAGAAGTAAATGAGTAGTTCCTCACTGGACTGGAGGAGCATTGTGATTGGCTCTTCTAAGAGGAAACACAGTCCAATTATAGACAGCTTTCTGTCAGCAGGACATATGACCATGAGTGGGATTGTGGATTTCTCTCTAGATCCAGCCTTCTCCTCTTCAGTAGTAACCACACCATAGTGTAAAAATACTCCACAAGTGTTGTCACCTAAAGTATCAAAAGTACTCATTCTACATAATATGTCCCCTATGCCCGATATTATTATATTTAACAGTATTGCTTTGTTAATCCTGTTTTGTCAGTTGTACGAAAATGGGTGGAAAATTTTGTTATCTGTGATTGAGGTGGAAATTTAACTAGTACTTGGCTGTTTGGGAGTCCAGTGGTTGACAAACTGGGGTCAGACACCCCCTCAAAGGGTCACAAGATAAATCTGAGGGGTCATAAGCTGATTAATGGGAGTGGGAAAGACAACAGGCAAAGTTTTACTGCACAAATGTATATCAGTTCTTGAGACTGTTCTAAAAAACCTTTTGGGCCTCAAATTAAATGAAACTGTGTGAGGATTTCAGAGGAGAAAATCGTGCTTTGTGTGCCAAGGGGCCCAAGACTAGACCTTTCTAAGAGGTCACAAGCGAGAAAGATTAGGAATCAAAGGTTTAGTCTTTGTGGGCATACATCAAATTTTGTATAAAAAAAACTAAAGAATAGAAGAAGAAGTAGCATGAAATAGAAATTCTCGCACAATATTGAGGTACATGTATTTTGAGTAAATGTTACTTTCCATCGCTGGGTGCTGCAAGCTTAGAAACTAAATATCAATGAGTTCTGAACTGGTGTGATAGTAGAGGACAGAAGTGCAGTTACATTTGGGAATGTTAGGAGATTGCCGTAGCTACATCAGACATGAAGTCTGTGAAGTGCTTTCTAGATATTTGGGCCCATTCCTCCTCTCTAGGCTGCTGCATTTTGGATTAACAGATGCCACTTTGTGTTGGAATGAGATAGGCCTCTGGGTCTATTCAGGCAATACACAGGTGCATAATGGCGAAGTAAAAATGATGGAAGAAAAAGTGATGGTTTGTGAAGAGCCATGTCCTCATTATAATTGAACAATTTATAGCTGTTGTAGGATTAGTTTATTTTCCTTAAACTAATACACACACCAGTGTCCCTTGATTAAATTGCAGGCCCGCATGCTCTTAGTGCACTCGGGCTGTTTATTTGTGCGTGCAATGGTTTTTCCTCTGCCGCTGAAGTGTCTTGGTAATCCCTCTTTTATTCCGAAAGGTTATTCTCCGCTTGCTCCTGCCTCTGTCCGTTAAGATTAGCCATTCCTGGAGAGACTTCCATTTGCCTCTCATTATTAGACTTCTGTTACCTTTCGTTGGTCGGGCAGCTTTGAGCACCCCTCTTCCACCTAAGGTGAAGAGGATGTGCTCTGTGTCAATCACCCTGACACTGGCAGAAGGTCTAAGATGGCAGTTCAATGGCAGATAATCCTGAGTGGAAAGTTTGGACTGTGAGTATGTGTGTGAGAGTGAGAATGAGAGAGATAGAGGGAGAGAGAGGGAGGGTGTGTGAGCGCACTGCAGCCCAGCATGGGATTTCTATCCACAGGTAGGCCAGATGCTACCTGTCATCTCCATTCAATCAATGTAATCACTGACCTTTGCAAGAACATGGTTGTTTGCATATCGTATCAAGGCCAGGAGGAATGCCAGAAACCAAGATGAGTGAATAGATGGAAGGGCTTTTTCTCTCCTCCATCACCACCACCGCCGAACATCCAACTCATCCTCTCTAAAATGAAAAAACTTGCTCGCAAAGAGGCGTGCACGAGCAGTCAGTCTTCCATATTCACAGTTTGCGCACCGCTGTGTTGTCACTGTTTTGTGTGTGTTTGTGTGAGTGCCATGCACAAGTGTGATCTCCGGGCTGATACGGTATCAGCTTGGTGCAGCTTTCTGGTGAAACGGTCACAGAAAGAGAAAGCTCTGACAGTTGCCACATAGTCAGTGAATCTGCAGTATGGACTTCCCTCTCATGCCAAATTGCAAAGTACAAATGAACAGAGGATTCCTGCATACGCACCTCTGGTCTATTAATGCCTATCTGAGAATCAGACAGGCACAGAGGTGTGGAGGAGTGGGTGAATATTATCTGTCCTCTGAGCAATGGTGGAACAAATATTCAGATCTTTTTATTCAAGTAAAAGCAGCAATACGAGTATGTAAAGAAAATATGTAAGTATCATCAGCAGCATATTATGGTGAAATATCCAACGTAAATGAAGTCATTTTACAGACTCGCCTCTGTCAAAGTGTACTATTGATTATACATTATATTATTGGATTTTTATTAATGATGCATTAACATAAAATAATGAGAACATAGGATTTTGATTTGATTTAAATTTACTCATAACTTTTCAGTGTAGTTTAGTAAAAGGTACACTATTTTCATCTAAAATGTAGAGGAGTAAAAGTATAATGTAGTGTAAAAGTACTCAGCTCAAATGTACCTCAAAATCTGGCTTAAATGCAGTGATGCTTGATTAAATATACTTCCCACCACTGCCTCTGTGGTGCTCTGAGGCTGACAGGCAGCAGTACTCAGATCTTTGTGTAAAGGTGATAATACTGCAGTGTAGAAATACTCTGTCACAAGTTCTCCAATGCTCCTTTAGCAGAATGATCCATTTGGGAATAGAATAATACTGTATAATAATTATTGACACATTAGCATTTGTGTATGCATCACTTTAGTCTCGCAGGTAACGGTGGGGCTAATTAACTGCTTTATATACTGATGTATATAGCTTACAATGATGTTGTTGATGAACCACAGTCACTTGTAACTAAAGCTGTCAGATAAATGTAGTAAATTGTAAACTAGCATAAAATAGAAGTAGAAATACCTCAAAATTGTACCTTAGTATGAGTAAATGTTGTTACTTTCCACCACTGCCTACAAGCTACCAGCATAATGAGTCTTTATACTTGATGTATTTCCTCTGTATACAGGGTGTTACTTGCTTGCATTCACGTGTGGCTCCTTGTACAATAACACATCTTCTCTAATTAAGTCTTTGCTGACAAATAAAAAAAAAAATGCTAGTAGATCCCAAAAACACAGTTTTAAATCTCGCCCTACAATGACTTAACGGGTTGCATGATTACATTTGGGCTAAATATGAGAAATCTTTAAACCACCCCCTCCATATCTAAGTAATATTTCAAAATATATCATGACTTTCAGCAGCCTGGCAGAGATTTCTTAAAGACCTGTGAAAGCCCAAGCTGAGACATTAGTCTCTGAATATGTAATACCGTCTATTTGTTTTTTTTTTTTTATAAACGGAGAGGCATTATCTGGAAATAGGCTGCTAATATTGGTTGAGTGCATTCTTGTCTTGTATTGAAAGTCATTAGTTCCTCGTAAATGGAAATGGAGTATTGATAAACTACTGTATGTCAGTGTTAATAGTTTTGTTTTTAAATTGTACTGTAATTGAGGATGGATATGATGTTATGGATGCGTTTGACCAGTTTATAGAGGTTTATGGCACCGTTTGTTTTCTTCAATATTTCAGCTTCTGAATTTAAAGCAGATTGGGGAAATGGGCAAGGAAGCCAAGAAGAAAAATTACAAATTTGTGATGGCTGCAAAATTAGTCACTCAGATTTAACAACAACAAAACATTGTATATCAATCATATAAAACCCTAAGACTTTAATCAGCCCGGCGTCCTACTGTGAAATGTGTATCTGGCAATATATACAAAAGTTCTACAATTAAATGTCCTCAATATAAATTGAGTATGTATTTTTTTAATCAAAATTATAAAAATATATGAGTCGGGAACTCATTTGATATCCTGCATTATCATGATATAAATCTACTGTGAGATCTGTAATACAATTGTATTAATTTCTGTAATTAATATTTACATATTATACATTTATTTCTCTGATACATGTGTTCACTAATGTGTTACAGTATCTCTATTTAATACACACATTTAGTTTTTATACTTTATATAGCATGTAGGTCAGTTTATATTTATCTTTATGCAATGCACACAATAAAAAGTCAAATGTGGGAATAATGCAGACATCATAATCTTCAAACCTGGCGTCATATTATAAAATGTATAAATGCTGATGGAAATCAATGAGAATGGCAGCATCAGATGATTTTTCTTTTATTCCCTCACTCTGCACTATTGTTGGAGCCGATCAGGACTTCAAATGTTAGCTCTAAGTTTAGACATTTGCATGGAGGAGGGGCTGTCTTGTCACACACTGACTCTCGTTACAACAGTCCATCACACAGTAGTAGTGTCTCATGTCTCTTTAAATGCGGGTTGCGTTGATCCTTCATGAATGAAACCATGTGATCCAAACATCATTTGACGTCTGGCGCCTCCGACCATAGACTAAAACAAGCGAGGAAGGAGTGGATATATCTAGAGAGCCGCGAGAAGGCGTGAGCGGAAAAAAACACACACATTTCTCTCCAACTGTCTCTCTCCACACCGGGTCGACCAACCATCGGCGAACCCCAAACCTTCGAAGGTGCGGTGGGCGAAAGGCGCCGGTTTGACTTCTGGTGAGTCAGCTTTTATCGAAATTAAAACTGAAATTAGCTTTTTTGTTTTTGTTTTGTTTTTTTTTTCTAAAAAAAAAACTGCTGAATATAGAGGTGTTGTTTTTGCTGAGTGTGCACGGCGACCGCTGCCGCCGCCTCCGCCGCCGCTGCCATGCCGTTATGGTGCGGACTGTTGCCGCTCTGTCCCGGTGTGCGCTGCCGCTGCGCTGTCCTGCTCAGCCGAACTCACAGCCGTTTAAAGGGCACCGGGCTGGTAGTGCTGAATCATCACGATCCAGTCGTCGTCCAGACCCAGAACACGCTCTTCGGAGACCGGCTCGGTCACTCGCCCGACCGGAGGTTTCACAATAACACAGACAAAGGGGGTGTACGCTGTGTACGGCTGTCAAAAAAGGAGCCATGTGTCGGAATTAGAGAGCCGAGCGGGGAGTTCGAGAGCGGCTCTCTCTCTGCGCGGTGGTACGGTCGGGGATTCCCTTGTGTTGTGGCGGCTACATATCCAGATATTTAGGTATTGTAAAAGTAAGAGGATCTAGGAGGGAGACATTAACGTAGAGTAACAACTTAGGACGGCGGAAACCTTTCGACAACAGCGCTAGCTTCCCCCGGCTCTCTCTCCTCTGCCTGCCTCTCTCTCTCTCCGGGGTGCTGAAGCGGCAGCAGCGGTGGACGCCGACAGGAAGCCACCCCGCTGTCGCTTCACTAATTCACTCGTCTGTTTGCCTCTTCACAGGTAAGATGGCCAGTCAGCTGTTTGCTAGTGAAGTGTGCTGGGATTTTTATTTCGGTTTAACTGACTCTTGGGGGGGCGGTGGGGGTGACATTTGGTTCACTCGCCGCTCGCTCGCTGACATAAGTGACATATGTAGTGAATAAAAGGAGAACAATACACGGCGGCAGCTGTCACCGGGGTGTGTTTGGAACTGTCTCCTCGGCGGCTAGCTACAAAGTGCGGGGAGCAGCGGTGACTCTGCCGGAGCCACTGTTTTGACATTTGCTTTGTGCTCTCCTCCGACGGGCCTTCACTTCACGTATCTGTTAACATACACCCGTAACGTTAAAGTGACTCGTGCTGCCGGTTTAAACGGAGAAAATCTCGCCCATTTCTTCCTCCCCTTCCTCGCGTGCCTGCTCGTTCGCCGGCTGCTGCTCGCGGCAGAGATGCTGATTCATCACAACGTTGTTATTTCTCAACCGTTTGCGCGAGCAGAGCGGAGGCATGAGGGAGCCATGGCAACATGGCACCGGCGGCGGGCGGACAAAGGTCTGGAGCGAGGGAAGGAAGAGCTGGGTTTATATTGGAGTGGATGAGGAGTGGAGTAGGGTGTGGGGGGGGGGGCTTGGCTGTGAAACAAATAGGCCCGGTCATGTAGTGGATGTTGACGTGTTTATGGGATAATTAGAGCTCGCGTGGGCTGTCTTGAAATGTCATTCGGTGCTAAAATTGTTCATCTTTTCGGTGAGGTTTTGGTTGCCCCGCGGTCATGCGTGCGCGTTCAGACGGGACACATGTCACGCTGTTGCATTATCCTGTCGCGAGCAGTCATGACACACGCTGCCCTTCATACCTTGCAGTGACCTCACTCGGCGTCTGGAAGTGTGACACATATTTGGACTAAAAACAAAAGCTGGAGGAGGGGAACACATCCCCGTGGCAGTTAATGTTGAGCATTGATTTGCTCATGAAGCCACACACACACACACACACAGACACACAGACAGACTTTGTGCTAAAAAAAGAAAAGCACCCTCGATGAACCTTAATGCTTTGCAACAGAATACCCTCTGATTGATCTCACATAGATGGGGGGCCATTATCTGCTGCCTGGTGCCAACCTATGAGCATTGCAACTCTTAAACACTGAAGAGTAATAGGGAAGCTCTGTGGGCTCAAGAAAAACAGAAACTTCACCCCCTAATGACTCCATATCAGCAGCTTTAGTTAGAGTCAGCACTCTGCGGAGTGTATCAAAAGTATGTAGTAAGCAAGTTGGCAAGTACTGTAATAGAGGGTCATAATGATGAAACAGTTGTATCAGTATTGGAGAGAAGAGCACCCACCAACCCCCCTTACTGTCTTTCTCCCCCCCCCTCTCTCTCTCTCTCACACACACACACACACACACTTGCTTTTCCCATTTCCTTTTCTCATTGCATGTACGCACACACACACACACACACGCACAAAACCAAGGGGCTAAACTTTTTATACTTGGTATCAGTATTTAATCAGTGCTTGAAGTGCATTTCTCTGTCAAGTACTTTCCCCATCCTTCCCTGGTGTTCACGGTAATTGAACGCTGACCAATGCTTATGTGTGCAACTTTGCTGATGGTGGCGGAGCGGCAAGGCGCGCGGAGCAAGGGGGATGAAGGAAGAGGGAGGAAGAATGAGAGATGGGATTTGCGCAGAGATTGAGAACAAGGACCTTTTTGTCTTCAAGGCATTCCCCTGAAAATGCTGAGGCGAAGCAAATGCGCTCTCGCTTGACAGATGGCGTTTTCACTTGTTACTTACCACAGCTAGTTTCTTTGCCGTGTCGTGTGCATGTGTGTGAGTGTGTGTGTACGTGTGTGTGCGTGCGCATGTGAGAGAGCAAGAGATATAAAACACCTATAAGATGCTCAGATCTGGTTGCTCTAGGGGTTTTGTGTGTGTGTGTGTGTGTGTAAGCACCAAGGTTAAAAACTGTGTGTGTGTGTTAGCTGCACTTGCAAGATGCAGAAAGAAGATGTAGCAATGGGAAATGATTTTGCTATCAGTTAGCCATTACAACATTTTGCACTCGTCAGTTGATGATCTGACCTGAAGCTTCTCCTCTCCTCTTAGCTAATGAGCGTAACATCTCTGTTTCACCACATCAGAGGAGCGTGTGTGTTTGTGTGTGAGCGATCATATGAACTTCTTTGATTCTCTGCGCGCACAGGGGTCAAGTTGATGTAACACTGTGTAAAAACCTTTTGGTGTGTGGAAGAAGGACGGGTGGGACAGCAGCTTCTGACAAGTGTTTATTTTTCTGGAAGGAAGAGATGGACCCGTGCTGAGAGCTGACACTGTTAGTTAGTTGATTATCTGATTAGTCAGATAGAAATTTAATATTATTATTTATTTATCTGCAAAAACGCTAAAAAAAAATCAGTGCTTCCAGCTTCTCAAATGTGAACTTTTTTTTTTTTTTTTTTTACTCTCGTATACTAAAATATATCTAAATATTTCAGTGTGATCTTTAGGAAATGCACATGGTCCATTTGATCATTAAGGTGTTGCGACCTCATTCATACAATACATACTCTTATGTATTGTCTTTAAAACGTCTAGTTTGTGTCTTACTTTGGTCTGCACCGTGTTCATCATCGATTTATCTGCAAATTCTTTTTTATCGTTTAGTCTATGAAACGTCCAAAAATGTCAAATCCTCTCATTTAAGTGGCAGGATTATTTTTCGGTTTGTTTCAGCTCTAGTTTTATTAGATGTGAGCAGTACGTGGACGCCTCTCATAACATATCATAGACTTCAAATCATAAATGTTATCCATGTGAGGTTAATAATGTTCAACGTATGTCTAACTGACATCCAGGGGGGATGAGTATTGTCACTTTTTGATACCAGTGCCAATAATAGAACTTGATTTTAGCACTGATAAAAAACACTAAACAATATTTTACTCAACTACTTACGTGAGTAAGAAATCACGTGGAACCAACAAGTCATTAAGGTCCAATACTCGACCTTATCGGTCAGAGAGGTGTTCATTCCAGTGTACAGTGTTGAGCTGGTGCTCTTAATGCACAGCAATATATTGTAACACGTTCCTTTTGTATCGTTTCTTTATCCATCCTCACCCCGGGATTGCATTAAAGAAGGAGCTCCACAAAGGCAGCATTTATTGCAGGGTTATAGCACTGGATTGCATTAGATTGCGCAGGTGTTCACAATATTGTGTCCACCGCCTGTGTGAGTGTGCGTGCGCGTGTGTGTGTGAGAGAGAGAGAATTTGGTGTTTGCGGAGATAATTTCAAAGTCGAGCCTGTGTGTTTATGATCTTGTTTACTACTGCGATCCATTTCACAAAAGTCTTGTTATGCTTGCAAATTTCCTGAGAGTGAGACAGAAGTAAAAAGAGCAAAAGTAAAAGCAGGAATAAAAGACGGAATCGCAGAGTGGGAGAGAGAGAGAGGCAGAGAGAAAAGGAAGCAGTGGGGCAGATCAATAGTTGAGTGTTTTTTCTCCACAGTAATGATGAAATATGGTGTAAGCAGATCTGGTGCATAATCATTGCTGTGCTCCACTGTTTTTCCTGCTTCCGCGTGAGTGTGCTGCTTGTCCTTGTGTGTTCTTTTGACTTTGTGTGTGTGTTTAAATATACCCTCCCTCCACAAGTGTTTTCACTCCTTATTTACATAACCTCCCCGAGAACCCAAAAAATGTATGAAATCCCATTACAGCACGCGCAAGAAGTGGAAAGGATACAAAAGGGGAAACGAGTTGAAGTTCAGTTTAAGTGGCTCAAATTACTGATCGAACCTCCTGTCCTGAAACGGCTGCGGTGTGTCCAAACAGCAATATTACAAAGACGACTCTCGGTATCAATAATCACTCTGTGATCAGCACTCTTTGAGTCAAGTTCTCATGTCCCCCTCCTCCACGCCCCAGAGGACCTTTGGGTTTATTTTGGAGCTTTTTAAGACGGCTATTCATTCCCACACACACACATAGGCACACACTCTCCATAGCAAAGCAGTGATTTTATTTTGCATTCAGGGTTGAGATATTGAGACTGTAGCTGTGGAGATGCAAGGCCCTGGTAACAGCAGTATCCGTACCGGTGGTTGTCTACCAGTTGCATCATCTCTATGCGCCAAATTGCCGCATTTTCTAACTGCAGTGTGACGATCCCAGAAATGTATGATGGTATGAATTTCTGAACCTCTTTAAATAAAAACACACACACAGACACACACAGACGCCGTGTGGATCAATGCCAAAGAGCAAAGAGAAGGAACAAGGATATATGTGTGTCTTAAATGTGGCACCAGCTCTTTGCCTTCACCTGTGGCGTTAAATTCTTTTCACGCAGCAACAGTTAAACCCAGTTTTAATTTCCTCATTCTCGTAGTTTGAAAACTGCACAGCGCTGCTCTGAAAGACATGGTTTAATTTGAACTATTACACTTGTTAATTGCTGGTTCTTTTTTTAGTGTTCTGGTATAGATAACAAACATATCTGGTCTTTTTACTCTTCCTCTGTGTCAGTTTGACCTTTGTAGACTATGTTGACTCGGGCTGCAAATAATGATTACCCTCATCATCTGCTGACTACTTTTTTGATTTAATCAATATTCCTTTGTCCAAAACCCAAAGATTGAATAACCCAACCCAATTGAATATCATAGGAGGCTATGAAAGTCTGGAAAAAAGTCACATTAAAGAAGCTGAAAGCAGTGATTTTTTTTTTTTTTTTTTTTTGGCTTTTTGCTTAAAAAAATAACTTAAACTATTATTCAGAATCGCTGCCATTTCATTTTCTCTTTGACTAAACGATTAATCAAACAATGACCTCAGCTCTAAAGCTGACAAAACTGGACAATGAAAAATGGATTTGTTCGATAAACAATCTCAATGTGAAGTTCACGAGTTTCGCTTTGACTTCTGGGAACGGCATCTACATACGAGACACTGAAGTCAGCCAGTTTCTTTAGAGGAAGCCTCTGCGATGAGGAAAACAAAAGTTTTATCTGGATAAACTTTGTAACTTTCCTTTTCTTTCTTCTGCTTTTTTTTTTTATTTGAAAGTGAAAACACATTGTTTAAACGTATGTAAAGTATAACATTAGACCGTAATGATGTTCTTTCTTTTGGTTTGTTTATGTGTCTCGTTAGATTCTTGATGCTTGATGCATAGCAGCAGACTGAACTAAAGACTTGACTCGATATGAAGGAAAGACAAACACATCATGACAACAGCGGACTGTGCACATATCGCATACTATGGTCCTGTGTGTGTGTATTTGGGTGAGCCACAGTGCCTGTCATACCATCTGAAATGAGTGATGGCAACTGGGAAACTTTAAAATGGTCACTAGGAATGTCCCTCTATGAGCTGACACACACAAACACACACTCCTTTGTTTGAAAAGTTTTGATCTTTCCTTTATTAACATATGAAAACATGTTTGGCATCTTTTCTTTTTTCAGCACAACATACCCTATAAAATCATTTTCACTTTGACCTACTGATGCAACATTATGAACCCAAAATCTGATTTAAAAAATGTTTTTCATGTCAAACACACAGCATGCTCAACGAAGCAATTGAAATGATGAAAACGTACACACAAGTTGCAAACATGAACAGAAAAGGGTAACATTGAGATACCGTCGACCTATATGCATCCTTTTCCAACAAAAGCCATTTTTCATTTGAGCTTTGCCACTCTTCAAAAAACAGTTTATATACACAAGAGACAGAGAGCTACATCACAGGCTTACATTCCCGACGTGTGAGAGGTTCCTCAGTAGTGCAAATATAACATAAAAGAGACAAGAATGATCTGATCACAGTGGCGCGATCTGTGACTTTTATTTGCCCAGACCTTTCTGATGATATTTCTTCATTGTGTGACTGATTAATGCTGCTGCGCAGAGGCTCTCTCTCTGTGTCACATTAGTATTGCCGAGCAGCGATGGAGAGCATCATGAGGGAAGTAAACCTAACATGTCGTTTAACTTATCGCCGGCTCCCTCACACCCCTCTGTTTGTTATTCACACACAAAGAGAGAACCAGCTTAACCTACGGTACATGCTTTCTCTCCTCTTTAAAAAAAAAAAGAAAAAAAGAAGCACTTATGAAGAAAAAAAAAAAAGGAGCCAGAGCTCAATTGCCTGACAGTGCAGTTTTTTTGCTTGTGTTGGGAAATTTGTCATCACACTCCGACTTACTACCTGGAATGGGAAAAACGTGTCGACGCCAGGACTTTTTCTCGCCTTTAATAACACACTTGCACAAACACTGTCTCGCGCACACTTAACCAGCGCGTGCACACGCGCACACACACACCGAATACCCTTTTTGAACTCTGAGAAAAGTGCGAAAGTGATCGCTCTTCTCTCTCCACATATATTATAATATGTATATGAGGGGCCACGCTCTTGCTCTCCTTCACTTTCCCTGTGTTTTCTCCATCTCCTCTGCTCCACTCTCTGTCTGTCTGTCTGTGTTATCATGCTTATTTCACGCTCTGCATACCCCCCAGTTAATAGCTTCCTTCTTTCTCCACACACACACACACTCAGTTCAAACTGGTGTCTTTTCTCCCCCCTCTGTCTTCAGCTCCTCACCCCCTCTCCGTGGCCCTCTCTCTCCCTCCGCTGTGAGCCTGCCCCCTCTCTATACACAGGTTGCCATTATCGCCGATCTGATTCCTAATTCTCAATTAGCCTCCACACAGTGCTTGTCGTTAATTATTTACCAACTCCCTCAACACCCTCGGCCGCACCAGATCAATGAGCACGAGCACTGCCCCCTCTTTCTTTAAAAAAAAAAAAAAGAAGAAAAAAGCCGAGGTGGACCGCAGCCAGGAGCTGAGTTTTGTGGCACTCTGAGGTTTTAATTCACGCTCCTTACATTTTTTTCCCCCCCTTTCTGTCTTTCCATCACGTCCTCTCTGCGTCTTACAGTGTGTCTTCACTGCCTCGCTCGGCTGCCATCCTTTGTGTTCTCCATTATTGCTCAGAGAGTTGCCTGAGGGAGGAGGCGCAGTTAAGGCAGTTGTTATGTTGGGATTATTCAATAAAGACAAGACTTGCCACTGCATCACAAATGACTTGTGACTCTTACAATCTATTCTTGATCATCCCCTATATGCCGGTTTGTTTATGCTCGTGTACACCCACGCACAGCAGCCCCCGGGTCATTTTTGAAGCTCTTAATCTGGCTGTTTATTTTCCTCTGTCTGTACGTATGTGTGTGTGCGTGTGTGTGCGTGTGTGTGCAGCATGCCATCAGCTTTAGGAAAGTAGGAAGTCTCTTTCGAAGAAATTCGTCTCTGTGCGGCAGTAGTGGCTGGAGCAAAAGGTTCTCTCAAACAAGATTAATTAGAGCTCTGTCTGAAGCCAGCGACACACACACACACACACACACACACACACACACACACACACATCATCCTGCTCGTCTGCACTACATGAAGAGAAAAGAGTCTTGCTGTACATCTTGTGCGGTTTCTTGTGCTCTTTAATCTATCTTTATAAGCTCCATGATCGCCGTGTTCACCTCCTGCCCCGCCATTACTCGAGTTTTCATCCTTTTTCCAGGACTTGATTTGTCAACAAGACAGGATGTAAGGACTTTTTTCTGTGTGTGTGTGTGTGTGTGTTGTGCGTATGTGTGTGACAGAGAGCAGAAGGTCTGGGGGGGGGGGGGGGGGGTGGTCAGCAGTAGTTTCATTGCACTGGATCAGCTTCAGAACTTTTCTAATTGGAGGTTTTAGTCGTGGTCGTTGCTGAGTTCAGGGTTTTTTTTTCTACCCCAATCCCCCTCCATCCATTCCTCCCTCCCTGGTCCTCTCTCTCTCTCCCCCTCTCTCCCTCTCTCTCTCTCTCTCTTTCTCTCTCCCCCCTTCATACCCAACAGCTAAGCTCTTACAAATGTGTTGAGGATGCATTTTCACCCAAACGCTTTCCCACCCCCCTCTCTGCACACCTCCCCTCCGTCCCTGTTCCTCCTCATCGCCGTTTCTTTCTTCCCCCCACCCTCCTCCTCCTCCTCCTCCTCCTCCTCCCCCTCCCTACTCACTTGCCTCTCTCTTTTTTCTCTCTTCTTTCTCCCTTGTCATTTGCACCCCCCACCCCCCCGTCCTCCCTCCATACTCAGCATTTTTCTCGGTTGTGGGTGTGATGTCTCCGCTGTAACGCTAATCAGCTCTGGAGACGTCAGCATTCTTTCAGTCCCCCCCCCCATCCTTCTCCTCCTTTTCTTACCTAGTCTGTCTTCACCTTGCTATCCTACAAACTCCTCACCCTCTTTTATCCTCACTGTCTTATCTTTTCTTCTCTTCTAGCCATATTTTATTCATCTCCGTCACGTCTCACCTCTTCTTCCATCCCTGTCCCCATGTCCCGTCCTGTGTGTGTGTGTATGTGTGTGTGTGTGTTGTCTCTCCACTGTAACCGTAAGCAGCTCTGCTCTTGAGTTGTCAGCGTTCTTTTGGTTGCTCCATAAAAATACAGCCTGCCACAGCAAAAAAGCTGTCTGTTGTAGCAACAGTGACTGTGGCATTGACCACACCGCAGCGACCACCCCGCAAGCATTATAGGAAGGACACCTCTGGCACTTTGTGTTTCTGTGTGTGTGTGTGTGTGTGTGTGTGTGTGTGTGTGTGTGTGTGTGTGTGTGTCTGAGTGCACGTGTCTGGGTGTGTATGCCCAAGATGAATGGCGATGCCTTTGCTCAGCATGATCTTTAACCTGGGTGACTTACACATAGCCTGAACACACGCACACACACAACTAGTTTATTACAGTTAAATGCTGTGTAGGTCAGGTTTGTTGTCTAACCTTGGCCATACAGACCCCAAACTTAATATGCTGCCCGTCTCCTAAACACCACACCACTACAGCTACTCTAGCTATAACGACTAAGATAATAAAATAGATGTGCACTGATTGAGAGCTTAAACAATTAGTCAGTGACAGAAAAGGCACAAGCAAAAAATGTGAACATTTATTGGTTGTAACTCCCCAAATGTCGTCTGTGATAATGAACTTAATATAATATATAATATCTTTCACAAGCAATTTGAGGAGGTAACTGTGATGTTGAGATGGGCATTTTTCACAACATTTTAGATGATTCATCTTTTAATTTAAACAATAATCGGCAGATCTTTTAAGCCTTTATTGGACAGGCGATGGGGCCGTGGACATTGCGTTCATGCGTCTCAACAATTTGCCTAGAAGGATGCCGTAATAATTGGCAGATTAATCGATAATGAAAGTAATGATTATCATTATATATCATACATGACGATCATTGTAGCTGAAGCACGGATTTCATCCCTTTCTTAGCTCGTCGGTGCTTAGCTCACGATCAGATTTGTCAGTTTCGCAACCTCGAACAAATTTACAAACCACAGACATTGATCCATGAGCATCACCGCAAAGGGCACGGCATTGAAAATAAGTCATAATGTCTAAAAACTAAAACATTTGCAGAAACCAAAAATGATTACAGAGCGTGCTGTATCTGAAAGTACATTTTGTGCACCTGCTGCACTTCCATTTTCTAGTTGCTTTTAAACAACACATACTTTTAATTGTGTGTTGTCAAGTATGGAATAAAACCTTTGATCCATGCACAGTATGTTCAATTTCCACACGTATCGTGCGTTGTTTAGCACTTTAAACATAACTACATCAGTGTGTTTGTGTACTTGCAGCCGACCGTTTTACGTGTGTGTTTTTTATTGTGCCCCACTGGCATGGCGAACGGGGAATGTGTGTGTGTGTGTGTGTGTGTCTGTGTGTATTGCCAGCATGCTTTTTGTTTGTATGTAGATGGGGTTGAGGGGGAGGGGTCTGGGGTTTTGGGCACTGGGGAAATAAACCAGTGCCTGGCAGGAAAACGGCCTCCTTGTTGCCCCCTCTGTTTTTGCTCTCTCTCCCTCTCTCTTCACCGCCCCCACCCCCAACAGCCACCCTCAGTCTTCATGTCTTTGATCCATCTATTGTGCGATGATGCACCTCCAGCAGCGGGAGGCTGCATCCCAACAAAACACATGACTGCAGTGGTACACCAGGCTGGAAGACATTCGTTTATTGGGAAGATGCTTTAAAAATACATAGTTAAATGAAACAGCATTCATAATTGGCTGACCCTGTGAGTAAAGCGTCGCTCCATCATAACGCCTTTCCTACACTCTTCATCGTTTTATTGAATTTGTGAGAGTTTTGAGTTGCTGCCCGCCTGATGCACATTGTGCGCACGCACGATCCCTTGAATGTGCTCGTGGCGTGCCTTTTTCTTTGATCTACACCTATTTATAACCGTAGGATTTGTGGCAGCGCATGCACAAACGCTCGCGCAACCCTCACAGACAGACAGGCAGAGGTGCATTGTGGGCAAGGTAAGAACGTAGAGTAAGAATGAAACGAGAACAGACGCGTAACGGTCGTCACTTCCTAAAACTGGGAGCCTTTTAAATTACCCAAGTTGTGAATGACTGAAGAAATATAACTTCCATCCTGATAACACAACGTGACATCCAGATCTGCCTCTTACTGTTCTAAACTGACCCTGTGATAGAGCATACGTGCATACAGGAAGACAACAGGCTGCCTTTAATCAGCAAATTGGTTTAACCGAACTTCTGATTCAGCAGTATCAGGTGTGGCGACAACTGCATTTCACTGTCCGTTAGAAAGCCAATCACACGCGAGCACGTCCTGTCGTTGACCTCGTACCCCGGAGGCCTTCCTCAGCCTGCAGCTGTATTCTGGGCAAACCCTCACCTTTTGGGAGTTAGAGGGTGTAAAAACAAAGAGGGAGGGATAAAAAGTGACAGAAGAGAGCAGAAATTTGCGCGGCAGTAGAGGAGATAGAGATAGAGAGAGAGAGAGAGAGGGGCGGGAGAGAGAGTGAGATCAGGAATCTGCTGAGTCATCATGACTGGTCTCATGATGATCGCTCAGCAGCAGCAACAATAGCCACACTTTATAGAACACACACGCACACACACACACACACACATGCACACACAGGTCTGAGAGATGAGAGTCAGACCAACGCACTATACAAAGCATCTCATTGAGAGATGCTCATCTGCGGAGCTGTGCGCTCTAAGGACTGATCTCATCTTTTGCACTTCCAGGCTCGCTCTTTGTTGACTTCTGATTCACACAGTTATGTCTCCATCTTTTGTCTCTTGTTTCCACTTTGGCACAAATGCAGTGTACATCATTTGATTTAGTTTGCTTTATTTATTTATTTTTTTATCCCCAGTAGGTCTATATCTGCCTTTTTATTTCTCTCCACTTTCTATGCTACAGTCTTGGGTAAGGTGTGTGTGTGTGTGTGTGTGTGTGTGTGTGCGTGTGTGTGTGTGTGTGTGTGTGTGTGTGTGTGTGTTGGGGCTCTTACAGTTGGTTTTCCCCTGGAGTCCTTCCAACAAATTTTACCACTTCCTCTTCTTTCACGTTCATTTCATTCCTATTGGCCTAAAGCCAACCAATAAGAGCTCAACAACACAAAGGTAGTGGGCACTGTCGGTGTAACCACCAGGAAACAGGAAGTCAGGGAAATTCTATGAAAAGTTTGTTTGTCACTTTCACTCATGCACTGTGTGTATCACAGCACTGTGATACAGATGCATAATACTTTAACATGCTCACACAACAGTGCTCCAGAATTGATTTCGGTGGGTCTCCACTGGTCCAGGTGGGTATATTTATATTGATTTCATTATTAAACACAGCGATGTGGTCTTTTTTTTTAATGCTCTTACTCTTAACTGGCTCCACGCTCCACTTCAGCTGCTTTTAATATTTTTTTACTCATGTTTTTCACTCTCTTGCGCCTCCGCAGGTCTGTTCAGAAGAGCAAGGCTCTTGTGGCATGACGACGACTAACAAAGGAAATAAAGCCTTGAAGGTAAGAGAGAGAGAGCATGTTTTACACTGAATTCTCTGTGTTTGATGTGTTCGATCTCTGCCTCACTCCCCCTTCTCCATCCTGTTTCCTCCAGGTGAAGCGTGAGCCGGGGGAGAATGGCACCAGCCTCACAGACGAGGAGCTGGTGACCATGTCAGTGCGGGAGCTGAACCAGCACCTCCGAGGCCTCTCTAAAGAGGAGATCCTGCAACTGAAACAACGGCGGCGCACCCTCAAGAACCGGGGCTACGCCGCCAGCTGCCGGGTGAAGCGGGTCACCCAGAAGGAGGAGCTGGAGAAGCAGAAGGCCCAGCTGCAGCAGGAGGTGGACAAACTGGCCAATGAGAATGCTTCGATGCGCGTTGAGCTGGACGCTCTGAGGTCTAAGTACGAGGCGTTACAGACGTTCGCCAGGACTGTGGCACGGAGCCCCACTGTTGGGGTCGGGGTTAGGGCTGGGGGAGGAGGGGGAGGGGGAGGGGTGCCATCATCAGTCATTGGCCCACTCATACCGGGGAAGGTGGCAACAGCGACGAGCGTGATTACAATAGTGAAGTCAAAAACAGACGCGCGGTCTTGAGGGAGGGAAAGATAGATGAGGGTGGAATTGGGCTGCAGCAGAGTAATTCTTCTTCGCTGCCAACCACCTCTCCTCCACCTGCACTGACTTCAAACAGCTGGGCAGTCTCGATCACATCGCCTCAGCCTGTTCCCGTCACCTGTCTCAGATCAGTGCAGGTGAAGGAAAGGATGGAAGCAGAGGAAGATCATTGAGACTATAAAGACAGCCTTTGGTCAGCGCATGATCATTTAGCACAGGACAGGGTCACTGAAAGTCAAAAGAATTTGAGATTAGTTTTGTTCCAGGACAGGGGGGGGGGGTAAAAAAAAACATAAACACAAAATCATCCAATTTTGTTCAGTTGCCGTTTAAAGTCAGTCAAGTGTCGAGTTTTACTGCTGGTAGATCTCTGTAAGTGCATAATAACCCCACCATCACACATTTGCACACTGGATTTGAAGTGGTCGTTAACATTTAAGTTCGCTACACCAACAAAAATATAAGACGGTATTAATGTGTTAGTTACAGGACAGTCGTTGGATTGGATTGACACAAACAATATTGGGTCCCTGAAGCTCCAAAAGAATACACAGTAAGATTTCATGTGACCTGCAGAGAAGTCCCATCTTGCTCCACCCAGCCAAGAACTTTTTCAGAAAAGTATTATAGAAAACTATATATTACACAATGGTGGTAACTGTATTTCTACTGTTTTGTACTGTGTTGTCATTCACATGAGGTCCAAAGTGTATTCTCTGTGTGTCAATTGTTATATATCAGGAATTCTGTGAAATTCTGTGGCGCGTGTTCGTTTTGGTATTGCTATATTTAGTTAGCTGTATTTTTTGTACGGTCTCTTCACTTTCTATGTCCTACTCTCTCTCTCTCTCTCTCTCCTACTTCTCTCTCTCTCTCATCTGTTCTTTCTCTATCCTTCCATTTTCAATTCCAACTGGTTTCCAGTTACACAGAGTACTTCCTGGATCTAACAGAAAGAGAGGGGAAAAGGCAATTGATATTTACCAAAAAACAAACAAACAAACAAAAAACTCACAACATACTAGAGAAAAGGAGATAAATTTACTGACTTTATCTCAGTTTGTAAGAACTTTCAGGGAAACGGTCGTTTGAACACCAGAACTGAATTAAGATAAAGTCGTCTTCTGTCTGTTTGAGTATATTCAAGAAAATTGGAAGGGCAAGTGCCTTGGTCTCCTAATGATATGCTTCAAGAAGAAGTCAAGAGGACATGAGGAACTGTGGAGATTCAATGCAGGTGTTTGCTTATACCTGTGCTTAATGGGATACACTGACCAATCAGGAATCAGGTTGTGGCAGCATTTAACTCTCGCTGTGCATTGTTGTATGAGCTGTGTAGTACCCATCAGGATTAATAATAATATTAATAACACCCATTTATGTGACTTGGCAGATTATTTACTTAAAGAAAAAAAAACAAACAAAAACATCCCTGTTTGCTTTGCAGACTATGTTTTCTGACGTGGTGATGAAATGGTGTATCTTGTCATGTTTTATGTTGGCTCACATGAATTCGACTCTGAAATCTAGGTTATTACACCCACAGTGAAATTTTTTGCTCCGAATCAAAGTGATTTTCGTTGCATTCCTCTTGCCTTTCAACCACAAAAGCTCACTTTGCAAATGTGCAAATGTGATCACTGACAGTGCAGTCAGCTAGCTAGACGATATTTCTCTGAATTTCCAGTCACACAAATGGGATGTCACTTCACTCGAGTTTTACCATAAAAGTAGTCTTATGTGGTGTTCTATACTCAAAGAATCTTTGTCTATGTATGGTAGAGTCTGGAATTTTATAAAGACAATTATCTTTGCATTGTTTGTAACGAAAGGTATTGATATACAGTATCTCTCTATTTTGCAATTGTACCAAAAGTGGCTTAACTACTGAATAGCTTTGTTTTTTCTCTAGTGACTAGGCACGTGTGTGTAACCGTGAACTAGCGTGTGGTGTGCTGTGTAGGTATGTGACGAGGTAACTATAACGTTCAGTCTTTCATGGATATGACTTTGATCCTTGTTTGATTTCAGGCCGAAGCGGGTGATGACACCGTGGGTAACTGCACTCTTTCTCTAATCATAAAATCTTTGTCCTCCCGGCCCCATCACTCGGCTCCGGCACTTGCAGACGTGTCAGATTGTGTGTTTATCTGCTCCCAAACTGCACTTGTGATTTGTACATTTTAAGTTCACTTCGGCAGACCCATTTTCGCCTCCTCCGCAGCGTTCAAAGCTAGTTGCTGTAGATAAAATGGCCGATGAGACGTGGACATGTTATGGTTAACCTCACAAGCTTCATGATATTGTGTATTCAGGTCATTTGGCGAGGTAACAGGTGTGAAACTCAACAATGGGGCCTACATGGCTGCATCACCCCTAGTTATTTTTGTAGTGTGTGATAAAGGTACTTGTTTTTGCTGTGTACATTTTATATAGTTATGTAGATATAATGTTGTTTCTGTTTTGTTGTTTGTTTTTGAACTATCCTGTAAGTGTCAGGGAAGTGAAGCAATTTATGTATTTGGTGTTTTATGAAGTGAAAAAACGTATCCTGCTATTTAATGGTTTGTCTGTCAAAGAGTTAGGTTTACCTTATAACGTACAATTGCCTCAAACGTTTTTTTTTTCAAGGAATGAAACGCTGATCTAAATTGAGTCATTTACTGAAAAAGAAACAATTTACAATAATAATAATAAAAAAAAAAAACAACATCGCATACATGCAGCCTTTTACCCGCACCACTACTTTTCCACTGTGAAGAAAAAGGGGTTAGCTAGCCTACTGCTGTGCAGTTATTAAGATAAGCAAGGCATGTCTTCATCTGTCCTTTAATATGAAATAAAATTCAAATAGGCAAACAACGAGCAAAAAGGCATTGGAAGGGTTTGAGGTTTTAAAATATTATTTATTCATTATCTTTACACTGATAACCATTTGCACGTTCAGTCAACTGTGAAATCAGCGCTACAAATGTCAAATGAAAATGTCTGATACATTATCACAGGACTCCATGGTATCTCGCTGCAAGCAAATATTAGGTATCGCACCCAGTATATTTATGTATGTACTCTTATTTGAAAAAATATGCCCTGTTTCAAAATGCAATTTTTTTATTATTATTATTATTTTTTTTACTGGATTTTTAAAATATATATATTTCTTCTGTCAGTCTGTTACTTCCTGTCTGTCTTCGCTTGTTGAGTGATGTTTTTTTCGCTGGCACGATGGTATAAAATAGGAAGAAAAACGATTTCTGCTAAGATGTGTCAAGTTGAGGCAAAATATGAAACTTCTCAGTGCTTGTCAAACTGTATGTACTGTATGTGCCACTGTAAAACAACACGTTTCCACCTAGTCTGTATTTTAATGCTCCTCTCGTTTAAAAATGATACATACTGTGTAAACATAAATGTGTTAACATAGTTCATGCTGTCTAATAGACATCTCTAATTATGCAAACTGTGTAGGGCAAAATTAGACCTCCTGCCACACAGGAGCGGTGATGCTGTCGTAGTCGTTGTGTCAAATTGTCTCTTTGTATAATTGCAGTTACGGTGTGATGTGACGACGTTTTAAGAGCTTATATACAGAGTGTTTAGCAGTTTATTCTCGGTTATAAATGCCAGCGCCAGTTTGTCTCTGTTTAAGTCTGTGTTGCTTTTTCAACGTGGCTTAACAGTTAACTGTGAAAACATCGAATCAAAAATACGTTTTATCCATTTACAATTGAGAAAAGGCTGAATGCAAAATATACTATAGCTGTCACATAAAGCCTGCAGTCGGACTGAAGAAGTTTGTCTTCCAGACTTGATTTGGTTCTAGTCGGGTTGGTGTTAGGTATCTGATGATCTAAATGAGGTGAAACGTTGTCATTTCTTTCTGATTTTCAGGCAGCAGGCATGATCAGCTGACAATAGTGACCTTTAGTGATCATCCGACAGGGCAGCTTGACTTGCTTATAAGCTCTTACATTTGCATAACAGAATTTAAGAGCTTATTAGAAACACTGACCTTATTTTCTGTCTGTGCAGGGGTTATGACCTCCTTATGAAAAGACATTTCATCATAAACTCGAGCGACTGCTCCTAAACCACCTCTATAAATATTTTACAGAGGCAGGAAGGAGTGGTGGAGACATGTCTGATAAAACTTAACCACGTCCCACTCCACTTATCCTATCCCTTTTTAGTGTCAGAGTTAACTCAGTGGGCTTCATGCCGTTCTTCAAAACATCCAATTCTTCTCGAAGATGGAAATCATTAACTCTTATCTTGATGCTTAGCCAATCGGTATGTAGTCATTCAGTTGTTTTTCTTGTCTAGTGAATCACGCCACCAGACTCTAAAAGCCCTTTCACCCACCTCCAATGCCGATCGATGAGAGTAAATGAACCAAGGATTCCTTTGATCGTTTGTTTGGTGTTTTAATCAATAATAATGTTTGCTTTGCTTTCCAAGTTACCCCACCTTCCATCTGCTGCTCTCTCTTATTCTCTCTCTGCTGCCCCTGCCCCTATCAGTTAGTCATTCAGTCTGAAACAGAACAGTTTTACCCAGAATTTGAGTATCAGATCACACTTACTTTAATTCTTTTTTGGCTTTTTGTTTGTATTTTACACCTGATACCCCCTGTTTACCCCCTCCTCCATCAAACCACACGTGTCTGCTGGTGAGCATTCGGCCAAGTTACTAATGGGAGCTGGGATATATTTTGTGTTTCTAAAAGTATATAATAATGGTCAGTTTAAAGCTATAGAAATGTAGTGAGTTTGTGTGAATATGGCGTAGCCTATTCAGAAAAGCCCTTGTAATAGAAAAATCTGTGTTTTGTAATATTTCTGTATGGGGTGTAATAAATTATTCTATGACAGTACTTTCTATGGGAAAATACTTAAAATGTGACAGTCTTTGTAAGTATTTATCTTCAACTAAATTATTGTACTTTTTTTGCAATTTGTAGATACGTAAGTGATGATGACAAGGTATTGGTAATCATGGAATTAACTGTTTCATCATCGGTCTGATGCATCTTTTAATTTATTTATGTATATACTGTATGTTTGTTGATAAACAGCTTACTTTATTTTGTATATGACCAATAAACATGTTTTGAAATGGAACTGCTCCAGTGCGTCTTGTTTGTGTGCGGAGATGAGAAATAGTTTTTAACATATATATAGTTTATGATTATTGTTATTGACAGGATGCTGAGTGAAAAATTAAATATTAATGCTAGAATACTTTAAGCAGATATAGGAATATATATGAAGGAGAAAGTCAAATTAAATCAGCAAAATCGGTTTATAGATACACTGAATAGAACAAACTACTGTAATCAACAGTCTCGAGAAAAGGTGTCCTCATTCCTATGCATGAAAATATAAAGGATGACTCAGTTACTGTCTGCTGTTTTAAAATGTGTGTATTAAAAACAGTGAATGGACAGCATTTTAAATGGGATATTATTCATGAAATGTGTATGTGAATATGTGTCTCACCAGTGCTGTGAAAAAAAGACAGCTTTAGTCTGCAGGCTTTTGTTTCAGATAAACAAAGCTAACCCCTGTAATATGCAGTACATCAATAATAAAATAAAACAATTATTAGTGAGAGGAAACCATGTTTTTCGAGTAGAGCCTGGAATAAAAGCTACATATTTCTAATATAATTGATTTTGGGGTGCAAACAGATCTTTTTCACAGCAGCCATTTTGACATGAAATAGCAGGCAAACACAGGTGTTAGCAATGATGCTAATTAAGGCTCAGTTCCATTTATTGCAACAGAGACTTCCCAGTGAGCCGACTTGCACCACAGCAGCACTCTGACCCTGTTTGACCTAAATGGAACGGGACCTTCGTTAGCATCATTGCTAATCTGTGTTTACCTATTATTTCATGTCAAAATGGCTGCTGTGCAGAAGGTCTCAAACCTCAGGGCTGAAATGTGCTGCACAGTTTGTACTACATCTTTTTTATCCATTTGTTTATTTGTCCTGTAGGCAGTCAGGTCTGTAGGTGGCAGTATGAAGTTATCACCAGCTCTCTTCCTCTCAAACAGCTCCGGATCCAGTGAAAACACGGAGCGACACAACTTTATAATAGTTATTAATGCAAGCGTAGCAGTAATGTCGTCGACAAAGAGGAGGAGGTTTTATTCCTTTAGTTAATGCTGTATGTATTTTTTGTGAATTAAAGTCGTCTGTTGTGTCTTACAGTCGTATATTCGTTGTTTTAATGTGGTGAATCCGTGTCCGTGCTGAGAATCCAGTCCGGGTTTTGAGAGCGTTCCGACGGTTGCCAAACTGTCAGCGTCTGTTACTCCGCGAGGAGAGGCGGGTAAAAATGTAAACACTGATCCATCCGGATGGACGGCTATTGTTTGGCAGCTTATTAGACTTTATTGGGGTTTTTTTTTAATCAGGCGTAACACTGTAAAACTGCTCTAATTTTTTTTATTTTCTTGCCTTTTAATAACAGCTATTAACTTTACCGGCAGTTTGGTGTTCAGCGCTAAATATAGCAACGACAGCTAACTCGTTAGCTCGCTGCCTAGCTGTTTGATGTTAGGTAGCCTTCAAACTATCCGACGAGACAACCTACCGTATCCTGATGCAACTCGATGGAGGACTACGACAAGTTTGTGCAGCATCGCCTCTGCCATCTGAGGAAAAGTGAGGAGGAGCACAACAAACCCTCACTGGCACCCTCTCTCATCCGCTTCTATGGACGACCCATCCTTCCTCCCCTGGTATGAGCTCAGTTTGATGATATTTCGGTTAAAAACCATCATCGTCGTTTGGGTTTTTAACGCTAGCTAACTAGTTAAGGCTGTAGCACTTGGCTGTCTCTTTGTTTGTTGTGTAGATAGTTGGACTGTACTGTCATTGTGTAGTAACAACAGTTTGATAATGAATTATTCTAAGCCACAGATTCTTCCAGCTCTTCAGATGCTAGGTTTGCTGCTCTATATCATTGTGAATTTAGTATAAAGTAATTTAGCTTTTTAACAATTTGACATTTTATAGACCAAAAAATAGAAAATACAATAATCACTGGTGAAAATCATCGTTAGTATGGGCAGCCCTGTTGTTAAACATGACTGACACCCCATGTCTGCTCTCTGATGATAACAGCTCTCAGGGGAGCAGAGAGAGGAGATGCAGCGACACAGAGAAGCAGCGCAGAAAGCTGCCGTCCACAGAAATTTGAAGGATGATGCAAGGATGGCCTACGTGCAAACTATCCTACACAGTGTTCAGGTAACAGAAGTCCCGATCTGTCTGCTAAAGCTCTTGGAAACACTAATGTGGTCCTATATTTGTATTCCAGTTATCTTTAAAGTTTAACGTAGTCCGATGCAACCGTACCAACTTGATTTTTTTATGATCAGATTTTCTTGCATGTAGTATTTTATCTTGCCCCACTTTGTTTCCTCTTATGATCTGCAGCTGAGGAAGACGCCAACACTGGAGGAGCTGCTCCAAGAATCGGAGATTAACACAAAATCTTCATTTGCCCATGGATCAGTGTCGCAGGGCAATTATTTCATAGGAACAAAGGATACTCTTTTACTTTCACCCCCGCCTGGAAGCAAAGAGAAGGATGGTGTTTCTGTTCCTCCTTTGACATCAACTACATATAGTGCCTTTTTTGCCTCTAACATTACACCTCAGCAAAGCTACCAGGAGGGATGCCTTATTGACCAACATTACAGCCAACAGGGGTCACAGCCAAGTTCCCTTAATGGTGCAAGCCACCAGTCAGTGTCCTCAGGTTACGCGACCTACGAGAATGCTGAAAACGCCGCCAGTGTCTCTGGAGGGATTGATGAAGGAAAAGCGAGCCATGGCTTTGACTCCACAGGGGGAGCTTATGATATGGGTGGCTTTTTCCTTCACAACACCTCAAACACAATTGCCAAGATGCCAGATATTATTAGCCATCCTCCCATAGATGGAGAGGAATTGGAGAGGAGTGGACTGGAATCATCCTTTTGTAATGACTTTATAGTAGTGAAAGACATTTGTTGCTCCGCACTCCAGGATGATTCAGACATATGTGGCCATCTACCAGGAGATAAATCTCAAAGCAGTTGTGTGGGCAGCACAGAGGGTGAAGATAACCTTCCCATTACTGTAGTAATAGATCACAATTTAGACAGAACTGAGGGCCTGGTCTCTTCCCCAAAAAATAGCGTTTTTTCAGACAATCCAGAGTTATCACAGACATTGAGCACTCATCACCCTCCAACAGCAGAGCTGCATATTCAGCACAACCCAGCAGAAACAGAACCAACAGACAACCATGTAGATGAATCAGAGCCATACGAGGAGCCTTATCGTCTGAGCCTCCAGGCCCTGCTGAAGAAATCTCAGGAGTATCGGCGGCGCCAGCGGATGCTTAGGAACCAAGCCAAAAATACTAAAATCCAGGAGAGGACCCAAGAACAGCCAACAGTAAGGGCGGAGGAGAAGAGCCTCTCTGATAAGGAGAATGACGAGTTCCCTTACAAGGGCACTGCAGAGGGAAAAAACACTAAAGAGAGGCGAGGCACTTTCATCCCCTCAGTGGAAACGTCACCAAAGGAGGCCTGGGAAAATGAGAGGATGATTGAGAGTGAGTTTTTTGAGAAAAATGCAAACTTGAAATCTGAAAGCACACATTTAACAGGAGGGAATACTCAGGAAATGAATAGTGTTGAAGAAGAAACAACCATCAAAAATAATAAACTGAACCTTTCACAAGAGGTCGTAACAGAGCCCAAACAGATCAGCACCTTCCCCCAGCAACAGCCCATGTCGACAGGACCCTTACCTGTTCACGAGGGTTTTTACTTGAACGCCTCTCCTACAGCTTCTCATAAAAGACTAGGCAGATATCACACTATCCCTGCTCCTAATTACTGTAGAAGTCCTGTTCACTGCAAAAGCAAAGGCAGTGTCCAAGATGGAGAAGCTGCTGATGGGGCCGAGACCTCAAAGAGGAAAGTTTTAGTCAATGCCGGTTTGAACAAAGACAACAAGCTTGAAGAAGTTCACTTGGAACATCAAAATGGTCACACAGCACTTCCTCCCACTGTGAATTTCATGGTCGAAGGTGATGTAACAAGCTTTACAGCCAAGAGCTCACAGCACATAGACCAGCTTGTGTCCAGCCTGTCTGGTTTGAAAGTACTGATCTCAGATCTGGAGTCAACGCTGACAGAAAACTTGGGGAATCACAGCCAAACTGGGAGCAACACACAGAGTGAGTTCAGTTTTGAAAGCGTCAAACACTCTGAAATAAAAATGAAACATGAACAACACATGCAGCTTTGTCAAAGTGATTGCGACGGTTGTGAGGACAGACTGAGGGACGGTGCTGATAGCGATGCTGAACAAGACCAAAGTTATAAAGAGCGACCGGGAAGACAGTCATCAGACGGTTTCAGGAACATGCATGAAGATACAGGAGCTGAACTAAGCATCAGTGACACGAGTGATGTTCCTGTAAATGAGGTAGTTAACTTAAGCGAGCTCAGGCTGGTCAAAACGTTAGCTATGGAGAGAGCCAAAGACAAAGGGACATGTAAAGAAGGACTAACAAAGAGTTATGGACAGCATGGCGGCGGTAAAAAGCAGCAGGCTCCGGCTAAACGTATCCTCTCTGCAGCACAGAGGCAGCGAATTCCTGACATATTCAGAAATGCTCCATCTGAAACGAGGCCTCTGCGAAACGTCTCTGTGCTTTCGGATACCAGTAACCGCACAGTGGAAAGGAGGAATGAGACAGCTGTAGAAGGTCAGGACTCGACCCACCTGCCATCTCTCAACCAGTCGTATGATGTGGACGCACCGTCTGGCCTGTGGTTCCTCGACGGGTCAGGGTCCGACTTGGGTTCAAAAGGTCATCTTGTTCACGAGATACACCTGACCCCGGAGAGTGGGAGTGAAGGTCAGGGCAGTGTGTCCAAGGTCAAACGGAGACTGGTCATGCACGTGACGGAGGAGACACGGGAAAGGAGTGCAGACGCCAGCAGAGGAGGAACAGACCCTGCTGTCAGACCCAGCTCCAGCACTCCGAAAGGTGAGACCAAGACAATAGTGACATGTAACGAGCCAAGCACTGCAGAGAGTGTGCATGTACAAAACAGCATTGTTATGGTCGGGTGCACAGATGGTTTGAAATGTGAAAATGAATAGTATGAATGCCCTGAGCTGGTCCTCAGAATGTGGACTGATTATGGGATTTTTTTTAAATGATCAAATTTCTATTTGTTTTAGTTTTACCAGTACGGCCCTGTTATAAAGAGAAAAATACATAAAAATGTAAAAATATCTAAATAAATGAATAGAAAACGAATTGAATTGAATAGAACAGGATTTGGAGCTGGACTAGGGGCCAAAAAGCTGATCAGGTGTCTTGATACTCGTCCATGGTTATAAAACCTAGTAATACCTTCTGCTGTATTGGTCCAGTTTTTGTGTTGCCAACAGTTTTTATTCATGCATTATGTGACCACACATTGTCATATTTACTGCCTTCAGCTGCAGTGCGGCAGTACGAAGGCCACGGCAGTCAAAAAGACAAGCAGGAACAACTGAAACAGGCCCATGCTGCTCAGGTCAGAGCCCTGCAAGAGGAGCACAGGAGACAGCAGGAAGAACTACTGCAGGTGAGACAACGAGGATAAGTTCCTGGTATTGTTGTGTGAATAATTACTTATTAGAAGACAGATCTGAAACTAAACAGAAAAGAAATGATTGAGATGTGTGAAGACAGACAATGGGTAGTGGTGTTTGTTGCTGCTTTTCAGCTCATGATACATGAATAATTTTAACACGCTGATGAATCTTGTATGTATTTTTCTATGATAGAAGAGATATAGAAAATAAGTTATAAAATGTAGTTTAACTTGCAATTTTGTTTTGCAATGATAAGTTTTGCGATATCCAAAAACTCAAAAAATAATCATTTAATTCCCTCAAGAAAAAATAAGTATATTAAGTCCTAGAATCATCAGGTCTTGAGTATGTTTTCTTGCTTGCTGTATACAGTAACATGAGTTACACATTTTGAACCAGTGCAGCTGTGGATTGTGTTAGCCACAGCAACTATGAAGCAACTCATAATGGTCAAGTGTTGATTTGACCAAAAACATAATCTAATCTAATAGTCTAATCACTTTAATTCATTACTGATATTACTAGTAATAATAATAATAAATAATAGTAATTATTGTTATATGCAGCTTGGAAGTACTAACAGTAATGTGACGTGTATATTAATTCATAGCCCTAATAAATAATTGTAGGCCTCATTGTCCCTACTGATTTTCTGTCATCCTTTGATTGTGAAACGGGTATTATATTACATTTGATTTGGTGCTAAACTGTCTTAAATTGAATTTGATAAACCCTGAAAATAATCTCCAACAAACACACGTTTTACTCCTGATCGAGTAACATATGGTGCCTAGCTATTTTGGGACGTTACTACTTCTCTGTCTGAGAGAGGTGACAGGAAACGAGGGAGAGATGTACAACAACAGTCCCCAGTCGAAGTTCAGCTGGGGACGTTACAGTTCATAGTCTTAATCCCTAAGGTGCATGAGGAGCTGTCAACAGAAAGAAAAATAGAGTATCACCAGGTAGAGAAACAAAAGAAACCCTAAAATGACCTGTTTCTAAAACAATAAAACTACCAGACATGTTCCAGACATTTATGATATGTGTCTCTAAAAATGGTTCAAACACAGTCACACTGGTATTTCCTTCATCCCATTGGTCCGCTTCTTGCATTTAGTTGCATCACATGTCTCTGTGCAGATCTGGCACCACGTAATTCCTGTACAGCAATCATAATTCACTCCACCGTGGTTTTTGCCAAAGTCACCTATGAGAAATCAAGAATTAATGTCACCGTTTTTTTTTTTTTTTTTTTAGATGAGAATAAGCTCTCAGAGTTTCTAACCAATTCACAGAGCTGTGATATAATATTGACCCTAAATATTCTTTTGAAGCAAGAAGCAGATCTCTGAGAGGATCTGGCTCTGTTCCACGCACAACCACACACACACGCTCACTCACACACAGAGACACACATGTTGTCACCCTACCTGTTAGAGTGTGCTTCTTCAGACCGGGGGTCGTGGGTAGACTACAGACATCTGCTCATTACAAGAGACCTTCAGACTCTCCCCAGTAAAAAAAAAAACACACAGGGATTCTACCATAAATGTTTCATTACATCCCTAAGAGGCAGGCTGGCATGGTCGCCTGTTTCTGTGTGCGTGTGTTTGAGTGTGTGTGTGTGTGTGTGTGTGTGTGTGTGTGTGTGTGTGTGTGTGTGTGTGTGTGTGTGTGTGTGTGTGTGTGTGTGTGTGTGCGCACATGCAAGGCTTCAAGGACGCCTGCTGTTCTCTGGCATCCAGTTCTTGTTTCTTCAGCTTGTGTCTGTATTTGTTCTTGGCCAGTGTCCTTGCCCTATTAATCACAGCCCCTGTTTAATTTATGTATCCTTAACAACAATATAATTAACATAAGCTGTTTAATAAAAGGACTTCTTTTCGACTCCCCTCTGTCATTCCATCATTTGTGATGTGATGAGAGAGCGGGCTGGCTGGACTCTCCTGTAGTGGGAGGAGGGGGACCGAGGGAATTGACACAGAAAAGGAAAGGATAATTTGTTTAATTCATGAGCGTCTGTGGTTAAGTGCCAGATCGTCCCGCCGAGTGGCACCGCTAATGGTCCCTTCTCCTTCTCCTCTTTTTTTCCCCCTCTCCTATCCCTCTCTTTGTTTTGTCTCATACCTCCTCCGACGTTGTTTTTACTCTCTGGCCGTATTAATTTCCACTGTCTCGCCTGTCTCATCATCCCCGTCATCCTCCTCCTCTTCCTCCTCCTCTTCCTCCTCCTCCTCCTCCTCCTCCTCCTCCTCCTCCACTCCCACTCTTCATCTCATCCCTCTTGCCTCTGTGCCCCATCTCTCCCCTCCTGTCTCTTCCTCTCTACCCTCAATTAATTTCTTCCTCCTGCCTCATTTGCTGTCCTTTCCAATTCAATATTTTCCAACCTTGCCTGCTCCCAAATGCACACTCGCATGCCCACACACACACACACACACACACACACACACACACACACACACACACACCCACTTACTTATCCTTTCCCTCCACCCTTACGTCTCTTTCTCCTGTCTCTCTGTCTGTCTCCCTCTCAGGCGTTGGCAGTGCGTTACCATCTCCTCCAGAGCGTGTCCTTCCCTTGCTCCATGTCAAGCTCACGTCTCGGGGACACGCTGACCTTTTCTACCCTCTCTCAGGTATTGCCATCACATTTGTTCACTAATGTCAGTGATGCGAAAAGCTTGTCCTTCTCCTCCTTGTAGCCACACCATTTTTCCCATGCTTCACCAGTTAGCTGACACACTCAGAAACAGATACTTGCCCCCTTTGATGTCTTAATCCATATCGCCATCATCTGTTATTGCTCTCTAATACATACTCAAGTACAGCGGCTCAGCTTAGACTATGGTTGTTCCACGAACACGTCCCTTTTGTGTAACAGCTCTATGATCAACAAGTGAGTGACAGCACATCAGCTGCTTATTATTCTGCTTATTATTTCCGATTATAATGATGAGTCCACTTGCGTTGATTCTCTAAACAGATGCCAACCAAAAGACCTTGAAAATCTGCGTGGGAAATTAATTGGTTGTCATTGATAGAATTAGCATTCTCCTCTCTCTTCCCCTCTGGTCCTCATTATTCACCCCTCTCATCACTCGTTCTCTCCTCTTTCAACTCTTCCTCAGCCCTCCAAGCCACTCTTGGAGCGCTACCGCCCCCTGCTGTCAGCGGCCGTGAAAGGTTTCCTGACTCGCAGGCTGTTGAAGACCGAGAGAGTGGCGCAGCTGGTGCGCACCATCAGGGTGAGTAGAGACAGCGGTGTAAATGTGTGTCCCTAATAGAGTTGTATTAGTATGGGATCATGTTATACCATGGTGTCTGTGTACCTCATCTATACCAACACTTTGTCTGTGTGTGTGTGTGTGTGTGTGTTTGGACTTATAGGACACACAGCAGTTCCTGCAGGCCGTCCAGCAGCAGCAGAGCCCCGGCAGAGGAGAGTTTTGTAGCAGCAGACAGGACATTTTGTTGCAGGAGAGAGTCTCTCTGCAGGTATCCAAGCAAACACGTGTCGTAAACATCTGTTAACCTCTCTGCTCTTCATTTCTAAACAGCCAACTGAGCAATTATTCCCACCATTAGCAGTTACCCCACAACAGATACTGTGATCACACACGTTCATTGAAGCCACCGTCTGCTCTGTAATCGTTTCCCCCCCCCTCCAGCTGCGCGCCGCACGTTACGAGGTCAACGACATATTCTTCAGCTTGTCAACCGGAGAGAGGATGCAGCTGATCAGCTGGGACAGGGAGCTGGCCCGGGAGAGAGAGCTCAGACGACAGGTAACCTTTTCAGAAGCTCTGCGTGAGCTCAGAGAATCTCATGGCATCGGAGGAGTGTTGTCGGCAAAGACTATTCTGCTCTGTACGCCTCTCTTTTTGCTTGTGTTTTTTTAGAGCGGGCACACGGGCCGAGCCAGAGAGAAAAGCTCTCTGTCAGCTGCGACACAAAAATCACTGGAGAGGAAGAGAGGAATGATGTGAGTTTTAACTGGGACTGCTTTCTGTTTTCTGTAGAGCAAAGTGTTTTTGTGTTGTGCATGCATTTGGACACAATTATTGCAGATACAGTCACAGCACAGGATGAAAGAGCTCAACGCGCAAAGCGTGACTCAGATCTGATGACAATGCTTTATGTAGAAAGTTAGTTGCCGCACATTATTAGAAGCTCTAACTATAACTGCGTACTCCAGATCCTGCAGTCACAAGGTGGTATGAAGCGAACCTGTGCAAACACAAGGTGTATTTGTGGGTTTCTCTCTTATATTTTTTTGAATGCAATTAAAATTCCAGATCACACATTTTTCAGAGGTGTTCCTGTAATGTCACCTCCTGCTGAAAAAGCACAGTTCAGCTTCTTTAATGAACTGAAAATCTTGCACTACCAGGCTAAGGAAGCCTTTTTTTTTCCTCTCACGGGCAGTACCTTTCTCTGTGGTTAAAACCTGTCTTCTCTTCCCTGCAGGATCCAGAAAAAGGCAGCGGGAAAGCACAGGGGAGCTGTGACGAGGACCGGACACAGCACTGGATTGTCTGCTGAGCAGCCATCGGAAACGAAACGAGGACAGTTCAGAGCAAATCCTCAGAGGGTCCCCAAGAGCACTTATTCCTCTAGACCCCGATGACACTCTTCCTAATTGGCCCCAGTGAGGACTCATAATAAGGCCTCTAGCGATTACATGAATATTTTATAAGTGATCATTCGAGTTTCCAAATCCAGATTTGACACAAAGTGATGCCTGTTGCTGACGGATACACCATCGTATTTTTTCCCGCTCTACAACCAGAGTGTAATATAGTGACAGCTCCACTCAGTCAGACGGAGAAGTGTCACATTTAGTGGATGCACATATGGGGATAAAACATCAGTACACTAACAGGCATTCTTCTGCTTCCAGTATTTTTCACCACATTTAGTGTATTAATGTTGCAGTTGCTCACTTGAAAAATGTTGAGTTGGCAAAACAACACTTTAGCTGAGCCTCTAAAGCTCGGCGCTCTGCACCTGAACGACGCTGCATGTGTGACTCACAGCAGACATTGTGACATGTCATAAGGTGTGGTGAATAACAATGATGGCTCTACTCCATTTGGATATCTAAGTAAAGCAGCAGATAGGTCTGCAGTATATGCAACGTTTCCTTTCAGACTTTCACCACCTCCTCAACTATTCAGATAAATAGTATTAAGGAAAAATGACTCTGTGGCTTTGACATGCAAACTGTGACTAAGGGTTTGCAATTGGACATTTCTTTGTTTTTAAGTTGAAGAGAGAGCAAGACTGTATCCAGCATGCACAACACACCAGGACCTGCAGATGAAAACACCTGACAGGAACGCAGCTATGCTTATGCAGCGACAGCATGTCAAAATGTCCTCTGTTTAATAACCAGGTGATTAGTTCAGGTGTTTCAGGTTTTTCCAGATGTCTAGCGTTAACTCTTTATTTACTTCCTTCAAAGTTATGTGCCTAATTGATTGTCACCATAAACAGACCATCTCCAGATGTGTTATCACATGTTAAACTCTGTTAGTATTATAGGACAGTGTGCTTACTGATACAGATGTTATATCCAGCTCCAGCCAACCACTTATACTTGAATAGTGTGTTACTTGCCTTAAATATTTTTCCTAGAGTAATATGAGCCAAAACACAACCTTTAGATTTTTTTATTCTTAGTGACCTGTTTTATATATAATTTATTTATTTGCGTGTTGTTTCTAATAAATGTTTCTTAACACTTGAAAGCTGCCGTGAAGTTTGTGTGTGACCCGCTGATTAAAGACAGAAACAGACTCCCAGCAGCAGGGGGCGCTGCGGGCCGTTTGCGCTCATGTTTACACGGATAACTTCCGGCCCGGCTGTCGCTCTCTGGTGCTGTGAGCAGTGTTTTGAATAGTTAGCCCAGCTGATTTACACCAGGATGGAAGAAGAGGCAGACACCGGAGTTTCTTCACGGGCAGAGAGGAAGGCGCTGGAAAAGGCCAAAATACTACAACGAGAGAACGAGAGGAATATTTTTAGACAGGTTAGACGAAGAGGCTGAACATTTGTAGCCTGTTTTTCAGCTAGCCGGCTAATGTCCTGTGTTTTTAAGTGTCTCAGCCTGACCAGCTTTTTGTCTCCTCTCTGTCGACTGAAGGTTGGACGAGTCCTGAAGAAACCCGAGGCCGAGCGGTCGGAGGAGGAAGCCGCTGTGTTACTGCTGCACAGAGAGACTGTAGAGGAGCTCTGCAGGAGACAAGTCCGCAGGAATGTGCTCAAGAGGAAGCAGGAGGAGGTGAGGAGGTGCCAGGCCTAGTGAGCTGTAGTTGGTTGTAATCAGATGGTGAAAAAAAAAAGTCAAGGTGGTTTTAGGTTGAATGACAGGCCAGTGGTTTCTCCAAGACTGCCACATAAAGATACAATGAAACACCTGAGTGCTGCTCTTTATATTATAATGTCCTGCTAACTACATGCAGAGTTGGAAAGAAAACATCCTCCAGTATAAGAGCAAGTATAAAAATACTACAAAATACTTCATTAGAAGTGACACATGTATTCAATATCTTACTTAAAGGTCCAGTGTGTCAGATTTAAGAAGCTCTGTCTACAAAATATGACAGAAATGTAATATAATGCACATAATTGAGTGTATAATCATCTGAAAAATAACCCCAGAAGTATCTATTTATATCTACAGTACCTCTTCCATGGGTTAGCAGGTTCGACCAGTATCCCAGCATGGACAAACTAAAAGCTGGCTTTAGATTTCATATTTCTGGTGCGTTACAAGACCACTGCTGTTCCTCCTTCACGCTAGGCAGGAAATGTTGAGGTGAGGGGGTTATAAATCAGGGGGTAATCAGAAACTACACTCCAGGATGCCACTAAATCCTACACACTGGTCCTTTAAGTAGACGAACAGTAGTAAAGTTCTAATTCTGTTGTGTATTTTTTTTCTTCGACTGTAAATCAACACTGTGATTTACTGTTGCCAGATAAATGTTGTGGAGTAAATCTTACTATATTTGCCTCTGATAGGTGGAGTAGAAGTATAAAAGTAGTGATGTGTGTAAATGTACTCAGTTACTTTCTCAAGACTGACCAAATGTTTTTACACCAAACAATCTAAGTGTATATTAGAGGCAGAGGCAAAATTTCCTCTAATGAGACTAAAGACATTCCTGAAGTCACCATTGATTCCCTCAGAACAGCAGGCTTCTGGTTATGGTATAATTTTATTTTTTTTAAAACTGGAAGTATATATTAATGGCTCCCAGAGAATGAATCCTGTTTTTGAGTGATCTTTCTTGTATCGCCACAATCAGACAAATTCTTCAGTTCTCCACAGATCCACAAGAACCTCTTGCAGTTGTTGCTTGATACAACAAAGAGTTAAAACATCTTATCTTTGCTGTATTTCTGCAGGTGTATGATGATGCTGATGAACTGAAAAGTAAAGTCAGGCAGCTCGCTGTGGCCATCAAACAAGCAAAACACCTGGTGGTTTACACCGGAGCCGGTATCAGTACGGTACGTACCTATCTTATCTTTCCTTTCCTGTTTCCTTCTTAAACTTCTACAAGACTGACAATGTCTTTCCTTTCAGGCAGCTTCTATCCCAGACTACAGGGGTCCTAATGGTGTGTGGACACAGCTACAGAAGGGACGGACAGTCAGGTGAGATACATTGTCTTTGCCCTGATGTGATACTATCTGCATTTTCTTTTGAAGTTTGAACTTCTATTCCCTTTCCTGTTACAAACAGCTCGTCTGACCTGAGTAAAGCTGAGCCGACTCTCACACACATGTGCATTAGGACGCTACATAAGGAAAATCTGGTATGTGACACCTGGTTAGGTTGACTTATACTGGTAGATGTTCCAGTTGTATTTTGTTATGCATGCTGGTGTTTACATGTACTGTGTGTGTGTGTTTGTCTCTACAGGTAAAGCATGTTGTTTCACAAAACTGTGATGGACTTCATTTGCGTAGTGATCTACCCAGACAAGCCCTGTCTGAACTTCATGGAAACATGTTTATTGAGGTGAGATACATGCACGTGCCACTATTGTGTTGGTTCTTTCTATTGTGCTCACCTTGAAATGAAAGAATCCCGCCTCCTGATAAGTCCAGATATCTTACAACATAATTTGCAGCATGGTCCCCATAAGCAGCATCTCAGCAGGATTCAAAACTTGTTTTGATGGATCAAAATAGAACAGCAATGAACTAATAAACTCTGAGTCGATAATATGACAACATTTTCAGGTGCATCATGTCTCTCTTTTGAACTTCAGTGTGATGTTTATATTGTCTAAAACCTTCCTGCCACAGCAGATCTAGCTGGTACACATGGTCATGTAAGTGTGCCTGTATTTAGGCTGCTTACAGTAGCTCAAATTAACAGACAGGTCAACAGAGACATGTCAATGGCAGAGAGAGGGGGAAGCAACACTTGGCATCTGTATTATTCATGAGCAAAACTGCATCAGGACATACAGATATCACATGTAAACTGCCAAGAAACCACTTATCGGAGACAAGTTTTTTTTTTTTTTTTTTTACACCTGGAAAATCCTTGACATGCAGTTTTTCCCCAGGTGTGTACAACCTGTTCCCCGGTCAGAGAGTATGTGCGTTTATTTGACGTGACGGAGCGGACCTCACTGCACCGACACGGGACAGGCCGCAGGTGCACACACTGTGGCGCCGAACTCAGGGACACCATCGTGCACTTTGGGGAGCGTGGGACTCTGGAGCAGCCTCTGAACTGGAAGGGAGCTGCAGAGGCTGCTGGGATGGCAGATGTTATCCTCTGCTTAGGCTCCAGCCTGAAGGTAGGATTTATAAACCACAGTGTGTCCGTAACTGTAATGCGGTACTGTAAAATTTGTTGCATAATTGTAGCATCTTCGCTCTCATGCGCTCGGTTTCTCTCGCTCTTCTAGGTGCTAAAGAAATACGCTTGTCTGTGGTCCATGAACAAACCAGCAAGCAAAAGGCCCAAACTCTACATTGTCAACCTCCAGGTATATATCGTTTTGATATTTTCGGTGAATAAGATGCAAATGAAGTTCTGTCTGCTCGGCAGCTGATTTGTGTGACTGTGCTTTTCTTCTAGTGGACGCCAAAAGATGATCTGGCTGTGCTGAAGATTCATGGCAAGTGTGACGATGTCATGAGCCTCTTAATGGAGGAGCTGAACATTCAGATTCCTGTGTATGACAGGTAAGGACCATGATAAAGTAACACACACACACAGTCCAACTTTTTGACTCACTGCTCAGCTTCTCTTCATTCTGCCTCATCAGGGCAAAGGATCCCATCTTCAGTCTCGCCACACCTCTGCAGCCAGAAGAGCTGGACAGCTGTACTCGTGAAGTCATAGCTGCCATTAACGGTCAGGATGACTGCTCACCTGACCCTGAGAAACAGGCAGAAGAACCCACAGCAGTACAGGGCGGCTGGTTTGGACGAGGCTATGGCAAAGGAAGGAAGAAGAAAAAATCTACATAATTAAGGCAACGTTTTTGACACATACGGTGCGGTCAAGTGATCAGTCTCAATTAGGGATTCAAATTTCAGTCCCTTGATGAGGATGAGTTGGACTTTTAACTGTAGGGTGCTGTTCTGCATTTGAATCATTTAGCCAAATGTTTATGTGTGTGTGTGAGTGAGTGTGATGCGGAAAATGAAGTATTAGTTGAGTATTTGCCAACAGAAAATGGCAGTTTGCATCATGGACATGATATTTTATAAAGCATACATACAGTTTTTGATGTAAAAGTGACTTCGATTGTGCTACCCTTTATGGCAGCTAAGCATTAATACAGCAGATTTTTAGGCTAGTGTGGCAAGCAGAGCCTGTGCAGCCTGTAAAACAAAATTTGAATGACAAAGCCATGAAATAATTTTTTTCTACCACACGCCCTTCAAACTGAAAAAGTGGGAGGGGAAAAGTAACCCTTGTTGACACGCAATATGTCAGATTTTCACACAGTGGACACCAACAAGTGACAAGTTTTAGTGAAAAGACATCAAAGCCTAAATAATCTGAATTTGATCCTGCAGCATTATTACTTTTTCTGCTGTCTATTTGTATGCTCAGTATAACACAAACACATTTTTTTTCAAATTTAATTTTAATCAGCATGAAGCCACAAGTGTCAAATGATCCCCTGAAGATCAGATGTTTGATGTATTATGACTTTAAGTTCTGTTTAATGAGTATTTCTACCAAGTTGGTAATTGATGCATTACATTAACCAATGTGCAACATGCCACTGGTGTGAGCATTATCTAGATGTGACTGAAAATACTGGTGTCTAATGTCTAAGTTACTGTTTATTTGCTCACTGGAAGTGGTATTTTTCAGTGACGTGGGAAATGTCAAAAGAGCAGCATGCAGCACTGAGCTTTGTTTTAAATTTCTGTGCTACCAGAAGAGATTTCAAAGATTCAGGAGCTCAAACATTTTTACATGTAATTCTGAGATTCAAAGTTATTTTTGTAGTCTTTTTCAGATGTTTTAACATTGCTTTTTTTGTGTGTTGTTTTTTTTTTGGTTAAATTATTTCCTAACACAGTCAGCCTTCACTCTGCTGTTGCTTATCCTCAGGTTTGCAGGGTAGTACTGTACCTTAGTTTACTGAAGTTGTTGAATTTGCCTCTGTTTACATTTTATTCCAACTTTCCTGCAGACTATGCAGAGACTCTGCCGTTGTCACAACTTTGCCTGCAGCAGAGTAAGAAGGAAAAAGTGAAATTTTACTTACATTTTGATTAGTGGTCAGTTTCTGTCGTGTTACTGTAAGTTGCTGTTTTGAGTGATTGGAAACAACCAAATATGTCTCTATTCATTTGTCTCAGGAAGATGCAGAATTATTAATCTTATCCTGTACAAAATGTGTAATATGTCAGAGTAGCCATGATAAGCTAATGTTCAGCATTCCTAAAACTCCAGCCAGTGATAAAACTGGATGTGAAAACTCACTGGCTTTTTCTTGTATTTTGCAAAAAAGTTGCAGTGTTTAGGAGACAATAAAGTATTCTTATGTTAAGTTGTCTGTCTTGATAACCTGCATTTTAATTGTAACAGATGGCCCTTTGAGCTGGAAAATTCCTATTGGTATAATATATTGGTTTGATTTATTTGATTTGATTGTACATGCTTTGAGTTGTGCCTGAAATATTTCATTTTTATTTCAAGGCCTCCCAGTATTTATGTAATTAACTTGAAATAACATGTTATCCTGAGATAGCAGGATATCTCGAGATAACAAGTCAGATATGATAGGCCTGAGATTTCAGGTGTGACTTCATGACATGCTGACCTGATGTGACTGATCAGTATATTCCTGCTCCTCTGACTTTGCATGAGTTTTCAAGATAATTACATAAATAACTCGAGATCTCAGGAAAACAAATGAAATGAACTCATTCTCAAGAACCAAGAAAGCTAAGAAAATAAAATGTATGACTGCCTAGGGCTTCTGTAATTTATCAAATGGGGAGGAAGTATTCAAAGTAAAGCAAAGTAAGAAGCAAAATAGGGCCAATACCACAATGTAAAATACTCTTACTAGATTTTGTAACCCAGAGCAGAAATCATAAACACCTTTATTATTATGCATGTTAAATCTTTAACAATTCTTCCACAGCAAATATTATAATACATCTTCAACATGATTGACGCTGGTGTCAAAGTATTGTAGTGGAGTTAAACACCCTTCTGAAATCAGTGCGGTAAAGGGAAGCAGGAGTAGACAAACAGAGGTAGGCCTCCCTCTCGCGCCTCTGTCCGTGTTTATAGGTTGGGCATGATCACGTGACGGGCGCGATTATGCAATCATCACGTCAGCGTGACAGGATTCGTTCGATGTGACGTACGGTTGGAGGCGTTGGCCGGTGTCACTGTCCGTGCTGGAGAAACTGATACGGAGAAGACGTCCTTTAAAGTAATCGACGGAGAAGCCGGGTTGTTACAAAGTCAAACGCGTTGACTTTTCGTTTTTATTTCCACTTCCGCGTAGTAATTTACCCGAAACTGTCGAAATGATCAAGAACGGCCACCACGCCACCAACGAGCAGCGGGATGAAGCCGGCTGCTGTAAGCCGGGTGGTTCAGTGTGCAGCCCGGAGAAAAGAAAGCGCGTCGTCCGGTTATGGTGTGACGGCTGGTGAGTCTCTGTGCCCGACACCGACTTATTACCGTCGGTGCCGGTTTATTGAACCCTTTCCCACGGTTTGTTCTCCTGCACGCGGTCTTACGCTATCAGAAAGCAACGGTGGGGTAGCATGCTAATGCTTACTAGCTACTTAGGTTAGCAGATAGTAACTTAGCAACAGGAATTAAACCACCCTACCATGCATAACTAGTTTAAGTGCTGGGTTAAGCTCACTCTGCTCTCTCTCTGAATGACCTAACATTAGCTCTTGTCTCATATTAAACACTAAAGTAATGTTAATCGATGCTACCAGCCCAGCCCTGATACTTCAGTGCACAGTTATTGAGGTTAATGTGTTTGACTAAGTCTTTGTCGCTGTTTTTATTTCATTCACAAAACTCACTGTGCAGTGTCCTTCAAGCACACTGTAATCGTGTCCTTATCAGTTTTAGGGCATGACACAGGGACAATGTCCTCTCTGTTCACACTATCATAACTTCTTAGTAAGGACGGGGTTATGAACGATGTTTGGAAATGTGTGTGAAGCTCTAAGAGGACAGCTCTGAAACTATTATTTGAAGTTTAGAGAGCATCTAAAGGTGAAAAGCCACAAAGCGCTATGTTGCCTACGCCCTCACTCACCACAGCTGACTCAGAGGAAAAGTTGGGCTGCCTTAATACATGTCTTGTGAAAATACTTGATATGTCCAAAGCACATCTGCTGCCTGTAGTCCTAATCCCTTACTGTGCTCTCTGTCATGTGAAATCCTGCTGTTAATACCTCCAAGGTTGTCTAAGGTAACGTCTTGGCAGTGTTCACACCTCGATGCCTGATGGGTTTGGTCTTGAAAATGAAAATGAGCTGAAGATTTCTCAAGGGCATTTACGTAGTCTGAAGCATCTGGGCACTGGTTCTGACATTCATGCCAGCTCATGAGTCAGACAGCCTGTATCTCTGTTTGTATTGTTATGTTAAGCTCCACGAAGGAAACGCCATGATCCTCACGTGACTCGGCTGCTCTTGAGGAGATAACTGGCTCCTGATGTGCAGCTGCACTCACTCGTTTGCACCAGGAAGTATCCGAGTTGCTGAAAGCTCCTTTGACATGGTGCACCTCATATGGTGGTTATAAATAACTAACATAGTGAACATGTCGTTCGCTGTGATGCAAAAGCGGCATGTTTGTGTGGCGGGGCTGAGGGGTTCTCTCCTTTTTTGCTGTTAGGAAGAGATGTATTACTGAGGCAAGAACTTCATGACAGAAGCCAGACAAGGGAGAGACAGGAGCAGATGGAGGAAAGGATGAAGAGAAATATTCTTACTCTAAAAAAGTTTTGAAAAAGTACTTGGAGATGTTGACTGATCCAGCAGGAACTAGATGATATGTTGTGTTTCATTAGTCAAATGTGTAAAAGATGGCTGATGTTGCATCCAAATGTCACTGTCTATTCATATAATAATTGTTTGATTCCTCGATTATTAACCAACTCCATCTAATTAAATTTAGACCTTCAGATCATTTAGCTAAATAATCACACTGTACAGCTTAATGTATTTACTTTGTCTCTCTTGGAGCACTATACCTGTCTTGAAGTATACATCCCATAGTTTCAGCTTGCAGCGTAGTGTTCAGCTGACTGTGGCGAGGTGAGGGATGACGAGGGATTATTGTTAAGGAAATTCAGGTTAGCAGCTTGTGGTAATACCATTATAGATGAGAGCTCTGCCTTACAGAATGTGCAGCGGTAAATTGGGTCTTTTTTAATGAAGCGGCTTCTGCATCATCTATTGGAAATCACCTACAGCTACAGAGGTGCTAACAGAAAGGTGAAAGAGAGGCCTGCAGGTCTGAGAAATGGAAATGGAAACAAAAAGTTGCCGGTTTGTATCCCTGCGTCAACAAGGAAAGTAAGGGCGGCGCTTACTGTCCCTCCCTCAAAAACTCTGCTCGTCAAATGCTCCTTGAGGTATCTTGAATCGGCAGAAATGTGTAATGTAGACCCATTCCTGCTAATAAATTATTTACAACCTTCCCTCCAGCTGCTCTTGTCTGTGCTTGAACTGGATGATCTTTATATATTCTGAAACCGTAGAAAATGCGAAGCAGCAGGGTGCAGAAGAAAAGCACCTTCTCATCGAAACCTGAACAAACTCAACTGAAACTGAGCAAAATTCCAATCCGAGTTCAAGACCTGGATCCAGAGACAGGAATTTTCTTAATTTACTCTCTAATTTTATTTATTTTATTTCATTTTTAAATTAAGCTAAGACTTTTATGTTGCAATAAGAAAGGAGAACTCACATTTACTTCCGTTATTAAAAGTAAAGCCAGCAGAAATCATGAATCATTGAAGTTACCTAACAGCAGAAAGCAAATAAACACTGGCACATTGGACACACAGTCTCTCTGATCATAACCTTTCTCCCAGTAACCTTTATCATCTTCACTCACCTTGTTAAAAGGTCAGTCAGTCTGTGTTTTGGGACGTAAACGGTTTGATTTAGAGAGCGTGTTTTCACAGCAAAGGACACACTCTGCTCTACTGTGCAAGGTTGCCATAAAAAGAGAATAAAGATAATGATTAACAATTAACTAAGAATAGTTCAGTCAAAGCTGCCCTGCTTTGAAAGACAAAAAAATGTGTTCATTGTTAAGGCTGCATCTCTTATTCTTGTGTGTTTATCTGTTTGTTCACATCAGTTTTACTCTGTGTTTGTTTGAGCGCTCACAGTATCTGTTGTTCTCCATAGTTACGACATGGTGCACTACGGTCACTCCAACCAGCTGCGGCAGGCCAAAGCCATGGGAGATTATCTCATAGCGGGAGTGCATACAGATGGTGAGACTGCCACACACGTACACACACTCTGATATAAATGTTTCTGTGAAGACTTTTTTTAGTTAGTTAGTTCAGACAAACATAGAAAAATGCATAGAAACATTCACATTCAGGACACAGTGACATTAATGTGAGCTATGAATCGTTATGTGGCTGCAGTCCTGAGGATCTGTTTGCTTTAAGTATCATGATTTTAAATTGACACTTTCTCATTCATTAGCCTAGTTGAAACTTCATTGTGAAAGACATGAAATAATACAGCTTAATGAATATCATGAATCGCTGGAGTTACGTAACAGCAGAAAGCAAATAAACACTGGCACATTGGACACACAGTCTCTCTGATCATTACCTTTCACCCAGTTACCTTTATCGTCTTCATTCACCTTGTTAAAAGGTCAATCAGTCAATCAAGTATAACCATAAACATTAGACAGCAAGACAAGAAGTAAAAGAAACATAAAAAAGGAAGCCACAATAACAAACTGAAGAAATGATGAAGAAATTTCCTGTCAATGTTACTGTTCCAAAGAAAGCATGATTTAAGAGTATATGTTGAGAAATGTAGAGTAAAAGTATGATCCTCATATTTGTAAGGTAGCTATGTAAGAAATGATACAAAGTAAAGGGAGACCTGTTATGAGTGATGAGCACAGCATGCGTTATTCATTTCTTCACTTTTAGTTTGTTCTGTTCTGTGTTTTTCACATTAATCCACATTAATGAGGACGTCATTTGACCTGACAGCGTCACATCCACCATAGACATAAAATCATGGAAGACATTGTTGCGTTCCATTCATCTGTAACTATCTTACAACTAGCTCAGCTAGCTTACTTTGGGTCACTGTTGCTGTTTCTATGGTGACAAATATCCAGAGCTCTGACGAGGCACTTCATTTGCATTCTCACTAAACTGATTTTTATTTTGCTGATCTGGAATCTGATTTGTTAAAACACCTGCCTGATATATAATATACTATACATATTTAATTATTGTATCATCTGTCATAGTTTGCTTGTTACACGATAATAAGATCATGTGGCATCTGAGACATTTCACCTCCCATCCAAGAGGCTTCTTCACACAACTGCAGGAGCTTCTCCTATGAGAGCAACTCATTAGTGTAACTGCAGGGACAATGTTGCAAATAGGAACTCACCAGATAGTTGCGATCCTTTTAACATAAAAGGACTAAAGCAAGCTAATAAAACTGATCTTTTAAATCTTCATAAGGATGTGTATAATAGTGTAACTAATCAGCACTCTGCCTTTTTGGTGAAGATGTTTCAATAGAGATGTGAATGATGTGCCAGCAATTAACAGTTGATTACCTCTTCCTCCTCTCAAAGCTGAGATTTCCAAGCACAAGGGTCCTCCGGTCTTCACTCAGGAAGAACGCTACAAGATGGTGCGGGCCATCAAGTGGGTGGATGAGATAGTGGAAGGAGCCCCTTACGTCACCACCCTGGAGACTCTGGACAAGTACAACTGTGACTTCTGTGTGCATGGAGGTGAGCCAGTTCACAGCTGCTCTTTGAAACCAGTCCTTAAGACACACACACACACACACACGACCAGACGTGATGATGGACTAATCTCGTTGTGTGTGTTTACCAGATGACATCACGCTGACGGTGGACGGTAAGGACACGTATGAAGAGGTGAAGCGTGAGGGCCGTTACCGGGAATGTAAGCGCACACAGGGCGTTTCCACCACTGACCTGGTGGGACGAATGCTTCTCATGACTAAAGCCCATCACAGCAACATGGTGAGTTAAGCTGTGTTTACATGTGATGCGAAACGTTTACAGCAGTAGTTTTTCTTTAGTGAGTGATTCATCGTACGTGACCAGGCCGTATTATGCTTTAATTACATTCCCTGCAGTATTTGTATTTGCATTCTTTCATTTACTTTCAAACGGAGAGCGATAGGCACGTACTTGTGTACTGTAACTCCTTAACTCAGAACTATAAGTTTCCCTTCAGTGTGTGTGTGTACTTCGAGCAATGATTTTTATTTAATCACTTCTGCAGGATAATCCAGATTACCAGCAGCATACAGACAACTTTGGAAAAGTAAGTAGCACGGATTTTATTTCAGTCAAACCTTGTCTAGTAAATTAGTCCTGGTTATAAAGGATATCTGTTAGCAGTGTGACGCCGCATAGCCTTCATAGCCTACGTTTTCCCAGTGAAATAAAGGTTTGTATCTTTTGTTGTGTTTAAGGGTCCCAAAGGCCACAGTCCATGGACGGGAGTGTCTCAGTTCCTCCAGACGTCGCAGAAGATCATCCAGTTTGCCTCAGGAACTGAGCCTCAGCCCGGAGACACCATCATCTATGTGGCCGGAGCGTTCGACCTCTTCCGTATCCTTTTCATGCAGAAACAACCAGAAATGAGTTATTAACAAACACGGGAAGAAATCCTTTCTGCCAGTGGATATTGTTGTTGCCTTGACCAGAAGTTCCTTGCAGACATTGGCCATGTTGACTTCTTAGAGATGGTCTACAAGCAGGCGGAGAGGCCCTACGTCATCGTAGGTCTGCACTTTGACCAGGTACACCTAATTACAGACATGCACACACACACGCGCATCTCAGCGAACCATTCTCAAGACGGTGAGAAATTAACCCCTCCCTGCTGTTCCGGGAGTAACATTTGGAAGAAATTAAGACTTTTATGGTTAGACAAGGAAGAAGCTGCTAAGTGCAATTATAGTGGTCTAGGAATGTAAGACCACACAATGATTCAAGTATGTTTGCTAAATATCTGAACATGTAAAAGTACTAAATGATCTCATCATTCACTTCATTCTCTTCATTCACTACAGGAAGTGAACCGGTACAAGGGGAAGAACTATCCAATCATGAACATCCACGAGAGAACGCTGAGCGTCCTGGCTTGTCGGGTGAGTGCGCACACACACACTCTCTCTGACCTCTAAATGTTCAGCACAGCAGGATGTATTTATTTTCTGAATGCTTGCAGTGCTGCAGGCTGAACTTGGCTCCGTTTCCTCCATTCCTGCTGGTCAGCTATCAGTCTGGAACAATGAGTCTCTGTGCCCCCATCTGCACTGTGTGTTTGTGTTGAAGTTAAACCAACTTACGAGAACGTTACACAAACCAAACACGTTACACAATCTGAAAACCGCAAAATTGCTATGCTCTTCCATCAGTGCCTCATCACATAGGACAGAATTGAGGCAGCGAGCAGTAAAAACACATTGACCGCTGAGCTGTCTTTGGTCCAAACGATGCTCGACAGTTAATGTTTGACATTTAAACATAACCTGACTAACTGATGAGAAGAAAGTCAAATCATTAGAAAAAATAATGTGTGACTATGAACCTGTCTTTCTCTCTTTAGTATGTGTCAGAGGTGGTGATTGGTGCACCATATGCAGTAGGCAAAGACCTGCTGGATCATTTTAAGGTGAGTTTCTTTTGTACGAGTTTGCTTCTGATCATGTGTTTCAAGACCTTTAACTGTCAGGGTTGTAGTTTCATACTTTTTTCTAGTTCATTCTAGGCATACATGAGAGCCCTCTTACCAAACATGGGCAAGGGCAGTCAGCATGTTTTTCTAATGTATAAAACACTAATGTGTAAATTATGGCCAATTCATTTTGAGTTTTAAGGTTCATTCTTAAGCAAAGGGTAACGTGCCGCAAAGTGGTGGAGCCATTAGTTCACCTTCAAAATATGATGGCCGCAAAACATGTCAGCTTCTCGTCTTCTGTTGGCTCGTCATATTAAACTTCCTAAAATGAAAACCCAGTTTTTTAAAGCTGTCATAAATAAATTACTACACTGAGTTTGTCTGACTAGACTTAAAGTAACAGAGGCTCACACAGTTTTGACAGAATTAAATAAAATGATTAATAAAATTAGGACAGGGTAATAGATTACGGTATAGTTGCTGCAGTTGAAAATTTTTCTTTGATTTATTGAATGCACATTGTTACTTATAGCCCTATACTGAACCCTGTAGCGCCCCCTTGTGGACAATTGACATAAGAATGGGAAAAAGTTCTCCACACCAGTTTCTATGCAAAGTAATAAAGAACTGCTTTACCGTCAGAAAGCCAGAACAGAATTATTTGTCAGCATAGGGCTGTTTAGGGACAAGTAGTGTTCCGGAAATACACTTACATACTGCAGGAATGTTGTTCCATCCCTGCACACGATGGGTGATTTTAATCAGGTGCGTTTGTGAAACTGTGCAGGTGGACCTGGTGTGTCATGGCAAGACGGAGGTGATTCCAGACAAGGATGGTTCAGACCCCTACGCTGTGAGTACAGAGTCCTCTTGTCTTTGATCAGTACGTCAGCATCAGCAACACCTGAGCGATTGTTCTGCATTCACAAGTTTATTTTTGAGACTATTTTATGGACTCATAAATCATAAATATCACTCAACAGAAATGTTGTAGTAAAAACAGTATTGGTCAATTTTGTGATGTGATAAGTAGTTCATTTTATTTATTTGTGTGTGTGTTCTTGATTTGGTTCAGGCAGACATTTTCTCACCGTCGACACCGTCTCATACATGCATCACTTACTGATCTGGCTCTGAGTGTGTACGGCTACAGGCTACACTAACACACAAATCAAAAAGCAGAGGAGAAACAATCCAGACAAATTCCACAAAGTAATTTGACCTTAAATGACATTCGTGTGGTAGATCATCCAAAGTGCATTCAAGAGCTAGATGTTATCACATACTGGAAGTGTTTTTTAGTGCCACAATTCAAATGATAGATAGATATAGCTAAGTGTCTGAATGGGTGAATTAGTCTTAAACGATGTGTTTCAGCCTGCGCTGGGTTTCTCATTGCACCACTGCGGAACAGAAGAGAGATTGTCTGCACAGCTAAATCTGAAAATAAGCATTTTGAAACTATCTGGCTTTGTTCTAATCACCTCAGTGTTCCCTGCAGAGGGACTGTACGGCGTGTTCAGCCAAGATTTGAAAGTAGGGAGCAAACAATGTTCAGTTCAAAAGGGACTGTGAACTGTGTGATGAACAACGTAACAAACAAAGTTGTTTAGATTTGTTTTTGTTTTTAAAATAATGTTAGTATTCTTAATTATTAGGAACGACATAATATGAGTCACGGGGCTGTAAAAACCATGTGCAAACAGACGGGACCTTTAGTCTTACCTTAGTTTGATGTAACCATTTGTGTTCTACCCTCAGGAGCCGAGGAAGAGAGGAATCTTCAGGACCATCGACAGTGGGAACAATCTCACCACTGATGACATAGTCCAGAGGATCATTGAAAACAGGTCAGAGACTTCTTTATCTGCACTACTTTATTTCTCCTTCTGTCTCTCTGCTGTTTTCAAGTGTTCCTGTCAAGCTTATTCATCACCAGTTATCTTGCGTGTTCCCAGGCTGCAGTTTGAAGCCAGGAACCAAAAGAAGGAAGCCAAAGAGATGGCGGTGATCGAGGCGATGAAGAAGAGAGAGCAGCAGGACCAGAGTGAAGCCGCGGCCCAAGCTGCTCACTAGTGAGACCTCAGATCTAGTCCTGTGCGCGTGAACACACTTATCCTGGTAGACACAGCTTTAAGAAGGTGGACTCAGGTGGACAATGGGCCTGGCTGGATGAAACAACCAAGAAGAGGGGCAGTCAGTCTCTTCTAGTCCAGAATCCTGCTTTTAATATCAGGTGAAGCGGCGTGTCATACATGCTGCCGAGTTAGCTTTTCACTGTCTTCATCTATACAGACTACTCCAGCCTAATGGGATTAAAATAGATCTGCCTGGACAAGAACACAAAGAATCTGAACGTGTAACATATGATTTAACCTGCAAAGTCCCTTTAAACCCCTCGTCGTCCACAGAGAACTTTTTAATGTTATCATCTGTCACGTATTGTTTTTATCATTCAATCACGCACTGTGTCATCCTGTATAGAAGTGGTATGCCTAATTTGTAATAAGCCATAACTTATTGACAAATCATCATTGTCAGTTATGTTTTTAGATTTTAAACTTTGGTTTTTAATGATCAGTCTTAGCAGTATCAGCACTAAAGCTGAAGGTGATCTATTTTTCTATTCTATTATTAAATAGATATAGATCTATTATTTAACACCGCTTAGAACATGTAGATTTATTTTCATTTCTCTCACTAAGTTTTTGTCCATCCAGAAAAAAAAACATTACTACGTTAAATGATCTGTGAAAGTGTTTTAATTGTAACTGTGGATTTTAACTATCTGAATTTGCACCGTGTGTGTGCGAGCGTGCATGAGTCTGTGTGTGTGTGTGTGTAAGAGAGAGCGAGATTGTGAGAGAGAGCAAGGTTAGTGAGTGTTTGCGCTGTAAATGACAGTAGTGCCTCATTCCCAAAGCTATACTGTAACTAATTTAAGGGCTGTGACTTGTATAAAAGAATTCTTTACCAGAGCGTCTCTACAGCTGTCTGTAAAGTCGTCCTTCTTTCTTCAGTCTGCTTTCAAGAAATGTGTTTTAATCGAACGAGAAAGTTCTGCTTCAGACTGCTTCTGCAAACTTTTATAGATTGCAGAAGGCGGCTGTTGTTAAACAGGACACATTACTTGGAAGTGTGACAGTGTGTGTTTTTATTAAATGTGTCTGTGAGTTGGAATGAAAAATAAATAACTTTCTAAATATTAGATGCAGGGACTTTCCACGACCTTTCAATCACTATGTCGCGATGTGTAAAATTCCCTTTTAATAAACAAACTGGTAACATGGCAAAGTGTCATCTGATGTGTGTTTTACTGCAGCAGCAGCAGCTTGTGATGTGCGCGGCCCGATGACAGAGATCTTTGTCGGATCAGCACATATTCACGGTTCACTGAGTCAGTGAAATGAGGCCGCAGCCGCTCAGAAAACTGCTAAATCCGAACGGTCCTGTCTCATTCACGCAGCTCTCAGATTGGAACAAAAAACTGCAAACCGTCATTACAAACACAAAGGAGGCTTTAATCCGCCAGCCCGAGCACCTATCACTCAGCTGAGAGACATCACAGAGACGCCTGTACAGATACTGAAACATCAAGGTCTCATTCTCCATGTACATCTGGTCTGTGCAGTTCTTATGTAGTTTCACAGAGCTCTGGTTTGTAGTGAATGAAACAGTGGAGATAGACATTTAGGGGCCTCAAGGGGCCTGGAGGAGACCAGTTTGGCAACCACTGCTGTAAGTGTTTTTGTATTTTTGTGTTTGTTTTTTGTGGACATTAGGCCTTTCAGCTGTCAGACTAATGAGAAAAATGACTAATAATGACATTTAAATATTATTTTAGTGAATTTAAGTGCCATGGTTCCCACATGGGTGTCAGAAATGAGTCCCAGGTTATAGATAAAGGGTCACCAGAGGTTTAAAAGAGTAAAAAAGATAGACTTTCACCTCTTCAGGCCTCTAAAATCCTTAAAATAAGCCATTGAATAACTCACAACTCATGTCCACGTACTTTGTGTGATAAAACCTGTCAGGACTGCGTGAGTGTGCACAGTCTATCAGTGAATCACTGAAGTCTAAAGCACATGCAGGAGCTTCAATATGTAATAATGCAGTAGTTTTACTATATGGATTATTTTGTATGTGTAATAAGCGCGTAACCGTGCGTAATTTAGTACATGTGAGTTTCTTCACACCACTCCATCACGTGAATCCAGGTGATTCAGTTTTCTGAGCACGCACAGGTGAAACACACGGGGTTGCGCACTCAGCACTTTTGGCCCGCGGCACGTCACTTCCCAGGGAAGTCCAAAAAGTTTTCCATCTGGGCAGCAGGCTGCAGAGCAGAGGGAAGAGGAGGAGGAGGAGGAGGTGCTTTTAGGATTATCTGGGGTCTTTGCCAAGGCGGTAGAGCAGAGTTTGAACCGCTGTGGCGCACAGGGACAAAACAGTTTTTGGTGTTTTCACGGCGGACGACAGGTCGCTAAAAAGTTACCGCTCATTAACGCTTGGAGCGACGCGTAAAATCACGATCCGAGCCTAGCGACAACTTCTGCGAGTTTGAAGGATGTTTCTGGAGATGGCCTGAACTGTTCTTTTTTCTTCTTCAAGAGACCTTTCTACACACAGACTAACCCTGCAATTTGCGGAGTGGCAGGAGAGCTCGGAGCATGCAGCTTATAGAGACAAACTCGGGTTGATCCCAATCTGGACTTTTCCTTTTATTTTTTATTTTTTTCCTCTCAGGCCGAGGTCGGGGAGGAGATGAGTGCTCAGGATGGGACTGTGCCTCGGTACCGAAATCACAGAGGAGAAGAAGGCGAAGATACACAGTGCGAAGATAGACAGAGACCTGTACGAGTACGCCAAGCGGGAGATGAATGTGGTTAAAATCCTCCTATTAGGTGAGGCTGACGTGATATGTATTCACCTTAAACTCACCTGAGTGTGCGCACAGGTAGTAACAGGTAACAGGACATTTCACAGTGGATGACACTGATGCAGGGTGGAAGGTTTCCCATCGTCACTGCAGATTCTGACCACAGATAAATTCATCTATAATCAATTTTATAATGAGTTTAATCATTGTGTAACAACTTCCTCCAGGTGCAGCAGAGAGCGGTAAAAGCACTTTGGTCAAGCAGATGAAGATCATCCACAGTAATGGATTCACCAAGCAAGAGCTCACCAGCTTCAAGGTTGGGAAAACACACACACACACACACACACACTTACTCGATCAGACCTGACTTATGTTTCCATCAGATAACAGTCTATTAGCATATAGTGAGCTTCCTGTTGAAGAGAGCTGGATAACAATCACACGTCTCCGATCTTATAAAGGGAAGCATTGCAAAACTCAAATTGCATAAACTGATCAATATGCCATTAGTTTATGTTTAGGATGTCACTGCAGTTTAGTCTCAAGTATGATTAGAGTAGACAAGAGGTCAGCTTACGCCGCAGGCAACACTAAAATGTAAGTTACATGACATTAAAGATGGGGGATGATGAGGTATGATGCTCAGTTCCTGTGGGGGGCTGAGATTTCTCATGATACCCAGGGTCAGATCCAAGTTGGTATGCAGTGGTTTGGCTCGCATCTGCTCTTCCTTCTATGTGTGCTTGTGTTATGAGCGACTGAAAGCCAAATTCCTCCGTCGTATTAAGGGCTGGGACGGGGTGGGGAGAATGAAAACGCTCCAGTACACACCACTTTCACCCCATCAGCTTGTTTTTACTGAGGGCTTATCTTCTTCCACCCACCCCGACTTTAACCTTTCCCCATATTTTGACTCTCCTCTCCTTCGCTCTGCTATTCTGTATCTTTTCCTCCTCTTCTCTCTGTGATGCACATATGTAATGAATATGCGATGACAGAAAAGGCCGTTCTCTGTCTTCATCATGCTTCATACTTACCTGCTTGGTAATAACAGCCTTGTCAGGTTCAAACTTCACAGACGAAGATGGTGCAGTTTGAACCCATCAAACTGACTATAAAACTGAAGACAGGCCTCACGGCGAAGCTGCTGGAGATCACGCTGGTTTGTGTGTGATCTTATGTGTAACAGATGATATCTATGTCCCGGAAAAATGCAAAACACTGTCAAAATCTGTCAAAACTCTGGCAGTGGCTCATTGGCTGGATTATGCGCTCTCACACTGATATGACATATGAAGGTCCCAGTTGTTTGTACAGGCAGCTGGGATGTTTGAATGCATTCCTAGATATTAAAGGCTCCTCTCTCCTTCTGCTGCCTCTCGCGTCTCATAACAGTCACCTTGTCTGCAGTTCACTCCTGTCAACACGAGCGTGATAATTTATGTTATTGGACAGGGCTGGAAAAAGAAAGATAACCTCGTGTAATAAACGTGTATCAAGAACTGTCAAATGCTATGATCAGATAGTAACTAACTTAAAACAACACAAATTTTGGCTTTTTTTTAAAAAAAAAAATTATATTGCCACCAGTATCAAGACTAACAGTGTAGAGCCATGCTAGCAGCTCTGTGAGGCTGTACCATGGATGTATAAAGAGAACTGGCTACACTGTCGCGTGCGAGGCTCTGTTCATTCTTATGGAAGCTGTTCAGTGACAGGGTTGATTTTTGATTGATTTCTGGGCACTTCTGTAACTTCTGCTAACCTGAATCAATATGAAATGATTTAATTGTGCAGCTCTGCTAGACTTTCAACATGTTATCGGACCTAACTGGTTAGATTCTGATATGTCATTTCATGGGGGTTGTGGCACTCAAAATGATATTCACCGTTTCAAAGCTTCTTACACATCCATTTTATTGACCTGACAGCTGCCACTGGTGTCGTTACACAATTTGGGCATGTGTCAAATTGGTTCTAACACTCTTCCTGGGACTTGTTAAATGAGCTAACATTAGTGGTCTAACATGCTAAGATGCTGATGTTTAGCAGGTCATGTTTACCTTATCCACCAGCTCAGTTTAGCATGCTGACTTTTGTTAACTAGCCCTATGCACAATGTACGGTTGAGGCTGAGGAGAATGTCATTAGTTTAGCAGATATTTGATCATAAACCAAACTGAGAATTTTACCTGACAATGATGCTGGATTAAAGATCCAGTGTGTCAGATTTATGGGGCTCTATTTACAGTAGAAAGCAGCAGAAATTGAATATAAAATGCTTGACCAGGTGATTAGTGTATAATCACCTGAAAATCAGAGCCCGTTATGTTGAACCCTGTTCAAGTGGCATTTTGTGATTCTACACAGACTCAGTGATCTGTGAAAAAGTTTCAGCCACTACCGCTAGATGCCAATAAGTCACCACTGATCCTTTTAAGTGAGGGAATGTGAAGAGTTATTGTGATCCACCCTGAGAAGGACATGAATGTGCCTATCAAATTTCACTAAAAAACAAAAATGTCTAACCTCTGGTGGCACAAAAGGAAAAGTCAGAGAAGCACCAAAGTCAGTAGGATGCATCCTCTGGGAACCATGAATGGCTGAGGGAAATTTCATAGAAATCCATCTGATGTTTTTTTGAGATAACTCAGCCTGAACCAAATTAGTCGACCAACTGACCAACAGATCCTTGCGCCATGCCATTAAAACATGGCTACAACTTTGTACAACTACAGTATGTTAATCATTATCCAAAAATATTTTACATGTGCGAGCATGCAAACACGCATCAGCGCATGTTAAATGCCAGTAGTTAGATCTCTTTTGTTGTCTCTCCTGTCAGTTGAGTTTGCCTTTGTTCTCAGGTTACGCCCTTATTTTCAAGTGGAAAAATGACACTAACCCACAAACCTGCCCTTCCCTTCCCTGACCATCCTCAGCCTCCCACAGCAAATGCAGACACACCCTCCCGTGCACACACACATATAAATGAGCTCATGGTTCTTTATCAGGCCTCTGTGACAACTGATCCCCATGTGCGTTTGTGTCTATCTCTGACGTCCTACCTGCTATCTTCAACAGTGCACTAGTAGAGTTCTCCACTCTGCCTGAACTGGACAGGTTATCCTCTGCTCCACGCTATCCCGTCTCTCAAATTTCCCCTGTAGGCACAGCGAGATAACCCCATCTCTTTATTTTTCTGTCTGGCTTTTTGTAGTCCTGCCAGCCAGGTTTGCATTGCATTAGGACCATGACAGGGTAGCATGTTTGAGAGGGGAGGAAAGGTAGGAAGGGGGCTTCTCTTTTGTCTCATCCCTCCTTTATTTGCAGCCCGAGGCCATGGTGTTGTTTTTACTGTGCACGGGCTGATGGACTGCGATTTTTCCCTTCATTCTTCTCCAATACACACAACTCTGTGTCAGCAAAAGTATTGCTTTGTGTGTGTGTGTGTGTGTGTGTGTGTGTGTGTGAGCATATTGGCCTGCCAGTGGATAACATTTATGAAGTGAATTTGTATTTTTCAGCCTGGAAGCCTCTTTGTTGATTCAGGTGTTAGTATGAGTATTTGTCTTACCTTAAAAAATGTGATGAATGTGGGAGCTTTCTCACCTGGAACAACTGCAACAAAAAGAGCTTCAGAGCTACAAACACATACATATACTTAGTTGTATATTATTAACAGAACAGTCTGAGGTTAATGATTAACCGCACGACTGAAGTATCAGGCCACCACCAGTTCAGCCACATTCTTTGTTGTGTTTGTGAAGGAAGTGCTCCGACACAAGATGACGGCTAAACGGCTGTTGTTTTCTGCAGTCGGGCAGCGGATCCAAAAAACAAGCTGGATAAGAACAATAGTTCAGTGTATCAGGATGGATTTAGAGATTACACTGTTGTAATGGGAGTTGTAATATCTCTGCTGACGCACAGTGTACCACAAAGTTCCCACAACGCTTTAAACTGCGGTGTTGATGGTGGTACGAGTATTAATAGTTGGCAGGAAACAAAGGGTAGAAAGGTGTGTGAGATTTCTGTCTGTTGGATTTCCTTTCAAACGGACGGCTGCACACACACACGCACACACACACACACACACACACACACACACACACAGACACACACTGGTGAAAACAAGGTGTCCTTTTACTCTATACTTTTCCAGAGAGGTGACGTATAGCTGATGGTGGATTCAGATTACCATACAATGACTCACCTGTGACCCCAGGCTGTGTGTGTATGTGTGTGTGCAAGTATGCAGTGGTCAATGGAAAATGAAAGAATGTTACAGTGTTTATCTATTAGGCTTAATATGGCCACTTATGGGAACGCCTGTTTAGTCACATCCAGCTGGTTGGTCAGCAGCTCCAGAAATATTATTAAATGTGTATTTAGAGAAACAGCTACATTATTTCTACACACTTCAAGTCTTTGTGGGTTTAGCCATGGCCTCCCTCCTCCCTCCTGTGCACACTAAAGTAAGCGTTGAGTCAGTGAGGGAGGAACTTGGAAACAATTGATAAGGAGGACAAAGGTAGAAGGACGGAGGGAAGGAAGGAAGGAAGGAAGAAGAATGAACCAACTGAAGACAGACGAGAGTAAAACAACAGGATCAGAGACATGAGAGGGACAGTATTTCATTTGTCTGATTTGTATGACAGATAAGCAGAGAGTTATCAAAAAAGCTGTGTAGTTTTCTTGTGAACAAAGACGGGGCTGTTTTGATCCAGTGTTTCTCTCTCTCATGTGTTGTGTATCATTCGTGTCTAAGTGTATGGTGCATTTCTTCCCTTAGAAATCAATGAAACATTGTGGAGATGATTTCTTAAATATTTTCAATCCTGTATTGTTTACATGACATTTATTTGCTGCCAGTCTTCTTCTTCACTGCCTGTGTTGACTCATCTGTTGACATATTACTGCCAACTGTCAATCAGGGGAATGGCATGAAACCAACAGCAGAAAATGAATTGTGCCGCACGATTGTTTGTGCATGTGCATCTTCACGTGTGATTAAAAAAATACAAGGACCAAAAAACATTGCTGCTCAGTGCTACTTGCGGTTAAGAGTAACTTTTACTTTTTTGGAGTGGATTACTCTGTAGTGTGAAACACCTCTAGAATAGATACTAGGGGTGTCGATTAGCTCAGTCGGTAGAGCATCCGCCCCATGAAGGATCAGTCCATGCTGTAGCAGCCCAGGGTTTAAATCCGACTTGCAGCCCTTTGCTCCTTTCATTGCCCATCTCTCTCTCCCCACATTTCTGTCACTCTTCAGCTGTCTCTATCCAATAAACTTGAAAAGGATCCAGGATCACATAGAGCCAGAGTGTAGGACTTTATTTCAAGAAGGAGCAACAACATCCACCTGAGAGATTGCTTTATTTTTTAATTAAGAAATACATATCAACATAATAGAAATCCAAATTAAATTACATTTTTAGTTAAAGTCCCTCATGCCATGCTTCTAAATACATTTCTAATTCAAACTAAAGTGTAGCTTCAGCGTCCTGAGGCCCAGTTAAATATGTGTTGTGTTTAGTTGCATGAATCCATAAAGCCCCCACACAGATGCGTCCACTTATGCTGCCTGATTACCTTTAAACTCGTGTTAGTTTTATTGAACTCATAAGCACAGGACTACCTTCCTTGCTATGAGTCTTTTAGAGTTTTGTAACATCATGCACATGTACGCATAGTTTCACCCAGCATCAACCTATACACCCTCAGGTTTTATAATCCAGGATCTAATAATCCAGACCAAAGTGAGCTGTAGAGCTGGAGAATTATAGAAGTAGAGGGAATTTTGTGACATATGGACAGAGCCAAGCTAGCTGTTGTCCCCAGTTTACAGTCTTTGTGCTAAACTAAGTTAGCCAGTTGCTGACAGCTGCATATTTACTGTACACACAGGATGAGAAAGGAAATGCTACACGACTACATGACAGCATTTAAACAAAATAAACAAATAAACCACACAAGCGTTTTGAATATTTAAACCTGTATGGCTTATAGTACATCAGCTAGCACCCTGCCCCCTCGGTTTCGCAGGTGCATTGCTATCTTGGCACGTTACCAAAAAACTAATGTTGATCAGCGTAACATCACAAAAACATTGCCACGACTGTGTAACCGGATAGCTTGTATGCAAACGTGTGTCAAAGATGCAAACAAAATACAAATGAATCAAGGACCCTCATGAAATATTGCTCCAATGTAACAATAATGCTCAACAAGCAGTCTGTCTTATGTCCTGCATAAGTCCTGAACAACCTCAGGTCTAACTTCACTTACATTTAAATAGATGTTACAAAAATGACATAAAGCAGTCAGATGGTCCACCTCTTTGGTCCAGACTGAAATATCTCAGCAACTGTCACCACCATCACCATGAAATTTTGTGTCATTGTTCATAGACAGGATGTTGTTGGTAATTCAAGGTGTAACAGAAAGGTCACTGTTGTTTCCTTTCCTCTTCTTTTTTCTTTTTTTCTTTTCTTTTTGTTTTTTTGCATTTTGTGAACAAGTCAGGCCGTTTCATAAACATAGCTTTGGATAGCTTTACATTCTAAATATTCAATCATTTTAAAGTCTGAATCATATAGACTATATCTGTCACATGCTTTTAATTATGAATACATTTAAATGGGTGAGATAAATTATATATAGAAGTGATAGAAATATAGAGTAGATGTAGAAATTGAGCATCAGTACAGTTGGCATGAACAAGGAAATTAGCTATAGAGACTAAAACTCAGGCTGTAAACATGTTTATTTGGACATTTTAATGTCGGGGATTATGGAGGTATTTACAGTCTTTCTCATCAGCACTGGAAAAGAGACCACACAAAAGATGTACTTCTCTAACGTCAAGACTGCCATTGCCCTTATATCACTATATGACTATAACAATGTGTTATTAATATGAAATCGCATATCTTAGCAGATGACAGCGATGGGGAGACAAACAGCACAAAGCAGCTTATTTTTGACACAAATCAATGCAGCGCTGTCAGCAAAGGTTCTCCTTAAAGAGACTAATTTGTCCCTGATGCCGTGGTGTCAGCAGTCCTCAGCCAAGCCCTCATCATAAGATCACTTTACTGAGTTATCTCGCCTCACACATTTCACCATCTCAATCTGGACACTGAATAACACACACACACACACAGAGGAGAGCGACCAGACTGTGATAGAATCGTGATGGAATGTGAAGCTTATCTTTAGTTGGCAGGAGAGTGACGGAGAGTATCACACACACACACGCACACACACACACACAGCTCTCTGCAGGAGCCGCTCTGCTCATCACTAAAGTCTCAGGTTTTCTGAGCACTAAAATGGAGTTATGACTTTAATTTATGTGAGTTAGACGGTACATTCACTGTCTTAGAGTCTCAATATGCTTAATAGTTGCTCCATGGGGAGTGATAGATGCAAATACACGCACAATATGCACACATACATACATACATATATATATATATATATATATATATATATATATATATATATATATATATATATATATATATATATATATATATATGCATTTATTTAGTATTTCAATTCAGTCTTATTTCTTTTGTTAATTCTAATTGTTAATTCTTAGGCTGCAGTGTTCATTTAAACGCATTAATCGCATAAGGAAATGTGCTGCGTGGTTTTGCCACGGTTTTGTGACTGCGAGATAACGTGCAAGTTTCAGTGGAAGAGGAAGTTCTTTAAATAGATATGTTGTTGTTACTGAAGTTAAGCAAGAAGACGAACATGCGGATACACTTCAGGCATCTTAAAGTTGCACTAATCTATATTTTCATATGAACGATGCATCAAAATAATATATAAAATCAAAGTGGTCACTTCTCGGTCACACTCGTTTCGCCTACAGTAGATGGCTGTTAATAAAAAAAGTTTTAATAAACCAGCTGGCAGACTAACTGGTGAACACTGCTGCTAATGTGTCAGCTATCACCTCAAAAGAGTTAAAGACCTTTGTCAGATGATCAGAAACACAAGTTCAAATAAATACTAATGTTGCTCTGTGTCATCTGGAGGTGAAAACGAGACATGTTATCGTGCCTACTGGGTGATAATATGTCAATGCTGTGTTTAGAGCTTGTTCTGCTGTCCCCAAGTGGCCAAAACCTCAGTCAGTGCAGCTTTAAATGCATGTTTCCATTCATCTCAGTTCACAATTGAAATCAAATCGATGACTTCCTGGGAGTCTTCAGTTACTTTACCCAGTCAAGAGATAGCCTGGCACATAATCTCCTGTAAAACCACTATGTGTTATTTTTATTTATTTTTTCTTTAATATTTGAATGAACATATGTGTTAATTGGTGAGCTTTAGAAGTGCTTAGAGACATTTTGGACAGGCTAGCTGTTTCGCTTAGTTTCTTTATGCTAAGCTAAGCTTACTCTTAAAAAGTCATTCCTGTTGGTGTGCCCCAAACCAGGCATTGGTCTGAATTTTTTGCTTTGTCCCATTGCCATGGCTATTCATGAACTTGACCTGTGAACTTTGATCTTTGGCAGCCTGCAGTGCTGGATAACCTCCTGACCTCCATGAAGTTTGTCCTCCATGGCATGGGCGTCCTCCGGATCAACCTGGCTAACAACAGGAACAAGGTAGTCTGTCTGCACGTCTTTCTTTTTGTGTGTGTGTTTTTTTTTTTTTTTTTTTTAAATCCAAATCAGTCTCTTTGGTTGAAATTCATCCTGTGCTTATGCTTCTGGTTTTCCTGCACTGCACACAGATCTCCGCTAGAGGGCAGCATCTCAGCACTGCAGCCACAGCTGTAGCATCTCCACACAAACACACACACAAACACAGACACAGAAGTTAGATGGTAGGTGGGTGGTTTGATTGTGAGATTCAATTTGATTTGAACTTCATTGTCAAAGTTATCAGAGCTCATACACTGTCCACCCACTCAGCACTTCCTGCTGGGAGATGATGACCAAAGTATTTCCTCTATTAAAAATCACCAGGGTGTGTTTGTCTTTGTTTGTGTGTGTGTGTGTGTGTGTTTTCACATATGTGTGTGTGCCCATCCGTTTGTTTGTGCATTCATACTGATTACCGAGTCGAGAGAGCAGAGACAGACTCCTAAACTTTCTGTCATTTCGTCTCACATCCTTTTCCTCCGCTCCTCCCTGACTGGCCGTCCATCTGTCCATATATCTGTCTCCGTCTCTTCTTGCAGGTCCACGCCCATTCTGTCCTATCGTGTGGGCGGTGCTTTGACGAAGAGCAGGTGCTCTTTCCTTTCATTAGCCACGCCCTATCCTGTCTGTGGGTCGACCAAGGGGTGAGGACCGCGGCGGCCCGGGGATACGAGTATGAGCTCAATGACTCCGCACTGTAGTGAGTACTCTTCCATTGCACACTCACGCTGTGCTGAGGAGATGCAGGGGTCTAATTAGCTGGACTTAGCAGCTGATGCTCGGCCGTGTGCTCGCTGTCACTGGGAATCAGAGTCGTGAGAGTGGGAAGGAAAGAGGGAGGGAGGCAAACCCAAGTAAACTGTAATTACATGTACCATATACTTCCATATAACAACCTTAAATACATGCATGTGCTTTGGTTTTGGCTGTGTGCATATGAGCCCCCAAAAAGTGGAAGAGTGGTATAAATAAACACGATGAACACATACGTATAATGTACAATGAGGAAAGTGAAGATAGTGAGGATGAAGACTGAAAGTAGGGGTCGAGTGTTGATGGTGGATGGTGTGTGTGATGAAGAAGTAAGACAGAGGTGGGGCTCACCAGGAGGCTGTCTGTTCTCATCCTCTGCCCCAGCGAGAGGTCTCAGCTCTGGGGTTATCTACACCGACAGGCCCCTGTGGTTCCCACTGAGAACCACCATACATCACCATCACCCTCCACTCCCCTGAGACACACACACACACACACACACACACACACATGTTTGTACTTCTATACTTGTGAGGACCTTTCTTCACATAAGGCATTTCCAGACCCCTCACCTTAAAGGGACATGCCAGTTTAGAACAGCTCATTTTTATAGATACAGTTTTCAACATTGCTCAAAAGAGGTCAGATGAGGCAAGAAACACGTGGTCAGATGATCAGACACTTAATTTGTTTATTTAATAGATCGAGTTGAATTATTTGAATTACCTTATATAGTGTAGTTTAGGGGGATTATTACAGGCATTTCTAGTACACTTAGTTTCTCAGTTTCAGACTCACAGCTCATTAAGCTTTTCTGTTGTCATGACTGTCATCTTCCTCTAACATTAAACTTGCAATAATGTATTTATTTTTGGACTGCAGAAACAATTGAGAACACAACATTGACCACTGATACCGTCGCCTTTAAGGTGATATGGTGAACTTATAGTTAAACAGTTGCTCATGTACACATCCAGCAGATACAGAGTGATGCCAGCATTCATTTTGAAGTGGTGTTTGTGGAGGCTTGGTGTAAAATATTAACTCTCTTTTAACTCTCTCTTTTAGCTCTTTAGCTAGTCGCTGTGTCAGTCTGCCTGTTGAGCGGGTAGTGATCCCTATCACAGTGTCACCTGATGCATACTTATTGTAAGAATATAAATTATATCGGCTTTAAACACACAGCCAATTCTTGTGAAAGGTGTTGTTTTTCGTGATGAATCCGCAGAGATCACCTGAGCTCTTGAGAGCATTTTCCAGTCTTCCAGTTGTTGTTTTACAGTTCAGCAGGCACCAATTTCTCAATGAAAAAGCTCTATCAAACCTGTGGAACCTCACAAGACAGACACAGGTAGCAACTAGTGGAACATTTAGCAAATAAAGAGTCAAGTATTTCCCTCAGGAGTTGGTGTACTGAAAGAGAGTGAATAAACTCCAGATGAATGCTAATGTTGCTCTGCATCTGCTGGAAGTGTAAATACGGTCTAACACCACATAAGCTTTATGAGGTGACAGTGTCAATGTTTACAGTTTGTTCTGCTGCCCCCAAGTGCCCAAAAGTCAATTAACACAGCCCTCTGGCCGAAATGTACTCACTGGAAACATTCAACGCTCAGTGGTCCTCACAAAGACAGGAGTATAAAACAGGCACTTGCATGTTGCCGGCACTGTGCGGTGTGTGTCTTTTAAGCAGCAGGATGTGTGTCGCTGTCCAAGAACCTGATTCAGGATGACTAGTTGAGAATGTCACAGTCAGTTCAGGTAGCTGGAGACGTCACAGTGCGTGTGTTTGGAAAAGATCACATCTCACCGAGTGCACGCACACACATGATACAGTTGATTATACTAGCTATGTTAATAGTTAATCTGTGTTTGGAAGCTTAGCCTCAGTGTGTTATTATGATAAATCACAGTGTGAATATTCATCATGATGAGCCGCTGCGCCCCCCTGGGGCTCCAGCTTATCACTGCACACCCTACCCACTGCCTGGCAGCTGGCATGGCCATGATACACACAAACACACACACACACAATGTACGAGTTGACACACCCGCAACTGATAACTGATTTTATTCTCTTTTGATCTAAAGTTTGTCTTCAGCTTATTAAAATTTCCTTCCTCTCTCTTTTTTCCCCTTCGTTTCTACTCTGCCTTCCGCCTTTTGCACCTTTCTTTCTCTCTCCTCCTCCTCTTCCTCATTCTGTAGTTTCTTTGAGAACATGTCCCGCATCACTTCTCCAGATTACGTGCCCACGGAGACAGATGTCCTGCGAGTACGACTGAGGACAACAGGCGTGATAGAGACCCAGTTCAAGGTCAACCACCTAATTTTCAGGTAGACACCTTACACCTTTAGACTTTTATAAGACGTAATACTTCAGGACGCCCGTAAACACGTACTCATTCAGAGCTGCTGCCATCAGGTCTGAACTTGACTTCTCCAGGACCGCCTGTCTTACCAACTTATTTCACTTCTTTAGCCGTGACACTCTTATCGCTGCCTACAGCCATGTGATAGGCCCGAGATGTGAGATGGAGATCAGCGACTTCTTTCAATACATCAATAAGGCACCTTTCAGTTGGCTTTACACTCATCTACTGACTGCGCACACACACATTCAAAAGCATCAGTGGCTCGGTCTTATCAGCGGAGAAGCAGAGGGCAGGTATCTAAGCCCTGGAGGCTGATGTCAGATGACCATATTCATCTGTGATCAATGAGCCGGTGTCACATAATACCAACTTCTTTATCATCCTCGAATGGCTGAACTCATTTCCTGAAGGATCTGATGGTTGTGACAGGGCGATAGATATTAATGAACTTGATTTCCCTGCAGCCTGGCAGAGCAAACATCAAAGCCAACACTAAAACACTAAAATAAGATTTAAATACACCCCAAACAGTAATTGTTTTGGGTGTACTCGGGTCATTTTATCACATGAAATGCTTTTTTTTTTTTTTTTTGATAAAAGTCAATTTTTGGTAAATGTTGATAACTTAACAGTTTGAGTATTTTGCATATCGCTACCAGCATCGACCAAGTTTTGGTAATAGATACTATTTATTTAATTGTTTACAATATGTGTACCTTACAAAATAAGGTAAAAAAAGTTTCAAGTATCAAAATAACACAAAGGTTTCAAATGCATCAGTTTTAAAAATGCTGCCTTCTCACATGATAATATTACAAAAATACAGCATGAAACCTGAAGGGTCTGGCTAAATTTTCTGAATGAAATATGCTTTCTGCTAAAGGTTTGTACATCTGAAATGGTTGAAATACTGAAACAATTAAAGATGCAGTCAAAATAAAAAAACACTGAAACATGATTAAAGAGAAGAAAACGGCAGCCAAAGTCAACTCCTGTCAGACCATGAATGTACAAAATGTCATGACAGTCCATCATGTGTTTCACTCTGGACCAAAATAGTGAACTGAGGGGCAAACGCTCAAACTTAAACACATTTTCAGTGAAAATGGACGATGATTTTATCATTTAGGCAAACCAGAAGCATGACATGTACATTACAACAAAAGATTAAGGTTTACCCTTCGGCATGAATTTCTAATTGCGATTCAAGTGAACACTGAACATTTGCGGTCCATAAAAATGCAAATCAAGAGGTCAGTTTTTAGAGCGCTGGCTCATAATCGCGGGCGATGTTGCACCGTCTGGTTTTATTGGAAAAGTAATGTGCCTTTTCGGCTTAGCGTGTGTGTCTTGGTGTCTGTCTACATATCAAGAAAATCAGATTACTTTCTTCCTCTTTCTTAGTAATGTCTACCAGAGGAGCACCTCTTCTCTTGTCTACCCCAGTAACACCCTGTCCTTCATCCGTGCTCGACTCACGTCTCATATGGAATTATAACAATAAAACACATTACCTCAGCTTTTCATAAGACCTCTGTTTAGCATATAAACTCTGCAGAGCGAAGCTGTTTGTCAGCAGATGACTTCAGTCTGTGGCATTTGTGTCGCATCTAAATGCTTCTTGTACGTCTGACGTGTGTTTTTGCATTTAATGCCATGCACACACACACACTTACACACACATTTGACTGGATTTCAAAGTTTTTCACATCAGTAAAGTTTCACCAGCGAGAAACTCTTTGATCATAACCACGTCTGTTGTCCCTTGCAAATAAATGCTGGTTTTTCCTCGCAGTCTTACTGTTTGCGTCACTGAGTCACTCAGAAAATAGTTGTTTTTCCTTCTTTCTTTTTTTTTTTTTAAATTGTTGTTGTTTTTTTCTGTGAGACATTGTGATGCTGACGCCACCACAAGGTGACGGTATCAGATCTGAGTGTGTGGGGGGGGGGCAGAGTCCCAGGTGGTGCTGCAGGATGGAGCCCAGCCTCCCCTTTCACACACCCTCTCTTTTATCAGCCTGAATTCTTGAAGCGATAAATAATTGGGTATAGTTAATTGAGTGTGTATGTTTGTGTGTGTATGTTGTGTAGGTTCATGTCTGTGACTTGAAAAGATCAACCCCTCGGGGTTGATGAAGAGCTTAGCATAAGTTGATGTAATTATTTCAAACTTAACAACAAAAGGGATATTAAGGGGATTTGGAGAGGTAGATGGTTCATGTTTGTTAGAAAGATGGAGCAAACAGACAGCGGGTGTACAGCGTACAGGGCAGTGTGTAGTTTAATAAATGGTCTTCTTAATTTTAAACAGACACACTGGAGTTTTTCTATTTGGAAGTCTTAGTTCTTTTCAACATTTAAATAGAGTTAATATGGAAATGGAGGTTTCTGCCCTGACTTGGTCTCATTTAGTAAATATTGAGTCTGCCCTTGAAGCTAACACAATGTGAAACTGTCTCCCTCAGTTCAATGACCGTCTCTCTCTTGTTGGTTGATACTCTCAGTTTCTCATCTGAGGCAGCATCTGAGCCCTGCACTCCTGTATTTGTGATTTGAGAATTGTTTTAGGTTGACAGTGTGTTGTAAAATGATTCTGGCTCTTTCAGTATTGCCGTAGGATGTGTTTGCTATGCCAAATCTGAACATTTCAAGTTGCCAAATTAAAATGCAGGACTTGCAGGCTTTGAGTGGTCTGTCATGCATACTGTACCATGTATCTTTGTTCCCCATCACCCACATCACCCACTTGTTCCCCTCTCCCCCTTAGACTATATATTATATATATTCTATATAACAGAGTATAGGGTATCTGCATGACTGACTCAGGAAGCATACACAGAGTAAAGTTTCCAGTACGGGGGGTGGCACTAGGTCAGTCCATAGGCACTTGGGGGGCTTGGTTACTGGAGGATGGCTGGTTCAAGCCCACATGGACCGTGTTACGGAGCTTAGACTGGTAGCCAAGATGCCCGTGAACAAGGTCTGGACTAAACTACATAGTTCTTTTCAAAAAAACTATTGCAAGTGATTAGGAGTCTGTTATGTAGAAGTAAGCACATGGTTAAATATTCAAACATTAACTAGACTTCCACAGTGTTAAACCTAAGTTCATGTGCATCCAAAATACTCGGAATAATGAATGTGACCAAATGTTCATGATTTGCATAATTCAAAAATCACATCAGATTGGCTAAATTTCTGTGTCCTATTCCACAGAGTCCCCCATGTTGGACTGACATATTTCCACAGTAGCCCAGAACAGACAAGCTCTAGGTTGTGTTTTTTGCAAGTCACCTGAGGTGATTTTTTTAACCTGGGTTCAGACTGATGACAAGACTGACTGTGTTAAAGCACATGTTCTCAGGTCTCTTATCCCCATAAAAACTTTTGGTGTCAATTTTGATTGTATCAGTTCTCCACACGGGCAAAAATCTCACAAATTAGCGACGCTCCTGGTGTCATTATCTCGTTATTTAAACCCTTAATCAACAGTGCAAAGGATGACGGCCTTTCATCAAGCCATCATTTTTTCTGTGTGTGTGTGTGTGTGTGTAAGAGTGTACAGTCTGCTTTACACCCAGACACAACCTAGATTGCATACAGACATCCTGTTTGACCTCTGACCCCCTCAGTGTAATGAGGACCTGGGTCTTTTCCTGCGTCATTAACATCAACTGCTCTGATGATTACAATTACAACATTCAGATGAGGGTGAAAATTATGGGGCAAGAATGGCGGAGGAGGAGGGGGGGGAATGATGACGTAAACTGAAGACGAGGTTTTCTCTCCGTGTAGAGTGCAGTTAACTTCATCGGTGTTAACCCTGCATTCCTCCACGCCCCGTCTGTTGTTCAAAGGCTCAAACATTCCCTTGTTAGCCAACAAACAGAACTAACATTAATTCTTAGCTATGCTAGCAGCATGGCTATGGTGTTGCCATTTGAGGGATGCTATGAAATTTTCAGTTCGGCACAAGATGAAGTGTAATGACTCTGGTCAACCTTGACTTTTGTTGTGGTGCGATCACCAGATCAAACAGCCTCAGCTATACTTTGCTTAGTGCTAATTAGAAACACAAGCTAACCTGGCTAAGATGGCAAACATGTTAAACATGGCACCTGATAAACGTGGCTGTAGTTTTGTGGAGTCCTCACACTTGTCAGTAGAGTTTGACTAACGTACACACATCTGTCTTCCCTTAGCGAATAAATAACTTTTTGTCAGTTGCTCAGTTTTGTATTTTTCTGTCCTTTCTGGCTCGTGTGAAGGCAGATTGTTGGACGCAGGACTTGACTGACTTTGAAACCGAAGCAGGCAGCACACTTACCAGTCTCAGTGCGTGTTATTAGGGTGGTCTTTGTGCACATGTGCTTGTATGTTTGTGTAATGGAGCATCAGCATCACTGACATGTCCTGTGCCTGGCTTCAATTTCCACGGAAAATTTCCACCGTAAATCTTATCTGATCTTCACGTCGTGCCGCCTTCACTGTTTGTTTCCCTCTCTGAGCGTCTGTGTTTCCACATGTTCATTTCCCCTCTCAATATAGAGCTGCATTAACTCAATGGATGCTCCAATGGAAGGTGCGAGATGGCACATCTGTCTTTGAAAATGGGTGAAGTGGGACGAAGTGATCTGTGTGTGTGTGTGTGTGTGTCTCTCTCTGTTTCTCTGCTCTTATTCCTGTCGTAATTTTCTCTCTCGTCCTTTTGGAGAACATTGACCTTTACGCTCTTTGTGCTGCCGTGTTATGATTCTCTCGGGGAAAATGTTATGATTGTCTTGGTGAAAATTGAAAAAGGGGGAGCCCGGTCTGCAGAGACACTCTTGTTTTTGTGTGTGTAAGTGTAAATCCCATATTTTAGGAATATCTGACCTTATCCACAACTAATACAATCTGTCATTGATCAGAGTTTCCCCTCAGTGCTACAGTAGGCTGCACCATCAGTATGCAAGGTCATGAAGACACAGAAAGCACAGCCTTACACTTTTCTACTGGAAATTGAATCCTGATAAAGGATGTGTCAGTCACAATGACATTTTATTTCACACACACACACGCAAACACACGCACATATGTACAGTATATCACTTAAATACAGCACAATATCACACAGGGGATAATATATTTTATGTTGGACAGCAGAGATCGGGATTAAAATGTGTAAGACTATGTTCAGTGTTAATGTTAAAGTTCTCCTAAATTAGACCGAAAAGGAAACCTCCCTGCTGTCTTGTTATCTGAGCAGCAAAGGACGGTCATATAGACAAAATGACTTTTTGATCCTCAACATCTGAACAGTGGCTTCTTTTCTGTGGTTCGTGTGAGTGTGTCTGTTTACTCTCTTGAAGGTCCCTGATTGGAGTGTGTTGGTCTGCTAAATCAGGAGCACCTGGGCCCAGATTCACAGTCTAGATCCATCTTGTTCCTCCTCACATGTGCAGCTGTTGTTACTACTCGCCTTTCCTTTTTCTTCTAAGTTATAGTTGCTTTTTTTAGTTTATCCCACTGGCTCTCAAACATGTACCGCTTGTGTGAAATGAATTCATTTAAAATCATATTACACCATCAGAATATTACAAAAATGTTGAATGAAAATAAACTATGTGATCGCTGGAATGTAATTTAAGTTTTGCATTTCTGTTCATTCTCTCCGGTACATTTTGTTTCAATGTTACGTAGTCATGTTCATGCATGTAGTGTGCACGTACATCCATGATCAGTGGAAAGTTAAAATGTGAGGGCAACATAATAAATGGAGATCAAATTAAAAGTTTAATGCCCCAATGTGTGAAGGCTCGGTCCTTGCTGCAGAGGCCCAGGGTTCGAGTCTGACCTGTGGCTCTTTCCCGCATGTCATTCCCCATCTCTCTCTCTCCGCACATTTCCTGTCACTCTTCAGCTGTCTCTATCAAAGTAAAGCTTTAAAAGGCCAAAAAAAAAAAAAAAACAGTCTTAAAAAAAACAAAAATACTCTGCAATCTTCAGGAAGACAAGTGCAGATCAGGAGCACTACTTTTCATCACTCTGGTTCCACTCTGGCTCTTGAACATGTTTCATCAGTCAATATTAAATAGTTGTCTTATCAGGAATAGCTAAATAGGATCTGGTTACACTACTATGTTTTAACATGTGTCATAATACTTGGAGAGCCTAATATATTTTCTGTTTGCGGTACGTTGTGTAAAAAAAATTGAGAAGTACTGGCTTATGTTCCAATAGATATTTCAGAAACGTTTGGCATTGCTGTGTCAGCAGCTAGAAGAACTACTTCATAATATTATTAACGATGGCTGCTCCGTTCAAGGGTCCCAGTAAGTCATATCAGAGAGACGGCATGCACAATACAAGACGAATGTGACACAACCCTCATTATTGTTATTAATTATACCTGTGTTTTTTAAAAAATACTTTTCCACTGTGAAAAAAGCAGACGGGAGCTGAGTTTGTCCTCATGTTAACTTGTTTGAAGGCCATTTAAAGGCTCATCACACCCACACAGCGATTTTCAGTTATTGTGCTGATTAGACCTCTCCTCAGGTTGATGATGGGCAATGCTGCTCCATTAAACACACAAACTCTGTGTAGTAATGAAATTAATAAAGGGGTTAAAAATGACAAAATGAATGTTCAAAATCTCAATTTACTGTGACATACCATGAAAATCTCATAAGATAGCAACCCTAAAGACTTTCTAAAGATCCCTAGATCATATTCATTCCTTGGTGCATGTATCTCAGAATCCTAACTTTACTGTTTGAGTCTCTCTTTCCGCTCTCATTTAACATGTCTTTTAATTCATTTTCTCCCCATCTCTCTGTGTGAAGGATGTACGATGTTGGAGGCCAGAGAACTGAGCGGAGGAAGTGGATTGGTTGTTTCGAGGATGTCAGGGCTGTGCTGTTCGTGGTGTCGCTCAGCGGTTACGACATGACCCTGGTGGAAGACCCCTCCATGGTACAGCCAACACTCCCAATCCCTCCCTCACAAATGTTCATGGTTCCATGGAGACCACTTGTTAAATTTCATAACGTTCTGTCCTCATAGACTAAGTTTTTAGAAAGGACAAACCGTTGTTGTTTTCTCTCTGCAGAATCGTCTCCAGGAGAGCCTGAAACTCTTCTCCAGCATCTGCAACAACGTCTTCTTCCGCAGCACATCCATGGTGAGAAATTTACCCACTCCCTCCAGCTCATCTTAGCATCTTACTATGCTGTTTCATGGAAGACTTTGTTAACAGAGATTTGTTTTCAAAGCAATTAAACAATTCTCTCTACAGCAATTACTTTGTGTTTCATGCTCTTTTTTTTTTTAGTTATTCTTCCTTCAACTATCATCCAACACTGCTGTGCAAACCCTTTAAAGCAAACCTATGTGTACTTGCAACCCCTGCCACATAGAAGACTAATTTTTACCTGATTTTGAAACCTAATTTTATAATCTATTTTTAATCGTCCTGATTTGGCTGGGTGATAAATAACACTTTCTTCTTTGGTCTGCATTATCGGTCAATCAGACTTTATTTAAACTTTTCATTCTCACTTTCATACTTTTCACGCAAAGGTAACACAAATCACTGCATGCAGAAAAACAGCCCTCCACACACACGCCCATATCATATCAAAGAGACAACCTTAGGAAATGCTATCTCATCATTTCGCAGTGAGGAAACACCAGAGGCAGGTGAAAAGAAATATATGAATATATATAATATAATTCATGGCATAGAAAAATAATCTTAATGCATCTATTTCATCTGATAGGAGGAGTTAGTCTGTGAAATATAGACAAGTTCTTTATAAGTGGGACAGAGCACATGGACGAGTGGAGGAGACGCCGGAGAAATGACTTTGCAGCTTTCCATTCGTTATCTATGACACCATGAGACAAGAATAACACTAATGTGTTTTATAAATGCTGTTTCCACACACAAACAGGGCCCGGCCTCAGGCCTTTGTCTCCGGGTCTTCTGTCACTCATAATTAAATAGCGAGCTGTAATTAAGGTGAGCTTCAGCGAGGTGACATTTTCCCCTCTCTGTGTTTTTCCATCCCCGTTTCTGGTAAATTATCACATTAAAACAAGCGTGTAACGAGCTTGTCCAGTTCATTCCACTTAACTTGTATTTAAAGCCTACTTAAAATACTGCGTGTGGACGCCAGTGTCAGCCGCTGTGAACTCTTTTTACGGAAGCCTTTCACTTCAACATTTCTGACAATCCAGAAGACTCTCTGACCAAACAAAGGCTCTTGTGAAGGTTAAGGTTCGGTGTAATATACAGTTATTGTTTGGTCACTAAAAATATCAACCATCTTAGAGAGGAAAATGCAGTGTTCACCAGAGTAAACTGTTCTCATTTTAAGCACAAAGAATATTTAAGGCTTCATTAGAGCCAAATGGGCAATTAAATATCTGTGTGTGACGTGTTTATGTGCAGGGTTGTGTGTGGGCCTGCATGTTAACATGGCTAACAGGCTCATTAAACAAAAGTGTTTAATGATACCTTTTTGTACGTGGGAGGAAAATTTGTAACCTCCACCTCAATTAACTCTTCGCTGTGGCTGGACAGTGATAATTACACACTTAGGTGTTGCACTGTATCCTATTCATTGAAAATCTTCTCTACCCCGTCCCGCCCTCGTTATTATCAGGGGCTTTTTTTATGCGTTTGTTTTTTTGCGATCAAACAGGGCCGGAAAAGAGAGAACTTGGTCGTAGTTTTAATTAGTTGACTACAAAGCCAAAAGTACCTGTGAAATGTGGCGGCAGCCGAGAAAGAGTTGAGTTTGGAGGCAGGAAGACAGATTTATTAAAATAGTAGCTGAGCTTGTTGGACTGGAGACTACATGAGTGATTGCACACTGATGAGTAGAGCGGGGGTCATTGATCTGCCATCATCACCTCATGCTGGTATCAACACGGCTATTGATTTGCACATTTTGTGTAAATATCTGTAAAATGACAATAAATGGGACTATAATATTCAAATATGATTTATTGGTTTCATTGTTTGCTTGGTTATTGCAGCGCTCGGAGTCTCCAAATCAAATTTTTATCTTCATCAACATTTTCTCTTTCTCGTGATCGTTCCCATTGATTTCCTTTTCCCACTGGGGAGCGGAAGCCTTTTGACTTGTGATTAGCCTTTCGTGCTCTCAGCTGATTGTGTTTTTTTTGTGTGTGTGTTTTGTTGCAGATTTTATTCATGAACAAGATAGACCTCTTTCAAGACAAGATTTTACACTCTGAGCGACATCTGCGCTTATACCTGCCACAGTTTAAAGGTAGGACTGATGCTCACATGGATCTACAAGACACCAGCAATGCAGCCGCATCTGTCAAACAATTATCAAATCTAATAATAAGAATACATTTTGTTTGTATAGCACTGTTTAAAACAGTTCATGAAGTGATTTACAGTAAAGCAGAATACATTTCACACAAACCACAATAACAATGAACTAAAAGTTCTAAATCTACACAATACAAATACAAAGAGAGTAAGCAGCCCTGATTGCAAAGGTTCTGTCATGTTTGCATATATATTCGGACTGTGGAACAACCAGGAAGGATATCTGTGAGGATCTCTGCAGCAAGAAGGGACACAGGGCACTAAACACTCCTACATAACTTGGGGCAAGACCTCTCAAGGCTTTATAAGTAATCAATAAAATCTTAAAATCAACTCTGTAGGCAATCGGTGACAAGTGCAAGGAAGCCAGATTTGGTGTGTTTTACTTTTTCCAAGTCAAAATCCTGGCAGCAGAGTTTTGAATGAGATTTCCCCCCCCTAACCCTAACAGAAATGATCTGATCTTTGAAATGTTTCTTAGGTGACAAAACAAGGATCAAACCATTGATTTAACTTGTTTGTCTAAGCTGATGTTTTGATTTAAAAATGATACCAAGGTTTCTGCAAGGCTGAGTTATTGAATGGGACAGAGAGCCAAGACTGTTTGATGTTTAATTATTTTCAAAATCTTGACCTATGATCAATACCTCTGTCTTATCAGCATTTAGCTGCATGAAGGCAGTTTAGCAGGTCCCCAGCATACTCGTAGTGATTTACTGGGTCACAGTTTAGATAGATCTCAGTATCATCTGCATAAAAGTGGACATTCTATTATGTCTACGAATAATGTGGCCAGGCGGGAGAATGAAAATGGAAGGTTGAATTGGACCTATTGTGGTCAGAGTGTTTAAAGGTCCAGTGTGTAGGATTTAGTTGCATCTAGTGGTGTAATTCCTACTTTGCAATCTCCTCACATCACGTCACCTACCTAGTGTAAAGTGATGCCTGGCCCTGTCTAGAGTCAGTATTTAGTTTCTCTTCTCTTCTGGGCTATTGTAGAAACATGATGCTTCAACATGACGGCCTCCATGGAAGATGACCCGCTCCCACTATAGATAAAAGGCAAATTTTCTTAAGTAACTAAAACATTTTCAGGTGATTATACATGCATGAAAACATAGTTGTGAATATTATTTTCCATGTCTGCCTTATTCTGAAAATAGAAGCCTCAAATTTTATACACTGAACCTTTAATGTAGACTTCTTCTAGACTTCTTGCCACTTCCTAAAACACACCTCAAGTTCTTTATTATCATCCAGGAGAAGTCATCAGAAAAGGACATTTTACTAAGAGGTGTATCAAATCATCAAATAATGAACAATGAAACATGAAACTGACTTCTTCATCAGTCTCACCTTTTCTCCTCTAAACATTCCTGTTTCTACGACTATTGGTACCTGAACACAACACAGAGGTATGCTACTTTTAGTTAGTTGCTCCACATACAGCTCTACACTTATTTGAATACTATTAAGCTAAATTATCCTGGCTTTTATTGAATTTAAAGATTAAATTACTTTCAGCCATAAAAAAAATAATTATATCAAAAGGAAGGACCCATGTGCACAGTTATGAATACAAAGACTCATAATATGATCTCAGTTTTGTTTGTTGTTTTTGTATCCACTCCTCTCAACATCTCCCACCCCATGTCTCAGAGGACTCAACAGGGGCTGTGCCCTCTCTGCTTTCATGCAAATGTCAATATAAATGCTAAAACTCTCAGGATTGGGGTCTGCCAGCGAAGCAAGCAACCACTTCGCATTGACCTCACATGTGATGACTAGTCTAATGCGGTGGCTCCCAATATTTATCGTTTGATGATGATTGATTGTTGATTTGACCACCACAGTCCTGTTAGCTTTTCACCAACATGTCATGTTACACAGATGTTTGTTAAAGAACATTATTAATTATATAAATGTGGATAACAATGATTTTATTTAATACAAGGCAATCCTAAAACAATGTGAATGTTTAGGCTTGGGTTTACATTTGTGTTACTCCCACTCACAGTGGCAGAAGTCGGATGTTTGAAAATGTTTGAGCAATTAATTTTAGTTTTCTGTTTCCACTTCTCTGCATCCTTTAGTACATTTCTCAAGTATTGTATCTAGTAAGAGATGCTCGTCATGATTCAGAAGTCATATTATTCAATATTTACAAAGTAAAAGAACCTTTCAGAAAAAATGTAAACAGATTTAAAGTAGCAGGACATTGTTTTTTCTTCTTTTCTCTCCCATTAATCATTGCACATACCCCAGATTTCACAACTATTGGAGGGGCCTGACCTCTAGGTTGGGCACCACTGGACTTTACTACTAATAACTAGTAACTATGACTGATTAACAATCTAATAATGTCATATATATTTTATTGTTCTAGAATAGCTTAGGAATAGCTTTATATTATATTATGTTATCTAATAGGAATAGCTTTAACTGCAGTTTATGCATGGAGTGTGTTCACATCAATGCATTGGTACTTTTACATAAATAAAAGATCATCTGTCTCCTCCAGGTGCAGACTGCGATGTGGATTCGGCAGCCCGCTTCATCGCCGCAACGTTCATCTCGCTCAATGCCACGCCCAGCAAACTCATCTACCACCACTTCACCACAGCCACAGACACCTCCAACATCCAGGTCGTGTTCCAGGTGGTTATGGACACGATAATCAAAGAGAACTTGGAGGCTGTTTCGCTCCTGTAACAAAACTTTGCTGCGCAGTCGGCCTCATTTTTAAGACTCAAATAGTGAAAAAAGGTGTAGAACAGAGACATGAAGATCATCTGCTTCAAACGTTTCGTCTTATTTTTCCCACTGTTGCATTTCATCCTCTGCCATTTTTGATTTCAAAAACATTGAAGGAGACGGATCACTTGGATCACGGATCACTTTTGCATCCTTGTGCTGAGACTAATGGGCATTTATATTTTTGTACTGTACTGTAGAATCAGAGTGTGAAGGGGGATGTTCTTTTCTGATGACTTGATATATGTGCATACCATTTATTTGCCCATCTCTTCCTCTGCGTATGTGTGTGTGGGCAGGACACAGAGGGCGTGAGGATTTACTGTTTGTCCTTTATTCCTCAGCACAGCATTCACTCATGCATACCGTCGTGTGTTTTCCGCTCATCCATCACTGTGTCCTCGCCGTGCACATCCTGTGCGTCACACCCTGCTAATGAGGCGGTGATCGCTGTAAAAGCACCCCAGTTTGTGTTGACTTGCCCTGAGCTGAAATCGCACGTACACACTCCATTCATTTCAAACTGTGCTTTCGCTCAGTCCCCAAGACTCTTACCAGTCAGCGATGATGCCGAGAAACTTTAATATGAGAAGCAGGAGAGAGTGCATGAAAAGACACATCCCCGAAGCTTTTAATTTCTTTCCTCTCATGATTATTGTTTTAATATCTCACTCTCTGATTTCTCAACCGGGATGATGCCTCCTATATTTGATTTGTGTGGCATTAACTCCGCTGGGGTCTGACTGTTTGGAAGGCTTTGAGCAACTGACTGTTATCACACTAACTCCTCTCCTGTAATAAACAAGATATGGTAGTGACTGATACAGTCTGATATGAATACTGTAGGTGAAAGAAAAGAGAAAAACACCCCTAAGTGCCTTATGATGAAGTGTTTTTTTGTCATGTACTTGTATGTATTTTACCCTTTTCTCTTTATTTCCACTTTCAGAATAAACGTTTGTATCTCTTTAAGTCATACAGACCATGTGTTATTTGATGGTTTGTGCCTTGTATTGTACTGCAACTTTGCAATACAAAATAAATGTGATAGGCTGACTACCTTATTTTTATGTTTTCTTTGAATATAAGTTGGAAGAAAAAAACAAATCGAGGCAGTGCTGGATCATTTTTTCATAGACAAATAATGAACTTAAGCCACACACCAAGTTACCAGTGTTTGTTAATTTTAATAAATAAAAATAAATAAAAGTACTTTCCAGGAAATCTGCTCTGCAGTCAACTTTCTGGACATTTAATACACGTTGGCAACGGCGGGTACATGTCAGGGTTAAACAGTAAAGATGAAAAGTCATCTGGGAAGAAGAAGGTTTCAACTAACATTTTTTTTTCTACAACCAAAGCAAAACTGAACAATGTTTGTGAGCTTTTTTTTTTTTGTTTGTTTTTGTTTTTTGTTTTAAATAAGAGAGAACATTCAGAGTCTGCAGCGGTCCATGATCGACAATGATCGGGTTTTCTTTTCTCGCACACTCATCCATCTCTCATTCCTTTATTATTTCTTTTCGTTTCCAGAGAAGCTCTGCCGGGGCTCGGTGAGAGGACCAGGACGCTGTCCCCGCCGGTTCAACCGGGACTCACGCGGACAGACAGTCCAGGGAGTCCAGGGTGAGGAAGACGTCCGCCTTGCACTGGAAGGTGCCCGTCCCGTCCCGCAGCAGCTCGCAGCTCTTTAGGTTTGGAGAAATGTCTTTCACGCAGATAGCCTGCAGGAGGTGACGACAGGATTCAGATGTTACTTTAGTGATATGATGGTCTTTTCTACCACAATTATATTTGTGGTGACACAAAAGTCTCAAATCAAATAAATCAGAAACGTTTTTATTTCATTTGCAGTACGAACAAATACTATTATTTCCCTTCTTCTTGTTCATATTTCCTTTTATTCGTCTGTGTGTTTTTTTTTAGATAATGATTCAATGTCACCATCTTCTAATCCTGCTGGCCGCGATCTGACCTGAAGCGCTCGGTAGTTTGCGCCTTTACGCACGAGTTGTTCAACTTTTTACACTATCTTTATATCAACTATTTGTTTCGACATCTAGATGAAACTGAAACCGACAAACTGCGGGTTAAACCCTGTTATTGAAATGTTTGTAACTTTCGACTTTGAATCATCGCTATAAATTTTGGCTCTGGTGGTGCTGAAAGGAAAGCAACTTTTACGCGCAGCTCTTCTTCATCATTAGTTATAAACACACACACACACACACACACACACACACACACACACACACACACAACCTCCCTCCAACAGGAATAAAGTTTGTAGTATCTAAACTGTACTCACCATGCTTTTGAGGATGGAGATCTGCCTGTTAGTCTCTGGAATCACGTTGTTACCTGCAGTCTCCCCGCTCTCCAGCAGCGTCTCTTCGGACTCGGACCTCCGGACGTACGGCGACCTCCTGATACCGGACAGCAAACCGGAGGCACGACCCACCGAGTAATAACTGGGTCCGGTCGACTGCTTGTACCAGGCTTCGACTGGATGGCAGGAGATGAGCAGAGATACTGCGACGCACACCACGGCAAACCTGACTGACCTCTCCATGTCCTGAACGGATTTGGCACTTCTTTTACGCAGAGGAGAACGGCGCGTTTTCTCGTCTGTTCTTGGTCAAAGGCCGAATTTATGTTTTGCTGGGTGTTTGTAAAACTTCCTGCTGCTTATATAGGCTGGCTGGGAGACGCTATCGTGACCCAGGACGTTCGTCAAATCAAAATTTAGGTGGGCGGATGATGATGATGACGATGATGTGTGTGTGTGGAGCATGAGGGGGGTTGGAGATGTATAGGGACGTCACCCCTTCTCTGACGTTTGAAGAGGTAAAAGTAAAACGGATTAACATCAGTGGACCAGGATGTGCACTTACATAAGTGGTCGAACTCAAAGATGTGCAAGTTAATGAGGGGGAGCTTCTGTGTTTCACTAATCTGACATGCTAATTGTGAGGATCAAAATTTACACAATGTCTCAAATCAACTCAAACTTGAAGACAGTCTGGTCCATTTCCAAAATAAATCCTTATAGTTTGACACTGTAAAGAGTTTTTGGATTCAGTTTGTTTGAAAAACCACACGTGAAATACATAAAAGCCATTAATTAAATCACAAAAGGCGTGCAACAAAGCAGAATGAGTGAGCACGGCTTCAAAAGACTAAAACATGAGTGAAAATGTTAGGAGTTTAAAAAAATAAGAAGATCAATAAACATGAGGGAATAATCGACTGATTACAAATTGTTTCAACAGCTACACGGACAGATTGCGAATCAGTCTTCAAAGTGAAGCTTTGAGTAATCAATAAAACCCTTTCCCTGATTGATTTGCCGACCTCAACGGTCATGCGTCATGAACTGCAGTGCGGTGTAATCAGTAGATCAGGAGAACAACTATGATGGAGACTGTGATGAAGACATTTGTTCAATTAAATAATAACAAAAAACACTATATGACTATATTGCCTCTCTATGAAACAGGATTATGAGGGGGTCTGGATGATGGGAAAATGTATAGAAACAGATAAGAAGGACCTGAATGATGCAATTAGTAACATAAAGGAGAATGATACTATACTAAAAGCAATATCTTGTTTATTTTTGAGCACTAAAAGCAGCACAGACATAGAAAAATAAAATACAAATGTCATTTATTTTATAAGCAAAATTTGTTCATGTATGCAGACATCAGTAAGTACCATTACAGTTCATTGTAGAGTGGTCTGCAGTGCGGCTCTAGTTTGTCCTCCAGGACGTAGTCAGGCCCACAGACCCAGGGGTCCCCCGTCTCCCACTGCCACTTCTCCAGACTCTGCCTCAGGCTCTCCAGCACGGCGCTGTAGGACGGGTCTGATACCAGGTTCCTCGTTTCCAGTGGGTCCGCCCTGTGTCGGTGAAGCATTTTAAATTTAAACATCAGAAAATGGACTCCGTGCCGGTGCCAAGATTTTATTACTGAGGTCTCCATGTTCCCCTTAACATCAGTATCAGATTACAGATTTCTTTCCAGGAAATGTATTGTTTTAATTCCCAGCATAAAGGCCTAAATGCTGTTTCAAAGTTCTCTCTGGGCTACCATAATAAAATGAAGGTAAGGAAAAACTGAGTTATATATTAATAAATATTCTTCAGTTCATTTTGTTGGCCTGAAAGTCGCCAACTTTAAATAAACTAAAATGAGGACATACCAACCATGTGAAACACCTAATTCTCCAGTATGAACACATATAGGACATGAATGCAACTCTGAACAGCATCTATCTGACTGTGACTGATGAACGATGGTGGTTGAAAATCAATTTCAATTCAACTTCAAAGCTCATTTATAATTTAAACATAATATCTGCAATCAGTTCTAATCCCATATTTTTTTGTTAGTGTTTCAGCTCCGACTCAAAACGAAAGGCAGAAGTGTCAGTAAGCATCTCTGATTGCTCTTCACAAAGATCGGACTCATCTTTGTGCTCAGCTCTTCACCACAGAGAACATGTTTGTGCTCTTTTGTTGTATCCGCTCACAGTTATTTTCATTATACACTGATATATTAGTATGACCTTTTTCGAATAACTTATTAATATTTAGCGTGTGAAATTTCCATGATTGGTGAAAAACTCATGCCAGGTGACCATCCACAGAAATACTGACGATGTATTTACCTCCATGTGAAAGTGACAGCCAAGAGAACAACACCACTGTTACTTTGTGTTTCTTCATATTTTCTGCTACACTCAGATTTTTGCATACGGTTTTCAAGACGACAATTTATGAAGACAATATAACTTATTTCACGAGTAGAGTGAAATATAGCTGTAAGTGATTGTTTCTCATTTAATTGACAGGAAGTAAAATAAATTATAATAATTCATCATGGTCATCACATGTTGATATTTTAATAATAATTTAAACAGACGGATATGTATCAACATTTCTTTAACGACTTCAGATCAGTGAAGTCTGTGGACGACTCTGGGCCAGTGGGCTTCACTGCCAACAAGCTTCACTGCTTGGACCCCTAATAAATACATAATTAACTGACTTATTAATTAGTTTAAAGGGTAACTTAACAGCAGGCTGATAATCAGTGTTTTACAGTATATTTAATTTACTACTGAAAGCAAAATATCTTTAAGTTTTCAGATATTTAGTTATCTACTATAAAAATTAAAGACATTAAAGGAAGAACAGACAGTGATGCTTTTGCTCTTCTTGAGCTCTGTGGTGCTGCCCTTTTTTTTTTTTTTTTTTAGAGAAAAATAAACATTGCAGGGATTTTTTGGAGGCAGAGCACGCAGCTGAAACTCAGTGTAGGAGAAGCTCCTGTTTCCTGTTATGAATATTAAAATTGGACTTTGTTTTAGAACATTTTCTTCCCTTTTTTGTGGCAGCTCTCTTCGTTTCCTGATCACTAAATCACTAAACTGTGGACAATGGCATGTGTACCTCATTTAAAATCAGTGGAATCCGCTGAAGGTCAAGTATTGTGATATATACACATGAACACACGAGAAGTCGCAGCTGTAACACACCTGGAGTCATACAGCTCCCAGCGCTCTCTATAGTAATACTGCTCCAGGCTTTTGAACCAGTGTGTTGGCTCACTCAGCCTGGTGCGGTTCAACAGGTCCTGGAAAGTGGGCGACACATACAGGTCCTGGTCGATGGGGAAAGGCATGCGGTAGTGTAGGTTGTGGAGAAGGTGGTACGCCCCCTGGTGTATTGAGCGCATCGGGTAGTACATGGTCACCTGCAATCAAAATAACAGTAGAGCAGTCAAGGCCGATGTGTGTGTGACTCTGTGTCTGACAGTCAGTGGTGATGACGTCCTTGTCTGAAAGCAGCGGCGCTCACAGACCTCGTGGAGGGACTGGCTGGCGTAGACGGAGTGCCAGTTGCTGGGCTCAGTGACAAGAGCAGGCAGTAAGGAGCGACCGGTGAGGTGGACCGGGGTGGTCGAGCTCCCGGGGAGGCTGTAGGATGGATAAGGAACAGAGAACCAGTCCAGAATGGTGGGAGTGATGTCTGAAAAACAGAGAGGGAGGGAGAAGAAGAGAAAATGATGGAAACGACATAGAATAAAACAAAGTATAGTACTAGTATCTGAGGTTAAAGCTCACAATTCAATTATAATAATTCTTAGATACTGTACATGTACCCATAATTAGTACAGCGTTACGTGGTTACTGTTTATTTATTGTGTTGTAAAAATACGCCTGCAGAAATGAATCTCACAAGTGGTTCTACCGCTGTTTAGCTGATGTTAATTTCATATATATGTTACTGTTACCCCCTCAGAGGATCATTTTCACTGCATCTTATAGATCTGATGCTGATGCATCATTGCTAAGTCTCCCTCTTGTGGCCGATCGAGCACATCAGGCAAGCACACTGACGTTCCCTGTTTGTTGATTTGTGTAAACCAGCCACAGAGTGGCCCAAAGGTTGGATGATTTTGGGATGACAGAATTTTGTTACACACTATATGTTTATTTTTTCTAGCTTTTACAGAATTGCTTTATTTTAAGGACTCAGAAGCCAAAAAAGGTTGGTAGCTGCTGGTGTGAGCCCTACACTGCAACATTCTCACATCATCATCAAGTAGATGCTAAACTCCACCTGCAGCCTTCCTCTTTCTGCCATCCATGTCTTACCCAGCAGACTGACGTAGGCCTGACTGGTGTCTCCCCATCGCTCCCTGTGCTCTGGAGAGGACACCAGCATGGGCTCTGCAGTCCCGGAGTGATACAGATTGGTTCTGCCATTCGGGAAGGGGATGCCGTTATCGGAGCTATAAATAACCAGAGTGTCGTTCTCGTAGCCAGCGTCCCTGAGCTCCTGAAGAACCAAACCGATACCTGCAGAGAACAGTTATACCATCAAAGCTTAGTTTTTTTTTTTACATGAATGGCTTCTCTCCATCCTCTGTTTTTGTGAAGGTGAAGGTGTTGTTACATACCTTGGTCCAGCCTGCTAACTGTGGTGTACTGGGCAGCCAAGTCAGCCCGTGCCGCAGGTGTGTCCTGCACAAAAGGAGGAACCTGAAGTACACAAGATGAGGACAGACCAGGTTAACACGTGTTAGGAGCTCTGTGATTTGTTTGGTGGATTAAAATTTTGTTTATTGTGTATTGTATTTCATTACAATAATCAATCACCCGAAGATTTCTTTACTGACCTTTACTTGTTCTGGTGTGTAATATTCTGGTGTCCAGTCAGGTATTCTACCCATTCCCATTTCACCATTCCCAAACTTCTCACAGAACGCTCCATACTGGGGCTGCGAGTGTCCACATCGGTGGGTGTCGTGGAAGGCAACATAAAGTAAAAATGGTCTCTCTTCGCCTTCGTCTTTGTCGTTATCCTCTTCTTTCTTTCGCCTTCGCTCAAAGGCCTCTTCTTTATGGGTCTTGAAAAACTTGCGGACCAGGAGTTTGATGCGGGTGATGTTCCTCCCCACCTGGAGGACAGAGCTGTTCTCCTCTGTGTAGGCAAAATCAAAAGGGTACACAGATCCAGGGCCGACGTGCTTCTTCCCAATTATACCTGTGTGAATGAGAGAGTGAAAAAAGAGAGGGGTGATTTAAAAAAAAGAGTGTGTGTGAGTAGATCTGAAATAAACTGCTCTTTTTGTTATCTACCTGTGTGTATGTTAGCTTTGCTGAGGAGCAGCGGCAGACTTTGTACTCCATCAAACGAGTTGAAGTGGTGAACACCCTGATGAAGCCCGTACATGCCGTTCTGGTGCTGAAAACAGACCAAACAGACTTAAATACTGTAGCTCCATGCACAAATGAGAAGCATCCATACATTTGTGCGTGTGTGTGTGTGTGTGTTTTTTTTAAGTTTACCTGTGGCAGACCGGTGAGGATGGTGGAGCGGCTGGGGGAGCAGCTGCTGACAGAGGTGAAGGCATTACTGAACACTAGGCTACGCTGGGCCAGAGCGCGCAGGTGAGGGGTGTGGACGACAGAGTTGTTATACACCTCCGTCTCAAAGCCTGCATCATCAGCTGGAAGAGGGAAAAGACACATTTATTAGACAAATTATAAGACATATTCTTAAAAATATTGAATGGAGAGAGAATGTTAAACAACTTTTTATCACACGTGGTAAATGCTTATTATATTTAACATCTGGTTAATTTATCTATAGTTTATTATAACATGATGTATAGCCATACTGTGATACACCATTACAGTATAGAACATGTTAGAAGATTACTAGGTGTTGTGGAGAAATTGCTGAAGCCAAAGGTCAGTGGTGAGGTCAGGAAGAAAGAAAGTGTTCAGGAGCCTCTGATGTCTTATGCTGTATTATTTATTGACACTTGGCCAAGGAGAATTAGAGACATTCTCATAAAGCATCAGAAGTGCCTGAGTCGGTCTCACATTCTGCCCAACTCATGCTGGTGGATAGACTTTAAACCCCAAGATAACATCACAAACACTATACGCCCCGAATTAGCCAAAGAAAATGCTTTTACCAAGAGTGGTGTCTTCGTCAACATGATTAAGTCTGGAGACACAGATGTCTGTTTACGCTGATTGGAATGTCAGTGGCAAGCTGTCTATTATGTCTAAGCATACAGCACCAGAGTCCTTCGGCCCTGGCCACAACAGTGTTGAGATAGGATGACACCTGCTACTGCCAGCCAAAGACAAACAGCTAATACTGCTGAGGACCTCAAGGCCCACATGTGACTTCATGTAACCTTGTATAATGTCTGTGTGTTTGTGCTTTTATTATATTCCATTTAAAAGTATGTATGTGTCACTCAGAACACCACAAGAATAGAAAATTCCATAACATTAGGCACAGCCAAATATATAGTATAGTATTTAAGTATATATACAGACACCTCTCTGTGAAAACTACTTGGACTGCAGACTGCATTAGTTTTACTGGTGTACTTAATAAACTGTGAGCTGGGTTTATATTTCAGCATTGTAATTCTTCCAGTCAGAGCTCAAAAAGCATTTTATTGGTTATGACTGGACAGAAATGTAAAAGTTCACTCACCAATTATCAGAAGGACGTTTCTCCTCTTTGACTGAGCGACATGACATGAAGCCAAAAAGAGAAGAAACACCTCACACAGCATGTTGACGCTTATCTTCTGTCTTCACTTCGCCTGCCGAGACTCAAACTCTCTGCGTGAAACATTTCAAACAACTACAGCCGATAAAAACAATAAAGTAAGTCTCCAAAGTGAATGTTTCATCTCATAGTGGCACCACGTCCTTCCTCAAACAAACTAAGCCCGGCCCACGTGCAGTCACATGACAGAGGTCACGTGAGGAGAGACAACAAGAGCCTGTGTCTCGCGCTGCTGCGGCGAAATGGCAGAATTTAGGAAGTGGTTTTATCAAAGGGAACAAACGAGACGATGAGCTGAAAATCACAGCTGAGCCAGCAAACAATGACAAAGAAGACGATGTCAAGCAGAGTAAGAATTCATATTTAATCTGTAGCATTTACATTCTGTACTGTTTTTCTGTTTTATGCTATTATATGGTGTTGTTTTTCTATTCTAATCTATAGTTTTTCTTTGTTGTTTATTCTATAGTGTCTTTTTCTATTCCAATCTGCAGTCTTTATATTCTGTTACAACATTATAGTGTTGTTTTCTATGTTTTATGCTATTGTATGTTGTTTTTAATCTAACTTTAGTTTTAGTTAGTTTTAGGTCAGTTTTAGTTTTCTATTCTATTTAATTCATTTCTGCTCTATTCTCCATCTTAATTTACTCTTTTCTGTTTGTTACAGGCACACACAGCATCTTAATGAGAGTGTATTGAGTATAATAGCCCACATAACATAACACAAACACACTATGGGAGTTAAAATATTACACTGTAAGATGAGGCTGCTGGTTACTCAGCAGTTTTATGTGTGTGAATATTCCTCTGTCAGGGAGTTTTATGGCTTGTAGGTGACTGTGGAGAAATAGTTGTACCTGTGAAATATGCAAAGCTCTGACCTGTCATATGATGATCATATGACAGGTAAGACAGTGGTTATCATCGATCAGTGTGACCTTGCAGCTTAGTTGACTAATGAACTTTTGTTGTTCTTTCCCTTCACACACAGATCACAACATGCATCTGAAGATATGGCGTTCACTTCTTTTGATGTGCTGTGTATTTGTCCAGAAGAGCACCCAGACAAACTGACACATGCAGGCACACAGAGCACTTTTTTGCGGTGTTTCCCTGACTGCCGGGTCTGTGAGGAAAGAGGAGGGGAAACAAAGCCAGAGAAAACAAGCTGCACTTCCCAAATGATGATGAGTGGCTTTTAAAGCAGAGGAGGAAACTTCACTTTGTGTAACTTTTGCCACTCACAAAGACATTTGAATATGTAAAACATTTCTTTTCTGTGTGTACTTAACGCTTTCTCTTTATCCTTTTCGCTCTCCTCCTCCTCTCCAGGTTCTCCTTGCACACCTTTAATCCTTGAGCGATGTCGCAGTCGTTGCTGGGACGAGTGTCAGCCGTCAGCTGGGGATGCTGCTCCTACAGCACCCTGAAGGCCTGCCTGCCTATCCTCTCCTGGCTGCCCAGGTACAAGCTGAAGTGGCTTCAGATGGATCTGCTCGCAGGCCTCACAGTCGGGCTGACAACTGTACCTCAGGCGCTGGCTTATGCTGAAGTGGCTGGCCTTCCTGTGCAGGTAAACCAAGGCTAAGTTGTCTGTGATGGTTCATCTTTGGGATTCAACTTCCATTTATATTAAACTCTGTTCATCGTTTAATCTAAAAAGCATTTCTCTCAACAGTACGGCCTCTACTCTGCCTTCATGGGGGGGTTCATCTATGCCCTCCTGGGAACCTCTAAGGATGTGACGCTGGGTCCCACGGCCATCATGTCCCTCCTGTGTTTCTCTGTGGTGGGGGGGCAGCCACACCGTGCCGTGCTGCTCAGTCTCCTCTGTGGACTCATCCAAGCTGTAATGGCATTACTGAGATTAGGTGAGAGGAGGGCTGCTGAGGTCATGTGAAAAACTTGTGACACTAATTTTGGTGCTTTTCTTAATTTAGTCGACACACTTTTTACTCTTAAAGTGGCACATTGTTTTCACACGATTTGTTAGCGTTACATCTTCCAGTCTGTAATATTGAGGGTGAGCTCTGTATCATATAATGGTATTATAATATTTTATATTTAGGTTAGATGAGAGAGTGCCAGGTATAACCATACAAAGATTAGGAACAGACCTGTAGAGACTGAAGAAACAGGAGATTAGTTTGTAAGTGCAGGAGAGCTACTTCCTGCCACCACATCTATGACTTCCTCTGTTTAAACTACGCACCACTTTTGTGTATCCGGTTCAAGGTCAGTGTCACAGCTCTGTAAATCATTCATTACTGTGCTCGTCTTCTGCAGGTTTCCTGCTGGACTTTATCTCTTTCCCGGTAATAAAAGGCTTCACTTGTGCTGCTGCGGTAACCATCAGCTTTGGCCAAGTGAAGGTGAGGGTTAATTACACACACACACAAAACCATATATAAAAAACAGTCCCTATACCCACTACCTTATGATACTACTCAAAATGCACAAAAGCAAGCTAAAGAAAAATCAAGCAATCTCTGGAATAATCATACATTACAGTCTGGATGTGGTGGAACTTCCAATACATTCACCTTCACAATATTATGGTATCTGTATCTGGAGTATCTGATTTAGGAGGAGCATTTCGATATCACATTTATCTTGACCAGGAAGCCAGCATCGATGGATTTGTGTCCATCATTTCTAGTATTTAAAGTGAGACTATCTAACATTGAAAGAAGTCTTAACGCACCTTTGTTTCTCTGCTACAGCCTGTCTTATCTCATTTTGACTACTTTTGAGACGTTACTATACAAATGGTGAAGAAAGAACTCTTGTTCAGGAATCAAACCTGTTTCCTGTTTCTAGAATATTCTGGGACTCCAGGGCATTCCCCACGACTTCATCCTGGAGGTTTACTACACCTTTTACAGGCTCCCAGAAGCCAGGATAGGTGATGTGGTTCTGGGACTGCTTTGTCTCGCGCTGCTGGTCATGTTGTTGTTAATGAAGAAGAGTCTGGGCTCTGACGACACTCCTTACTCCACCTCCTCAAGACTCGCCAGGAAACTAGTTTGGACTGTTGCTACCAGTAAGTACGTGTGTGTGTGTGTGTGTGTGTGTGCGTGTTTGTGAGAGAGAGAGAGAGAGAGAGAGACAGAGAGACAGAGAGAGAGAATGTGTATATGTTACACACATGCACCAGCGACATTGTTTCTTTTACAAAGGAAATGAATGGATAGTTGCTATGAATACATAGTATTCCAGGTTGTTTATCTTTTGTGATTTTGTGTGTCTGCAGACATTTTTCTTAAACCCCCCTGTTTCCTCTAATTTCTTCATTTCTTCTCTGTCTTGATCAGTGCGTAACGCTCTGGTAGTTGTGGCTGCAACCTTTGTAGCATTTTCCTGGAATGGTTACGGTCATCAGGTGTTTACAATCACTGGGGACACTTCGCGGGGGCTCCCACCATTCAGGCCCCCACCCACCACAGACATCACAGCCAACGGCACGGTCGTCTCCTTTGGAGAGATTGTAGAGGTGAGGAGCAGAGAGATGCCAGCTACAGTTAAATTCTTTCTGCTGAATGATTGAGTTGCAACTTTCACTTCCCAAAATCTTTCCATTTTGAGCAGATGAGCAGCTGAGTAATGGCTCTGTTTGTGTTTTGTGCAGGGCTTTGGAGAAGACCTTGTTGTAATTCCCTTCATGGGTCTGTTGGAGAGCATTGCTATTGCAAAAGCTTTTGGTAAGTCTTTTTCTACTGATGGAAATGTTGTTCTGAAGGTTGTTTCACACTTTGCAACAGACTAAAATATCTCAACTATTTGGTACAGATATTTGTGTCCCCCTCAAAGTGAATCGTAATAACTTATTTGTCCAATACTTCTCTGTCCAATACATGCTACACTAACATTGTGAGTATGGTAAAAAAAAAAAAGAAAGAAAGAGTGTCTGATCAGACTGCTGACTGATTTAAACTGCTTGTTTCTCCTCAGCCAGTCAGAACGACTACAGAATTGATGCCAATCAGGAGCTGTTGGCAATTGGTGTGACCAACATCATGGGTTCCTTTGTGTCCGGATACCCTGTCACTGGCAGCTTTGGGAGGTGTGTGTGTGTGTGTGTGAGCGTGTGTGTGAGCGAGCTCAGATGTCCTATATACTGTTCTGTAACAGTGTCATGTTTTTGCCTCACATCCAGGACAGCCGTGAACTCCCAGACTGGTGTTTGCACTCAAGCTGGAGGTATCGTCACCAGTGAGTCCCAACACTTTTGACTTTCACTGTATCTCTTCCACCCTCATGTGGTGGCCTGTGTTATTGTTTCTTATCCCCACGTGTCTAAATGTCGTGTGTGTTTCTTAGTTTGGAAATGAGAAATGAATCTAAAGTTAACCTTCCCTCTGCTCCGTCCGTGTTTCCTTGCAGGTGTGATAGTGCTGCTTTCCCTGGCGTTCCTCATGCCGGCCTTCTACTACATCCCCAAAGCTTCTCTGGCTGCTGTTGTCATCTGTGCGGTAGCTCCCATGATGGATTACCAAGTTGTGGCTAACATGTGGAGGATACGCAGTAGGTGTCTCATGGCATGTGTGTCTCGCGTGTATTTGCTTGCTAAGTGTGGTCTAATCTCCACATGCCTTCCACAGAACTGGACCTGCTGCCTTTTTTTGTGACGTTCCTGATGAGTTTCTGGCAGGTGCAGTACGGCATTGTGGGAGGTATAGCTGTATCTGGAGCCCTGCTGCTGTACAATACGGCAAGACCACAGATAAAGGTAGTATTATATTCTGTGTGTGAGCGAGTGAGTGAGGGTCATCTGTGAAACACTATTCGGGCTTTCAGTGCTAGCACACGATTGTCGCTTTGTTTGCTTTCTGTAAGGGTGCGACAGTTGTGTGCTTGTGTTAGAGACATTGTTACTGGACATGAGCATGGTTATGTATGCTTATATATATAACATGACACAGAAGCAATTGTTCAACAATAGGAGTATTAGTAGATATAGTATTTGGGAGGCACAGTTGTGCAGTGGTTAGCACTGTCACCTCACAGCAAGATGTGGAGTTGTGTGTGGAGTTTGCATGTTCTCCCCATGGCTGCGTGGGTTCTCTCCGGGTGCTCCGGCTTCCTCCTACAGTCCAAAGACATGCACCTAACAGGTTAATTGGCCAGTCTTGTCCAGGGTGTACCCCGCCTCTTGCACAAAGTCAGCTGGGATAGGCTCCAGCCCCATCGTAACCCTGATGAGGATGAGCGGTTGCAGATAATGTATATAATGCTTTATCCTTATTCTCCACCTTGAGTTCATGGTGACATGAGGATATCTTTCAATGCAGATTTCAGAGAGTTCAAAGACTATGTTTAGTCAAAGTTAATCATCATATGTGTCAGTGCTACCAGTTTCTCCATTAACAACAACTTCATCGACTATTTCTTATTAACTCAACAGGACAATGTTTACCATGCTCTTCCTCTGTGAAATACAGGAATTCGCTAACTGAACCAGAAGTTTGAGTAAAACACGGTCAATCAAACAGACCAAAGGGCTGCTGGAATATGTTTAACATCATAAAATCCTGGCACAAGAGTAACAGGTTGTTTCACAATGTGTTGTCTGCAGGTGTCTGATCATGGTGTGCTGGTGATGGAGTTGGGCAGTGGACTCAGCTTTCCTGCCACAGAGCATCTCAGCCACATCATACACACTCAGGCTCTGCAGGGTAAAGATTGGTTTGACTTTGTTATTTGTCTACCCCGTTTAACTACCTCCTCTCTTGCAGTTTTTGCTTTCATTTACTCTCCCTTTAATGTCTCTCCCCCAGCATCTCCCCCACGGTCAGTGATCCTGGACTGCAACCATGTCAGCATCATAGATTACTCAGTGATCAGCGAGATCAGGGACCTGCTGAGGCAGTTCAAACTCAGAAAAGTGCGACTGTATTTTTCCAGATTGCAGGTACGACTTTCAGCTCTCACTGCCTCACAGACTTTTATTGAGGAGTGCAAACACTTGGGCATTAAGTTTCCATCAGGAATGGTTCATTTATTTATTGACAATGTTTTTCCACTTCTTCTTCTCACACTCCATTTCTGTCTTCCTCCCATCTTTAGCCCTCTGTTCTGAAGGTTCTCCTCGCTGCTGATCTGCAGGACCTTGTGTATACACACAGTGTGGATGCAGCGCTGCAGATGGAGTCAGGAACCTCCTCATTGACTGATGCAAACTTTGTCCAACCCCAGAATGGAGAGGAGATGTTTGATGCAGAACAGAAGGAATTTAGCAACAGCGCTGATCAGTGACGTGACTGATATGGGATCATTGGGCTGTTATGAGGTCTAAAAGTGAAGAACTACCTCCAACAACTGATTTACTGACTGTTAGGTGTGTCCCTCTTTTTCCAGTGAAAGGAAAGTGTTGCACTAAACTTTGTCTGTTAAACTTGACTTTGGAAATGAAAACTCTAAGATTACAACACTACATTTCCATTGCACAAAAACATTGGACCAGGAGTTTAATTCTGTGTTTTATAGCATTTTGTAGCTTTGTGGGACATTATCTATTTTGTATGAACAAGGAGATAATGAGAGAAACTATAATATTGATTTATATGATTAATTATTTTCCAAAAATTAGGACAGCATGTGTGAAGGATGACAGAGCAGTGCCAGCGTGTCGTTTAGCTCAGTCAGTAGAGCAGCCGCCCCATGTGCGAAGGCTCAGTCCTTGTCACGGCAGCCCAGACATTTCCTGTCACTCTTCAGCTGTGTCTATACAATAAAGGCCAAAAAAATATCTTAAAAAAAACAGAGCAGTGCCATCAATGAATAATTAATGTAAGGTAACATGTAAGGTAATTGATTCCTCTTCTTTTTATTGGTAAGGAAATGTTTTACAAGGCAGTGAAAATAGTTTTAATTGACTTACAATTAATCACATTATTAAACCAAATCAATCAATTTTTACTGAATAAAAAGTTTATATTTTCATATGTGTTTGTGTCTGTGCATGTAGAAATGTTTGTGTCATGACATCAAGTCACACATCACATGTAATTAGTCAAACTATCATGAAACGTACTTCCCAGCACCATTTGTCTTAAATGCCAAAGATTAAAAGTGATTAATCCGTGAGCTGTTTCCCGTGATTTCCACATCACAAACCACAAATATAAATATATTGTGTCATGGATAAAGAATATACCTGGCTGTTACAAGACAACATTATTTTGAGAAAATGATGAAAGAAGTCAACTTATTATTATTATTATTAAGCAACAACGAAATAATTCATCATTGTCAGTGCATCAAAACATTTCTGGATTTTCATTTAATGTAGATCTTCTTAACTCTACAATACAGGACAAAATGTGATTCATTCTCAACATCTCCTAATTCACATAATCCACACAACCTGTTTTACTTAACTGCTAAAACCTTCAGCTCCTCCAATAAGTCTCCTGTAATACAAGATTCAGGGCCATAATTCTATTTGATTTGAATATATTCATAACTTTGGTATCAAAGTTCAAATGCAGCAAGTAACTTTCTTCTAATTGTGTTCTGCATAATAAATTATTTCTTTACATATACTGTAAATCACCTTTCTCAAAAACAGCATGAAGCTCTGTAGCCCATCCATTAGATAGATAGATAGATAGATAGATAGATAGATAGATAGATAGATAGATAGATAGATAGATAGATAGATAGATAGATAGATAGATAAATTGCAACACCTATCTGATATGTTGTCATGACATTTTGTATAGACATTTATGGTCCCTGAATGATGAATCCTAACACCTTTGGTGATCTCCTGATTTGGAGTCCTGTGCCAAACCACCCACACAGCACACTTGGTGATAAACTCCGGATAAATAATAACTACAGAACACCAGGACGAAAGGTCAACCAGGAGTCAGTGGATGGCTGGAAAAAGATTTTAAAAATGACATTCCTATCAGGCACGCATCTTCAGTGACTGAACACTTAATTATACCTAATACATAAAAATGTAAAAACAACTAAAGAAGTTATGTAAAAAATATTCATGACAGATCAAAATACCCACAAAGTCCAACGTTAATCTGTCACCTGATTTATTTACTTTCAGGACACACTATTACACACACGTACTTACCGGCACAATGTGTGAAAAAATCGAATTACCTTGTAATGGAACAAAGCGCTGAGTAAACCATTTACCTTGAAGTATAAAACCCTCAAGAGGAAGTAAGTTTCTAAATATGATAGCACAGTCGAAATAAAATACAGAGCGATAAGAGGTGACATATTAATATCATAAAAACACAATATATCAAATCAGAAAAACGAGAAAGGTCATTCACTCTAGTGTCCAGATACTTTCCATGCTTGTTTCTGGAGTTCAAGAGAACTGCTCCTGAGCTTGTTTTATTCATAGAATCAAGTACACGGCGTACATAATTGCCATAATTGCTTAAATACGATGTCCAGGGTCAGTTCAATTCACACACAATGACGAATGCTGAGAATCAGCAGACGCTACCTGAACACATTTATTTATATAATGCATGACTGTACTCAAAAACCTAAACAATCTTAATTCATGGTCCTCTTAAAATTTACAGAAATGGATATGAGTGGCATTTGTTAAGTCAAACTGAGTAAGACTCAAACTATAAATCATAAGAAAAAGTCAAAATATGTACGACAGGCTTTGTTTTCACAGCATGATGAAAACAATGAGTTGTGATGTTGGGACAACCAACTACTATATGCAGCCACTGTTACACCCATTACAATTCCCCTTCACATGCACACACACCGAGGTGATTAAAATTTTACTTTTATGAGATACAGTAACGTTAGAACGTGCAAACCAAGGGATCTTCATTGTTTCGACAAAGATGGAGACAGATTATGGTACCATAAAATATATTGACTGAGGTCTTTGTGCACCAGTTCTGTTTGAATTTGATCCATGTATTTTGATTAATAAGTAACACGCATACAATACAATTACTCATTTATGTGTTTCATTAATGATTGTTTCATGTGCTCATTTCATCACAGAAAGACGCCTATAAATACTCACACGTTTGCTTTATTCACCAACTCCTGAATTCCCACACACTGTCTTTAAGGTAAGGCCTGCAAAATAATGAATTGTATGCATTCAGCATCATTTGAAAATGTGATGTGATTTTTCTTTTCAGTAAGTTTGTTGTCGTGGATGTGGTTCATAATGGGGGTGCCTAGGGCTTTGTTGTTGCTCCTAAGTTTGCAGATTTTTACAGGATGCACTTCAGGTGAGCCATCTGACATCTGGTCAGACATTATGACACATCTTCTGTGTACTCTACTGTCTATTCTGTGGATCCTTATACAACACATTTCAATTAAAAACCTCTAATGAAATGGTGCATTTATTTAAATATATAAAATTTAAATATATAAAATTTAAATCTCAACTACTGGCACCAACAATTATGTGACAGATAACACATAAATATGGCTTGATTCCTTAGTGATTAGCTCAAACTTGCACTGGCAATGTCACATATTCATATCCCAGTATTATTACTATTATTCTTACATTGTTTCATGTCTTACTTCATGTTTTTAAGAGGTTTAAGGTTGTATGAAGTAGTTATGCATAGTCTGTGTATTACCCACAGTAAACAGTCGGTCAGTGTGCTCACAGTTTTGAGAAGAAGACAGAAGTCCCAGCAAGGGACACACACACACAAAACAATATCAGTTTAAGTATAGATTATATTTACACATATATTCTCCCCACTTTAACTTGTCAGACAGCCCTTTCTCTTGGTACTACATTGTCTCAATCATAGAACAACAGTACACCAACTACCTAAACGTTATTTGACGGTAAGCTAAAGTGGTGAGAATTTGATCACTAAAGCGTGCACTTACACTGATGTTGAGCCTTTTTTATGCTGCTAAAATACTTTTTTTCTCCCGAGCCTGTTCTGTGCCAAGACTTTGTTTGCTTCTCCAAACTGGGAATGTGCTGATTGCCGTCTAACGTAGAAAATACACAGACTTAAAAAGAGACTTAAAAAACATGGTCCTTTAAGAGACCACTTATACCTTCACATTCAAATGTGATTTTAACCTATGTAAATATATATCAAAAATATATTATATAGATTATATATATTATACTTTTATATATTAACTCTTGTACCATCCTTCAAAAAAATTCCTTTCAACACCCTTCGGGACAAAAGTGTCCACGTCCAAAAAAACACTCTAAAATCCTCATACATTAATATTTTTTTCTACTTTTTTTTTCATAAATCTCCTAAACAACTTCAGACCTGCTCAAAACTACCAAACATTCAATCATTTTCAGGATTTTAACCCTTTAAATTCCAGTTTAAAAATTTGAAGGATTCATTATTTTTTTTACCAAAAAAACACAAAAAAGAGTTTTGGTGGTGAATAGAGTCTTGGATATGTCAAAGATCGGCCACAAAATTGATTTGATTGCATTAGTATTTTTCATGTAATATCAAATACTTCCTTTCAACACCCTTCGGGCCAAAAATGGCCCATTGAGTTCCATTCAAACCACATTTTTTAATCTCACTGTCATTGCTGTGTAAAATTTTTTCACACTGTAGGCCGATGCATGAAATTCTTGTATATTTGCCAGTTATATTATGGAGCTGTGTGACCACCTGGGGGGTCCAAGAGTATTTTGTGTGTGCGTGTGTGTGTGAAACAGAACAAAAATGCAACAATGCAACAATGCAACAATCGTGCCAGTGGGTACCTGTATGTAGGGCAACGTCTCAGCATGCGATGGAGACCAGACTAGTCCATTCTTTGCTGTCCACTCAGTGTCAGGAAGGACGGCTCCTCAGTGTCCTCTCCACTTTCTTATGAAGGATCAGAGGCACCAATAAAAGTGGAGGACTCTGGTGACTATTTTATGTCCGACTCCCCCTCCAAGCTTGTGTCTTCTTCAGATGAGTCGCTAGCAGATAACGGTTGCGTGACCATTTCTAAAACTTCTGTTTGACTGAAACGTCTCTTCATTTCTGTTCCTCTTCCTTTCTGAGCTCTTCAGCCTCATGTTCATCTTCAGCTGTGATCGAAGGTGTGTGTGAACCTGATCATTTCAGGTGTGATCAAAGGGCATCTTGTGAGGGATGTGTTTCATGTGTCTTTGAAGAGGCGCGTGCGTGTACACAAACATGGCCTTCTGCCTTTGCTGTACTCAAACACAGAAATAAAAACAACTGTTAACTGTGTTTATGCACCTGGCTGCTTTCACAGCTGAAGATGAACATGCAGCCAGACTGAAGAGCTCGGAAAGAGAGCGATCTGGAGGGAAGAGGAACAGAAATGAAGTTTCAGTCAAACAGTTTTAGTTTTAGAAATGGTCTTGCAACCATTATCTGCTAGCGACTCATCTGAAGAAGACACAAGCTTGGGTGGCGAGTCGGACATGGTCACCAGAGTCCTCCACTTCTGTTGGTGCCTCTGACCCTTCATAAGAAAGTGGAGAGGACACTGAGGAGCCGTCCATCCTGACAATGAGTGGACAGCAAAGAATGGACTAGTCTGGTCTCCATCGCATGCTGAGACGTTGCCCTACATACAGATACCCACCGGCACGATTGTTGCATTTTCGTTCTGTTGTTTTCAACACATGACAATGATCACCAAATAAAAAAAAAGAGAAAAATGGACAAAAATGGCCAAGGATGGTACAAGAGTTAAAAAGTAGAAATATCACTGAAAGGCAGATATCTAAATTCAATGTAAGAATGGAAATTGGAGACCTTTGATGTAATTCTCTGTTATCTCTCTCGAGTTTTCTGCTGTCCTCACAGTATAACTAAATATAAATGATCTCCTTATAAAAGTTTGGTTCATTGGTGTCAAATATTTTCATTTGGCAAAAGCTACTCAAAATGAGTAACAACATGCATGAAACTCTCTTCGTACTTTTCACAGGGACACGTGTCACAAATTGCGATTCATGCCATGATGACGCCTTCTGCCTGGAGTCACGAAAAAGAGGCGATTCTTTCGTCAACCCTGAGGTCTTTTGTGTCTGTAAAGATGGCTTTGTAGGCGACGGTCTCACCTGCTATAACACAAACCTCTGCAGTGACTCTTCTTGCTGTAGCCAGGGTTATCACTGGTCACAAGAAAGGGGCTGTGTTGACACTGACGAGTGCTCCCTCGCAGAGTCACCCTGCACGGCACCTCAGGTTTGCCTAAACACTCCAGGCTCCTTCAAATGCCTGGAATTTTCCTACAAACAGTTTGATGTAAACAGCACAACAGCAGTAAGCAATAGCACAGAAGTTGAGGGGCAGATCCGTCTGGCCAATGGAGGAAACAGTTCCTGCTCTGGTAGAGTAGAGATCTTCCACCATGGACAGTGGGGGACAGTGTGTGATGATTCCTGGGGCCTGTATGATGCTCAGGTGGTGTGTAGACAGCTGGGCTGTGGCAGGGCCATTTCAACACAAAATTTTGGTCAAGGTACAGGGCCCATCTGGTTGGATGAAGTCATGTGCGCAGGAACAGAATTAAAACTCACTGAGTGCAGCCACCAAGGGTTTGGATCTCACAACTGTAATCACCAAGAGGATGCTGGTGTTGTCTGTGAAGGTAAATACAATTTGTACAGTTGGAGACAATGAAATCTCTGTGTAACATGTTGTATGTAGTTTTTTTTTAAAGACATCGTCATCTTGATGAAGTAATTTAAATTCCATGTCTTCTCTCACATCAACAAATTTGTGTTTCATGTTTTAGCTGGTTCACCAGTGAGGTTGGTCAACTCTGACAACCGCTGTTCTGGCAGAGTGGAGGTCTACCATGATGGACAGTGGGGTACAGTGTGTGACGATAACTGGGACCTAAATAATGCTCAGGTGGTGTGTAGACAGGTGGACTGTGGCATTGCTCGTGCAGCACCGCTGAATGCAGCTTATGGAGCTGGCAGTGGACCCATCTGGTTGGACGATGTCAATTGTCATGGAAATGAATTATCAATAACAGACTGCTGGCATCGAGGACTTGGAGTCAGCAACTGTCAACACATTGAAGATGCCAGTGTTGTTTGTGAAAGTAGGTTTAATTTTTCTATTTTGAAATGTTTCACAATGATATAGTTAAAATGACATACTGTGGTATGATTTTATGGAGATTCTCATCTGGCACATCTCATCTGTTTTTTCTTTTATTACTTTAATTTTGTGATCTTCTCTCATTTTCTTTTGGTCCACTTTAGCCTCTGCAGCTTGTTTAGCCTGGTACTACCATCTTACTGTCTTTCATTGTAAACAGATGTGAACCCAACAAACCCTCCAGTTCCATCAACCACAGCTGGTACAACACCACCATGGCCCTCTACTACCAATCTGGTTGATATCACCACCACAATGACAGCAGACAATAGCACAGGAGTTGAGGGGCAGATCCGTCTGGCCAATGGAGGAAACAGTTCCTGCTCTGGTAGAGTAGAGCTCTTCCACCATGGATGGTGGGGGACAGTGTGTGATGATTCCTGGAGCCTCTTAGATGCTCAGGTGGTATGTAGACAACTGGGATGTGGCAGGGCCATTTCAACACAATATTTTGGTCCGGGCACAGGGCCCATCTGGTTGGATGATGTCATGTGCTCAGGAAGCGAATCAAAGCTCACAGAGTGCGGCCACCAAGGGTTTGGCTCTCACAACTGTGGTCACCATGAGGATGCTGGTGTTGTCTGTGAAGGTACAGCAATGAAATCTTTCTGTGTTAATGTAGTATGCAGTTTGTTGAAGTTATCATCATCTTAATGAAGTTGTTTGAATTCCATGTTTTATCTCATATCAACAAAATTGTGTTGCATGTTTTAGCTGGTTCACCAGTGAGGTTGGTCAACTCTGACAACCGTTGCTCTGGCAGAGTGGAGGTCTACCATGATGGACAGTGGGGGACAGTGTGTGATGATAGCTGGGACCTAAATGATGCTCAGGTGGTGTGTAGACAGCTGGACTGTGGCACTGCTCGTGCAGCACCGCTGAATGCAGCTTATGGAGCCGGCAGTGGACCCATCTGGTTGGACGATGTCAATTGTTATGGCAGTGAATCATCGATAACAGACTGCAGACATCCGGGTCTTGGGGTCAGCAACTGTCAACACATTGAAGATGCCAGTGTTGTTTGTGAAAGTAGGTTTCCTTTTTCTATTTGTAACTTGATATATTAAAAGTACATACTGTGTGGTTTTATGGAGGTTCTCTTACCACCTCATCTCCCTTCTCTCACTTGTATTTTGTGATCTCTTTTTCTTTAGTCCAGCACCCTCCACTTCAGCCTCTTCAGCTCATTTGTGGCCGTGATAAACTCCAAATAGGCCTGGATTTGGCTGGTGTGGCTTCCTCTGGTTTTGACCCATTTTCTGGCAACCTGGCAGCCAGAAACTGCTCGCAGTTCAGAGTGCATGGTGATGTAGTGTGGTATGAAGTGGAGGCCAGAGAAGGTGTCTGTGGAAACACACTGAGGGTAAAGACTTCACTTCTTGTTCTTCTTCTTGAGTGATCTTCAGCTCCATGCTCCACTGTATCACTATCTGATCTGTTGTCCTATTTAAGTTTCCATTCAGGTTTAAACACAGACAGGGTTAGGGTTAAATCACCTGGACACGTATTCATGATCATGGTGTAACAGCCCTGGCAACTTTCTGAATCTCCTTCAATGTTGGTTCCTTTATGTTGGTGTGTTCTGGTGATATCAAACCGTATCAGTCTTCCAGGTCTTTGTTTTTGTTCCTCTCTCCATTGTTGTAGGTGTGATTAATGCCTTTTTTGAAGCATGCCAGGCGGCCATTTTGCTTGACATCTATGTTCATCTATTCATTATTATTATAATTAAGATGGGCTTATTGGTCCTCAAAATAAGACGGGAGGGAGGCCAGGGACTTAGTATTCATGATCTTACACTGTCTTAACCCTGAAGGACAGTTTCTTGAACCACTCAAGATGACATAATCATTAAAGTGACTGATTAAACTTTTCTCTGGCTTTCAGACCAACAGCACACATGCCATCTACTCCAACAGTTTATTTATCTACCCCGGAAACAACGCGTCCTTCGGCCTTCCTGCTAGTCTTCCCTTCTCCTGTGCATTTCCTCTGGACACAGATGCAAGCCTGAATGTGGCTATGAGTCCATTCCTGTCGTAAGTAGCCTTTGACTGAATGTCACCAGTTGTAAAATAGTGACATGTATAAGTAATACAGAATTATAGTTAGAATGTAAAAGTATAAATAAATATAAAAGTTTGGAATGTAAAGGTACACTTTCATGTAAAACTAACATAAGTATAAGTATATAATAAGATTTACTTTAGAATCACCAAGAAAAATGTTAAATCTTTAGTATGGATATTGACATCTATATATGAACAACATATTTAATTAGAGATTAGAGAGTTATTGTCATTTTAGTTAAATTTATATGTAATTAAAGAGATACTCTATAAATAATATAGTAATCTTTCCATACAAAAAGATAAATAACTATAATAACAATGGCATAAAAGTTTAAATAATATTTTTCATGTTAACTTACAGATAAAAAATAAATAAGGATAGATAAAAATGCAGTTATGCTTATGTCCTCTAGATGTCAGTGATGATAATCCACCTATTCATATACACTGTCTAACTACTTCATTAGGCACACTTGTACAATCCAAGTAAAACAACTCTGCCATAAATTTTGCTTTTGCAAACTTATACTTTGAGTTTTTGTTGACAATGTCAGAGAGGTATTAATCAAACTATTATGTTTATTATTGAGGTCTTAGTGGGAGCTGCTGTTGTGCATTGGGTGCATTAAATTGAAATATTATGGCCCTTTTGTGTATGTAAATGAGATGGCCAAAATATTAGAAACACCTTTCAGTATAACACAGTCCAGTTTAATAATACTGCAAACTATAACCTCAATAGTACGCATAATAGTTAGAGTAATACCTCTCTAAAATCAAAAACATTATAAGCTTCATAATAGGAGAATTTATGGCAGCTAGTTAGTGGCAGCGACATGGTGTCCCCTATAGTTTGGAGACCAGAAACTTCGTGCACCTCAGCCTCAGGATGTACCTAAGAAGTCTGACTGATGGTTATACTCTACAGCTACCTAGTAAAAAACATTTTTATGTTGCTGCTTATTGTTTGTATATGAATGGGCATACTGTTTTCAAAAATGTTTATTTCTTAACCAAGAAAACATCTTAATGCACCCAAAAATGTCCAGCACTTTCTGGAATAATAATAGAATATGAGAAAGAAAACATAGTTACCTATCTTAACTAAAAGAATATTTTCTTCACAGGCTGGCAGATGGCATTTCAGGCTTGGGCTCCAAAGCCGAGGCCTCCATGTCTCTGTTCCGCAGCTCCAACTATACTGACATGTACCCATCAGGCCAGGTAATCCTGCCAGTGGGTTCACCATTGTACGTGGGCGTCACTGTGGAGGAGGTGGATTCACCCTTTGTAGTCGTTCTGGAGGACTGCTATGCCACTCACTCATCAAACCCTGATGATCCCATGCGATACTATCTCATCCAGAACAAGTAAGTGTCTCACTTGGGCCTCAGCAGATGGTTTGTGGAGTATAATGGAAATGGAGAAAAGTTTATTGTATGTTGATGTGCAATGGCCTGATGACCCTCTCCATCCTCTCTGCCAGGTGTCCCACTGACCGCAGACAGGTGTCAGTGACTGAGAGCGGCTCGTCCCTCCATGCTCGCTTCACTGCCCTGCTCTTCCTGCTCCAGGATGAATACCAAGACACTTTCCTTCATTGTAGCCTCAGCTTGTGTGACCAAAGGAGATCCTCTTGTGTTCCAGTAAGTCACACCTTTCACTTCATCTATAGCATTGTAAATGATCAATGCTGCTTAAACACTGGATTCTGTCTCTCATTTTTTTTCCTGCTCTCTCCCACCACTTAGCCTTGCACAAGTAGGAGGTCCCGCTCTGTTTCCACCTCTGAGGCTCTGAAGCCCCTCACCATTGGACCAATTATCTGTGAGTATGCATTAAAATGAGGTCAGCATATGACGTCTCAACAAAATGAACTTTATGGAATTAATAACCACGTTTATTTCTCCTCTTTTTCATCTTCAGGGGTCAATTAACCTGAGTGAGCTGATAACAACCAGTAATAAAACACAAATGACATCACATAAATAAATTAAAGCACAAAAATCACATAAATCATATAAATTACATGAGTCACATTTCATATTGTGATTTTTTAAATGTTTTTTTTATTAATGAGACATACTGTATGATATAAAAATGATGTTATATTGTATAATTAAATTGTGTCATCCCATCACCTTTGTAATTATACAACAATCAAAAATATATATGATTAAATAATAAAAGCAAGTTTTCTCTTTAGTGTCTGTTTCCAATATTACCATGATAAGAACATGTTATATATATTGTATATGACTTTATATACCTTGTGTGTGTGTGTGTGTGTGTGGGTGTGTGTGTGTGTGTGTGTGTGTGTGTGTCTTATTTAATAACTATTTTAATAACTCTTTTTTGGATTGTGATTGACTATAATACAACAAAAAATTAGGTAATTAGGTAAACTACAATAGAAACAAAGGGCAAGCGGATGATGGTCAAACCAAAGAAACAAAAATAACCAAAAGAGTACTCTCTAAAAATCTATAAAGTCTGAAGCTACTTAAATGAAATTCAACTATTATCTGATAAGCAAAAACAGAAACAGCACCTCTAAACAAAAATATCTCCGGATGAGTGCAATCATTTGATGGGCACCTGGTAGGGCAGTTTTGGTTATTTGGTTACTTTATAGATCTCAATATGATTATTAATCAATAAAGTTATTAAGTGAAGTTAACGATAACAAAGCACCACCCTGGAATCAGGGACCAATATCCAACCCAACAAGAGACTCAAATTTAGGTTCACTTAGGAAATGTCAATATTTGTCAACTATTTAACATTTACAAAGTGAATAGAGAGGAAATGAACCCGAGCACTGACCATCTAAACCAGAGGTTATCACAACTTGTGTTAACACACACCAGTAATGCTTTGTTCATAAACATACAACTACTCAACAAAATTGTGTTGCATGTTTTAGCTGGTTTACCAGTGAGGTTGGTCAACTCTGGCAACCGCTGCTCTGGCAGAGTGGAGGTCTACAATGATGGACAGTGGGGGACAGTGTGTGATGATAACTGATAACTGGGACCTAAATGATGCTCAGGTGGTGTGTAGACAGCTGGACTGTGGCATTCCTCTTTCAGCACCGCTGAATGCAGCTTATGGCGCCGGCAGTGGATCCATCTGATTGGACGATGTCAATTGTTATGGCAGTGAATCATCAATAACAGACTGCAGACATCGAGGACTTGGAGTCAGCAACTGTCAACACACTGAAGATGCCAGTGTTGTTTGTGAAAGCAGGTTTCCTTTTTCTATTTTTAACATGATATATTAAAAGTACATACTGTGTGGTTTTATGGAGGTTCTCTTACCATCTTATCTCCCTTCTCTCACTTATATTTTGTGATCTCTTTTTCATTAGTCCAGCATCCTCCACTTCAGCCTCTTCAGCTCATTTGTGGCCGTGATAAACTCCAAATAGGCCTGGATTTGGCTGGTGTGGCTTCCTCTGGTTTTGACCCACATGGAAACACACTGAAGGTAAAGACTTAACTACCTTTTTCTTCTTTTATGGTAAGCCTGATTACAGCATGTAAATAAAATAATTTTGATGTGTTTTTTTCTTCTCTGTCCTACCCGTTTCTCCTAAATGTATCTCTGTGCCCCTCTTCTTTAGCAGTAGACACATTAAATCTCACTCTCATTATCACATCACAGGACAACAATGCTCCAATGTAACACTATCTGATCTGTTGTCCTATTTACATTATCATTCAGTATTAAACACAGACAGGGTTAAAGTTAGGTCATGTGGACATTCATTCATATTACAAGAGCCTCTGATCATATTTTAACAGCCCTGATAACTTTCTGAATCTCCTTCAATGTTGGCTCCTTTGTGTTGGTATCTTCCGGTGATATCAAACCGTATCAGTCTTCCAGGTCTTTGTTTTTGTTCCTCTCTCCATTGTTGTAGGTGTGGTTGGTATCAGGTATCAGTTGATGCCCTTTTCGAAGCATGCCAGGTGGCCATTTTGCTTCTGAGAAATCAAAGAGAGTGTTAAATATGCCTTCTTAGAAATTTGCACTCCTGGCTGGCTGACTTGCGTTTTCTTGTTGATTTAGCCCCAGGTGGCTTTCTTGTCATCCGCAGCTTCTTAATGCCAAACCTCTTCACAAAAAAAGTTGACAGTGAGTGTTGATATTGACTGGCATTTCTGATCTGCATTTCTCTTGTCATTAGTCAGCTGCTGACCTCTTGACCTGTCAATGTTCCTTGTGCCTTGGGGTGGAAGTTGCAGTGCATGGATGATCTGGCCAGTGTGGGGTGACTTATGAACCCCACCCTGTGCACTGCACCACTTACTCCTCCCTCAAGCATCTTGCATTTGTTTACAATGCATTTCTACAATAGAATAGTTTCCCAACAACTGCTGTCTCACATTAAGAAAAATTTTGGGAGTTCATGATGGTTTTAATTGGTTATCCATTATATTTGTTCAAGGCAGTGTATATTATTAACATGCTTTATAGATTTGAAATTGTTTTGATCCAGAGGGAAATTCAAGGATCCATGAGACACAGGAAACATACATTAGCATTAATACACATTAACATGTATTATCCATTTGTGGTAACACAAAGTGTTGGTATTAATATTGTTGATTCTGGTTCAAATATACAATCCAAGCCTAACTGTGTAATACTGATCACCCCAGATTTCACTTGCTTGCTGACATGAAACACTGCATTGCATTTTGGTGCAATGAAACCCAATGTAGCCTCACATTTAACATGTTTTATTTAAAACAGTACCAAACAGTTAAATGAAGTGATTAACCACTGTGTTGTGGTTGTTCACTCTCCAAGGTTAAAGTATACTCTACTGCTTTGCTCTCTAAGAAACTCATAATAAAGGCCAGTGTATGGAGGGGCTGTGAGATCCTCTTCAGTTTTTGATTGACAGGCATAGAGCCCAAGATAGGCTTACTGGAGAGTAGGGGTCATAGAGTGACCAACATTTCCCAGTCGGGTTTAGAACAGTTAGGGTTAATTTCCGCCCAATGGTCGCCTTTTATTTTAAATTGCCCTCAACTCTTTTATCTGCTGACAGCCACAATGTGATATTTTGAAGAATTAACTTTTTTTGTCATATGCATCAATACAATACAATGAGTAAATTTTGGTGTTTATCAATGATTGCTTCTATAGTCTTACAGTATATGGTTTCAAGACAGAAACAGGCTTATAAATACTCACACACTGATGGTGCTTTAAACAGACCAAAGTTTGTTTTCTCAGATAGTCCACTTTGTTTGGGCAGGTGTGAAAGCTCATCCGAACTCTGGTGCGAAGCAAACAAGAGAACTCTGGTGTACCTGATAGTGTGGTCTTGGTTCACTTGCAAGTGAGTGCAGTTTTGGTTATTAGCAGACAAAATACAGATCTCAATATGATTATTAATCAATAAAGTTATTAACTGAAGTTAATGATAAGCACCACCCTGGAATCAGGGACCAATCTCTAATCCTACAACAGGCTCAAAGCTAAGTTCACTTAGGAAATGCCAATATTTGTCAACTATTTAACATTTAACAGGGAGGAAGTGAACCCAAGCACTGACCATGTGCATGTGTGAATGACTAGGGGAACTAGAAGGAGGGTGCTGTGTCCACCATTGAGACACAGGTAATGGAAGGAAAATTGAGGTGGGGGATATATTTCAGATGGTGTGGAATGAACAAACTACCTTACTGAACCACTTCGCCCATTCATATCAATGTGTGTGTGTCTGGCTGTGCAGGTTAGTAAAAAGAGAAAAAGGAAAGCACACAAAGCAAAACCACAAAAAGATCCGAATCACCACAACAATAACTTGGGTTTGTCGGCCATGGCACTTTAACTGATAAGATACACCTTACAGATCTACCTGTACAGACTAACACAATGACAACAGATATCTTATGTGATATGATTTGGGTGAGTGGAACACAGAGAAACTGCCACCCACACAGAGAAAGACATACAGAAAAAAACTGAATTACAACTCTCAGTATAGTGCTAGTATAACCATGACCTCACAATGTCACAAACACTTTAATAATACTATCCTGTCCTTGCGCAGACACGCTTTACTGGCGGAATGATCTCTCTCTCTTCTAGGAAAAAATGGTGTATGTATCTTCCTTCAGCAGGTAAAAAGGGGTGGTTGTCAACTGGACTGCAATCTCAACCAGGATCTGATGTTAAAAGAAAAAGAAGAATTAAAGCAGTTGGCTGCTCATCCAGTGACTTGGAGACTTGATGACGTCACGGCTACTTCGCAGAAATTCCTCAAGTTCCTTTGTGTTTCATTCAGTACAAACCAGATATACCCATGTGTGAAGTTAGAATGCCTTGTGGAGTTTGGAGTGGGTTCTTTGTTCAGGCTTTTATTATTACTTGTTGGCCTTTCTTTGTTCAACCACATGTTGAGGTCCTAACACAATTAAACCTGGCCAAGTTCCCAGGTAGTAACAAAATATCAACAGTTAACATTCACAATTATTCTCTGTTATGAGTATAACAGAGAGGCGAGCTCAACATGAAAACAAAGCCATCACGGCTGTCCCAATCTGGATCCTCCAGCTTTCCAGGAATGGATGATGCAGGTCACCACATCTCATCAGATGCGGCCAATCAGGGGAAAGCAACCACACCTAGCTCTGCATACATAAGAAACCCCACAACCAAGGGTACACATATGAATGTTGGCTGCAGTTGTAACACATCTCTTTTGTCTTTTCCAGTAAGTTTGTTGTTGTGGATGTGGTTCATCATGGAGGTGCCTAGCAGTTTGTTGTTGTTCTTAAGTTTGCAGATTTTTACAGGAAGCACTTCAGGTAAGTGTTTAGATCTTTTCATGTTGGGTTAGGTCACATATTTACTGTGTAATTGTACTTTCCATTTTGTGGATCTTTTTCAATTTTTTGTGTCGTGTATACATGTATTTCAATTAAAAGCCTTAAAATTACTTTCCTATAATATCAATGATTAATTATGTGATTCTAAGATTTGTTTGATATGTGATAATAAACACCATGAAACAGGTGCAGTATGAAAGGGATGGTTCATGTTCAGGGAAAGTCCTGGCCCAGAAGTTGAGCAAAGCACTGCCACACAAAAAATTAAAAATAGTGTGTTAAATATTAAAACACTATAGCAAGCATATTCTCACCACTTTGACTTGCTGTACAAACTGGGAACACATTGATGTCTAATGTAGGTAATATAAAAGGTTTTCTGTGGGCAAGTTTTTCCTCACTTGAACCAAGGGTCTAAGGAAAGAGGGTATCACTCCCTAAACAGATCGTAAAGCCCTCCGAGGCAAATGTATTTTTTGACTTTGGGATACACAAATAAAATTGATTTGACTATGTGTAAGAACCTCGCACAACCCCACTAAAAATTATTCTCTTAAATAATTAATTTAAGAGAAGAGACAGCTTAATACTTTACACTCAAAGGTGATTGACTTGAGTTGTGAGAAGAGACAACTCTTTCACCTCTTTTGTGTCTGTAAAGATGGCTTGCAGGTGATGGTTTTATCTGTTACAATACACACCTCTGCAGTAGTCAAGGTTATCACTGGTCCCAACACACAAAGACGAGTAATTCCTGGACTGGCAGCTGCTGCCAATTTAGCTCACACATCATCCATGTCAAGCTGTCTTACAGGAACTTCTACATCTAACTTGCCAAACAGTTGATATATTGATGATATAATGTATACTGTGCAGATATTGTTCCATCTGAAACATCTTTAGACCCAACTAATTATATTTTTAACTTAATTTCATTTAAGTGTTATATATGTGAATTAACTATTATGCTCACACAAGAGTTGAGGGGAAAATCCATCTGGCCAATGGGGGAAAAGGTTAGGGTCACCTAATCTCATTTAAGTGTTTTATATAAGTAAATTAACCATTGTTCTCTTGTTCTTAAATCTGATTAACAATTTCTGAACAAAAAGGTCTGGTTGGCTTACCACCACTATCTCACTGTTTTTCAACATAAACAGATATGAACAGAACAAACCTTGCAGTTTCTTCAACCACACCCGGTACAACACCACCACAACCCTCTACTACCAATCAGGTTGATATCACCACCACAACAACAGCAGGCAATAGCACAGGAGTTGAGGGGAAGAGCCATCTGGCCAATGGAGGAAAAGGTTAGGGTCACCCAATCCCATTCAAGTGTTTTATATAAGTAAATTAACCATTGTTCTCTTGTTCTTTAATCAGAATAACAATTTCTGAATCAAAAGGTCTCATTGGCTTACCATCACTATCTCACTGTTTTTCAATATAAACAGATGTGAACAGAACAAACCTTGCAGTTTCTTTAACCACACCTGGTACAACACCACCACAGACCTCTACCACCAGTCAGGTTGATATCACCACCACAACAGGAGGCAACAGCACAGGAGTCGAGGGGCAGATCCGTCTGGCCAATGGAGGGAACAGTTCCTGCTCTGGTAGAGTAGAGATCTTCCACCGTGGATGGTGGGGGACAGTGTGTAATGATTCCTGGAGCCTGGATAATGCTCATGTGGTATGTAGACAACTGGGCTGTGGCTGGGCCATTTCAACACAGTATTTTGGTGAGGGCACAGGGCCCATCTGGTTGGATGAAGTCATGTGCACAGGAAATGAGTCCAAGCTCACAGAGTGCAGCCACCAAGGGAATGAATCTAACAACTGCAACCACCAAGAGGATGCTGGTGTTGTCTGTGAAGGTAAATACAAACTATATTAATAAATTATTAACCAAATTATTAACCATTGTTCTCTTGTTCTTAAATCTGATTAACAATTTCTGAACAAAAAGGTCTGATTGGCTTAACACCACTATCTCACTGTTTTTCAATATAAACAGATGTGAACAGAACTGACCTTGCAGTTTCTTCAACCACACCCGGTACAACACCACCACAACCCTCTACTACCAATCAGGTTGATATCACCACCACAACAACAGCAGGCAATAGCACAGGAGTTCAGGGGAAGATCCATCTGGCAAATGGGGGAAAAGGTTAGGGTTGCCTAATCTCATTTAAGTGTTTTATATAAGTAAATTAACCATTGTTCCCTTGTTCTTTAATCAGAATAACAATTTCTGAATCAAAAGGTCTCATTGGCTTATCACCACTATTTCACTGTTTTTCACTATAAACAGATGTGAACAGAACTGACCTTGCAGTTTCTTCAACCACACCCGGTACAACACCACCACAACCCTCTACTACCAATCAGGTTGATATCACCACCACAACAACAGCAGGCAATAGCACAGGAGTTGAGGGGAAGAGCCATCTGGCCAATGGAGGAAAAGGTTAGGGTCACCCAATCCCATTCAAGTGTTTTATATAAGTAAATTAACCATTGTTCTCTTGTTCTTTAATCAGAATAACAATTTCTGAATCAAAAGGTCTCATTGGCTTACCATCACTATCTCACTGTTTTTCAATATAAACAGATATGAACAGAACAAACTTTGCAGTTTCTTTAACCACACCTGGTACAACACCACCACAGACCTCTACCACCAGTCAGGTTGATATCACCACCACAACAGGAGGCAACAGCACAGGAGTCGAGGGGCAGATCCGTCTGGCCAATGGAGGGAACAGTTCCTGCTCTGGTAGAGTAGAGATCTTCCACCATGGATGGTGGGGGACAGTGTGTAATGATTCCTGGAGCCTGGATAATGCTCACGTGGTATGTAGACAACTGAGCTGTGGCTGGGCCATTTCAACACAGTATTTTGGTGAGGGCACAGGGCCCATCTGGTTGGATGAAGTCATGTGCACAGGAAATGAGTCCAAGCTCACAGAGTGCAGCCACCAAGGGAATGAATCTAACAACTGTAATCACCAAGAGGATGCTGGTGTTGTCTGTGAAGGTAAATACAAACTTTTTTTATATTAATATATTTTTATCTATTGTTCTCTTGTTCTTAAATCTGATTAACAATTTCTGAACAAAAAGGTCTGATTGGCTTACCACCACTATCTCACTGTTTTTCACTATAAACAGATGTGAACAGAACTGACCTTGCAGTTTCTTCAATCACACCTGGTACAACACCACCACAACCCTCTACTACCAATCAGGTTGATATCACCACCACAACAACAGCAGGCAATAGCACAGGAGTTGAGGGGAAGATCCATCTGGCCAATGGAGGAAAAGGTTAGGGTCAACTACACCTAATCTCATTTAAGTGTTCTATATAAGTAAATTAACCATTGTTGTCTTGTTCTTTAATCAGAATAACAATTTCTGAACAAAAAGGTCTCATTGGCTTATCACCACTATCTCACTGTTTTTCACTATAAACAGATGTGAACAGAACTGACCTTGCAGTTTCTTCAATCACACCTGGTACAACACCACCACAACCCTCTACTACCAATCAGGTTGATATCACCACCACAACAACAGCAGGCAATAGCACAGGAGTTGAGGGGAAGATCCATCTGGCCAATGGAGGAAAAGGTTAGGGTCAACTACACCTAATCTCATTTAAGTGTTCTATATAAGTAAATTAACCATTGTTGTCTTGTTCTTTAATCAGAATAACAATTTCTGAACAAAAAGGTCTCATTGGCTTATCACCACTATCTCACTGTTTTTCACTATAAACAGATGTGAACAGAACTGACCTTGCAGTTTCTTCAATCACACCTGGTACAACACCACCACAACCCTCTACTACCAATCAGGTTGATATCACCACCACAACAACAGCAGGCAATAGCACAGGAGTTGAGGGGAAGATCCATCTGGCCAATGGAGGAAAAGGTTAGGGTCAACTACACCTAATCTCATTTAAGTGTTTTATATAAGTAAATTAACCATTGTTGTCTTGTTCTTTAATCAGAATAACAATTTCTGAACAAAAAGGTCTCATTGGCTTACCATCACTATCTCACTGTTTTTCAATATAAACAGATGTGAACAGAACAAACCTTGCAGTTACTTCAACTACACCTGGTACAACACCACCACAGACCTCTACCACCAGTCACATTGATATCACCACCACAACAACAGCAGGCAATAGCACAGGAGTTGAGGGGCAGATCCATCTGGCCAATGGAGGGAACAGTTCCTGTTCTGGTAGAGTAGAGATCTTCCACCATGGGCAGTGGGGGACAGTGTGTAATGATTCCTGGAGCCTGGATAATGCTCACGTGGTATGTAGACAGCTGGGATGTGGCAGGGCCATTTCAACACAGTATTTTGGTGAGGGCACAGGGCCCATCTGGTTGGATGAAGTCATGTGCGCAGGAAATGAGTCCAAGCTCACAGAGTGCAGCCACCAAGGGTTTGGATCTCACAACTGTAATCACCAAGAGGATGCTGGTGTTGTCTGTGAAGGTAAGTAGAAATTTGTACATTTAAATGAAAATAAATGAAATAAAAATCTCATTTTAAATGAGATCTCTGTGTAACATGTTTGAAGTTTTGGAATGGTATTAGTTGGTATTGTTATGTAGGTACCGTATTTTTTTGGACTATAAGCTGCTACTTTTTCCCACGCTTTGAACCATGCAGCTTATGCAAAGATGCAGCTTTTCTATGGATTTTTATTCAGCCCTCAGGGGGGCGCTCTAGTAGGAAGTGCAAAAACGAGACAGTCAGTACAAAGAAGAAGTCAGTGCAAAGAAGAACGCTCCAGTTTTTATTCTTAGCACATGCAACCCAACACAAAATTGTATTTTCACACCCTTTTAAGTTGAAGGCCATCGATCTGGCTATCCATGAAGGAAATAGAGTGGCTGAATGAATAAACATTTATGGTACAAAATCTTTCTTTTCTTCTCTTTTCCCATCTCATCTCTTTTCTGGTTTTGTGACGTTATCTACTACTACCCAGTCCAGCAACCTCCTCAGCTTATTTGTGGCCGTGATAAACTCCAAGTAGGGCTGAATTTGGCGGACCTGGCTTCCTCTGGTTTTGACGCATTCTCTGGCAGACTGGCAGCTGGAAACTGTGCCCAGTGTAGAGTGCGTGATGATGTAGTATGGTACAAAGTGGAGGCCAGAGAAGGTGTCTGTGGAAACACACTGAAGGTAAAGACTTAACTACTTTCTTCCTTTTTTATGGCAAACCTGATCACCGGCATGTATATGAAATAATTTTGATGTCTTCTTTTCTTCTGTCCTACCCATTTCTTTTGAACAAAGTATCTCTGTGCCCCTCTTCTTTAGCTGTAGACACATTGAATCTTATTATCACATCACAGGACAACAATGCTCCAATGAAACACTATCTGATCTGTTGTCCTATTTATGTTACCATTCAGTATTAAACACAGACATTCATTCATATTACCTAAGAGCCTCTGATCATATTTTAACAGCCGTGATAACTTTCTAAATCTCCAATGTTGGCTTCTTTGTGTTGGTATCTTCCGGTGATATCAAACCGTATCAGTCTTCCAGGTCTTTGTTTTTGTTCCTCTCTCCATTGTTGTAGGCGTGGTTGAGGTATCAGTTGATGCCCTTTTCGAAGCGTGCCAGGTTGCCAAGAAATAAGAGGGCGTTAAATGTGCCTTCTTAGAAATTTGCACTCCTGGCTGGCTGACTTACATTTTTCTTGTTGATTTAGCCCCAAATGGCTCCTTGTCAGCCGCTGCTTCTTAATGCCAAACCTCTTAGCAAGAATATTGACGTGATGGTTGATTACTGACTGGCATTTCTGATCTGCATCACTTCTGGGATGACTTGACCATATCCTCATCAAACTCACGCCACTCTTGCTATTTGTCAGCTGCTGACCTCTTGATATGTCAATGTTCCTTGTGCCTTGGGGTGGAGGTTGTAGTGCATGAATGTTCTGGCCAGTGTGGGGTGACTTATGAAGTGCACTGCACCACTTACTCCCCCCTCTCATTTTGGCCTCATACACAAACAGCACATAGTCTTTATATAGTTAGCTCAGATTGTGGCCTGTATGTACATCTATTTATTATTATTATTATTATAAAGATGGGGTTATTGGTCCCTAAAATAGGACCTGCAGGCAGGGAGGCCATGTCAACAGGAATTAAGTGGGACTTCATTGTCTTTCACTGTCTTAACCCTGAAGGACATTTCCTGAACCACTCAAGATGACATAATCATTAAAGTGACTGATAATTAAACTATCCTCTGCCTTCCAGACCAACAGCACACATGCCATCTACTCCAACAATTTATTTATCTACCCCATAAACAACGCATCCTTCAGCCTTCCTGTGATTCTCCCCTTCTCCTGTGCGTATCCTTTGGACACAGACGCAAGCCTGAACGTGGCTATCAGTCCATTCCTGTTGTAAGTAGCCTTTGTCTGAATGTCACCAGTTAGTTGTAAAATACTGATGTGTATAACCAAAAATAAAAAGCACAAACCTGGTGAAAGCCTTTGTGCGGCTTTTAACTCTTCATCTTAGTGTAAACATGCATTGCTGTCTGCTACAGTGTCCTTTTAATACAACCACTGGGAGTCACCAAAGCCATTTGTGTAGGATTGTCAAATCATCCTCATGCTGCAGTGGTGTTGTAACAGTGGTGTTACTATATACAGAATAGTAAAACTGTGCTGTTAATTTGTTAGTTCATCAAGTGCTGTCCCAGCGTGATACCTCTTTTACAAAGGAAATGTTACAACAAATGAAAACAATGACACACTTGATAAAAAAAATATCAGCAGGTAAATCCTAACCTCAGAGGGATGACCATCACTATGTCAGTTTGTTTTGCATTTTACAAATTGTTGATTTTTGTCACTCTTGTCATCTTTGACCAGAAGTAATACTGTTAAATACTTCTGCAACTTTGATAGCAAAGCCTCATACAGCAGATAAAAACAATAATGTTTATGCCCTCTAGATGTCAGTGATGACTATTTACCTTTTCATGAATTCCACAGTGGCGAGTGTGATAGCAGTCTTAAGGGATGAACCTGTGGCACTGTGGTAAAAGGCATCTGGGTTAGTAGCAGCAGCATGAGCATACAACATGTTGTTGGACAATCTGTATGTTTCCTCCTCAGATTGTTGGCCAATCTGCAATTCAATCAAATTCCCCAATATTCACAATGCTCCAATGATCCTGCATCAAAGTTATCAGTTTGTTCCCTGATGGTGTCCCTTATGGTTTAAAAAACACACCTATTTTTGTAAATCAATAGACATATTGTTTTAAAAGATTTTCTCTAAACCCAGGAAACATCTTAACGCACCCAGAAATGTCCAGTACTTTCAGGAATAATGAAAGAATACAACAAATAAAAAGATAAAGAAAGAAAATATTACCTATCTTAACCAAAAGAACATTTTCTTTTCAGACTGGCAGATGGCATTTCAGGCTCAGGCTCTGAAGCCGAAGCCTCCATGTCTCTGTTCCGTAGCTCCAAATACAGTGACACATATCCACCAGGCCAGGTAATCCTGCCGGTGGGTTCACCATTGTACGTGGGCGTGTCTGTGGAGGAGGTGGATTCACACTTTGTAGTCGTTCTGGAGGACTGCTATGCCACTCACACATCAAACCCTGATGATCCCATGCGATACTATCTCATCCAGAACAAGTAAGTGTCTCACTTGGGCCTCAGCAGATGGTTTGTGGAGTAAATGGAAAAGTTTATTGTATATTGATGTGCAATGGCTCAATGACCCTCTCATCCTCTCTGCCAGGTGTCCCACTGACCGCAGACAGGTGTCAGTGACTGAGAGCGGCTCGTCCCTCCATGCTCGCTTCACTGCCCTGCTCTTCCTGCTCCAGGATGAATACCAAGACACCTTCCTTCATTGTAGCCTCAGCTTGTGTGACCAAAGGAGATCCTCTTGTGTTCCAGTAAGTCACACCTTTCACTTCATCTATAGCATTGTAAATGATCAATGCTGCTTAAACATTGGGTTTTCATGGTGACTCTCACTTTTTTTTCTGCTCTCTCCCACCACTTAGCCTTGCACAAGTAGGAGGTCCCGCTCTGTTTCCACCTCTGAGGCTCTGAAGCCCCTCACCATTGGACCAATTATCTGTGAGTATGCATTAAAATGAGGTCTCAACAAATTGTCTCAACAAATTTCTACAAATGAACTTTATGGAATTAATAACAACGTTTATTTTTCCTCTTTTTCATTTTTCAGGGGTCAATTAATCTGAGTGAGCTGATAACAACCAGTAATAAAAAAACAAATGACATCACATAAATAAATTAAATCACACAAATTACAAAAATCTCATAAATCACAAAAATCAAATTTCATATTGTGATTTTGTTTGATGTTTTTTTTTTTATTAATGAGACATACTGTACGATATAAAAATGATGTTATATTGTATAATTAAATTGTGTCATCCCATCACCTTTGCAATTGTTATTATACAACAATCAAAAATATATATGGTTAAATAATAAGGGCACGTTTTCTCTTTTGTATCTATTTCCAATATTACCATGATAAGAACATGTTATATATACTGTATATGACTTTATATACCTTTTGGGTGTGTGTGTGTGTGTGTATCTTATTTAATAACTATTTTAATAACTCTTTTTATGCCATATGCATTAATACAATGAATAATTTAGGTGTTTTATCAATGATTGCTTCAGACATGGTCCTCATACTCACACTTTAAGGCATTGGAAGATTTTTACTCAAACGTATTCACCAAGTCCTGAAATGTGTCTCCCTAAGCTAAGATTGGCAAAATAATTATTTGTATGCATGACAGCATCATTGTGAAAATTCTTTACAGAAAGCGTATCAGGTAAGTCTTCAGATCTTCTCATCTTGGGTTACACATTAGGTCACACATTTACTGCGTAACCTGTGCCTTCCAATTTGTGAATTTTTTCACCTTTTTGTGTCATGTTCTGACATATTTCAAATAAAATCCTAAAATTACATGGTGCCCTAACAAAATCCAAACTGCTGGCACCAGCAGTGATGTGCCAGAAAATAAAGACGCTTGTAAAATGTTTAATTTTACAAGCGATTTTGTATTCCTATCCCAGTGACTCATTAAACTGATATAATTCTTACATTCACTCACAACTTGCACACCATTTGTTTGAAAATCACTTAGTATGGACTAAAATTTTGAATAAAGTTCTGTGAGTCTGAACAATACTTTGACACTCGACATACCTGTGTAATAATGAACACCATGAAACAGGTGAAAAGGGATTGTTCTGGATCAGGGAGAGTCCTGACATGGAAGTTTAGCAAAGCACTGCTGTAGACTGGGTCATCAAATCACTACAGTATAGTGAGCATATTTAACTAAATAAATAACGGGATAAATCATTAATCATATCATTAATTGTGCTGTCTGCGGAGGGCACACAGCATTGCCAGGGACAGCTCTCACTCAGGTCACAGACAGTTTGCACCTTCCCCTCTGGGAGGTGCTACACGTCTCTTCACTCCAGAACCAGCAGGCTGAGGAATAGTTTCGTCCTGTCAGCTGTCAGCCTGCTGAACTCTGCATAGATGTGATCCCCATTTACCCCTGATTGACTGATTCTATACGTTCTATATTCTGTAAATATTGATATTTATTTGATATGAGCATTTACACACGCACTTCACAGTCACTATTAATTCTGTTGATACAGAACACACACTATATTGATTTACACCTGAAATTACTTTTACTTTAGGAGAATTTGCTGCTGCTACCAAGCTGTATAAAAATAGTAAATTAATTTTACTCTGTCCATACTGTTATACTGTATATATCCTATAACACATTCATATTTATATCAACATTGTTATTTATATACTCTGATCATGTATATACTATGCACTTTGCTAGTTTGCAGTTCTGACAAAAAATAAAATGTTCTCATCTAACCCATACATTTAAGTGTTTTAGATTAGTAAATTAACCATGTTCTCTTGTTCTACATGAGACAATTTCTTTGTCTTTGTGAAGTTTAATTGTCTTACCACCATTATTTTGCTGTTTTTCAGTAACAGATGTGAATCCAAGAAACTCTCCAGTTACATCAACCACACCTGGTACACCACCACAGCCAGTGACTACCAATCAGGCCAATATCACCATCACAACAACAGCAGGCAATAGCACAGGAGTTGAGGGGCAGATCCGTCTGGCTAATGGAAACAGTTCCTTCGATTCGTGAAAGGGTCCTTGATGAGGGTATATTGGGCTTTCTTGCTGCAAATGGGACAGAGATGCCTTATGGGGGTTGGATATGAGTGAAGTTCAGCCTGCCATCAAATAAAAGACAGTTAACTGTTGGTACCTATACTGGTGAGCATCCACCCACTTGCAAAACCAATAATAGGGTTCAATGTCATTGAAAAATTAGCACAAACCAACATGTCTGAGAGTCAGACAGCAATGCTGGGAAGACAAGATGTTATCATTCCAAAACACAATATGGTAAAAGTGATCTGTGGAAAACTCAACAAGAACATATTAAAGGAGCAGTACTGCAGTACTGGAGCCTAATGAAAACACACCATGGCCTGCTGGACTACAGGTAAAGCAGCAACTAGTGCAGCTACCCAGTGAAGATCAAGCTACTATCTCAGTTGAAAACAACACAGATGATGATGTCAGACTATAGAACAGAACTGTACTTGACTGGCTCTATGCTGTGGATGCTGTAAAGAATGGTGAGGAAAAAGCCACAGATTTAGTAGCCGAGCCAGAAAATGAAAATGGTGATCTGAAGCACCAGAGCAGCAAGGTTAGACAGATGCTGAGAGAAGAGTGTGATGTTTTTGCTAGGAATGATTGGGACACTGGATGCATTCCTGATTTACATATGGTGATATGTCTTAAGGATGAGTTATAAAGTTATAAAGACATACAATGCCATCCCCCTATGCCATCTATACCAGGAAGTGAAAAAACACAAGATTTCCTTAGTAGAGGATGGATCCAGAAGTCAACCTCTTCCTACTCATCACTGACAGTGATTGTGCAAAAGATTGACTTTTCCATCCGACTCTGTAGATTATCGACAGCTAAATGAAAAGACATACCCTAATTGACACCCCATCTCAAGAATTCAGGAAATCTTGAAGAATCTTGGAGGAAATTCCTGGTTCACTGTGCTTGAAGGTAAAACATAGCATCAGGGCTTTGTCAGCGAAGAGAGTCGAGCATGCACCGCCTTCATCACTGGGGATAATACTGTATGAGTGGCTCAAGATTCCTTTTGGACTGACAAATGCTCCGGCTACTTTCCAGCCTCATGGAGGCCTCATGCACTCGGCTGAAGATGTGAACGTCACACATGGCCGTAATGGCTGAGTTGGATGGAGGCAGGTATTCATGCACGTGTGTGTGGGTGGGTGTCTTCCTCATAGTCCTGCCAAGTACACTGAAGTATGTCTTCCTTATAGTTCTACCAAGTACACTGAAGTATGTCTTCCTCATAGTTCTAGTCCTGTCAACAGCATTAGGCCACAGCTCCACTAAGTAAGTGCACGTTTACCTTTTTTTATTACTCTGTCCACAACCTTTGTTAATCTAAGGACCTGTATTTAATAGGGATGAGTGAGTACAGCATTATCTGTATCTGTATCTCTTAACCATATGAATTATCTGTATCCGTATCCGTACTTGGAGTGGGCAGGGCATAACCTGGAAGTGGGTGGGATTTAACCCGGACGTTGTCGGGTTGTCTTGAAATGGGAGGGGCTAAGGCTCTGTCCAGCATGGACTAAAACACAGCAAGAAAGAAAAAAAGAAAGTGTTCAGGAGCCTCTGATGTCTTATGCTGTATTATTTATTAGCACTTGATCAAGGAGAATTTGAGACATTCTCATAAAGCATCAGAAGTGCCTGAGTCGGTCTCACATTCTGCCCAACTCATGCTGGTGGATAGACTTTAAACCCTGAGATAACACCACAAACACTATACGCCCCGAATTAGGTAAAAGAGAATGCTTTTACCAAGAGTGGTGTCTTCGTCAACATGATTAAGTCTGGAGACACAGATGTCTGTTTACGCAGATTGGAATGTCAGTGGCAAGCTGTCTATTATGTCTAAGCATACAGCACCTTCGGTCCTTTGACCGGTCCTTTGACCCTGGCCACAACAGTGTTGAGCTAGGATGACACCTGCTACTGCCAGCCAAAGACAAACAACTAATACTGCTGAGGACCTCAAGGCCCACATGTGACTTCATGTAACCTTGTATAATGTCTGTGTGTTTGTGCTTTTATTATATTCCATTTAAACGTATGTATGTGTCACTCAGAACACCACAAGAATAGAAAATTCCATAACATATATGTGAACTTTTTGGAATTTCCTGGTTTTCCACAGTGTTGTCATAAAACGTGATCTGATTTTAATCCAAGTCAAGGCTATTAACAAATATAATGTGCCTAAAATAATAACAAGAAAAAATTCTGATGTTTCATGTCTTTATTGAGAGAAAAAAGAGAAAAAAAAATCTCATACTGCTTGTCGAAAAAGTATGTGAACCCTTGATGTAATGACTTTTAAAAAAGCTAATTGGGGAGCTTAGAAAGGCATAAATATATATATAAAAGCTAATTGGAGTCAGGTTTTAGCATACCTGTAATCTTGTTAAGAAAATTCATTTGGAGGTGTGGACTACAACTACTTTGACTGATAAAAAGCCCTCAAACTTTTAGAGTTCACGCTGCACAAAAATAATTTTATACAGAAAACCATGAAATTACAAAAGGTTTACATACTCTTCTTGTCACTCTATATATAGACATCATCATAACCATCTAGAGAAAGAAACTCATTGTTTTGAATTCTATGGTCTGTACTAAGGGAAAGGCGCAGTGGCAACCTCATGCACTCGGCTGAAGATGTGAACGCCACACATGGCCGTAATGGCTGATTTGGATGGAGGCACGCATTCGCACGTGTGTGTGGATGGGTGTCTTCCTCATAGACCTGCCAAGTACATTGAAGTATGTCTTCCTTATACTCCTGCCAAGAAGTATGTCTTCTTCATAGTCCTAGTCCTGTCAAGCACACTGTTGATTGTTTTACTGATAGCAGGTGTATCTTACACAAAAGTTATAAAAGCACTTCATCTTGTTTCTCCACTTCTGAAACCACACCTATAAGAGACATATTCTATTATTAAAGGGTACATTTGACCTGCTCAGCAATAATCCAGATGATTTGAAATTTCAGCTGAAGATGTGAACGTCACACATGGCCGTAATGGCTGAGTTGGAAGGAGGCAGGTATTCGCGCACGTGTGTGTGGATGGGTGTCTTCCTCATAGTCCTGCCAAGTACACTGAAGTATGTCTTCCTCATAGTTCTGCCAAGTACACTGAAGTATGTCTTCCTCATAATCCTGCCAAGTACACTGAAGTATGTCTTCCTTATAGTTCTGCCAAGTACACTGAAGTATGTCTTCCTCATAGTCCTGCCAAGTACACTGAAGTATGTCTTCCTCATAGTTCTGCCAAGTACACTGAAGTATGTCTTCCTCATAATCCTGCCAAGTACACTGAAGTATGTCTTCCTTATAGTTCTGCCAAGTACACTGAAGTATCTCTTCCCCATAGTCCTGTCAAGCACACTGTTGATTTTTGAGGAAGTATATTTAAATATAGCAAGATGGAACATAACGTATGAATATATATATATATATATATATATATATATATATATATATATATATATATATATATATATATATATATATATACGTGCTGCAGCTGTCAGCGAAGAGAGCTAAGCATGCACCGCTCACCACCAGCTGCGCACCAGCCACGCAGCTAGCATGGCAAACTCATCACTGATTCTTTTATGGGTAGGTTGATGTAAAAATGCCCATTTGCGTGGTGCACAGAACTTGACATAGAGCTGAGAAAGTGCTTGTCTTCTTGTGACATTTCCGGTTTGTTACTGCATCGATGCTCAGGAAAGTCTGCGTTGTATTGCTGTATGAGCAGTCTTTCCACTGAAATACAGTTGACTATGACTTGGTGTTGGTCACTGCCCTCTGCTCCACTGCCTTCACCCTCTCTGAGGAGACCATTAACTGTCCAAGAACTCTTAAAAACAGTTGTTTTGGCTGTGGATAACTTTCTATGGCACAAATGCTTTGTGTACATTACCAATAAGGAGCCCTATTTCAGCAGTACTGCATGGCAACTTAACTTCCTGAAGATATGGCCATTTCAATGTCCTTCTGCTAGGGAATGTTCTCCTTTGTGACTGGAATGCTCTTTGGCAAGTCAATTAATGTATTTTCTTCATTTCCACGACCTCTGAAAAGATAGCTCTTCATTTGTTCATTTCTGTGTGATTTCTTTTGCAGAACAAACATGGCTTGGTGAAGGCAACATGTACTGTTAGCCTTTGTCCTTAACTTGTCATCTTCTTGTGCTTTTATTGTGACAGTGCTAGTAGCAAAGCTGCTTCCTTTAATCTTTCCTTCTTGGTCCTTCTTTCCATGAATGATGTTTTCTAAACCGATTCAAAAACAGCTTTTGCAATGCAATAACCAGGATTAATAAATCCATAACATAACTAGAGAATTGTGCAATGAATGGATGATTGTGTGGTTGACTAATTGGTTGTCTGTATGTATCTTCTGGTTGTATATTATAGTTTTATAGTTTTTTAGAATCTTATAGCTTTTATGTTGCACTAAATAGTTTTACACTTTTATTTCATTGTACTATGTTACAATGACAATAAAGTTTCTATTCTATTCTATTCACTCTTTTCAGTCACAGGGCCTTGCAAATCTCCAAAAAGAGGGTCTGTCATTATTTTTGCCTGCCTGTCCACAAAAGCAGCTAGATCTGTGAACCTGGCTCTCCTCTGGCTCTTTTCCTGGATCTCAAATGCCACCGCCCTCTATCTTTCTCTGACTTTATAAGGCAATTTTAAGATGATAGCTCTCAGCTTTGTCGGATTATCAAACTCATCCATAGAGTCAACATCCTCCATGGCATTGCAGGAGGTCAGCAAGAAGAGCAAAACGTTGTTGAGTGCTAGGGCATCTTCTGACTTTATTTGTGACCACTTGAACACCCTTTCCATTAGCACTGTGGGAATTTTTTTGCAATGATATACCGGTCTTCCAACAGGCACATGGCTTCCTGGTAACCATGAGCTGGGGGCATATGCTCAGAGTCGTTTCTTGCTATATGCAGACGATGCAGCTGCATAGAGGGCCCCACAGCCACCAGGGGGCCTCCAAACTGCAAGTTCAGCCTCATATTATATTATATTTTGGGAATTAAGAGTACCTGTCTTTATTTGTAGCAAACATCGTCATTTGTTTTTTTTGCGTAGTAAGTGACTGCCGACAGGCATGATGGGGTGATTGACAGCTGAGCTGGCCACCATTCACTGAAATGAGGAAAATAACGGTTGGCACCGCAAACGGAATCAAAACAGACATATGCTCCATATGTTCTAGACATGCTTTAATACAGTTTAAAATGTTGCACAGATTACACTTCTCAAAAGCTACGTTAGCAAGAATATTTCAAAATGTAGACCCATTTTATGATAGATAAACGGGCCTCGGCTACGTCCTATCATATGTTCTGGTCTTGTCTGAAACTTTTTCCTTTTTTGGTCATCCTTTTCTGAAGTCATCTCTAATGCTTATGCTTATAACGTCTCACCATCTCCTTTCGTTGCTGTTTTTTCCCCTGTTCATTTGTAGAGGGTTGTTGCCTTTTCCTCCTTACTAGCTAGACGCTTAATTTTATTCAAGTAGAAGGCCGCTATTCCTCCATCTCATCACCACTGGATTAGGGACATTATGCAGAATCTTAAGCTGGAAAAGATCAGAAGTACCCTCAACGGTTCCATCAGCAGATTCCACAAAACCTGGGATGGTTACAATCCTGTGACAATAAGTATTAGGTGCACTTCTTGTGTTTAGTCTTGTTTAGGTTTTTCCTCACTCGAACCGAGGGTCTAAGGACAGAGGGTGTCACTCCCTGTACAGATTGTAAAGCCCTCTGAGGCAAAATGTGTTTTGTGACCTTGGGCTATACAAATAAAATTAGATTTGATTTGATTTGATTTGAGTTGAGTTGATTTGTGTTTTTTTTGTTTGTCTGCTTGTTTTTGTTCTTCTCTCAGGTTTTTTCCTATCTGACGAATTTTGTCACATTGATTTTGGATTTGTTCAGTCTGTCTGTTGGCGGGATTGTTTTTCTGTGGTTATTTGGAAAAACAGAATATGATTGTTTTGTATGATAAATGAAAAAACTACAAAAAAGTGTTTAAAAAATATACATACTGTGTGCTCAAGTAAACAGACAGAAGAAATATTCAGCCTTTTGAATAAAAAAAAAGAGGAAAACATTTTTACTTAACAGGTTAACTTGTGACCACTCCTGGCTCTGACATTCTGTGATTACACAGCTCCATATGAGCCCTCTGTGTAATCTGATAATACGGTTGCAAAATATAAAGGATGGATGGTATGATGGATTGGTTGCAGCCTACAACCAATCAGGGGAAAGCAACTACACACCTAGCTCTGCAAAAAGGTTATACATAGCATCATTGGTGGCAGCTGTTTTCAGTTTGTTGTCGTGGATGTGGTTCATGATGGGGGTGCCTAGCAGTTTAGTGTTGCTCCTAAGTTTGCAGATTTTTACAGAAAGTGCATCAGGTAAGTCTTCAGATCTTCTCATCTTGGGGTAGACATTAGGGCACACTTTTACTGTATAACTGTGCCTTCCATTTTGTGGATCTTTTTCACTTTTTTGTCATGTTCTTATATACTTCAAATAAAAGCCTCAAATTAACATTAACCTCAACAAACGCTTGCTAGCTTGCTGTCAAGTTCTTCCTTTGTGGAGCTGCTGGTTCCGGTCGTAACGTGTCATTTTTATGTATTTATGATCTTTATGATCCTCTTGGTGTTGCTACTTGGGTAAGTTATAGCTGGTTGATGTGTGCTGGCTGTTCATAGTCGCTTTACATGATCTGTTTGCAATAGTGACGTTCAGTAGAAAAGGGCAGGAAAGTTGGAGAAAGGATGTAATGATGCAACACAGCTTGGAGTGATTGTAATTAAGCTTCGAGTTTATCAAAAGTATGAAGAACTAATTATTTACTTCTTTAAAGTATTGCAGAGCCAGCACGTGGTGCTGATGGGTTTGGAGGCCGTAATGCAAAAGTACAGGAAACGACCTAAATCTGAGTGACAGCAACAGCAGCTGATGGAGCAGCTTAAACTTTGGAAAGACAAATGGTGTCAATGTGTTTCAGTGTTTTTTTAAACTGACTTACTCTTAACGTGACGAGATATATAATATTTCAGATCTCTAGACATGAGAGTGCTATTCTTAAAAATAAAAAGTCAAATGTTTTCTTTATTGTCTATTTAGTTTATTGTATCTCCTCCATAATTTTCCTTGATTGACAAATCAGTCTGGGCTCTTACGGGTTAATCAGTAGTCTATATGCTTGTATATGTTTACAGTACTGTTTAGAGTCAAACATTTTGATGCACTGTAGGCTTGATCAATCAAGCCTATGGGTGGAGATTGGTTTAATAAGTTTTACAGTTTTTGAAGTGAGTGATGGACTTCATAGTTTCCTGTGTACTTCAGAGCAGTTCAGTTGCTTTTATTGTGCCCTAAGGGAAACTTGGCTTGCAGAAAAGTTAAAAAAAACATATAATAAAAACATAATTGCATTACATTCATTATGGATGTGGACTTAAAATTATTGTTTTATTTTATGACCTTGGTGCCCCAGGTTTTGGCCTTTGTGCCCTCAAAAAATTGACAACACAAAAGGCCATGTGGCCTTGCCCCTAAAATGCCGAAATTCCAGGCCTGATTCTGTATATATTGTCAACCAATTTGATACTTGTATTTACATACACACTTCACAATCACTGATAATTCTGTTGACACAGAATGTCGTACATAGTTTAATTAACACACACTATATAGATTTACACGTGAAATTACTTTTACTTTTGGAAAACCTGCTGCTGCTAAGATTTATAAAAATGCGTATATTAATTTGACTCAGTCCACACTGTTATACTTTATATACCTTGTAACATATTCATATTTATATCAATATTGTTATTTATATATTCTAGTTATATCAAATCAAATCCAATTTTTTTTGTATAGCCCAAAGTCAGAGGGCTTTACAATCTGTACAAGGAGTGACACCCTCTGTCCTTAGACCCTTGGTTCAAGTGAGGAAAACTTGCCCACTAAAAACCCTTTTAACAGGGAAAAAATGTGGAACAAACCTCAGGAAGAGCCACAGAGGAGGGATCCCTCTCCCATGATGGACAGACATGCAATGGATGTCACGTGTACAGAACAATCAACACAAACATATTGTACAATTACAATGAATAATAAAATGACTATGAATTACAATAAATGATACAATGATTACAGTAGCTGTGGAACCTGTGATAGAGAGACAAATATGCACATCAGCAGTAAATCATGAACTAACTATAAACTGTAATGTAGATATGGTAGCAATAATGACTAATAATAATAATAATATATGTAGTGGATGTTGTGCAGGACCACAGCAGCAGCCACAATCCATGAGAACCCGCTGGACGAGAGAGCACAGAAACTCCAGGGAAGTTTAGGTTTAGGTAGTAACATGCATTGACATGCATTAATGAAAATGGTGATGGAGAGAGAGACAGAGAGGGTTTTCATTAAAGGAAGATGTGATTGCATCTTCAACCAATACCTTACCTGACTAGGCATAATCCTGAAAGAGACAGGTGCTAGTTGTGCAATGCTAGTTTGCATTTCTGGATAGATGCTAAACTGCATATCGTTTTCTAAGTACTTATATAATAATATATACTAATATACTAATATAATTTCTTAATTCAATGTTTGAAATACACACTGATGTAATTCGCAACAACATTCATCAAATGCTCCTTCTGCTTTCCACAGGGACACGTGTGCAGTTCAGCTGTGGACATGTTGTTTGTCCTTTTGGCATGGATTGCATCGGTAATGATGGGAGTCTTTGTGCTGACCCCTGTGAGGACTACACTATACTCAATGATGACTGGCGTTCAGTTAATAATACATCGCAGGCAATCTTACACTGTGACAGAGATATTAACTGGCAGGGTTGGTATCGCCTGTTTCTGGGGCAAAACAGTGCTCATATTCCAGAATGGTGTGTGGCTGAAAACAGGTGTGGTACCCATGCTCCTCTGTGGATAACACAACCTCATCCAGCACAGTTTGGTGAAATTGTGGAACGCACTGTCTGCAATGCCTGGTCAGGCAGCTGCTGCCAATTCAGCTCACACATCATCCATGTCAAGCTCTGTTATGGAAACTTCTATGTCTACAAACTTGCCAAGCCATCTAATTGCTATCTGGCATACTGTGCAGGTATTGTTCCATTTGAAACATTTTGACACTGTGACAAAAAATAAAATATTCTCATCTAACCCAGGCGTTTGTGTTTAGATTAATAAATTAACCATTGTTTTTTGAAAATTAAATTCTAATTGGCTTACCATCACTATCTCACTGTTTTTCATTGTAAACAGATGTGAACCCAACAAACCCTCCAGTTCCATCAACCACAGCTGGTACAACACCACCATGGCCCTCTACTACCAATCAGGTTGATATCACCACCACAATGACAGCAGACAATAGCACAGGAGTTGAGGGGAAGATCCGTCTGGCCAATGGAAACAGTGCCTGCTCTGGTAGAGTAGAGATCTTTCACAGTGGACAGTGGGGGACAGTGTGTAATGATTCCTGGAGCCTGCTAGATGCTCAGGTGGTATGTAGACAGCTGGGCTGTGGCAGGGCCATTTCAACACAATATTTTGGTCCGGGCACAGGGCCCATCTGGTTGGTTGAAGTGATGTGCACAGGAAAAGAATCAAAGCTCACAGAGTGCAGCCACCAAGGGAATGGATCTCACAATTGTAATCACCATGAGGATGCTGGTGTTGTCTGTGAAGGTACAGCTATGAAATCTTTCTGTGTTAATGTTTTCTATTTTGAGAAGTTAAAATTACATACTGGATGGTTTTGTGGAGGTTCTCATCTGGTATATAGTATTTACCCTCTTATCTCCCTTCTCTCACATATATTTTGTGACCTTATCTCTTTTTCTTTAGTCCAGCATCCTCCACTTCAGCCTCCTCAGCTCATTTGTGGCCGTGATAAACTCCAAATAGGCCTGGATTTGGCTGGTGTGGCTTCCTCTGGTTTTGACCCATTTTCTGGCAACCTGGCAGCCAGAAACTGCTCGCAGTTCAGAGTGCATGGTGATGTAGTGTGGTATGAAGTGGAGGCCAGAGAAGGTGTCTGTGGAAACACACTGAGGGTAAAGACTTCACTTCTTGTTCTTCTTTTTGAGTGATCTTCAGCTCCATGCTCCAATGTATCACTATCTGACATGTTGCCCTATTTAAGTTTCCATTCAGTTTAACCCATAAGAACCTAGACCCATTTATCCTTAAAGAAAAATTATGATCTTGTGTTTTCAGAATAACACAAGATCAGTGTTGTTACATATATGTCACATTGGGCTTAGGGGGGTTCTTATGGGTTAAACACAGACAGGGTTAGGGTTAGATCACCTGGACACGTATTCATGATCATGGTGTAACAGCCCTGACAACTTTCTTAATCTCCTTCAATGTTGGCTCCTTTATGTTGGTGTGTTCTGGTGATATCAAACCGTATCAGTCTTCCAGGTCTTTGTTTTTGTTCCTCTCTCCATTGTTGTAGGTGTGGATAAGGTATCAGTTGGTGCTCTTTTTGAAGCATGCCAGGCGGCCATTTTGCTTGACATCTATGTTCATCTATTCATTATTATTATAATTACGATGGGGTTATTGGTCCTCAAAATAAGACATCATGGAGGCCAGGGACTTAGTATTCATGATCTTACACTGTCTTAACCCTGAAGGACAGTTTCTTGAACCACTCAAGATGACATAATCATTAAAGTGACTGATTAAACTTTTCTCTGCCTTTCAGACCAACAGCACACATGCCATCTACTCCAACAGTTTATTTATCTACCCCGGAAACAACGTGTCCTTCGGCCTTCCTGCTAGTCTTCCCTTCTCCTGTGCATTTCCTCTGGACACAGATGCAAGCCTGAACGTGGCTATCAGTCCATTCCTGTCGTAAGTAGCCTTTGACTGAATGTCACCAGTGGTAAAATAGTGACGTGTATAAGTAATACAGAATTATAGTTAGAATGTAAAAGTATAAATAAATATAAAACTTTGGAATGTAAAGGTACACTTTCATGTAAAACTATTTACTTTAGTATATACGAACAACATATTTAATTAGAGATAGTTAGTCATTTTAGTTCAATTTATATGTAATTAAAGATATACTGTATAAATAATATAGTAATCTTTCCATACAAAAAGATAAATAACTATAATAACAATTACATAAAAGTTAAAATAATATTTTTCATGTTAACTTACAGATAAAAAATAAATAAGGATAGATAAAAATGCAGTTATGCTTATGTCCTCTAGATGTCAGTGATGATAATCCACCTATTCATATACACTGACTAACTACTTCATTAGGCACACTTGTTCAATCCAAGTAAAACAACTCTGCCATAAATTCTGCTTTTGCAAACTTATACTTTGAGTTTTTGTTGACAATGTCAGAGAGGCATTAATAAGGATAATCAAACTATTATGTTTATTATTGTGGTTTTAGTGGGAGCTGCTGTTGTGCATTGAGTGCATTACATTGAAATATTATGGCCCTCTTGAGTATGTAATGACCAAAATATTAGAAACACCTTTCAGTATAACACAGTCCAGTTTAATAATACTGCAAACTATAACCTCAATAGTATGCATAATAGTTAGAGTAATACCTCTCTAAAATCAAAAACATTATAAGCTTCATAATAGGAGAATTTATGGCAGCTAGTTAGTGGCAGCGACATGGTGTCCCCTATAGTTTGGGGACCAGAAACTTCGTGCACCTCAGCCTCAGGATGTACCTAAGAAGTCTGACTGATGGTTATACTCTACAGCTACCTAGTAAAAAACATTTTTATGTTGCTGCTTATTGTTTGTATATGAATGGGCATACTGTTTTCAAAAATGTTTATTTCTTAACCAAGAAAACATCTTAATGCACCCAAAAATGTCCAGCACTTTCTGGAATAATAATAGAATATGAGAAAGAAAACATAGTTACCTATCTTAACTAAAAGAATATTTTCTTCACAGGCTGGCAGATGGCATTTCAGGCTTGGGCTCCAAAGCCGAGGCCTCCATGTCTCTGTTCCGCAGCTCCAACTATACTGACATGTACCCACCAGGCCAGGTAATCCTGCCAGTGGGTTCACCATTGTACGTGGGCGTGTCTGTGGAGGAGGTGGATTCACCCTTTGTAGTCATTCTGGAGGACTGCTATGCCACTCACACATCAAACCCTGATGATCCCATGCGATACTATCTCATCCAGAACAAGTAAGTGTCTCACTTGGGCCTCAGCAGATGGTTTGTGGAGTAAATGGAAAAGTTTATTGTATGTTGATGTGCAATGGCCTGATGACCCTCTCATCCTCTCTGCCAGGTGTCCCACTGACCGCAGACAGGTGTCAGTGACTGAGAGCGGCTCGTCCCTCCATGCTCGCTTCACTGCCCTGCTCTTCCTGCTCCAGGATGAATACCAAGACACTTTCCTTCATTGCAGCCTCAGCTTGTGTGACCAAAGGAGATCCTCTTGTGTTCCAGTAAGTCACACCTTTCACTTCATCTATAGCATTGTAAATGATCAATGCTGCTTAAACACTGGGTTTTCATGGTGTCTCTCATTTTTTTCCTGCTCTCTCCCACCACTTAGCCTTGCACAAGTAGGAGGTCCCGCTCTGTTTCCACCTCTGAGCCTCTGAAGCCCCTCACCATTGGACCAATCATTTGTGAGTATGCATTAAAATGGTTCTCACCATATGGATGGCTCTACAAAATGAACTTTATGGAATTAATAACGTTTATTTTTCCTCTTTTTCATCTTCAGGGGTCAATTAACCTGAGTGAGCTGATAACAACCAGTAATAAAACACAAATGACATCACATAAATCACATAAATCAAATTTCATATTGTGATTTTATTTTGTTCTTTTTAATTCATGAGACATACTGTACAATATAAAAAATATGTTATATTGTATAATTTAATTGTAGTATAGATATAAATATTTCATAACTTTAATCAGAGGCCCCAGCGATGGGTGCTTCAAAGGTTGATTCTTTTCTTAAAAGTTTGATTCTTTTCTTAAGATATATGGTTTGAAATAATCAATCAATCAATAATAAAGGGAGAGGTATGTGGAAATGCGAAATACAATGTGAACACAAAATGCTGTTAATCAGGTAAAGAGCCCTATGGTTTAAGTAAGTTGATTTTTTATGAGTACACAATTTGTTAATGAAGTAATGAGCACCATGGTTTTAGTGAAAAGTTGATTTATCATGTTAAAAAACTGATAACCAAGTAATGATTGTACCAGAAGCATGTGAATGATCGAGACACAAACTTCTTGTCATATTAAAAAGTAAAGTATAAAGTTGTTTAAAAAAAAATACAGTAAAATACATCTATGACATAATGGTGTAATAAAACACTAATACAGTTTAAAAGTTTAAAATAAATACAGGACAGTGATAAAAGGCTGAACCAAAATGGCTACAGAACAGTGGCTAGGCAGACACCATTAAATTGGAAAATCCCAAATTTTTGCCAGATGTGTTTCCTGGAGTAACCTGAACGCCTGGCGTATGTTTGCATCATTTGGTGAATAAAAAAGGTGGGCAGGATTTATGTCATTGACATATAACACTGAAAAGTATAAAAGGAGATGCTTTGAGACAGGAAACAGTCTTTCCATGGATGTCTTGGGTTTTGTTTGTCTGTTATGATAATAAAAGGTCTGTTTGCTGCTAACTGTGATGAATTCTGCGTGTTATTCTTTTCACTTGAAGAATAATACTATTTGACGTAATTTGGATTTAATAATCTGAGTTGGAAACAATCTTCTGATCAAGACAACTTTTCGACTGAGATCCAACACATTCTATCACCTTTGCAATTGTTTTGTTACTCTACAACAATCAATCTATAAAACTATAAAACTATCTATCTATCTATCTATCTATATAGATAACATTTTATATATATATATATATATATATATATATATATATATATATATATATATATATATATATATATATATATATATTGTCTTCTTTGTGTCTATTTCCAACACTACCGTGATAAGAGCATGTTATATATATTGTATATGACTTTATATACCCTTTGTGTGTGTGTGCACGCGCATGTGTAATAACTGGCTCTTTTTATGTCATATGCATTAATGCAATGACTCGTGTTTTATCAATAATTGCTTGATATGGTCTTCATACTCACACTTTAAGTCATTATTCACCAACTCCCGTATTTGCACACAGTCTCCCTAAACTAAGATTATTATTATTATTATGAATAAATTTCATTTTCAAAGATTTTAAGACATCTGTTACCACAGAGCTTGTGTAGTGTAAAGTGTAAAGTTATTTATTTTCTGGAAATTGCATTAACTATACTACAACAAAAATAGGTGAGGTAAACTGCATTAGACACAAAGGGTGAGAGGATGCTAAAAAATCTAAAAAGTCTCTTAAGCTACTTAAATGAAAAAAAGAAAAACCTCACTTACAGAACCTCGAAACAAAAATATCTCTGAATGAGTGTAATCATGACAACACGTTAAATGTATTTTATCACTCACTTTATCACTGTGCAATGTGGGTGCACAGAACGCAGAGAAACTGCCACCAACATACTGAAAAAGTTACTGGAAAAACTGAATTATAATGCACAGTATAGTGCTGGTATAATCATGAGTACACAATGTTGACACTTGAATTAATGCTATCCTGTCTTTGTCCAGAAAGAAGCCTCTTTCTTGGGATCGCTTCAGCGATTTCAGACGTTCATCTGTCTGATCTGTCCTGCAGAGTTTTCCTCAGGGTCAGCCATTGTACCTCTTCCCCGCCAGGTTTAAAGGGGTGCTACTTCTGAAGAAGGAGGGTCAGACTGGGTGCTGCTCCAACAGGAAGTTATACATAGGAACTTTAGTGGCAGCTGTTTTCAGTTTGTTGGTAATGATGGGGGTGCCTGGCAGTTTGCTCCTAAGTTTGCGGATTTTTATAGAAAGTGCAGCAGGTAAGTCTTCAGATCTTCTCAGCTTGGGTTAGACATTAGGTCACACATTTACTGTGTAACCTGTGCCTTCCAATTTGTGAATCTTTTTCACTTTTTGTTCTTATATATTTCAGATATAATCCTAAAATTACATGGTGCCCTAACAAAATCCAAACTGCTGGCACCAGCAGTGATGTGCCAGAAAATACAGACGCTTGTAAAATGTTTAATTTTCCTCAGTGATTTTGTATTCCTATCCCAGTGACTCATTAAACTGATATACTTCTTACATTCACTCACAACTTGCACACCATTTGTTTGAAAACCACTTAGTATGGACTAAAATTTTGAATAAAGTTCTGTGAGTCTGAACAATACTTTGACACTCGACATACCTGTGTAATAATGAACACCATGAAACAGGTGAAAAGGGATTGTTCAGGATCAGGGAGAGTCCTGACATAGAAGTTTAGCAAAGCACTGCTGTAGACGGGGTCATCAAATCACTACAGTATAGTGAGCATATTTAACTAAATAAATAACTGGATAAATCATTAATCATATCATTAATTGTGCTGTCCGCGGAGGGCACACAGCATTGCCAGGGACAGCTCTCACTCAGGTCACAGACAGTTTGCACCTTCCCCTCTGCCGGGGCAGGCGCAGGGGGGGGGGGCGTCCGAGAGCTGTCGGCGGTGTCTACCATATATCCGAAGCACAGGCTGCTGGGACGCTCGGGGGTGTAGTTGGGGAGGAGGGGCCCCCAACCCTAATTAGGGTTAGGGTTAGGGTTGATGGCTAGGGTTAGGGTTAGGGCCCCCTGGGTCGCAGAGCCACGATCCGGGCGTCTATGGAAAGGTTGGGCTGAGGCGAGCACAGCGCCATCAGAACAGACTCTCTCGGTGGTTCCCCTGCCGAGCTAGGGGGCGACAAATTGCCACAGTCCCCACAGCCTCCGGGGCCGTATCCCGGCAGGGGGAGGGCCGGGAGAGGCACGGGGGGCGTTGACTGAGAGCTGTCAGCAGTGGCTACAATATGCCCGAATCCCGGGCTGCTGGGACGCTGGGGGGTGTAGTTGGGGAAAACTAGGGTTGGCCAATTAGGGTTAGGGTCAGGGTTCGGGGAACAGCCAAATAATTCATCATAGTCAGTGCACCAAAACATTTCTGGATTTTCATTTAATGTGGATCTTCTTAACTCAAAAAATCCAGGACAAAATGTGATTCATTCTCAATATCTCTGTAACGAAGAGGACTTCGTTCCCTGGAGAATAAGGGGGAGTTGGGGAGACATTGCACTATGCACTTTAACCAGGATACATGCACTTTAATAATTGCACAGGCACTTTGGTAAAGCAGTGGCACTTTATTGGATTTGCACATGTTACACTTTGCACATTGCATATTTGCACATTTGATATATATTCATGTTTATATTTATACATTGATGGATTATTGGTAATTGATATTTATTTGATATCTATTGTCCCTTTTGAATATTTTATGCTGGTAGGTTCTGTGATGGCCACATGGTTCCACCTGCAGAGAAAAGAGATGAGACATATTGTATTGTATGGTTGGTAATTGAGCTAAGTGGACATGAAGTGATTCATTTAAATATAAATATAATGTGCAATTGTGTATGTGGGGTAGTATACTGGGAAAGAAAGTGTAATGTGAAATGGTACTCACAGTCTCCTTTGTCCTCAGGGTGTTCGGGCAAAAGCCTTCCCCAGGGAACAGCCGCCATGTTTGTAGTTCCGGAAGGAGCCAATTGGGAATTAGTAGGGGTGTTGGGAGTGTGATTATTTTTAGTGAGCTAATGGGTTTAAAACGGGAATACGGTTGTGTTTTGTAAATAGATGTGTGTTTTGTGGGTGTATGATATGAATATGGGAATAATTATATATATGTAAAAGGTGTTCTCAGAAGAAGCTATTTCCGCATGTCAAATGGGTTCTCCTTCATTTGGTGGGCACCCTATATAAGGCGCCATTTTGTTATCTGTGAGTGGCTGCTGAATGATGGAGAAAGAACGTTGCCATGCTGAAGCATTTACACAATAAAGAAATCATCTGGGACACAGCTATCCTGCCTGAGCATTCATCTCTGCTGTATTCTCCCGCCGCAAATACGGTCAACCTAACAATCTCCTAATTCACATAATTCTCACAACCTGTTGTCCTTAACTGATCCTTTGTTCTAATATGATAGCTGGACAAGACCTTTATAAAACTAGTTGCATCTACTGATCTATGGATCTAGATCCCACTAGATCACTTTTTTTCTTGATCTGTGACAAAAAAAAAAAAACAAACAAATAAAAAACACAAATCTTTGATTTAATAAAACTGCAGAAATCATACACAACACAACACACAACTGTTTTTTATTTATTTATTTATTTATTTATTTATATATTTATTATTTTATACAAACCTACATTAAATGAACAACATACTTAAAATATCAACCTGAACCTTATAAAAGGTAAGGTATAAAAATAGTTTTACTACACCTAATATCAATAAAGTCATTTTGGTCCAAAAGTACAGCCACAAGCAGATGTCACACTTACAAAATGATAAAGTGTTACGGCACACTGGGTGAACTCCATTTGAATGACCTGACCCCATTTCTGATGGACTGTCATGACATTTTGTACAGACATTTACAGACATGGTCTCTACATGATGAATCCTAACACCTTTGGTGATATCCTGATTTGGAGTCCTGTGCCAAACCACCCACACAGCACACTTGGTGATAAACTCCTGATAAATAATAACTACAGAACACCAGAACAAAAGTTCAACCAGGAGTCAGTGGATGACTGGAAAAAGATTAAAAAAACATAACAAAACACTCCTATCAGACACCAGACACCATCTTTAAATGCAAACAGTTGATCTTCAGTGGCTGAACACTTTCTTATACATACTTAGAGTGAAAATATAAAAACAACTAAAGAAGTTATGTTAAAAAAAACATTTATGATAGATCACAATACACACAAAGTCCAGCGTTAATCTGTCACCTGACTTACTTTCAGAACTATTACTTACTGTAACTACACTATTACACACACATACTTACCGGCACAGTGTGTGAAAAAATCGAGTTATCTTGTAATGGTTATCTTGACGCTGAGTCAACCATTCACCTTGAAATATAAAACGCTCAAGAGGAAGTAAGTTTCTAAATATGATAGCACAGTCATTTAAAATACAGAGAGATAAGAGGTGACATATTAATATCCTAAAAGCACAAAAAGTCAAATCAGGAAAATGAGAAAGGTCATGCACTCTAGTGTCCAGGTACTTTCCATACCTGTTCTGGAGTGAACTGCTCCTGAACTTGTTTTATTCATAGAATCAAGTACACGGCATACATAATTGTCATCAATTGTAAAATCAATTGCTTAAATACGATGTCCAGGGTCAGTTTAATTCACACACAATGACGAATGCTGAGAATCACCAGATGATACCTGAATACATTTATTTATATAATGCATGACTGTACTCTAAAACCTAAACAATCTTAATTCATGGTCCTCTTAAAATTTACAGAAATGGATATGAGTGGCATTTGTTAAGTCAAACTGAGTAAGACTCAAAATAAAAACTGAGATGTGATTAAAAGCTCTGAAAAAAGTGCACCTTGAGTTAAGGTTATTTTGTCAAACTGCTTTGTCACAAAAAACACTTTCTTCAAAGACCAAAACTACAGTGCGTTCATAGTTAATGCTTCACAACCACACACATTAACACTCATAATGCTTCTAAACATAAAAAACCTAAATGATATATTCAAAAGAAGGAGTCAAAATATGTACAACAAGCTTTGTTTTCACAGCATGATGAAAACAACGAGTTGTGACGTTGAGACAACCAACTACTATATGCAGCCACTGTTACACCCATTACAACTCCCCTTCACATGCACACACACCGGGGTGATTAAAATTTTACTTTTACGAGATACAGTAACATTAGAACGTGCAAACCAAGAGGTCTTCATTGTCTCAACAAAGATAGAGACAGATTATGGTACCATAAAATATATTGACTGAGGTCTTTGTTTGTGTGCCAGTTCTGCTTGTTTCTGTTATTTTGATTAATAAGTAACACACATACAATACAATTACTCATTTATGTGTTTCATCAATGATTGCTTCATATGGTCATTTCAACACAGAAAGACGCCTATAAATACTCACACGTTTGCTTTATTCACCAACTCCTGAATTCCCACACACTGTCTTAAGGTAAGGCCTGCAAAATAATGAATTGTATGCATTCAGCATCATTTGAAAATGTGATGTGACATCTTTTTTGCTTTTCAGCAAGTTTGTTTTCATGGATGTGGTTCATAATGGGGGTGACTAGGGGTTTGCTGTTGCTCCTAAGTTTGCAGATTTTTACAGGATGCACTTCAGGTGAGCCATCTGACATAAAAGGTGATTGATTTATCTTTTTTTTGTTTTTGGTAAGGAAATGTTTTACAACCCTAATTCCGGTTGTGGCGCTGTGTAAAATGTAAATAAAAACAGAATGCAATGATTTGCATTTCTCAGAAACCAATATTTTATTCCCATTAAAAAATAAACAACATATCATGTGTTTAAAAAAGAGACATTTTACCTTTTCATGGAGAATATTAGCTTATTTTGAAATTGACAGCAGCAATACATCTCAAAAAAGTTAGGGCAGGGGTAACAAAAGGCTGGAAAAGTATATGGCACAAATCAAAAACAACTGGAGGAGCATTTGACAGTTAATTATTTTATTTGGCAACAGGTCAGCAACATGATTCAGTATAAAAGGAGCATTTCAGAGAAGCAGAGCCTCTCAGATGTAAAGATGGGCAGAGGTTCACCGATCTGCGACAAACTACGTCTGAAAATTGTGTAACAATTTGAGAAAAGTGTTCCTCAAAGTAAAATCGCAAAGAACGAAGATCCAACCATCTGCTGTGTAAAATATCATCAAAATATTCAGAGAATCAGGAGGAATCTCTGTGCGCAAGGTCAAAGGTCTGGATGTTCATGATCTTCAGGCCCTTGACTGGAAATCACTGCATGGACTCAGGAACACTTTCAGAAATCACTGTCCATAAACACAGTTCATCATGCAATCCACAAATGCAAGTTAAAGCTGTATCATGCAAAGAAGAAGTCATATGTGAATACTATCCAGAAATGCTGGCATCTTCTCTGGTCTGAGGAAAAATGGAAAACTGTTCTGAGGTCGATTAATTGATCAATCAATCACCATGGGCGATGTGTCCTGCTGACTAAAGAAGAGACGGAACACCCAGCTTGTTATCGGCGGCCAGTTCAAAAGCTTTTCATCTCTGATGGTATGGAGTTGTATTAGTACCTATCGCATGGGCAGCTTACACATCTGGAAAGGTACCATCAATGCTGAAACGTACACAGAGGTTTTAGAGCAACTTATGCTCGCATCCAGTCAACGTCTCTTTCAGGGTAGGCCTTGCATGTTTCAGCAAGACAATGCTAAACCACATACCTCATCCTTCACAACATCATTGGTTTGCAGGAGAAGAGTATGGGTGCTGAACTCGCTGGTTTTAATTGACTTACAATTAATTATATTATTAACCTAAATCAGTGATTTTTTTACTGAATAAAAAGTTATTTTCACATGTGTTTGTGCGTGCAGAAATGTTTGTGTCATGCTGTCAAGTTACACACTGATGTAATTAGTCAAATTATCATGATTTTTTTTAACTCACCCAGCATTTGTCATAAATTGGTGTCGTCATAAAGGACCCTGAACCCATAATCCATCAACTGTGCAGTTTTAGTAATCATTTACCAGGACGTTGCCTCACTGGGAAAAATTAGGCCAGTGAAAATATACACACTATGTGGATTGACGGTGATTGAAACCATTCACCTGATTATAAATCAGTGAAGCAACAAAATTATTCAAGTATAAATTTTATGGTACAAAAGTTGGACAATGTTGTTTTAAACTTTAGTTCTACATACTGTACATGCAGCAATGCGGAGATTATTTTACATGCACTTTCTCCTTCATCAAGGTTGTCAGTCATTGTTAACAGCTCAGTGTGAATCAATAATCATTGACTGAAAATACATCTGTATTTTTGTTCAACTCAATGGGACAAACTTAAAAAGACACTCTTGAATCTCCATATATCAATGACTTTGCAATTTTCTTAGCTCTTAGTCAAGCATCAAGCATCAAACTGCTTTATGCAAATTAAAAGATTTTCCATGGGGTCATCCGTCTCCCCTGCTGTGGTTTACTTGTACATGCAACAACTCCGTCTACAGCTACAACACTTTCACCAAACCAAGTGTCAATAGTGTTGACACATCAATACCATCAACCCATAGATTAAGAATATAAACTCAGTGGTTTCGTAGAAACAGCAGAATATCGTCTGTAAAAGAGAGGGAACTAGTTCATCTAGCGTGGATGAGTGCATGATAAGAATCTCTATTTGACTGAAGACCAGGACACACACTGCTAAATTAACAGGACCACCAGAATCAGTGAGAGGGCTACAAGAGTCTTCTAGTTACCAGGAATCAAGATTCCTGATCTATCTATGGTCCCTGAATGATGAATCCTAACACCTTTGGTGATCTCCTGATTTGGAGTCCTGTGCCAAACCACCCACACAGCACACTTGGTGATAAACTCCTGATAAATAATAACTACAGAACACCAGAACAAAAGTTCAACCAGGAGTCAGTGGATGGCTGGAAAAAGATATTTAAAAAAACAAAAAAACATTCATATCAGACACCAGAGACCATCTTTAAATGTAAACAATTGATCTTCAGTGGCTGAACACTTAATTATACATACTTAGAGTGAAAATATAAAAACAACTGAAGAAGTTATGTTAATAAAAACATTTATGACAGATCACAATACACACAAAGTCCAACGTTAATCTGTCACCTGACTTATTTACTTTCAGAACACATTATTACACACACGTACTTACCGGCACAATGTGTGCAAGAAATTGAATGAATTAATTATAACTTCATAACTTAATGTGTCATATGGATGCTCTTGACTAGTTATAAACTAGAGGTTGACTGATAATGAAACACAGTATGACTACCTATACTGCCTACTAGTAACCTAGTAAGGACTCATGTTTAAACAGGCCATGCAGTGTCATAAGTTTTCAATGTATGTGCTGGACAAAGCGAATGACATATTAATGCATCTGTAATAACACATGCTTTATCATTGTTGGTGCTAAGTAAAAACAAGATTAAAATAATCTGTGCTGCATGCTAAGTGGATATTATGTAAGAAACCAAAATGCAGAGAATCAAAAGTAAAACATGTCTGATTTCAGAATCAAACCTAAACATAAAAAACCTAAATGTTATATTCAAAAGGAGTCAAAATATGTACGACAACCTTTGTTTTCACAGCCTGATGAAAACAACAAGTTGTGATGTTGAGACAATCAACTACTGTATGCACCCCATTACAACTCCCCTTCACACGCACACACACCGAGGTGATTAAAATTATGGTACCATAAAATATATTGACTGAGGGCTCTGTTTACGTGCAAATTCTGTTTAATTGATCCATTTATCTGATTTTGATTAATAAGTAACTCACAAATATGATACAATATATGATAACATCAATGGTTGCTTCATATGGTCATTTCATCACAGAAAGACGCCTATAAATACTCACACGTTTACTTTGTTCACCAACTCCTGAATTCCCACACACTGTCTTTAAGGTAAGGCCTGCAAAATAATGAATTGTATGCATTCAGCATCATTTGAAAATTTGATGTGACATCCTTTTTTCTTTTCAGCAAGTTTGTTGTCGTGGATCTGCTTCATTATGGACGTGACCACGGGTTTCTTGCTTCTCCTGAGTCTGGAGATTTTTACATCACAGACTTTAGGTGAGCCATCTGATATCTGGTCAGACATTATGACACATATCTACTGTGCACTGTCTATTTTGTGGATCCTTATACAACACATTTCAATTAAAAACCTCTAATGAATTGGTGCCTTGAATTTAAAACTCAACTACTGGCACCAACAATTATGTGACAGATAACACTCTCGTAAATATGGCTTGTTGATTCCTTAGTGATTAGCTCAAAGCTCTCCATAAGCAGGTTTAATTTTATTTGGCACTGGCAATGTCACATATTCATATCCCAGTATTATTACTATTATCCTTACATTGTTGTCTTACTTCATGTTTTTAAGAGGGGTTGTATGAGGTAGTTATGCATAGTCTGTGTATTACCCACAGTAAACAGTCGGTCAGTGTGCTCACAGTTTTGAGAAGAAGACAGAAGTCCCAGCAAGGGACACACACACACAAAGAAAACAAAAAAATATATAGTGTAAATTATATTTACACATATATTCTCCCCACTTTAACTTGTCAGACAGCCCTTTCTCTTGGTACTACATTGTTTCAATCATAGAACAACAGTACACCAACTACCTAAACGTTATTTGACGGTAAGCTAAAGGGTGAGAATTTGATCACTAAAGTGTGCGCTTACACTGATGTTGAGCCTTTTTTATGCTGCTAAAATACATTTTTTCTCCAGAGTGCGTTCTGTGCCAGGACTTTGTTTGCTTCTCCAAACTGGGAGTGTGCTGATTGCCGTCTAATGTAGAAAATACACAGACTATGTGTTAGAATCACATACAACCCCACTTAACCCTGTTTATACCTTCACATTCAAATGTGATTTTAACCTATGTAACCTATGTATATATTAGATAGTAGAAATATCACTGAAAGGCAGATATGTAAATGAGTTTTCTGTGAAATTGTCCTCACACTGTAACTAAACATAAATTGTCCTTATGAAGGTTTAGTTCATTGATGTCAAATTAATGTAATAGCTATATTTTCATTTGAAAAAGCCACTAAAAATGAGTAACAACATGCATCAAACTCTCTTCGTACTTTTCACAGGAACACGAGTCACAAATTGTGATTCATGTCATGATGACGCCTTCTGCCTCGATTCACGAAAAAGAGGCGATTCTTTTGTCAACCCTGAGCATGCTTGTGTCTGTAAAGATGGCTTTGTAGGCGACGGTCTCACCTGCTATGATACAAAACTCTGCAGTGACTCTTCTTGCTGTAGCCAGGGTTATCACTGGTCACAAGAAAGGGGCTGTGTTGACACTGACGAGTGCTCCCTCCCAGACACACCCTGCACGCCACCTCAGGTTTGCCAGAACACTCCAGGCTCCTTCCAATGCCTGGAACCTTCCCCTGGTGGTAGATCAGGCCTCTCATCTGTCCAGTTCAGTTGTGGACAAGTTGCTTGTCCTTTCGGCATGGACTGCAGCAGTAATAATGGGAATCTTTGTGTTGACCCCTGTGAGGACTACACTGTACTGAATGATGACTGGCGTTCAGTTAATAATACATCGCAGGACATCCTACACTGTGACAGAGATATTAACTGGCAAGGTTGGTATCGCCTGTTTCTGGGACAAAACAGTGCTCGTATTCCAGAACGGTGTGTGGCTGAAAGAAGGTGTGGTACCCATGCTCCTCTGTGGATAACACAACCTCATCCAACACAGATTGGTGAAATTGTAGAACGCACTGTCTGCAATGCCTGGTCAGGCAGCTGCTGCCAATTCAGCTCACACGTCATCCATGTCAAGCTCTGTTATGGAAACTTCTATGTCTACAAACTTGCCAAGCCATCTAATTGCCAGCTTGCATATTGTGCAGGTATTGTTCCATTTGAAACATCTTTACACTGTGACAAAAAATAAAATGTTCTCATCTAACCCATGATTTAGATTAATAAATTAACCTTTGTTCTCTTGTTCTTACCTCATCACTATTTCACTGTTTTTCATTGTAAACAGATGTGAACCCAACAAATTTTATCTCTTTTTCTTTAGTCCAGCACCCTTCATTTCAGCCTCCTCAGCTCATTTGTGGCCATGATAAACTCCAAATAGGCCTGGATTTGGCTGGTGTGGCTTCCTCTGGTTTTGACCCATTTTCTGGCAACCTGGCAGCCAGAAACTGCTCGCAGTTCAGAGTGCATGGTGATGTAGTGTGGTATGAAGTGGAGGCCAGAGAAGGTGTCTGTGGAAACACACTGAGGGTAAAGACTTCACTTTTTGTTTTGTTGCTTTTTTTACACATTGAATCTTCACCTGCTTTCAGCTCGCTTAGGACAACAATGCTCCAATGTATCACTGTCTGACATGTTGTCCTATTTAAGTTTCCATTCAGGTTGATTAAACTATTCTCTGCCTTTCAGATCAACAGCACACATGCCATCTACTCCAACAGTTTATTTATCTACCCCGGAAACAACGTGTCCTTCGGCCTTCCTGCTAGTCTTCCCTTCTCCTGTGCATTTCCTCTGGACACAGATGCAAGCCTGAACGTGGCTATCAGTCCATTCCTGTCGTAAGTAGCCTTTGACTGAATGTCACCAGTGGTAAAATAGTGACGTGTATAAGTAATACAGAATTATAGTTAGAATGTAAAATTATAAATAAATATAAAAGTTTGGAATGTAAAGGTATACTTTCATGTAAAACTAACTAAGATTTATTTTAGAATCACCAAGAAAAATGTTAAATCTTTAGTATGGATATTGACATCTATATATGAACAACATATTTAATTAGAGATTAGAGAGTTATTGTCATTTTAGTTAAATTTATATGTAATTAAAGAGATACTCTATAAATAATATAGTAATATTCCCATACAAAAAGATAAATAACTATAATATCAAAGACATAATAGTTAAAATAATATTTTGCATGTTTTGATTTATAGATAAAAAATAAATAAGGATAGATAAAAATGCAGTTATGCTTATGTCCTCTATATGTCAGTGATGATAATCCACCTATTCATATACACTGTCTAACTACTTCATTAGGCACACTTGTACAATCCAAGTAAAACAACTCTGCCACAACTTTTGCTTTTGCAAACTTATACTTTGAGTTTTTGTTGACAGTGTCAGAGAGGTATTAATCAAACTATTATGTTTATTATTGAGGTCTATTAAATTGAAATATTATGGCCCTTTTGTGTATGTAAATGAGATGGCCAAAATATTAGAAACACCTTTCAATATAACGCAGTCCAGTTTAACAATACTGCAAACTATAACCCAGTAATAGCCACAGTAATACCTCTCTAAAAACAAAAACTAAAACATTATAACCTTCATAAAAGTACAATTTATGGCAGATGGTTATACTCTACAGCTACCTAGTAAAAAAAAAAAAAACATTTTTATGTTGCTGCCTGTTGTTTGTATATGAATGGGCATACTGTTTTCAAATATTTTTTCTTAACCAAGAAAACATCTTAATGCACCCAAAAATGTCCAGCACTTTCTGGAGTAATAAAAGAATATGAGAAAGAAAACATAGTTACCTATCTTAACTAAAAGAATATTTTCTTCACAGGCTGGCAGATGGCATTTCAGGCTTGGGCTCCAAAGCCGAGGCCTCTATGTCTCTGTTCTGCAGCTCCAACTATACTGACACTTATCCATCAGGCCAGGTAATCCTGCCAGTGGGTTCACCATTGTACGTGGGCGTCACTGTGGAGGAGATGCATTCATCCTTTGTAGTCGTTCTGGAGGACTGCTATGCCACTCACACATCAAACCCTGATGATCCCATGCGATACTATCTCATCCAGAACAAGTAAGTGTCTCACTTGGGCCTCAGCAGATGGTTTGTGGAGTAAATGGAAAAGTTTATTGTATGTTGATGTGCAATGGCCTGATGACCCTCTCATCCTCTCTGCCAGGTGTCCCACTGACCGCAGACAGGTGTCAGTGACTGAGAGCGGCTCGTCCCTCCATGCTCGCTTCACTGCCCTGCTCTTCCTGCTCCAGGATGAATACCAAGACACTTTCCTTCATTGCAGCCTCAGCTTGTGTGACCAAAGGAGATCCTCTTGTGTTCCAGTAAGTCACACCTTTCACTTCATCTATAGCATTGTAAATGATCAATGCTGCTTAAACACTGGATTCTGTCTCTCATTTTTTTTCCTGCTCTCTCCCACCACTTAGCCTTGCACAAGTAGGAGGTCCCGCTCTGTTTCCACCTCTGAGGCTCTGAAGCCCCTCACCATTGGACCAATTATCTGTGAGTATGCATTAAAATGAGGTCAGCATATGACGTCTCAACAAAATGAACTTTATGGAATTAATAACCACATTTATTTCTCCTCTTTTTCATCTTCAGGGGTCAATTAACCTGAGTGAGCTGATAACAACCAGTAATAAAAAACAAATGACATCACATAAATAAATTAAAGCACAAAAATTACATAAATTACATGAGTCACATTTCATATTGTGATTTTGTTTGATTTTTTTTTATTAATGAGACATACTGTACAATATAAAAATGATGTTATATTGTATAATTAAATTGTGTCATCCCATCACCTTTGCAATTGTTTTGTTATTTTAAAACAAGTGTCTATTTCCAATATTACCACGATAAGAACATGTTATATATATTGTATATGACTTTATATACCTTTTGTGTGTGTGTGTGTGTGTGTGTGTGTGTGTGTGTGTGTGTGTGTGTGTGCGTGTCTTATTTAATAACTATTTTAATAACTCTTTTTATGCCATATGCATTAATACATGATGATTGCTTCATACTCACACTTTAAGTCATTGGAAGATTTTTACTGAAACTTATTCACCAACTCAACTGAATTCACACACAGTCTCCCTAAGCTAAGACTGGCAAAATAATTATTTGTATGCATGACAGCATCATTTTGAAAATATGATTTTAAGACATCTGTTACCACACAGCTTGTGAAGGGGCAGGAAGTAACATAAAACCAGCTGTATTTGATAAAAACAAAGTTATTTATTTTCTGGATTGTGATTAAGTATAATACAACAAAAATTAGGTAATTAGGTAAACTACAATAGAAACAAAGGGCGAGCGGATGCTGGTCAAACCAAAGAAACAAAAATAACCAAAAGAGTACTCTCTAAAAATCTATAAAGTCTGAAGCTACTTAAATGAAATTCAACTATTATCTGATAAGCAAAAACAGAAACAGCACCTCTAAACAAAAATATCTCTGGATGAGTGCAATCATTTGGTGGGCACCTGGTAGGGCAGTTTTGGTTATTAGGCAAACAAAAAATTTATAGATCTCAATATGATTATTAGTCAATGAAGTTATTAAGTGAAGTTAACGATAACAAAGCACCACCCTGGAATCAGGGACCAATATCCAACCCTACAACAGACTCAAATTTAGGTTCACTTAGGAAATGTCAATATTTGTCAACTATTTAACATTTACAAAGTGAATAGAGAGGAAGTGAAGCTGAGCACCGACCATCAAAACCAGAGGTTATCACAACTAACACACACCAGTAATGCTTTGTTCATTAACATTCATTATAAAACTACAACATAAGAACAGAAATAGGTATGTAACGCAATGCACATCTGTGTATGTATGTGTGTGTTTTTGTGTGTGTGTGGATGTAAGGGTGTGAATGACTGTGAGATCTAGGAAGGGCCACAAGATGGCGGCATGTCCACCAAAGACATGTACTGAAGATGCCAGCCAAGGCCACAAGGCCTAACAAAGGGGTCAGATTTGACACACCTCTACAAGATGGTGTGGAATGACCAAACTATCCCACATGCGCACGCATGGACCTTGGTTATGCATGTGCATGTGTGTGCGGGTCAGTAAAGGGAGAAAGAGGAAAGCACACAAAGCGAAATCCCCAAAAGATCTGAACCATCACAACAACACAGTAAATGTATTTTATCACTCACTTTATCACTGTGCAATGTGGGTGCACTGAACGCAACACAGTGAAAGAGTTACTGGAAAAATTGAATTATTACGCATGGTATGGTGCTGGTATAACCATGAGTAAACAATGTTGACACTTGAATTGATGCTATCCTGTCTTTGCCCAGAAAGAAGCCTCCTTCTTGGGATCGCTTCAACAATTTCAGACATCTGATCTATCCTGCAGAGTTCTCCTCAGGAGGGTCAGACTGGGTGCCGCTTCAATCAGGATCCTCCAGGTTTCCTGGAATTGATGATGCAGGTGGCCACGTCTCATCGACTGCGACCAATCAGACCATAAGCCACCGCACACCTAGCTCTGCAAGCAAGGTTATACATAGGAACATTGGTGGCAGCTGTTTTCAGTTTGTTGTCGTGGATGTGGTTCACGATGGGGGTGCCTGGCAGTTTGGTGTTGCTCCTAAGTTTGCAGATTTTTACAGAAAGCGCAGCAGGTAAGTCTTCAGATCTTCTCATCGTGGGTTAGACATCAGGTCACACATTTACTGTGTAACCTGTGCCTTCCAATTTGTGAATCTTTTTCACTTTTTTTGTCATGTTCTTATATATTTCAGATAAAAACCTAAAATTACACGGTGCCTTAACAAAATCCAATCCGATGTGCCAGAAAATGTTTGTAAAATGTTTAATTTTACAAGCGATTTTGTATTCCTATCCCAGTGACTCATTAAACTGATATAATTCTTACATTCACTCACGACTTGCACACTATTTGTTTGAAAATCACTTAGTATGGACTAAAATTTTGAATAAAGTTCTGTGAGTCTGAACAATGCTTTGACACTCGACATGCCTGTGTAATAATGAACACCATGAAACAGGTGAAAAGGGATTGTTCTGGATCAGGGAGAGTCCTGACATGGAAGTTTAGCAAAGCACTGCTGTAGACGGGGTCATCAAATCACTACAGTATAGTGAGCATATTTAACTAAATAAATAACTGGATAAATCATTAATCATATCATTAATTGTGCTGTCTGTGGAGGGCACACAGCATTGCCAGGGACAGCTCTCACTCAGGTCACAGACAGTTTGCACCTTCCCCTCTGGGAGGTGCTACACGTCTCTTCACTCCAGAACCAGCAGGCTTAGGAACAGTTTCGTCCCATCAGTTGTCAACTTGCTGAACTCTGCATAGATGTGATCCCCATTTACCCCTGATTGACTGAACTTCCCCAACCCAACCCCCAGACCCTGTGTATATTGTCTACTGTAGATACTGTATTGTGTGTATACATAATGTATTCTATGTTACCAGCCATGCTGTACATTCACATTTATACTGTACATTCACACCCAGCTGTTTATTCCATACATTCTGTATTCTGTATAGATTGTCGACCAATTTGATACTTGTATTTACATACACACTTCACAATCATTGATAATTCTGTTGATACAGAATGTCGTACATAGTTTAATTAACACACACTATATAGATTTACACCTGAAATTATTTTTACTATAGGAAAATGTTCTGCTGCTGCTAAGATGTATAAAAATTTGTATATTAATTTGACTCAGTCCAGTATCAGTATTTATATCAGTATTGTTATTTATATATTCTGGTTATATGTACATACAGTACTGTGGACTAGTATGCATACTGCATGTTGTTATTGTTGTTGTACTTAATATAATATCTTAATTCAATGTAAGAAATGGCAATCACACACTGATGGCATCACTCTCTCGCAACAACATGCATCAAACGCTCCTCCTACTTTCCATAGAGACACCAAGTTGATTCATGTCATGATGATGCCACCTGCCTGGAGTCACGAGAAAGCGGCAATTCTTTCATCAACCCTGCGCTCTGTTGTGTCTGTTGGCTTTGCAGGCGACAGTCTCACCTGTAATAACACAAAAGTCTGCAGTGACTCTTCTTGGTGTAGCCAACGTTCACCAGAAAGGGGCTGTGTCGACACTGACACGTGCTCCCTCCCAGACTCACCTTGCACGCCATCTCCGGTTTGCCAAAACACTCCAGGCTCCTTCAAATGCCTGGAACCTTCCCCTGGTGGCAGATCAGGCCTCTATTCCCAATCTGTCCAGTTCAATTGTGCACATGTTTGTCCTTTCGGCATGGATTGCATCGGTAATACACTGTACTGAATGATGACTGGCGTTCAGTTACTAATACATTGCAGGAAATCCTACACTGTGACAAAAATATTAACTGGCAAGTTTGGTATCGCCTGTTTCTGGGACAAAACAGTGCTCATATTCCAGAATGGTGTGTGGCTGAAAACAGGTGTGGAACTTAAGCTCCTCTGTGGATAACAGAATCTCATCCAACACAGATTGGTGAAATTGGGGAACGCACTGTCTGCAATTCTTGGTCAGGCAGCTGCTGCCACTTTAGTTCACATATCATCCATGTCAAGCTCTGTTAGAAACTTCTATGTCTGCAAAGTTGCCAAGCCATCTGCATGCGACTATGTGTTAGAATCACATACAACCCCACTTAACCCTGTTTATACCTTCACATTCAAATGTGATTTTAACCTATGTAACCTATGTATATATTAGATAGTAGAAATATCACTGAAAGGCAGATATGTAAATTCAATGTAAGAATGGAAATCGGATCCCTTTGATGTAATTCTCTGGTATCTCTCTGTGAGTTTTCTGTGAAATTGTCCTCACACTGTAACTAAACATAAATTATCCTTATGAAAGTTTAGTTCATTGATGTCAAATTAATGTAATAGCTATATTTTCATTTGAAAAAGCCACTAAAAATGAGTAACAACATGCATCAAACTCTCTTCGTACTTTTCACAGGAACACGAGTCACAAATTGTGATTCATGTCATGATGACGCCTTCTGCCTCGATTCACGAAAAAGAGGCGATTCTTTTGTCAACCCTGAGCATGCTTGTGTCTGTAAAGATGGCTTTGTAGGCGACGGTCTCACCTGCTATGATACAAAACTCTGCAGTGACTCTTCTTGCTGTAGCCAGGGTTATCACTGGTCACAAGAAAGGGGCTGTGTTGACACTGACGAGTGCTCCCTCCCAGACACACCCTGCACGCCACCTCAGGTTTGCCAGAACACTCCAGGCTACTTCCAATGCCTGGAACCTTCCCCTGGTGGTAGATCAGGCCTCTCATCTGTCCAGTTCAGTTGTCGACATGTTGCTTGTCCTTTCGGCATGGACTGCAGCAGTAATAATGGGAATCTTTGTGTTGACCCCTGTGAGGACTACACTGTACTGAATGATGACTGGCGTTCAGTTAATAATACATTGGAGGACATCGTACACTGTGACAGAGATATTAACTGGCAAGGTTGGTATCGCCTGTTTCTGGGACAAAACAGTGCTCGTATTCCAGAATGGTGTGTGGCTGAAAACAGGTGTGGTACCCATGCTCCTCTGTGGATAACACAACCTCATCCAACACAGATTGGTGAAATTGTGGAACGCACTGTCTGCAATGCCTGGTCAGGCAGCTGCTGCGATTTTAACTCACACATCATCCATGTCAAGCTCTGTTATGGAGACTTCTATGTCTACAAACTTGCCAAGCCATCTACATGCCAGCTTGCATACTGTGCAGGTATTGTTCCATTTGAAACATCTTTACACTGTGACAAAAAATAAAATGTTCTCATCTAACCCATGCATTTAAGTGATTTAGATTAATAAATTAACCTTTGTTCTCTTGTTCTTACCTCATCACTATTTCACTGTTTTTCATTGTAAACAGATGTGAACCCAACAAACTTTATCTCTTTTTCTTTAGTCCAGCACCCTTCATTTCAGCCTCCTCAGCTCATTTGTGGCCGTGATAAACTCCAAATAGGCCTGGATTTGGCTGGTGTGGCTTCCTCTGGTTTTGACCCATTTTCTGGCAACCTGGCAGCCAGGAACTGCTCGCAGTTCAGAGTGCATGGTGATGTAGTGTGGTATGAAGTGGAGGCCAGAGAAGGTGTCTGTGGAAACACACTGAGGGTAAAGACTTCACTTTTTGTTTTGTTGCTTTTTTTACACATTGAATCTTCACCTGCTTTCAGCTCGCTTAGGACAACAATGCCCCAATGTATCACTGTCTGACATGTTGTCCTATTTAAGTTTCCATTCAGGTTGATTAAACTATTCTCTGCCTTTCAGATCAACAGCACACATGCAATATACTCCAACAGTTTATTTATCTACCCCGGAAACAATGCGTCCTTCGGCCTTCCTGCTAGTCTTCCCTTCTCCTGTGCGTATCCTTTGGACACAGATGCAAGCCTGAACATGGCTATCAGTCCATTCCTGTCGTAAGTAGCCTTTGACTGAATGTCACCAGCTGTAAAATAGTGACGTATATAAGTAATACAAAATTATAGTTAGAATGTAAAATTATAAATAAATATAAAAGTTTGGAATGTAAAGGTATACTTTCATGTAAAACTAACTAAGATTTATTTTAGAATCACCAAGAAAAATGTTAAATCTTTAGTATGGATATTGACATCTATATATGAACAACATATTTAATTAGAGATTAGAGAGTTATTGTCATTTTAGTTAAATTTATATGTAATTAAAGAGATACTCTATAAATAATATAGTAATATTTCCATACAAAAAGATAAATAACTATAATCTCAATGACATAATAGTTAAAATAATATTTTTCATGTTAACTTACAGATAAAAAATAAATAAGGATAGATAAAATGCAGTTATGCTTATGTCCTCTATATGTCAGTGATGATAATCCACCTATTCATATACACTGACTAACTACTTCATTAGGCACACTTGTACAATCCAATGTGATCCAGTAAAACAACTCTGCCATACATTTTGCTTTTGCAAACTTATACTTTGAGTTTTTGTTGACAATGTCAGAGAGGTATTAATCAAACTGATATGTTTATTATTGAGGTCTTAGTGGGAGCTGCTGTTGTGTATTGAGTGCATTAAATTGAAATATTATGGCCCTTTTGTGTATGTAAATGAGATGGCCAAAATATTAGAAACACCTTTCAATATAACGCAGTCCAGTTTAACAATGCTGCAAACTATAACCCAGTAATAGCCACAGTAATACCTCTCTAAAAACAAAAACTAAAACATTATAACCTTCATAAAAGTAGAATTTATGGCAGATGGTTATACTCTACAGCTACCTAGTAAAAAAACAAACATTTTTATGTTGCTGCCTATTGTTTGTATATGAATGGTCATACTGTTTTCAAATATTTTTTCTTAACCAAGAAAACATCTTAATGCACCCAAAAATATCCAGTACTTTCTGGAGTAATAAAAGAATATGAGAAATAAAACATAGTTACCTATTTTAACAAAAAAAAAAAATTCTTCACAGGCTGGCAGATGGCATTTCAGGCTTGGGCTCCAAAGCCGAGGCCTCCATGTCTCTGTTCCGCAGCTCCAACTATACTGACACTTATCCATCAGGCCAGGTAATCCTGCCAGTGGGTTCACCATTGTACGTGGGCATCACTGTGGAGGAGATGCATTCATCCTTTGTAGTCGTTCTGGAGGACTGCTATGCCACTCACACATCAAACCCTGATGATCCCATGCGATACTATCTCATCCAGAACAAGTAAGTGTCTCACTTGGGCCTCAGCAGATGGTTTGTGGAGTATAATGGAAATGGAGAAAAGTTTATTGTATGTTGATGTGCAATGGCCTGATGACCCTCTCATCCTCTCTGCCAGGTGTCCCACTGACCGCAGACAGGTGTCAGTGACTGAGAGCGGCTCGTCTCTCCATGCTCGCTTCACTGCCCTGCTCTTCCTGCTCCAGGATGAATACCAAGACACCTTCCTTCATTGTAGCCTCAGCTTGTGTGACCAAAGGAGATCCTCTTGTGTTCCAGTAAGTCACACCTTTCACTTCATCTATAGCATTGTAAATGATCAATGCTGCTTAAACACTGGATTCTGTCTCTTATTTTTTTTCCTGCTCTCTCCCACCACTTAGCCTTGCACAAGTAGGAGGTCCCGCTCTGTTTCCACCTCTGAGCCTCTGAAGCCCCTCACCATTGGACCAATTATCTGTGAGTATGCATTAAAATGAGGTCAGCATATGATGTCTCAACAAAAAGAATTTTATGGAATTAATGTTTCTTTTTCCTCTTTTTCTTCTTCAGGGGTCAAATAACCTGAGTGAGCTGATAACAACCAGTAATGAAAACACAAATGACATCACATAAATCACAAAAAAATCACTTAAATCACATAAATCACAAAAAAAAAATCACTTCAATCACATAAATCACATTTCCTATTGCGATGTTGTGATTTATTCATGAGACATACAATATAAAAATGTTATATTGTACAATTAAATTGTGTCATTCTAGAGTTTAGAAATAAAGGCAAGTCACACATTTTTCTTCTTGTCTGTGTCTATTTCCAATACTACTGCGAAGAGAACGTGTTTTACATACTGTAAAAATACTGTAAAACATTTTTTGTATGAATGAAGTTAAATGAAGTGCTGATTAACCGCGGTGTTGTGGTTGTTCACCCTCAGCTGAAGGTCACTGTACGCGCTGCTGCTCTGCTCTCTAAGAAACTCATAATAAAGGACAGTGTATGGAGGGGGCGTGGAATCTTCTTCAGTTTCTGATTGACAGGCTACGCGCCCAATAGAAAGGCTTGCTGTCGCAGAGGGGGCGGGGCATAGAGTGACCAACGTCTCCCAGTCGGGTTCAGGGTTTAGAGCAGTTGGGGTTAATTTCCGCCCTGTGGTGGCCGTTCATATTAACTGGACCTCAACTTTTTTTATCCGCCGACAGCCGTCGTCATGTCCAACAACAATGCCAGCAACAACTTAATTATCGCTCAAAGGGCCGTGAAGCAGCTCCGGTTAGAGGCCAGTATCCCAAGGATCAAGGTACGAACCCCCCCAACACAAACACGGAAGACTGAGCCGACCTGCTGTTGAATGGCGGAGACAAACTGCAGCAGAAATGACACAGACTGAACTCTTACATCATAAGCTCAACAAAGTGGTTTCCAGAGTCTCACAGACTGGTTTCTGGCTGACTAAACCACAGCCACAAGCGAGCATAGTTTCTTCCGCCTTTCAAAGGCTGTCAGCTGGGTTTTTCTCCTCTCTTGGCGCTCTGTTTTGAGAAAGCGTCAACACTTTGAAGTGTCAGTATCGACAGAGGCGACGCGTTTATCAAAGTTTAACCTCTGAGTGTTGCTCATCGAGAGGACCACAGGTGAACGGTGCCGCTCAAAAAGTTACACGGTGGACACACCCGTCCGTGTATGGCACCGTTGCTTGCAAATGCTTATGCAAAAGAGTTGCAAAATAGTGAGCACATAGTGTGTAGGCCAGTGTTTTTCAACTTTTTTGAGTCAAGGTTCATTTTTTTTTTTTATTGAAAAAAAATCACGAGGCACACCACCAACCAAAAAATGTTTAAAAAAAAGATACTTTTTAACCTCCAATATTTACAATATAGTCATTCTTATCAAAGTGTCTTGAATAGGAATAAAATAAAAAGTATTTTGTCATCTTTTATATTTCTTTCTTTCAAATAACAAGAGCACTTAACATGCCCACTTCCAAAATACAGCTGGAACATGAAATGCCACAACAGTGTTGTCTCAAAACTAAAGAGTTAGTAGAAAACCTCAGAAAATAATGCTTATTGACAGAAGCAGTAATATTTGGGAAAGATTTTCACTGTTCCACACTGAGAAATATGAAAAGTTGCATGTACAAAATGTCAATCTCAGTGTATTTTACTCACTTAGTGTGAAACCTGCGCCTCTTTGGATGAACACAGAGCCGATATCCTGGCGGGAATTGAAGAAAGACTCTGCTGCTCTGCTCTCTAAGAAACGAAGCTCTTCATCAACAGCTCTCAGTCTCTCTCTCTCTGTTTTTAGTTTTGCATCACTAATTCTCTTGTCTTAACGCACAATGCAATTCGGAACCTGCTGCGATCTAGTGATAAGGAACGAGTATTACATGATTACGCTGCCAGTCACTATACAGCACAGACACTCGACAATGGCATATTAATTGCAGATAATACTTGTTTTCAAAAAAGTGTTTTTAGACCAGTTAGGTGAAATTGGATCATTTCTGGTGTGTTTCTGGTGTAGGCAACTGACTGAATGGGTAGAGTATTACACATACTGTACATGTGATAAGTAGGTTCATGTTTCTTCTCAAACATCACGTCTGGGTCTGCAGGTGTCTCAGGCTGCTGCTGAGCTGAGAAACTTCTGTCTGCAAAATGCCTCCAAGGACCCTCTCCTGGTCGGGGTCCCCTCCAGTGATAATCCCTTCAGACCCCCCAAGTCCTGCTCCCTCTTCTGAGGTATTCCTTTATTTTTTTCCTTTATATTAAGGCTTCAGACGGGGATTTAATCTGTGTAATTAAGTTAATTACATCTTCACATTAGGTTTACACTGAATCAATGTACCGTAGAGCCACCAGCCCGTTTTTAAAGGTCAAATACTTGATATGACATGGACTTTACTGAAGTAAAGATTGACCTCAGAGTCTTCACAGACCTACATGCAAGTTGGGGATTTTCACTAATGATTATTTTCATCACAAATTAATCTCCAAATCATTTTCCTGATTAAACAATAAATCATTTTGTTGATAAAATGTAAAAAAGGTGACATCTTCATATTCCTTATTTTGTCCGACCAACTGCCAAGGACAATAATCTAAAGATTACCAACTATGTTACTGGAAATTTTACACAAACAGTTTAGTTCAGATTACCATACCAGGTGAGCTGGTTTAGATATGCTTAGATTACCAAACACTGAACAAAGTACTGTGAAAAAACAGAACAAGATTTTAATGGAACTTCTGCATGTAATTTAAGGAACAAGGTAGTATGCACTTAGGTATTATATCTAACTCATTTTTGTTGGAATTTAGTTGTCCTTTAATGGCACATGAGCAATCTTATTATTAAATATATGCATTGTTTGTAGAGTATTATATGGAAAGCCAATGAAGCGCCTACACATTCATTCAAGTCTCTTCACTTATTCTGGCTGATTAGACCTCTGTTGAGTTGACATTTTGTGAAGCTATACAGGGAAGTGGTCTTTTTCACAGCAAGTTTTTGGCTTGCCATTGTAGGAAATACACAGGTGATACTAACGACATTAACAATGTCTGTGTTGCATTCAAGTGCCCCAGTAAGCTGTGATAGTGGATCTGTAACAGTACCAGAACCCTGAAACTGGGTGGGGTTTTTTTCTTATTAGTGTTTTCCAATGTTCTCTATTTTTCTGTTGACAGCAGAAATCAGGAGGAGGATTTATGGATTTATCCGTCGAAGGCTTTCTACACTTCTACTTGATGTCGCTGTGGATCAAACCAGCAGCTCCTCTTGGGATGATGCAACATGGGACTGATGGGTTTAGGGGGAGGAACTTTTCCACTCGTTTGCCAAAACTAATGGTATCATAACTCCTATCTGTTACATTAAAGCAGGGCCAACCTCTACATGTACAAAAAAAAAGTTATTGACACTAACTTGACTAATGATTAAACCATTCTTAGTTTACCTAGTACTTAACATGTCCGGTCTAAATTTACTGACCTAATGGTGTCTGTTTTCAGTCAGTAAAATTCAGCCCATGTGATTGGCTTCCTCTTGTGTTCTGTGTAAAAACCATCAAACATTAATTTAAACCAGGTGCTGCTCACAAATAAGAACACGTGTTATATAGACAGTGTATTTCATATTGTGGCCAACAGACATACTGAGAGCTTTTTAGCTGTCTCAAACTATTCACTTTTGTGGCAATGGTAAAGGTGTTACTACTATTCTGAGGTACGACATGGTACAGACCTTAACCCTATCAGTGCAAGGAATGTGATTGTTGAATAACCCTTGATCCCGTCTTTTTTATGTATATATTTAACTGCTTTTATTAGCCTACATGTTCCTGTCCTACAAACATCTTATAAAGGCCTTATACTATTTGGGTAGTGTAACCTGTTAGTAAATTTAATATATATAATTTCAGATACACAAATTGCCAAACAGCAAATGTTCTTGTCTGTTTAAAAACTCCCAAGTATTGTTTGTATTTAATGAATCATGCTGCAGTGACTTGTTGCATTAATTTTTTTCCACACTGGAATCATGTTCCAATCAACCAAAACCTTTGCTACTGTTAACCTGTATCTTTCTTAACTTTGCTACTGTGGGCAACCATTTAGAAATTAAATTACTTTTTTCGGAAAGTGACAAATTGCTCTGTGATTTATTTTTTTTTTGACAGCAAATCCTTTAAAAGAAAACTATTCTTTTGTGTATCTCTTTTTAATTGTTCGATTAAAAACAATTTCCTTCTTCATGACTCCTTCAGTTTGTTTCTGCTACCAAAAACGTGAACAAGACAAAGAACTTAGAGGTTTCAGGCTCTATTTCATTTAAGCTTAAGGTCTTACAATGTCAAAAACACTAAGACTGGAGGATGTGCAAACATCAACATGTTCTATAATATCATCTGCAAGTCACTTGAATGTAGTAATAGTAGTAGTAAAATGAATGGGGTGGTTGGTTGCTAAAACACAGAAATATAATCAGACATCTGGCCACACTGTCATGAATGTACAGGATAACCAGACGGACAGTGCCATTAATGCTCTGCACATCCATGTAAATCACAGCGTCTCCTGGGAGATTTCTAAGATGTTTTGGGATATATTTGTAAGGAAAATAATGACAAATGCTGGAAATAGTGTGTTTGTCCCACCTTTGCTCTGGAAAACTATACAATACCATGCTCAAATTCACCTGATACAGGACACCACATGCTTATGTGGATTTTTGATGGGACTTTTTCACGCTCCATAGAAGCTTTTAAAAATGCTGTGCCAGCCTAAAGTGGCTGAGCATGTAAATCTGGGTGTGTCTTAGGGATTATGAACTGTGCTCCTTCCATTGTAGATTTTTTTAATGTGGGCCACACCACTTTGTGAAAGCTCCTTAAAAATAGTTAACGCTACTAAAGCCTTGCACAAGTTAAAGTTTGGTAGGAAGGGGAAGCAACTGTAAAGCCTCAATCTTCGAGCCCATTGTCAGTGGTAATTAGCAGAAGTGCCATCACCTGGAAATAAAAGAGGCACTATCAGTCTGAGGAAGTTTTACTGCTCAGGTAAGGAAATAGAAACAGGTGAACTGATCCATTGTTACTAGTAATATTTGTTATTTAAACTACTCAAAGATCGTCATGTACTTACTCACTGTTGTGATCTAATATGTCCCCTTGTACCAATATGTGGTTAAGACACTCAGATGGCTTCCAGATTTGCTAGAAGACGCGCAGAGTACTCAGGTACAGCTGGACACAAGTTTGTATGTAGTATATTCTGACTTACCACCATGTTTCTGTCTTTAAATTGGCCACTTTGTCCCCGCTCCTCTTGACTACTACAGACTCCTTTCTGCTTAAAGATCCCAGCCTCAGCCCTCTGAATGATGTCTCTCACAGTGCCTCCTGGTGGGCCGACAGGGAGGAGCACAAAGAGCAAAAAGATTCACTTAGGGTGGGTAAAAATAAAGTGAATAAAACAGATGATTGCTTGTAATTATGGGGGGGGAAACTAAAATTTTATCTTATAGGAGCAACTAAAAGAGATGGATGATCATGTGGCCAGGCTTCAGGACATGCTGAGATCTGAACGGGCCAAAGTAAGTTGTACTCAAAGTATTTCACTACCTTTCAGAGTATTTGGCCTCCTCAATATCGTCTCACTCCTCTTGCCAGTGCACTCGTCTGCAGCTGCGGAGTAACCAGCAGGAGACAGAGCTGAGGCGTCGAGAGCAGCAAGGCAACAGGTTGAAGGAGAGGCTGTCACTCTTGACTGTTGGACACAGAGAGAAAGGACCATGTGAGAGTCATTCGTGTTACGATTACATTTTCTGAATATCCAAATACAGCTTTTTTTGGGGGGGGGTACATCATATGTTTATTAAAGTAACTCATTTAGCATCTTTCATTTCTCTATCCAGCTATAGAGGTGTTGAACTTCCCCCCTGGGAGTCGAGGCAAGAGAGAACAGCCGATCAAATCATCCAGGTCTACTGCAAGTACTGCAAAGTACGTTGGCTGCTATTATAATATTGCTCTCTGATTATAGTTTGATTCCTCTGCCTTGTTTCCAATCCTTGCTTACTCTCTTCCACCTCGCAGACGAGAAGAGGCGACACTACGTCTGATGCTGGAGCGCAGAGAAGCAGAACTCAGAGAGGCGATGAAACTGCGCCACAGCCTCACCACTTTACTTCACGCACTCAGAGTTGATATGGAACAGGTGAGTAAGAGAGGAAGAAGCCTTTTTTTTTTTTAACTAGTATCAGTCATTGGGGCCCAGCAAATAAAGAAGCACAAGGTCTATTAATGGCTTTGGATTGCATTAAATCAACTTCCTTAGCAGAAAATAGGTTAGTGAGTTTTTTTCCCCTCCTAACAGCCTGGGCAGCCCAGCTAACAAACTGAGCTAACATTAGCTAACAGCAGCTATAATTTGCAGTAGTTTACTGTCCATCAGGAAACTCTGAGAGCTGATTTGGGGCAGCAGGAGGACCTCAGAGGGAAACCCAGAAAACATTTTCTCAATTATAATAAGATCCAGTTTCACCAAAATAGTGAAATATTTGGTGTGTGACTTATATTCTTCTCATGGGTGATCATACCAGTACAAATTTACACAGGCAGAGGCAAAATTATTTCAAATTCTGTTATTTTAGAGTATAAAAATTACAAAATGCAGCTTTAAAGTTACAATGCTGAATCCAAGATGACTATTATTCAACATAACAAAATCAGTTGAACCTTTTTAAAGACCCTGTCGGATACTGTGGATCTTCAAGATGAGGCCCACACTGAAGACAAAAGGCTGGATCAAGCTGAGGTGGCACTTGGTGACCATGTAACAGGAGGTGTGGTTCAGAGTTGGAGGCGGGTGCAGAAGAGACTGGGTGACATCCTGTCTGAAGGTAAATACAGTTGAATATCCCTTTTTAAAGTTACTTGTACAGATTTTTCTTCAGCTTTAATTTATTTTTGCCAAGCCAGTGATTGAGGAACATTTGTCTAAGGACTTCAGTATATGATCTTTCCTGACTGTGCAGGCCACACTGGTGTTGGTACGGACCATGACAAGCTCCTGGCTCGACTAGAAACTGACCTGAAGGAGAGTCAGCATCTTGTCAGATTACAACAGCAGCTGCTGCAGGTATGATCATCTATCATACACATACACACACACACAGTTTCATTTGCTTGCATCAGAAATACTTGCAATACTTGGTTTGTGTCTTCAGGACAACATTGCTTCACCTGTCCACTCTGAACTGGCTGATTCCTACTTTTTGGAAGAGTGGGAACGTCTTCAGCTGCATTGGGCAGAGCTCGATCATCAGAGACGGACGTTTGAAAGGGAGAGGCAGTCCTTCACTGATGCTGCAATCCGGCTAAGCCATGAGGTAGAGACTGTCAGGGCTATATGACCAGTGCTGGGATCACTTTGTCTTATGCTGTAGGTCCCTGCTGAGTTGAAAATGACAATAGTTTCCTCATACAAAAAGGCACAGTGCTGGCTTAAAAGGCTGCTTGTGACTCTGGAAATGTCTTGGCTCTACAGCGTCGGGATTTTGAGCAACAGAAGGCCTCTCTCCTGAAGCAGCAGTATCTGTGTGACTCACCTCTGTTTAGTAAAGAAGCACCGAGCAACAGAAGCGAGAGCACTGCTCTCAGTGAGTATGAAGTTAAACAGTGGAGTGGTGGGAGCTGATGCATTTTTTTTTTTTTTATTGTGATGAAATAGTTTCACTACAAAAGTGCTAAATATATTCTGTGTATGTGCCTCCAGATTTCTCAGGTTTGGGGCCCACCAGCATATCAGGCTGCCTTCCCATTACTCCATCTTCCACCAAGTCTGGGACAGCTGCCATTTCTGGATTACATCAGGGAACAGTCAGAGTTCAAACCCCGAGCACTCCTGAGCTCTACTCTGCTCTCAATCTGTCATACAACTGCAGGTTAGTCAGGTCCTGCAGTAACAACATGGAGGAAAAAAATGAACCAAACGTATTGAGCTTTACCTTTGTCCGTGAACTAACACAAAAGCATTCCCTGCAATGTTTGTGCTTTGGATGATAAAAATCTGGCTGTGTGTGGCGCTAATGCTGAGTAAAGAAATACATTTTATAAACATACTGTATTTATATATTTAATTTCTCCAGTTTTGTCTCAAATGATACTGTAAAATGTTACAACCTGAGAAAGGAAGTGCATGCAAGAACATACACCCATCCATACATACATATATGGATGGGAGTTTTACACAGTTTAAGACCAGCTCCAGCACTTTAGTGATATTTTTCTGTTTGATCTTAAAAACTTTGTCATCTGTCATTCCTCTCTTCAGGACCAGTGAGATTGATCATCAGTCAGAGACATGGGGTTACCACGCAAATGGGATGGTGCACTCACCACAGGCGCCACACTTGGACTGCAATTTTGATGATAGGTGGTGATTAAGCACATATTGTAATTGTATTATTGTATTGTAATTTCCTCCTCCTTTTTAAAATAATCAATAAAGACTAGATTATATTTTTATCCTACTGTGTAGTTTTTGGACCATTTGGACAAAGTGCTGTTTGAAAAAGAAAAATGGATTTTGGCTCTTGTAATCTACCCTGGTCAATAAAATAAGTGTCCTTATACTGGCTAACTATGAATGCTGTCACAACCTTTTGGGCATTTTGTTCTGTCTTTAAAAATTCATAGATCCAATACAGGATTTACAATGCACTTGTCTCTCCTTACATACATTTGCTTGACACGTTGTTCATGCATGTTTCTCATCAGGAAAATGTTTTTAAAATTCCCTTTCTTACCTTTATTGATCAGATGATAGTGTAGAGGTAGACAAGAAATAAGGGGAAAGAAAATATGCAACAAAGGTCTCCAAATCTGAACTGAGGATGTTGCAGCTATGTAGTATATGGCTTAACCTTTTGGCTATCGGAGTAGCAATCAAGTAATTTGTAAAATTTAAGTGTTCAATTTTTGTGGTAATAGATGATAATCTATTGTGGCTGCATGATGAGAACTGACTGCTGCCTTCACAACAACATGTGTTGCGTCTATGCAAATTAAAAGATGCATATCTGGTTTAGAAACTGCGCAGCATTACAACTTACCAAGTAACATTACACCTCTCTTAGCATGTAAGCACTTATTTTGCCCAGAAACATGTTTACTGGATCGTATTAGGCTGACAGATCATTCTTATTTAGTCAAAAATAGTTTAGATGTCCATTTCTGGGCTACTTTTGGTTCCACAAGCCTTTCAAGCTCAGTGTATTTTTACACAGACGTTTCCATTAATCTTTCTGAGAAGTTGAAATTTGATACAGGTGGACCCAGTAACATGACAGTTCATGAGGCGACGCTGCCCCTTCATAGTGGACCTGGTCTGTTTGAATCCTATTGCATCTGAAAGCTGGCAAAATACATGATATGAAGAAACGCTCAGTGCATTAAATGTGTCCTAGTTCTTCAGATCCGTGTAAGGTATCCTTGTGCATACGAGCAAAGCCACAGCTCTCGCCAGCAAATCATCTGCACAAGCAAAACTGAGCTCCATAGAAGCAAACAGGGTGCTGCAGCACTGACAGGACAGCTAGATATACAGAGGGGTGACAAAAGGAACAAAAAAACAAGTGTAGAAGAAGACACTGGTGCACCATAAGCTGCCAAAACAGCATCGATGCTTCTTGGCATACGTTCTCCAAGTCTCTGGACTCAACTGGAGGGATACAAACCATTCTCAGAAAATAGATTTGTTTACTTCAATCAAACAGTTCAAAATCCAGAAGATGTGTTCAGATGGGTGAGATGTGGCGAAGCCTATGATCAAACTATCCAGCGACCCTTCTGACCCTTCAAGCATCTTCACGCTTTCTCCGCGTTTCGACTAAGTACTAGAACTAGAAACAACATTTAATTAGAAACTTTGTGGCTTCTTGGTATGCAAAAAGGGAACGCAACTGTGCATGAGGGGGCAGTATCACTCAACTTGTTTTATTGGAGAAAAGCTGACCTGCACGCGCCATGCACGTGCTGATATGATTGGCTGCCATTGGAGGGAGCGCGCCTCTGATCACCACTTGTACTCAATTACCAATCAAAACGTTGTTACGCGCGCTTGGCAACTCCAGCATCTCACTGAGGGAGTCAGACGAGACGAAAACATTTTTGCCGACAAGAAACTAGAATGAACGGTATGGTTTGGGGACTCTTTCGTCACCTGCCGCATTTCATGGAGCCAGACAGCAAAAGTTTCCAGCCCTGGAGAGACTACATAGGACTGTCGGACACAATCAGAGAGATCCTGGGCCGGAACAGCGCCACTGAGTCCCCACTGCCAGTCTCCAAAGCTCCGAACTCTGATGCGCTGTGCAGCACACCGTCTGCGCGCAATAACGCAGCTTCCCAAAGTGGCTACTTCGTGCCAGATCTTCTCGGTGAACATACATTTCCAAGCTCTTTGGCCCGTCCACCTGATGGTTTGCGGTATACTCCAGACTCCTTACCTGCTGATACGCCAAACATGGTGGATTTGAAACTGATGCAAAGACCGACCAAGTCCCGGGGGCCAAAAGAGCGCAAAAAGAGCACTCGTTTCAAAGCACCGGATGCGCCAGCGTTAGCCCCATCATCTGAGCGCATGTTCTGCAGTTTCTGCAAGCACAACGGAGAGTCCGAGTTGGTGTACGGATCCCACTGGTTAAAGAACCAGGCAGGGGAAGTGTTGTGCCCCTATCTGCGGCAGTATGTGTGTCCTCTGTGCGGAGCTACGGGGGCCAGAGCTCACACCAAGCGCTTCTGTCCAAGGGTGGACAGCGCGTACAGCTCCGTGTACGCCAAGTCCAGACGCTGAACCAACAGGTGGCAGGTAGCAAAGAGACACTGAAGGCTGAATCCTCCTTTAATGAGTGTGATTTTTTTTTTTTGTTCATCAGCACGCGTGTGTGTGTTTTACTTTTGTGTGTTTGCTTTCTATTTGCATGCTTTGGCACGTTTGCTTTGCAGCCTTCTGTACTGCTGATTGGAGTTGTTTTCCAGCTGCTCTTGCCTCCTCTCACAGTGTCTGCTTGGTGTTTGGATTGTGTAGAGTACTTTCTAGAACGACTGCCAGATATTATGTTTGGGAGAAGAGGGGGAACAATATATATGTTTCAAAGGAAAGGAAAATGTTAGTTTCGCATATTTTTAAAATGTCCAGTTTCATATCTCCTGTACATGCATTTAAGGATTAGAACACTATCAAACCTTTCTAAGACATACAGTCATCAGCAATAACTTTACTACAGTCAACATCATGTGACTGTGTCATGTCAGCATTTTAAATTTTTAAAAATATGAGTGACTTGTTCTTGTTCTGGCGTGTAAATACCTGTTCTCGAGGCATGTTATTTTATTTTGAATATTGTGCTTGTGGCTCTTCCAAAATGCCATTTCAGCTCTTCAAACTTTGTGAGAAAATTTGTGTGAAATTTTGTGTGTGAATATTCTAGCCAGAAATGATAAATGTCTAAATTGACAAAAAAAATCTGTGTAATCTGTGTGTCCTCACTCCATTCTTTCAGAGAATTCAGGCAAGACAACTGAGTGTGTGAATTAGTGATGCTTAGAGAACAATACTCAGATTACTGACTTCAACAACAACCAGTTTTATTTAGGAAGAACCAGAACCGAACCGAACGTTCCAGCTATCGCTGACAAATAAAGAGTGAAGGTACATTTATCACAAAGTATTTAAACGTTTCTATAACGGCACAAATGCCTTTTACCCACAAACCATTGGGGAAACAGTAAGACTAGAGTGACAGGGACTTGAAACAAATCCTCAACGTATGGAGCTCCTTGAACTTTTACTGCTGCGGCGCAGGATCTCCAGCTCTCTATGAGTGGCCATGACCTTTCGACTAGAGGAAAGCAACCAGAGGACAAATGTTCCATTATTAGTTTTAATAGTTAAATCTCTTTTTTTGTACCTGATTTGATTTTGACAAGAAGCAGGGCAAATTAAGGCAGGCTGAAGATAAATAATAAATGACAGAGGAGAAAATAGTGATTTAGTGAGATGTGTTGTTGGGAAAGTTTTTAAAGAAACTCTTATTATTGGAAGTACGATTGACTTCACACTTTCTGCACTTTTTAGAGGTACAGCTGAGTTTTACTGAAACATTTGTAAACCGCTTATTATATTAAATTGTTTTAATCCTCTAGAACCTTCTTACAAGGCTTTAAGACTGTGATTTTCACTTTCTTTTTTGCTAGTTGCCCCTCAGGTCATCCACATGTCACTGTCTGTCTGACGCTTACATATTTTTCCACATCTTGGTCACTGTTAAACCCAGAGTGTATCCGGTTAATTTGTTGCACATCAAAGCAAACCATTCAGGGCTTGACCAGACAAGGAACACAATCTCTTTAGCCCTGGTGAAAGGTGCCAAGCAGTCTACAGCTGACTGAGCTGATGACACACTCTAGCCAATTAGAGCACAGATGTGGGTGTGAAGAGGACGAAGCTGACCAATGGTGTTACAAGTCAAAAGTTTAACTCTGGGAAGAGGAGCAGAAGGAGCAGAAAAAAGGAAAAAGAATAGACTGTAGAAAACAGAGATGGAGAAGCATTTACATACTTCAGAGAGGAGAGTTCAATGATGAGTCCACACATCAGGTCTGTGGCGTCATGATAGTCTGCCGATCCAAGATCGTCCTCCTCCTCACTAGATGGGGAGAAATTTTAAAAACGTGGAATGTAAGCTTGTAATAAATCCTAAATTTGAGTTTTTTAATGTCACAAAAGTACTAAAATGAGTAGATATGTTATGGGGTTTCCCAGGCTTCAAGCTTGCTTACACGTTTATCTAGTAAGGCTCATTTGCTTCCCCAACCTGAACATAATTTCCCCCATTCCCTGCTTTCTTACGTGAGAGCGATGGTGTTCAGCTGTGAGTCTGACACAAAATCCAAGTACCCAGATCCAAACAGGTCAGTGTTCAGAGGAGAAGGGCCATCACCAGGTTCATTGTGAGGATCACACTGTGTGCAACAAGATCAATCAATTCTTTAAGGTTACAATGTACACAGTGAAATAACCTTGAATAAATATACATTTGGTGATCATGTTTGTGTTTAAAGACTGGTTAGACTGTCAGGAACAGCAATTAAGAGAGCAACTAGTTGGCTTCTCTAGTTGCTGTAATTTAACAGGTGACTGTCAGGTGTGTTAAAGCGTCCATACTGCTGGTTACATATTCAGTTTATTATGGATTTTTGAGCTTCATTAAACTGGTATTTTATGTTCTGGTATGGTCACTTACACTGTCATTCCTCTCTGTGCCACTGGGGGTCAGCGAGGCCTTGCAGAGCTCCACAGAGCCACAGTTAAATCCTCCTCCTGTGTCCATGGATGAAGCGCCTGCTTCAGCTCCGTCACCCTCTCCGGCATCATGAGTCAACTCTTCCTTCTTCTCATTTGTTACCCTGAGCGCACTATTCACCTGCAGAGGGGCAGCTTCCAGGTCCGCATTTTGTGATGGACTTTGGTCTACTACTGCTGACCCATCTTCCCCGTGGTTTATTTGGTCCTCGGGTTTTTTATCCATAATTGTAGCTGCACGTTCCTTTAGTTCCTGCTGCTCCTCCTCCTCTCGCTCCTCCTCCTCGGCAGGCAGATCTGACTTTTTGTCACCAGTTTGTTCTGGACCAGTTAGTATGCCTTCTTCACTCTTTCCCTCTGAGCAGCCTGGATCACTCATGGTACTGGTCCCAGCTGAGACACTGACAGCAGGGTGGACTTCACTTTCTGCCCTGTGTGTTAACAAACAACGTCATCACCAAGGGGGAAGTAGCAAGTTACATTTAGTCCTGTTGTACAACATTTTGTGATTTCACTTGAGAAGCACAGGACACAACTCTTTCAACCGCAGGTATTTGTTACTTGCAAACTAAAAATATGAAATGTACTACATGGATTCAACATGTTTGGATTCCTTGCTACATTATTCTGACCTGTCGTCCCCTCCACTGTGGCTGGACTGAAGCTTTATGTCTGTCTTCTCTGTGACGCTGCCTCCTGGGATGGGTAGTGAGGAGGGTAAGGGAGGTGAAGATATCATCTCTTCTTGAGTCACAAGGTCAGCTGTGTCCTTACAAATCTGCTTCTTGACTCTCTCTGGTCCGTTCTGCCCATTTTCACGCTTTTGTGTCTGCAGAAAGTGAGTCCGCTCCTTCTCCGTCAGACCACACATACCCATCCTTCTCTTCTTTTTGGCTGGTAAGTCCGCTGCTGCCTCCTTTGTGATTTCCTTGACATCAACCACAAGCTCATTGCTGTGTACTTCATGGCTCGTCTCCTGGTTTCTCTTCAAATTACACTGAGAGTTTTCCTTTGCAGCAGGTTGCTCTCCCAAAGCAGATGCATAGTATCCATCCTCCTTTTCACAGGTTGGCAAGAAGACCTGGAGTTGATCAGTGCATGTTAGAGATGATGATCTGTTACACTCCTCTGCAGTTTCCTCCGTGTCCTCTCCACACTTGTTGTCATTGCTATCAGAATGCTCTCTAAAGCCCTCCAGCTGATGCTCATAGTTGGGAACTGTCTCTTCTTGCACTTCAACAGCTTTAACCGTCACTTTATTTGTTGCTTCTGCATGTTTTTCTATGGCAGGTTCTTGATTGGTGAGACAAGACTGATGGTGTTGAGCTGTAATCACAGTGGATTCCTGCAGAAGGGCCTGGGGGCACTGTAGCAATGCATCATCTGCTGCTGTATTAATCCCTTCAGTGTCCTGACATGGAAAAAAAGACTACTCAACAATTTGGCTTTAAAAGATGTAAATATATGTTCTTTTTCAATTACCTAAATACGGAAGCCCTAAGCGGTCACACTTTCATACGTGTTATTTCCTCTGTTTTCTTGTGATAATATATTTATTTCACTTGTTTTCTCAAGATTTTGAGCTTTTTAAGTCATTATGTTAAAACAATTAATGTTGTTATCCCAAAATAACGGGATCTTCTTCTTAAGATCTCAAGATAAAAAAATTTGATTTCCCTGATGACTGACTTTAACATAATTAATTTAACATCTCGAAAGGGATAGTCTATCAGATTATTCATCACCAATAATAGATTAATTAATTAGATTAGATTAATTAGACTAGCAGAGGAACTGAAAAGAGTGCATGACTGCTTGGGGCCTCTGTACCTAAATTACCTGATGATGGAGAGTAGCCTGGACATCATCAGTCTCGAGTGTTTCATCACTTGGACAATCCCTCTTCCTCGACCTGAGTGACCGAGGCTGGGGTGGAGGTAAGCTGTCTGAACACAAGAAGAACAACTCAGATGGGGGAATCGCTGTAGCTGATTAGTATTTAAAATGTTTATTATTTATCATTTAGTAAAACATACATTCCTATTTAACAGTAGCACATCAGAGTTAGCCCATATTATGTTGTGGCAGACCTTTTTCACAGCAGCCATTTTGACATGAAATAGTAGGGTCAATGTTTTTCTAATGATACTGATTAAGGTTCGGTTCCATTTCGTGCAGCAGCACCCTGACCCTCTTTGAGCTGAATGGTAGGGAGCCTTAATTAGTATCACCTGTGTTTACCTGACTGCTTCATGTCAAAATGGCTGCTGTGGGAAAAAGGCCTATGACATCTCCTTTACCACTGCTGTTGTTCTTGGCTTTTCCTTTGGCCATCTCCTCTTCCCTAAAGATAAAAAAAGAAGATAACTTGACGAAAAACACGAAGACATGTAAAACAAAATATATAGCTACCTAGCTAGCTTACAGCTAACTAACAAAGGTTTATATGCTCAGAGCTGTAAGTTAACAGCTCACACATGAACAAGTTAAACTGACTAAAATGTGAGTTGAGTATAAAGTGTACTTGCTGAGGTTCAAACAACCAATTTATGCTGATTAAGTTACTGCCTGGTTAGTGGACAAATTGTCGACTCATGTTTTTCCCACGCTCATACACGCACCTGTACTACGGTGGAGTGGGCTTTTTACGTCAGTAATGGGCGTGTTTCGTCCAGCCGTAAAGCGTTGCCATTGGAGACGCTATGTAGGAAGTGAATTCCACAGCTTGTCCGATGGTGTTTTGATAGCACGGACAATAAAATACACCCTCAGCTTTCATACATTCAGCCTGTTCTGCTGCTGTTTCTGAGCAGTTGTCGACTTTGAGTAACCGACCCGACTAGCTGTGATAATACCGCCACGGTCTGTGAAGCTGACGAGGTAAATACACCCATTAGCTATGTAAAAATCCAGTTATATGTAGTGCTAGCTGCTAGCTAATATGAGCACAGGAGCGAACTCGAGACAAGACAGTTCAACCCGTTTGTATTATGACAATTTAAATTCAGTACAGTTTGAATTATGACACGTAAATGACTCACAGTGGGTGATATTGAAGTCAGTGCTGACTCCATGCAGGTGTGCCAGCGCTCATAGTGGATACTGTCACTTATCGACACGTTTATTACCGCTCACCTCTCGTTAATATTTAGGTCCATAGAAGTCCATGAGTCGCAGTCGAAACCCCCCTCCCCGGGGTCAAGGGGCAGCCCGAGCCAAACAGGTAACAAGGCTTCATGTCTGATAATAAGATGTGTGAATGATATCCACTGTCAGTATGGCAACAACAGGTATGATTCAGCAACTCTCTGCTTGACTTTGCTTGTGTCTGTCTCACTGTCTCTCAGATGGGGCTGCTCCTGGACCTGTCCCCGGATGGAGGGATGAATGACGAGGGAAATGATGAAGAGCTGGAGGCAGAGCTGCTGAAACTGATGGGAGGGGGTGGAGGAGGAAGACCACAGGGGAAGAAAGGTGAAGGCAGAGGTGAGATCTACCAGTGTAAAGCTGTGTTTCTGTCTCTCTGGCTGCAAGATTCACTGACTGTGATATATATATATATATATATATATATATATATATATATATATATATATATATATATATATATATAATTTTTTTTTTTTGTCTGTGTTCAGCTCCCGTTCCTATGGCTGAAATAGAGCGAATGGCAGCTCTTTGTATGAAAGACCTGGATGATGAGGAAATAGGAGATGATGATTTGGATGATGACGATCTGCTGGTAACATACTTGCACCATTTTGTATCTCCTTAATCAATCAGTGTATTAGTTGTCTTCTTCATTCTACATAGAGTATAATGTTTCTGTTGAGTTGCTTTATCTTAATATCTGTGTTTCTATGAACTCTACAAATGTCTGTGTTTCTGTACACAGGCAGAACTGAATGACGTTTTAGAGGAAGATGAGGAGGAAACTCCTGCTGCCAGCCCTCCTGCTGTCACACCGACTGCTCCCAAAGTGAGCGTCACATCCCACTCCGCTCCTCCTGCTGCTCCCAGTGGTGCCACTGGGTTGGAGGCCCGCCTATTGGAGCGCATAGATATGTATAAGACGGCCATCTCCAATGCTAAGGCTGCTGGGGAGACTAGCAAAGTTCGAAGATATGACCGTGGGTTAAAGGTAAAATGGAGAAGGAAAAGAGAAAACATCTTGTACAAGCTCATTGAATTTTCTAAATGAGCCTCATTTAAGAATCTAAAACGTAATATATTTAACATTTGCAAAATGTTGAAAATCTTCTGTTCATGTTTTGTTTCTTCTTAAACCATAGACACTACAGTCCATGTTAACGTCTGCCAGGAAAGGAAAGCCAGTCAATGAGGAGGAGATACCGCCTCCTGTTGCACTTGGCGGAAAGCCCAACGCCACAGCCGAGTCTGAATCAACGAAAGAACGAGAACCGCCCCAGCCCACGCTCATGCCCTCTCCTCCCACAAATCAGAAACCTCTGAGAGAAGCTGCGCCTACAGCTCCAAATACAAAGCCAGTCCATCTGACCCCACCTCAAAACCCCTCTGCTGCCATCACCCCAGAAACACCTGCCATCTCCCCCCTCACCCCCGGTCAGCCTGACGCACAGCACTCAGGTAAGTGCCCACATGATAACATATAGAATATTCTGTGTGTGTATTCTCTGTATTGGATGTGTAAGAAGAAAGATGTGATAATATCGTCCCACTCTAACACTTTAAACTCACTGGCTCATTATTCAACTGAAAATATGATTAAATCAGATTAGCACGGCCACTCAAAGGGATTCAATGACCATTAGTTATCTTATTTGTTTTGATTGGGTGAATACTTGATTAACAAATTAGTGGCTTCATGTGATGACCATAGTGCAATCCTAATGTCAAACTTAATATCTTTATCTCAAGTAGAAAATAGTCCAGCACGTTGTCTTCTCACAGTTGTCATGGTTGTTGCTGTTCAGTTGTTGAGCTGATCAGATCGTAATTTAAAGACTTTTTATTACTTTGGTAAGAAACGATATATATTGTAGATTGCATGATTAAACTTTATAATGAACTAAATATTTATTTGACAACAATCAAAAAACAGACATGTTCACTCCCATATGTGATCCTCCTGAGCTTTTAACAAACTAGTCTCTTAGTTTTGTTTTCTACTTTGTTCTCGCTCTTATTTTGTCACACACACGTCACACATCTTCCCTCCATTCAGAGCTGAAACAGGCAGTGTTGTCCAGACAAAGGGAGTATAAGATGGCTGCCATACACGCCAAACAGAATGGTGATGTCGACCTGGCCAAACAGCACTACCTCACTTCCAAGGTAACATAATCATTGTCAGTGTATCATATGAATTCATCTATTTGTTTGTGTATGTGTCAGTCACTGATAGTGTTAACCTCTCTTAATGCAGAAAATAGACCTGCTGGTGGAGGCACTGGATGCAGGCAAACCAGTTGACCTGAGCTCACTACCTCCTCCTCCTGGTCAGTATGTGTGTCCTGTAACCACTTTAAACTCCAGTGTGTAAGATTTAGGCAGATTTATTGGAATATCGTCTTCATTAGTGTACAATCACCTGAAAATATGAATCGTTATGTTTTCACAAATTTTTCAGCCACCATACTCCTTCATACTTCTCCTTCATACTTGTAAGAGGAGGGTGAGGTGAGGGATATTCCATTGGTTGTAACTTCACTCCCAGAGGTCATGAAATCCTGCACACTAGACCTTTTTAAAGGAATATTTGACACAAGATTTTTGACTGTTTCTATTACTCACTCACTATTTTAAGAACTATCCCACGTCATTTAAAAAAAAACTTAGAAAAGTATCTTATCCTGAATCTCCAGTTACATGTTAGATACATATATCTTTACTAGAATAATGTCCTGAATTTACATGCATGTTACACACCTGATCACAGATCTTTCTACCACATAAATAACATGAATTACAAAGGAGTGGAGTGGAGTCACATCTGTGATTGTTTGTGCTTGTGTGTGACTAGTTGTGTTTTATTGTGTATCTTATTTCTTCTGCTTAATTAAATAAATGTCATACTAATGATAACCCACCCTTCCACTAATGTGTGATCATTTGCAGGAGACGTAGTAGCTGTTCACTGTGCTCCTCCTCCTCAGTCTTCCACTAAGCCTGCTGTCCCCGCTGCTCCTGCACCCACCCAGGTGGCCACTGCTGGTAAGACCCCAGTAGCTGTGATCCTTCCTTTCCAGTAGAAAACAACACAGGGAAGATATTTAAAAAAAAAAAAAAGTTACATGTTGAATTTAAAAAAATGGAGTTTGCGTGTCTGTGTGTGCCCTGCAAAGACCTGCCTGCTCCCAAGAGTTTGGCAGAAGCCCTCCAGCAGAGGATGGACATATACAAGTCAGCAGCAGAGGGAGCCAAGAGCAAAGGAGATGATCGCAAGGCTCGCATGCACCAGCGCATTGTCAAGGTACACCCCATCCATTAAAAACCTGCATACCTACTTTCAAAGCAAAATAATGATCTTATAAAAAAACGAATGTATAATTCCACACTTACAGCTGAAACCAAATGAAATAAGGCATGACACACTTCTGTGATGCACTTTGTGTTTCTGGCTTGGTGCTGCTGTTTGGTGGTGTATTTTTCTTATTTCCCTTAATAACTGGTGTGTGACTCACTTTATTTTGACTGGAAATGCCCTCCGTTACCTTGACTGCAACTACCACCATTGCTTATTTTACCCGCACTAACATCTGTCTTTTTTTAAGGCAGGAAATAGGAAACCTCTAAATTAGGTTGGCAAGAAACATAAAAAAAACAACAACTAGGTGCGTGACATGTATATTAGTTTTGTAGGAGTGGAACCACATTGATGACATTGATTACCATGTGGGAGTTCTGCTTTTGTCTTTTCTCTCAGCATGGCATTGTTTTCTTGTTTTGTTTATCTTTATATTCAAGAAAGCCAGTTTGTATATTGGTGGGAGTGGAAAATGAGGTTCTGCAAACAGGCTTTATTTTACTGCTGTTACATACACTGACTATCAGAGTATTAGCCCCAGTAATAATAATGTAATAGTATCTGAGGATGGAATTTTGCTTTCAAAAGTGATAACAGGATTATCAATCATCTCTTTTCTTTACAGCAATACCAAGATGCCATCAAAGCTCACAAAGCTGGACGACCTGTCAGCTTGTCTGACCTGCCTGTGCCACCAGGTATCACTCTCTCTTCAGGTGTGTTTCAGTACAGCTCTCACTATATAATTACAGTGAGTCATGTGAGTGTTGCTCTTCTAGGCTGTCCACCGCTTCAGGGCTCAGAGGGGGGTCAGCAGAACTTCCTGGGTGTCCTGGAAACAGCTATGAAAATAGCTAATCAGGATGCAGATGGCGAAGATGAAGAAGAGGATGGACAAAGCGTGGCTGCCAAGGTAAAAAAAACTAAATAAAAGCACTGCCAGATTGTGAAGTTGTTATTGTGCAGCCACTGACTCTGATTGGTTGCCTTTTAAATACAGCTAGCACTGTTATTGTGCCATGTCAGTTCCCGTGGTAGGTTATTGAATCATTAATGTTTTCTCTGCTACACCTCCTGTCTGTTGTGTCAACTTCAAGCTCATAATCACAGATACTTTAGTTATATAGAACAGTAAATTACCAGACAAAGGGAGGAACCATACAGCACCTTAAACTTTTCTGTCTCTTCAGCCTGCAGCACGGCCACCTGCCCAGAAAGCAAAGTCTCCAGCTCCTCAGGCTCCTGGAGCCTCCACCGCTGTAAAACTGGGACCTAAAGGTGTGTTTAGAGTGTTGGTGTGTGTCTGTACATGCTAATATACATCTGCCTGCCCGTGCATACAAAATGTGTCATACAGAGTGTTACATGAAACGGTGTCGCTTCTTTTTTTTCTCGTAATTATCCTTGCAGCTCAGCAGCAAGTTGATTTCCTGTTGCTAAGACGACAGGCTTTTATGCGCGCGGCACTGCGCTCCAAACAGATGAAGGTAAGCGTGGACTGGATGGCCGTGGCTGGGTTGCCTGCCATTTGTGTCGTATTTCCGTAGATGCTGCTGCTTGTTGTTTTGCTGTAGTCTTGAACATCTGCTGTGTTTTAAAATGATTCATCTGCTGCTGTTTGGTTGCGCGCAGGACATGAGTGGAGCAGCACAGCAGCTCAGACATGCCAAGGGACTGGACCCCATGATCACCGCTGCCAAATCTGGCCTACCTGTTGATATCAGCAAGGTTATACAGTATATCTCGTTTGCAATAGAAAGGCTACAAGACGATGCAAGAGCGAGTTTGATTGTTTATGTTGAGCATGATGTCACGGGAGTAACCAAATCTGTGAGGTGTGTTCACAGACAGTGAGACAGAAATAGAAGATGTGAGGGGACCAAAACACACTTTTGTGCTCATAATGGTCTCACCTTCTGTGTGTTTGTGTCTCTCCCGTATGTGTGTGCACGAGGCTATCTGCATATTTTTAGTATCATCCCACTATTCATACTTCATAAAGTTGCCACTTGTCCCATATGACTTTCTTTCATATCGTTTCACTTTTCTTCAACATTTTTTCTTCATATTAGCCACATATTTCTCTCTGACTCAGTCCTGCAGTGTAGTTACCAAGAATATTATGCTTGTGCCTCTGTTAGTTTGTCTTCCTGTCTGTCTGCAGAAGATCACACAGGCTTAAACAGATATTCATGATTTCTAGTGGACAGACAGATAGATGTAGGCCTCTGCACAGGAACAGCTGATTAGATTTTGGCGTATCTGTATCTGAGGTTCTCAAATCCCAAAGGAATATTAGAGGCTTTGTCTGAATAGCAGGTTGGCATCTTGTCATCTCTTCTTGCTTTTATTTATTTGTATATTTTAACATTTTCCTTTTTCCATACACACATTTTCTTTATTTCTCACCATATTTGTAATGATCTTTCCTGACAGATTCCCAGTGCTCCGGTCAGTGAGGAGGACTACTCCCTGGCTCGCTCCCGCACCTCGCCTCGCTCGCCTCGCACCAGTGAACAGTTCCATGGACTCATGGATCTTTTGCGGAAGCAACATGAGGTCACACATCTCAGTTTTCTTTTCTTTTTTTAATGCACATTTTGTATTAAAGTGCCTCCTAAATCTTACTGTATATCAGAGAGCAGCTTATTCTGATGTTTATATCATGTAGTTATGTTAATGGCTGTAAAGATTGTTCATCAATGTTCTGGTTGTGCAGCTTTTGAAATAGTTTCAAATCACAGTCGTTCTGTATCTTACTGTTTTTGGCTATTGTCTGTCTTTCTGATCCACCACACCTTCTTTGTTCTGTTTATCTCGATCTACAGAGATGCCTGGCTAACTGTCAGCAGTTTGTACACCTGGGCAGTGTGGCTGAGGCTCTGAAGTAAGACACATTCCTCATTTGTATATGTGTATTTGTATACGCGTTTGTATATGTGTGTGAATTTTGTTACACATATTATCTGCAGCCATGATGCAATTTAAAACCTACTCTTTTCTGCTTCTAGAAGTTATTTTTAGTTATAAATTGTAATTTTGACATCAGGCCAGTAAAATAAATTATAACATTAGCCATTAAATTGAATCAGTTTGCCTCAATTGATGCCACATAATACATATTTTAAATCTACAAAATAACACATAAAATGACAACTGCCATCATTATTTCCAGAGCCCAAAGTCTACAAATTGCTAATCCTGACCAGTGGTCATGAGCCCAAAGAAGTTTTTATTACATTAGAAACAGAAAAAAACAAGCAAGGTCTCAAATATGAGCAGCCCTCTAGCTCCTCTATTGGCTGCTCGTTCAGCTTGTGCCTGTTTTTAGTATATACGTACTGAACTATCTGTGAAGTGTGGTGTCACTGTGGCAACACACAGACTTTAACGACATCACCATAATACATACAGTGTTACTTTCATGCCATGCCACATATATTTCAGCTTTTTTTCACATACAATTTATCATCACATTGCCTAGAAAGGGAACATTTTATCCTTGTCAGGGTCATGGGGGGCTGGAACCAATCCTAACTGACATTCTTATGTGATCCAAAGTTATTTAAATCTAGAAATACATGTGATTGTTTTTGCAATTAGTTGTTTGTGTAGTGCAGAAGTCAGAGTTGTGTCGTGTCACCGGGGACTTATTTATAAAACGTACTCACAAACCTCAGATTGTATACACACATGAAAATATTCAGATCTCTAAAAAAATGTGCAGCACATAACCTGTTCACGGTCTTCTCATTATAAATACTCAGTGAGTTGTGCATGTATGTACTTCTCAGTTATCCATATAATGTCCTGCTAAACAGCTTATTCCCAGCACAACTAACTAAAAATAGTGAAGTGTGAAAGAGATGGTCATGTCAAAGCAACAAAAGTTTGCTGGGTGTTTTTAAGTAATGTCATATTTCTTTCTAAGGGAGCTTGTTGGAATACATTTTCCCTGTGCACAAGCAGCATTAGTTTAATTCAAACTGTTATATGTGCTTTTAACATATTGTTATGACTTGTCTGTAACAACCATCCCTGTCTCTCCCCAGGTTTGAGAAGCTGGTTGAGGAGTGTACGAAGAACATAGAGATACTGAAGAATGCCTATGCAAAGGGCCAGCCAGTCCCCAAGTGCCACACAGAGGAGAGGACCTTCAACACTGTCAAGTCAGCAACAAACCCATAGAGATTCATAATATTCATTTATAATGGCTTCGATTTGAATATTGGCACACGCTCCTCAAGGCGATGTAGAGCTCGTCAATTGACCAGTATCCAATCATTTTCTTGGTTAAACGATGAATTGGTGCAATGTGACGTCCTCAAATGTGTAATTTTGTACACAACCCAAAGATGTTCCGTTTATTGTAATGAAGGACTATCAAAACTCGAAAAATATTTTTTGAGAAGCTGAAATCAAAGAATTGGATATTTTTATCCTGGTGTTATGAAACAGAGCCTCAAACTGAAAATAGAATAGTCAATAAATCAATATCTTATCAGATTTTTTTTTTTAATTTAAAAATGATTATTCATGTTTTATTGGAGGCTTCACGCCTGGACTGAATCTATGTTTGATTATAGATAGATAGATTTTCAATGCATGCATCAATTGTCTAATTTTGAAAACAAATGTTTTTAGACAACAAGAGGATTACATTCCCTGACTAGAGCAGTAGCTGAGAGTGACTCACTGTGACTCATTCTGGCTCTGCTCCAGTATCCTACTAAGCTAACACCTAGGTGACTCTGGCAGTGACTCATTCAGCAGTCAGGGTTGTTTGGCTCTCTGTGATGCTGACTGGTTGTTGTCTGTCGTGATGCTGTTTCTGAATGGTCATGACTGTTGTTTTTGTTGTGTAGGATCTACTCTAATCTGACACTTAATGAGATGGTGCTGTACATCATCAGAGGCATCAACCTACCAGCTCCCTCAGGTACTGAACGCAGGCCAGCGTCTTTGAAAAAACCAGGCAGCAATGTGTCAAATGTATGTTCACTCCCACCTATTCCTCTGCCTTCAGGTGTCTCACCTAACGATCTGGATGCCAGCGTGAAGTTTGAGTTTCCCTTTCCTAGTGCGGTAAGAATCTTTCACACTCCGTGAGTACATTATGGATATTTCTTTCTGTTTATGTCAAGATGTATTTTCATGCATTCATTTATGTTCGTGTGTGTGTGTGTGTGTGTGTGTAGGAGGAGGCTCAGAGGGACAAAACCAGCACAGTAAAGAACACCAGCAGTCCAGAGTTTAAAGAGCAGTTCAAACTCAGCATCAACCGCAGCCACCGAGGCTTCAAACGAGTCGTCCAGTCCAAAGGCATCAAGTTTGAAGTCATCCACAAGGGGTAAAGTCCACAACAGCTTTGGGGCGTTATTAGTCTTATGAAACCAGACGATCAGGGATAAATGCAAATAGTTGTTTGAGAATGGCCACTAATAAATATGGACACTCCCATTTTCCTCCATGGTGAAACAAATGGAGTGAATTACTTTGTAACATGGAGAGAGCTTTTAAAACTTTGAAAATATTGATTATTTGGTAAGATGCTCTGCTGTGTAGGTTTATTTAAACTCTCGAATTGATTCCAGCCAGTTTTAGCGACAAAAGGAAAAAGTGTCTACTGTCTGTAGCGTGTAGTGACAGGCAAACACTTCTGTAAATATCATGTCTGTTATGCTCTTGTCAGTTGTGTTCTCTCTCTTGGTCTTAACAGAGGCCTGTTTAAGACAGACAAAGCGGTGGGTACTGCTCAGCTAAAGCTAGAGGCTCTAGAAAACCACTGTGACGTGAGAGAGATCATCGAGGTAAGCGCTGGAAACATGTAAACACACCTGGATGCACACGTGTTCACAGAAGATCTATTTAACAGCGCGTGTGTTTCGCAGGTGATGGATGGACGTAAAGCTACAGGTGGCAAGTTGGAGGTGAGGGTGAAGATCAGAGAGCCGTTATCGGGAGTTGATCTCCAGCCAGTGACAGAGAAGTGGCTGGTTCTCGAACCCGTGTCCTCCCTTTCTCCTCCAGAGAGACAAAAGGAACGAGTGAGTAGATTCTTCAACCAAGCATGCGTATAGAGTGAGGAAGGAAACTAAAGGTGCGTTTGGGAAAGGAGTGTAGGTTTTAGTGGTGTCTGGCAATGAGAAGGCAGATTGCAACCACATGAAACTCCTTGACTCAACAAAGCGTGAAGGAGAAACTACAGTGGCTGCAACTCTTAAAAAACACAATCTTATCCTCTATGGAGGCCCGGTTGGACAACATGTCGTACAAATAAGACGAACCTGGCCTTCACTCGGGGTGTGAGCTAAATTCAGGAGTAACAAAAGCTAACACGGCACAAAAATATATTAAATAAATGTAGTTCAGTGAAGGCTCAGTGTGTGTGTTTGTTTGAATCAGGCTCCATCTCCTCGGTCTAAACCCAGACATGAAGGAAGTAGCAGCAGCAGTAGCAGTAGCAGCAGCAGCAGCAGAAGCAGTCATCCCAACAACTCTCCTCCACAGTATAAACTCCACAGCTTCAGTCTCCTCAACTATGACAGGGAGCGGCTGGAGAGAAAGGTATGCGTGTGTGTTTGAGCCCATCCACAACATCCACTCCTCTAATGCTTTGTAATAGCACCCCAAAGGTGTGAAGGTCTCGTCAGTCATTGCGTCTGTCTCTCAGATGGCAGAGTACCGAAAGACGCGCCGGGATCCCCCATCTGACCTCATCCATCAACACCAAGAGGTCACACACAGACTGCAGTGGCAGAAAGCGCAGCTGGAGCGAGCGTCTCCTGCTCTGCTGACAGGTAACACACACAGAATACACACAAGTCTGTACACTAACAGACTAATGGCACATATAAGAATAGATCTCAGCCTCTCAGGGATGTAACTCTCATTCCTCTTCACCACATCTGCAGAGTATGAGACTGTGCTGCGCCGTTTAGTTCAAGGACTTGCTGACTCTGTGAAGAAATACTCCAGTCAAGGCAACAGGGTGAGTGCAGGATCAGGGCTTAAATGTGGTTGAGTGTGAAGACACTGGGTCTTATTGTATACATGTATAATTGTCTTTTTATAGGATGTTGCCAAGGATGCACTCGGCAGGTTGAAGATGGTAGAGAATGAGGTAAGACTATGAACATTCAGTATAAAAAATGTTTTAAAGGTCCAGTGTGTAAGATCTATTTTTATGTCAGACAGAATGTAGAACTATGATTTCTTTAGTGTATAATCATCAGACAATAAGAATCAGTATGTTTTTGACTTTAAAATGAGCATTTCATATCTACCGTTGGAGCGGGTCCTCCTCAGTGGAGTCCGCCATTTTGTAAGACCAAGTTTCTACAGTAGCCCAGAATGAACAAACTAAAAACTGGTTCTAGCTAGGGCTTTGTTTTTCTGGTCTGGCTTTTGCTGGTCTTTTAAATCATCAAGTATGTATACCATATGTGTGTTCTTTTTTCTCTCCGCTTCAGTTGGAATCGCTGAAAAGGAAACGCACTGGATGAGTGGAGAGTACGAAGAGTGGAGACTTGGCTGAAATACTGTTATATCATCTCTCTCTCTGTCTGTCATACACACTCATATACAAACACTACAGTGGGTACAACCTTTAGCATGATTTTGCGCTGCTCATGTTCATGCAACTGCATGAACCAGCTTGGTAATTCTGTCAATTAATCATATAACTTGTGTCGCTTGTGGTTAGCCGCCTGCCAAAGTACAACAAATCTGTAACTGCGAGGGGACACACAAATGAAAGCAAACATTCAGTTAGGTAAAGGAGAGGCAGGTTTATTTGCACTTAGACAAGACAAACACTACAGAAAGCTGGGCTTTACAGACCTGCACTCATTTTTTTTTATTTCCATCTTTCTTATGAGAAACGTTGGTGAAGAGATTTATCAGACTTTTACATTTGACACCAGCTCAGTGTCTTTTGGTGTCCAAAGATGACCAAAAAAATGTGTGTGTGTGCTCTGAAGTGTTTAACCAATGGACTGAGGTTTTTAACCCCTTTTTCCATATTTTATGTGTGTAATGAGCTTAATCTAATCTGTCTGCTACAGTGTTCCCAGATTACAGTAATCTGCTCCATTTGGAGTGGTGTGATATGGGAATAAAAAAAAAAAAAATTAAAAAAACAGCGCTCCGGGGTGCTGCAGCCTACATCCCATAATGAGGGATTAGTGTTTGTGTCACCAAGGAGACGACTAGATCAGACGTAGAGTCGCCTTTGGGGCTGGGGAGAGGGGGTGTTAATGGCGTGCCGTGAATGTGGCAGAAGCTTAGCTCCGCAAAAAGGATTGCCACCACTTCATCATCGGTTGCTTCTTCTTTGTTGTCTCCTTCATCTTCACTTTCGTCACACTAATTCCTTCATAGTTTATTCAGAGTCGCGAGTCATAGGCTGCTCCGTTTGGATTTTCTTTAAACTCTTATTAACAATATTAAGTCCATTGTGCTGTCGATTAGGAAATAATTAACAGCTGCTGCGTCAGTGTGCTGTTATTTTCCACAGATTTTGGCATGTGCGGTTTACAAAACCAGATTCTGTCCCACTGAGCTCTCCAGTAGCAGCACAGTGGATGCTGAACAGTCTGCCCACAGAAAGACAACCCAATATGTGTCAGTAAGGCTGGATAATTGCTCATTTCTATTTCTGTTCACCCATCATAGGCATCCTTGTCATTCCTCTCTACTATCCACTTTTTCTTGACTGTCAAGGAAACAAAATTCGGACGAACCTGGTAAATTTTATAAAATGTGTGACGAGCGCAGGCGCCTTGAAATGAATCATCATGCCAGAACAACACTATATGTAAAAACAAAAAAACAGCAATGTGACAAATGTGTCACACTGCTGCCATGTATTCTCTGCTCTGTTTAGTGCTCTGGACAGATGTTCCTTCTGTGTGCTTGACAACCTGACAGCAGACGACAGCAGATGCTGTTGATCCGCGTTGATTGCACGCGGCCGGGATGTAGCAGACTACTTCAAATGAGTTGTCGTCTATGTTTTTATTTGACTCTACATAGTGGGTGATGTTTGCTAACTTTAACTAATAATCTTTTCTTTTTTTTTTTTTCTTTTTTTTTTTGGTCACGTGACAAAACAGCATTACGTGTTTGCTCTAATCAGCGTGCCGCCTCGCCCCATTAGCAAATAATCCTGGATAAAGTTGGACTGATGTCGTCAGTCATGTTGATTTGTTTTAATGCAACGCCGTCACTTTTTTTGTTTCTAACTATCTTCTGACTCTTATGGCGCCTTTGATCAGCTGATACTGATACAGTAATGATCTTAGTGACATAATAACTTTAATATGGGATGTCACTTAAGACCATATCAGTGTGGTTGCGGTTGTGGTTGTGATTTTGAACGCACGCAGGACTATTCAAAGAAGCCGATTTCTTGTTTTTGTCTGAACACGGCTCCAAAACCTTAGAGGAGATGTTCAGTTCACTCACATAAGACAAAGCGATCCTCACAGTCCAGGAGCTGGGTATCGGGAATGTTTGGTGTTTTATTTTGAAAATTACATTTCTCAAAAATGGCAACGTGTTTTACAGACGGGACCAGCTGTGATGTAAACTACATTCAGTTTGTAGTAAGGGAGCTAAAAACATGCCAAACTCTCAGAGCTCCCACAAAACGCACACACAGAAAAATGCGACCATGCAGCACCCCTTCCTTTCACTCCAAAACCTTTAACCCCCGTGTCACTCCAAACACACTCCTGCCACATCACCCCACTATTCGAGTAACCTCGCGGTCTCTGAGGCTGTCCTGTTGTCATGGCAACGGCCTCATCAGCATTCAGTGTTGTAGTTGAATGGCCAGGACCCGGGAAGAGAGACATATTGTTTAAAGTTTGTCCTTCTGGTGACTCAAAGTCCTTTCTTCAAGACATCACCAGCACACACTCCTCCTTACTCTTTCTGTTTTTGAAGTTTGCTTGCCTCCTTTTTCTTGTCTTTGTTTTTTTTTTTAATTCTGCTCTGTAATCTGGCTACACTCCATTTAAAAAGGACAAAGTTGGGTGGATTGTTTATTATATTTGTCCTGATGAGCTGCAGTATAAATGTACTCATCTGGGCTTGGGAAGTAACTATCATTGAACCTAATGGCATTTTTTTTAAAAATCTGTTATGTCAAGTAAGGGCAATCAGTATAAATGTAATATTTATATACAGTAAATATACAGCATATGATGCACTGTCTCTATTTTTAAGTGTAAGTCATGATGACTTGTGCAGCTCTACCGGGGGAATGTACGAAGGCCTGATTGTTTAGGCTTTATTATCTTATGTATGAGGCTGGTGTTAACATGAATAAAATGGTGAAACAGCACTGAGTTTCTGTCTTTAATGAATTTAAAAATATATATATGACTTTTCATAACTGTAAGTGGATTGAAGTTGAAGATTATTTACGTTAAATCACCTCTCATCACCTGATTAAATCCAGTGATCTACAGTCTGTGACTGATGATGGAAGAACTTTTTACACAGCGTACCTCACCCAAAGCCCCCCATAACTGTAATCAGATGCAGATTTATGGGTCTGCATCTTTAGGTCCTTCTATATTTTAATATATGTGTTCATGGGTATTCAATATGAAACATGAAATGTTTACTTGTTTGGTGTCATATCAATACTTTGTGATCATCTCTCTATTTTGTCACCAGCAAATGTTCGAGCTGGTGTCATGGAAAAGGAAAGGGTTCACTCATTTCTCTATAGTGAGTTTTCAAAAGGTCATAAAGGTAAAAAAAATACTGGCTGCTCTTGTAATAACGAGCACTGTTTCTCTACATATGTAGCAGAGAGTTGTGTGGTTGGAAGTAAAGCCAAGGAGACGACTTGAAACAATAACAAAGACAAAAATAGGATATTTTTTTGCAGACAAAGCTGGGTGTTGTTGGGGGGAGCTCGGGGCTTTGGTGTTATGCTAATAACGCATCTGAATGTGAGATTTCCTCTGACAAAGGGGGGAAAAGATAGCGAGAGGGGGGATGGTGCGCAGAGACACAAGAGGGGAGAGAAAATTGGACAACCCGCGAGACTTTGGTGGGCGTGGACACCGAGGAGAGGGCTTCCTGCTCGGGTGAACACGTGGTTCCGTGTCTGCCTCCCTCCGCTTGTCTGTCGGTGTGTGAAGGTTTCCAGCCCTTCTCTCGTCACTCTTCTCCCCCCTCTTCATCCTCCCATACAACACAGCAGACCTCCTCCTCCTCCTCCTCTTCCTCTTTTACCCCGCACCTCCATCCCCCTTTAACCTCCTGCTCCACTTTCCTCCGCGCGTGTTTGCGACGGTTCCCGGGACTGCCGACAGCCAGGCCGCGGTCACTTCAACGTGTGAGAGAGAGAGAGAGAGTGTGTGTGTGTGTGTATGTCTGTGTGTGAGAAAGGGAGAGAGAGGGAGAGAGGGAAGAGTGTGTGTGACAGAGTGAGAGTGTGTGTGTGGAGTGAGTGAGTGAGTGCGTGTGTGTGCGCGCACCCGCCCGCAACCGGTCCATCCGTGTTCTTTCTCCCACTATCCCGCCTCGTTATTCGGTCATGACGCTGGAAGCGATCCGCTACCGGGCCGGATCTCTGCAGATCCTCAACCAGCTGCTGCTGCCACATCAGACCGTTTACGATGAGGTCCGCTCGGTGCAGGACGCTTACGAGGCCATCAAGTCCATGAAGGTACGGAGCTCCTTTTCTCTTCCTCCACAGCCCCGACCTGCATGCCCGCTGTAATGTGCGTGACCCCCCCCCCCAATCGTGCATGCGTTTTTTCCTCCATGCGTGTGTGTGTCGGCTCTTTTGTGCTGCCACACCGCTGCACGCATGTGTTGCCACACGCTCGCCGCCGTTGCTCTTAGTTGTCGGCCTGTTATTTTTTGTTTTGGATGCACCTGCAGCACCCACAAGTCCACGATCATCCACCGTCCCTCCTCATCAAAAAAAAAAAAAATACACATCCTTTATGTCTAGTTTTCACATTATCATGGGCATGCACGACAAACTAGCTATCTGCACACAGCCACCCACCCATCAAAGATGCCCCCTCCTCCTCCTCCTCCTCCTCCTCCTCTTCTTTCTTTGGGAGAGATTATTGATGAATTATTAATGACCTTTGCCAGGGTTTTTTTTTGTTCGCGTTTTGCTCTTGTGCTGCACTCAGTGACACCTCACAGCTCATTTCTCCCTCCGTACCTGAAGCCTCTGACACACAGGGGAGGTGTTCAGATAGTGACACGGTGTTCAAGTTGAGCCGGGAACGTTTTTAGATGTTCACTTATGAGGGATGAGCAGATATTTCACTCTTTTGTCTGACACACACACACACACACACAGAGCAGCTACACGTTTGATCATCAGTGTGTCAGAGTGAAGGAATGTATCATAAGCGAAGGGTAACGTCACGATAATGGAGTCTAATGACAGATGTGACAACTTTCAGCTCGCTGATCACCTACATCACTTCCAACTCTAACAGCCCTCGTGAAAACTGTGTTGCAAGTTGGCATGGAAACCAAAGAGGAGGATGTGATGTCGACTCTCCTCTTCCCTCCTCTACATACAGGTGCGAGGCGCCCCGGCCATCGCCATCGTCGGCTGCCTCAGCCTGGCTGTGGAGTTGAGGGCAGGAGCCGGAGGCGATGACCCTGTGACCTTCATCAGGGAGTCTCTGTGTCACCTGACTTCAGCCAGGCCCACCGCTGTCAACATGGGCCGAGCCGCCCGCGAGCTGATGGAGTTTGCAGAGAACGAGAGCATGGAGAAGAACTCGGAGCAGCTCAGAGAAAGGTGGGCTGGTTAGAGGGAGGGCACAGCCTCAGAGCTGAGGCACATCATCATCGAAACGCTGACTAAATTGTAGATTTACATACAACTCTGTCTTAAAACATCGTTCGCAGTAATGCAGTTTTAACACAAGTGACAGAAGTGAGTCCTTGTTGCATGAAAAAAAGTATTTCAAAGTTTAACCTCATCTGGGGAGAAAAAGCGCAGGACATTTTACTAAAAAACAGTAACTCCAGAAGAGTTTGAGGTGTCGTGCACATACTGCTGAAGCCTCATACTGGCACTGACTAAACTTTGAAATCCATTATTTTCACAGTGCAAATATTGGACTTTGTCCCAAACACTTGCATGAAATCCTTTTTATAACAGATCTCTAAGGCTCGCAAGAACATGAGGAACAATCAGTTTTTATGAAGACTTAAAAAAAGATGTGAACCTGTCCTTTAACCGCAGATTTGTTTGGGGACGTCTTATTTACCTGCCTCAAAAGTTATATGCTGCTAATAAGAGCATCGTTGTTTTTTTGACAGGCACAATGCAACGTTTCCTTTTTGGGATCAGTTCTGAACATAATCTTGCCATTTTTCGATTTTGTGTCTGTGCATGTGTCTAATCTAGTTAAAGTACACTGCAGATTTTTTTTTTTTTTTTATCACTAGTAGCTCTTTGGAGACATATTTTGTCCCCTCTGGGTCTCTATTTTGTTTCCGCTTGCACTCACAAGGACACAGTCATTCCTCCCATTAGTTTTACACTATTCTGTTGATCTACTGGTGGAAGTTATACACCGACAAAAGCAGGGGGCATGAAGATTGTGAGCAAGTAAACATGGACATAAACTAGGCTGGCTTCAAACTTCAAAGAAAAAAAGCCTTTGCAATAGGGCTGCACAATTAAACAATTATGACACGATTTTGGCTTCCCGCAATAAAATAAACATGACTGTGGTAATAATGTTAAAAATGACAGTCATGTACAGCAGAGAGCAGACGGGCAAAACAAAAGTCGGATGCGTGGAGGATCAGGTGAGGACCAGTCGGAAGTATTTTGGATTCAGGGCAAGTGATGTTAAGCAAGAACAAATGGTATGCAAACATTGCATGAGACTCAACTAACGTTTTGTAGTAAGTTTTGGTGCAGTCTTAATGATTATATTCCTTTTCGGGGATGCACTGATGAATTAGGACTAGTCTTATTTTGACACCACATAGAAGATCTCTCTTTATTTAATGACAAAGGCCTACTTTGCAACTCTTTTGAGGTTACAAATGTATTTGCATGCGTTGAGCCTCTGGAATACAGTGAGCTTTGTAACTGAAACTTTATTTGCTTCCAAGAAACCACAAACGAGTCTATCTGCAAACAGTGAACGTATCACTTTCTTCTGGGAAATATCAGTAAACTGTAAATTAAAGTGATCTAAACCTGTGCCAGAGTTAGCTGCTGCTACAGCACTTCCCTGTTCAACACCAGCTGCAAGTGTTTTGTTGCGGGGGGGGGGTTCAAAGTTGTGAAAATTATCAGGTCACGCACACATTGTGAAAACCGGGAAACCTGTGTCATCGCAGATTAATTGTCAGTGTGAAAAAAGAAACACCCTCAGTAGTGTTACCTTCAGAGGACTGTAGTTGAGAGCTGTGCGTCAAACAGCAAAGAAGCAGAACATAATATGAAGGAGAGATGTTGGCCCCGGTACATAATGGCTTTCACAATGGGACAATAAACCAGATTCTAATACGGCCGATCGATATCGGCTCAAATACTGAACTTATTAAGTGTATCAGGTATCGGCCAGATGTGACCAATCCTCGTTTTCATAAAGTTTCTTTGTCAATGTCATTCTAAAAGTCAATGTTTCTGGTATCAGTTACAGTTATTCAGTCACAGCGGGCACCTGACTCCACGCCACAGCAGTCCCTCATGTTAGCTCACATAACAAGGACTCAGATACGCAGAGAGGTAACAAAAAAAAAAACACAGAGCGGGAATCTATCAGCAGATAGTTGAAGTTGAATCGATGCGTCTCTTGTTCTTGGCTGTTTCAAATTATGAACTCTTTCCTCCAATCATAGGCAGCGCTGAGGTGCCTAGGTGAGGTGAGGGGATGAATCTGCAGAGCGAAAAGCTACAGTGCAGCATAGTTGATGGGTCACGAGTTAACCGTGTTTCAATCTGAAACTGTGTATGCATTGCTGAATATGTAATTTAGTTCATGGTGATTCAAGGTGATCCTGGAGCTGTGGGGTTAAAGACCACAGGGACACATGCATGATTCCTGCTCCTTTTAAACTCTGTGTGAGTTGAACTGTGGGCTTGTTTCCAAACATGTCGAGCGTACTTAATGAATCGGATGACTTTTCAATGTAGTTCATGGAGCAAGAAAGACAGATTCATACTGTAAGTGTATGAAAAATGTGACAGAGCTTCAAGAGACGGAGGGATGAGATAAAAAAGAATAAAAGTAAACACAAAAAGATGCAGAGAAGTGAGGACACACAGAAACACACAGGCGTATTATAACTGCGAACTTGATGGACGTGTTGAATCCACAGTGGCAGACGGAGCCTCTTCTTAATTCCCACCTCTTGTGGCACCCCTCCTACAGTGTAATTGCCTGGATCGAAGACATGCTGGAGCGTGACGTCAATGACAACAGGAAGATCGGTAACTATGGCGCCCAGCACATCCTGTCTGGCGTCCCGAGGGACTCTGTGACCATCCTCACGCACTGCAACACCGGCTCGCTGGCCACAGCTGGATACGGGACCGCACTCGGTGAGGCTGGAGCCGTGAGTGTGAATGAGGAAAGCGGGCGATTGTTAAAATATTTATGCCACTGTAACTGTAATAATAACTTGGCGCTTGTGTGTAGGCGTGGTGCGAAGCCTCCACTCGCTGGGAAGGCTGAAACGTGTGTACTGCACGGAGACGAGGCCGTACAACCAGGGATCCAGACTGACGGCGTACGAGGCGGTAGCGGAGGGAATCCCTGCTACACTCATCACAGACAGCATGGCAGCGCTCACCATGAGAGAAATGGACATCACAGGTGTGTGATTGTGTGTGGCATCTTTTTATTTCCAAACTTTTCTCTCGTCTTGGCGCTCACTCTTTCCGTCATGTTCTCCCTCTCAGCTGTGGTGGTGGGTGCAGACAGGGTGGTTGCCAACGGCGACACAGCCAACAAGGTGGGCACATACCAGCTGGCCATCGCTGCAAAGCACCATGGGATTCCCTTCTATGTGGCCGCGCCTAGCACATCGTGCGACTTGAGCCTGGAGAGCGGCAGGGACATCATCATCGAAGTCCGTCCCCCCGAGGAGCTCACCAGTATAAACGGAGTCCCCATTGCTGCCCCGGGTAAGAAATGTGGGATCACAAATTTTTAAAGCAACATGATGTAGACGCTGTTATTTTAGTAATTTAGTGCCGCCGGTTTGAGAGTGCAATTTACACATCTACTTCTTTATGATTACATTACTTAGGATCGAAAACAAGTGAGTTGACAGCTTTGCTAACAGCCAAACATCAAGCAAGAGCAACAACACAAGACATAGCCGCCAGCTAATATTACTTAGAGTAAGAAACCCAGCCCGGCTTTATTTCACAAAGCTCTCGCCAACTATTAAAAGTCAGTCCCAGATTTACTCTTGTCCAGCAGCTTCTTGCTTGGTCACTCTCTACTTTTCTCGTCTCAGCTTCTCTGCCATCGTGTCTACAGGTTGGCTGCTCGGGCGGGTTCCATTGCCCAGCTCCAGTTCTGGCACGACAGACCCATGTTCGGCTCTCTGTCAGCTTTACCACGTGCCTCGTGCCTGAAAGTCTCCCCTTACATTTGGATTGCATTGGAGAAAACATTTTCTCCATAAAATATGATCCAGTTTTACCAAAAACAGTGAAATAGTTGGTGATGTGTGACTTGGTGCTGTAAAGCGTTGCATACTCGTAGCACCCGGAGCATAAAGTTATAGTGTGGAAACAGACGAACAGGAGCAGAGTGGGAGTTATTTTATGATGGAGCTTTCAAGTTAAAAAAAATAACAGGAACGGGTTGAAACTCTTAAAAAACAGTGAGTTCAGTAGAGGACTAAGAGTGATGGTAAAACATCAGGCTTGGCGAGACGGATGAGTGTGGCCCAAATCCAATGTCTGCCCTAAGCCCTAAGCACTGAACCCACACAGACTTGATATTGACGTCACACGCAGTGTAAGTGCCAGCGTGGAAAAGAAGGCATGAGGGCTCTGAAGGCTGTACGAGGAACAGGACAGCACTTTGCGAAATCACGTTACCTGAACGGAGACATTTTCGGGAGCCACTAAAGAGTGAGGCTGTAATTTCACAAAGTGCTTGCTGCCATCTGTTTTGTAAACTTGTTCTTGACAGCTTTTTCAACGTGTCTCCCCTGCCACCATTTCTTTGGCTGGTTTGTCTGACAGTAGAGAGATGGCAAAAACATTAGGAGTGACAGAAACGCGACGTGACGTACGACAAAGGTCTGAGACCAGATTCAAACTGGAGATGTTGCAGCCTGTGGTCAGTGCCCTATACCATCAGGCCAACCCCTGCCATTGTTTTAACGCTGAAGTGCTATGAATTATGTGTGAGTCGTGTACGGAAAGCCTCCAGAATTGCAGACTTAGTTCAGAAAGGAGGTTAAAAAAAACACTTTGCAGGTTTTTCATGCGGGAGGTAGTTCCGAGCCTCGTGAGTCCATAAATGCACACACGGGTGGTGCGTTTTAGGTGAATTTGTACGAGCTGAATTGAGTCATCTGATCTCTAATTACGTTGCCGGAGCAGAGAGGTGCTCGGTGACATCACAGTAATTAAAGCACACTCATTTAATGAGCTCACTGGCCCCCAGAGAGGAGGATGTGTGACTGTACATTACTCTCTTTAACTTTCATCTCGCGCTTCTCCGCTCCTCCCTGTAAACAGCATTTTACAGTACAACTATATCAGCTTTCTTAGAGTAAAAAAAAAAAATCCATTGAAGATCCAAAAACCAGCAATGAGCCGACACTAATACCAAGCAGTGTGCTAATAAGTATTAACGGTGTAGCCAAAGCCTCGTGTAGCTTATTCCTCTGTGACATAGAGCTCTATTAAGGGCTCTATTAAAATCACATCAATGAGTTGCTCTGTGTGACATGATCCTTTATTACCATAAACAAAAATACACTGCAGTTTATTTAAAATCAATCCTGCATACACCGTCCTGCTGCTCTAAATACTCATTAGAGGACCAAATGTGGATTAATCTGTTGCTGAAATCGCTCCCAAACGGATGCACTATTTACTGAGCCTTTTTTTAAAAAAAATGAAACTATATCTTAGTGACCTCTTTTGCGTCTGTGTCTGAGAAAGCACCGAGCACCAAACTGGGGCAGGTTCACAAGATATATCTGAGGGGTCATGAGATGACAGCGAAAAATTCATTTCCTGCCACGCATCATTTTTCATGCTTTTCTACATTCGTTGCTATTTCCTTCTGAAATATTAGAAAGTATTTAAGTACTCTCGAATCTGAGGAGAAGAAAGTCACGAGGCAGAGAAGCAAAGGAGTTTTAGATCAGGTTGTTTAGCCAAACATCACTCTTTATGTCACTCTTTCCTCACTGTTCCTTGCAGGTATCGAGGTGTGGAACCCGGCGTTCGACGTGACCCCTCACCAGCTCATCACGGGAGGCATCATCACAGAGCTGGGAGTCTTCCTCCCCTCTGAGCTCCAGGCGGCGCTCACCGGCCGCCTCACTGCCCTCTAAAGAGCCACTCAGCCCCTCCCGCTGGTCCGTGTGCGCCACTGCACCTTAATGTCACACACTCAAAAGACACTCTCATGTCATTACAGAACACATCCACGTTGTAGTTGTGGTTTAATTTAAGTTTTGGTCAATGCACAGTTCACTGTTAGATGTCAGTGGTGCACACAGAAGAGAATTTGATCTTCAGTCTCTTACTCACCCACACATGAGGTCACCGCCGGGAATCGAGCAGACGCACACGTGTGCCGGTCTCCCTTTTCTTTTATGTCCCTTCATCGTTTTTGGTCGTCGCTCCATTTTTACCCATCTCGTCTTTCATCCGTTGCATCTTTCTCCTTCTAAATGGCTTCTGCGACAAGGAATAGTGCTCAGCTGGACTCAATCCCGCAAATTCTATTTGGCAAACAATTTTTATGAGTCGTTACTGAGGTAATTTTTCAGGGCTTCGTCAACTACAAACAAAAAATAAATCTAAGTGGCATGACTGATTTCTTTATTATCATTATTATTTCAAAGTAGTGTTTTTTATCAGCCATGGTTTCTAAAAATGCTGCTACCCACTTGTAAATATACATATCCTTGCTGGTAGTGTGTACATATGTAGAAAACTAATCCCTGCTAGTAGAAGGTACTGCTATTTTAACCAAATATGTGGTTATTTAAAATTAAGGTTGACATCAAAATGTTATATTAACATTTAATTTCTTTGATTCTGTGTAGAAACATTTTGTAGAGGAATGATCCAAATTTATAACTCATGGATTTTCACAACGAGAAATTTTTAGCGATATGAAAAATCGTATCTCACTCTCACTTTTTACCCTGTGCGGCAAAATTTTGAACAAGTGGAATTTCTTGATCGGTCCTTGTTAGTCAGCTGAAGCCTATGACAACATGGCTGTATTTATACCTCACTCCTTGTTTGCATCTTGCTATTCCCAGTTTTACTGTATCATAACACACGTGTATTCTCATAATGTACTGATATATATAAATATATATATGTAACCATGCTTATTTCAGCACCATACAAATATTCACCGTAATGCACAGGACACTCTATAAGAATGAAAACTCTAAAAAAAAAAAGGGAAATTGTGTCACTTTTGCCATAACAGCTTTGCTGTGAGCTCAGAGGTCTGTCATGCTGTTGTATTTCTGTAATACAGGCATCACTATTAAAGGCGTAGTTCACCCCAAAATGAAGGTTTGGTCATCTGCTCGCTTGCATGTCAGTCAATACTTAACTGAAGTTTGTGCAAACACAAAATACTTTATTTAGCTTCTTCTTATTCAGTCAGGCTTGTCCAAAATAATTTTTTAATAACAGACAAACGAATCAAATTACCTAATGTCTCTATTTCCTGAAGCTTGCCACTCATGGTGTGCTCAACCAGAGCAGCACCAGAACAACTTTTAAAGCTGCACAAAACAATATTTTTATATTTACAGCTGACAACAGACAATCTCACGGACGAATCACTCAAAGCTCTGCTAAACCTATGATACGCTACCTATTCAGTAACTGCAGACAAAGTTAGCAACTAGCTGGTGAACATAGTGGAGCATTTAGCAGCAAAAGAGCTAAACTGAGAGTAAACACTAGGCTTGCGTTTGTCAGGTGGACACAAACATGACTCCAGATGAATGATTATGTCGCTCTGTGCTCGCAGGGTGTATAGATAAGTAACTGTTTGCTAACATGTCCGCCCTAACAACTTTACAAGGTGGTAAGATGTCAGTGTAGTGTTTACAGCTTTTTGTGCTGTCCCCAATTGGCCAAAGATATAAATTAATGCGGTTTTAACGACCCGCTGTGTTATTATGCAGCGGAGTGTACAAGTGAAGTGGATGACATGGGGTGAACTTTTCCTTTAAGATTGGGGGGTCTTATCCACGCTGCAGAAATCTGTCTGCGGAAAACGCGTCGACACAGCGTGATGCCACAAAAAAAATCAGAATGTAACATTTAACTCAGATGAACTTGCTTTTGTTTGGGGCTGTGATCGGGACAGACTTCAGACACTCAGTCACTTCTTGCCTTTGTGCTCTGTTCAGAATGTGTTTCGACTGTTTGGATCAATGCTGTTTCGCTACAGACTGATTCGCAGCCCTTCAGGCTACTCCATAGGCGACTGAAGATGGGTACTCATTATGGGATACAGAAAGGGTTTTCTCCGCAGTTATTGCCCTGCCCGCTTCTTGTACCTGATGATGATGATGATGATGGCAAAAGATTGTAGGGCATAGAGAGTTGTTGCATTCAGTTTTCAGAAGCTGAATAAAGGGGAGAAAAATTATCTAATCCATAGTGCTGAAACAATTAGTCCGTTAAATTAACAGAACATAATCAGTAACTATTTTGATAATATATTAATCGACAGTTATTTTTAAGCAAAAATGCCAAACGTTTATTGGTTGCAGCTTTGCAAATGTGAATATTTGCTATTTTGCTCCGTTTTCTATGACTGTAATGGATTATCTTTGGGTTTTGGACTGTTGGTTGGCCTTGAGCTCTGGGATCATTCTTCATTATTCTCTGATCAAAACTCCAAAACATTATTGACAGATTAATCAATGAAAATTATAATTAATTACAGCCCCATCCTCATCGTCCACCCGTATTGACTCTCTAGTTGAAAAACAATAGCGGCAACCAGTGACCCAGTACTCCCATAATCAGACTGTTATTGGTGATTGAACATATGTGCCATCCATGTTTTGTGAAAGTTTCTGCAGTGTTGTGTCACCTGGCCAGGGATCCTACAGTGCGTTTGTTGTTTTAGGAGGCTCCATAGAAAAGTCCCAGATGTGTTGATCTATATGGGACACACTTACTCACTGTACTGAATGTCACAGGGCCAGACTCGGGGGGCCCACACTGCTCACTGCCTTACAGGTGCAGCACCAATATAGCTCACTGCTCATAACCGGAGAGACAGCAGCCCCTCGGTCCTTCTTTCACCCTGGTTTATATCATGTAGCCAGACCGCCATCTTGTCAAGCTCATTGGAGAAAATCGCATTGAAAAAATTGCAGCGACTACAGCACACTGTGTCTCTACCCTTTTGTAAATGAGTTCATTTACACACACACTAGTGTCCTGGTTAAGTATTGTGCATGTAAACGTCATACCTGGTCTAGGAAACTTAGATAAACCCTTAACCTTGTTTTTTGAAACCTGAATATCAGGATCATGTGACACTTAATCCAGATTTCTGGATCATTCTCTGCCATGTGCGTGTCATCTACTAAAGTTACACAGCAGTTAGTCAGAAAGACGAAAAATACAATCAGCGTTGCTCTTGTTATCCATTACTAGCGATCAGGTGATTTGAAGTTAAGTCCAATAAAATGGTAAATACAGCAGAAACCAAACTGCCTTCATCACCAAGCAACAATACAACTCAACCAGTGATCATGTACGCAGGGATGTGAAGAACCGGGTTTCTCATACCTGGAAAAAGATCAAAACTAGGATGAGATTCAAAACCATAACACTAATGTGCATGTAAACATACTCACTAACTTTTGTGCTTGAATTTGATCTCACTCTTGATGAGACAGATGTCAGAGGTCTGGCCACATAATACGAGATGGTCCTTCGTCTTTACACCCCCTCTCTTAGACTGCCCTTATGGACTTTAACAGGTAACAAATACACCACGTTACCTTCAGGACCACTGAGAGGTCCAGAGAAAATACTCTTTAAAAAAAAAAAAAGCTTAATGTCAATAATAATTGCAGTGTCCATAGTGTCATTGCCCATATCTAGCTGTAATATAAGCTCACTCCTCTTCCTTCATGTTCATCTTCCTCCTCTTCCTCCTCCTCCTTGTCCTCTGTCCGCCCATTAAACCTCAACTCACAAAGATGCTGTTAGGTCACACGCAAGCGTAAAAGACACTTGTGTTTTTGAATTTTCTTTATTTTGTTTTGTACAGTTTTAAGACATCACGTGTTTGGGGGCAAATTTAGAAATTGTTCCGGACATATGTAGCAACTTTGTGGCCATCAGACCCGCCACGTATTCTTTCTTTCTAAATCTTTAAGAGGTATGAGATTTCTGTTTGTCTGTACATCATGATTATAGCTGTTTGGCTGTGGTTTGTTGTTTTATTTCATAACATTGTGATTCCTAGTGACTAGGCCATTAGTACACCACACTGAGGAGGCCTCCTCAACCATACACACTACCTCTCCGTCTGCCTACACGGACTCAAACGCTGAAATGCATGAACGCAAGCACTCAAGGCTGCAGCAGAGCAGGTTGCGGGGAAAAAAAAATCTGGACTAAAATTCTCCACGTCTCTCTAATGTTTGTATCTTAAACCCATAGTGACGAATAATTTGCGGTGGTGCTTTTAGTTTGCCAAAGTAGCCTAGATTCAGGCGAGTGTGTTATGTTGGGTTGCAGCTTGATTAGTTTCTGCATTACGCTATGTTTTTTACACCATGCTTTTGAAGCAGCAGCAATATGGTAAAGTATTTTAAAAAGACCCCAACCTCCCCTCAAGACACCCAACACATGCTTAATAATCAGGTGCCAAAATTCAGTGCTGCTTGCTGCGTATTTTCCACATTGATTTGACTAATCAAAGCAGGTGCTTGTGTATTATTCTCAATGATTAGTATGGCCTGCAATTACCATGGAAGGAGTGTTGTTCAGATGGCCTCTTTAAGTGCAAGTATGTTATTGTTGTTATTGATAATCACTTGATCTGGGTTTATTTTGTAACATGTGGAAATAGTACAAAACTGGATTTTTTTTATATATACGTATATGAATATAATGCTGTAAAGTGCAGTCATGAATTATGAGATTTCTCTTTCACATCAATACAGTAAAAAGAATAAAACCACAGTGAAATGAGTCGTTTTTGTCTGTGTCGACCACACCGCGTAATATCAGCCTGTCATTCAGGCTCCTTTAGGTGGCGCTGTTACAACAAAGAGGCTACGATTTAAAGCGAAGAAGCACAGCGCTTTGTGTACTTCCGGTTAGCAAAGATGGCTCAAGGTTCACAGAAGTTTAAAGCTCAGCGGCCTGGAGCCTCGAAGAAACACCAACAAAACAAACAGAAAGGACCGAAGAAAGGAGGTATGAACCGAAGAGTCTTATCGTTTATCCAGCGAGTTCCTGGAAAAGTCGAGAAAACTATTTTAGTCATCTAACATCAACATGTGCACGGAAACAGCCGAACACGTGTTTGAATACTATTTATAACCTATAAAACCTGTGACAGTGATACTTAAAGGTTCAGTGTGTCAGATTTAGGGGGCTTTATTAACAGAATGTGTTAGTAATGGGATAAAATGTTCACAGTTATGTTTTCATTTGTGTTTAATTAACTGAAGATAAGAATGAGACTTGTATACATCACTTACAGGTCCTCTTCCATGGAGTCCGCCATGTTTCTACAGTAGCTCAGAGTGGACAAACTAAACATTGGTTCTAGATTAAGTGGCAAACTCTGTGGCTGTGGTCAAGTCAATGTACATAAATGCCCAACTCCAATAAGCCTGTGCTGGACTGAGCCACCAAACAACTGAACATCAAATGGCTTTTCACAAAGCTGTGGAAGACACTGATCCTTTAAGTAACTAATTTTAGTTAAACATTTAAACTCAGATGTTTTGAATGTTTTCTAAGGAAGCCACCTGTTTCTTACCTTTTGTTTATTTTTTTATGTGTAGCAGTGTTTTTAATGAGAAAGTTAACAATAATGTATAATATGTATGTCCAGAGTAGAACACTGAGGGACTTCACATATAACCTTTAATGTATCGATTACACAGCTTTAAATACTGAAGAAACGCAATGGAGCCTAATGTTTTTTTTTTACCTTACTAAATAGAGTGCACTCTAATACAACGCTCCTGTAATAAATCCTACCCTCATGGTTATGATGTTCACTTTTGATGTTTTACTGAAAACCGTTCCTTTTATTTTGTCTACCCTGTTTCTATCAGTGAAGGTGTATTAAATGTAATTGATGAATGACCACTATTATATGTGGTCATGTATAAATAAACCATGAAACTTTTTGTGTGGGTTAGTGGCAGTACCAAAGTTAGGACTGTTTTCTCTGACAGAAAGCTCTCTGAATAGTAAATTGAGTATATATTCCCACATACCAGGTCAATCTGATTTAAGACAGAGAGACCTTCAAAGTGTGTGTTCATTGTTTGATTTGATAAATACTTGTTAATAGCATTTGGAAATTTGACAGTGATATTCATTTTTCATTTGTAAAGGGAGGATAATTGCGCCAAAGAAGGCTCAAGTGGTTCAGCAACAGAAGCTGAAGAAGGTGAGAACAGATTTAAGCTCTCTCAATCTCATTTTCCATCAGTGAACTCGAATAATTACTTAGATTTAACATGGCCTCCTCTGTTTTTCCCTGAAGGGTCTTGAGGTTGCCATCAGGAACAAGATTGAGCAGGAGGTGACCCAGAGGGCAAGCTCATCCCTCCACAAGCCACTGAATTTGGTTAAAGGGCCTGACAGTAAAGGCAACCCAGGAGCAGCCCATCCAGGAACCAGCTCCAAATAGGACCTGATACACATCCACATACCTACAGACCTGAGGCTGACTGTGCTAAATTTAAGACTTAGTCATGGGATCAGTGACCTACATTGTCCCCATGACTCAGATTTAAGATGCATGCCAGCTGTCCTGTTGTCTTTTATTCTTGAATGTTTCAGCTGACTTCAGGCAAATATTTCTTCTTGTACAGATCCTAATTATTAGTTTTTCAGTTTACAAAGAAATGTATAAAATAAGAGAACACATGTTCTGCACATGATATATGTATAACTGTGTGATGCAAGTAACATAAACCTCCACTAGGGGGCACCACAGGCTTTTATTGACTCTCATGGAGTTTCTTATTTGGTTGCTTCTTTATTAAAATACTGAAGTATTAATTACTTCACAACAACTTTGTACCACCCATAATTCCATAATAATGTTGTACAGAAAAAAAATATAATCAGAGAAATAAGTGAGGGTGAAAAGTGTCTTGACATGCATACACACACGTTAAGTTTGATGTTTCAAAATTAGTCAAACTTTAGAAATACTCATTTTATTATGATTCATTTTGCAATCCATTTGAAAGTTTTCGTAAATGTTGTGATTTTTTTTTTCGAGAGAGTCTGTAAGGCAGTGAGCATTTCTTGTTAGCTGAAGACAAGCAGTATCTTCAGAAGGCAGATGATTTTATAAGACAGGACAGACAAAGCAACTAAGTCAAGGCTCAAGAAACTTATTGCACAGTGATCGCTCATAGTCTACCTGTTTCAGTGAGTTTAAACTGCGGGTTTATCTAAATTTAAGCCACCTCTGTTGTATAGCAGTGACAAAGAGAGACAAAAGATTGAAAGAACTGCAGGATTTAGTATCATTCTGTTGAGAGTGGATTCATATCCACAGAACTAGCCTTTTAGCTTTAGCCTTAGGAAGTGAATTTTCTCAAGGCCACTTAGAGACCGATCAGCACTGCGACAGCCAGTGATAAGGCTGAACACTGTTTGAACTTTTTTTTTAATGTTAACAAACGCTCTGCACCAGCCTGTATGTGAACAAGTTTGACAAGCTTCCATATAGAAAAAAACATAATATACAGAACGTATGTTAAAAGTATTGATGTTATTAAATACCACACACTGAGTTCTCTTTTATGAGGTCTTTATTTAAATCACTTGTAGCTTATACAGTTCAGAGGTGCTTTGTTGTTGCATCTACATTTAAGCTCCATAAATGAGGTTTCTATGTGAGACTTTTTAACCACTCAGGGTCATTACATTAGCTGACATGCATACAGTGCACAAAGACAGCACTATTACATGAAAAACAATCACAAAACGAGCTAGCTGTTAAAATACAATCAACATGTCAAGCAGTACAGATTCATCAGCACTTATAGCTAAAGCAGGTCTGTGGTACTAAACAGTCTATGTTTAGAAAGCCTTAATGGCGTCCATGCAGTGAGCGGAGCGCAGGAACCTGGGGAAGGAGTCTTTTGCCATCAAAGTGTAGATCCTCTGCTGGGCGTTGTTGAATGTGTTGGCACGCACGGAGTCCATCACACTCAACAGAGCCTCCCGGGTCTCAGCGTCCAAGTTGACCTGAGCGGAAAACAGATTATCAAAAGAAGCTCTTTAATTATAGTCCACTCTTTATGCTGACTGCACACATCATCAAATTCACTTCAATCATTTTTGGCCTTCACACACTTCCATCTTAATGTTCTTAATGCTCCTCCTGCATCACACACTCCTTTATCCACCAACCTCCTGTGGGGCGTCGGGGTTGATAAATTGGTTGTAGATGTTGGTGGCCTTGGTCTTTGAAGGAGAATCTCTGTAGTCCTCACAGGCCAGCCAGAACATGATGTTCTCCTCACTGAACTCTGAACGCAGGAACTCACGAAACACCTGCAGGCCACCTGAGAGAGAGATGAACAAAAGAGATGGAGAGAACAGGAGAAAGGGAAGATAAATGGGTGAGACAAATCAAAAGGGAAAAAATGTGTGAGAAACAGTTGCAAGCAACTCGGGCTACATATTGAGCCAAAACTTCAAACCAGAGCCTTTCATGCTTGCTTGGCTGTCACGGAAAATTAACTGAAATATGATCTTAAAATTACAAATGCACATTTAAGGGTATGACGTCCACTGCTTAAAGGGATACTGCATTTACATAACACAGTACAAGATATCTTTGTGTCCCTACTCAATGCCTCTATGAGGCAAACTCCGTCAGATACACCATTACCTCAAGAAATCAACTTCCTATTTGTAAAAAGAACAATGTGTTATTTCTTATTTAGAATTTACATATTGTTGTCTTAATATTCACAATATGTTTTATTTTCCATAAAGAAAAGAGGAAGACTATACAGCCACCATTTGTGTCAGAACAATCAAGTATTGTTATTTTTATGACATTTGTGTTGAGATCTTGTATTCAGTCATTGTTATTGCATAAATTATTGCACCTTGTAGAAGATGAGATGCTTCTTGAGGATTAGTGTTGTATGAAGAGACATGTCCAAGACACTGCAAGATAAATATAAACCTATCTGCTGTGTAAGCTTAACGCGGCGTCTGTTGTTTTACATGTACACGGAAGAAACATGGAAAAAAAAAGCGGACACTTTAATTGTCAGGAACATAACAGGTGTTACTGATTAAATTGTGACAGTGTGACAGAGAGCCAACAAGAACAATACCAGTACTGTGAAACTGAAGCAGCTAAATTAGTTTGAGTCACGCATCATCCATTTTATTTCCCTTTATTCACGTAACATGTTAAAATAAAACACTGAACTCAAACATTGTTAGAAAAAAAAACTTTCTTACCCTTGGTATTCAGCAGAGTTTCCAGGTCCTGAAAAGCTTTTGTATCCTGAACCCTGAGAAGACAGACAAGAACAGAAACAACTTAGCGTCACTGTCAGACAAGTATATTTGCCACTTATATGAAACATGGGCTTTACTTTTGCTTGTGGTGCGTCTCAGCCAGGTGGCTTAACTTCACCCGCATCTCTTTTGCCCTGAAACACACAGGAGAAAAACAATTACACACGTGCAACACTTCATAATACAAACCTTGCAATTAGGGAGTCACATATTCACAGAGAACACACAATAATTTAGTTGCATACTTACTTCTCCAGGCATGAGGAGGGCAGGGAGGAGAGCCCCTTACACATTGAGATGTGTAGTTTGAGAAAACCTGCAAAGAGAAAATGAACAGAGAGCTGTATTCATAGATGATTTCCCCTGAATTTTTCAGTCTGTCTACTGAAACTACAGCGTGCTGCTCTTATATAGTCTACCTATCTGCTATCTGATCTGTCAGTGTGCTCCCCTCAGACCAGCAGGTGTAGAGAAGAGAGCTGAAGGTGAAAACAGCTGAATGAGAGAGGTGGTGTACGTGATTACAGGCCATGTAGTCCTGTCAACAGCAGACACAAAGCAAGACAGCACATATAATAGGAAAATTAAAGTGAGGGGGCGTACAGTATGTGTGTGTTTGGTCAGGGACCATTAACAGTCATAAACAAAGCCTGGATTGGCCTTTACAGTGTTTCCCACAGGAGAATAAAGTGATGAGGGAGGAGCAGGTGGGAAGGCGACATCAGCTCTCTGGAGTCAGAAAACCTGCAGGATGGAGTTGAATGAATGTTGATGGACAAAGTAAGACAACACCTGCCAAGATCAATAATTACTGCAATAACAATGATGCCACTATATTCTTCAGTCAGTGTGCATCTGCAGTATATATCACCGCAAATGTTGTTATATTCTATGAAAAGTGGTGAAGCTTCTCTGTATCGCCTGTAAGTTAACCTAGTTGTGACATTACAACTAATAAGGATTTGACTTTGACAAGATATTGTAATGGCTATATGAGTCAGGGCATCTCCAAAACTGCAGCTCTTGTATGTGTTCCCAGTATGCAGTGGTTGGTACCTATTAGAAGTTGTCAAAGAAAGGAAAAGCAATGGGTAGCAACTTGGGTAGCAAAGGATGGCTTATGTGGTTGGACAGACTGGACCAGAGAGCAGTGATAGAAAGTTGCCCAGTCTGATGAGTCATGTTTTCTTTCACATCATGTGGATAGCTGGGTGCCTGTGCATCACTTACCTGGGGAACAAATGGCACCAAGATGCATTATGGGAGAAAGGCAAGCCAGCAGAAGCAGTGAGACGCTTGTTGCAGTGTTCTGCTGGGAAACTTCTGCCATTCATGTGGACGTGACTTGTACCACCTAACTAAGCATTGTTGCATTGTTGCAGACCATGTACACCCTTTCATGGAAACGGTATTCCCTGATGGCAGTGGCCTCTTTCAGCCACGTCAGTCCGCTAGTTGAAGAAACTGGTTCAAGGATGGTTTGAGGAACACAAAAATGAGTTCAAGGTGTTGTCTTAGCCTCCAAACCATCCATATCTTATATTAAAACCATCATCTGTGGATGGATGTGCTGGGCACAGAAGTCCAGTCCATGGAGGCACCACCTCGCAACTTACAGGACTTAAAGGATGTGCTTCTAACAGCTTGGTGACAGATGCCACATCACACCTTCAGAGGTCTGGTGGAGTCCATGCTTGGACGGGCCAGGGCTGTTTTAACGGCAAAAGAGGGGATCTGCACAAAATTAGGCTGGTGGTTATAATGTTCCAGCTGGTTGGTGCATATTGCATTACTGAATTATGACTGATGCATTAACACAAGCAGCACTTTAATGCCAATTCATATGCTTTTGCTTCTCTGTAACAATCAAGGTAATGCATTTATAATTTTACAACGTAGACTTGCACAATTAAGTTGTAATATTTAATATTAGTACATTAGTACATTTGATGTATCATAATTAAATAATGCAGCGATTCGTTGCAAGCTAATTATAATCATAACAAAACCATTTTTTTTTCGGTATTCGGTTCCAAATTTTGCATCACTTCAGACCTCAGTCGATGATACGATTTGGTGTCATTATCACTAATCATCAATAACAATCAATGTGTAACAAAAACATAAGAGTGTGTAACACAAGAGACGAGCAATAGTGTGTATGGCTCCCGCAGTGTCAGTCCATCCTCCACACGCACGGATCTGACACTTCAGCAGCGGGGCGGGGAGTGGACGGCTCCTCCAGCGTGTCGCTTCCTGCTTCCTCAACAAGAGTCGTTGTGAAATCTACAAGACGGGGCGATCAGTTGTTGTGGTGAGCACAGATCCTCCCTGGACCTACTGAATCCAGAGGAGGACCTGCTTGGTTGGTGTCGGATCAGGTCCAATAAGCTCCAAGACCCCGCTGGTTCTTCTCGAGTCCTGGTCCTCTGCATCCTGCACCATGGGCTGTTTGGAGATAAGCACACAGTGAGTCGCAAAATGGTCTCGTAGCTCCATGGGAATGTGAGGATCGAGTTATGAATGTATGTGCAGGATAAAGAGTGTTTGTGGATCAACCTGCGTCGATTTCTGTGTGTGTCGGAGCTTGAATTGTTTATGGCATTACTAATATATCTATCGGTAATAACCGATCATTTCACCAAACATTATGGGTCAAGATAGTTTGGATCAAAGGAAATACACAAAATTAGATTTAGTTTGAGTGATCAAAACAGATTAAGAAGGGTGACACAGAAACAATCATAAAACACTTTCTGTAATGCAAAACGAAGCAAGCTTTGATTACAACAATAGACAAAATGACAGGAGCACACTGTGTGTCCAGTTAACCCAGTCAAATCTCTGACATAGTCCGAATCAGTGGTTTCCCAACCTCCTTGGCTTATGACCCCTTAAAGCAAAGATACATGTCTACATGTGACCCCCCTATCACCTGTTGTTGCACAAGTCTACTGGCTGTGGTCTTCTTTATACTGTCAGTGGTTGTGGTGCAACACAAAGTGACATTTTTTCTTGAATCTATCTGAATAATTGTTGCGCTGTCACACAAAAAGCAATACAAGGCAAGATTAGAGGACAGTTTCAATAATTTTGTGGTAGAATTATGTTCTCCTAAAGGGGTGCTCTCACCAATCATATACAAAGTAATACACATCACAGCCTGTTTACAGGCCACATGGAGCATACCTGTGATGTAAAACTGAAAATGTTGCTGGCACTGAACATATCAGAAAGAAAATCTCTGGGCTAACAGCATATTCCCTAACGATTAATTGGATTATAACATGAATTATAATCCCTGTACAGCCCTGCTCGCTCCTCATCTATGCTTGAGACTACGTTCATGCTGCTAGCATAATCGTAGCGTAACTCTTCAACCAAACTGTTGGCGGTCAGGCTGCATTAATGTAATGTAAACACCAGGTTTGAAAAGGAAGAAGAATGTTGGAATGAAAAAGATGACAACACTGCCTGACAATGTTTTAGTGTTGCAAAGCCTAAACCGGTGTAGCTCTCTGTTAATGACCCCGCAGAATCATCTTGCGATCTGTTGCTGGGTCCCCGACTCCCAGGTTAGGAACCATTGATGACTAACTGTGCATAAACAAGCTTGGATTTTGACTTGAAGTCTTTTTTGTTTTCTGTATAAATGTGTGTTTAAAGCTTTGGTAGATGCGTGTGACTGGTCTCTGTCTATGTGCTGTGATGTTTGAATTGATGCCCCTATGTCCCATCAGCTGACTCTGACTGGCCCCAGTTATGGGTTCCCAATGGATTTGGTTCCCTCGGGCACGCTGCCAGGACAGCAAAGCCCCTGGTCCGGACCCGGAGAGGGAGAAGCACTGGGCTGAGCTGTTTGATCAGTTGGACCTCAACAAAGATGGACACATCGACATTGCTGAACTACGGACAGGGTTGGCAGGACGAGGGCTTTCCAAAGGTTCCCTGGAGAGGGTAAGACAGCAGGACACCTTTATCACACACACACCTGTTTGTTTACCTGGATACCATGCAGTGTCTGTGGGGTGTGAGTATTATATATATACATTATCACATTACAGTTGTTTATGTTAAGGCATTAAAAAAACTTCCTAGCATCAGTGTCCTTAGGTCAGATTAAAGAATCTCAGTCGGGGAGATAGAGCCGATCATCTGACACAGTGAATCAATCAATCAATAAAATAAAAATTCAAGCAGGTTTGCAAGGACCATTGTTTAAATTAATCCATTGTGTGTGTGTGTGTGTGTATGTGTGTGTGGTGTTTACAGGGATTTCCTTCTCTAATAATAAACTCTCCTCATAGAGTCTCCTGATGACCTCTCCCCTTCACATTAAACATGCAGTCAAGGCTGTGAGAGCTTTCCCATTTTTCATGATGTGGAACCTCCTTGATCTGATCCGTCGTTGCTGTTTGTGCAACAGCCGAAGCCGAGGACATCGGCAGCATGACTTTATTATGAATACACACAGTCTGCCTCTCTCCTCGCAGTCTGTCTTTGGCTGTTTGTTTTGGCAAAAAGTGTGTGGGTCACCAAGAAGACTCACTGCCACTTACTTGCGTGCTGCTCTCTCCCTGTCTGTGTGTGTGTGTTTGTGAACATATATTACTCATGTTTTGGGAACATGTTTAGACAGTCACATTGTGGGGACGCCTCCCTTATGGGGACAAAATACAAGTCCCCATAAGTACATTTTTAAATTTTACACTTTGAGGTTACAATACAAGTTATAAGATGTGTGTGTGTGTGTGTGTGTGTGTGTGTGTGTGTGTGTGTGTGTGTGTGTGTGTGTGTGTGTATGTGTGTGCACTCTAAAGGGCAAGCGTGCTGTCTATTTTTGAACAAGGAGCAGGACTTTGTAAGATGAGAATGATAACCTTTCTCTCGGACCTGCACTTGATCTCTTAACGTGTATGGATCATTGTCCAGAGTGTCTTCTCTACCATTTTTCATTGGTTTTGTCAGGAATTCTTTTTGGAGCAATTTGCATGTGTCCTTTGTCACTCCACATTCAGTTTATATGGTTATATATAGTCGGGGCCCTCTAAAACTTTGTCAAAAGATTCAGTAATGGGATTGAATGACAGGTGAAAATGTACCCTTTTCAAAATGATATATGAGATTCTGATAATGTAAAACATAAATTTTATATCTTCATGACAAAGCAGTTACACAACATGCTGTAGCATTATTTGTCCAACAGATGGCAAGGTAGAGGAGTATTTAAAGACTACAAATACCTTGAATGTTGAGCTTGTGGTGTTTTGTAGCTGTCTGGGTCACCTCTGTTGTGTTTCCACTGATAGACTAGCCAAACATGTGCCGTTGTACAAAATTAATCATAGACTTCCTCTACAATAATACAATAACATGATATGATATCTGATATTACTGGTGTGGGTAGGCTGTTTTGCAGCACAATACAGACATACCTTCTGGATAACTGTAACTTTTTTGGTCCCTGACCAAAATATCTGTCAAATGCTCTGACATTTGTGTTTCATTGCCCGCCCTGTCTGTCTGTGCTTTCAGATGGTGAAGGCCGGGGACACCAACCAGGATGGAGTACTGGACTTTGAAGAGTTCACGCAGTATCTTCGCACCCATGAAAAACAGCTCAAAATCATGTTTAAAAACCTGGACAGGAACAATGATGGTGCGTAGCAGCCCACAGCACACAGCTGAAATCATAATAATTACTTCAAAATGTTAACATTTTCTCCATAGTCTACAGAGTTATTATTCTCTCTCTCTTATTGTGTGTGACTGGGGATCTTTGCAGGTCAGATAGATGCAGCGGAGATCCAGCACTCTCTACGTACCATCGGTGTGAACATAAGCCTTAAGGATGCCACCAGGATTTTGCAAAGGTCTGCTTACAGTATGTTGATATCTGATCTCACATCACATTATGTTCTAATGTAAGAACATCTGCAGGATATAAAAACCTGTCTTTGATATTAACAACCTCCAAGACTGAAAATGAGTTTGCAATACCAAACACTCGGGCTGTGGTTTAAAACACTGAGGCTTAACTACATGCTTCTTCTTTTATAATGCCATTTGCTTTGTTGCATGCAAACATTCACAAGTGCAGATCAGTAGCTAGATGTTAAACTCACTAAACTAAGCTCAATATTTGTCCTTTACTTGGAGTAGGTGTTGCATTTCATATGTTTGTGGTAGTGTAAAATAGCTTTAGTTTTGCACAGTCAGTTCCTCTATCAGGCTAGACTGTGGTAACCCAAGAAACACCCTCTCACAGAGCTTATACTGCAAAGGAATTGAAGGATTCCCTATTGCCACATGAGCACATTTTTTCATCCTAGATACCAGACCTGGATACCTTAGTGATTTCACTGTTTCAGAACTTGTTTTTGTGTTTGTCACTCAGAATGGACAAAGATGGCACCATGACCATTGACTGGGATGAGTGGAGAGACTACTTCCTCTTTAACCCTATCAGTAACATGGAGGAAGTGGCACGCTACTGGAAGCGTTCAATAGTGAGGTCACACACACTTGAACAAGAAAACCACAGTGTTTATTTGAATAATGACATGGTTGGCTTAAAGTGTTAACAAACAAAATGTATGTTCCAACTGGTCCAGTAGATTTTGGATATAGGTGAGCAGCTGACAGTCCCAGATGAATTTTCCGAAGAGGAGAAAAAGTCTGGCTATGTGTGGCGACAGCTGATGGCTGGAGCTATGGCCGGGTCTGTATCTCGGACTGGGACTGCCCCCTTAGACCGCCTCAAAGTCTTCCGACAGGTCTGTCAGAACCAAATGAACCTCATCGTGTTACTCCACATGAGTTTTCAGTTTATCTTTGGTTTATGGCAGAGACCCTTGAGATGAACTATTAGTCAGCCATTACTGCTTCACAGTGTGACAGTGTTCCTCACTGACAGGTTCACGGTTCGACTGATTTTAAAGGGAACGTGCGGAGCGGTTTTCAGTACATGGTGACCGAAGGAGGACTGCAATCGTTGTGGCGAGGCAATGGAATCAATGTTCTTAAAATTGCACCAGAAACTGCTATCAAGTTCACAGCTTATGAAAAGGTGTTTTATATATTTTTCACTTTGTGTTTTTGTCCAACAAACAAAATATGACGTATTAATTAGTGAGCATCACCAATAAAATGTTGGTAGGCGGATTGTGTTACCATTGAAGAAAGCCAAAGTAGCTGTTTCCACCAGTCTCCAGTCTTTATTATAAGCTTGTTGGCTGCTGTTTGTAGCGGCCAACAAGCTGATATCGAATTAGTCTTGAAGCAGCACTACCATTTGTATTTTTTCTGTGATTGCTCTCTCAAATGACATTCTCCTTTTTCTTTGATTTGCTCTGTAACTCTGCATAGATCAAGAATGTGATGCGTGGCAGTGATGAAAATAGAAATCTGAGGGTTTATGAGAGGTTCGTTGCCGGCTGTTTGGCTGGGGCTACAGCTCAGACAGTCATCTACCCGATGGAGGTAATATTAGAGTAATATGTGGTACATATAAAAACACTCATACAGCTACAAGAAAACACACTGATATCTTTTCTCTGTCTGTTCGTCCTTGTTGTTCCCTTTATATCTCTTTACAGGTGCTGAAGACCCGTCTCACACTCAGAAAAACAGGCCAATATTCAGGAATAGCAGACTGTGCCAAACAGATCATACAAAGAGAGGGAGTTACAGCCTTCTACAAGGGCTATTTACCCAACATGCTGAGTATTGTCCCTTACGCCGGCATCGATCTGGCTGTCTATGAGGTCAGAAAGATGTGAAGGTGCACAGCTTTCGTAGTGCATCTCCTTGGCGTTTACCTTCTTCTCATTTGCTCTGCTCCACAGACTCTGAAGTTTGCCTGGCTGAACAGGAATAGAGGTTTAGCTGACCCAGGAGTCATGGTGCTGGTCGGCTGCGGTGCCGTTTCCAGCACTTGTGGACAGCTGGCAAGTTACCCACTGGCACTGATCCGCACCCGAATGCAGGCACAAGGTCAGGACAACTGTGCTCATACTAATATAAAGACAGATGGGTGGCAAATTACAGGAGAAATAATTAAGTTTTAGGCCACAGTTCAGTGCTCTTTGTCATGTCAAGTCCCTCGAACAGGACTGGAGGAACAAGCACCATTTCTTGTATAGATGGGGAGTACTAATGACCCCTTGTGTGCATTTCTTATGTTTCTCAGCCGATGTATTTATTCATGTTTTTTTCTTTAATTCGTCCACAATCTTTCAAAGAGGATGAAAAAAAAAACAATCAAACTCAAGGTTTACTTTTCAACAAGTTTTTCATTTATACTTTCAGTCTCGTCTCAAAGTCTTCTTCATAGCTTAGAGTTTGCTCAGAGCTTCGTTCCATAAATGGTCAAGTGATGACAACTGAGCCAACTCCATCTGAAGAAGAAATTTTCACAACCGAACCAAAATTACAATTTTGTGTGAAGTGGACAAAGCAATAACAAAGTAAACTAAATGTTTATTGTGCATTTTTGTCTCAAGCTACTTTCAAATCTCTCCACAGTGAAATGAATGTAAACTAGTCACTCTAAAATGTTAATTCTCATAATATATGTGTTTGACAAAGTTTTACCTCAATGTCCAGTTGCTAGTTTTTTTCTGTATGTTTTCTACTCAGACTCTATAGATGTGGTTGAAAGTGCTCTGAAGTGGACTTTGAATGAAGGGTTTTGTGTTTCACATGATATGCTTTGGCAGGCAGTAATGTTATTCTAAATGTATTCTCTCTTTTGTAATTTTGTACAAAATGTCAGATTTTTTCCCACATTTATGGTTAATGAGCTAGAAAATATACACTTCCAGGGGATCTCTTAACTTAAACTTACACAGGAGAGACAATTAACAGCAGACATGACTTCTTTGCATTAACGCCATATGGCCTCAGTTTTGCATAATCTGTTAGTGGAGCTCATCTTTCTCTTTGTCTCCAGCTTCGGTGAAGGGAGACCCTAAACCGTCCATGTTGGCCTTGCTTCACAACATCGTGACACAGGAGGGTGTGGCTGGACTTTATCGAGGGATTTCCCCCAATCTGCTGAAAGTCATCCCCGCTGTCAGCGTCTCCTACGTCGTCTACGAATACACAAGGATAATGCTGGGAGTGGACATTGAGGGTATGAGGGGTGGGAAAGAGAAGGGCTAGAAAAAAGTTTAATGGTTTGGGGTGGCTTTCAACTACAAGCACGTACAGATCTATTGGCAATGCATGAGGATTTGGGCCTTGACTGTGGATGAATACATGATGGTCCTGTGAAGTCTTGAATGGATATACCATGGAAGGAAAAGAGACGAACAACAGATCATCATTATATATAAACTGCTGATCACAATTGGAGGACCTCACCTGAACCGGCAGTTGCTATGATGAGTTTCACGTGTGATATATTGCATTGCAAAGCATGACAGCAGTTGTGTGAACGCTAATTAACTGGCCTCCTGCTCCTGTATTGGCTTGAACAAATGAAGACTTGCATGAACTTGCCTGAGAACAAACTTAACCAAACTTGGAAGCCATGTTACATTCCTACAGTATTATCTTTTCTTCCAGGTGAAATATAGAGAAGATAGAGGGTTGATCCATTTTCCTGTTCTGTAAGTGAGGAGAACCTGAGGTCACTGCACATCGATGGAGAAACAAAATCAGGACTTTGACTGACTTGTCTTAAACCAAATTGTTACAAATACTAAAGTACAGAAAAAATAAGAATTAGAGAAATGTTAGAAAATTATTGAGCTTTAACTTTACTGAACACTAACTGAGCAGCTGATGGTGAAACAATGAAGAGACACTGCCAGTCTTCTCTTTCCTGGAAGGATTTGTTCTGAGTAAGGCACACCAAAGGACTAATTTTACAGAAGTGAAACTGCCAAAGTCATATCAAGACACATAGAGGATTCGTAATAACCTCTTGTCCAAATGTTTCTATGCAGAAAGGTGTGTATGTATCTGCTTTCTTACATTTGAAACGCACTACAGGGTCCAGTGGCACATGGTATTTTCATAAAGTAAAGTAAGCGCACAATGCACAGGTCTAACACTGTGGTAAGAGTTTGCTTTGTCTGTATCATGTCTGTATCAGCAATAAGATTTAATGTGTCAGTATTTATTATGAGAAATGAAAATAAATGGTGCAACTTTTGTTAAATAAATGCCACAGAGTTTTTTTTCTGAAGAACTGAAAAGTTGAGATAAGTTAGTTTCCTGTAGACATGACAGCCAAATGAAATCACTGCACTAATATGTGCCAATTTGTCCTCATGAAAGTATTAATTGACCGCCATTCAGTCTTGTCACCCCCAGGTGCCAGGCAACTGTAGCTAAGAATATCATATTATTTCTGCTGCTAATTACACCTATCGAGTCAGTACAGGTATAACGAGGTGCTCTGGCTATGCAGTGTGCAACTGTAATAACTATGACGGCAAAAGGGACTGATAATTGCAGTTTGACCTTATAGGTTTCCTAACAAATATGATTAATAAGATTTATTCTGGTGAGGCTTCATTTAAGAAGTCTGTAATTTCCAAATAATTTTGCAGAAGTGTCAAATAAATAAATAAAATGTTGATTGGCTGAAAGAAAAGAAATTTAGTCCTAAGCCGGTCATATTGACCTTGCTACTCGTTTCTGTACAGGAATAAATATATTGTATTATTTTTATTATTATTATTATTAAAAAGTAAAATGCAGTGATTCATGTTGTGCAAAACCCTTACTTGCTATCTTCAGTACATTCATATGATTGAGAAGAGAGAAGTTAGATATTTCCACCTCAATTGTTAATAAGACAGGACAGGATTAGATAAGATAAAATAAGACAGACCTTAATGATCCCATACTGGGGAAATTCACTTGTCACAGCAGCTCATATACACATGGTAAATGATGGACCTGTGGTAGAGCTCCTTCTTACATGGTGGTAGTAACAGTCTGTTGCTGAAAGAGTTGTTTAAGGTCCCTACAGTCTCAGTACGAGGTGAGAGGAGTTGTTCACGATGGATGTGTCCTCTCCCTGACTTCCTCTATGGAGCCTAAGGGACAGTCCAGGGCAGAGCTGGCCCTCTCGACCAGTTTGTTGTCTTTTTTTGCCCCACTCCCCAGCAGACGACTATGGAAGAGGGTTAAGGGCCACATAAAAAATAAATAAATAAATAAAAAATCTCAGAATTCTAACTTTTAAACCGAACCTGCAGGACCACTTCAATTCACTTGCGCACTAGAAGAGACTATGAAGAAAAGAGAAAATGTCAGACTTGAGCGATTTTTTGAGCCTTCGAGGGGTCCCAGAAGACGCAATTAAACTGAAAAATTAAACTTAAATGGAAGAGGAAAATGTGAGTGAAAAGTCAATATAAGTTGGCTTGCTGGCTGGTGTTTGTAAAAGAGAAGCGAGAAAAAAGTCAAACATCTGTGTTGTCCGACCAATACAGTTTATTCTTGAACACCACTTTAATATCCAGTCCCTGGACTGATGTGGTCTGAGGCACCTTCAGCCTGTAGTCAATCACCATCTTTACAATAATCTCATTGTAAAATAGTTTCTTAATTATTAAAAAAAAAACCTGTGCGTGAGAAATCAAGAAATATTCAACCACAAACTGTGAAATAAATACAGGATTTTCCCAACATTTCCTAATCTACAGTCCAGCCAGCCCACCTCCAGCCCAGGAGGAGGCGGTGTTTACGCTTTATAACATCGGACATCAACACCCGAAGGTGCACGGAGGAGGAGGAAGAAGACAGAGGGGAAGAAGAAGAAGAAGACCCGGGTGTGGAAGGTTCGTTGATTGGTTATTTTAAGCAGGGAAGTTTGACGGCGTGGTAGGCAGCCTCGCTCACATTGGTGTCTTCCGTACGCTCCTGTTTAGCCTTCCCGCTTCTGCGCAGCACGACCCGGCCACAGCTATTCAGCCTGCCCCCTGTGTCTATTTGCCCCTTGTGAGCAGCATGTCTGATTACGGCGCTCTGCCGACTAATGGAGTCGGCGCTGGGATGAAAAAAGACGCTTTTGCTGACGCTGTACAACGAGCCAGACAGGTAACTGGAGAGCCCGGCTACAGGAGAAGACAGCCGGCGAGCTAGTTAGCTGGTGGGAAACTGCAGCTAGCTTAATTACCCGTGACGTTAGCTTTAGTTAACTAGCGAGCTAACAGCGAGCTAGCTGTTAGCGGAGCCATTCATTTGTCTTAACACGCTTGCCGGGTGTGTGTGGTCAGTTTAAAATGTTTTGCAGGCTGGATTGAGAAGCAGCAGCAGCTATGTAGGTCACTCTTTCACGTAAATAAAAGGTCTTGCGCGCACCGGCAGTTTTTAGTCAAGTTAAACGGACTAGCCACTTTAGCTAAGTTAGCTACGTTAGTTAGTGTAACGGTAAGCTAAACATTAGGTTTCATCCTCCTTCACGTACCGGACACGTTTGTAGAAAAATATGAACAGTCAACATAATTTTAATGAGTTAAGGTCAACAGACTTGTTTTGCTATCTACTGATAACTAGCATTAAATGGACGGAAGGATGCTAGCAAGTTATTTAACGAGATATTCTTCATTGACCGTGATAAGAGTGAAGCTACCTTACAGGTGTTTGTCGTCTTCACGGATAGGACTGCAACTAATGATTCATTTACTGGATTTTTACTGGATTAGTAGGGAAAAAAACTGTAAATGGCACCATTTTCAAAGGTGACAGCAAGTTTGAGGGACAAGCACAAAGATTCAATTAACAGATATAAAACATTTGAGATGTGGAGAGTCTGGCATGTTGACTATGTTGACAATTAATCAATAGTAAGGGTATTTTTCTGTCTATTGAGTATTCAAGATTGTGTGGAGGCACTGTTTCCTCTGTTTTTACTTGTGTAGAAATTTGAATGGGTCCTCCAACAGTGTGTTATTGTACTTGCATAAAAGCGAGGCACAAAAAGTAAAACCCTATGCCACAGAGAGATACTTTAGAGATACCAGAGTCCGAAACTCGGTACTTTTTTTTTTTTTTTTTTTTTTTTGTTAGACCTTACCCTTGTGGTCTTTCAAACACACCTGCAATTTTCAGGCTTTCCGTTTACCTCATCAGTGTACTGCTCTCCATGAGTAAATTGTCACTTTTATACAACAGAATATGGTTAAAATGTCCCTTGGGTCTGATAGTGACGTTGGGTTACTCTTAACCTTCAACCCTGAACCTTTGTCATGCTGTTTTAAGGTTGTATAGCAGTCACTTTATCTGCTGTATTTCTTTCCAGATTGCAGCTAAAATCGGTGGAGACGGCGTTCCCTCAGTGAGCAACAACGGAGGTGCCGAGAGCTACCCATTCGCAGCGCAGAAAAGATCCCTGGAAGAAGCAGGTTAAAAAATCAGCACAGATGGACACTTTGTCTGCATTTTGTTTGTGCACATTGTAAGACACCTTTTCTTTTGTTTTCAGATGAACCCGATGCTAAGAAGGTAGCATCACAGAGCGAAATAGATTCTGCATTGTGTACGTTAAATACAAACATTGATCCTATTACAGACACTCACTCGGCTCAGTTTCCAGCCACTCACCACTGTTTTCCCTCTCTTTTTCTCTTACAGCTATTGGGGCTCAACTGGCTGCCCTGTCGCAACAAAGGTAGTTTTTTTTTTTGTTGTTTTTGTTTTGTTTTCTTTGTTTTTTTTAACATGAACACATTTACTGCTTGTAGTTATAGTTGGGCTAAAATCAATTTTATAAATCATGTTTGTTTGTTTTTTTACTTGTCTGTAGTGTTAGGTCCTCCACGATGACAGAAGAGTACAGGGTGCCTGATGGCATGGTTGGTCTCAGTGAGTACATGCACATACGTTTCCCAAACCAGAGAAATTATGTTTGCGTTTCTGCCTTACTCGTGTTCAAACTCACATCTAAATGTCTTTGTCCCTGAAGTCATCGGCCGAGGAGGTGAACAGATTAACAAAATCCAGCAGGACTCTGGCTGCAAGGTCCAGATTGCGCACGGTAAATTATGTGCCAGACCCAGATTTGCTAAAGTAACAAACTAAAAGATTTTCCAATAAACTTGATTGATTCCTATTCATTCGCAGACAGTGCCGGCCTTTCAGAAAGAAGTGTTTCCCTGACCGGGTCGCCAGACGCTGTACAGTAAGTCAGCGGTTCAACCATTATACTCATTATTTCCAATGCAGTTATGTTTTTATGCAACTCTGCCAAAGGTGATGAATTAAAGCCATGAAACGTCTCCAGAGATCAATGGCTTTGCTAATTAAACATCATTTATTAAAGTTTAGTTTAAGAAATTAGATTATATAAAGTCTTACAACAATTTACTGTTTCCTTGTGCAATTGCAACAGTTTGCAGTGAGTTTGGTGTCTCAGGCAGCACTTCCTCTCAGGCTGTGTACAAATTGTCCTTTGCTGACACTGCAAAAGGTGAACGCCATCTTGGTCCTTACTTAATCATAATCATTTCTACTTCCATAAATAGCTTTGATTGGATGTCGGTGGCATTTAACAGCCTGAGAGGCTCACCTTAGGGCACAGAAGTGTCTCACAGCAAGACCCAAAAAAGGAAATGTTAGGAATGATGATGAAAAGTTCTCTAGAGTATCGAGAGTCAGACTTTAAGCTTTATGCAAGATGCATTTTTCTGCCTTTTGAAAAAGAAGATGCTACGTGATCCCTGAGACTTCCATGACTTGAGCAAAGCCAGGCAAAGCGCATCATTCAGCGTGACTTAGGTGCACAGAAAGACCTCAAAGTATTGTCTGCAACTCTGCAGCTGCTTAAGGCTGACATGCTGTAGGTGTCAGCTGGAGCTTCTTGCACTGCCTGTAATAAGTCCCAATAGTGTGAACTACTATCTCAATTGCTTGTATGCCACGTTAGTCTTCTGTTCCATCATTTATCATCCTGCTCTCCTTTCTTAAAATTTTACTTCCAGGAGAGCCAAGGCACTTATCGATGACATAGTGTCAAGAGGCCACGAGTCGACCAATGGGCAGGCAGGTTCAATGCAGGAGATGATCATCCCTGCGGGCAAGGCCGGCCTTATTATAGGCAAAGGAGGAGAGACCATCAAACAGCTACAGGTGGGAATCATAGAGTACTTTTTAACGTACCTTTTCTCTCAATTCACAATGTTTCTACTGTCCAAACGACTCATTACACTTAATAGAAAGTGTACTGTAAACGGTCTAACATGTTCATGTAACTTGCCTCTCCTGCAAAATCTCAGGAGCGGGCTGGAGTTAAAATGATTCTTATTCAAGATGGATCCCAGCCACCCAACATCGATAAACCCCTGCGAATCATCGGAGACCCCTACAAAGTGCAGGTACTCTTCGTGGAGATAACTTTGGTTAAAAGGTAGATAAGTTATGCTGTTATTCACTCTTTAAGTCATCGTGCCTGTCTTGTGCTGCTTTGTTTAGCAAGCGAAGGAGATGGTTAATGAGATTCTACGAGACAGGGATCACGCAGGTTTTGGAGACCGGGGTGAATACGGATCGAGGATGGGAGGCGGGGGTGGCGGCATTGAGGTAAGGAAATCCATTTCAATACAAAAATCTGTAAAATAGATCAGATACCACTGTTTTAACTAAAGGTTGAGACTTGGAGCAGTTATCGGAATTTCTTTTGTAATTCTGCAGATCGCTGTGCCTCGCCACTCTGTGGGAGTCGTAATTGGCCGAAGCGGAGAGATGATCAAGAAGATTCAGAGTGACGCCGGAGTGAAGATACAGTTTAAACCAGGTGAGCACACCAGACATTTTCAGAAACATTGCACTAAATTTCATTTCATTGGCAGCAAAATGTCACTTTTCAGTCAGTTTTAATTGTATTACTGCTAAATAGTGCTAGTGCAAAACCTTTCCATGTACCAGACATGAAGACTTGAGTGTCACTTAGACTGACTGGGATGGAAACTCTTCTCTCCTTTCAGTTGATACTTGTTTGCAGCCCTTGTACAAAGTCTCACTAATAACCCTGCCTGTCTTTTTGTCGCTCCTTACAGATGACGGTACAGGCCCTGATAAAATAGCTCATATTATGGGTCCACCAGACCAGTGTCAGCACGCTGCCTCAATCATCACTGACCTACTACAGAGCATCCGTGCCCGAGAGGAGGGTGGACAGGGGGTAGGTACACAGTGCAGAGGCCTTTGCTGTATTTTTAAAGAAACTGGGTTTTGCTGTTGAACAGTTGACCCTAACGGGAGCTGTGTTTTCCTCTAAAGGGCCCCTCAGGTCCCGGTTCAGGGATGCCACCTGGTGGCCGAGGACGGGGTAGAGGCCAGGGGAGCTGGGGTCCTCCAGGAGGAGAGATGACGTTCTCCATTCCTGCTCACAAATGTGGGCTCGTCATTGGCAGAGGAGGAGAGAACGTCAAGTCCATCAACCAACAGACTGGCGCGTTTGTGGAGATATCTCGTCAGCCTCCGCCAAACGGTGATCCAAACTTCAAACTGTTCACCATCCGAGGGTCCCCACAGCAGATCGACCATGCAAAGCAGCTTATAGAGGAGAAGATTGAGGTACGTTCAAGTGACTCGCACGGCAGAGAAGGAACACACAGCTGTATAAAGATAACACCTCCTCCTAAAGAGTCTTAGTTTGAACGGCTTCCTCTTGTTTTTGTCCAGGCTCCATTGTGTCCAGTGGGTGGTAGTCCTGGTCCAGGAGGCCCAGGTGGTCCAATGGGTCCCTACAATCCCAACCCTTATAATGCAGGTCCTCCTGGTGGTGCTCCTCAGTAAGTACAGCTCACAAACAACACTTGAATGGAGGAAGTTTTGATTTTCCCTTCAGGGCAGACTAGTATAAACAAGATTTCATTAAATGATTGTGTTCTTCTCTGTAGTGGAGCTGCACCTGGTGGCCCCCAGTTCTGTCCTCAGGGTTGGGGAAATACTTACCAACAGTGGCAAGCCCCAGGTCCTCATGACCCCAGTGAGTACCTTATTTTGTGCACTTGTTTCCATTCAACTAATTTCTGCACCTCAAATGTTCTTTTTCAAATCTTGTAAGACACTTTTATAAATGTATTTCCTCCTTCCCCTCATTAGGTAAGGCAGCAGCAGCAGCAGCAGACCCCAATGCAGCATGGGCAGCCTACTATGCACAGTACTATGGCCAACAACCAGGGGGTGCCATGGCAGCCCAGACTGCAGGAGGAGCTGCAGCAGCACCAGGGGACCAGAGTCAGGCACAGGCGTCCGGGGGCCAGCCAGACTACACTAAAGCTTGGGAGGAGTACTACAAGAAGATGGGCATGAGTAAGTGACAACTGCTGATACAGAACCTTGTAGTTTAAAGCTAAGTTTACCCAAGTAAATACAACAGTCTCTTGTATGTGCTCATTGTATTATATTTAGTAATTGGTCACACTGATGTCAGCATTGTGCCATGAAATTAAACCAGTACAGGATTGTGTGCAGTCAGTAAAAAACTATGTTGTTTTTCCAGCCCAGCCAGCTGGAGGGGCAGCCGCCGCTCCAGGTGCAGCAACAGCTGCCACAGCAGCAGGCGCAGGTGGAGGAGCTGCAGCTGGAGGTCAGCAGGACTACAGTGCAGCCTGGGCTGAGTACTACAGACAGCAGGCTGCCTACTATGGACAGGGAGGGCAGGTGCCTGGACAGGCAGCTGCTCCACAGCAGGGACAACAGGTAGCACACCCATGACCAGTCTCCAAAATTAAACTAGCTCAGGGTCATCCAATCCAAGACTGATTTTTAAATTTCATTTTGTCTCCTTTCAGGCCCAGTAAACAGTCGGCTCAGACTGTTGGATGGCTGCGAAGGCTCTCTGGACTTGTTTTTGTTTTTCTATCAAGACATTTCCGTTTTGGCTTTAATAAGACAAGACCAAGGTTTACTCATCCACCCAGACATTTTCTATTCCAACCTTCTTGTTTGTTTTTTAAAGTCAGAATTGAAGAAAGGAAAAAAGGGAACACATTTTGCCCATACGTTGAACAAAGCACTAAATAACTACTTTTGGTTACGATTCAGTTGTCATCCTTTTTCATCTCACCCACACCTTGTTATACATCTAATCCTTTTTCTCTTTTTCTTTTTTTTTTTTTTTAAGAAATGTGAAATAAGCATCTTTTGCTTGCAAGCTAGCACAACAGGATCTCAACACTGACTGACGTTTAAGTAGTTTTTCCACCATCAGTTTCCTGAGGGTAAAACACAGTCTAGCAGTATTTTGAATATATTCAGAAATTATGTTTGTAAGAAGAAAAAAAAATGCAAAAATGTTGATCTTTTTTTCTTTCTTGTTCTTGGTACTTTTTTTTTTTTTTTTTTTTTTTAACTTCATTTTTAAAAACATTCCCAGTGTTTAAGTTGCAGGTGCATTTCTCCCTGCTGTCATGATTTCTTAGTTAATTTTATTCATTGTAATTAATTTTCCTTATGGGGGGGCTGCGTGTGTCTGTATACAGTGTATGCTACTGAACAGAAATGTGTGTACGTTGGCTGCAATGAGGCTGTCCTACCACTTGTGTAGGTTGGTTGTGTGCATGTATGTGTTTGTGTGCTTGACTTGTGCCCCTCATGTTTAATTTCTTTGTTGTTGGAGATTTTTTTTTTCTTCTGTTCCAGTAGGTTCCGTTACTGTATGCTGATTTTTTTAATGTTATTTTTTACAGCTTGTTTTTAAATACCTAAATAAAAACATTCAATTGACCAGTTTCTTAATTTTTGTGTCTTGTGTTTTGGAGGTTGTTCCTCATTATTAGATCTGATGTAAACCTGGATTGAACACCTTGTTCGGCTCCTTCTATATTATGTCAATGCATTGATATATCAGACCTCCTTTGGGTCCCTGCGGTGGCGTCTTCCACCGGGATGTCACCTCAGCCGTGCCCTACCTTTGTTTGGGTTTTGATGGATGTATCCACCGGCGAGTGAGGGCAGCCCCGTGCAGCCCGCGGACCAATCGCGTCCGTCCGTGACTGCAGCGAGGGGACAGCGGTTCAGTGGGAGATGGCGCCCAGCTCGAAATCCGAAAAGGACGACAGCAAACAAAAAGCTCAACGAAAACACAAAGACCATGTCGTGAAGCTTCTCATGCGTGGGAAGGTAGGAATGGACCCACGATATGTGACATTAAACACACGATAGGTGTAAGGGCTGCTCCAGTAAAGCCTCCTTGTTTTCAGTAGCTTCTGTGGCTAGCTTAGCTGCTAACTAGCTCGCAAGCTAACTAACGGCTAATGGCAGGCAGTTGGCCAGCTAACGTTTAAAAGTATGAAAACATTTGAGTGTCATCTGCTTTCTGCCAGCGTTTCTCGGCATTCGTGTCTCTCTGTGTGGTTTGCTAAGAGCCTCAGGCACCCCTGTACACATGAACCGTGCTAGCGTGCTAGCTATTAAAGCCACTGGTAAACACCTTTTATCTTAATCGGCGTTAGCTACAGCTAAGCAACATGTAGCGCTCCACAGCTAATTGATGCAGACATAACGATAGTCAGCGCGGCGTTTTACTTCATGGACAGTGTGTCTGCTCTGTGTGACGAAGCCTTTTAAATACTCAGGTGTGTTACTGTGCAGGGCATTGAATGAAGCCACCACCGCTGAATAAAGCTACACACATAACATGCATTTTCCCTATATTCACTCCGTTGTCTGTTCTCTTTGCAGCTGTCAGGACAGTTTTCTCAGCGTCTGTTCAGGAAGCTGCCACCTCGAGTGTGTGTCCCTCTGAAGAACATTGTCAGCGAGGAGTTCCTGAGAGCAGGGTCAGTGCTTGTTGTCAGTATGGACCGAAGTGCACCTTGTTTAGCTCTGCACAAGACTGATCTCCATCCGTACCTAGTGACCAGAGTGAGAATTTATCGTGTCCAGTCATGTGTCACAGTGTGACTGTTTTTGTTCCAGGCATATTTTTTTAGGTTTCACCAAATGTGGCCGATACGTTCTGTCCTACACCGGCGACTTGGGAGAAGATGATGATTTCTCTTTCTATACCTACCATCTCTACTGGTGGGAGTTCAACATGCACAGTCGACTCAAACAGGTAAAGGAAAGGAGGTGTACTCACCTTAGCGTGTCTCTTCCAGCGGATTTGCATGTGACCAGATGATCATTGGATGTAATATGATGTCCTCCTGTGAGAATCAAACTTCTGTATGATAGAACTTATCTTTCCCTTTGTCTCGTCTGCTTTTTCTCTTCAGGTCCATCATGTACGTCTGTTTGCAGGGGAGGAAATCTACAGCGACCTGTACCTGACTGTGTGTGAGTGGCCAAATGACCACTCAAAAATTGTCATCTTTGGCTTCAAGTAAGAAATAATCGATCAGCAGCAATGTGGAGCTGATTCACTTTAAGCTAAAGTCATGTTATTGCGTTGATAAGTGACCTTGTATGTGTGGTTCTGCCTGCCAGCACACGCAGCTCAAGCTCTGTCCTGATGAACTTAATGATGAGCGATGAAAACAACAGAGACATCTACATCACCATCGCCTCCATGCCTCCTCCTAAGCCTTGCTCTCAATGCTGCCCCGTTCCCTCAGCCACTACCATTCGCACAGGTATAGAAACACACACACACACACGCGCTACTTTACTGTTCTCACTGCCTTCGTCTCTCACTCTCATTCGACTCTCCGTCGTCCTTTTCTTTCACCAGGAAGCGGCGAGTGTTTGGAACATGGCTTCGTGCTCAACAGCAGGTATCAGGTGGTGTACCCGTTCCCCACTTTCCAGCCAGCTTTCCAGCTGAAGAAGGACCAGGTCATCCTGTTAAACACTAGCTACTCTCTGGTGGCTTGTGGCATCTCACTCTGCCCAGGTAATGCATCGATAGCAGAATAAACACATTTCATCTTTTAGTCTGTTTCTTACAACTAAAGTCATATCATCATCATCATATGTTAGACTTAGGATGCAATACACTACTTACCTCCAGAGTGCATAGGAAAAAGGTCAGACTTTCAGGAGGAAATTTATTTGGTGGGAGGACAGAGCAGTGTCATGTGAATGAAGGCTGGATAACACAGACATCTCTGTCTTTTTTCGTTATCAAGCTGGCATTGTGCAGACTGATTACAACCTTGGCTTCAGTTCCCTCTCTTTGTCTCTCGCAGGTAAGCAGGGTCAGTCATCGCAGATCCTTTACACCAAGAGAGCAGCACTGTCAAGTCAAGCCTCCGCTGCTTTTTCTTCCACCTCCCTGGCCTCCTCTCCTTCGTTACCTCAGGGATCTCCTGAAAGCCGACTGCTACCCAACAGACCCGCTCCAGTTCCCTCATCTCCTAGCCAGTCACAAGCAGCCGTGCGAGCCCGGGAGTTTGCAGCTGACCTCTTCAGACGGGCCCAAGGAGGAGGTGGTGGAGGCGCAGGAGGAGGAAGAGGGAAAGAAAACGAAGGCCAGACAGAAAGGAGAACAGCCGATGGTAGTGAAAAAGACTCGGCACAGATACCAGGAGACAAAGGGATAAATGTAGAGAAGAGGAGAGACGAGGAGGAGTTCAGAGAGAGGAGGGAGGAGGAGAGACGGACTAGTTTACCACAAGCATCAACATCGGGTGGGGGCCACAGTTTGCCACAGTCTTCTCAACAAGTGATGTCTCCTGCCTCCTCATCCTCATCACCGTCATCCCCTCTGACCCCGTCCTCGTCCCAGGAGGCTGGCCCCAGCGAGCCTGGCTATGTCAACTATTCACGCCTGCACTACCGCCTCCAACAGCCAGGGGCAGCAGAGCAGAACACAGGAGGTGAGAGAAAAAGGAGTGCACAAAGAACAGATGATTTTTAATGAAGTGTGAAGCTGCTGACAAACATCTTTCCACCGTGTTTTCTGTCTCTCCAGGTTATGAGGACGATAAAGTTCAGCTACCATTCACAGTCACTGACCTTAAAGGACGAAATCTGCAGCAGGTCACCGGGCAACACAACGGACAGGTGTGTGTTTGTGCCAGTTTGTCTGTGCCTGTAGATTTAGAAACACTGGAACATATACATTTGTCCGAGCTCTGCATCAGTTTTACAAACAATCCGTTTAGCGTCCTCTGAGCTGTTTATTTAATTTCTAGTTCAGACAATAATAAAGATTGTGTTTCCACATTTGTGAGAGTCTTTGATGAAGTTAATAATTCTTCACTCATGCAAATACAGCCCGACTGATACTGGCTTTTTGGCGCCAGGGGCTGTTACAGATATCACAGATACATATAAACATTCTTTACAATGACTCTGTGAATGTAGCTATCAGACGCTTGTTACAAGACAGTTTAACTTAGTTTAATTTAACCTTATTATCCAAAATCATCAATCAAATAACATTAAATAACATAAAAAGTAATAGAACATAATTAATAGCTCTAAATCACCCCAGTTATTTCTCTCTAAAATATCACTGCATTATGTCCTTTTTGTCTTACAAAGGTTTTCTGCTTTATCTTTTCGGGAACTATTGTTTATCAGACAGATCAGTGCGTGAGCGTGTTGAAACTTGATTTTTAACTCATGCCAATGACGATGTCGCTTTAGCCATCCTGTGTCAGCACTGAGACTGCTTTAATGTCATGTCGTCTAATGAAATGTTCTGAAATCTCACCTTTAAAATCGCATAACACTTCAAGGCCATTTTCTCTAATCGCGTGTAACGTCTTGTGACTCCTGCACTTCTTTGTATCTTGGTACCTTTTTAAAATTTCTGTGTACATCTAAACGTGTGTGCGCTCTCTCATCCAGAGTGTGTGTGTGGAGCAGTTGACTCTAGACTTTGAGTATCTCATCAACGAGGTGATCAGGAGCGATGCTGCCTGGGCCCCTCAGTTCTGCTCCTTCAGCGACTATGATGTTGTCATATTAGAGGTCAGTATTCATACACACACTCTATCTTGTCTCATGTACTATATTTGCTACATTAAATAGAATTTTAACTTTCATGTTTCAGTTGACAGTATATATTGACTTGGAAATAATGTGTCTATGCCATGTATCAGGTGTGTCCTGAAACCAACACTGTGATGATCAACATTGGTCTGCTGTTACTGGCCTTCTCCAACTCAGATGAGGAGCACTGCAGGTACATAGATTAACCCTTCCTCAACTCTTCATCCGCCACTTTCCTTTGCCCCGCTAACTTTGCCTTTCTTTTCTTTTGTTTCCAGGCCGAACACATATCATTCCAACCTGCAGGTCAGCTGGGACCTAAACACAGGCGTGTGTTGCACCGTGGGTGTTGGTGACCTCACAGAGGTCAAGGGTCAAACCAGGTGAGGAACTTCTGCTACTGCCTCACACACATACACACACCGTTCTGTCTGTCTACCTTTTTTTCTTGTTAGGCTCTGTTTAGTTAAAGGTGTCATTCTTCATCTCTCCTGTCAGTGGGAGTGTGTGGAGTTCTTACAGGAAGTCTTGTGTGAACACCGTGATGAAGTGGTTGGTTCCTGAGAGCAGCTCCCGCTACATTAATCGCATGACCAACGAAGCTCTACACAAAGGTGAGTTATAGACACATTTGCACACACATTTAGCATCCTGATGCCTATCTGAGGCCCTCCAACCACACACTGTTGTCATTCATCTATGTCAAAAGGTAAGTCAGAGGAATTCTACTTCCAGATGTGTAGCAGCTGGGGAGTATTTTGTGTACATGGGAATTTATTGTGCCTAAAAACAGCTCTTTACAAACATAGGTGTTTCCAGAATGATCAGAAAAACAGTCAGTATGTGACAAAATATACTGAATATACAAAATATATTCGGTTCCTGCTTTTCGTGCCAGGTGTCCAACCATTTCTTCATGTCATGTACTAGTATGTCACCAATAATAAATCACATTTAGACTGTGTCAAAACAGAGAAAGCACGCTTGTCACTGATAATATTAATGGTTGCTCTGTTAAGCATGTTGCTAAGTCATGCAAGAGGACTTTGTCACATTTTGACCCTTGTCATAGCAGGAAAAGCACAGGTGGTATTAAGAATTAATGAGGGCTCTGTTTTATTTAAGTCACAGTCACATGATCTGACACGGCGCAGGTATAAATAATAAATTGAATGATGGCTGAATTCCATTGTCTGCTGTGAATTAAAGAGCCTCATCCGGGAGCCTGAAGCCAAAGCAGCTAAATCATATTTAGCTGCCCACTGTGACGTGTCTAAATGTCTGCAGTGAAAAAAGCCTTAAGAGGCAGTGCCCTGAAATTTCTTGATTATTTTTAGTGTTTATTTCAGATAAATTCGTTATTATTATTATATACTAAATTTTGGATTATTGTTTTATCCTTTCTGTTTGTGCATTCTAACTCAAACGTCAACCATCTTCTCCCCTGTAGGCTCGTCCCTCCAAGTGTTGGCAGATAGTGACCGGTGTACCTGGATTGTACTATGAAGAAAGAAGAGGGCCACAAGTGTCAAAGCAACACAAAGACAAAAGCACACACACACACACACACACACACACGTTGACACAGCCTCGTGGTCAGTATAGAGCTCGACCTTAATCTCAGCAAAACTGCACACGTTCAGCGACTGTGCTTTGGTAACATGTAGTTAAAACACGTGTCAAATTGAAACTGAACAAAGATGAAGTTTTTTTTTTTTTTTTTTTTTAGGTGGTCTGTGTTTAATTTTACAGGTTTCATATTTTTGTGTAATTGTGTACTGTATCATTGCAACCACCAAAAAGCAAGAGCTGGACTGAACGAAGATTTAGTTTTTACGTTTTGTTTTTATACATAAAGGCGTACTGTTGTAGTGCGAGTGTTTGCGCGTGTGTGTATAACTGAACGTATGCAATATCTGCACCTGTGATGTTCACGAGGGGATTTCAACTAGAGAGCAAGTGTGTGTGAGTGTGTGCGCGCATGTGTAAAGTGTATGTAACTGACAGATTCTGCTGCTTCTGAACAAGTTGTTTCCTCACCTGGCCTGGACCAGTTCAGTCTAGCTGTGTTGATTCATAAGACTGCAGTATTTAAAATTGAACCCAGCATCACATGACTCTTTACATCTTTACTTTTTTTTTAAACCTTTGTCATGGAAGTAGAGGGTTGTTGGAGTCAGCTGCCCAGCTGGTTGACATCACTCTGTATGTTTACTGGCATGTAAGTAAGGCTTATGTTATATTGGGATATTTTGTTAAAATAAAATGATCAAATGAATTTTTTTTGTGCCTCTTTTGTATTGTAAGAACAGGATATGTAGAGAACTTGAACATTTTAATGATGCACTCTGCTCACCAATCGTCTTGAGTCAGTGAAAATCCAGGTCCCAAATTGCGTCATGGTACTTGGACCCTGTTGCAAATCAGTTTTGCTGTATTTGTTGTGAATCACTTGATAATCTAAATCCTAAAACTTATAAAGGTTCAGAGTTCATTCAAACAAAACAAGGACATGAATAAGTTTTTGATTGAAGACAATTGTCCAGATACAATATTTCACAGTGGCACTCCAAAGTTTTACACATGAAGTTCACTTAACTCGTCATTAGGAGTCATACTCGGCCTGTAAATTCAGTTATTTAATGTCTTCTGAGGATCCGGAGGAGATATAAATTTAAAAAAGGTTAGTTGTGTTTGGGCTTGAGACCTGACATTTTTAACAGATAAGCCTGCATTGGAAACAGGAGGTGTGAGGTTCGACAGAAGCAGGCATTTAGTAGGCCAGAGAAGGTCTCTCAAAATATGCATTGCATCATGAGAAATGTAGGATCCAGTGGTTTTCAAGCTTAACCGAAACTAGAGAATAAAAGTCAGGAAATCTGACTCTCCTCTGGGATTCAGCTCTTGTGAATTTACATGTACATTTAGTACAATACTTCATCTGAACTTCTCCTGTAGGTGACGTCGTCGAGCATCGATCAAGAAAGAAAGTCTCGAGGTTGTCCCGCAAAGAAAAAGATTCAGGCACAAGTTTTGAGAGCAATCACATCCTTTTAGTTAACAGTGAGAATAAAGCTACAAACGTTGATCACAGATTTGAGTACCAAGGTCTTCAGAAGAACATCAAGAGGACCTTTTTTATAAAAGGGTCAGCAGCACAAGCTAAGGACAGTTTGTTTTCTTATAATAATAGCGACGTGGCAGTTAGCAGTTGATTTTTAAGTTTCAAGTCAGAATTTGTAAATATACCCTTGTTCTCTATTTAGTGCTCTTTGGTGGGGTCTGGGTAGTCAGACCATCCTGAAGGACATCCCACTACAACCATTAGAATTTCTGTTTTGTCTCCTTTCAGCCTGTAAACACTCAGCAAAGTCAACATCTGCACGTGCCACATGAGAGGCTGCTGGTTGAGCATGTGCTCTTTGGACAGGGTTCATCTAGAAAGTCACTATATTCACATGCTCAGTCCATCATCATCATCACAATAAAAATATAGCTCAATAATCTGGATGGTGGACATACCACAACATATTTCTTAAGGCAATAATGGTTAAACAACATACAAATAGTTTGGATATATGACAGTGTTCACAAAAGGTACATAATATAGGTTATCTACAAAATGTTCAACATTGATACCCAGAAAATAAACATCTACTTTTACACTACAAAAAACTTTGAGATCGCTGTAGCTGGTACATCTAACTGGTACAAAGGTTGCCATGGATACAGTGTAGTAAGTGCTGCTTGATTGGGTGGGATAAGCTTTGGCCTTGTCCTGTGGCCCGTTCAGGTTGCACTGCATCTATAAAGGTTTGTATGGTGGGGTAGCGCTTGAGCCATCTGTCCAGACGTGTGTGTGCGTGTGTAAACGAGGCATTATGAGCTTGAAAGAAAGGATGGATAAAAAGGATGGATGGATGAGGAACAGCAAAACTGAGCAGAATCATCACAACGAGGCTTGACTGTCACCATCTCTTGTTTTTCTTTTCTTTTTTTTTTTCCACAGCTAATAAAAGTTCATGACAACACCGAGACTACTTCACAGGACCTTCATTTATTAATCCACCGACACAGAATATATAGAATACAAGCTTTTTCCAAGCTAGAAATCTCTCAAAGGCACAGGGTATCAGTTAATTGGCCAAATTCACAAGGAAAAGACATTTAAAAAAAAAAAAGAGCAAAATATGGCATCCACAAATAGCTTGTTAATCAACATCCACGTGCCAACAAAAATCTATGGTGCAGTATCATTCCAGATGCTACTCTGAGGTTAAAAAAAAAAATGTATATTTCAGACAATGCCATTCATTAAAGTCCAGCTCCCCTGCATAGTCATTGTTTTAAAAGGCAAGGTGAGTGATATTTTTATAGAGTATAGAGTACAATGAAAAACACTGGAGTCTTATCATCTCTCCACAGCAATCAGGTCAGTGGTTAAGGCGGGGCAGGAGGGATTCAAGAATATCTATATCTTTATATATTTATATATATACTGTATACAGTATAGATTAGTGGCTACTGACATCCAGCCACTGGATGGACAGGGAAGGCACAGGGACCAAGGAAAGGGCTGTAAATGATCAGGAGAAGGCAAAGAGAAAAAGAATGGTGGCACAAAAGTACATGATAAAAAAAAATGGCAATAGGCTCTGCCACTTCCTCACATGCTTGCAACACACACACACACACACATACACTCACACATCATCTGTTTGCAAACCAGAAGCGTACACAGGATGACAGAATGGGATGACATGATGTCAAACTTAAAGCAAAAATGCGCGTAAACTAAGTGTGTGTGCGCGTGTGTGTCATAAGTATACGAGTGAATGACTAAGTTGGTGTGCTGTGCGTCTCAGTCAGACTGTGCAGGTTTAAGCTCGTCCTGGGCTGCTTGGCGGGCGGCTCCATCGGCTCCTTCTCCTCGTCGACCGCGCTCAGAGAGCTGGACTGCAGCACCAGATCTCCGGTCTCGTCCTCGCTCTCCTCTTCCTCGTCGTCCTCTTCTTCTTCTGATGCACAAAAGCAGTGACGCGATATTAAGCGACCTGATGACAAACTTGAAAGTATTTGCGAGGAGAATGAGACTGAATTTACCTTTCTCCAGGTCTGGAGAGATCCGGCTCTTGATGGTGCTGGCAAACTGCAACACAGAGCACAGATCGGATATTTAGAAACACGTGCAGAGTGAAGCTAAATGAGTGGCTGAATGTGCAGACACGTACTTCTCCCATGACCGCAATGGGTGTCACTCCTTTAGCCAGGGCTACCCTGTGTTCTATCAGGTAGTACATGTACTCATCATACAGCAAGCGGATCAGGTGAAAAGAGCCAAAACTGGCAGCACTGCGCAGAGTCAGGTCCCGGATTACCATAGAGCTGGTGAGAAAGCGAGGAGATATAGAAACTTGACCGTAAAAATCAAATATTCTCTCATATATATATAATCACATTTTTCATTTCTCACCTGTAGAAGGACCAGTTGAGCAGGAAGACCTTGGCAGCCTTCGGCAGGGCGACAGGGTTGTGTTCGTAGGGTTTTAGTGCCTGAGAGACAACACTGTCCAGCCAGGTAGCCCACTGCTCCAGAGAGTTTTGCTGCTGCAGAGTCATTTTAAAGTCCTGCTCCAGCCGCTGTACAACATGGTCTTCACACTGACACACCCAGGATGCCTGCTCCTGAGGGAGACACGGGTGGACAGTGTCAGGGTGCTGCTCTGTTTCACCTAAAAACACTAATTCACATGAACAGACTGGAAGGAAGAGAGACGGTAGTACAAACCTGTACGTTAGTGAAATCGACCCGGTTGAGGTCAGAGAGCATCTGGTTGATCTGGGCAGAGTTCTGGAGGACGGCGCGGGCAGCCTGGGCAAGGTGGTTCAGGCTGGTGTAGCGGCGCAGCGTCTGAGAGAAGGAGCCTACACACACCACCTGATGGAAAGACAAAAGGCTCAGTACTTGCCGCAGTGGCCCAGAGTTCAAATCTGACCTGCGGCCCTTTGCTGCATGTCATTCCCCATCTCTCTCTCCCCACGTTCCTGTCACTCTTCAGCTGTCTCTATACAATAAAAGCTTGAATCTTTAAAAATAAATAAATAACTTGTCATACAAATACCTTTATGCGAACCATCTCTTCTGGGATATTCATCATGGCGCCTGTCAACCAATTCTCCAGACTCTTGGCAAAGTTCCGGATGGCCTGAGTTAAGGCACCTGGGGCAGGGATAATGGTGACGTAAAGAGGAGAAAGGGGTTGCATTTACATTTAAACACGCCCCTAGGTTCAGAAAAAAATCAATGTTCCAGGGCTCCTATGGGCCTAATTTAACTTACTAGGGATGGGTCTCAGTACATCGGGGATGAGCATCTCCACCAGAGTCTGGTACAGCAGGTTGTCGCACTCCTTCGTCCAGTGCAGCACGGGCTCATACTTGCACAGCACCACCAGGCACGATTTGGGCAGACGCTTCTCAGACTCGTTGTGCCTGGAGGAGAAGACAAACCATTCATACTCATATATGAGCCGTGTGTGTGTGCGTGTCCCTTTTATCGGGTGTTTGCGACGCTTACAGGTTGAGTGACTCGGCGTCACTGCTCTGGCTGAACCTCCAGAAGGATTTCCACAGTGTCTCCACAAGAGTGAACTGAAGGTTGACCATCACGTCCAGAATGGCCTGTGGGGATCAGATATAATAGAGGTGTCTACACCGTTTCCACACTTCTGGTGTCAATGAAACAGGAAATCATGATGTTTTAAAGAAATAAACACTTTCTCTAACAGCGTTAACATCACGTAGCTGTTTTTAAAGCTGGGGGATTGAGCAACAACACTGAGGACGACACACCGAACAAAGCTAACGTCTATTACAATCACTGTGTGTCCATGACTACCCACCTCACAGTGTTCTCTGTAGAGAGTCTGAAAGGCCTTGAGGTGTTCTAAAAGGATCCCGTCAGGCAGAGTTCGATCTTGCAGATCAATGTCCACGAAGTCCGGCAGCGGCCTTGATGCTTCTACACAAACCGAGATACAGAAGGAACACAGCGCAATATCTTCAGTTACATGCGCCAGGCTCACACTTGTTTCAGATTAATTTAATAGGCTGTGTATTGCGAGGATAAAGGCTGAACGTCTCGCAGACTGCCGGCGTTGCTCACCCAGAAACTGCTGATACTGTTGCACCTGTGCAGAAATATCGCAGAGCGCCGTCCCCTGCTGCTGACCCATCCCACCTGATGTCCCGTTGGTGATCCCCTGGGTCTTCTGGACTGGCTTTATCCTATTAGACACAGATCAATTACATCAATCACAATCACAAGAGGTGCACTTACACTCATTTCTGGCACCCTAAAAAGCAGCTGCCGTGTGTAGATACCTGTTTTTCTGTGAGAAAGGCTGCTGCCTCATCGCCATGTGCTGTTGTTCATCCATCAGTCTGAGCAGAGGGGAACCGGATTTGATCCTCAGACCATAGTAATGGTATTTTGAGTTCCCTCTGAAAGACACACACACACACAGAGTTCTGCCAATGCCCTCACATACTCGTCGAGCAAAATCAATGCGTGTGTGTGTGCGTCCATATACCTGGTCCCTAATCTCCGTGTACGCAACCCCATAAAGACAGACCTTATGAGTTTGCCAAAGGATGCAGCATTAACGGGCTCTAGTTTCTGCTCCTGGCAGTGCAGCAGGTAGTGGTAGTAGAGGGTGCAGCGAGGCAGACTCACCCCCTCTGCCCCCTCGTAGTTATCGCACAGCCACTGCACCTGGAGAAGATGGACGATCACAGGGTTTAATGTTCTGAACTTTCACGTCTTAGATAGCCAACATACTGAATATAAGACCATTTGTTTAACTCTGAACTTGAGTACTCACAGTAGCAGGTGGGGCACGAGAGTTAGGGCTGGAATAACTCTGTCCTCCTCCTCCTCCTCCTCCACCTGCTCCTGCTGCTCCTCCTCCTCCCCCTCCTAACACATAACCTCCCTGAATGACATAGCCCCCTCCGCCCGCAGCAGCTCCTCCGCTATTTGCTCCTGCTGTTGCCACAGAAACCGACTGCGAGGTCACAGAGCCAGCGATGTCTGACTCAGAGCTGGGCGTGGCCTCGTAGTAGGTGGAGGAGGAGGCGGGAGGGGTCTGGGAGTAGAGGGGCGAGTCGGAGAACGGGTAGCTGCTGGATCGACTGGAGAGGAAAGGACACACACACACACACAAATATAACAGATGAACAACGGTTACAGTTCTGTGTGTGGGCGTGTCTACCAGATATGAAACGTGCATACAAAACAGGCTCTGACTCACATGGTGGATGTGGTAAAAGTCGTGTCGCCTCCGCCATCCACATACACCTGGCCAGAGTACACATGCTCCACCTGGAAAAGCAAGAGGAGAGTTAAAGCAGCATTCAGTGATTTTCTGGTCACTTTCAGGCAACACAACAAGCTGTAAACTAAACACTGACATATTATTACAGTGCCACTGACAGCATTAACGTTAGGGTTACTTATTTGCAATCGTGTCCATCTGATGAATGTCAGTCCATTATCCATTCCCATTTTTAGTTCTGTTTCTGGGCTCCACCAACTCTTGTGGGCTTTATCTGGCTTTATAGCTGCTAAACATTCAAGGGTTAGTCTGTATATTATGTACACAGCAGGTATAATATGTTTTTAAAGCTTTGTGGCTGAAAACAGCTGCTGCTGCTCAAATCAACACAGGTCAGAGTGAGTTGGTGGCAATAAAACCAGAATAAAGATAAAGTAATAAAGATAAGTAAAGAGGGCTGAAAGACTTGGGCATTAATTCTCTCTCTCTCATAGGACAGCTTCATCTGTAGCGGCTTTAAAAACAAACAGAAAGTGAAACTTGATGAGCAGCGACCAATTTTCTTTTAATACTATTCACAACACAGCGTGTGTACTGTGCCCCGTAACTGGGTCATGAGGGATTTTGTTCAGAGGAGCAGCAGAGATGGAAACCTGTTTGACAGCTCACCATCGTTACTCTTACACATGTACGGAAGCCAAGTGGCAGGATTGCAATCTGCCCTTAAATTTGACTGCAGAGGTGGTTCAAAAACAGCTCATTCATTCGCACAGACACACACACACAGGTAAACAACTCGACCTGCAGAGTTCAGTGTGACATCACAGACAGCCTGAGAAGCCGCGATGAGGGTGTGCGATGGGCACGAGGGAGCGAAAGGGGAGGAATGCGAAAAGGCACGCGTCCCTCTCTTTCCATGCGCCCGTAACACTGGACAACTGCATCACTGATGCACGCTGCATTTCAACTGAATGCGCTGATTGTATATTATCCTACACGATGAGAGGAAATGTGCTGCATGTCCGTTTACCTCCGGGTTAATGTGAACAGACTGGAGGTTGTTGATGTGGCCAGTCTGAATCCTCTTGGCTGCCTGCAACACTGATCTCTGCTGGTGAGTAGAACCACAGTCACAGATAAAAGTTTGGGTGCTCAACCATTCGATGTGACTTTCTCCTAAATGGTCCAAGAAAAAATATATATCATACAGTTTGTGTGCATCTTACCTGCTGGGTGGTCTGCACTGGTTGGACCACCTGAGTAGGGACACCGGGGGCAGGCGGGCTGGAGTCTGACAGACTGTCGTTGGAGTGAACAGAGCCCTCTAGGGATGGCAGAGGGAGGGTGGGGGAGAGAGGTTTCATCAGATGATCGAACAAACGTCAACAGAAAAGCCAGCCACCACCACCACATGTTCAGTACTCACGACACACTGCTTCGAAATTGTAATAACAGCCACCACAGAACATCCTGGAACTAAGTTTTTTTTTTTTTTTCAGTTCAGCTGAGGAGAGACTGATAGTCAGGAGGAAAAATAATGTGTGTCTGTCCAACTGTCCTTTCACCCTTATATCTTGCATGCAGAAGGACAGCCTTGGACAGCTAATCTCCCCAGATGGAGAGAGAAATCACTCCATCTTGTAAACATGCAGATCGGATGAGAGAGGGAAACGAGAGATACATGAGGGATGATGGATAGGAGGAGAAAACAGAGTGTGGAGGGTGGGCGAGGGAGAAGGTGATATTCACTTCCTTGTACCTCCACTGTCCAGCTCTCTCTAGGTTCAGCCTGGGTAAACCGCTGTAAACATACCCGTAGTCGCACTCGAGCCAGCACAACCCAGCACTTCATTTAATTTTACGTTATCATAACTGACGGAAAACGACAACCAGTCTCTCCTCAAGTGTTTCAACTCTCAGCTGTTCCTTCCCAGAGTTTGAAAAACTTCTGAACAACTTTACACTTTAAACAATTAAAGAGTCATGAATGTTTAATAAATACATTATCATTAAAGGTTACATGCTGAGTGCGGGGAAAGACTAATTAGGGTACAAAATAACAAAGGCAATGTCAGTCTGTGCGAGCCATTCTGGTCTGCGGACTTTGTTCAGATTTATCTTGAGAGCAGAAAACAAACTGTTCCATGTCTATGTAACAACCAAGTCTTGTTGATTAAATAGGTATATTTTACAGTTTTCATCACTTGCAAGTATTTGTAGCACTGAAACGGTCAGATGATTAGTTAACTGACAGAAAACGTTTGTTAGATACAGAAGAAAAAAAAAAGCTATGTTAAGACATCAATATGGGCTTTAGTAAACCGTGATGGACACATTTTTAACACAATATAGGCGAAATAATAAATTGATTAATCAGTAAGACAACATAATCCTAGTTGTAGCCATAACTATATACTAAACTTTGATTACTTATGTTATTCTTATCATTTTCACCAGTTTAGTGTGCAGATGAAACACTTTTTTCAAGTATTATCATCAAATTCAAGCATAAGCCTAACCTTGAAAATATAACAGTTAAAAAACATTTTCCAAACTTTCAACACTTTGTATGAACACTCTCTCATTCTCATTCATATAATACCTCACGTTTTGGTGTTTTGTTGTTCATTTAGTCTATAAAATGCAATGAAACTAGTAAAACACGTATTTAAAGTTCCGAGAGCCCATGGTGGTCATAAAATTTACTCATTATGTCCAAACAACAGTCCAAAACTTAAAGCTGTTCAATTTAAAATGATAGGAACGCAGAAAGTCCTCACGTTTGAGAACCATAAACCAGATTATATATATTATTTTTTCCTTGGTAAGTGACTTGAAAATATATATACTCGACAGTTACTGGACAAATTGTTTTGGCACCATTCGATATCACCAATAGTATGTTTTGTGTTGCTTACTAAAACCTTGTGGATACGTATAGTTACACTGTAATTGAAAATGAAATTTCAATTGAAATCTGTGCTGAGCAGAAGCCAGCTCTTTTTACTGCAGTCCACGCAAGCAGCAGGGAATGCCAATTTTAATAAACGTAGTTATTCAGCTAACTTCATGAGAATGTGACAAGCCTCGGGCCTCGAGTCTCTTCTCTGGGTGTGAGTGCACAGTGTTACTTGATACTAGCAGGCAAAAAGGTCTACGAATAGACGGCCCTAAAATAAACATACGGGGAGACACCAATGTTAGCGTCAGTTCTCTTTCATGTCCACTAGTTAACACATAACGACAAGTGATTTCGTCACGGCTGAGAAATCGTTTTTTAAATTCAGGAAACAGTTTGAAAAATCAGTAAATGAATTTACTTTAATATCTGAAAACAGGTCAAAGGTCAGACATGTACGCACACATTACATTAGCTGCCACGGATACTAACGTATCTCATTTTTCTATCGCTGCAGGAATTGCAAACTTGTTGCCATGTTGATGTAGCATGATTGAAAATATCTCCAACTCTATAACAGCAAAAGCAGCAGAGTAGAAGTGAAGTCAGGTTTCATCCATCAGCTCCCACGTTTGGGACTACGCAGCCTAGCAACCAAGTCCATCAGCTTATTTTGTCCTCATAATGTATGCACTACCCAACCAGACAAGCAAACTCTCCATCAGTGGTTTGTCAATCCTAATGGCACTCAGATCTCTGCTTCTCTTTATTCTAGCTATACCTACAACTGACATGACCAAGAAACAATGAATTAACAAACACAATAACTAGTAACTGTTACATGTAGACTGCTGTGTACAAATATAATTCCTAAAATGTCTGTGGATATCAATGGAATGTGTTCTTTGGGGCTGAGCCACTGATCACCAACTCCAAACTTCACACAAATCTAGACCCCATAGGGACCATGAACCAGATCATATTTAGGTTTTATGCTTCATTAATGACTTGAACAATTTCTGGATTAATTGTTTCGGCACCATTTGATACCACTTTGGTTTAGTGTTTTTCACAGCACTAAGTCAAACAATGCAAGAAATTTTAAGACAGCAGGATGGACAGCGACTAAAGACAAGCATTCATCATTATTTTAAAGACGTACAGATTAAATTTAATATGCACGAATAAGATTCATACACAGCTCTCGTCTGCACTGTTTGTGAGTCTGCGACCAGGATACAGCCTGTTGCTCACACCTTAGAAACAGACATGCAGAAATAAACTGGCGCTTGCTCATTCTGCGTGTCATATCATGCCCTCCTGCTGCCTATGTGAGCTACAAAGTGTACACTGAGTATGTGCACAGTATGCATTATGTAGGTATATTCAGGTCTCTCACCTGTAACAGTTACTATGATGTACTGGGGAGAGTTGCCCTGACCATTACTCTTCTGGACTGCAGAGTGCTGGATGTCAGGGTTTACATAGTGCTGCGTGGGAGTGGTCAGAACCACTGCCTTCTGGCTCTGGGCCTGGGTGGGCGTTGCTTGAGAACAAAGTGCATCCTGTCCCGTTTTGGAGGAGGTGGCTGATTGGTTCGCTGATGCAATGGTTCCAGAAGTTGGTGGGATCTCCGGCAGGAAGTGTGCAGTCTTTGCCGATGAGGGTGTGGTGGCAGCAGGTGTTGCTATGGTTACCGTGTTGGCCTGCTGAGGCTGAAGGTCCTCTGAGTATCCAGAAGTTGCCATGGCAACCTTTGCTTTGTGTAACTAGTTCTGTTGATAAAAAAAAGGGAAGAGAGAGAGGGCACTCATTAATTAAATTGGCAACAAAGCAACACACTTGAATATAATTTCTCCATTTTTTGCTTTGGTTAGACAGACACACACACACACACACACACGTGTCGGCACACACGTGTGCGCGCGCGTGTGTGTGTGTAACATAAACCAAAGGAGGAAGTAAGGCTTTTGTCTGACTGATACTAAGCAGTAGTCTAGAGCCTTTCCTGTTTGGTGCAGTATGAAACACTGTGTGATCTTAAGCACCATGAATGAAGCAATGGATTACATTTCCAAAACAAGGTAAACACGTTGTGATCGTGGCGTTTTCGGGTGAAATGAAAAACTTTAGAAAGACGAGAAAATCTGCGAGCGTGTACAATCCCAGATCCTACCACGTGTAACGTTAAATAAACTCATATTCCTCCTTAGAGCCACTGTCAGTCAGGACTTTAGGGCCATCCCACTGGAAGACAAGCCACTCCTGCGTAAACCAACACGGCAAACAAGACAATCAGATGATCATCAGCACACCGTGTCCACGGGAGTGACCTGCTCGATCCAATGTCAGAGCAAAAACTTTGTTTCAAAGTCACAAAAAGATTACGAAACACAGTACGCTCATGTCACAGCCTATAGTACCCATATGCGAGCCGTCTGCGGGAGCGGTTTCTGAGCTTTTTCCGTATCTAATGTTTCTGGAATAGCTTGCTTGAAAAGTGAGTTGAGAAAGCGAGAGTGATAGCTTCCCCCGCTAGCAGCTCACGTTGAGTTGTGACGTTTAAAGCCAAGCCAGCTTCGTCGCTAATTACTCTTGTTAGACAGTCCATAAATCTACGGCCACGCCACCAATCACGTGTCAACAGAAATTCACCGTAACCGAAGCCGTAAAAAACAATCTGAACAGTGGAACAAATTAGCAAGAAAAAAAAGTACGATTGGCACTACAACACACCCGCCATCTTGTGCTCTTATCAAAGATCTGACATCGCCATAACAACCGTCTGCGTTTGGAAAGAAGCTAGCAACCAGTTTCATCACCGACACACTCGACCAATTTCACGGCAACGCCGACGACTGTACAAACAAGCGCACGTATATAATTAAGACAGAATTAAAAGATAATTCTCATATATTTGACTTCTTTCACCTCTAGTTTATCCCAGTATTGTCCTTTTTTAGTCGTTCAAGTTTTTTTTCCTTAGATTTAGGTTGTTATTGTTGACTCCCGTTGCTTGGTTCTTGTCGCCAGGACTACCGTGACTATGGCGCCTTGCCTTCACCGGGGCAACTGTTGCTACCCTCTCGTCATCGCCCCGCCCTACGCTAAACGCCGATTGGCTGACTTGGGAGGTGGTCTCTGCGTCATGTACAGTAATTGGACATTGATTGGTCGAAAGGCGCCGTCTGTCATTTTCGCCAGTCAAACGACCACTTCTTGTGTTACTTTTTGGATTGATCAGAATGTCAAGCAGATAGATGGAAAATGATGGAATGTCATGTCATTTAATTCATTAATTCAAATGTTGCTGCCACTGCTTATCTCTGCTTCCTCATATGCTTCTCTGCTTGACTCATATAAACAATTAATATTGTCAGAAGTTCACAACTGATTAGAGTCACTGCAGTATCTGAAATCTCTCTGTGGTGTGTATATATGTGTGTGTGTGTCACTTGTAGTAAACACCTGGTTATCCTTGAGGTGAATGGATAGCGATCTCCATCCAGTGCACGGCAGAGCAGACACTGAGACGGAGATTATGCTGGTGACACACAACACAACCTAACTGATGTGAGGGACAGAAAGGCCAACAGAAGGTCACAGGTGATGAGATAGCCAAGAGCTCTGTTGACATTACCTCTGCCATCACTCGCTACTTAATCACAACTTTTCTATTTCTCATTGTGCATTGTTGCCCCTAAAGGTCTCTGGTCTTATCTCTGGGCATGACGAAGAGTGGAGGTGAGTTGAGGTCCTTCTCCGAGATGTTGAGGCCTATATAAGGTACGCGCTGTCCACCGAGAAACACAAACTACACAGACACCTCAAGCATTTTCCAGCTTTTGAGACACCCACAGCATCTTTTTACTCTCACCATGTGGAAGGCAGCGCTCTTGACTCTGGGCTTGTTGGTGGCATTGGTAGACAGGGTGCGGTCCAATGACGGCCATCCCTCTTTTTACGGGGTGAAACTGTGTGGAAGAGAGTTTATACGTGCTGTCATCTTTACCTGTGGTGGTTCACGCTGGAGGAGGAGTGTGGGGGACTCAGGTAAGAGAGTATGTGAGACTATGGAAGTTTTATTTTTATGATGTGCCACATTTGTAACTTTGAGAGATGTATCCTTGCTTCTTTTTTTTAAAATCAGCTCTTATGGGAGAAGAGGCCTTTGACCCATGGAACACAAATCCCATCCCTCAACTTACCAGTGAGCAGGATCCTGAAGAGTCCCAAGCATGGAGAGATCAAACATCAAAAGTTGCATCTGTGGCTTCTGAATTCAGTCGCTCAGCTCGCTCGCCGATCTCAGAGGAGGTGCTTGAAGCCCTACGGAGTGCAGATAGGAAAGGACGAGATGTAGTGGTCGGACTATCCAACGCCTGCTGCAAGTGGGGCTGTAGCAAGAGTGAAATCAGCTCTCTGTGCTGAACCTTGTCTCTTAAATATACATCTTGTCCTGTCACTAATGCAGAGCTCTACTCTTTTCCTATGTGAGTCCTTTGTTTGTTCCCACTTAAAATTCTACATGCCATCCAACTCATCGTTCATGTGTTGACTATTGATGCAGGAATGCGACTGTGTGTACTAAAAAAAATAATCTATATGTTTAATAAAGCTTTGTGTACTTGGTACGAAAGTCTCTGTTCCTCTTACAAGAAAGTTACTAAAATGATGTTTCATGCTGTTAGAACACTTCCACTTTTCCAAAGCCTTGCAATAGAAATATAGTTTTGACAAGGATTTCGAAATGAAAGGAAGTGGTTACTCACTGTAATATTCTGCAGGAGTTAAACCAGGGGAGTCCAACTCATTTTAGTTTGTAAGCCATGTACAGCCCAATTTGATCTCAAGATGGCCGGAGCAGTAAAACCATTGCATAATAAAATATAAACACCATGTCTTTACATGTCTATACACGAGAAGGCCATAATGTTAGAAACACCTTTCAATATAATGCAGTCCTGTACAACATCAGCACCCACTAAGACAAGCAAAATTAATACCTCTCTGACTGTGTCAACAAAAAAATGAAACATTATACACTTTGTAAAAGTAGACTTTTATGGCAGAGTTGTTGCACTGGATAACATTGTATTGTACAAGTGTACCTAATGTGAAGTGGCCAGTCAGTGTATTTACAAGCACTGAAATGTAGTTCAATATAGCTGCCTCTGCGAAGCCTATAATGTTGGACTTTGGTTTTTTAGTTCAGGGTTTTTATGGGAATGATCACATCCTCCTATCAGAGATGAAATATCACAGCCATGCGGAGACACACTGATATATAATGCGAGCTTAACAAGCTTCACAATGGTGTCTATTGTTATCAGTTTTACTAGCGTTTTTGATATCGTGTCCACGTCCTTTAACAGTTCACACAGGTTAGTTATACAGTAGATAATGGAAGTGTGATTTTGAATCTGACACCATCTGGTGGTTAGAAATGAACATAAAACAATGCATGATTGGTTTATTTCACGTCAAAAACATATATGTAATAATAGGTTAGTCACAATATTGTATTTCTCTCTATCTATACATCAACACATTTACTGTATATAAATGTATAGGCTATTTCTAAACATAACTCCACTTATTCACACCTGTCACATCCATAAATACATATACACCCACCAGTCATCTAACCAGGCACAACCCCTGCCACATACTGTATGGGGGTTACATAGGGTCAAGCATATGTGCTAAGGTCACTGTAGGGATAGTGTTAAATCTTTGATTGTTATGGGGATGCTGACGTCTTTCTTTGAGATACAGAGCAGCTGTATGTTTGTGTTTAGGAAAGTGAGTGCCATTCTGATCATTACTATGGTAACCGAGGTCAGAGGATAGGGCTGTCTGGCTCCATAGATACGACGGATTGGTAAATAATGTAAAAGCCTTGACAGAGTCAAATTCAAATACCAAAACAACTTTGTTTATCCGACTAGGGACAGATCAAATGAAAAAAAAAACACACCCACAGTGACAATGGGAAGACTGCAGAGTGTTTAGCAATCAGACTGTGGAGGGAATGAAGGATTTAGAGTAATAGTTAGTTTTACAAGCAAAAAGAAAACAAAAAGCATGATGCCACACTGATGCATGTTACACTTTACACTATGTTGTGTGCATATACACTATGTCACGTCCATTTATACAGCACTCTCCTGGAAGTCTTTTCCACTCTGCCACTCTACAGAAAGGTATTTTCATTTTCATTCCATGAATTGGGAAGGGCCACAGTGAGACAACATGGGGCTAAGGTTCAACACCAGCCTGACTAGTTATTTTGAGCTGTTTGAAGTTTAGTTTTAATCCCCTTGAGGGTGCTACTGTGCCATGAAGTACATGCATAGTCAAAGTGAGGCTGTTTTACAGCTGAGGTTAATATTTTCAGGGTTCCCTTATTCAAAAAGGGGAAAATGTGAATGTGATTTTCTGGTGCACCTTGGTCTCGTGATCTCTCCACTCAGGTATCTGTCCATGTTTTGGCGCATCTCCTACTGCAATGACCAACTCAACCTTATTCTTGAAGCAAAAAAAAACACACATGTATGCAAAGTTACAGGTACATTTAAGTCTTGACTAGTTCTCAACATGTTTGTTCATAAAATTAGAAGAATGTGATGCATCTTAATTAAGTGTAAGACAGACTGACACAGACACAGGGTGGCGCGTGCAGCTCTCCAAACGGTTACCTCGCCCGACCATCTACCAGTACGGAAGCCCAACATGCTCAAACGGATCACCCGGCTTGATTGCAAGGCATGCAATCTGTGTCACATACCAGCTAGCACAGCAACCACACAGATCCACTGAGATTACAAGTTTGTGTCTAGCTACGCGGATCGCAGTCATATTTTATTTAATGTTAAAAGTTACAGCGTAGCTGCGCCTTTTTGTCTATAGAAATATAGATCTAGCACAACGGAGCGAGCAGGTAAAAAAAAAAAACAACCTTTCGCGGTACTTTCAAGATGATGCTAGCTAGCCTCACTAGCTGCCGGGGAGGGGGGTTGATATGCGAATGTTGTGACTATTAATGCGCCGTCTTTGTTGCTTTTATTACGGACACAGGGAGACGCAGCCGTCCTCGTAGTTAGCACAACATGGCGTTTGGCAGCTGTTTTCTGTCTCAACCCTGTGTGTGCTCATAACGACGCTAAGCTAAGCTTGCTATCTGAATGAGCCAGACGTTTGCGCCTGTCTGGGCCTAATGTGGAAAAGGCTGGTTAGCTGGCCACTGGTAGTTGGTGTTGTCAGTTGTTTATGCAACTGTAACTTACTAAAGGACGGCCGCGCGATGCTAGCTTTTGTTTTAACGTAGCGAAAGGTGGGAAATGTTCCCCAAACAACGAGCTCGTTCGCCGCAGTGATTTGCTACATTGTTTGACGGATATTCCCGATAAATGTCGATTCAAGCAGCCGAACCCGAGGTTAACAGTCAGCGCCGGGGGGTTGACAAGTTGTTGCCATTGGTAGCGCCAGCTGTGCCCGCTGAGGCTGTTTGCTAAATCTGCAATAATCGTTACTGCGCAGCTTGCGTTACTTGTACGTGTTTGGAGTAGTAATGATGAGGTCACGGCGGTGCGTGCTTCATAAACAGGTAACGCGCGTTTGTGTGTCCTGCATAGGATGGAGTGGCAGCCGGATGAACAAGGTCTGCAGCAAGTGCTTCAGCTACTCAAGGACTCCCAGTCCCCAGACACAGCAACACAAAGAGCTGTGCAAGAAGTATCCTTATGTCGGGGTGTGTGTGTGTGTGTGAGAAAAGGTGTGAGATTTTGCATCTCTGAGAGCTTTTGTGTCAAAGTGGATGACAATGAAAGCTGGCTGGGTGTGTTGTTTTTTTCGCAGCTTGCACGAAGAGGACTGAGTGTTTTTAATTGTATATTCATCCACACTGCCAAAATGTCAAACACGAGGTATTGGAAGTGGGTGTGTGAGCTTTTGTTATGTGTGTGTGTGTGTGTGGATGGTTGAACTCCTTAACAGATCCTGCAGAAACTGGAGCAACTCAACCAGTTTCCAGATTTCAACAACTATCTCATCTTTGTTCTCACAAGCCTCAAATCCGAGGGTACGTATGCCGGTTCCCCGCAAATATTTCTGCGTCTGGCCACCTCTTTTGCATTTTTACAAACGTATTTATATTCCTCCTCTCCGCTGCTTTCCTCCTCAAGATGAGCCCACTCGCTCTCTGAGCGGTCTGATTCTGAAGAACAACGTTAAGGCTCACTACCAGAACTTTCCTCCCAACGTGGCTGACTTCATCAAGCGAGAATGCCTCAACAACATTGGAGACCCTTCGCCGCTCATCAGAGCTACGATCGGTGGGTGTTTTAGCGACAATGAGAAAATGGAGAAAGAGAAAAGCTAGTGTTGGCTGCATTTTTTTTTTAAAGCCAATGTGAGTCAGACTACTGTGTAGGTGGTTGAATTTTTTTGCAGGTAACGTGGCTCTGTGGAAATCAGCGCTCAATATTTGTGATGTTGTAAATGATTAAATGCAATGGTGAGTTAAGTTACCTGAATTTAAGGTCCTGATATATCTTTGTTTTTATGATCTCTCATAAAGGTATCCTGATCACAACCATAGCCTCTAAAGGAGAGCTGCAGACCTGGCCGGAGCTCTTGCCTCAGCTCTGTAATCTGCTCAACTCTGAGGACTATAACACCTGCGAGGTCAGGCTCACCTCCCCGCACACACAAATAGCTTTGTAATGTTAATGTCATAATCAGATTTATATCTCTTGCTTTTGTCTTTACAATTTCGCTGCCTTTCAGGGTTCTTTCGGAGCGCTGCAGAAGATCTGTGAGGATTCATCGGAGTTGTTGGACAGCGACGCCCTGAACAGACCTCTCAACATCATGATCCCCAAATTCCTACAGTTTTTCAAACACTGCAGCCCCAAGATCCGGTCAGTGAAACGGCAGTCTCTTCTTCTTCTTCTTCTTCTTCCTGGTTTTCTGCCTCTGCTGGTATTTTTCCACTTCAGCTCGCCCTGTTCAAATCATCACTGTGGATGCCACTTGTTTGTCTCTCTCTCAGGTCCCATGCTATAGCGTGTGTGAACCAGTTCATCATTGGTCGAGCTCAAGCTCTAATGGATAACATTGACACCTTCATTGAGGTGAGTGCAACAGGTTCATGTATTGTTTTGAAACCTCCCATCCTCACCAAGACTCAACTTTAGCCCCTTCCAGAAAGCATCAGTCCCTTAAACGTTGTGTGTTTTTACTGTGTAACACACTGGATGTCTCTATTATGGTTTAGTTCTATATTTCCTGATTTTATCTGGCTTAATTTTTGCTGTGTTTTATGCTGTATTTGCTACGTAAGATGAGCCAATACAGGAAGTTGTCTACATTTGGAAGTTAACCTACTCCCACCCCACTCCCTGCCTTTATCTCCCTCCCCTCCTGTCTTTTACATGTCCAGAGTCTGTTCGCGCTGGCCGGTGACGAGGACAGTGAAGTGCGGAAGAACGTGTGCAGGGCTCTCGTCATGCTGCTGGAAGTCCGCATTGACCGCCTCATCCCACACATGCACAGCATCATCCAGGTGAGGGTGGGGCGCGACCTCAAACACAGATTTAAACAGAGGGGAACAAGTGTGTGGCTTCCTCCTCCTCCTCTTCCTCTTCCTCACCTCTTCTTATCTGTCAACAGTACATGCTGCAGCGGACCCAGGACCCGGATGAGAACGTGGCTCTGGAGGCCTGTGAGTTCTGGCTGACTCTGGCTGAACAGCCCATCTGTAAAGAGGCCCTGTCAGGTCATTTGGTCCAGTAAGTGTTAGTGTGGTAACAGGTCATTGGACAGGGTTAGGTTGATGACCAGGAAGTGAGTAGTAATGTGGTTGTCTGCCTCTTTTCAGACTGATTCCTATCCTGGTGAATGGGATGAAATACTCTGAGATTGACATTATTCTTCTAAAGGTGAGGGCCCCCCTTCTCATACGGACACACCCTGCCTTCTCTTCTTGTTTCGTCTTTTTTAGCAGTGTCCATTCTGTATTCACTGTTCTGTCCCTGTCGTCCTCCAGGGTGACGTTGAAGAGGACGAGGCGGTTCCAGACAGCGAGCAAGACATCAAGCCTCGCTTCCACAAGTCTCGCACGGTCACTCTGCAGCACGAAGGAGGGGAGGGCGAGGAGGGGGAGGACATTGATGAAGACGAGGACGATGATGACGATACGCTGTCTGACTGGAACCTACGTAAGTGACAGACAGACGGGCAGTTCATGACTTTTAACAACATTTTTTTAATAAGAGCTTCACGATTAATGTTCAGAACCACGGAGTGCATTTGGACAGTTCAAAGGTATCTAATGCTGATGGTGGTTCCCCCCGTCCAGGGAAGTGTTCGGCAGCGGCTCTGGACGTTCTTGCCAACGTGTTTCGTGAGGAGTTGCTTCCCCACCTCCTGCCGTTGCTCAAAGGCCTGCTTTTCCACCCTGACTGGGTCATCAAGGAGTCTGGCATCCTAGTGCTGGGGGCTATCGCTGAGGGTGAGACACGGCACAGACTTGGAAAAATATACTTATGGGGAGACATGTAAACAGTGGCAAAGGATTTTATTTGGTTGTTATTTCCTAGACAATAGGTGATCTATAATCCTTGAATATGTTCTGCTATTTTTACTGCCTGAGATAAAGAACTTCTTATTATTAGGCTGATTTCAGGATAAGCTAACCAGCTGCTGGTGGTAGCTTATCTCCCAAAATGTTGCACTTTTTAAGATGTGTAAAACTGCTTTGTCTTTCCAGGTTGTATGCAAGGCATGGTGCCGTACTTGCCTGAGCTCATCCCCCACCTCATCCAATGTTTGTGCGACAAGAAGGCCTTGGTCCGCTCCATCGCCTGCTGGACCCTCAGCCGCTACGCCCACTGGGTGGTCAGCCAGCCCCCTGACGCTCACCTCAAACCTCTCATGACAGAGCTGCTCAAGCGCATACTGGATGGGAATAAGAGAGTACAGGAAGCGGCATGCAGGTGCAGCACGTTTTTCCTCATGTTCGTCTCTCCCGTGTTTTCTCACCCGTCGCTCCTACATCCCTCTAACTCCATCTTGTCGTTCCGACAGCGCCTTTGCCACCCTGGAGGAGGAGGCGTGTACTGAGCTGGTGCCTTACCTGAGCTTCATCCTGGACACGCTTGTTTTTGCTTTTGGGAAGTACCAGCACAAGAACCTGCTCATCCTCTATGACGCTATAGGAACACTGGCAGACTCTGTGGGACACCATCTCAACCAGCCTGTAAGCACAAACATGCACACATTTGCACAGCTTTGTTTTGTGGACAACATATTTAAATTTAACGGTAGAGGGACAAATGAATCACAGGCCAAACTCGTTTTTTTTTTTTTTTTTTTTTTTTTTTTTTTTTTTTTTTTAGGAGTACATACAGAAGCTGATGCCTCCGCTGATTGCCAAGTGGAACGAGCTGAAAGATGAAGACAAGGATCTCTTCCCTCTGCTGGAGTGTCTGTCGTCTGTTGCCACGGCCCTGCAGAGCGGCTTTCTCCCGTACTGCGAGCCCGTCTACCAGCGATGTGTCACCCTGGTCCAGAAGACACTGGCTCAGGCCATGGTGAGCCACGCACACTCAACTCGGAAGCTGCGGAGGGAATTTCCGTTTTTCTGCTTCGCATAAATTCCGCTTTATCCCATCGTGCCACATCTGATCTTTTCTCTCCACCTTCTCTTCTGCGTGTCTCAGATGTACAGTCAACAGCCAGACCAGTATGAAGCACCCGACAAGGACTTTATGATCGTGGCTCTGGATCTTTTAAGCGGCCTGGCTGAGGGACTTGGGGGCCACGTGGACACACTTGTGGCACGCAGTAACATCATGACTCTGCTTTTCCAGTGCATGCAGGTGAGGAGAGCCCGTGTGTGCGCGTCAGTGTATTTGCATTCTGTTATTACCGCTCCTACATAGACCTTTTTATTGTTCATTTGCACTGGATTCAAATGACCTGCACACTCACAAGAGGTTCACAGGAAACAATGTAATGTCATTGGTGGAAGCCTCCCTGTTCAACATCACAGCTAGATTTGTCACTGCTGATGGAAACTGAACATTTCCTCTCGTTAAATTAGTTCAACTGATGAACTATAGGGTGACTCTTATTGTAAAGCACTGTATTTGTCACAGATTTCAGTGCTGGGTGTCACAGATTGATTAAAAAGTGCAATGTTCTTGTCCTTGTTCCATCCCAGACGTATGATAATATAAGAACAGCCACAGTGAGCTGTTAGTTATCCCGCTGGACAGCTCTTTACAAGGTGTGTGTTCACGTTTGTCTTTGTCTCTCTGTCTCTTCTGTCCCAGGATACGATGCCCGAAGTGAGACAGAGTTCATTCGCTCTGCTGGGTGACTTAACCAAGGCCTGCTTTCCTCATGTCAAACCGTGCATTGGTAAATGATCCCGTTGTCTCTTTCACATGCAGACACACCCACAGTACGTACACCACGTTCAGATGTGTTGATAAACCTTTTTTCCATGTGTGTCCTGCAGCCGAATTCATGCCAATCCTCGGGACAAATCTGAACCCAGAGTTCATCTCAGTGTGCAACAACGCTACCTGGGCCATAGGAGAGATCTGTATGCAGATGGGTGAGTTGCAGCAAACCTTTCCATATGCGATGCTGTGCCGTCGAGATGCAGCGTCTTTAAGTCTCGCTTTAATTCACCCCTCTATCAGGCGTGGAGATGCAGCCGTACATCGCTATGGTTCTGAACCAGCTGGTTGAGATTATTAATCGACCCAACACCCCCAAGACCCTGCTGGAGAACACTGGTATGATGAATACACAGATACTCTTCCAAGTTTTAGACAGGTTTTTATAGTTTATGTGTTGAAAATCAGAGCAGATTAGGAGAGGGTGACTCTGACTCCGTCCTCTTCCAGCAATCACCATCGGCCGACTGGGCTACGTGTGTCCTCAGGAGGTCGCTGCCATGCTGCCACAGTTTATCCGACCTTGGTGAGCGATGGCACGCCGTTGTGGTGTCGTTTAATTAACAACATCTCCGCATGCACAGTCACATATCACATACTCAGCAGACACATGTCCACGCTCCCGCTCATTCTTTGTGGTCTTGACATTCTTGAAATAAATTCTCGAAACGACTGCAATCAGCGAATAGTGAGAACGAGCTGCTGAAGCCTCTGAGCCTTCTCAAGCTTAACGATGAAAACAAACGTCCTCCCACACAGTGAGGTGATGACAGTTTGTTGTTTTCATCTTGTAGAAAATGTAGATAAAACAAGAGAGGTGCATGCTCAGCAGTGACTGCATCAAGTTTAACAGCTGCTAATTGGTTAATGTCGCGTGCCGCAGGTGTACATCTCTGCGAAACATCAGAGACAACGAAGAGAAAGACTCTGCCTTCCGCGGGATTTGCATGATGATTGGTGTGAACCCAGGAGGTGTTGTGCAGGTGAGACATTGCTATGCTACAGGATTTAAGTGAAGAGTGCATTCTGTGCATTTGGCTGTAAGCACACAGACGTTTTAGGACTGCTTTTCAAACCTTCTCACGTCTTCCTGTGTGTTTGTTCAGGACTTCATCTTCTTCTGTGATGCGGTGGCCTCCTGGGTGAATCCTAAAGACGATTTAAGAGACATGTTCTACAAGGTGAGGGTTCACTCGGTAATAGTAGCGCGTTGATCAGGTGGTACGACTCAACTCAAAGCATTTTTGGTACCAGGAACTTTTCATAATTTCGTTTCCTACTGCAGCCAGTGCCCCCTTCAGTGTAGGCGGGATTCTTTAGCTGATTGTCGTAGCGAAAATGCCGTGAGGTCACCTTCAACAGATACAGTAACAATGGAGAATATCCTTTGGTCAGCAACCAAACAGGAATGTTAAAATCTGGGTCCAGTGCATGAGGTCTGTGTCACACAAATGATGATTTTCTCTGACGGATCAGTTGTCCACAATGTTTTATCAGCTCACTTGGATCTTCAACCAAGATGGTACCAAAAGAAGTACTGTCGACTAGGGATTCACCATTAACTGAGTGTGCAACATAAAGCAACAGCAACAAAGCAGGAAAGGGAGTATTACATCATTTTTAGATGTTTAACACACCAAAACGACATGTCCATAGCGCCTACATGAGATGTTCTCAGTTTCCTTCTTAAATTAATACGATATAATAGTGAAACCAGGAGTCGAGCCGAGACGTATGATGCAGTGGAAAAACGTCAACAGTCTGGGTCATATTGAGGAACAAGTTCTTATGTTTACACAAGCAGAAGGCCCATTTTAATTCACCATCATACTCTTCTGTATGAGTCACTGCGAGGTGTGCTCGTCTGACTTTTCTGCTTGGCAACGCAGACGCTGCTGTTCTGCAGAGAAATGAAGCGAGCACAGCTCACCCTCGGGAGTTTACCGCATGAAGCCCAAAATGCTCTGCATGCAAATTTTGTCTGGGATTCACAAATGCTGGAGCCCAAGGGCATTTGCCTTCTTTGCCCAGTTGTTAATTCAGCCTCATCGCAGTCATTCAAACACCGAATGCAGGGCTGTTGCTTTTATGAGACGTAGGTTTGATAAAGGAAACTTTAAGGGGAACTGTCGAAAGACTGCATAGTGCATGAAGCAATAATCAACCCCTTGCAAAATTGTGTAATCTGTGGCCAACTGTTGAGGAAGTTAAAGGAAGTGCCTGAAATCTTCTGTTTATTCCCGCAGATCCTGCATGGCTTTAAGGAGCAGGTTGGGGAGGAGAACTGGCAACAGTTCTCGGAGCAGTTCCCCCCACTGCTGAAGGAGAGACTGGCAGCCTGCTACGGCGTTTAGATTCTCTACACCCACCCAAGAGGTAATCCCACACACACACACACAGACACACACATCATTATTTAAACTCAAACCAAAAGTATGTAAATGTTTGCGCTGAAGTTAACTTTGTTGTGTCTGCTCTCCCTCTAGGTGAGCCAGCAGGAGGAGGGTGAATGGGAAACTCATCCATCTGTGTATTGCACTGCCCAGATCTGGGGGGAGGGAGAGGGACGCTATTGGCCGCTCCCCCTGATGGACGGCCCCCACGCCCTATGTGTTTGTCCATAGAGGGAGGGTGGGCGGGTGGGAGGGAGGGACAGAGGGACACCTCTAGATTAACTAGGCAGGGACCCGACACAGAAAAACTAACTGGTAGGGACAGATAGAGAGGGACAGAGCGAAGGACATGAAGGAGAGACGGAGGGATAGACAAGTTGGGAAAAGAGGAAGACAGGGAAAGAGACCAGCAGAGAGAGTGAGTTCAGGGAAAGAAGAGGGAGGGAAAGCAGTAACAAGGCAGGGAAAAAGAGCGACAGAACGGTCTGTTACTTGGCTGGGAGGACAGGGACAGTTGAGATTTTAACGGGATTCTTAAACTTAAGAGTAACCAATAGCTTGACCGACAGAGACAGACCAACGTACACAGACTCTCACACATACACTTGCACATGCTGTACATGCAGTACATGGAACTGACTGTGGGTGGCACTATTATTTAGACTTTATGAGACCTACTACATGTAGTTAGGGACAGACAGGCAGGTGTCTCAACTCTGTTCATTTTCTGGGTGATATCTTTCTTTTTCCGGGGAATAGGATTCAATACGAATTACTTCATCTGTAGTCACTGAATTCTACTTAACTGTAAGATAGTCTCGCTATCCGCATCTATGTTTTCCTACCTTCATTTTTTTGACCAGAGTGCTGCTTCACAGAGCTATCCATCTATCAGACATATTCCTGTCACATTTTCTACCTGATCAAAAGAGAGAGGAGGGGGGAAAAAAAAAAGAGCAAGTGTCTTTCCTCGCGGCTTCACAGAACACCATTCCTGTAGGAAGGGAGGATTAGGGCTAACACATTTTTTGTTTTCTCACCAGAGGGGAGGAAATCGTAGAAAGAAATCACATCTTTAGTCGTCTCTTTGAGATTTGTGTGTATGTTCGTGTGCGTGCGTGCGTGCGTGTGCATGTGCAGTTTGTAAATCCTTACTTTGGCATTCTGTGTTAACAGTGTGTGAAATATGTATTGTTTTTGATATGGTACCGAGCTAAAACTTGACTCCCACCACAATGTCCTTGGCACCTGTTAACTGTGACCAAGTGTTTGTACGTGTGTGTATGTTTGTTTGTATGCAAGAGTGAGTGAGTGTGTGTGTGTGTATGTTTCTGTCTACATTCGTACTGATATCCATTTGATGCCATATTGATATCTTAAGTAAAACAGTGATTGGCAATGTCATTGTGATCTTTATAATGTTTTAAAAATGGTCCATTTTTTTTTTTTTTTTTTTTTTTTGCTGCTACTGATTTTTGTTTCTATAGTGGACTTAAATTTGCACAATTAACGCAAAAAAAAAAAATTGAATTAATGCTATTTTCAGTGACTGTTAAGTTGTTTTTGCACTTTTTATTTTATTTTACCCTTTTCTTTTTTGTATGGACTTTTTTTTTTTTTAACCTCACCCATATGATATGTCTTGACCCTAATGTCAGTGTTTGTCATACTGTGTTGCACTGTGAAATTAAGTGTCTTTGACTGGCAAAAATATCCCAATACTAAATGGCAAATAAAAACAACTTTGTGAAACTGGGACTAATCCGCACTTTTACAATGACTAACTTTGCCATATTGCTGAGGTGCGTGTGTACGCGTGTGAGATCCTGCATGTGTGTGAGATCCTGCATGAATAGGCGCGCATGAGTACTGTATCTTTTTGGCCTAATGAGCATGTATCGGATAGTTAGATGACGTTCATATGATGTCTGCACAGTAGGGGTGCAAATTAATATTTTTTTTGGAAGGTTAACCTGCCCCAGCCTACTTTGCGTGCATGCTCTGTGTCTGTGTTTTCATTGCCTGTGTGTGTGAGCGAGTCTGTGTGTGTGTGTGTGAGCGAGTCTGTGTGTGTGTGTGTGTGTCGGACATATATTTCAGAGTAATAGGATTGCCCTTTACACACCAACACAGCACCTCAATTCACAATGAGAGTATAGTATAGTTAAAAAAAAAAAGATAACAGCTAGGACACTGCCAAAGAGCCACTGAAATTTAAAACCAGACAATAAGTAGAGACGAGCTGCTATTTCAATATTCAACATGTGCATCATGATGACGTAGAAGCACAGAAGGGCTTTTGAGATTAACCATGGAATAAGATTTTGCCAGCAAAACTGATTACAGGGATCTATATTTTTTCGTTGATATTCTGCCAGTGTTTTAGTGTAATGTAGACCTTTGGAAACAGACGGACATTGGCACTTGATCTGACCTAGACTGTGACCACTGAGATAATCAAATCAATCATGAATCACTTCAAACACGAGACAATCTGAACCCCAGTCTAGTTCGATTTCCACAGTCTCTTAGTTCAAAACTTGTATGAGAAAATGTTTTTAGTTGCTTGATAATTTTAGTGTTTTGTTTTTTTTTTAAATTTTATTCGTGTAACTGATGTTTTTAGTTTCAATGAGCAGTTTTTGTATCTGGAGGATCAGTGTACATTTTTTATGGATGTTACTGTAGTCTGAAGGAAGGGACGGGTGTGACAGCTTTTTGAGGGAGATGGGAACAAAAGAGAGCTGAAATGAGATGCGGGAGGAAGGATTTTCTTTCTAAATTCTGTTTATATAATAAAAAGCATGATATCGTTGCAGAAAGATGTTGGTACCTTCTTGTTTTCCTGTGGATTACTTTTGCCAGTCGTGTTCCCTTATTCTGAAGGTGGGAAGGGAAATAAACAGTTTGGGTCTATTATATGATTTGTAGTTACTATGTGTAAAATCTCTGGATTCTTGAAATAAATCATGTCATGCATGCTGAAGGCTGGATGTTAGTGTCGCCAGTCTGGTTTCTTTTGTGAGAAAATAAGTGTTGGGCTATAGTTACAGTGACCTCAGACTTGTATCCCATAAAAAACCTGATGAGTACCCAACTGTATCCCACACAGGCCGACCCGAATCCTCAAATGACACATACTTGTTCCAGAGGTTTTAACTTGAGTAAGGTTTGTGTGTGATTGAGCACTATAGATCTCTACACATTCTCAGCTGAAACTGATTTATCACCTCCGTCTACATATTAAAAGACACGATGCATGATGTAACTCTCTTAACTTTGTTTTCTTCCAAAACTTCCAGCAGGTTCTCATTCCCAGCCACAGGATATCACTAGAAATATTGCTCAATCAGGAATGTCCCCAGATCACCTGCACAGGAACTCTGGACCAACAAATTAGCTTGAGGTGTGTGTGTACGTGTGTGTGTGTGTGATAAGTAAGAGAAGATGGTCAGAATCGGTCCATTCATATCATAAAGAAAAAGGCTTTGACAGAGTTATGATAAGCAAGACTCCAATGCAAAGAGTCAAACAGAGCAGCTAAACCTCTTAAAGCACAATGTTGTTTTTACACACATATATTGTAAAACCCCAAATTCACATGCTCAGACCTCAGAATACACCCACCTCACATTAGCACAAGTTTCAGTGCTCATTGCTAATCATACATGTGGTGAACTCAATCAATTTATGGCAGGTGAAAATGCCCATTTTGTGTTGTAATGGTCCTTTACAAGAATTCCAAGCTGTCCTGTGAGCTCAGATCTTTATATTATGAAGCTCTAGATTCAGATCAAGTCATATTTAGGCAGAAATCACCTTTCATTAACTGCATTTGGCCTTCGATCAATTTATGGCAGGTGAAAATGCCTTCAATCAATTTATGGCAGGTGAAAATGCCCATTTTGTGTTGTAATGGTCCTTTACAAGATTTCCAAGCTGTCCTGTGAGCTCAGATCTTTATATTATGAAGCCCTAGAATCAGATGAAAATATATTTCGGCAGAAATCACCTTTCATTAACTGCGTTTGGCCTTCAATCAATTTATGGCAGGTGAAAATGCCCATTTTGTGTTGTAATGGTCCTTTACAAGAATTCCAAGCTGTCCTGTGAGCTCAGATCTTTATATTATGAAGCTCTAGAATCAGATGAAAATATATTTCGGCAGAAATCACCTTTCATTAACTGCGTTTGGCCTTCAATCAATTTATGGCAGGTGAAAATGCCCATTTTCAGCAGGTGAAAATGCCCATTTTGTGTTGTAATTGTCCTTTACAAGAATTCCAAGCTGTCCTGTGAGCTCAGATCTTTATATTATGAAGCCCTAGAATCAGATGAAGTTATATTCAGGCAGAAGTCACCTTTCATTAACTGCGTTTGGCCTTCAATCAATTTATGGCAGGTGAAAATGCCTTCAATCAATTTATGGCAGGTGAAAATGCCCATTTTGTGTTGTAATGGTCCTTTACAAGATTTCCAAGCTGTCCTGTGAGCTCAGATCTTTATATTATGAAGCCCTAGAATCAGATGAAAATATATTTCGGCAGAAGTCACCTTTCATTAACTGCGTTTGGCCTTCAATCAATTTATGGCAGGTGAAAATGCCCATTTTGTGTTGTAATGGTCCTTTACAAGAATTCCAAGCTGTCCTGTGAGCTCAGATCTTTATATTATGAAGCTCTAGATTCATATCAAGTCATATTTAGGCAGAAATCACCTTTCATTAACTGCGTTTGGCCTTCAATCAATTTATGGCAGGTGAAAATGCCCATTTTCAGCAGGTGAAAATGCCCATTTTGTGTTGTAATGGTCCTTTACAAGAATTCCAAGCTGTCCTGTGAGCTCAGATCTTTATATTATGAAGCTCTAGATTCAGATCAAGTCCTATTTAGGCAGAAATCACCTTTCATTAACTGCATTTGGCCTTCAATCAATTTATGGCAGGTGAAAATGCCTTCAATCAATTTATGGCAGGTGAAAATGCCCATTTTGTGTTGTAATGGTCCTTTACAAGATTTCCAAGCTGTCCTGTGAGCTCAGATCTTTATATTATGAAGCCCTAGAATCAGATGAAGATATATTCAGGCAGAAATCACCTTTCATTAACTGCGTTTGGCCTTCAATCAATTTATGGCAGGTGAAAATGCCCATTTTGTGTTGTAATTGTCCTTTACAAGAATTCCAAGCTGTCCTGTGAGCTCAGATCTTTATATTATGAAGCCCTAGAATCAGATGAAGTTATATTTAGGCAGAAATCACCTTTCATTAACTGCATTTGGCCTTCAATCAATTTATGGCAGGTGAAAATGCCTTCAATCAATTTATGGCAGGTGAAAATGCCCATTTTGTGTTGTAATGGTCCTTTACAAGATTTCCAAGCTGTCCTGTGAGCTCAGATCTTTATATTATGAAGCCCTAGAATCAGATGAAAATATATTTCGGCAGAAATCACCTTTCATTAACTGCGTTTGGCCTTCAATCAATTTATGGCAGGTGAAAATGCCCATTTTCAGCAGGTGAAAATGCCCATTTTGTGTTGTAATTGTCCTTTACAAGAATTCCAAGCTGTCCTGTGAGCTCAGATCTTTATATTATGAAGCCCTAGAATCAGATGAAGTTATATTCAGGCAGAAGTCACCTTTCATTAACTGCGTTTGGCCTTCAATCAATTTATGGCAGGTGAAAATGCCTTCAATCAATTTATGGCAGGTGAAAATGCCCATTTTGTGTTGTAATGGTCCTTTACAAGATTTCCAAGCTGTCCTGTGAGCTCAGATCTTTATATTATGAAGCCCTAGAATCAGATGAAAATATATTTCGGCAGAAGTCACCTTTCATTAACTGCGTTTGGCCTTCAATCAATTTATGGCAGGTGAAAATGCCCATTTTGTGTTGTAATGGTCCTTTACAAGAATTCCAAGCTGTCCTGTGAGCTCAGATCTTTATATTATGAAGCTCTAGATTCATATCAAGTCATATTTAGGCAGAAATCACCTTTCATTAACTGCGTTTGGCCTTCAATCAATTTATGGCAGGTGAAAATGCCCATTTTCAGCAGGTGAAAATGCCCATTTTGTGTTGTAATGGCCCTTTACAAGGATTCCAAGCTGTCCTGTGAGCTCAGATCTTTATATTATGAAGCTCTAGATTCAGATCAAGTCCTATTTAGGCAGAAATCACCTTTCATTAACTGCATTTGGCCTTCAATCAATTTATGGCAGGTGAAAATGCCTTCAATCAATTTATGGCAGGTGAAAATGCCCATTTTGTGTTGTAATGGTCCTTTACAAGAATTCCAAGCTGTCCTGTGAGCTCAGATCTTTATATTATGAAGCTCTAGATTCAGATCAAGTCATATTTAGGCAGAAATCACCTTTCATTAACTGCGTTTGGCCTTCAATCAATTTATGGCAGGTGAAAATGCCCATTTTCAGCAGGTGAAAATGCCCATTTTGTGTTGTAATGGTCCTTTACAAGATTTCCAAGCTGTCCTGTGAGCTCAGATCTTTATATTATGAAGCCCTAGAATCAGATGAAGATATATTCAGGCAGAAATCACCTTTCATTAACTGCGTTTGGCCTTCAATCAATTTATGGCAGGTGAAAATGCCCATTTTGTGTTGTAATTGTCCTTTACAAGAATTCCAAGCTGTCCTGTGAGCTCAGATCTTTATATTATGAAGCCCTAGAATCAGATGAAGTTATATTTAGGCAGAAATCACCTTTCATTAACTGCATTTGGCCTTCAATCAATTTATGGCAGGTGAAAATGCCTTCAATCAATTTATGGCAGGTGAAAATGCCCATTTTGTGTTGTAATGGTCCTTTACAAGAATTCCAAGCTGTCCTGTGAGCTCAGATCTTTATATTATGAAGCTCTAGATTCAGATCAAGTCATATTTAGGCAGAAATCACCTTTCATTAACTGCGTTTGGCCTTCAATCAATTTATGGCAGGTGAAAATGCCTTCAATCAATTTATGGCAGGTGAAAATGCCCATTTTGTGTTGTAATGGTCCTTTACAAGATTTCCAAGCTGTCCTGTGAGCTCAGATCTTTATATTATGAAGCCCTAGAATCAGATGAAAATATATTTCGGCAGAAATCACCTTTCATTAACTGCGTTTGGCCTTCAATCAATTTATGGCAGGTGAAAATGCCCATTTTCAGCAGGTGAAAATGCCCATTTTGTGTTGTAATTGTCCTTTACAAGAATTCCAAGCTGTCCTGTGAGCTCAGATCTTTATATTATGAAGCTCTACAATCAGATGAAGATATATTCAAGCAGAAATTACCTTTCATTAACTGCGTTTGGCCTTCAATCAATTTATGGCAGGTGAAAATGCCTTCAATCAATTTATGGCAGGTGAAAATGCCCATTTTGTGTTGTAATGGTCCTTTACAAGATTTCCAAGCTGTCCTGTGAGCTCAGATCTTTATATTATGAAGCCCTAGAATCAGATGAAAATATATTTCGGCAGAAATCACCTTTCATTAACTGCGTTTGGCCTTCAATCAATTTATGGCAGGTGAAAATGCCCATTTTGTGTTGTAATGGTCCTTTACAAGAATTCCAAGCTGTCCTGTGAGCTCAGATCTTTATATTATGAAGCTCTAGATTCATATCAAGTCATATTTAGGCAGAAATCACCTTTCATTAACTGCGTTTGGCCTTCAATCAATTTATGGCAGGTGAAAATGCCCATTTTCAGCAGGTGAAAATGCCCATTTTGTGTTGTAATGGCCCTTTACAAGGATTCCAAGCTGTCCTGTGAGCTCAGATCTTTATATTATGAAGCTCTAGATTCAGATCAAGTCATATTTAGGCAGAAATCACCTTTCATTAACTGCATTTGGCCTTCGATCAATTTATGGCAGGTGAAAATGCCTTCAATCAATTTATGGCAGGTGAAAATGCCCATTTTGTGTTGTAATGGTCCTTTACAAGATTTCCAAGCTGTCCTGTGAGCTCAGATCTTTATATTATGAAGCCCTAGAATCAGATGAAAATATATTTCGGCAGAAATCACCTTTCATTAACTGCGTTTGGCCTTCAATCAATTTATGGCAGGTGAAAATGCCCATTTTCAGCAGGTGAAAATGCCCATTTTGTGTTGTAATTGTCCTTTACAAGAATTCCAAGCTGTCCTGTGAGCTCAGATCTTTATATTATGAAGCTCTACAATCAGATGAAGATATATTCAAGCAGAAGTCACCTTTCATTAACTGCATTTGGCCTTCAATCAATTTATGGCAGGTGAAAATGCCTTCAATCAATTTATGGCAGGTGAAAATGCCCATTTTGTGTTGTAATGGTCCTTTACAAGATTTCCAAGCTGTCCTGTGAGCTCAGATCTTTATATTATGAAGCCCTAGAATCAGATGAAAATATATTTCGGCAGAAATCACCTTTCATTAACTGCGTTTGGCCTTCAATCAATTTATGGCAGGTGAAAATGCCCATTTTCAGCAGGTGAAAATGCCCATTTTGTGTTGTAATTGTCCTTTACAAGAATTCCAAGCTGTCCTGTGAGCTCAGATCTTTATATTATGAAGCCCTAGAATCAGATGAAGTTATATTCAGGCAGAAGTCACCTTTCATTAACTGCGTTTGGCCTTCAATCAATTTATGGCAGGTGAAAATGCCTTCAATCAATTTATGGCAGGTGAAAATGCCCATTTTGTGTTGTAATGGTCCTTTACAAGATTTCCAAGCTGTCCTGTGAGCTCAGATCTTTATATTATGAAGCCCTAGAATCAGATGAAAATATATTTCGGCAGAAGTCACCTTTCATTAACTGCGTTTGGCCTTCAATCAATTTATGGCAGGTGAAAATGCCCATTTTGTGTTGTAATGGTCCTTTACAAGAATTCCAAGCTGTCCTGTGAGCTCAGATCTTTATATTATGAAGCTCTAGATTCATATCAAGTCATATTTAGGCAGAAATCACCTTTCATTAACTGCGTTTGGCCTTCAATCAATTTATGGCAGGTGAAAATGCCCATTTTCAGCAGGTGAAAATGCCCATTTTGTGTTGTAATGGTCCTTTACAAGAATTCCAAGCTGTCCTGTGAGCTCAGATCTTTATATTATGAAGCTCTAGATTCAGATCAAGTCCTATTTAGGCAGAAATCACCTTTCATTAACTGCATTTGGCCTTCAATCAATTTATGGCAGGTGAAAATGCCTTCAATCAATTTATGGCAGGTGAAAATGCCCATTTTGTGTTGTAATGGTCCTTTACAAGATTTCCAAGCTGTCCTGTGAGCTCAGATCTTTATATTATGAAGCCCTAGAATCAGATGAAAATATATTTCGGCAGAAATCACCTTTCATTAACTGCGTTTGGCCTTCAATCAATTTATGGCAGGTGAAAATGCCCATTTTCAGCAGGTGAAAATGCCCATTTTGTGTTGTAATTGTCCTTTACAAGAATTCCAAGCTGTCCTGTGAGCTCAGATCTTTATATTATGAAGCCCTAGAATCAGATGAAGTTATATTCAGGCAGAAGTCACCTTTCATTAACTGCATTTGGCCTTCAATCAATTTATGGCAGGTGAAAATGCCTTCAATCAATTTCAGCAGGTGAAAATGCCCATTTTGTGTTGTAATGGTCCTTTACAAGATTTCCAAGCTGTCCTGTGAGCTCAGATCTTTATATTATGAAGCCCTAGAATGAGATGAAAATATATTTCGGCAGAAATCACCTTTCATTAACTGCGTTTGGCCTTCAATCAATTTATGGCAGGTGAAAATGCCCATTTTGTGTTGTAATGGTCCTTTACAAGAATTCCAAGCTGTCCTGTGAGCTCAGATCTTTATATTATGAAGCTCTAGATTCATATCAAGTCATATTTAGGCAGAAATCACCTTTCATTAACCGCGTTTGGCCTTCAATCAATTTATGGCAGGTGAAAATGCCCATTTTCAGCAGGTGAAAATGCCCATTTTGTGTTGTAATGGTCCTTTACAAGGATTCCAAGCTGTCCTGTGAGCTCAGATCTTTATATTATGAAGCTCTAGATTCAGATCAAGTCCTATTTAGGCAGAAATCACCTTTCATTAACTGCATTTGGCCTTCAATCAATTTATGGCAGGTGAAAATGCCTTCAATCAATTTATGGCAGGTGAAAATGCCCATTTTGTGTTGTAATGGTCCTTTACAAGAATTCCAAGCTGTCCTGTGAGCTCAGATCTTTATATTATAAAGCTCTAGATTCAGATCAAGTCATATTTAGGCAGAAATCACCTTTCATTAACTGCATTTGGCCTTCAATCAATTTATGGCAGGTGAAAATGCCTTCAATCAATTTATGGCAGGTGAAAATGCCCATTTTGTGTTGTAATGGTCCTTTACAAGATTTCCAAGCTGTCCTGTGAGCTCAGATCTTTATATTATGAAGCCCTAGAATCAGATGAAAATATATTTCGGCAGAAATCACCTTTCATTAACTGCGTTTGGCCTTCAATCAATTTATGGCAGGTGAAAATGCCCATTTTCAGCAGGTGAAAATGCCCATTTTGTGTTGTAATTGTCCTTTACAAGAATTCCAAGCTGTCCTGTGAGCTCAGATCTTTATATTATGAAGCTCTACAATCAGATGAAGATATATTCAAGCAGAAATTACCTTTCATTAACTGCGTTTGGCCTTCAATCAATTTATGGCAGGTGAAAATGCCCATTTTCAGCAGGTGAAAATGCCCATTTTGTGTTGTAATGGTCCTTTACAAGAATTCCAAGCTGTCCTGTGAGCTCAGATCTTTATATTATGAAGCTCTAGATTCATATCAAGTCATATTTAGGCAGAAATCACCTTTCATTAACTGCGTTTGGCCTTCAATCAATTTATGGCAGGTGAAAATGCCCATTTTCAGCAGGTGAAAATGCCCATTTTGTGTTGTAATGGTCCTTTACAAGAATTCCAAGCTGTCCTGTGAGCTCAGATCTTTATATTATGAAGCTCTAGATTCAGATCAAGTCATATTTAGGCAGAAATCACCTTTCATTAACTGCATTTGGCCTTCAATCAATTTATGGCAGGTGAAAATGCCTTCAATCAATTTATGGCAGGTGAAAATGCCCATTTTGTGTTGTAATGGTCCTTTACAAGATTTCCAAGCTGTCCTGTGAGCTCAGATCTTTATATTATGAAGCCCTAGAATCAGATGAAAATATATTTCGGCAGAAATCACCTTTCATTAACTGCGTTTGGCCTTCAATCAATTTATGGCAGGTGAAAATGCCCATTTTGTGTTGTAATGGTCCTTTACAAGAATTCCAAGCTGTCCTGTGAGCTCAGATCTTTATATTATGAAGCTCTAGATTCATATCAAGTCATATTTAGGCAGAAATCACCTTTCATTAACTGCGTTTGGCCTTCAATCAATTTATGGCAGGTGAAAATGCCCATTTTCAGCAGGTGAAAATGCCCATTTTGTGTTGTAATGGCCCTTTACAAGGATTCCAAGCTGTCCTGTGAGCTCAGATCTTTATATTATGAAGCTCTAGATTCAGATCAAGTCCTATTTAGGCAGAAATCACCTTTCATTAACTGCATTTGGCCTTCAATCAATTTATGGCAGGTGAAAATGCCTTCAATCAATTTATGGCAGGTGAAAATGCCCATTTTGTGTTGTAATGGTCCTTTACAAGAATTCCAAGCTGTCCTGTGAGCTCAGATCTTTATATTATGAAGCTCTAGATTCAGATCAAGTCATATTTAGGCAGAAATCACCTTTCATTAACTGCATTTGGCCTTCAATCAATTTATGGCAGGTGAAAATGCCTTCAATCAATTTATGGCAGGTGAAAATGCCCATTTTGTGTTGTAATGGTCCTTTACAAGATTTCCAAGCTGTCCTGTGAGCTCAGATCTTTATATTATGAAGCCCTAGAATCAGATGAAAATATATTTCGGCAGAAATCACCTTTCATTAACTGCGTTTGGCCTTCAATCAATTTATGGCAGGTGAAAATGCCCATTTTCAGCAGGTGAAAATGCCCATTTTGTGTTGTAATTGTCCTTTACAAGAATTCCAAGCTGTCCTGTGAGCTCAGATCTTTATATTATGAAGCTCTACAATCAGATGAAGATATATTCAAGCAGAAATTACCTTTCATTAACTGCGTTTGGCCTTCAATCAATTTATGGCAGGTGAAAATGCCCATTTTCAGCAGGTGAAAATGCCCATTTTGTGTTGTAATGGTCCTTTACAAGAATTCCAAGCTGTCCTGTGAGCTCAGATCTTTATATTATGAAGCCCTAGAATCAGATGAAAATATATTTCGGCAGAAATCACCTTTCATTAACTGCGTTTGGCCTTCAATCAATTTATGGCAGGTGAAAATGCCTTCAATCAATTTATGGCAGGTGAAAATGCCCATTTTGTGTTGTAATGGTCCTTTACAAGATTTCCAAGCTGTCCTGTGAGCTCAGCTCTTTATATTATGAAGCCCTAGAATCAGATGAAAATATATTTCGGCAGAAATCACCTTTCATTAACTGCGTTTGGCCTTCAATCAATTTATGGCAGGTGAAAATGCCCATTTTGTGTTGTAATGGTCCTTTACAAGAATTCCAAGCTGTCCTGTGAGCTCAGATCTTTATATTATGAAGCTCTAGATTCATATCAAGTCATATTTAGGCAGAAATCACCTTTCATTAACTGCGTTTGGCCTTCAATCAATTTATGGCAGGTGAAAATGCCTTCAATCAATTTATGGCAGGTGAAAATGCCCATTTTGTGTTGTAATGGTCCTTTACAAGAATTCCAAGCTGTCCTGTGAGCTCAGATCTTTATATTATGAAGCTCTACAATCAGATGAAGATATATTCAAGCAGAAATTACCTTTCATTAACTGCGTTTGGCCTTCAATCAATTTATGGCAGGTGAAAATGCCTTCAATCAATTTATGGCAGGTGAAAATGCCCATTTTGTGTTGTAATGGTCCTTTACAAGATTTCCAAGCTGTCCTGTGAGCTCAGATCTTTATATTATGAAGCCCTAGAATCAGATGAAGATATATTCAGGCAGAAATCACCTTTCATTAACTGCGTTTGGCCTTCAATCAATTTATGGCAGGTGAAAATGCCCATTTTGTGTTGTAATGGTCCTTTACAAGAATTCCAAGCTGTCCTGTGAGCTCAGATCTTTATATTATGAAGCTCTAGATTCATATCAAGTCATATTTAGGCAGAAATCACCTTTCATTAACTGCATTTGGCCTTCAATCAATTTATGGCAGGTGAAAATACCTTCAATCAATTTATGGCAGGTGAAAATGCCCATTTTGTGTTGTAATGGCCCTTTACAAGGATTCCAAGCTGTCCTGTGAGCTCAGATCTTTATATTATGAAGCTCTAGATTCAGATCAAGTCATATTTAGGCAGAAATCACCTTTCATTAACTGCATTTGGCCTTCGATCAATTTATGGCAGGTGAAAATGCCTTCAATCAATTTATGGCAGGTGAAAATGCCCATTTTGTGTTGTAATGGTCCTTTACAAGATTTCCAAGCTGTCCTGTGAGCTCAGATCTTTATATTATGAAGCCCTAGAATCAGATGAAAATATATTTCGGCAGAAATCACCTTTCATTAACTGCGTTTGGCCTTCAATCAATTTATGGCAGGTGAAAATGCCCATTTTCAGCAGGTGAAAATGCCCATTTTGTGTTGTAATTGTCCTTTACAAGAATTCCAAGCTGTCCTGTGAGCTCAGATCTTTATATTATGAAGCTCTACAATCAGATGAAGATATATTCAAGCAGAAATTACCTTTCATTAACTGCGTTTGGCCTTCAATCAATTTATGGCAGGTGAAAATGCCTTCAATCAATTTATGGCAGGTGAAAATGCCCATTTTGTGTTGTAATGGTCCTTTACAAGATTTCCAAGCTGTCCTGTGAGCTCAGATCTTTATATTATGAAGCCCTAGAATCAGATGAAGATATATTCAGGCAGAAATCACCTTTCATTAACTGCGTTTGGCCTTCAATCAATTTATGGCAGGTGAAAATGCCCATTTTGTGTTGTAATGGTCCTTTACAAGAATTCCAAGCTGTCCTGTGAGGTCAGATCTTTATATTATGAAGCCCTAGAATCAGATGAAGATATATTCAGTTCACTTATGGATCTTGGACCTCTGTGCTTGCCAATAATGACGTTATAAAGCACACCCTCTCATGTAATGTTGCTTCATTTAACACAATCCCTACAGTGACCACAAGGTACAGTATATGCTTGATCCTGTGTAATTCTAGATGCCGCAGCTACCTGCAGCTAGATGTCTATTTTACATGTAGCCCATGTTTCAACCGCTTTGAATTCAAATATTCATCACTGAGATAGCACACTATATACATTGTATACTATGATATCACACTATTGTTTAACATATCAAACTCTGGCCTATGGCCTATGGCATATCATTTTATATTATTATACATTATATATTATTATGTGACAGTGATGTTACCAGTTGAAGAAGAAGATTTGGTCTTGCAGGGAAGAACTATGGACAGCTCTGACCCAAACAAATACAAACAATCAGAATCTTCATTTACAGTTAAAGTTACATAATGAGTCACAAACAATGGTTTTGAACTGTTTCACTATAAAGCATCATGCTTTGGTGCCCCTAATACATCCAGCTGTTGCCTTTTTCTATTCTTCACCTGCCCATCAGGCAGCCTCAGAAATCACTTGGGGATGATTTGTGGTTAGCAGCTTTGTGCTGGTTAGACTCAATCGATCTCCATTAAGCACAACCCACATGAAGACAGGACATAGCAAGATCTCATGATTTCCTGTTGTAGCTGTCATTGTACTAAACAGTGTTAAAGTTAGTTTGACTGACTGTTTACTGCCTGCAATGGTAAATTAATTATTCAAATGGAATGAATTTATATTTAGTATAGCATGTAGTATATGAAAGATTTGGATATTTGTGACATGTACAGCAACTCTAGTCCTGTGGAGGCCTTTTTGTTTCTGTGCATCAGATATTCATGTCAAAGACAGCGATATTTTTCACAGAGTATGTGTGTTTCTGTTTCTCTCATCCCTGAGACCAGATAAACAATGTGAATAAGCTGTCTATCCCCTATAAACCACGGATCTGATTCCTCTCTAGCTCTATAATTACAGGCTTCTGTTACAAAACAGATCTTGTCTTCCCTACTTTGACATTGCTTGTTCATACTCGGAGTGGAGCAGGGGCAAGATGATCCCAGGTAACTTCTCTGTTACCATCTACATCCCAATATATCACAATACACTAACTAAGCAAACATTGTTTTTGGTCATCAAGGACAGGTTGTAACAGCAAGAAAAAAATGTCCATCTGATACAAACTTTGCACCAAACAATGGCTGCTTTCAGGCATTGTTCGGGGAGATATTTTATCACAAAGTATAAAGTGCAAGTCATCACGTCCCAGTGGATGCATTGTTGTCTGAGAAAGGGAGACATGTCCTAAATGGCACTCCAGGTGGCCAAAGATGACTGCCTTGTTCTGGTATGAATTAAAGCTCAACAGATCAGAACAGATAGTAACAAATTAAGACTCTGGCCTTATCTGACATCTTACGTTTTGTCTCTTTAGTCAGGTCAGTTGCAAACATGTTGACCAGACACCATGTCCTGAAAACATAATCGTCACTGTGGACAGTGTGTGATGTGCTACTTGCTGTTGTAGCAGAGCAGAGTTATAGAGAATGTTTGTTATAGATATTCTAAATGTTTATTTATATATATTATAAATTGTAATAATAAAAAGAAAGGAATAGGCAGAATGACCCTGTCTAATTCTGATCTAATCTAGACCTATTAATGTTGTAAATAAATAATTTTAAGAACTCATAATGGAGTTTTCTGTTTAAAATATTAAATAAATGTGGAGTATAAATGTATGTATGATGATGTAAATGTATAAAACATGAATATGAAGTAACTTAATATCTTAAAAGCGGGTTGTTTTTGTAGCTAGCATGCTGTTGGCTAATGATGATATAGACAGAAGTGAATAAAAGATGCTACTGAGGAGGAGGACTACTGAGGGTGTCCACCACAATCTTTTGGCCACAGCTGTGTAAATCATGGGGTTAGCTGATATAAATATGTGTGGATAGTAATGTAATGCCTGTAATGGGCATCAGTAGACTTATGATGGGAAGGCCTGATCCACTGCAGGTTAGACAGATTTAAAAAAAGAAACGTTACACAACCTTATATTCCACAATTATTCGAGAGCTGACTTTTTGTTGTAGCATTTACACACATTCTGAAAGTTTATTTCACACTGTGATCAGTTTCCACCAAGCACATCTGAGAGAAAATACCTCAACAGCTAGACATCACAGGCTCTACAGTTTATCTAGTCAGCAATCCGTCATTTAAATTATTTTCTTTACAGAAATCCCTCTAACATTAAAGAGAAGCACTGAGGTGATCCAACATCATTTCATAACTTAGCCTCTCCCATTTCCTCTGTATTTACAGTTCAAGGTGATGCTACATTACACCTCACATGTTAGTATGCTAATATTATGCTAATATAAAGACAACTACACCAGGACCCACAATGAGCTCACTGGAATTTGAAAAGACATGAAACTATGACTTCAACAAATAAAATCTACCAACGTTACAACAATAAAGTGTATCTACAGCAAATATGGCCCCAAATCAGGCTGTTATAGACTCATAGTCACTACTCGTGGCTCTAAAATGACTATGATTTAATAAAAAGAAACACTGTGTACTGACCAGGCACCATTTGCATGGATGAGTCTCTCGGTGGATGGTATGCCAGTCATTAATGCCATTGTTTAATGCAATGTGCTGTAAGATTTCTCTTTGTCCTTATGTAAAGTAAGCGTCTAGAGAATACCATGTTAAATCTTATCATGATTATCTTGATGAATAAAACTACCCGCCTCTTTAACCTTTTATTTTTGCCGTGCCTCTGAATGGCTGAGGTACAGTAGTTTAGAAGAATCACATGATTGTTCCTTGTTGTTGCACTTCTTCTCTTTTTCCTCTCCTTGCAAACAGACAGCGGTGTTTGAAAGAAGTATACAGATCCTATACTACTTACTACCACTTAAGTTAAAGTACTAATAACACACTGTAAAAATACTCTGCTCTAAGTAAAAGTCGATCAAAACATTACTTCACTGAAATGTACCTAAAGTGACGAAAGTAAAGTACTCATTGTGCAGTAAAACAGTCCCTGGCAGTATTTTACTGTTATATCTGATGTTTTTGTATAAATATTACTGCTGCATTCATGTGAATGTTGCATGTTACAGATGTTTAAGGCTGAGCTGATTTTAACTACTTTATATGCTGTTGGTTAGTTTCATCTACAGCAACGCACTATAGCCTATGAGATCATCATATGTTCGCAGCGCGGCTGAAATCTGCCTCTGAAATGTAGTAAAAGTATAAAGTTGCATAAAATGGAAACACTCAAGTAAATTTGTACTTATGTACATTACTTGAGTTTACATTGCACCACTCCATTCTGGGGTCAGAAGTTGCTGAAGATCTCTTGTCTCTTGCTCCAGTCCATAGGAGGCGCTCTCTTCTTGTTGCGGCGTGCAAGCACCTTTTTTTTAGCCTCAGCAGCTGTGGGACTCAGACGCAGGCCACTGTCCATGAAAGGGTCCGAAACACGCCTGTCGTCCTCGTCTGGCACCTGCAATACAAGCAAATGTATGTGTGTCATGCACATGCGTTGTTTTCTGACTGTTTGGTTCCTTTTTATTATTATTTACCGCCACACCTCTTCCTCTCTCACCTGGATGCTCATGTCAGAGCTGCTGATCTCGGATTGGGTGGTGGAACTTCTTGAGGACTGAGATGCTGAGCTCCCGTTGGCCCGGGACTTCGGAGACATTTTTGGGATTGGGGAGTCTGTCAGAGTGACGTTTATGATCGGTGGCTCCGTGGCGGGAAGTTCAGTTGTCGGAGAGGGGGTGGGTGAGGCGCTTTCTGTAGCTGATTCATCTACAAAGACCTCTGTGAGCGAGAAAACAGAAACACGTGAGGCATTTGTTCTGGACACCAAAGACAGTTGAGCATATACCTGTAGGTGTGTGAGACCTTTTTCTTGGATGGTGGTGGGTGTGAGCCCCAGTCTGTGGAAGAGCTTGTCTGTCTCCCTGTCAACCACTAGGAGGCGCACTTCTCCCCCTCCTACTCTAATGAGTGCCACTACCTCTGAGTGCCTCAGGCCTTCTATGTTGACTCCGTTCACCTGAGAGAGACAAAAGGAGATGTCAGAGGGAGCAGAGGAAGAGTGGAGCAAAGTGACAATAACTTAGAGGCAGAGATTATGAAGTAGCCATGACACAAGCAGGCTGTTTAGTATGTCTTTCCTCACAGACCAGAAACAGGTCTGTGCTCTGTGTAGAAGTGAGTTTACACTTCATGCCTACATATCCACATGAAGATGCACAAACACCAGCCCCTCCTCTACAACTCCATTCAAGATTAGAGCCTGTCGTCTTTCCTTTTTTTGCCCCTTCAAACAGCACCTCTATCCCACTCACTCCAAGTCTGAGTCCAGATAATCTTCTCTAATCCAATCACACCTCAAATCAGTGCACAGAGCTGGTTAATATGGAGAGAGTAAGCATTGCTTTTTTTTTGTTCCGATCAGTTCTCTAAAAGTCACCTCTGACTTCAAATCTGCACATATACTCTGATAAAAGGGGTCGGGGTGACCCGGCCATCTCCCACATTTACTTTAATGTGTGCGTCATGTGCTTTTTGTTGTACCTCCACCAGTCTGTCTCCAGGCCTGATGTCTGCACTCTCAGCAGCTGAACCGGGATCCACCGAACGCACAAACTGTCCACCCTTTGACTTAACGCTGTGCAGGTTGAAGCCGTAGCCGTGCTCCCCCTTCACCAGGTGACACAGACGGGGAAGGAGCTCAACCGAGGGCGGTTCCGGTGAAGGCTGCACCTGCAGCTAATGGGACATAACAGCAAAGTCTAGGATGAGAACTTAATAAAAAGAGGATATCAGAGAAAGAGGCATTGAAATGTTGTCTGCCACACAGGAGTAAATATCACATTTCACAAACTAGATTTGGATTTTCTTCTGATATGTTTTACAGTCATTTCATAATGCAAAGCAGACCTGACAGTTGTTTTCACAGTGAACAACAAATCTGCATTCATGTTAATCAAAGTTACGTCACGCGGGCATGGTAATGCATTTGAAGTGCAGATTTATTGAAACAGTCTGCACTGCTTCGCCATACAACAAATAAGATGAGCTTGACAAAAAAAAATCAATGCAGACTTGATGCTCATTTTGATAGATCACAAACATTTCAAAGAGCCTGCAGATTTTCATGTCAGACAGAAATGAATGTAACAACATCCCAAAAAGTATAAAGTGCAAGTCATTTCAAAAATGTAATACACTAAAATGATGCACCACACCACCACTTATCATGAGAGAGAGAGTTTAATCAACTACGCTACACTCAAAATCAGTGATTACAAGCAATTTTTTGTTGACATCCGAGAAGAGTTTTGTATACTGTAGTGTGTCAAGATCTACCTGTATTGCTATTTAAAAAGTGAAATATTGATCTCATTTTGATAATACAATGCCTCCTTAATCATTTGTTTCCTTTCTTTTCCACTTTGTGGTTTACACTTACTATACTGTCATTGAACCCAACAGAATAGGTGGTGGTAATAAAGCAAGAAAAATTAATATATTAATATTTTGATAGTGTTTTCAGATTTATTGCTACTACAGGTGTGGCTGAGCTGGAGAAAGTGGCCGTCGGGGTGAGACGGTGGTCTCAGAGCTAAGCAGAGTGGGCTAAGTGGATCAAGCTGAGAGACATTAAGAGCAATCCTGAGCTTAATGACCGACAACAAGAGTTGACACATTGCGTGATTCACATGCTGACCAAACCTGTGCCTCAACTAGAAGATACATGCTGGCTGTGTGTGTGTGTGTTTTCAGTGTAAGGACCACAAAGAACTCAGGATAGTGACTGTCTAATGACACTGCTGAGACTACGCCTTCATGGGTAAGCTGACCTGAGGGCAGATCTTTCTGTCCTTTCTGCTTCATCAACAACAGGCTCATTGCTCTCGCACGCACACACGCACACACACACACACGCACACACACACACACACACACACACAGTGTCCACCAGGTTGTTAGTGCGTATGATGATATGTCTATCGCTATAGCAGAGTACATCCTTGTCTGTCCGAATGTGAGCCAGAGTGATAGGACAGAACAACCTTGGTAACAGATCTCCATGGTGACAGGTCAGGTCGCTGTGGTGACAGGTCACCGTGTCTCCTGCTGGTTTTAAAGATCTCTGTTTATGTCGCTGGCCTGTTTACTATTTTGGTCATGTCAGCCCAAATTAACTGAGACACGCACAGACAGGCTTCACACTGACCTGATCTGAAAATATCAACTACAGATTTAGTATTTCTGTGTTGTGGCCATGAAAATCAAGTCAGTTTGAGTTAAGCTTCTTAAATGTGAGAATTTATTCATCATCCTTTTTTTAAAAATGATAATAAATAATAAATACATTTAATATCTTTGGGTTGTGGACTGCATTTTGAAGCTGTCTTGGAGGCTTACTTTCTCCTACCTACATAATCTTTTAAGTGTTATATGCTATAAATTTAACAGGAGGAACTAGAAAAATGACTTTTGTTCTAAAGTTTTTGAGGAAATCAACTTTTTGCAGACAGGTTTTGTATGTGTGTTCATGTGTGTGTGTGTGAGACCAAGCCAGACTGTTGCGTGGCTATGATAGCAGCCAACATTGAGGTTACGTAAGACTGCTGTATATGGGTGTCTGCTGCCAAAATAACATCATGCAACAATGACATTGTGTCTGTATTTACATGTATAATGTGAATGTCACAAAGGTGGAGACGTAACAGAGATTACGTACACGTATGAAAAAATGTGAGCATACACACCGGGCTTCAGTGGTGTGGCCCAGGCATTAATACGCCACAATACTTTCCTAATCGGAGCTGCTGAATTAGTGGTCCAAAAACAACGCCTCACGTACTATACATAGCACTCAGTGAAAATGTCTAAAATGTCATGCTGATTGATAATGAAAACACCCATATTAATATCTGCTACACACTTTCAAGTTAAACTTAAACACCTAAACTTGTGCAGATGAAAGAACTGGGGACTTAAAGCAGCACAGATTTTCAATCATGTTGATGCTACACTGACATGTCATCGCGTGAATGTTGTCTCTGTCATGCGCCCCATTCTCAGACTATGTAACATTGAGATCACGTGCGAGTAATACATAACGCTTGCACTTGTTTTGCTTAATTTAGTGAAAATGGATCACATTTTATGGGGGAAATGTTTTCTTCCTGCTAATGTCCTCCAGCTGCTGCACATCAACACTCTGTGATTTACAGAACTTCCTGATGGACAATAAAGTAAAGTGCTGTGAACTACAGCTGCTGTTAGCTAATTGAACTCAGGACTGTGAGCCCAGAACACTGGGGGAGTGTTTGTACCACAGGTGTTTTGAACCACCAGCAAGAGGAAGTTTTCAGGCCCGGGACATGGGTGAATGCTCACAGGGAACAAAGCTGGTGTCGTGACAGAACTGGAGCTGGGCAAATGGACAATCTAATTGGGCTCGGCAACTCATATGGGCATAGCTAAAAAAAAAAAAAAAAAGGACTGACTTTTAGTCATTTTAGCTTCTTGAAATAAAAACCTGAAAGACAGGCGCCGAGCTGGGCTTCTTGCTCTTGCTGACTCGTGAGTAATATTATCTGGCTGCTGTGTCTTGTGTTGTTGTGTCTTGTGGCTGTTAGCAAAGTTGTTGACTTGCTAGTTTTTGACCATAAGTAGTGTAATCATAACAAATACACATGCATAGCTGTCCATATTTAAGACAGTGGTATTCTCTAAAACTGGTGGTACTAAATTGCAAAAATACAAATTTCTACACAAAGTTTCTTTTAAGGCAAAACACAAGAAGAAAAGGCACATTTTAAAAGCCTTTATATGTTCTGGTTATTCATGATTAGAAGCACAGATAATATGTTCACTGAACTTGACTTTGTAATAGCGGAAATTATTAATTATTAAAAAACTGCCTACCCTTCCTAATTCTAGGCTTGTTTTCTCCATGTAGAGGAGGTGGACACATTAACACTGCACAATATATTGCAATTCATCACAACAAGCTTGACATAAAAAAATCTGCTGGGGATTATAAAGTTATATTTTGGTTGAAGCTCATATTTGGAGCCACTGTTGGCTGTGATGTAATATATTACACCATGTTGTACAGGTGCTGCTGTTATTGCGTATTAAGTTGTTTGAACTTATAACCAAGAGAGCCTACGTTGCCAGCCGAGGGGCTGCCTGTATTTACCCTGCCTTTCAGCTAAACAGATGGCAGGTTTGACATGAGGCGCTAGTCTTGAAGATCCTGGTTCACTTTGTTTGGAGCCCAAACACTGAGCTCAATCTCTGACAGACAGTTCCCAGTTATTTCTGCAGCCAGGCTGACATTAAGACGTCACAGTGATGTTTGGCTGGCACTTGTGGAAATTTTGTTTTTGCCGTATCACATTTGCTGGCTCGCACATTCAGGAATTTGAATGAGTTTATGAGTATTTTTTATAAGTGTTGTACATCAACAGAGCTTCGATGACATGCCAAAGAATGTGCCCAGCTTATACCTGATCCCTTTTTTTAGCTGTAAGGTCAGAGGTGCCCGAGGTCCCACAGCAGGAGAGTATGAGATTGTGTGCCCAAAATAAACTACACGAAGAGATAACAATACCTGTGCAAAGACTTTGATTGTACAACATTGTTATCTTAAAATCTGATCCCTCCCATGTCTGCTTGGCACTTTCTTTCATCCAGGTAGACACTCAAAGCCTGCTTTGTCAGAACCCATGCAAATTAAAGTTGAACCGGCTAGATAGTTGATCAAATCTGAACTCAAGTCGGACAGTCAGTTCCCTATATGTCACAAAACCCCAAGTGCACTGCGTCAACAGGCTGTTAGAGGAGACTTCTCCGGCTTTGACTGTTTTTATGAATTTCCTGCTTAATTCGACAGCCCTGTATAGCACGGAGCGGAGGGTGGGGCGCACACTATTTCACTAAAATGGCCGTTCAGTTTGAATCAATAATACCTACAGTTGTGTAGGTTTTTGCAGGAAACACAGTCAGTTGAGCAGGGTATTCTCTAGCATCTGCAGTCAGGTGGAAAGAATCGGTCGATGGTGTGAGGTGTTAATGCTCAGTATGCACCAGGAGACGGTGCTCTCTAAATACAATGTGCCTTTTAAATGTTCACACTGCTTAGAGACTGTGGTGGCTCGTAAACAGGTGTAACGATGCAGATCTTGTGAATGGTAGGGAAAGTCGTAAAAAGAACAGGACCATGAAACCCACTGTTTCACTGCGTGATGAAGGGGAGGAGAGAAATCCTTTTAAACCTGCTGTGATTACACTATTTTTGTAAACTTTCACTTTTAAACACTGGACTTTGCAGCCTAATTTTGACTGGAAGAATGGGGATTGTGCAGTGTTTTTATGCACATGTTGTGTAGGTATTCATCCAGATGAATGAAACAAAATATCGTACATTTAAGATACAATACAGTGACTATATCACAGCATAGGTGGGTGATTTCTTACTCCTCTTTACTCTGTGCACCTGAGGTTTGTGCTGGAAACCAGAAACCAAAGGTTTTTCTCCAGTTTCCTCCAGTCCCACCTGTTCAGAGCAGACTTTGTCTAAAGGCACTGATTTGGCACTGAATCCAGCAAGCAGATCACGCAGATGTTCAAGTACAGACAGACACCAGGGGAAAAGAGTGTAACACACGCTCTTAATAGAGCAACACACTGGCTCACTGCTGCAAGAATTCCTTATCTGATGTGCTGACGCTTACCTCTGTATCTGTTGCTGTACTGGACGTTACCGAGGATCTCTTGACCTTGTCTTTGGTGGGCATGTGTGTGGGCGAGTCCGGAGCGGGAGGCTGAAATAAGTGTGTGTGGGTGAGTTTGGGTGACAGGGGTGAATTCCCTCTGGGCAACGGAGAGTTAGAAGGTGTGGGCCCCGGTGAGGGGCGCGGGGAGAGGGTTCCCATCTCAATGGCCAGGTCCTCTGTGCAGGCCAGGCCACGGCTGAGAAGGAACTCATCCGTGTCTCTGTCCACCACCAGCAGCCTGGTGCGGTGGGGCACCTCACGGATATGGTTCACCACCTGCAGGGAGAAGAACAAAGTAACAGAGAGGAGCTTAAGACAAATTACAATGATTAGTGTGGTGTCATTTAGTGCATGCTGTTTACCTGGCCTGCTCATAACATACTTTTAACATGACAAAGACACCCAGTGATTCCAATTACACTGGGCTCACACTGACCCATTTTAGTAGCCCCCCCTCCTTCTCCTCAGGCAAAGAAAAAGTGGTCTAACAGGTATGGAAGTCATTGTTTGTACCTCTAAGTGTGTGCCTCTCCTGGATTCTCTCTGCCATACAAGGCTGCTCTAAAAACGTATTTATTGAGCCATGACTCACTTGGTGATGGGTTTCGTTCTCAACATTCTCCCCGTTCACCTCCACCACCCGGTCCCCTGGCCGCAGCCCGGCCATGTCAGCCGAGGAACCGGGCTCCACTTTGCCGATGAACTGTCCGCCTTTATTCCGCTCACCGTGCAGGTGAAACCCATAGCCGCGCTCTCCTTTGGTCAGGAAACAGAGCCTGGGTCTCAGCTCGCTCTCCATCCCAGCGAGTCAATAGGGGAAAGCAGGTCAATGCGTCTCAGGAGAATAAACAGGTGCTTTCTCCAGGAGCGGCGGAAAGTCTCTGGCTCTTAATCCAACGTACGGCTGCCCGCTCCAGTGACCAAAAGCTCATCATCATTTAGCATAATGCGAGTCCATTAATAATCCACGATTATATTAGACAGCACAAATCGAAAACTAGGCTAAAACTAATGAGTGTTTAATCCATCGTGTAAATTTTCAGGCGCAAATGTGAGCGCGCAGAAATTGCGCACGGCTCGCGTAAAATAGTGGCCAAAACCAACCGACGGGGGCCAAATCCAGTCCATCGGAGGAGTAATCCAACAGATCAGAGATTAGAAAGCTGTTCCTCGCACGTAACACTTAATTCTCCTCGTCAGCTGGGTGTGAGTCCTCCTGCGCGACCCGGTGCCAGCGCGAAGAGGCGTCAACAACAGATGCCACTGCGTCCCCCTCAGCGCACACCTGAACACGGAGCGCAGCCGCGATGTGCTGGCAGAAATGTATAGCCTGTGAACCACAACAAGGCTGTAAAATGGCTACTATGGCGCAAACATTTTTTACGCAACCCACACGCCAAAACGCGTTCAATGTAACGCCGAGGACATTTGCTCTAGTCACAGCCCATCTGGGGAGGTAGAGGCAACTCCAGGTGGTGGAGGTGAAAGTAGACTGACTGTGACCTGAGAACGGAAATCTTTCCTCTCCGCCCTCTGTCCCTATCTTCAGTGGAGATCAATAAAGGGACAGTTGCGTAAAAGGGGATTTAATGTTTCACGAAACATAAGCTCACCTTGTGTTTGTGATGTGGTAATTCAGGCTTACTCGCATTTATCCGTTCAAAAAAAGGAGTCTCAAGTAATCCAGGACAACCTTCTTTCTTTTTTTTTTTTTTATCCTCTGTGACAGAAATCCTCAACCCTGCAATTGTGCCCTTTAGCAATACATCAGGTCAATGTATAAGGTACATATGATTGCCTTAGCTGCCCTGCAGCAACATTTTTATTTACTTTCTCTAAGTTGAGAAGACATCATTAAAAACCAACACTAAGTAACTAAATAACTGCACTGACACAATTCAAAGCTAAGGTACAATGCCACAAAGATGGTGCACATGTGTAGCATTTCACATGGATTTCAGTTCAGTGCATTAGTCTGCAATAGGCCCTTTTAGCATAGGAGATATTTTGGCTTGTAGCAAAACAAATACAGGCGTGAGTAATAACATTTACAGTGGCGCTGTTCCATTTAAGTGTACCAGTAATCCACGACACATCTGCCAACATGTAATAACAGGTTCCCTGGAAGTGACACGCAGAGTTAGCTCTGCACCTGCAGAGAAAGTGCCAATGTGCTCACTCCACAAGGGTTTAACAAACTGTGAGTAAATATTATGTAACAGGATTGTTTGTAGTTTAGGCATTTGCAGAAAACAATGTGAACCAGCACTTTGCATGGGATTTGTCAGTTATGTTCAAGTTGTGACTGTGTTGGTTTGTATGAACAGGAGGCCGTGTTTGAACTCTGAGTCATTCTTGGGTTCTTTCCAAAGTTTAGTTTCCTTTCATGATGCCTTTACTCGGTTTATATATGTACTTAAAGATGATTGCAATGTTTGGTTCTTTCTTTTGTCTTTTAATATTTTACACTTAAGGATGTGACTAGCAAAGTTACTAAAGTAAATACAAATAGCTTTTATGGGTTGTGACTACCTACTGTCTTCTAGAATATTTAGTTTGTGTTGTTACACTGTTATTTATTAGTAATTAGTATTAATGGGGCCTTGAATATTAAAATGCTATAAGTGAGTTTACTGTGTTCTTGTTATTTTCACTGAATGTACAACAGACAAACTTCCTCGACTGGACAAACAAATGCAAATTGACACATTACCTTCACACCCAGTTTCATGACACATTGTTGTTATTTAGTAATAAAGAATTAAGCAGTAAGAGTACAAACACACACACACACACACACACACACACATATATATATATATATATATATATATATATATATATATATAATGTACAATGTGTCGTTAAAATCCATGCAAGATTAGCAAGATGTGTTCAGCTGTTTTAACGTTTTATTCTTCTCTTTTAATCATGTTTTTAATTGTTTGTTTTTTGTCATTAAGTTTCTTTGTGTTGTTGAATGACACTGACATAGCCCAGTGTTGGTAACCCTGTAAATGTGTAAAGTATCATATTTATGGAGTTTTATTTAAAAGAGGGATGAATTTCTCAAGATTTCCATCAGAGGACGACATCTCCTGCCATCCCTTCTCGAAACAACAGCTGTCCAGCAACATAACAACAGAAAATGTTTACTTAGTGTTTTATTTAAATGTACACTTTCTCTCTTTGTAACATTGAGTGTCTTGGAGTTTCTTCTCTTGACATCAACGCTGTGATCCTGATGCTCGCCGAGCAGTCAGTGCCTCCATCGTTTCCGTCTGTTGTAGGAGATACAAGAAAGAACAGAGTTGTAAGACTTACAAGTTCATGGAGTAGCGTGAAACACCCCTTGCCCAAAAAAGTCACCCATGGGTGCCATAAAGATGCTATGAAGACAGTGGCCAGCTACCACACTGGCTATACTGTATGAAGGAGTATTGAAGGAATACACTGTGACATTTTCAGGCTTATGCTCCACTTTGAACAGTGTGTTTGTACGGGCGAGGAAGAGGCCAGCAGAAAGGCTTCATGGCCCTCTTGTGGTGAAAAGAGTGACATTTATCCAGCTCTATCAGTCTACCTTACAATGAGCCTTCAATGACTCTCAGCAGGACATGGTAGTAGATAACAGAAGATTTGTTTGCAGCCATTAGGAAGTTTCTATCTTAACTCTGTGCTGTACCTGAGAAGCTGGAACTTTATGGCCTCTTTCTTCACTGGGAGTGGCCAGGTCGGGTTCAGGACCACTTGTATGAGACCTCCACATCAGGCAGATCATATTCTGAGGGGGAAGGAACAGACAGCGAGGTTAGTCAAAGAACAGGAACGTGTATAGATCAGTTTAACCTGAATATTGTATGGCAACTTAATAGAACGCCTTCAAAGATGTTTAGCATACCAGATCAGATCTGAATCTTTTGCCCTGTGATTCAAACTCAGTCTGGCCGAGTCTCTTAGAGCTCTGTGCTCTAGAACTTTATGGCCTCTTTCTTCACTGTGGTCCTGATGCTCGCCGAGCAGTCAGTGCCTCCATCGTTTCCGTCTGTTGTAGGAGATACAAGAAAGAACAGAGTTGTAAGACTTACAAGTTTATCAGTCTACCTTACAATGAGCCTTCAATGAATCTCAGCAGGACATGGTAGTAGATAACAGAAGATTTGTTTGCAGCTATTAGGAAGTTTCTATCTTAACTCGGTGCTGTACCTGAGAAGCTGGAACTTTATGGCCTCTTTCTTCACTGTGAGTGGCCAGGTCGGGTTCAGGAGCACCACCTGTACCTCCACATCAGGCAGATCAGATTCTGAGAGGGAAGGAACAGACAGTGAGGTTAGTCACAGGTCAGGAACGTGTATAGATCAGTTTAACCTGAATATTGTATGGCAACTTAATAGAACGCCTTCAAAGATGTTTAGCATACCAGATCAGATCTGAATCTTCTGCCTTGTGATTCAAACTCAGTCTGGCCGAGACAGGACACTTGCTGAGCGAGGCACCTGTGGAGGTCACAGGTGGTCACCTGTGGAGGGACACAGAGAAAGAGAGGGCGGTTAAAGAGGGGAGAATTAAAGGGGTTGAGAGAAGGATAGGGAAGAGAGGGAAATATGATGCAAGGGAAACAGTCTGATGGAGTTTCTTCTCTTGACATCAACGCTGTGATCCTGATGCTCGCCGAGCAGTCAGTGCCTCCATCGTTTCCGTCTGTTGTAGGAGATACAAGAAAGAACAGAGTTGCAAGACTTACAAGTTTATCAGTCTACCTTACAATAAGCCTTCAATGAATCTCAGCAGGACATGGTAGTAGATAACAGAAGATTTGTTTGCAGCTATTAGGAAGTTTCTATCTTAACTCTGTGCTGTACCTGAGAAGCTGGAACTTTATGGCCTCTTTCTTCACTGGGAGTGGCCAGGTCGGGTTCAGGACCACTTGTATGAGACCTCCACATCAGGCAGATCAGATTCTGAGAGGGAAGGAACAGACAGTGAGGTTATTCAAAGATCAGGAACGTGTATAGATCAGTTTAACCTGAATATTGTATGGCAACTTAATAGAACGCCTTCAAAGATGTTTAGCATACCAGATCAGATCTGAATCTTCTACCCTGTGATTCAAACTCAGTCTGGCCGAGTCTCTTAGAGCTCTGTGCTCTAGAACTTTATGGCCTCTTTCTTCGCTGTGGTCCTGATGCTCGCCGAGCAGTCAGTGTCTCCATCGTTTCCGTCTGTTGTAGGAGATACAAGAAAGAACAGAATTGTAAGACTTACAAGTTTATCAATCTACCTTACAATGAGCCTTCAATGAATCTCAGCAGGACATGGTAGTAGATAACAGAAGATTTGTTTGCAGCTATTAGGAAGTTTCTATCTTAACTCGGTGCTGTACCTGAGAAGCTGGAACTTTATGGCCTCTTTCTTCACTGTGAGTGGCCAGGTCAGGTTCAGGACCACTTGTATGAGACCTCCACATCAGGCAGATCAGATTCTGAGAGGGAAGGAACAGACAGCGAGGTTAGTCACAGATCAGGAACGTGTATAAATCAGTTTAACTTGAATATTGTATGGCAACTTAATAGAACGCCTTCAAAGATGTTTAGCATACCAGATCAGATCTGAATCTTCTGCCCTGTGATTCAAACTCAGTCTGGCCGAGTCTCTTAGAGCTCTGTGCTCTAGAACTTTATGGCCTCTTTTTTCACTGTGGTACTGATGCTCGCCGAGCAGTCAGTGCCTCCATCGTTTCCGTCTGTTGTAGGAGATACAAGAAAGAACAGAGTTGTAAGACTTACAAGTTTATCAGTCTACCTTACAATGAGCCTTCAATGAATCTCAGCAGGACATGGTAGTAGATAACAGAAGATTTGTTTGCAGCTATTTGGAAGTTTCTATCTTAACTCTGTGCTGTACCTGAGAAGCTGGAACTTTATGGCCTCTTTCTTCACTGTGAGTGGCCAGGTCGGGTTCAGGAGCACCACCTGTGCCTCCACATCAGGCAGATCAGATTCTGAGAGGGAAGGAACAGACAGTGAGGTTATTCAAAGATCAGGAACGTGTATAGATCAGTTTAACCTGAATATTGTATGGCAACTTAATAGAACGCCTTCAAAGATGTTTAGCATACCAGATCAGATCTGAATCTTCTGCCCTGTGATTCAAACTCAGTCTGGCCGAGACAGGACACTTGCTGAGCGAGGCACCTGTGGAGGTCACAGGTGGTCACCTGTGGAGGGACACAGAGAAAGAGAGGGCGGTTAAAGAGGGGAGATTTAAAGGGGTTGAGAGAAGGATAGGGAAGAGAGGGAAATATGATGCAAGGGAAACAGTCTGATGGAGTTTCTTCTCTTGACATCAACGCTGTGATCCTGATGCTCGCCGAGCAGTCAGTGCCTCCATCGTTTCCGTCTGTTGTAGGAGATACAAGAAAGAACAGAGTTGTAAGACTTACAAGTTTATCAGTCTACCTTACAATGAGCCTTCAATGAATCTCAGCAGGACATGGTAGTAGATAACAGAAGATTTGTTTGCAGCTATTAGGAAGTTTCTATCTTAACTCTGTGCTGTACCTGAGAAGCTGGAACTTTATGGCCTCTTTCTTCACTGGGAGTGGCCAGGTCGGGTTCAGGAGCACTTGTATGAGACCTCCACATCAGGCAGATCAGATTCTGAGAGGGAAGGAACAGACAGTGAGGTTAGTCAAAGAACAGGAACGTGTATACATCAGTTTAACCTGAATATTGTATGGCAACTTAATAGAACGCCTTCAAAGATGTTTAGCATACCAGATCAGATCTGAATCTTCTGCCCTGTGATTCAAACTCAGTCTGGCCGAGTCTCTTAGAGCTCTGTGCTCTAGAACTTTACGGCCTCTTTCTTCACTGTGGTCCTGATGCTCGCCGAGCAGTCAGTGCCTCCATCATTTCCGTCTGTTGTAGGAGATACAAGAAAGAACAGAGTTGTAAGACTTACAAGTTTATCAGTCTACCTTACAATGAGCCTTCAGTGAATCTCAGCAGGACATGGTAGTAGATAACAGAAGATTTGTTTGCAGCTATTAGGAAGTTTCTATCTTAACTCTGTGCTGTACCTGAGAAGCTGGAACTTTATGGCCTCTTTCTTCACTGGGAGTGGCCAGGTCCGGTTCAGGACCACTTGTATGAGACCTCCACATCAGGCAGATCAGATTCTGAGAGGGAAGGAACAGACAGTGAGGTTAGTCAAAGAACAGGAACGTGTATAGATCAGTTTAACCTGAATATTGTATGGCAACTTAATAGAACGCCTTCAAAGATGTTTAGCATACCAGATCAGATCTGAATCTTCTGCCCTGTGATTCAAACTCAGTCTGGCCGAGTCTCTTAGAGCTCTGTGCTCTAGAACTTTATGGCCTCTTTCTTCACTGTGGTCCTGATGCTTGCCGAGCAGTCAGTGCCTCCATCGTTTCCGTCTGTTGTAGGAGATACAAGAAAGAACAGAGTTGTAAGACTTACAAGTTTATCAGTCTACCTTACAATGAGCCTTCAATGAATCTCAGCAGGACATGGTAGTAGATAACAGAAGATTTGTTTGCAGCTATTAGGAAGTTTCTATCTTAACTCGGTGCTGTACCTGAGAAGCTGGAACTTTATGGCCTCTTTCTTCACTGGGAGTGGCCAGGTCGGGTTCAGGAGCACCACCTGTGCCTCCACATCAGGCAGATCAGATTCTGAGAGGGAAGGAACAGACAGTGAGGTTAGTCAAAGATCAGGAACGTGTATAGATCAGTTTAACCTGAATATTGTATGGCAACTTAATAGAACGTCTTTAAAGATGTTTAGCATACCAGATCAGATCTGAATCTTCTGCCCTGTGATTCAAACTCAGTCTGGCCGAGACAGGACACTTGCTGAGCGAGGCACCTGTGGAGGTCACAGGTGGTCACCTGTGGAGGGACACAGAGAAAGAGAGGGCGGTTAAAGAGGGGAGAATTAAAGGGGTTGAGAGAAGGATAGGGAAGAGAGGGAAATATGATGCAAGGGAAATGGTCTGCTGGAGTTTCTTCTCTTGACATCAACGCTGTGGTCCTGATGCTCGCCGAGCAGTCAGTGCCTCCATCGTTTCCGTCTGTTGTAGGAGATACAAGAAAGAACAGAGTTGTAAGACTTACAAGTTTATCAGTCTACCTTACAATGAGCCTTCAATGAATCTCAGCAGGACATGGTAGTAGATAACAGAAGATTTGTTTGCAGCTATTAGGAAGTTTCTATCTTAACTCTGTGCTGTACCTGAGAAGCTGGAACTTTATGGCCTCTTTCTTCACTGGGAGTGGCCAGGTCGGGTTCAGGACCACTTGTATGAGACCTCCACATCAGGCAGATCAGATTCTGAGAGGGAAGGAACAGACAGTGAGGTTAGTCAAAGAACAGGAACGTGTATACATCAGTTTAGCTTGAATATTGTATGGCAACTTAATAGAACGCCTTCAAAGATGTTTAGCATACCAGATCAGATGTGAATCTTCTACCCTGTGATTCAAACTCAGTCTGGCCGAATCTCTTAGAGCTCTGTGCTCTAGAACTTTATGGCCTCTTTCTTCACTGTGGTCCTGATGTTTGCCGAGCAGTCAGTGCCTCCATCGTTTCCGTCTGTTGTAGGAGATACAAGAAAGAACAGAGTTGTAAGACTTACAAGTTTATCAGTCTACCTTACAATGAGCCTTCAATGAATCTCAGCAGGACATGGTAGTAGATAACAGAAGATTTGTTTGCAGCTATTAGGAAGTTTCTATCTTAACTCTGTGCTGTACCTGAGAAGCTGGAACTTTATGGCCTCTTTCTTCACTGTGAGTGGCCAGGTCGGGTTCAGGAGCACCACCTGTGCCTCCACATCAGGCAGATCAGATTCTGAGAGGGAAGGAACAGACAGTGAGGTTAGTCAAAGATCAGGAACGTGTATAGATCAGTTTAACCTGAATATTGTATGGCAACTTAATAGAACGTCTTTAAAGATGTTTAGCATACCAGATCAGATCTGAATCTTCTGCCCTGTGATTCAAACTCAGTCTGGCCGAGACAGGACACTTGCTGAGCGAGGCACCTGTGGAGGTCACAGGTGGTCACCTGTGGAGGGACACAGAGAAAGAGAGGGCGGTTAAAGAGGGGAGAATTAAAGGGGTTGAGAGAAGGATAGGGAAGAGAGGGAAATATGATGCAAGGGAAATGGTCTGATGGAGTTTCTTCTCTTGACATCAACGCTGTGGTCCTGATGCTTGCCGAGCAGTCAGTGCCTCCATCGTTTCCGTCTGTTGTAGGAGATACAAGAAAGAACAGAGTTGTAAGACTTACAAGTTTATCAGTCTACCTTACAATGAGCCTTCAATGAATCTCAGCAGGACATGGTAGTAGATAACAGAAGATTTGTTTGCAGCTATTAGGAAGTTTCTATCTTAACTCTGTGCTGTACCTGAGAAGCTGGAACTTTATGGCCTCTTTCTTCACTGGGAGTGGCCAGGTCGGGTTCAGGAGCACTTGTATGAGACCTCCACATCAGGCAGATCAGATTCTGAGAGGGAAGGAACAGACAGTGAGGTTAGTCAAAGAACAGGAACGTGTATACATCAGTTTAACCTGAATATTGTATGGCAACTTAATAGAACGCCTTCAAAGATGTTTAGCATACCAGATCAGATCTGAATCTTCTGCCTTGTGATTCAAACTCAGTCTGGCCGAGACAGGACACTTGCTGAGCGAGGCACCTGTGGAGGTCACAGGTGGTCACCTGTGGAGGGACACAGAGAAAGAGAGGGCGGTTAAAGAGGGGAGATTTAAAGGGGTTGAGAGAAGGATAGGGAAGAGAGGGAAATATGATGCAAGGGAAACAGTCTGATGGAGTTTCTTCTCTTGACATCAACGCTGTGATCCTGATGCTCGCCGAGCAGTCAGTGCCTCCATCGTTTCCGTCTGTTGTAGGAGATACAAGAAAGAACAGAGTTGCAAGACTTACAAGTTTATCAGTCTACCTTACAATAAGCCTTCAATGAATCTCAGCAGGACATGGTAGTAGATAACAGAAGATTTGTTTGCAGCTATTAGGAAGTTTCTATCTTAACTCTGTGCTGTACCTGAGAAGCTGGAACTTTATGGCCTCTTTCTTCACTGTGAGTGGCCAGGTCGGGTTCAGGACCACTTGTATGAGACCTCCACATCAGGCAGATCAGATTCTGAGAGGGAAGGAACAGACAGCGAGGTTAGTCACAGATCAGGAACGTGTATAAATCAGTTTAACTTGAATATTGTATGGCAACTTAATAGAACGCCTTCAAAGATGTTTAGAATACCAGATCAGATCTGAATCTTCTGCCCTGTGATTCAAACTCAGTCTGGCCGAGTCTCTTAGAGCTCTGTGCTCTAGAACTTTATGGCCTCTTTTTTCACTGTGGTACTGATGCTTGCCGAGCAGTCAGTGCCTCCATCGTTTCCGTCTGTTGTAGGAGATACAAGAAAGAACAGAGTTGTAAGACTTACAAGTTTATCAGTCTACCTTACAATGAGCCTTCAATGAATCTCAGCAGGACATGGTAGTAGATAACAGAAGATTTGTTTGCAGCTATTAGGAAGTTTCTATCTTAACTCTGTGCTGTACCTGAGAAGCTGGAACTTTATGGCCTCTTTCTTCACTGGGAGTGGCCAGGTCGGGTTCAGGAGCACTTGTATGAGACCTCCACATCAGGCAGATCAGATTCTGAGAGGGAAGGAACAGACAGTGAGGTTAGTCAAAGAACAGGAACGTGTATACATCAGTTTAACCTGAATATTGTATGGCAACTTAATAGAACGCCTTCAAAGATGTTTAGCATACCAGATCAGATCTGAATCTTCTGCCTTGTGATTCAAACTCAGTCTGGCCGAGACAGGACACTTGCTGAGCGAGGCACCTGTGGAGGTCACAGGTGGTCACCTGTGGAGGGACACAGAGAAAGAGAGGGCGGTTAAAGAGGGGAGATTTAAAGGGGTTGAGAGAAGGATAGGGAAGAGAGGGAAATATGATGCAAGGGAAACAGTCTGATGGAGTTTCTTCTCTTGACATCAACGCTGTGATCCTGATGCTCGCCGAGCAGTCAGTGCCTCCATCGTTTCCGTCTGTTGTAGGAGATACAAGAAAGAACAGAGTTGCAAGACTTACAAGTTTATCAGTCTACCTTACAATAAGCCTTCAATGAATCTCAGCAGGACATGGTAGTAGATAACAGAAGATTTGTTTGCAGCTATTAGGAAGTTTCTATCTTAACTCTGTGCTGTACCTGAGAAGCTGGAACTTTATGGCCTCTTTCTTCACTGTGAGTGGCCAGGTCGGGTTCAGGACCACTTGTATGAGACCTCCACATCAGGCAGATCAGATTCTGAGAGGGAAGGAACAGACAGCGAGGTTAGTCACAGATCAGGAACGTGTATAAATCAGTTTAACTTGAATATTGTATGGCAACTTAATAGAACGCCTTCAAAGATGTTTAGAATACCAGATCAGATCTGAATCTTCTGCCCTGTGATTCAAACTCAGTCTGGCCGAGTCTCTTAGAGCTCTGTGCTCTAGAACTTTATGGCCTCTTTTTTCACTGTGGTACTGATGCTTGCCGAGCAGTCAGTGCCTCCATCGTTTCCGTCTGTTGTAGGAGATACAAGAAAGAACAGAGTTGTAAGACTTACAAGTTTATCAGTCTACCTTACAATGAGCCTTCAATGAATCTCAGCAGGACATGGTAGTAGATAACAGAAGATTTGTTTGCAGCTATTAGGAAGTTTCTATCTTAACTCGGTGCTGTACCTGAGAAGCTGGAACTTTATGGCCTCTTTCTTCACTGGGAGTGGCCAGGTCGGGTTCAGGACCACTTGTATGAGACCTCCACATCAGGCAGATTATATTCTGAGAGGGAAGGAACAGACAGCGAGGTTAGTCAAAGAACAGGAACGTGTATAGATCAGTTTAACCTGAATATTGTATGGCAACTTAATAGAACGCCTTCAAAGATGTTTAGCATACCAGATCAGATCTGAATCTTTTGCCCTGTGATTCAAACTCAGTCTGGCCGAGTCTCTTAGAGCTCTGTGCTCTAGAACGTTATGGCCTCTTTCTTCACTGTGGTCCTGATGCTCGCCGAGCAGTCAGTGCCTCCATCGTTTCCGTCTGTTGTAGGAGATACAAGAAAGAACAGAGTTGTAAGACTTACAAGTTTATCAGTCTACCTTACAATGAGCCTTCAATGAATCTCAGCAGGACATGGTAGTAGATAACAGAAGATTTGTTTGCTGCTATTAGGAAGTTTCTATCTTAACTCTGTGCTGTACCTGAGAAGCTGGAACTTTATGGCCTCTTTCTTCACTGTGAGTGGCCAGGTCGGGTTCAGGAGCACCACCTGTACCTCCACATCAGGCAGATCAGATTCTGAGAGGGAAGGAACAGACAGTGAGGTTAGTCACAGGTCAGGAACGTGTATAGATCAGTTTAACCTGAATATTGTATGGCAACTTAATAGAACGCCTTCAAAGATGTTTAGCATACCAGATCAGATCTGAATCTTCTGCCTTGTGATTCAAACTCAGTCTGGCCGAGACAGGACACTTGCTGAGCGAGGCACCTGTGGAGGTCACAGGTGGTCACCTGAGGAGGGACACAGAGAAAGAGAGGGCGGTTAAAGAGGGGAGATTTAAAGGGGTTGAGAGAAGGATAGGGAAGAGAGGGAAATATGATGCAAGGGAAACAGTCTGATGGAGTTTCTTCTCTTGACATCAACGCTGTGATCCTGATGCTCGCCGAGCAGTCAGTGCCTCCATCGTTTCCGTCTGTTGTAGGAGATACAAGAAAGAACAGAGTTGCAAGACTTACAAGTTTATCAGTCTACCTTACAATGAGCCTTCAATGAATCTCAGCAGGACATGGTAGTAGATAACAGAAGATTTGTTTGCAGCTATTAGGAAGTTTCTATCTTAACTCTGTGCTGTACCTGAGAAGCTGGAACTTTATGGCCTCTTTCTTCACTGGGAGTGGCCAGGTCGGGTTCAGGACCACTTGTATGAGACCTCCACATCAGGCAGATCAGATTCTGAGAGGGAAGGAACAGACAGTGAGGTTAGTCAAAGAACAGGAACGTGTATAGATCAGTTTAACCTGAATATTGTATGGCAACTTAATAGAACGTCTTTAAAGATGTTTAGCATACCAGATCAGATGTGAATCTTCTACCCTGTGATTCAAACTCAGTCTGGCCGAATCTCTTAGAGCTCTGTGCTCTAGAACTTTATGGCCTCTTTCTTCACTGTGGTCCTGATGTTTGCCGAGCAGTCAGTGCCTCCATCGTTTCCGTCTGTTGTAGGAGATAAAAGAAAGAACAGAGTTGTAAGACTTACAAGTTTATCAGTCTACCTTACAATGAGCCTTCAATGAATCTCAGCAGGACATGGTAGTAGATAACAGAAGATTTGTTTGCAGCTATTAGGAAGTTTCTATCTTAACTCGGTGCTGTACCTGAGAAGCTGGAACTTTATGGCCTCTTTCTTCACTGGGAGTGGCCAGGTCGGGTTCAGGAGCACCACCTGTGCCTCCACATCAGGCAGATCAGATTCTGAGAGGGAAGGAACAGACAGTGAGGTTAGTCAAAGATCAGGAACGTGTATAGATCAGTTTAACCTGAATATTGTATGGCAACTTAATAGAACGTCTTTAAAGATGTTTAGCATACCAGATCAGATCTGAATCTTCTGCCCTGTGATTCAAACTCAGTCTGGCCGAGACAGGACACTTGCTGAGCGAGGCACCTGTGGAGGTCACAGGTGGTCACCTGTGGAGGGACACAGAGAAAGAGAGGGCGGTTAAAGAGGGGAGAATTAAAGGGGTTGAGAGAAGGATAGGGAAGAGAGGGAAATATGATGCAAGGGAAATGGTCTGCTGGAGTTTCTTCTCTTGACATCAACGCTGTGATCCTGATGCTCACCGAGCAGTCAGTGCCTCCATCGTTTCCGTCTGTTGTAGGAGATACAAGAAAGAACAGAGTTGTAAGACTTACAAGTTTATCAGTCTACCTTACAATGAGCCTTCAATGAATCTCAGCAGGACATGGTAGTAGATAACAGAAGATTTGTTTGCAGCTATTAGGAAGTTTCTATCTTAACTCTGTGCTGTACCTGAGAAGCTGGAACTTTATGGCCTCTTTCTTCACTGGGAGTGGCCAGGTCGGGTTCAGGACCACTTGTATGAGACCTCCACATCAGGCAGATCAGATTCTGAGAGGGAAGGAACAGACAGTGAGGTTAGTCAAAGAACAGGAACGTGTATACATCAGTTTAGCTTGAATATTGTATGGCAACTTAATAGAACGCCTTCAAAGATGTTTAGCATACCAGATCAGATGTGAATCTTCTACCCTGTGATTCAAACTCAGTCTGGCCGAATCTCTTAGAGCTCTGTGCTCTAGAACTTTATGGCCTCTTTCTTCACTGTGGTCCTGATGTTTGCCGAGCAGTCAGTGCCTCCATCGTTTCCGTCTGTTGTAGGAGATACAAGAAAGAACAGAGTTGTAAGACTTACAAGTTTATCAGTCTACCTTACAATGAGCCTTCAATGAATCTCAGCAGGACATGGTAGTAGATAACAGAAGATTTGTTTGCAGCTATTAGGAAGTTTCTATCTTAACTCTGTGCTGTACCTGAGAAGCTGGAACTTTATGGCCTCTTTCTTCACTGTGAGTGGCCAGGTCGGGTTCAGGAGCACCACCTGTGCCTCCACATCAGGCAGATCAGATTCTGAGAGGGAAGGAACAGACAGTGAGGTTAGTCAAAGATCAGGAACGTGTATAGATCAGTTTAACCTGAATATTGTATGGCAACTTAATAGAACGTCTTTAAAGATGTTTAGCATACCAGATCAGATCTGAATCTTCTGCCCTGTGATTCAAACTCAGTCTGGCCGAGACAGGACACTTGCTGAGCGAGGCACCTGTGGAGGTCACAGGTGGTCACCTGTGGAGGGACACAGAGAAAGAGAGGGCGGTTAAAGAGGGGAGAATTAAAGGGGTTGAGAGAAGGATAGGGAAGAGAGGGAAATATGATGCAAGGGAAATGGTCTGATGGAGTTTCTTCTCTTGACATCAACGCTGTGGTCCTGATGCTTGCCGAGCAGTCAGTGCCTCCATCGTTTCCGTCTGTTGTAGGAGATACAAGAAAGAACAGAGTTGTAAGACTTACAAGTTTATCAGTCTACCTTACAATGAGCCTTCAATGAATCTCAGCAGGACATGGTAGTAGATAACAGAAGATTTGTTTGCAGCTATTAGGAAGTTTCTATCTTAACTCTGTGCTGTACCTGAGAAGCTGGAACTTTATGGCCTCTTTCTTCACTGGGAGTGGCCAGGTCGGGTTCAGGAGCACTTGTATGAGACCTCCACATCAGGCAGATCAGATTCTGAGAGGGAAGGAACAGACAGTGAGGTTAGTCAAAGAACAGGAACGTGTATACATCAGTTTAACCTGAATATTGTATGGCAACTTAATAGAACGCCTTCAAAGATGTTTAGCATACCAGATCAGATCTGAATCTTCTGCCTTGTGATTCAAACTCAGTCTGGCCGAGACAGGACACTTGCTGAGCGAGGCACCTGTGGAGGTCACAGGTGGTCACCTGTGGAGGGACACAGAGAAAGAGAGGGCGGTTAAAGAGGGGAGATTTAAAGGGGTTGAGAGAAGGATAGGGAAGAGAGGGAAATATGATGCAAGGGAAACAGTCTGATGGAGTTTCTTCTCTTGACATCAACGCTGTGATCCTGATGCTCGCCGAGCAGTCAGTGCCTCCATCGTTTCCGTCTGTTGTAGGAGATACAAGAAAGAACAGAGTTGCAAGACTTACAAGTTTATCAGTCTACCTTACAATAAGCCTTCAATGAATCTCAGCAGGACATGGTAGTAGATAACAGAAGATTTGTTTGCAGCTATTAGGAAGTTTCTATCTTAACTCTGTGCTGTACCTGAGAAGCTGGAACTTTATGGCCTCTTTCTTCACTGTGAGTGGCCAGGTCGGGTTCAGGACCACTTGTATGAGACCTCCACATCAGGCAGATCAGATTCTGAGAGGGAAGGAACAGACAGCGAGGTTAGTCACAGATCAGGAACGTGTATAAATCAGTTTAACTTGAATATTGTATGGCAACTTAATAGAACGCCTTCAAAGATGTTTAGAATACCAGATCAGATCTGAATCTTCTGCCCTGTGATTCAAACTCAGTCTGGCCGAGTCTCTTAGAGCTCTGTGCTCTAGAACTTTATGGCCTCTTTTTTCACTGTGGTACTGATGCTTGCCGAGCAGTCAGTGCCTCCATCGTTTCCGTCTGTTGTAGGAGATACAAGAAAGAACAGAGTTGTAAGACTTACAAGTTTATCAGTCTACCTTACAATGAGCCTTCAATGAATCTCAGCAGGACATGGTAGTAGATAACAGAAGATTTGTTTGCAGCTATTAGGAAGTTTCTATCTTAACTCGGTGCTGTACCTGAGAAGCTGGAACTTTATGGCCTCTTTCTTCACTGGGAGTGGCCAGGTCGGGTTCAGGACCACTTGTATGAGACCTCCACATCAGGCAGATTATATTCTGAGAGGGAAGGAACAGACAGCGAGGTTAGTCAAAGAACAGGAACGTGTATAGATCAGTTTAACCTGAATATTGTATGGCAACTTAATAGAACGCCTTCAAAGATGTTTAGCATACCAGATCAGATCTGAATCTTTTGCCCTGTGATTCAAACTCAGTCTGGCCGAGTCTCTTAGAGCTCTGTGCTCTAGAACGTTATGGCCTCTTTCTTCACTGTGGTCCTGATGCTCGCCGAGCAGTCAGTGCCTCCATCGTTTCCGTCTGTTGTAGGAGATACAAGAAAGAACAGAGTTGTAAGACTTACAAGTTTATCAGTCTACCTTACAATGAGCCTTCAATGAATCTCAGCAGGACATGGTAGTAGATAACAGAAGATTTGTTTGCTGCTATTAGGAAGTTTCTATCTTAACTCTGTGCTGTACCTGAGAAGCTGGAACTTTATGGCCTCTTTCTTCACTGTGAGTGGCCAGGTCGGGTTCAGGAGCACCACCTGTACCTCCACATCAGGCAGATCAGATTCTGAGAGGGAAGGAACAGACAGTGAGGTTAGTCACAGGTCAGGAACGTGTATAGATCAGTTTAACCTGAATATTGTATGGCAACTTAATAGAACGCCTTCAAAGATGTTTAGCATACCAGATCAGATCTGAATCTTCTGCCTTGTGATTCAAACTCAGTCTGGCCGAGACAGGACACTTGCTGAGCGAGGCACCTGTGGAGGTCACAGGTGGTCACCTGTGGAGGGACACAGAGAAAGAGAGGGCGGTTAAAGAGGGGAGATTTAAAGGGGTTGAGAGAAGGATAGGGAAGAGAGGGAAATATGATGCAAGGGAAACAGTCTGATGGAGTTTCTTCTCTTGACATCAACGCTGTGATCCTGATGCTCGCCGAGCAGTCAGTGCCTCCATCGTTTCCGTCTGTTGTAGGAGATACAAGAAAGAACAGAGTTGCAAGACTTACAAGTTTATCAGTCTACCTTACAATGAGCCTTCAATGAATCTCAGCAGGACATGGTAGTAGATAACAGAAGATTTGTTTGCAGCTATTAGGAAGTTTCTATCTTAACTCTGTGCTGTACCTGAGAAGCTGGAACTTTATGGCCTCTTTCTTCACTGTGAGTGGCCAGGTCGGGTTCAGGACCACTTGTATGAGACCTCCACATCAGGCAGATCAGATTCTGAGAGGGAAGGAACAGACAGCGAGGTTAGTCACAGATCAGGAACGTGTATAAATCAGTTTAACTTGAATATTGTATGGCAACTTAATAGAACGCCTTCAAAGATGTTTAGCATACCAGATCAGATCTGAATCTTTTGCCCTGTGATTCAAACTCAGTCTGGCCGAGTCTCTTAGAGCTCTGTGCTCTAGAACTTTATGGCCTCTTTCTTCGCTGTGGTCCTGATGCTCGCCGAGCAGTCAGTGCCTCCATCGTTTCCGTCTGTTGTAGGAGATACAAGAAAGAACAGAGTTGTAAGACTTACAAGTTTATCAGTCTACCTTACAATGAGCCTTCAATGAATCTCAGCAGGACATGGTAGTAGATAACAGAAGATTTGTTTGCAGCCATTAGGAAGTTTCTATCTTAACTCTGTGCTGTACCTGAGAAGCTGGAACTTTATGGCCTCTTTCTTCACTGGGAGTGGCCAGGTCGGGTTCAGGACCACCTGTACCTCCACATCAGGCAGATCAGATTCTGAGAGGGAAGGAACAGACAGTGAGGTTAGTCAAAGAACAGGAACGTGTATACATCAGTTTAGCTTGAATATTGTATGGCAACTTAATAGAACGCCTTCAAAGATGTTTAGCATACCAGATCAGATGTGAATCTTCTACCCTGTGATTCAAACTCAGTCTGGCCGAATCTCTTAGAGCTCTGTGCTCTAGAACTTTATGGCCTCTTTCTTCACTGTGGTCCTGATGCTTGCCGAGCAGTCAGTGCCTCCATCGTTTCCGTCTGTTGTAGGAGATACAAGAAAGAACAGAGTTGTAAGACTTACAAGTTTATCAGTCTACCTTACAATGAGCCTTCAATGAATCTCAGCAGGACATGGTAGTAGATAACAGAAGATTTGTTTGCAGCTATTAGGAAGTTTCTATCTTAACTCTGTGCTGTACCTGAGAAGCTGGAACTTTATGGCCTCTTTCTTCACTGGGAGTGGCCAGGTCGGGTTCAGGAGCACTTGTATGAGACCTCCACATCAGGCAGATCAGATTCTGAGAGGGAAGGAACAGACAGTGAGGTTAGTCAAAGAACAGGAACGTGTATACATCAGTTTAACCTGAATATTGTATGGCAACTTAATAGAACGCCTTCAAAGATGTTTAGCATACCAGATCAGATCTGAATCTTCTACCCTGTGATTCAAACTCAGTCTGGCCGAGTCTCTTAGAGCTCTGTGCTCTAGAACTTTATGGCCTCTTTCTTCGCTGTGGTCCTGATGCTCGCCGAGCAGTCAGTGCCTCCATCGTTTCCGTCTGTTGTAGGAGATACAAGAAAGAACAGAGTTGTAAGACTTACAAGTTTATCAGTCTACCTTACAATGAGCCTTCAATGAATCTCAGCAGGACATGGTAGTAGATAACAGAAGATTTGTTTGCTGCTATTAGGAAGTTTCTATCTTAACTCTGTGCTGTACCTGAGAAGCTGGAACTTTATGGCCTCTTTCTTCACTGTGAGTGGCCAGGTCGGGTTCAGGAGCACCACCTGTACCTCCACATCAGGCAGATCAGATTCTGAGAGGGAAGGAACAGACAGTGAGGTTAGTCACAGGTCAGGAACGTGTATAGATCAGTTTAACCTGAATATTGTATGGCAACTTAATAGAACGCCTTCAAAGATGTTTAGCATACCAGATCAGATCTGAATCTTCTGCCTTGTGATTCAAACTCAGTCTGGCCGAGACAGGACACTTGCTGAGCGAGGCACCTGTGGAGGTCACAGGTGGTCACCTGTGGAGGGACACAGAGAAAGAGAGGGCGGTTAAAGAGGGGAGATTTAAAGGGGTTGAGAGAAGGATAGGGAAGAGAGGGAAATATGATGCAAGGGAAATGGTCTGCTGGAGTTTCTTCTCTTGACATCAACGCTGTGATCCTGATGCTCGCCGAGCAGTCAGTGCCTCCATCGTTTCCGTCTGTTGTAGGAGATACAAGAAAGAACAGAGTTGCAAGACTTACAAGTTTATCAGTCTACCTTACAATGAGCCTTCAATGAATCTCAGCAGGACATGGTAGTAGATAACAGAAGATTTGTTTGCAGCTATTAGGAAGTTTCTATCTTAACTCTGTGCTGTACCTGAGAAGCTGGAACTTTATGGCCTCTTTCTTCACTGTGAGTGGCCAGGTCGGGTTCAGGACCACTTGTATGAGACCTCCACATCAGGCAGATCAGATTCTGAGAGGGAAGGAACAGACAGCGAGGTTAGTCACAGATCAGGAACGTGTATAAATCAGTTTAACTTGAATATTGTATGGCAACTTAATAGAACGCCTTCAAAGATGTTTAGCATACCAGATCAGATCTGAATCTTTTGCCCTGTGATTCAAACTCAGTCTGGCCGAGTCTCTTAGAGCTCTGTGCTCTAGAACTTTATGGCCTCTTTCTTCGCTGTGGTCCTGATGCTCGCCGAGCAGTCAGTGCCTCCATCGTTTCCGTCTGTTGTAGGAGATACAAGAAAGAACAGAGTTGTAAGACTTACAAGTTTATCAGTCTACCTTACAATGAGCCTTCAATGAATCTCAGCAGGACATGGTAGTAGATAACAGAAGATTTGTTTGCAGCCATTAGGAAGTTTCTATCTTAACTCTGTGCTGTACCTGAGAAGCTGGAACTTTATGGCCTCTTTCTTCACTGGGAGTGGCCAGGTCGGGTTCAGGACCACCTGTACCTCCACATCAGGCAGATCAGATTCTGAGAGGGAAGGAACAGACAGTGAGGTTAGTCACAGGTCAGGAACGTGTATAGATCAGTTTAACCTGAATATTGTATGGCAACTTAATAGAACGCCTTCAAAGATGTTTAGCATACCAGATCAGATCTGAATCTTCTGCCTTGTGATTCAAACTCAGTCTGGCCGAGACAGGACACTTGCTGAGCGAGGCACCTGTGGAGGTCACAGGTGGTCACCTGTGGAGGGACACAGAGAAAGAGAGGGCGGTTAAAGAGGGGAGATTTAAAGGGGTTGAGAGAAGGATAGGGAAGAGAGGGAAATATGATGCAAGGGAAATGGTCTGATGGAGTTTCTTCTCTTGACATCAACGCTGTGATCCTGATGCTCGCCGAGCAGTCAGTGCCTCCATCGTTTCCGTCTGTTGTAGGAGATAAAAGAAAGAACAGAGTTGTAAGACTTACAAGTTCATGGAGTAGCATGAACCACCCCTTGCCCAAAAAGGTTCACCCATGGGTGCCATCAAGATGCTATGAAGACAGTGACCAGCTACCACACTGGCTATACTGTATGAAGGAGTATTGAAGGAATACACTGTGACATTTTCAGGCTTATGCTCCACTTTGAACAGTGTGTTTGTACGGGCGAGGAAGAGGCCAGCAGAAAGGCTTCATGGCCCTCTTGTGGTGAAAAGAGTGACATTTATCCAGCTCTATCAGTCTACCTTACAATGAGCCTTCAATGAATCTCAGCAGGACATGGTAGTAGATAACAGAAGATTTGTTTGCAGCTATTAGGAAGTTTCTATCTTAACTCTGTGCTGTACCTGAGAAGCTGGAACTTTATGGCCTCTTTCTTCACTGGGAGTGGCCAGGTCGGGTTCAGGACCACTTGTATGAGACCTCCACATCAGGCAGATCAGATTCTGAGAGGGAAGGAACAGACAGCGAGGTTAGTCAAAGAACAGGAACGTGTATACATCAGTTTAACCTGAATATTGTATGGCAACTTAATAGAACGCCTTCAAAGATGTTTAGCATACCAGATCAGATCTGAATCTTCTGCCCTGTGATTCAAACTCAGTCTGGCCGAGTCTCTTAGAGCTCTGTGCTCTAGAACTTTATGGCCTCTTTCTTCACTGTGAGTGGCCAGGTCGGGTTTGGGGCACCTCAGAGACCTTCACATCAGGCAGATCAGATTCTGAGAGGGAAGGAACAGACGCCCCACTGTCGCCCCACTGTCGCCCCATAATCGTTTGCAGGTTTCTGGGACTGATGGAGCTTGGCTCTTAATTGGATTAATAAAAAGGACATTTGCATGTTAGTGAATTTGTCATGAAGACGTATATACACACACAGCCACATGAAGACACTTTGGTAGGAAGGAAAAGGCGTAAATATAAAGTGACTTAACCTCCCATTGTGCTGAGAAATCTGGAATAAAGTCTGTCAGCTAAGTACATGACTCCCATCATGAAGTAAGCAGCGATACTAGTCAACATGTGAGCAGACAGTGAAGAGGGTTCATTACACAGAAAAACTGGAGACTTACTCAGACGTGGTAGCGACAGCTGATCCTCTTTGTTTCTTCTCTTGTCTCACAAGGTCAGTCCAGTCCACTTTCTGAAGAGCTCACTGTGTGTTTATCACTTACATACCTTCCCTTTGGAACGAGCGCTTTTATGAGGTCTGTTCTCGAATCCGAACCGAACAAATGGGTTCGAGGCCACAGACAAACATCACGTGACACGGAACCGTGCGGGTTTTCGTGCCGCTTTCACTGTTTCAGTCCAAATAGAAACTGTTTTGATTCAGCTCTAGATCTGACCGTGGATCACCTCACAAGTTTGAGAGTTTAAGATAAAGTTGCTGCTGCACACATGGTTTCAAAGAGATTGCTGCTTTCTGCTGACCCCTGATCAGTCTGTTATCGTCTATGTTAGCATCTCATCATATGATATTATTACCAGTGACGCGTGTAAAATAAAAATGCGGCAGCATCACGTTATAAAGTGAAAAGTTTCACGTTCACGTCATAAATTATTGTTATAATGCGAGAGGTTTCACGTTATGATCAGTTTGTGTAAACTCTTGTTCTAACATTAAACTTTTCACGTTTTAACTATTAATTTTCACGTTAAGGCGTCATACTGATACATGTTTTATTTGTCTGGCATGGCAACAATGCGCTTCAATTAAATATGTAAAAGATGTTGTAGCAAATTTTGTATATTACACAAACCGCAACAAGGAGTATGTTTTTGTAACCCCCCGAGGAGGCAGAAGGTTGGGGTGGAGATATTTAATGAATTGATCATTTGTGTTGGAAAATTAGGCTAACTTTTGTAAGCATGTTTATTGCTCTTTCGTTAGTTCTCACGTTGGTTCACGGAGCTGATTTTGCTGGAACAGCAATAAATATTTATTAAATCCATCGAGTCTCTCACCATCTTTTGTATATATAAAAAGAATAACATGTTCTTAGAAACAACACAAATCATTACATTTATACAAAATGGATTTGCTACTTTCTACTCATCACTTAATCGGATAGTAGCGAACGTAAAACAGCGTTTTGTATGTTCTGTGGAAATATACGCCAGGCTCCCCAGCCATAATTACAAAATGAATTCAATTGATTTTTTTGAGCAAGTTGAATGTATTTGACTCAGCGTTTCACAAGGCTAAATATAATCCCAGCTTTTCTTGCAATTCACAGGTTCAAAAGTATATATGCTTTTAATTGGGATAGACAAGTCATAACCTCTCACCATTAAAAGGACTCATAACTTCACTCTGACTGTGAAGTGATCTGTGACTGTGTATTAGAGCCCTTTACAGAGGAGGTCCTCTTCCACAGAGGCTGCCATGTTGCACCTCCATGTTTCTACAGTAGCCCAGAACAAACAAACCAAACACTCGCTCTAGATGGAGCTTTTTGTATTTTTTATGAGTTTGAAAACTGCAATCTCACTGTGAGATACCATTAAATACTACTCACTGGACCTCTACTTGTCCAGCATTTGGTCACAGATCAGTCAAAACTTGGATGACAACAAAATCAGTTATTAACTTTGCTTTTTAGCCTCCTCCTTCGTGTGGTGGGGGAAACAGGTGTATTCAGCGGCTCCGTCTTTGTCCTCTCGTTTTTAACAGCAGGTTCCTGTTCAGGTTCAGTTTTTGTTTTAAAGGAAGAGGTCGGACTCGGTGAGCGTGGGGATCCAGCTTTAGGCCTCTTTGTAGGAGAGTTCTTGTGGGCAGACGGACAGCTGTGCTGGTTCAGACACACAGAGCACAGAGGGTTGACCGGTAGACAAACCTGCTGTCCGAACCCCACGAGCAACCAGTTGATCTCACTCCACAGCTCCCTGCAACACAGTGTGAGAGGAACATCTCAAGCTTTGGTTTTTATGGTAATTTGGGAACATTAACACTGACATATGATCCCCCTTTTCAAGTTGATATGGTGAACGTGTTAGCTAACAGTTCCCTTTTTAAACATCCAGTTGATATTGGGTAACTTTAGCATCATTTGGAGTTGTGTTCTTCATTACCCGACGACTTTAAGTCTAATATTCAATCTTCTTTTTTGCTATGTTTCGCTCTCTCCAGACTCCAGAGGGAAATATCTGGCTCTGCCCTCTAATCAGGAGTAATACAGCCTCACTGTCAGGAATATGTCAGAGAAATCCCCACACATCCATCACACCTTGAATACAACCTCTTCCAACTTCTGCCCTCCGGTAGGCGCCACAGAGCACATACCAATGTATACCAAAACAAGAAGACACAGGCCATTGCTCTGAGTGTGTGTGTGTGTGTGTGTGTGTACTTGCATATATATAATATATATATATATATATACACAGTATATATATATATATATATATATATATATATATATATATATATATATATATATATATATATATAAAACAACAACAAATAAGTCATATTAATCACCAGAGTCATTGATGCACTACATGGATCTGGGTCAATTGTTGACTCTGATCAGTATAGGTCTGTTGGTCTGTGCTAATCAGGTTGTATGGATCAGCAGTGAGTCAGTCATGTCATTACCTTGGCAACCACTCCTCCAGGGCTTTGCGTGTTTCCTCTGGGTTCTTGGTTGGTTTCCTGAGCCAGCCCAGCCTATTAGAGATACGATGCACATGTGTGTCCACGCCTGAACAAAATACAGAACTGTTAATGTGTTGTATTATCTAGACTGCTGGGCAGAATTTTTTCATTTTCTTTGCAAGTGACCGTGCATGTTTCAGGAGTGCGTCCCCACCAATGCCAGACACTTGGTCCCAGGCGATGTCCATAGCCAAGTGAGCCATCTTTGGTCCAACTCCTGGCAGGCGGACGAGCCCCACCACACTGTCTGGGATGTCCCCGCCAAACTCTTTCTGCAGCATGGCTGATGTCAGCTTCAAATACTTCACCTTGGTCTTGAGAGAAGTGAGTGGGAGAAACCATCATTAAAACCAACCGAGAAAACTGTTGATGAAACACATAAACAGTAATATATAACCAGTACTATATTACCTTCCAGAAGCCGACAGGGTAGATGAGTTTTCCTAGTGTTTCATCATCAGTAGCGAGTATATTTTCTACAGTGCAGCCGTGAGCTTGGAGCTTCTGCATGGCTGCGGCTGTCACCTGGTCTTTGGTCTGACTGGAGAGCATCAGTGAAACCAACACCTGGAAACGTCTCACCTGTGCACAACAGAGGGAACATGATGAATTTCTACGAACCAGTAAATTTTGTAGGCTTAAAAAATAAACAAACCTAAACACCTACATGTGCCGGGGCCTCTGGATTGTAGCATTTCTCTGCTCCCATTTTATCTACAGGTGCATCACGACCGCTTCTCATCTCACGAATGAATCCCAGTTGCTTGCTCCAGTTGAGAGGTTCCCAGCGCTCAGTCTTCACCGGTATAACGCCTTCATCCTTGTCATATTCCACTTTTAGCTGTCTCCTCCTGCGGCTGTGTGAAGATAGCGGTTGAGCGTTTGTTTCTGTTTTAGGATGCACCGTGCTGTCGGAGAGGCGCTCAGGGCAACAACCTGAATGAGCACAGGGGAGAGGGAAGTCTACATTAAAAAAGAAAGCAACTCTTCTTCAACTGGCTTCAGGTTATCCAGATGTTCATAAAAACAGAATAATGAGAGGAAAATCTCAAACAGTGAACAAGATTTTTCTGCTTTCCTATCCTGCCACTCATCTCATGACCTCTGAGGTGAGCATTCTGCGGGACACACTGAGGCTGCGTGTCTAACAGGTGACTTTAGGTGAGATAAAAACTTGCTGGACGCAGTTTGCCGTGCTCAGGTCTCCGTCTCCTCATTCATCTGTGGATTAAACACCCGTAGCAACCAACAGTCTGTCAGCTGCCCGCCAGTCATATGAATTATGACTTATGTGCGAGCCTCTGTGTTCATCTAGCAGCCTAACGTAACACATTACCCGTTGATAAGGAGGCCGGCGAGGGTTTTTGCTCCGAGATCCTCGCCTCCTCCTCCTCCACTTTGACCGCCGCAGAGGAAGCTGGATCCACAGCCCTCCGTCTGTTGGTAAGTTTGGACCGGAGAGAGGCTGCGGGTGTGCAGGCAGTGTTTTGACTCCCACTCCGGGTGAGGAGAGACCTGCTCGTTGTGAAATAACGAGAAGACATTATCAAACGCTGCACTACATAACAGACCCTCGCGCTGCAGCCTCTGTAAGGCATTGACTTGTAGCTGAAGTTGGTTTCTTATTCGTAGTTCCTGTTCACTAAGAGACCAGAAAAGTTTAATCCTTTTTTTTTTTTTAAATAAATGCATGAAGGAAACAACAATAATAATTATTATAATAAAACAATTTATCAACAAAACAATGCAGATATGAGTTTAGGGGTGGGCGATATTGTATGCTTTATGTTTATATCAACAAAACGACAATAATACTAATTGCTTTCTGACAAATATTACATTGTATGATATTCAGTATGGTTTTCAGAATCAAGTTTATTGCCAAGTTGGTTTTCACATATAATGAATGTGTCTCGGTGCATAACAAACATGATTTATATAAGGACTAGAAGATATAAATATAATGTTTTGGAATGAAACTATACAGTTTAAGTGAAGTAATACACAGTCAGCAGACCCTATATTAGTGTAACATGTGGTCAGCGGTAATGTTTTGAATGAAGAAAGGTAAAATGAATATTAATAATCTAAATCAGAAACAGACATGAGTGTGAATTGGTATCTTAAGATTTTATAAACGTCTAAGATTAAAACACAAGTCAATAACACGGATCTCCTGAATGGTTATGGATATATCTAAGGTTCATAAGCGAATAATTAACCACTGTCTTGTCAGTCTTTGTAAAACACTTGTCAAGATAATATTCACCTTAACGCCAACATTTGCTGTCTCTTTTGCTTATTTACAAGCAATTTCATCAATATTGTATCTATAAAAAGAGCAGCAAGACTTTAGTGTATTTTTGTTAGTTTAATGCAACAAAGTTGAGTTCTTCAGATCAATAAAATTAGACCTTCACATTAGTTTGTTATCTTAAAGCTCCGCTCACAGGACGCCTGGTGCCTGTGCAGCTTTTTCCAATAAGAAACCAACTTCAGCGTCGTTAGCACGTCTAGCTAGCCAGCTGCTGGCTAACCGTTGGGTAACGTTTCAGTTTCAGTAGCACTTTATTCACTACTACTCGGATATTAAACTGTTTCACGGGCTCGTTGGGAAGCATATCAATGGCTTACTACTGTGCGGATGTGTTTGTCTTCATTTGTCATGCTATATAAACCCAGAAACGGGCTTTAGCATAACTTAGTTTTAGCTTTGTCAGTACTACATTTCCCGTGAGCGAGTGCGCCGAACGTGTTTTTGTAGGAAGTGGCCCTGTCAGAGTATTACAGTGTCATCCGGTTGAGGAGTGGAGGACCGAGCTTGGACGAGAACTAGCGTTCAGCAGCACACACAGAGATATATATCAATGCACAGGGGCAGACGGCTCTGAGGGCTGCATATGGTGGAAGCCGTGGCTAAATGAAACCGAGAGCGACTTATTTCCAGTAAAGGTGAGAGGAGAGGGTGAAGAGGAGGAGGAGGAGTTGCTTTTTTTTTTTTTTTTTAAGCTACCAGACCTTGAATGCCACACAGCAGTGCTAGCCCATGTCAGACAATGTAAAGCTAACGGTTCAGCAGCACCGCCGTTGTGCATTTTTCTTGTTTGTGTCATGTTTATGCTGTCAAGTGTTCACAGATATGACTTGCTCTGGTCGGAGGCTACCTTGCACCGACGTGGCGGTTGGTTGGTTGGTTGTTGTTGAAGTGAGACAGACCAGTCGTTGTCTGCCTGCTCACCTCCCTCCTCTCCGTCTCTGTCAAGTCCACATGACAGCAAATTCTCCAAACTTGCCCCCCCCTCCGCTGCTCCTGGTTTACATATTGACAGACAGGGACTCCATACTTCACTGCTGGTTGATACTGGGTGGTGGTCTTAAAGGTCCTCTTCACCCGAATTACGCATAAAACACACTGACTCGTGCATGACATGCATACATTTGTTATTGGTGACTTAAAGTCACATGTCACAGTTTTTAAAAACTTTGTTAATTTGGTGTCAGTGGGAAGAAAATATCCACCACAGAGACAGACTTCTAGTTTAACAATAAGAAACCCTTTTAAAGAGAATACACAGTGTGTAAATGACAGAAGGAGCCTGTTGCCTCACTACACTACTTTTTATTTTATTTAACCATGGTTTAAAAAAGTCTGTTACCTGTGAGATATCTGCTGCCACCTTTGAGCACACACCCGGGAGAAAAAGGTTTGTATTTATTGTGGATCGTCTGTGACAACAACAAATAGTACTAACCTTTGTTGGTGCCGTCACATATCTTTAATGGATGTGTTCTTTGTTTCTGTCACTGTCTACCAATTTAACTGATTATGATGCAAGATCTGAGTTCCACTGATACCATGGAAGAAACCCTGATGTTTTCTTAAGAAAATCTATAAAACGTCAGAATATCAAAAGCGCCACAAGGTGAAAGTAGAAATCTCAAAATCAGTAACATCCATATTATACATCAATACTGTCCAAATGTCCAAAAAGAGAGGTGGCAGACCTAAAAAGTAGAAAGGCACATAGTACACAGAAGTATACAAATGCTGTTCAACATTCAAGTGAGCAGATATGTCTTTCATGACTTTCATGAACACACACACACATTCATAACAACGGTGTTTCTTCCTGGAGGCAGCATCTCAGCTAATCTGGCTGCTAACAGTTTTCAGTGGGACTATTAGGTGTGTTTGGTGGTCAACATTTCACCATTATGACTCTACTTATAGATCATGTTTTACTGTGGTGTACATTGGTAGCATCTTTTAATAGCAGTTATTTTAAATGTGCAACAATTTAAATGGGTTTTGGTCAGTATACGTATATTTTACTGTCTGGCATTTAGTTATTGGGCTTTTGCATTGTGACAATGGACAATCTGACAGTGGCTAACTGTGATGCATGTTACAAAATTTCCTGAATGTGTATTTCTCTTTCTTCAGGTAGCAGTCCGTCGAGGTTGGGCCATGAATAAGCAACCAAGTAAGGAGACTCTCAGGGACAAGGTGAAGGGGATCTTTGGGCTGGGAACCGCGCGGCCACTGAGCAAACAGAGTGAAAGCAAACCGTCCGAGTTCATCATTACGACAGACATCATCAAGGTGTGTAGAAGTGGAGACGTTCACATACTGAAACTCACCACACATTTGCGTTTTTCCCACATCATGCTTTGCATCATGTCATATTTTTCAGGAGCTCCACCCAGACTGTGGTCTGAGTAACCGTGTTCGCATGATGAACCACGTCTGTGATCTGGCCAAAACGAAGAAATTTGAGGAGGTACGTCTGCTCTGTATGGGATGTCTTTGATTCAGCCGTACATGCAGTATTCTGTGTTTGTCACAATCTGTGTGTGCATGTGTGTTTGTCAGCATGCAGTGGAGGCGGTATGGAAAGCCGTGGAGGACATGCTGTCTCCAGAGCAGCCACCTGAGGCCAGACATGCTGTCCTACAGCTGCTGCGGGCCATTATACAGGGACAGGTATATAGGCACAAACACACACACACACACACCAAAAACAAACCCGAATACAGTTTCTGTAACTTCATAAAGTCGTGTTCACTGTTTTATGTGAAGGGCGAGCGGCTTGGCCCTCTGAGAGCCTACTTTTTCAAGGTGATCAGAGACTATCAACCATGCAACGAGGACCTCTCTGATAGGCTGGAAGTCTTCAAGGCCTTAACTGAGAACGGGAAAGATATCACATACCTGGAGGAGGACATAGGTAAAACTCCACGGAAATATATCAAAGCACTTTAAAAATTACACTGCCAGGTTGACGGTAATAATATAATAATCATCCCTTTCGGATAAGAATTACTAGTTCAAAACATGGGGCTGTTCAATCCCTTTATTGTTTATGTGTAGTATATTAGTTTCATACAGCATTTTTGGCTCAGATGTGATGTTTTTTATGAAGATTTAAAAACTAAACCTGATGTAGCTGACAAATCCAATCCTGTCACATGTGAGCTGCATTATACTGCAACTTGTAAAGACATGACTCATCTTTTACACACTTGTTCACTGGTAATAATTGTTTCTCTTCTCGCTATTTCTCTCTTCCAGCACGCTTTGTCCTCCTGTGGATGGACATAGGTCTCACCTCCGACTTTCTACACGTTCTCGTAAATCTGGTGAAGTTCAACAGCTGCTACCTGGACCAAAATGTGTCCATCATGGTCCAGTAAGTCAGCGATACAGACGTATATATGTACACCTGTTTCTTTAAAATCCAGAAAATGTTAATAACTTTTTTTGCATGTTCTGTTGTCTTTCTGCAGGAAAATCTGTCTCCTGTGCAATAGAACAACATCTTCAACAGATATCGAGGTCGATATTTTTCTTTTTTTCTTCACTGTACAGATTTCTGTTAAACTGAAGCAGCTATAACATGCTATAACAGAGTAACGCTGCTGTTACAGCATAGGAGCCTTGTCATGTAGGAGACTTCAGTTGCTAAGTGTCAAGTAGAATCAACACATTCTTTGTTAACATGCAACAGTACACAACAGCTGTCCCTGTTCATAAGCTGTTGTTGTTCACTGGTAATAAGAAGGTAATAACAAACTGAGGTACACAAGGAAGAAATCTTCGGAAATGTTTTTCGGATCAGATTTTCAGATGTTAGTAGAGTGCTTGTTTTGGGCTCGAGTTGTTCTTTTGTAGAGACACTATAAACTCCAGTTTGGAGAATAGTTTTCCTTTGTGAAGCTTGCAGATGTATTGAAACAATACTGTGTTTTTACTGATGACAGCATGACAGACTCATGACAGTACTGTTTATTTTTATTTGTTGTTAGTGTCCTAACTATTTAAGCATAAGGTATAAAACCGGAACTTGCATTTTAATTGACTTTTAAAAAACTTCTGGCAAAGGTGAGTGTGTGTGAAGAGGAGGGTTTCATCACTCTATGAAAAACTGTGTTGGTAAATAGAATAAAATATTTTTTAGCGATGTAAAATTGCAAAGAATCTGTGGATTTCACTGTCTACAGGGCATAATATCATTGAAAGATTCAGCCAATCAGAAGAAACCACCAAAACATGTTACAGTATGTTAAGAGCATTGCGAAATGTAAAATAGCCTGAACTGTTGTCAGCAAAAACGGCAAAACATTCCACTTTCAAGATTACAGAAAGATTACAGAGCTGATGAACAGAACGGTAAACATCTTTTTGTTTTTTAAATTTTGCTGGCATCAAAATCAAAATGTGCAAATAATTTTCCAAATACAATACCATTTCTCAGTTTCAACATTTTATCTTTGAATTATTTTTCATTAGATATGGGGTTTCAATGATGGTACGTCATCACAGTTTGTTTCTATTTTACATTTTACACAGTGTGTCAACTATTTTGGAAATGAGTTTATAAGCCTAAACGATGAAATGACAATCTGGTGTAAGAGGTTTGTGATTAACTCTACTTTACTTTGAGGTTTCTTTGTAAACAAACAACAATCTAAATATAATCAGTACTCATTAGCAACATCATTAACACTGCCAGTCTGCAGAACCTTCTCTAAAGTTTGTTACAACTGTGTTGTGTCTATTCTTCACTTTGTAAAAAATAATTAATGCAGTTAGTTTGTGTTCACCATCAGTCTTGAAGTTGGCTGAAGTTGGACTTCGCGCCCTTACATCTATCTGATGCTGATGTGCTGTTGTGTGTGCGTTTGTGTGTGTGTGACGTGTCCAGGTGGCACTACAAGTTCTGGATGCAGTGGTGTGTTACAACTGCCTGCCCTCCGACTCTCTCACCGTCTTCATCATCACACTCTGTCGTACTGTCAACGTCAAAGAGTTTTGTGAATCCTGCTGGAAAGTGAGCAAACACACACACACACACACACACACTTTTTCTTGTATCTGGAGACTCTGATATGAAAGTGCATAATTCATGACCTGTTCTCCTCTGTTGTTTGTTGCTCTCCCTTGTTGTGTTGCTCTCTGCTATTCCAGTTGATGAGGAAGGTGCTGGGCACTCACCTCGGCCACAGTGCCATTTACACCATGTGCCGTATTATGGAGGAGAGGTATTGTCCTTTGTTTAAGCAGATTGAGCATATTTTTGATTTTATGGTTCATTACTGAACATATATTACATATATATTGCGTGTCTCTTTCACTGCCTGCTACTTCCACCAGGGTGTACATGGAGGATGCACCGTTGTTGAGAGGAGCTGTATTCTTTGTTGGGATGGCACTGTGGGGCGCACACAGACTCCCTGCCCTCAAAAACACACCTACACTAGTTCTGCCATCTTTCTACAAGGTAACGCACAAACAGTCAATGCATTCGTTTCCAGTATGCATAAGACTAAAATGGTCTTTGTGCTTAAATGGCATCAAAACAAATCCATTGTAGACTCTGCTGAAGAAAGGCAGAAACACTTCTGTTCATCATTGATGCGTATTTTCCTTGATTAATCATTTGGTCTACAAAAGCATGTTGCAAAGCAGAATAGAAAAAAAAATAAAGTGACACATTAAGTTTGTTTTTTTGTCCAAACCGAGAAAGATATTCAGTTTACTATGATAAAAAAGGAAAGAATTTCACATGTGGAGTCAAAGAATCCTGGCATTTATTGCTTAAAATATAGAACATACTTTTTAATGAGATACATATTCTTTTAACAGACTTATTGATTAATTAACTAATTGTTTCAACATTGTCAATGAAAAAGCATATAAGATGTTAACTTTCAGAACAATAGATTACTTCTGCTGTTTCTCTTTCTGTCCAAACATAACTTTATCATTTTCTGCTACCAAACTCAGACTCCATATTTACACGCCTGCCTGTGTGTGAGACACTTTTTGTGTTTTCTATCAAATTTTCTATCAAACGGTATGCTTGCTTGAGTAAAGGGACATGAGAAATGACTCCGCAGAAGATCTGGTCTATACTTGACATCATGACAGTAATAAATCATTTGTGACTGTTGCCGTCTGACCTTTGCCACTCAGGCCATGTCAAGTGCCAATGAGGTGGTGTCCTATGAAATCGTCCTCTCCATCACCAGACTGATCAAGAAGTATGGCAAAGAGCTACAGGTGGTGACCTGGGACATCTTGCTGGGAATCATAGAGCGACTGCTGCAGCAGATCCAGGTACACACTGCACAATGTACACACACACACACAGTAAAATACCTGTTCTTTTCTTGACCGAGTGTTCTGTCTCATTTGTCTTCACAGACGATAGGCAGTGCGGAGTTGAAGGCCATCGTCTATGAGCTGTTGACCACAGTAGAGGAGCTGTATGAGCAGAATGGTTACCATGGCTCCACAGAGAAGTTCTTCAGCCTGGTGGAGAAATGTGCTGACAAGAGACCTGTTAGTGTTTTTCCATGCACTCATGTAATCATGTGTTTTCATCTCGCTGCTACTTTTCTAATCTTGATCTTGTGTGTGTGTGTGTGTGTGTGTGTGTGTGTGTGACAGGACGCATCAGTGCTGACCCTCATCTCGTACAGGGCCCAGTCTATCCAGCCAGCCAAGGACGGCTGGATTCAGAGCCTTCACCGACTCATGGAGAAATTCTTCAGGTAGGACACGCACAAAGGTGGTGATGATCTAACATTTCAGTGACAACATTTTGGTATTTTCTGTGTCTCTCTTTTATCATCAACTTGATCCCTGTCTTGTTCCTGCCGTGTCATAATCTCTTCTGTCCCCCTCTGTTATCTTATTGTCTCTCCCTAAAAGGAACGAGACCCGCAGTGTGATAAGGATTAAAGTGCTTCATATCCTGTCCTTTGTTCTCAGTACCAACCGACAGCTCTATGAGGTCTGTACACTCACACACGCACATCTGCATCCTTACTGTGAAGTTCACTGTCCCTGTAGTTGTTATTGTATATCTGTCCTGCTGTTGTGTATGTGATATTTCACATGGTAAACTTTGAGGGTTGTATTAATGCAATTTTCTCAGATGTCTAGGTCAAGATAAAACTCTGTCTTCTTTTCTCCCTTGACCTGCTCCAGGATGAGTTGATTGAAATGGTGGTGATCCCCCAGCTCAGTGTCATAGCTGAAGACCGGGACCTGGCTGTCAGAAAACAGGCCACCCAGCTACTGGTGGACCTTGCAGAGGGCTGCAACACGCACCACTTCACAAGCCTGCTGGACATCATTGAGCGGGTACACACATGCACATGTTGTCTCACTTTTACCCACATGAAGGCATGAAGTTTTGTCTATTTGAGGCATGATGAGATTTTTTTTGTATCTGTATAGGTGGCCAGTCGCTCTCTGGTCTGTTCAGGGCCTCTGGAGGTTTCTGAGAGAGACCCCACAGCAGAGTCTCCTATGGAGGATGTCAGGACCGCTATACTGGGCCTGCTAGAAATCCTGCAGGTACACACATGTAGATACTGATGGCTGGACAAGCTTTTTTTTGACACCAAGAACCAAAAATGTATTTTCATTGATTTTAAATAAGCTAATAAGCTATAGTTTAAATTTGTTTGAACTATTGCTTAACAGCTTTTCTTGAGCTTTACCTTTGAACATAATCGAGATTAAATTCTGGAACTTCTGCACTTCAACATTTTTCCTTTGTCCATATTTCTGTTTCTCTCCTGGCAGAGCAAGCTTTACAGTCTACCAGCCAGTCACGCTAGTCGTGTGTACGAGCTGCTTATCAGCCACGTGCAGCTTCACTACAAGAACAAATACTGTTCAGCTATCGCCTCCAGTATCAGACTAAAGGTAGGGGTGATTCATTTTGCTCTGCATATATGTGTATTTTTCACATCATTTCTAACGCGAAGAGCTGTTTTTCTTTCAACTTTGATTCTCTCCTTCAGGTGTTTGACTTCTTCCTGATGATGCGAGCGGACTCTCTTCACCGTCTCGGAGTCCCTAACAAAGACAGGGTCATTAGGTTCAGCCCGTACTGCTACTGTGACGCAGGGTGAGGATGCACCCACAACACTTTTGCCACAGCTTTTTATCTGCATCTGTTTTTGATTAATATATAACAGCCAGATGAATATTTAACAGAACTGATTTGTAGGATGTGTTTGTGTCTAGATGTGGGTAACAAAAGTTTTGTGTCGTCTGTACAGATATCTTTGTTGTATGTAGTCGGCTTGTTTGTTCATAAGATGCTTCCCAACACTGTTAACTTTGTTGTTTCAGGGAGCCAGAGAAGCGCGTGAGTGAAAAGAAGCCTGCAGGTTCAACATCTCCTCCTGCCGGCAGCCCCGCTCCTCCCAATGCTCCTCCTGCTTCTGCAGCCTCAATACGCACAGCCTATCTACCCTACGCACCCGCCTTCAGTGTCCTCCTGCAGTGCCTCAAAATGGTACACATACACACAGAAACACACACAAGTTCAACTCACATATAAGTGAGTATGCACGGTCTCAAAATAGTGTCTGCTATTTCTCGTGGAGTAAATAAATAAATATCACTGCTGGAGGGTTAATCCTCTTTGTAGCAAATGACTTTGCACACCCCACAGATACACTAACAAACATGATTTATTTTTCTTTCGTAGGAGACGGATTGGAAGGTGCTGAAACTGGTTCTCGACAAGCTGCCGTGGACGCTGCAGTACAAAGTTCTGCTGCTCACGTCACCATGCAGCTTGGACCAGCTCTGTTCTACACTCTGCTCCATGGTAGTGCAAACAAAGATAGCTACAAGTCTGCACTGGTGAATTCTCTTGTGTACGTGTGACCTCAGGTGACTATACGTCGCTTATTTCTTTGCCCATGTGCTTGTAGGTGACGGATCGGCTGATCTCCGAGCGCTTGAAAAAGACGCCAGAGGGGTTTTCTCGCACTGATGTTCAGCTGGCAGTGGTTCCTGTGCTCACGGCGATCACCTCTTACCATAAGTACCTTGAGCAAACAAGACAGGTACTGTCTGCAGCATAACTGTCAGGTTTCTAGGATTATCCAGTCAGATGTTAGAAGCCAGAAGATTCACATTTGGGCAACAGCGTAATTTCTCATGGGGGCAGTGAGCTCATACAAGAGGAATCATGTCAGTTAATCTTCTTTCCCCTCTACAGAGAGAGCTGGTTCAGTGCCTCGAGACCGGCCTCATTTACCGCTGTGCCAAGCAGTGTGTGGTGGCTCTTACAATGTGCACGGTGGAGATGCCTGACATCATGATCAAGCTCCTCCCCGCTCTCATCGTCAAGCTCACCCACATCTCTGCAACCGTTGCCATGGCATCCCCTATGCTCGAGTTTCTCTCCAGTGAGCACCAAAAGCTTTTTTTTCTAAAAAAAAAAAAAAAAAAAAAAAAAAAACGCCTTCAATCTTTACTTAAAGTGTTTTGTCCCATTGTTGAACGTTCAAGGTCAGTTAGTCACATCAAAGTTTTCTGGTGCTGAAGGAACACAAGTGATTTGCTGACATGTTCTTTTCTTCTGTCTTACAGCTCTGGTGCGCCTCCCCCATCTGTATGCCAACTTTGTAGCTGAGCAGTATGTCAGTGTGTTTGCCATCTCTCTACCCTACACTAACCCCTCCAAGTAAGTGTTCACATACACACAAACACACACATTTGAATTCTCTGACACACAGATACACTCTGATCTGTTTGTTTCTTCCATTACCATCAGATTCAATCAATACATCGTGTCCCTGGCGCACCATGTTATTGCCATGTGGTTCATACGCTGCAGGCTCCCCTTCCGCAAGGACTTTGTTCAGTACATCACAAAGGTGTGTCTTTTGTCTTCCTACTTTTTTTTTTTAAACACATAGCATAAAGCAGACGTGCATACAAAAGCATAACTCCCACATGAAAATCAATGTCATCAGTGTGCTTTGGCCTCATCCTTTTGCTTACACAGTTCTAAAAGAAAATTTCATACTTGAGGAAATATTTTCTTTTATATACAGCGTTCCTAACACTCTCACTCAACCCTAAACTTACTCCAGGCACCTTCCTGTTCCTGAGAATAATTTGCTGTCCAATCATTAATCCCATAATACCTTAAACACAAGAAAAACTGACATTTTTGTGAAATATCCTGTATTCTTGGCGACTGTCAAAAAATACAGCCAGCGGGCAGTTGGCTTAGCATAGACATGAGAAGCAGGGAAAAACAGCTAGCCCGCACACCAGAGGGTTGTCACGGTGAGGCTGCCAGGCAACCAGTGCCGGGCTAAGAACATAATCCCCCCTTAAAACCACGACTTGTTGTTTTTGCACTTATTTTTTTAACAGATTAAACAGTTATTGACTTTTTAACTGCATGTCAGTTTTACATTTTTTAAACTTTTATGATTTTGTCCCTTGGTTCAGGGTTTGCGCTCCAACGCCCTGCTGCCTTTCGATGATGGTCACGAGCAAAGTTCATTTCGTGCCCGAAGCACCAGTCTCAATGAAAGACCCAAAAGGTAAAGCATACGTACACATGCACGCACGCACACATACACACACACAGCTCCAAGTGCTGACAGGCAACACCACACACTGACCATGTGGCCATTTCCGTGTAAGACGGTTGGGGTTGCCAAGGTAACACGGGACTCAGCATGACTGGTACTGTGGCGTGATGGTTGCAATGACTCCTCTCAGGTTGCCATGGTGATCATTGGTTCATTTTATTTATCGTTTATGCTTTTTACATTTTGAAATTTTTTTCTGCCACTTTTTTTTTTTTTTTAATTTTTATTCAAAATTCACTTCTCATTAATGACATACAGGGGTGAACAAAATAACACAAACACCTGTATCATAAAATATAATCTAAGGCAATCTAAAACAATAGGTTGATTATTGGTTGATTGTAAAACTTTGTCGGCATTCTGTAGGAGAGATTTTAGTGGACCGTATTATATTATCCACGTTTGTATTACTGTGTTCACCACCTGTAGCATATAGCAGTACATACATGGTGACAGCATGAGGACAGACCCGTAGGGTTTCCTTTCTCCTGCTGTCACACCTAGCCATCTGTTTGTAAGCATAGTAAATACAGAGTTTACGTGTGCAAAAAGAGAAATACACACTGTCTTTCACACAGAGGTGTAAGGAAGCTTTTCTCAGCAAGGTGTCATTCTCATCTGTACAAGCTGTGAATGTTTGTTGGTTGTCTGTGTCTTAATCGCTGTAATGACTCGCGATAAAAACATCCAAAGTAACTCATAACACCACATTATGGATGATCATGGAGAGGAGGAGGTTTTACCAGCTGAGACTCAGCAGACTGACTGGGACGTGTCTGTACCACTCTTCAACCGATTTTGGCTGCCAGCTGAAAGAGGACGAGCAGATTTAATCTTTTTATTCATTGCAACGCTTTTTGAAAATGACCTGGAGACACACAGTGTTTTTAAAATTCACAGTGCATGTTTCGGACACTCAAAATAATAGAAAAAGTCGCCAGTATTCTTTGACAACACGCTCTCGATGAGACCCTCTGGATAAATCTATTAAACCGCTTCCCTTTTTCTAATTTGAGATTCGTGGCAGCTTTTTTATTAAATCCCTTCTTCTCCTCCTCCGATGTGCAATTACGCGTTTTAGGAAACGGGAGGCGCAGCCTCTTTGTATACTTCTTTTTGTTTTCAATATTTCTCCTGGGTCCCCCACAACTAATTTCAAGAAAACCTCATAACACCCTTGCTGCCATTGCAATCAAGCACACAACCTGTTACAGCTTTTCATAGTGACCCTGCTAACATCAGTTTCTACTGATCAACCCACTGTTCATCATATTCATCATGTTTTCATTCATCCAGTGATCTGTCCTTGGTGCTGCTCATTGCCCACTGTTGGGTTGGAGTGCTGCATAGTCAGATTTCTTATGAATAATTTCAAGTAGACATAAATGCACCTTTTGAATCTAGTGATGTAACAATAAGTAAAATACTTAGAGTCTTGTCCGTCTAGTTTAGTCTATCATTGGCGCCCTCAGGGTCCAGACTTGCTGTGCTCCAACCCTCGGTTTTAACGCAGCGTTTCATTTTCAGTTGTGTGAGTTGTTTTTCTTGTGTTTTTAACTTCCATGATGTCAAGCCTGTGCTGAGTCCATCCCTACTATTTTACTTCTCCTGTACTACTCCTTGGCTTCTCTATGTACCTGCTGTGTGAAATAATGTTTATTTTGTTGCTCCTCCTGAATACTTCCTGTGTGTATTTTCTTTTCCGAGTAGCAGAAGCTCTTTTACCCTCTGCTGTAGCTTGTCTGTTTTTCTTTTCAGTTGATGTTTATCCTTTTCTTTCTCCTCTTTTTCTTCCTCCGCTCTCCTGTAATCTGATTCATAGTGTTCACTGCTGTTAATTTTCACCTTGTTTTGTTTTTCTTTCAATTCTTCATTTGACCCCTCCCCTGCCTCCTGCGATTGGGTGCTGCGTTGCGGTTGTGGTTTTGGGGGGTGGTCGTGTCATCCTGGATCCCTTCCTACATTGCTCCTGGTCCCTCCCTTCTCCTTTGTGGCCTTATCCTCTGTACCCCGCCCTCTGTGTGCCGTTTGCCATTTGGCCACCTCTTTTTGCTCTGGCGCTCGGGGGGACGATTCCTGCTGTCTCCCGGTTTTCCTCCACACACCACACTCTCTCCCTCCACACTCCCAAATCCTCACCACCCTCACGATGACCCACCCCCTTACTGCCCACCGCCACCATATCGCCAACCCGGGCCTGTTCCCTTCGCCCTTCCACATGGGCACTCATCACTGCTCAGTCTGCGGGCAGCAAAAATGGCGAAGGCGGCAGCGGCGGTAGCCAATAGCAGCAGCTCTCCAGTTAAAGAGCTGAGGGACCTGTCAGCCATGGACGCTTTCCGTTCCCGCAGCATCAGTGTCTCCGAACACGCGGTCCGCAGGTTAGAGAAGAGCCTTCTGGGTAACCAAACAAACAACAACCCAACACTTGTTGCTTCCTCCATGGGATGGTTGAAGGGGTCTAGGGTCATTGTCATGCGGGTCCGTTGGGCGGGCGTTGGGTGGTTTAAAGCCAGGGAACACCTGGAGTGGGTGGTGCATGCTGGAGGAAGGTTTCTGTGTCGACCTCTTTTTGTTTTGTTTTGGGCTGCGATCATACACGTGCTGTTTCAGATTTCGTTTTCATGATTTGTTTTTGCATGCACCGTTTGCAAAGAGAAAAAAAAGTTTTTCTGTTTGATTTTTGCTCTAACACAGATTTTGCTTTTGTTTTAATTAACTTTTAATTTGTCTTTGGTTTGACTTTTTTTTTTTTGTTTTGTTTTTTTGATCTGCTGGGTGTATTGCTGACTGGTTTTTATTGGCCCTAACAACAAATGAATGGCAGGAGGGAGTGGTGCAAAGCATGTGTATCCAAAGTGATGCGACAACAACCGCAATCTACAACTCTCTCCCTTTTCCTGACGGGAGGACACTTCTGCTTCCTCGGCCAGTGACAGGGATAACAGCAACACAACAGCTTTCTCTGCTTGCTTGACGTATTTTTTTTTTTGTTTCGCTCCACTCACAAACACACACTGTACTGCTATGACCATGGCAATCTCCTAGTGTGGGATTTGAGGACTAGCTGGGCCGACGTCAACTTTTAAATGTTTTGATTACAGACTCAGATCATTCCTGTCACCACACACATATACATACAAAGATCTGACTTATCTTCATGCCTTTATGCTTATCTCTGCTTGGCTGACTCACTCAAGTGATTGACAGACGTATGATCTAACATTGCAGTTGTCAGATGCGGCCACCAAATACATTACACTCCTCCTGCCCAACAGATGGCAGTAAAAGCCCAGTACAAACGTCAGTACAATATATTTAAATTCACAGTGAAACTTTATCAGATTAAACAACTGCAGTGTAGATCTGCTTAACCTGCTACATGGCTGCAAATCTGCTATTTTCTCAAACAGTTGGTTTTGTGTCTGTTGAATGTTTTTTTTGTTTTTTTTTTGGAGTGACACCTGAGTGATGATTGAAGCCCGTTTCCTGGTAGACCTGTTTGACTTCAGACAACATGACCATGTTTAAAGTTTTTAGACTTAAACTTAACTCAAACAAAACGCTGAATTCTTAACAATTCCACAATATTCTGCTTTGAATCGTGTCAATTCAATGAAAGAAAGGCTAATCGATAGCAATGTGCCAATAGATAGAGAGCCGTGAGCACAGCACGCAACATTTCATGGTCATGTTGTTTGAGATATGCATTCAATAGATACCGAGGTGAAAAAATGAATCATTGTCAGCAAAGAATGGTAAGTATGAAATGTGTGCAACAGTTGTTTACTCACGCTGGGACTAGGTCTGAGTGAGAGATTTCTTCTTGTTCCTTCTGACAGAGCTAATGAATGTGCACAGCGGTGTTAAAAACCTGCCTTCAGGCTGCTCACATTTATTTAACATTGAAGATCGTAATCGTAGATGTATGAAACATTGGAAATATTTAATTTGAGACAGCTACCTGTCAGACGGCCTTTCCCCAAACTATTACAGTTGTGTTATGTAAACTGGAGATGGTTACCGTGATAGACACGCCAAAGGCAGTACATCATTCTCTTTAGTCTTTATTGTCATAGTTGTTGTATTACATTAGATTGATTACAACAATCTGCCTATTTTTAATATTCCTTTTCTTTTCTATGGTTTCTTCTCTGGTCCTGTCAGGATGTGGCCTGGAAACAGCATGCCTGACTATTATTCCACCCCACTGTGAACAGAGACGCCACAGTTGGGTGCAGTGTTGTTTTAAATTGCTCATTCTGAGTTTTTTTGTTTACCTCCGAGAAGAGAGCCAGCATGGTCTTCGTTTTGACTGGATTCATGTCCAGTATCTTTTGTTAACATTTTGTAAGGCGCTTTTAACCGATTTGCCTGTGGAGCAGACGGTAATGGTTGTTGTGGATACAAAGAGGTGCTGCTCGCTCTACAGTGAATACTAATTAAGAAATTTGGCCGCCGCGGAGACATTAGCGCACAGTTAAATGCATTTTGCTCACAAACAGCTTCTACCTGCTGGGGTTTCTGCCGCCACGTGGTTTACTGATAATCAAAACACGTTGCACCATTCCTTTCAGGCTCCTTCACAGAGCTTATTTACATTGAAGGAAAATATCCAGCGTGGTGTCACAGCTCATGAGGACACTTAGACCACGTCCCAGTGTGTATCTACGTTCATGTGTGTGAAAACAGTTGGTGTAATTGTTTATATACACACACCTGGATGATGTGTGTACGTAAATGATTGTGTTGCATGTGATATAGACTGAATCGTGAACATTGGTGTGTTTGTGTGATTTTTATGATTCTTCCTGTGCCTGTATATCGGAGCTTGCATGCCTCCATGTGCACTAATTCATGTTAATATATACCCGGAGCCTGTGCGCCTCCCTCTTCCTCCTCTGCCCTTCTCACTGCTGTTTAACTATCGCTCTGATTCCTCCTGTAGGATGCACACCTCAACCACCACCTGCAGTCTGGGCTCGGCTGATGAAAACGCAGTCACTCAGGCAGATGAGGGGCTGAAGACAGTCCACCTGGAGCTCACAGAAACCTGTCTCGACATGATGGCACGATATGTCTTTTCAAACTTCTCCGCCCTGCCCAAGAGGTTGGTAAAGACTTTTTTCATTGTGTTTGTGCATTGGTGGGCCCTTCACAATAGTGAACGAGGCTGTAGCAGTCATGAGTTTGACTTTCTTTTGTCCTTTTAGGTCTCCCATCGCAGAGTTCCTTTTGGCAGGGGGTCGCAGTATGACCTGGCTGGTTGGCAACAAGCTGGTGACCATAACAACCAGCGGAGGGGTCAGAACGCAAGCGCTGCTGGGCCTGGACATGGCTGAGCGGCTGGGAGGAGGAGGGGAAATGACGAGGTGAAGCAAGCTCTTACACAGAGAATGACCTAAAAACTTGAAATGATTTGGTGATTTGGTTGGTCCAGACTGAAAATCTAGCTATTGGATGGATTGAAATTATGCACAGAGACTCATGTTCCTTTGGCTTTTCATTTAGCATCATCAGGTCAACATTTTAGTTTGTCCAATGCTTTGCTTTATGACTGAACACTAAAGACATTTACGCCATCCACCAGATGCTAACATGCTAAACTAAGATGGTGATCATGGTGGTGATCACCAGGTTATACCTACTAAATATCAGCATGAGAATACTGATGATGCATTTAGCTCAAAGCCCTGCTGTGTCTTTGTGCTACCTCGCAATCTTGCTTGCATGGCTGCAGAGACTTGGCCCGCTGCTTTGTCATCTCTCTCTCTTCACTGGTCCTACAGGTCCGATCCATCACTACACACCCGAATGACCAAAGAAGCTCCAGCCAAACTGGAGTCACAGTCCAGCCAGCAGCACAACAGAGCCACACGCATACGAGTCCGCTCCATGTCAGGTAACAAATATTCACCTGCTTCCAATGACACACCATCTTCTCTCTCCTTACCTCCTTACTCCACTCACTAACTTATTTCAAATATTGAAATGTAAACATAGTATTAAGAAACCTTAGATCAGGGGGTCCTCAGACTGTGAGAAACATGGGAGAGGTGCCCCCCTTTGTTTACTTAAAATCCATGTAAAGTAAGAATTAATGTGTTCTGCTGTGAAAGAAGAAAGTGTGATTAACCACCCAGCCAAATTTGAATGATTAAAAATATCGACAAGTTTATGAAATTAGGTGTCAAAATCAGGTAAAAATGATTTTCAGCTCCAGGACTGTGGTGGCGTGTCCATTGAATGTGCTGAAGCTGGAATAAAAAAACTAGTGAAAAACTGTTTTAACCTCTAACTCCCCATTTCAGTAATACATCGTTCAAAGTCTTTTCACGTCTTTTCAGCAACTTTTTCCCCAACATATTTAATGTGTTTTGAAAGAAATTTCAGAATTGCCTTTACACGGTCTTTAACGTAGTTTTGCTCAATTCTTGGATACCTGGGATGGGCTCGTGATTGTTATTTGATCCCAAAAACACTCAAGAATTCAGCTAAGATAGATAGAAAATTGCTGTTTGATAGAACTTCAGTCACAGTCTACACCAAATGCATAAAAACATGGTTTTCAGTTTTCTGTCCTAAGGCATTTTTTCACTTCTGTTCACCGAGCCGCCCCTGAAACTGTTTGGAGCCCCCATAACAAGGTTTCACCTCATACCCGGACCATAAGAACATTCCTGTATAATAACATCTACACATCTACTAGTTGGCTAACAGTGATATTTCCCAGAGTCGGTTTTTCACTGTGTGTCTTTTGAATAGTGGCTATAATGAGTTTCTGCTGTTTTGAAATGAGAAATAATCAGGAGCTGTTATCCTCCACAAATTTGCAGCCATGCTTTTATCTGTGCCCGCCTGTGTTATCTTATCGTAGACATCTCAGACTGCAGCCCACTACACTGCTGTCTACATCTGCTACATTTGATGTAAATGAAGATTAGTGGTATTATTTATCATTAGTCTATATCTGTTTCTAAATCATTAGAAAGAAAATGAGATGGAAAATTAGTTCATTCGTCTATCTGTACTTTGATTTTGTGTTACTGGATCTGCCTGACATAAAGGATCATGGCCCATATGCAAGTATCGTATTTTAGTCTTTTTGTCCACGTTATTTTCTCTCTGCACAGTACATAGCGTGTCATTACCCTGCCCGATGTTCTATTATAGCTGACCTTCATAATTAAAGAAAAAATGAATATCTTATCAGATGAGCGTCCTCTCTCAAACTGGCCTGAATATGAAAGGACACAAATAATGATGGAGATGACCTTCCTCTCTCTCTCTGTCCATTCCAGGTGGACACGCTCTGCGTGCTGGTCCTGCTCAGAGTCTCAGTCCTCTGGTGTCCCCCTCAGAGGGCGAGTTAGCTGCTCCGCTCTCTCCCCCATCTGGTTCCACCCTGGATGCCCTGGGTCCTCCGTCCTCTACTTCTGCAGCCCCGTCTGCTCCCCCACCACTCAAAGACAACCCGAGTCTCGCCGAGTTTGTCCCCATGCTCACACAGGGCTGGGCAGAGATCTTCATACGGAGACCGTCTGGTACGCAAAGCCTCTGAGGTTTTATTAATATTGTTGAACTTGAGGCTCAGGTCATTTTCTGAAGCGTGAAATGCACTTTTATATTGGTTTTGTCAATTTAATTTATCAGTAAGCCCTCGTGTGGTCTTTATTTATCTAATGTGTGTGTCTCTCTCTGTCTGTGTCGTCACAGGTAACACGAGCTGGCTGATGTGTCTGGAGAACCCACCCAGTCCCTTCTCCTCTGAACTCGGCAACATGCCGTTGCAGGAGCTCTCCAGCGTCCTCATGGCCATGGAGGGAGTGAAGGAGCCTCCTACCCAGACAGCCAGCGCTCCCGCCAGCACCGCTGCTCCCGCACCAACCCCGGTCTCCGAGCCTCTGACCCAAACACACAGCAGCATCGGGGGGAAGGCAAACCTGATCCAGCGCTCCAACACCGGTGAGTAACAACCTGAGAGAGCCTCTTCGCCTTGTTGGTGGTTAATTATGCGTTGCAGTCAATTTGTCTCAACGTTTAAAGATCAAGAAGTTGTTATTGTGTTATCAGTAAAGTGACCAGCAGCAGAGCAGAAAATCATAATGTCATGTTATGCGTTAACGCATCCCTTCTGTCCACCTGACCGCCTGTCCTTGATCCTCTTAAATGGACTGAGATAAGTGCCGGTTTTTCTGTAAAACTCTTTGAACCTTGCTTTGACACACACACACACACACACACACACACACACACACACACACACACACACACACACACACACACACACATATATATATATATATATATATATATATATATATATATATATATATAATCAAAGTCAAATATCCTTTTTTTTGTTTGTTTGTCTTCTCTTTCTCTGGGGTTCGCCTGCCTCCACTTATCTTCACATTTACTCTTTCTTAACTTCATGAGCTCATCTTTTTTCTCCACTCTTCCTTTCAACATTTTTCAACAAGATTTTTCTCCTATGTTCTCATTAGTGTGTTTTCATGTTTTTTTTTTTTTTTCATCCTCACCACCATGCTGGTTTTGTGATTGGGCCGCGGTGTGTTATGTGGTGTCATGTGCCACCAACCTGTCGCTGCGTCCCGCCTGCAGTGGGCGGCTCTCTCTGGTCTCTGGGTTCGGGCTCTGCCCCCCCAGGCCCTCCAGCCCCTGGCAGGTTGCACAGGAGCATTTCCTGGGCAGGTACCGTCCACCAAATGTGTGCCCCCCCCCCCCCCCCCCCCCCCTGCCCCCACCCCCTCCCCCTCCAGAAAACACCTGGTGTAGTGTATTTCTCCTCACTTGCACAGTGCAGTGGTCTGCCAGCACAAACTGGAAATTATATCTGATCATCACATTTTATGATATCCCCTTTACTGTAAGTTAGAAATGTTGTCAGAGAAAGACTTGTATTATCTCCTACCTGCTATTAACAGGGTAGGAAATAATGTTTCCCTTTTAAAGTTTGACATCTTGGGAAATATGTTCATTCCCTTTTTTGATGGGATGAGATGATAGATATTCCTTTCCCATTTAATATGAAGGTGGAATCAGCAGTTGGTTAGCTTAGCATTGGTTGAACAGGTGGAAACAGCTAGCCTAGCTCTGTCCAAAGATAACAAAATCTGCTTATCTGGTCCTCTAAAACTCACTAATTAAATCTTGTTTGTAGAAAAACTTAACATACATTTCATTGCATGTTTACTGCTAGGCTATGCTAGGCTATGCTAGGCTATGATAGGCTAACTCTTTCCTGGCTCCAGCTTCATATTTAACAGCGGGAGCAGTGACTTTTTTTTTTTTAAGTGTTGCTAAGCAAACACAATGAGACTCATGTTGCCAGACAGTTGAATCCATTTTTTTCATTTCATCTGTCTCAAGTAAATAAGTGTGTTTTCCATCATGTTGATCTTTTCATTTAATTGTAAGTGAGAGAATTTCTTTGTCCATTTTGCATCCCTCTCCTGAAAACCTGTCAGATAACTCAGTTGTGCTTAAGGCCTGCTGTTTTGTACTCGAAACCTGTGCAAGTGAAGGAATTTAGTGTTCCTGCTTTTACCCATCAGTCCTCTATTAACACGGGAGGGAGGGTCCTCGCCACGCGTTGCTGACAGCGTGCCTGCACTCGGATCAGTCAGTCCAATGACACCGAAAGATGGATCATGATTTATTTTTTGACGCCTTCTGTGATCTGTTTTCCCTTTCTAATCATCTTCTCTAACTCTGTTGTCACTGAAATATACTCCCAGGTTGACCTGTTTAACCTTTGACCTTCTGATGTTGTCAACAGGAAAGCCCAGACCTCATCCAACTAATATGCTCTTCCTAGCCTTGCTGGTAGACCAGTGGGGCGATCAAGAAATTTACAGTGCAAGTCTTGACACTTGAGTGTCAAAGACATCATCTTCACACATCTTTTCCTTCTTTTTCTCCTCCTCCTCCTCCTCCTCCTCCTTCATCTTCTTCTTCATCTTCTCGTCCTCCTCCTACGACTCTTCTGAGTGTTGGGAGAGTGTTATTTGGGAGGTGCAGGACTTGGAGGGCCTGGTCTGGGCTGCTGTTGCAGTAGCTGTGGTGTGTTTGGGCCGAGATAACTAGCCAAACAGATGCATGCGTCCTGACTGGAAAAATCAAGTAGATGAAGCAGTGATGGATAGAAGCTGCCTGCTGCATTGATCGTTGTCTCTGTCTCTGATCTCAGTGTTTGTAGGTTGGATTTACCTGAAGGTCATGATCTTAATCTGTTCATGTTTGTGTCTACCCAACTGCCTTTGAGTTTGTTTAATCAACCATGATTCATTTCACTTATTATGACCTCAAATAGAGAATGTGCGTGAGGTGTCAAAATTACTACTGACAGCTTTAATGAAAGTGTTGATGTTTGTTTTGGGGGTCTTGCACCTCTGTATGCTTTCATGTCTGTCTGACTAATAGTGGACAATGCTGTGTGTGTGTGGGTGGGGTTACTTCAGTTTGTGTATGTTGCCACCTGTAATCCACGCGGTTGTTGCTGTGTCCTGCTGTAGACTCTGTAGTGGTGCTGGAGGAGGGGTCAGGGGTCGCTGCTGCAAACACCCCATCTGATTGGCTGGAGAGTGAAGAGTTTGAGCCAATGCCCTCTGATCCCATCTTTATGTCTGCGGACAAGTTCACGAAGACCCCACCGCCCGGAACACTCAGCAGGGTGGGTAGTTGGTGTACTCTGGTGATTTCTGATCTTTTATAAGTCGGCTTCTTCTTAATCTTTTAATCTTTCTCCTTCAGTCCTCCTCCACCTCCAGCCAGGATGATGAAAAGTCAACACTGGAGGAAGTGAGTGAAGGAGCTATTCCCATTGATCAGCCCACTCAAGGCCCATCCACCCCAGGCAGCCAAGGCCCTGAACTTCCCTTCCAGACCCACACTCAGTCCCAGGGTCACGGACTGAACAAGTCCAGCTCCTCCCCTGAGCTCCAGACCTTACCTGAAGCCTTCTCCAAGGCCGCTATGGAGTCTGAGACTGCTCCAGGAGACACGTCGTGGCCCAGAGCGCCTTCAGACGGCAAGCCTCAGCCCCAGCAGACTACTTTTGAGAAAGAGAAGGCGGAGGGAAGCGCAGGAGGGGACGTTAATGGGGTTGGAGGTCAGAGTCAAGGAGGTGAAGGCCCAGGTGTAGTGTCATCTCAGAGTGGAGGAGCAAGGTTGAGGTTGGAGTTTCCGGCGGCACCGGCGCAACCTGGACCTATCTCCCCAGGCGGAGGTCACCGACCCCGTGGTCACACCATCTCTGTATCCGCCCCCTCCTCCAGGAGGGAGAGGAGGACCGAGAGGGACTCGTACCACAGTCGACCCGGACCCAGCAACACTGAGAAGATCTCTGGACTGAGCCCCAGGTACTGCTGCAGCCTCTTTCTGCCAAATAAGTGACGCAATGTATCATCCTAACTCTGCAAGCTAATGTCAGCTCCACTGCTGAAATATAAAGTGGCAGCCTGCCAGTGAAGAATTTTAATTACAAGCCAGTTCAAAATAGAAAGATTGTTTGTTTGAGGTGATCTGAAAGGGAGAGCGATTATCAAGAGCTTTCTAAAACCTGGAATGCAATACAACCTCAACGTAGCTGTGTGTTTGCTCATGTTATTACATTTCTTACATTTCAACATGTAGATATTTATGAGTATGATGCCTGTGGATCACACATCTGTGTTTTAAATATCTCATGGATTATAAAATTTTATTTCTCATCTTGTGTCTTCTGTCTATTTACTTCGTCTCCACTAGCTTTGTCTTCCTCCAGCTCTACCACTCGCCTTTCTTTGGAAATGAAGCCAACAAGCCGCTGCTGCTGCCCAAAACTCAGGTCGGTTGACTTCTGCTGTGGAATCTGCACCCGTGGGTTTTATGCACCGTTGTTTATAGTGTCTCTTCTCTGTGGTAGGTGATTGACCGTGCTGTGAAGGTTCTGGACCAGATGCCTCCTTACGACACCCATAAGATCGGAGTGGTGTTTGTAGGAGCCGGCCAGGTGAGAGCACGACTGAGTGCTGCCTGTATTGAATATTTAAAAAGAAATTATTTCTATACCTTCTGACTTCATCCTCTCCGCTCTCCTCAGGTTAGTAATGAGGTCGCCATCCTGTCAAATGAGTACGGTTCCAACAGATACGCTGCCTTCCTAACGGGCCTGGGCAAATTAATCCATCTGAAAGACTGCGACCCTGACCAGATCTTTCTCGGAGGACTCGACCAGTACGGAGACGACGGAGAGTTCACCTACTGCTGGCATGATGATATCATGCAGGGTGAGCTGAGCACGTGTCCGAGGGGAAAAGTGTCTCATTTATGCTAATTTACTAACGTTTTCCAGGGCCAGCATGCTTATTATTAATGACCTCGTGTCTCTGCAGCTATCTTCCACATAGCCACGCTGATGCCAAACAGGGAGAGCGACAAGGGCTGCTGCAACAAGAAGCGTCACATCGGTAATGATTTTGTTATGGTGGTGTACAATGACTCTGGAGAGGAGTACAAACTGGGCACCATTAAGGTACGCGCACACACATACGCATGTATTGTCAGTGTGTGAAATCTGCAGTATACTTACTTATGCTATCCCATTAGGGTCAGTTCAACTTTGTTGAAGTCATTATAAAACCACTGGATTATGAATGTAACCTGGTCACCCTACAGTGCCGCAAAGGTGAGTTGATGCCTGTGGTTTTTTTTCTCGTCTCGTTCCATGTCACTCTTTTTAACTCTTCTTATTTCTTTTGCTTTTTTCAGACCTGGAGGGGTTGGTAGACACAACAGTGGCAAAAATTGTTTCAGACGGCAATCTTCCACTCTTAGTCAGACAGATGGCTCTGCATGCAAATGTAAGTTTTCCCCTTATCTGTTCCTCTCACACCTCGTCACACACACACACACACACACTTCATTCCTCTTTGTCTACCCACAGATGGCCTCTCTGGTGCATCAGTACAGAGCCAATCCCTCTGATGCTTATGCCTCGAAGTGGCTGGCCAGATTACGGCACATTAAGAGGATCAGGACCAGGGTAAGAAAGCAGACAAAGAAAGAAATGGTTCTCCTTCATCACTTCATGATATTTTTCAATCCCCCCTCATAAATCTCATCCATCCTTGCCGTCTCTGTGCTCCGGCCCAGGCCCAGGAGGACATTCAGTCTCGCTCTACCCCCGGCATATCGCTGACCCAGGGACACACCCAGCAGAACAAGTCGTTTCAGCAGAGCACTCCAGCAGCAAATCCAGAAACCTCTGGGCAGAGGAAAAGACTTGTGTCAACAGTGGATGATTTCACCGATTTTGTTTGAGCAGACAAACACACACACAAGACACGCACACGCAGACATGCACACACCTGCCTTAGAGCGGAGGTGAGATTACTTTCACCTCTCTGCGTGGGAGAAGTCAACATGACTAGAACCAATCGGGACTTTGTATTGGAAAACCTTGAGCTTCATGGTATTATAAAGGCTTATTTTGTGATGAAGTATTGATACGTGAAGACAGTCATTTCTGCATATTTTTCAAAGATTTTTGAAATGCTAACGCTTTGCACTTTTAAGGTCTAATCAAAATGTTTCTGACGTGCAACGTGAGATGAGTGAAGTTGTACAGAACACTACATTTGAGAGCAGGGTGTGTTTGTGTGTAAATATGTGTGTGGAATTAAAAAAAAAGTGAACACGAAAAAGCTTTTGTGTTTGTGCTGAGTGACGGCTCGATTACAGACCATATATATGAGCAGGAGAATGACCATTATACTGTTTGATTTGACTGTTTGAACACTGGACACAAGAACAGTTTCATTATGCACAGTTCAGCTGTCAAAACTCTTTATTTGACTTTGTCAAGTGCAAAAGCAGGAGAAGTGCTACACTGCAAAATACAGATGAGATACAAAGAAGAGCGTAGACAAACGTTTCCAAGACAAATTTGTAAAACCGAAATGCATGGACCACACAAACGAGACAGCTAGAGGACAAGAAGGCTTTGGCACTACCTTGTTAACACACTATACACAGCAGAGATATGAAGGCTAGTGGAGGCGTTAACTGTTGACTGCTGAACCTCCTGTGGTTTGCAAGTGGCATATTGTGAACAAAGATTTGTATTAAATAGATTGATAGCTTTGGCTGTAGTGCTTCAGTTAGACTGGAGAAATGTAAAGAAACTGTGTGTGTAGGGGGGCGGGGGCGGGGGCGTTGCAACACCAGTGCTTGACCTATGCTTATGTCACTGAAGCAAACAAACAATACTGATCGTGAAAAGCAAAAATATATACACCACAAAGCACCAATATATACAGAAACATACACACACAGGTGAAGTGGGGCCTTTTTTTTTTGTTGTGTAATGGTGGAGTTTGAGTGTTGAGAGAGGAAAAGGGGCTTCTTTGGTATGCCCGAAAGTACCTCTGAAACATCAGTCCTTTTTCATGTCCTTTTAAAAACCCAATGCCGACACGAGTTTTTGGCTGTGAGGAGAACAAAACTGAGGTCTAAAACGGGCTGAAAGTCAAAGTCCGTGGAATGATTTAACCACAAAATATAAAATTTCCTTGGATTATTAAAAGCACCTACTTTGCCCCCAGTTTTGGTTTTCCTGGTTGTTTTTCTAGGTTTTGGGGGAAAAAAAGGTGGGTTCCCTGAGATCTGCCCACTGGACACAGGAAGTACGTAGGTTGATCAAAATAAGACATAAAATAACAACAACACAACTACTAGCTATGGCTTCAACACCTTGATAATACTTATTAGGACGCTTCTATAATGTAACTGTTAAGATATGAAATGAAAACTTGACACATGAGCGTTAAATATGGCATTGGATATCCGCTCCGTTAGGAAATAAAGTGCTAAGTACAAAATTTAATGAATGAATTATTTGACAAAAAACTTGGAATGCATAAATGATGCAAAAGCTTTGGCAACGTTTATAGTTAAGATACAGTATGAGTGAAGCTTTCTCTATTGGTTTGGACACCAAGCTTATTACTTTACACCACACCTCACCAAGAAACAATCTGCAACAATCAGAACAAAAAGTGCTTTTAAAATCACAACCATATTGAACACAACACATTAAAAAATACATTTTGAAAATCAGACTGGGAGTCATTATAGCTTTATGATGGAAGAAGTTCATGTGACTGTTTGGTACTGAATAAGCAAAAGCCAGATCCTCACTCAACTTTTTATCTACAACCAAACGTCTCTGCTGAGCACCATCTTCATCCTTCTTTGCCTTGCACTCTTCACGCTAACACCCCTACGCTACTTTGTTCTGTGCTACTACCACTTGCTACGCCTCTTCCATGTCGCTCCTCGTATCGTTTTGATTTCTCCATACTAGACTTTATATATCTGCACCCTGAAGAACAGGCTGCTGGGATCCCAACAACCTCATGTGTGCGTGCGCGTGTGTGTATGTGTGTGTATGCTTGATTTTGTTTTCTTTTGTACCTCAGCGGGCTGAAGTGTGAGTGTGCGGCACATTAGCGTGTCTGTACCTACAGTGTTATTTCTATGCATGTGTGTACCTGCGTGTGCGTATATCTGTGGATCCATAAAAAAAAAAAAAAAAAAAAAAAACATGATTATTTTCAGACAGGCCACAAAAAGTACCCATGGTGACCGAAATATAAAATATAAAAATATGTAGACAGACAACAATAACTGAGAAATGGACACAGTTTTTCTGAGATACACAAAAAGACTGATTGCATTGTCTGCTTTCAGTTGGTTAAGTCCTCAGGTGAGCACGTTTGTGTGCTCTTGTCAGTGACCCCACGTGACCTCCAGGGTCGCGCGGGATCGGGGATCACTTTTAGTCTGGGGGAAATAAAGAATAGGAGTATTTCAATGCTTTTTCAATATTTTCAATGTTGACATTTTACGTGGCTGACTAAACCAGCTCAGTTAGCATCTGGTGGCCTGCACCTTGTTTCTGAGAGAACTGATCGGGGCTTTGGGCGGATGACTGCTTATAAACCTGCAAAGTCTCATTTTATTGCTTTCTGTTCATCTTTCGAAACCCCAAACTGATCGTCTCTGTGATTCTTCTTGTTTCCTTCCTGTGCTTGTTTCTCTTACTTTCCCATCTACTGTTTTCTCTCCTTTCCCTGGGTTTAGAGAGGGGCACCTCGGGACAAGACCAGCTGGCCCCGTCCACCTCTCGTCCTTAACCCAACATTTGCTCTTGCATTCTTTTGCTCCAACTTTCACTTGTGTTTGTCCATCTTTCCAGAGTCCTTCAGGATTTGGGGTGTCCAGGGCCGTGCCTGTCTAGGTTGGGATGCACCTTGTTCTTGAGGGGTGGAGGTTTGCGTTTTCGCTTGCGTGTAGGAATGGTGGTAGTGTGAGCCGGGTGGTTGAACAAGCTGGAGGAAGGGAGGGTCTCTCTCTCTGTTGGCGGCTCCCAATCCCGGCTAATGGGTGTAGTGGCAGGGGTAGATGGCAAGGAAGGGGTAAGTGCAGGGGTACATGGAGGTGCAGTGGGTGTTTTGGGCAGTGGGATGTGGGAAGATGGAGTGTTTACTGATGAGACAGGGAGAGAGGATGAGTCAGGGGCAGATTTATCCATGGCTGGTGTAGGTGGAGGTGCACTGACTGATGATTTGGCTGATGATTGAGGAGCGGGCGTGTGTGTTGTGGCAGAAGTTGGTCTGGGCTTTAAAAAAGGAACAGGTGTAGCTGCTGGAGTCTTTCTGGGGTTGCCAACAGTGTTCCCAGAATCCTTTGGGAGTTCACTTCTATCCGTCTTTTTCCCCTTTTTGCTCCCTTTGTGTTTTTCTTTGCCACTCTTTCGTTCTCTCCACGCGGCAGAGTCCTTGTCCTCCCCCTTCGCTCTCTGTCCTCCCTCGCTCCTCCCTCCCTGACCACCACCACCTCCTCTCTCCCTCCCTCTACGCCTCCTTTTCCTCTGGGCTCGCTCCAGTCTGCACTCGATGTGGTACAGATCCTCTGTTGCCATGGTGACACGGTCAAGCTGTTGCAGCAGGGCGTCGAGGGTGGGGAGGAGCCTCCTCAGAGAGGCTTCAGTCTCCGCTCTCTCCCTCCAGCTGGTGCTACCCATCACCACCCCTGGACCGAGCCCCAAACCCAGGCCTAGCCCGAGTCCCAGGCCGATCCCCGGGGCTTCTGTCAGGCTGCAAGGGCTCGAGGAAGCTGGTCGCCATGAGGCCTCAGAGCCCGCATCAACACTGTCCGGGGTGGGAGGCGAGTCGGGACCGTCCAGCGGTGGCAAGCACAGGGACTTACAGTCGCTGGTGGAGGATGAACGAGACGGTGGGAGCTCCATGCCCTCGAAACGCACCTTATGACGAAACTGAGGATGAAAGAGGACAAAAGAGTAGATTTCAAAAAGACTAGATAAAACTAAAAAGTTTCTTCCCTGAACAGGTAGTTATGAAACAGGATATGTACCTCCTTGGCCCTGCTGAGTCCCATCCACATCTTGAGTCGTCTGAGGAACAGCTCAACCATCTCGTAGTCTTGGAGATCCACAGCAGGACGGTACAGCTCTGCACGCGCGCGCCGGTAGTTTCTCAGTAACACCGAAGTCACCAGCCACAGCAACACCAGCCGAAGTATCGCGAAGCTCGCATGGAACACCAGCGAGGAGATGGTGCTTGACGGACCTGTGGTGGTCCAGCTGGGACGCCATGATAGCAGGCCACGTCCGCCGGCACCCAACAAAGAAAGACAAGCAGAGCTCACACTGCCGTAGCCGTCCAGTACAGAGTGGAAGAGCTGGAATGAAGGACACAGAGGAAGAAGAGCTTAAGACACAGGGAACACTGGACAAATCAAAAAAAAAAGTGAAAGCCGCCGTTTGTCAGCTTACAACATCTTATTTTATTGCTTTGTGCGTTCATCCTGGTCTGGAATATAATTCTGTCATTTTAATATCTAAATTTACTTTTTAAATGGAAGACACAATCCATCTCTAATAGCTACAAGATGTTGTCTATCTTATCTGAAACTCACATTTCTCAAGAAAGAAAGAGAATTTGTAACAACAACAACAAAAAAAAAAACGTTATGTTTGTGTCTGTTTGTCTCTTCTCCTCAAAGTGATGTATAAATGTTGTGGAAAAAAAAGGAAAAAAAAAAAAAAAGTTGTCCAAAGTGAAATTTTAACCCGATGACGTAAAGCTCCAGGATTTGTTGCTCTAAAAAGCTGCTGGTTAGAGCTGTGTTTTGCAAAGTTAAGTTTGGAAATAGGTTACAGATGCGGTCTAATGGATCAAGGCAACTTTTTGAAACAAGGTCTCTCACATTTCTACTTAAAATAACCATCAGTCTTGACCTTGAGCCAATTCTAGTGGAGAACTGTGGAGAAGAGGCAAGTCTCGCCGGTGAACAGTAAATAATGTGTTCTGTAATCTTTCTCTGGCATTACATATTTTATCCTCAAAATTATAATACTGTACTACACTGGTACACTGTTTGCATGTTCTCCCTGTGTCTGCGTGGGTTCTCTCCGGGTACTCCAGCTTCCTCTCACAGTCCAAACACATGCACTTCATAGGTTACACCGTGACTCTAAATTGCTCGTAGGTGTAAATGTGAGCGTGAAAGGTTGTTTGTCTCTCTGTGTGAGTATCTGCGATGAGCTGGCGACTTGTCCAGGGTGTACACCGCCTCTCGCCCTAAATCAGCTGGGATAGGCTCCAGCCCCACCGTGACCCTGATGAGAATACGCGGTTACAGATAATGGACGGATGCTGTCATACTGTCACCGCTAAAGTGAGGGCTCATTGCTGTTTGTCATTGACTGTAAAGAAGTAAGCGCGACAATGAAACACTTACTGGACAGACTGAGGTAAAACGTGGGCTGGGCGAGGTTTGGTACTGGGCACATTGTGTATTATGTTAATGTTTACATTATGGTGTGTGTGGGAGAGGCTCAGCGAGAGAGGAACAGAAGGAGAAAAAGTCTGACCAGGTGTCCTGTGTGTGAGTAAGCCAGCACCAACAGCAGTAAGGCCAGGGAGACTCCCAGCAGCTCCCAGACTGAGCGCCGCAGAGCTCTGCCAAACACGGCCCACTCTCGGAGGAACCGCAACTGGTGGGATGCCTGGACGACCAGATAGAGAGAGAGAGGGAGAACATTTTTTTTCTGTTAACATAAAATGGAACCTTTCAATTTATTACAACTTTGACCATATTTTGATAGTTTTGGTCACCGGACAAGCAAGATCAGCAGCTGTTATATTTATTAATTTGACACTTTTGTCCAAATGCTTGTATTTTATACATGATCGATACACATTGGGAACAATTTAGGGCTTACTACTATAGGTTGAACTAGGAAGCTAGTGTTAATAAGAATGCTTACCACCTAATCACATGAAAAAAATAACTACCCTCTCTGTGGAACTCAGCTTTAAGGTAATATCTTCTTACTGAATATGTAAATCTATCACATATATATAGTTTAATTGTCAAAAAAGCTTAATAATGTAGCCGGCAACTAAAAAATAAATGAAAATTGTGGGAAAAACAAGATATAATTAGAGTTAGCTTTGCTTCCCTTGGCCTTTCCCTCTTACCTTGAGCACCAGTATGAACAGCAGCAAGGCGGACATGACTGTGTACATCTGACTCTGTCGGGCCAGGGGGTAAAAGTCTGTGAAAGTGTCCCGCGGGTGCTTCAGGTGCGACGCCCACTGCCGCGTGGCCATGGTGCAGCGGCTCAGGTGCAGCCCACACACAGATGCCGCCAGAGCCAGTTTGCAGATTCCCAGGAGCCTCCAGGCCGACAGCAAGTACACATAACCTTCTCTGATGAAACCCAAGATCCCCCGCACCAGGAAATACAACACCAGGGCGAGGAGAACAATCTGGAAAACAGGAGACCGCAAAGCTAAAATGGTTAGTCGCCAAGGATTCGGGTGTGGGAGGTCGGCAGATTTTTGGATTTTTGATGGTGTCAGAGGGCTTACCATGAGAAGCAGCTGCAGGTCCAGGCCTGTGATTGGCCAAAGACTTATGACAAGGAGCTCAAAGCTGGACTGGGCACGCTCAGAAACTGGAAACTCAAACAGGAAGGAGAAGACCGCCAGGAGGTTTGTGTTGATGTTGTAGAGCGAGAACTCCACAAACACAGCACGGGTTCTGTGAACACACACACACGCACACACACACACACAAACAAATACACACTTAATGGACTGTGATAAGATCGGGAGTCGAGATATTTCACTCCCTGTTTGGGTTACCTCTCTGTTTTGGAACCAACTTTAATATTTTATCGATCTTATTTAAGATGAGCGGTTCTATCACGGGAAGTTTCATTTCATATGAGAGACAACTAACTCAGTTCTGTTTAAAACACAGAGTTAAGTGTGCCGTTAGAGACCTCCACCACACTTTTTATTGACTTCTCAGTTGCTCCCCTCTGAATATTTGCAACCTAATACCAAATGTGGTAACGGGATTAAGGTTTTGTTTATCCCATCCGTTATTACTCTCAGAACAATTGCTGAAAGACGGCCCACATTCTTAGCACATTCTTTGCTGGATTGTGTTTTCTAGCTTTCATTTGAATGTTTTCATGTGCAACTTTTTTGACGGTTGCAGGCTGCAAGACAAACTGCACTTCAGGGAGAATCAAACTCCACTCCAGATCTTTCAGGAATTTAAGGCCACGAGTATGCATAATTCTGTTGTATTTTATGATTGTGAAATAGCGTGTACATGCACATTGATTTCTACTCCCTTGCATCCGGCCCCTTGACTTTGGAACACACTGGTGAGTGAGATCAGTGAGTAAACTCCTCTTTTAAAACAGAAAATGTAAACTTACATAAACTTTAATGCCTGGGGCGAAAGGGGATAATAATACAGGATAATACAGTTTTTATTGATTTTATTGCTTTGACCTGCTATGTATTTATTTTCTGGCAGTGTAATGGGATGTTTTTAGGAGGTGTTTCTACTGTTTTCTATCCCGTCTTCCCACGTTCACTACCTGTAGTCGAGCCAGTGTAGCTGCTGCAGCTGCTGTAAGGAGGAAGACGCCTCCACCAGGCTTCTGTTCAGCTGGTGCACAACGTCTCTGCTGTTATTCACCCCCACCTGACCTAAACGCCACACCCTAGAAAGACAAGAGGGAGTAGACACAGAGGAGGAAACACAGACATATTAATGACAACCAAATGTTGAACAGATATTCAATCTGAGGCAGGTTTTTGAACCTCTCCTTACCAGTTTGTGTCACGGGCTCCGAAAGCAGTGAAGTTCTCAGCACCTTTAACTGGAGATGTAACCCAGCCCTTTCCCCAGATACTGTCTCCTGCCCTGGAATCACCTGCAAGTGGAACAAAGTCAAGTTTTAACAAGATCAAATTGAAAATTAAATTGCAATAATTTATAACTTCTGCCAGAGGAATCAGGCCAAATATGAAAGAATAAGTTCAGCAAGCAGATGTCCAGAAATGGTGATAACAATGTCCACTGGAGTAGCTGCAGAACGCTCAATATTATTGAAAGACAAAGAGAAACAAAGAAAAACCCTATCTCCAAAAACATATATTTTTCATGTGCTCAGAGTAGACTCGATAAGTTAGCGAAGTTCTCTGTCAGATCACTGGAGTTTATTTATACTGAGCTGCCACAGCAGAGGCAAAGACGGTGACCACATTTCAATCTCACCCTGTGTGTCATGGATTTGACGGAGCCTCAGCGTGCCGAGTAACACACTTCCTGTGTCTCTCAGGAGCGCGGAGTCATCCAGTAGCCGTGGCAACAGGGACTCATTAAGCCACACCAGGATATCATCTCGGCTACGAGAAAAAAAAAAGATATAAAGATTTAGAAAAATATAGATTGTGTGTTCGTCATGTGCAACATTACAGTGGACAAAAAAAAAGTGTGCACACAGGATGACTAAAAGACACTCTGGATCTGTTTTATTTTAAACAAACAAGAGTTATAGACACAGTCTGCTTGAGCCAATTCTTTCCACTCTTGTTCTATTTTGGTTTGAATGCAATAACACAGCAAGCTCAAGTCTTAAGAGCACACGGGGGAGAAAACTGGTGCTCAGTCAGTTTTTTTTTTTAATGATTTCAAACTGTGTTTGCCTAAAAAGTCCTGCAAGCAGACACGCAGGAGTCACTCTTGAAAACTGAGATGTTAAACTCAAAAGGTCTGAGGTAATGTGTTTCATTGATTTGATTGCTCCACCAAAATATCTAATATCTAATATCTAAATTTCTTATTTATCTGTGTGTGTGCGTATACCTGCTGATGTTGTGGTAATCAGGTGTGTGTAGCGCCCGTTGCAGCTGAGTGCGCAGTCTCAGGCTGTGTGTGTCTTTGGCCGAGTCAGAGTAGTTGAGAAGCAAGACCACCAACAGGAAAAACATGTAAACCAGGAAGTTCTGAAAGTCAGAGCCAACAATTTGGTTAACAAATAGAGCCGTACAACAACAACAACATGGGGAAGATGAAGAGACGTCTCTAACCTTGCGTGTCAATGTCTTTCTGACTCACCTTCAACATGGTGTGCAGCATGTGGACTTTGCGGGCTTGGTGTCGAGCCTGGGACAGAGCGAAACCTTGTGGCGGTCTCACCCTGGGGACCCGTTGGACCACTCTCTCCACCCGGGGGAACTCCACCAGCACGTCCTGGTCCTCCGGACGCAGACGTTGCACACACACTGCGTAGTAAACTGCCTCACAAAACACCTGCGGGACAGAGCGGGCGGGGCGACGGAGACATTAGGGCTTGGGAACTCGAAAAAATATGAAAAACTAAATTGAGAAGTGTTAACATAACTGCAGCCAAATGGCAGTTTAGTCAGAAGAACTTTTGGGTTCTGTATTCCACAACAAGCTGCCTGCTTTTCCACTTTCACACATTTTGAAATCATCTTTAGTGTTTCAAGAATCCAAAAAAAATTGGATTTTTTGGATGTTTTTTCTGGCCACATGGTGGCAGCTCTAAACACAATATCAACTTATAAAGTTGTTACTGCAAATTGCGTATTTAAAAACATGAAACATGATGGAAATTCAGAAAATAGTACAAGAACTAGCATCTCCAATGAGAAATGTGCATGGCCTGTACCTTAATTGGCTCCAACAGCAGGCAGGAGCACAAGAAACTGGCAAAACAGGAGATGAGCCACATCATGGCCACATTCTGACTCAACCCGTGGCCGGCCCAAATGGAAACACTGCTGGCCAGGGCGATCCCCGCCCAGCTGCCCCACAGGGCGGCACGTCCGCACCAGGGAGGAAACCGTCTGGGACGACACACGTCCGTGACAACTGGAGAGGAAGAGGAAGGGTCCGGGGATGGAGGGATTTAAAGCAATTTTCTGAGAGGAAATACTGATAACGAAGAGTGAAATGAAAGAACCAGAGAGGAGATGAAGGTCCCAGAGATAAAAGAATGATCAGGCAATAAAAAGTCAAACAGAAAGACTGAGACCTCTAAGAGTATATCATTTTTTTAATTTGCAGTATTAACTATTTAAATGTAAAGAATTTGCATTTTAATAGTTTTTCTGAAGGCTTTGAAGGTCATTTGACACTCCCCTAAGTAAGTTCTAGTCTTGTCAAGTAACCACAAAGCCATGTGGTGAATAACATTTCTCACAAATCAATCAAGTTCCAAAAATAAATCATGTCTAAACGAACTTTAAACTGAGACGAGATGAGACAAGTGTCAAGCTCAATTATTTCTCTCTCTGACAACAAAGGATTTGTTTTGCTTATTAAACATACAGGCACCAAAATGAAAGCATGATGTTTATATTCACATCAAAACATAAATATAATGACCCAGACACAAAGCCGCCAGCACCGGGCTCATTGCTGAGTTAAAGTAACTAATGAGTTACAAATCTTAAAGTCCTAAAAGAAAAAGAAGAAAAAAAAAGATTTACATGTCACTAATCCAGCCAAAAAGCAAAGCACGCGGAGCAACAGCAAAACAGTTTGCACATAATTGATCTATGAGGGAAAACAACTTTCAGATGCCCTTTAGAGTCCAATTTGGAGTTCTTTGTAATGATTTTTTTGATGTGATGGTTTTCAAGATTCCGGTAATTGGCAGAGGAAAGATGTTTTTGCACCTTTATTCAAATTATAATCGACTGGACAACCTTTTTGCTTGATAAAATAATCCTGAACAAATGCAGCAGAAAAGAAAAAGACAAGGAGAAATGACAGAACTGCTAACTTTTCTTGTCTACTGAGACAGCAACAGTACAGAGCTGGGCCAGGCAGTTATCAAACTGATTATACAAACCTAAAAATGAAAAAATAAAAGTATATACAACAATGCTTGAACATTTGACTGGATACTACAATTTATATATTACTGTAGAATTATATTAGCATTTCACACAAATAACATTTTTTTTTTTTTTTTTTACAAATCCACATTTTGAGGAGATTTTTGGTTTAATTCCACGCATACACACACACCTGTATTTGAGGTGAAAGCTGTTTTTGGTGGGTCTCTTCTGACAGATTCAAGAGGAAGAGGCTCATTCAGCTTCTGGAGAAGAATCACTTCAGTCTTATCTCCGAAAATGCTTGACCTGACACACACACACACACGCACACACACACAGACACACACACCATACCACAGGGAGTGAAAATAAAATAAATCCTGGGTAAATCTGCAAATGTTCTGAGTGAAGCTGGTGAGTCCATTCAGTTCCACCCAAGCACAGTGAAACATGATCAGATCTCTCGTTCAGGGATCAAACTTACAGGTCAGCCATCTCACTTTCATCTGCCTGAGGGAAGAAGTTCTGTCCGTCTGTCAGGATGTGTTTGATCAGATCCTCGTCTGTCAGTGAGAAGCAGTTTGAACTCTCATTTCACACAGACAGTGTAATGAAACAAACGCTTTATATCCTCAGTAAACTGAGGAACTGTTACTGGTTTAACAGCCTCCCTACTGTAGTTACCTGAGGAGGTGAAATGCTTGTTGCGTTGATCAGTGCCCTCCTCGTCGTCGGGGTTGAAGGTCATGTCGACGCCCAGGTGCCTGCTGCCCTGACCCCTCTTCAGCCTGGGCAGCCCTGCACCGTGCCCAGCCCCTCCAACCACGGACACATCACTCAACAGGTCCGGCCAATCCCTGTCCTCCATCTCCTCCTCTGCCATGCCCCAACTCTCCATGCTGAAGTACACAGCGAGACACGTTTCAGACAGTGGTTCAGTTTCTGTCTTAAAGCCAACCCAAACAATCGAACTTCTCAGGGGATGATAATGATCTTGTAATAACGCAAGCCGAGACAACTATGGCTTTTGAGTTTAGACCTATTTTGTGAAGAGAGAAATCGCAGACATGGCAATATAAAAACACTTTTGATCTTTTCTGTCTCATATAGAACTCAATACTCTCAATTACCCCCCCCCCCCCTTTTATTTTTTATGCTCTTTATTCTTGTATTCTCTCTTATCCCCAAGTTGTCTGACAGCTGGCAATTACAGTTCACTTGGCATTTATCTTCCAATAAGTTAAGTCATGCATTATCCATAAATACTGGACTAACTCACCTTTTGGTTGATGGAGTAGGCAAATCCACATTGGTTTCCTCTGAGTTAGTCTGAGGAGCAGAGAAGGATGGATGCAAAAGAAAGAAAGACAGAGATACACTAATGATCTCACAAGGGAAAAGCATTAAACATGTCTTGGCTCGAATGTGCCATCAATTTTTATCTGCCACTAGCGATTGTTTTAATTTAATATTAATTTTATGATAAATTAAAAAGAATACATCTATATGAATATCAGGCATGATTATATATCTTATCTCCGTCTTTCCCAGTGAGACTCTACCTCGCCATTAAAAAAGAGGAAGGAACTTCCAGCCATGGAGTTATCCAGGAAGTCATCAATTTCCACCGACTCCTGGTCCGTCCCTTGCGGTGGCACCTGCTCCACAGACACACACTAACATTCACAGACACAAAGAGAAAATATTCAGCTTCACGTTTGGCCTCGTCTGTGTTATCGTTTCGGGCAGGTTCGTGGTACCTTGCTGCGGCTCATTCTGAACAGCGTGAAGACGAGCAGGTAGAGAGGGTAAACGATCAGACAGGTCACCACACCTACCGCCACTGTCTCGCCATTTAATGAGGCGTACCTCGAAATGGCCCGCGGGCTGCGGGACAGGATGGCATTCAAATGTCAGAACAAATCACCAGTAGATAATGTGGACACAAAGACAGAAAAGAAAAAGACTTGTACCTGTATCTGTTGTCCACCACGATGCTGTACCACAGAGTGTTGGCCAGTAGAAAGAACTGCAGCAGCACAGCGCAACATGTGGCTCTCTGCAGGCGGGTGAAAGGGCTGCGGTGGGGTCTCTCCCACAGAGACAGCCACAGGTGACTCTCGCACAGCGATCTTTGTAGCTCGCACCGCAGGAGGCGGGGCAGCTGTCGAAGCACAGCCTCCTCTGAAGGAAACAGGAAGTAGCACGACAAAATGAACAAACAGGCATCAGCCATTGTGATTACAGATCATTTAGTTGTAGTTTCTTACCTGAGGCCTCCACCTCAATCTCTACCCGCCCATCAGTTCTCTCGTTGTCGACCGACAGCCACTCCTCAGCCAGGAAGTAGTAGCTGCTTCCTGTCTGCAAGTCTTTGACCAAGACATACTGTAGCATCCATGCTGGAGACAGACCTGAAGAGAGTCAAGAGAAGTTTGTTCAAACATCAGCTGGTTGAACACTTTGTGATCACAGCTCTCTGTCGTTTTGGCGGGTGTGAATCATTACCCTTGTTGTCATGCCAAATTCGGATTTTCCAGACACTGCCAAGACTAGTATCCGTGGCAATATGAAAGATGTCTAGAGCGTTGCGCGTGAAAGCTCCTCTGCTGTCAAGATGCCGGTGTCCGCTGCGGCTCTCACGCCCATATAAACTGATTCCCACATGAGCCGTGGTGCCTGGAGGGACAGAAAGAGACTCAAATTTCCACAAATTCTGAACTCTACATAACGCTATGTCTGTACACATTTGTGTCTTGATATCATGTTGCTTATATTATATATGAACATGGCTGTCTACTTCCATTTTGCAATCAAGTCATCTTTTCAGGCTTATATTCAGGCTAATATAGCTTTAGTGTATATGTAATACTGTGGATCTCCATTGAGATATTAACAAAACAAACTTTCCTATAGAGTTTCCCTCCCTAACTCACCTGCCCCTCGGCTCCAGCCAGTCTTGACCTGGACCTCATACTTAAAGAGTCCGTCACGGCCGCAGAGTGGAACCACACCGGCCCGACGTAAATCCAGCTGGTCCAACTTGTGCAAGATGGCCGCTGCCACGACATAGCTCAGTAAACCCAACACGCACACCAACAGGACGACCAAGCTCGGCGCACCAGTACGCTCCTGAAGGATGAGGGGAATGGTTTAAGTGTGTGCGTTTATCTGAGGCGTGTGCGCGAAAAGCACGCGTTTTGTGATACTGACCGGGACTTTAAAGCTGACGGAGTCGGACGGTACAAACAGGCCTGCAGCGAAGGCCGTGAGATGTCTGGTGCGACAAACGGCTCTGCTCGCGTTGGTTTCTGCCAGCGGCACCATGCCATCTGTCCGCCACTGCTTATCACTCTCACTGAAGTACTGACACAGTAAGGCAAACACCCCGACCTCCAGATGAACGCCCACACGACGAGAGCCGGGGCTGCAGGCCGTGCTCACGTTGATAAAGTAGTCAAGAGTGGTGTCGTACAATCTGTGTGAGACAAGACAGGGATGAAACTTACAGAAACAAACTGAACTGTTTGTAACCTGGGAGCCTGACCTCAGCCCCTCGGTTGCTAACAAACAATACTATATAATTCTCTTTAATTCTGCAGTGTGCAGTGAACACAGTGCTCTTACTCTGGAGAAAGGAAGAAGGTGTACTTCTTGTGGTCAAGATCTTGCCCCCTGGTCATACTCAGTGAGATACGTTTGCTGTCTGTGCAGTTGAACTCATTGGGTTGTTCATGTGAATCGAGGTAGGCTGTGATGTATGGCTCCTCCACGTCCTCCTCTCTCTCAACTTTCTCTTCATCATCTGGGGAAGGGGAAGAAAAAAAAATCAAGAGAAGATTGAAACTGCATCAGTGCAATCACAAACTATAAAACTGTAAACAGAGACACATTAAGTCCATACTTACCTCTTAGGAATCATGCTGTGTTACCAAATGACCAATGGGCTTTTTACCTGTCATGCCATTGCAACTATATAATGTAATCTCTCTTTTTCAGCTCAGATCATAGCTATATGTTGGCAAGCCTATTCGAAATTTACACTGCTAATCACTCATGCTGCAATGAAATACTGGGCTAATTACATATTATAATCTGGCACTAAAAAAACAGACGTCTGTTCAGAGTGCAACACAATATGGAACAGTAAAATCAATAAAAGCGAGAAGGTACGAGCTTGAATGCAATAGCTCACCGCCGAGAGAGGTGAAGTTGAGCTGCACAAACACCCCCGCCTGTCGGTTGGTGTTACCCGTGCTGACCCTCACGAAGACGGAGTCACAGAAGCTGATGTTCACAGTTCCGGCTGTGGGGACCCCTCCAGTACCAGAACCCTCAAGACCTGCTTCTGCTCCGCTACTTCCGTTGTTAATGGCAACCGTGATGGCCAGACTGTCATCCAGTCCGGAGATGGGAATCTGAGTGCCATTTTCAGTGCGGAACTCCATGGACGCCACCTCGGTAGAAACATTGTAGTTCTGCACGTAGTTGAAGGGGAAGGGGTTCGACTCCACCTGATGAGAAAAAGAAATGTTCAAGTGAGGCTAAAACATAAAAAGGCTGAAAGCCATTAAATCCCAGACCACTCCACACACACGATTTCTGTGGGTGGTGCTGAGGGGAGACTTTGGCAATGTCAAGCTGCCAAGTTCTTTGACAGCGATCTGAAGAGAAAATTTCTACTGAGTAGTTTCCATCACATTAGACGTTCTCTGATGTTACCTGAAACATTAGCTGCATGATGCTGTTTCCTGCAGCAGCTCTGCCAAGACTGTTGTTGAAAGCTCGGGGGATGGAGAAACGCTGGCAGTCTGGAAGGGAAGATTAAACAGCGATAAAGGTTAACCAGATGCACAGTCCTGTTTTTAATTTACAACTTTTTATGAGAGGTCTTGAAAGTCACCAACAGAGACTTTCATTACCTTGTGAGACACTAACTACACAAGCCCACCTGAGCTGTTGTTGTCATGGTAACAGAGAAGGCTCTGGGGGTCGGCCAGTTTTCCTGTGGCGGCGATCTCGGCTCCCCTCAGCACAAGCGGCTCCTCGTTGAGGACGCGGGCGTGCATGAGGATCAGCATGAGGACCGAAGACAGGCTGTAAGCCTTGGCCGCCACTCGCAGAGGGTGTGGTTCCAGCGAGGAGGGAGAGGGGTCTAACAGGGTGCCTCCGTGCTCCTCACCAGTGGAGTTAAAAGAGTTGGTGGACGGAGTTGAGGGGGAGTCCACGTAGGCCGGCTGCAGGTAGGACTGGGATGCTGACTGGCTGACCTGATGGATCAGATCACCTGAAGGGATGAGAGGGGATATGAGACAGATGAACTTTTTTTTTTTCTGTTCATTCCAAACCTTTATTTAAACTCAAGATGCTGCAGACAAATTCAAATGAAATAAGACAAAAAACACATGATTATAAGGCTAAAAGATCTGTTACACACTGAAGCTGAAAGGTTTAATAATATATCAAAGTGAATAACAAATCCATGTTATAAATAAATATAATTTCATGAACATGAAACACTTAATTTGAAACAAAACAGACTAACTGATTTAAAGCCTTTGTTTATTGTGGTCTTTTATGGTTGTAAACCAAGTACGTGATCTGGTTATAAACAGCAGAATGAATGCACTTAGCCATAAACACGCATGATTAAATTACTTATACGAGGTCTACTAATCTGAAAGACGGAATTGCTCGTGCTCTCTTTCTTACCCATGATGTTCAGGATGTTGTCAGCTATCAGAGTGGGAGTGACGGTGCCCTGTTTGGTGTCACTTTGCAGTATCTCGAGCATGGACTCCAGCTTGTTCAGGGTGCTGTTCTGACACTCCTCACAGATGAACTCTCGACTCACCGCCTGAAAAACACACACCGCCGCTCATTTGTTTGCTTTCTTGGCTATTTCTTTCTGTTCTAGCTTCCATTCTTTGCATTTTTCTCTCTCGTTCCTTCTTCCTCGTTCCTTCCTGGCCACCTTTCCTTTCCTTCCCACCTTGCCTCACTCTCATCCTGCTCACCGTGCACTGAGCCAAAGCAGCAGAGGTCTGCTGGATGTCGTTCACAGTCGTCAGGTCTAGAGCGGTCAGAGCTCTGGTGATGTTGCTGCGGACTCTGACTCGGTAAGCGCGCTCAGCGTCGGACACCGTCGCCGTCTCCCTGGTCTGCTCATACTGGAAGAATGAAATGTCAGTAGATTTCATTTTGTTACACACTGATAAATGATTGAACTGATAAATGTATCAGTCAGAATTGGGTAGCTAGGCCTACCTCATTTAGGACTGTAATAAGAGCCAATGATAACTCTCGGACCCTCTGGGAGTCTCCCTGCTCCAACAACTTTTTGAGTTTGCTGTCTGTCAGCTCAGATAGCCAATGGGGGAGGCTGCTGTACTGCAGGGGCTGCTCTGGCATCACAACTTCGATGGTTCTGGACACAAACACAAAGCGCCGTTATTGAACATAGTGTCTCGAACTTTGTATTTGTGCGGACTTGGATGTGATGTGAGCTACGTGGTCTAGGACAGCAGAGTAGTCTAAAATAGTTACTCATTGAGGGCAGTGATGGCAGCTCCCTGGTGGTCCTCCACTGTGATGGATACGGATACACGATGATGGGCTGACCCGAAGCCTGGGGGCAAGAAGGCAGAGTGCTCCGGACTGCTGCCCTTGTACACAGAGAAGTCCTCACAGTAGTCTTCTCTGCAGCGTGTTACCAGCAAACTGTAGAGCAAGGGAGTCTCTGAGACCCCTAGGTCACTGTAACCTATAGGGAAGAAAGTGAGAGAGACAAAGACACTGATCTTAGTAAAGAGGTGATGAGCAATGGAGGGAGTAATCTGCTAATGAGTTTGGGTGATTTTGAGCAAAATTAAATATTCGAAACAAAAAGTGCGACTCAAGCACATTTTTATTCAGGTGTGTGAGAGAGTGAGGTCTTGACTTTTGTTGTGGAGAATTTTATTCATCAACTGTCAGTTCAGAGGAGAGGAGAGACAATTCACAGGAGTCCAAAATTCTTATACTGAAAGCTTTCCTGAAGCTTGTTCAAGGAGAATGAAGGATCTATCAGTACACCTGTCATGACATGATGCTGCTTCCATTTTGAAGAAGCTGTCCTCTCTGGCTCATCTATGTGCCCTGAGGACAGAGACACAACTACTCATGTCCATAAATACTTTTTGCCAGTTGGTCTACAAACAGAGAAATATGTTTACCCTCAGTAGTCCAAGGCTTCTACATTATTACCTCTCTGTTGTGTTGAGGGAGAGAGAGAGTCCTATCCTCAGTTACCATAGTAATGATCAGAATGGCGCCTGCTTTCCTAAACACAAACAAGCTGCTCTGTGCCTCAACGAGAGAAGTCTGGTCTCTCGCAACCTAAGATAACACCTAATGCCACACACCTACAGTGACCTTAAGATGTAACACCCATGTGTGGCATGCTAGGACAGAAAATGTGCTCACACTTTCCTTCTTCCTACCTGAGCAGTTGAAGTGCACCCGGTCCAACAGTGTGCGTATCCTCCGACTTCTACCGTCACCGTCCCCGTACTCCATTCCCGTCTCTCCACCGGCTGTCAGGTGACACTCCCCGCCAGCCGGGGGCGTGTTGTGGTGCAGAGTGATGGAGGCGGCGCCCTCGCCGTCCAGACTGTCGTCTGTAACATGCAGGGTGAAGTTGTAGGAGTCTTTGTGGCGCAGGACGCCCTGCCGCAGCACCAGATTCATACCGTCACTCCCTGTGGTGGTGGAGGAGGAGTCCAGGACCAGAGTCTCGTTCTGCAGTGTCATGGCAGTCCAGCGCTGAGAGACAGAGGGAGAAAAGACTTTACCAAAAGCAAGCTACATTTGGTGATTTCCTCAGAAGGATAAAGGCATTAATAAATTAAATGAGCAGCAATTAGCCAGCATGAGAGCAAAAAATGAAAGATGATCACAACTTGTGTTCCTTTTTAAATTTGTTTTGATGTTTGCCTAACTGTGTTGGGTTTAATACAGACCAAACTTTTGGAGCAAGCAGTGACAGGCAGCGCCCATTAGATACATTAATGATTTATGGGGTCCAAAAAGCAGACTACAACTGACCTGACTTAATGATTTTAGTGTGTGTTTTTCCTGGGTAGTGGGTTTTGAAAAATGGGTTATTAGGTTGAGGACGAGCGGCGCATAATGGGGCACGAGCCATCTTTGAAAGAATAGTAATGGCTTTCCTGCTGAGAGTGAGATGAGAAAACTGATAGGACTCTCATGTTTCAGTTTGAAGTACAGCACAGTCAACAGCATAAAATTCCCCCAGTGATGAAAACACTCAGAAAGTCACTTCCCATAACTCTGTAAAACCACTACGTGTTCACGTTCACATTAAACAAATATAACATGTTCACTGTGTTTTACAGGTGCTCAGATCAGGACTGTATCTTCAAATGTATCCTACAGACATGAAAGTCATATCAATCTGCTCATCTTTCGAGTCGAGTCTCTGCACCAAACCCAAAATCTCACAATGTTAAAATATAAAACAAAGGTCTTAATAATTGACCCCAGGAGTGCTGAAAAGACCCTACAGAAGCCACTGTGAACTCTCATCTCTACTAAGAAACTGTATGCTGCTCTTTGGGTGTCTCCATTCATATTAAGATGCTTTCTCAGGTCAGACATATTTTATCTTTTGAAAGTTCTTCATGATTAGATTATTTTTTATTCATAATACTCATCTAACAAGGTTCAGGGAATACTCCACTGTGGGCCTCTCTTCATTAGCTGCCAGCAGAGTTTAGAAATGAATCTAAATATTTTGTTATTACCTAGCAGCCTCAGCACGATGAAGCCTCGAGAGTACATTTCTCACTGTAATTGTTCTGTCTATTTTCTAATTTAAAGTTTCAGACATTGCAGACTACCCAGTGTCTGATGGAGGTTCCCAGAGCTCAGCTTATAATAAAGGGAGACTATGTATAGCTAGCTGTTTCAGTTCCAGCTGATTCAATTCTTGTACTCATCTGATGACGTACGATTCAAGAACTTCCCCTGCGCAGTATGGAAACTGAACTACAGTGTAATTATATATATGTATGTATAAAGGAAAGGTCAGAGTACAGCTGAGTGCAGTCAGCTTCTATTTGCCCAGTGACTCAACAAGTGTTTTGCCTTTCAAATTGTTTCCCTGTGTTATTGAGGACCACTTATATTCTCTCTGGCTCCAGTTGTACAGTGACCTCATCCTCGCACCCACACACTGCAGCCTGCATCACAAATCCCAGTGAGAGTCTGAACAGCAGAGAGAAGGAGGAGGAGCAGGAGGAGGAGGAGGAGGAGACGGAAGGAAAGGATCTGGAAATCATGATTTCGCTGTCACTGCTGTGGTGCAGTGACCTCATTTTGTTGCGAGACAGAGAATTGAATTTGGTGTGTTTGTACCTCTGTGTGGGTTTGCCTGTGTGCATCTATGCATGTATGTTTGTGTGTGTGGGCGTGCGTGTGTTTACCCCTCGATGAAAGCCCTGGCAGTTGGTGCATGTTCCTCTGAGGTAGACATACGAGTTCTGGCTGACCTCGTAAATGGACTGGGCCTTACAGGACACACACTCCAGATATACCATGGGTATATGGCCACTCTGGACTAGGACCTGTTTAGATAGGAGACATTTATTTTTTCCCAATGCTTGACAGGTTTTGTTGGCAGTAGCATATTGTTCCTGGTTGTGGAGCTGCTGATCATTTACAAGAGACACTAAAATAAAATGAGAAACGGTGGAGTCATTACTGGAAGAGACTGACTATTGTCTTTATAGTGAAAAATGTGATTGATGGGTATTAAATGACTAAAAAGGGATACAAGTTTTGCAAAAACACATCAGGTAAAACAAGCTGAAACATAATGAACTGAAAACAATCCAAATGAAACCTCTCCTCATATAAATCAACATGATGAAAATATTGATCATTTATTAACTGATGGTGCATCTATCCATGTCATTAAGCAAGACCAAATAGAAATTGAATATATTGAACAATAACTTCACTGTGGCATCAATAACTATTACTACTACTGCTAAGATATTTTACCTGATTGCTAAGTGACACAAATTACAGAGAGAAACACTATTCTGACAGCAGAGGAGGACCTGAAGCTTTTAGAGGTTCCTTTAGGTCGAGGACAGAGTCAGGTAAGTAAAGCTAGATGGACATAAAAGAGTAAGGCACAAAAAGGTTATTTTAAGCAAATACATCACTAAGCAGTGTAACCACGTCCTTGTCCAAGTGTGACAGGATGTTGTCTAAGGCCTTTCTTACTTGTAAGTGGTACAGTGACATGCCTTATTTCAGATGCATGATTGCACTAAAGTAATGGCAAATAAGGCTTGAGGTCACCATTATATAGTTTTCCCACCAGAGGCCTTTCAGGTTAATCTTGTGATCCAATGTAGGAGTGTGTGGACCTGTAGGTTAGGAACCTCAGACATAAAGCATGCGCGCATTCATGTGCAAAGGAGAATATGTGCACTTACGGTCTGTGTGGTGGACTCTGGTGCCATGCCGTCTTTGCTGATGGTCAGTTTGAAAGTGTATTCGACACCCGCCTCTAGCTCAGAGCCGGAGATTCCAAGCACCGGACCGCTGGAGCCCAGGCCGAAGTTCAGAGTGGAGCAGTGCTCTACACCCTAAAAGCAGAAGTTGGGCCATAATTTTAGCATTGTGTTTTGTTAATGAAACCTGACAAACATAAAATCCAACATGAGAACAGGGTTTGGTATTCAGCAGCAGTATTAATAGATGAATGGCTAGATGTTATGTGACGTTCTTTCTTTTTAAACCAACAGTTTCATCTCCTAAGACTGTACTTGTCTCCAAGGTCAGCATAGTATAGGACATTTTAACAACTGTGTTTCTGTCTTCTGTTCTTGATGTTTTCAGTCTTGAGTTCAACAAAGTGTCCTTCTTCTCTTTATCAGAAAGGCTGCACAGCTGTGTGAGTTTGTGACATGTGCATGTTGTATACTGTATGTGCTAGTGTGTAATTGTCAGGGTGGGGAGCAAAAGCACCAGCTGTGGAATGCTGAATTTATCAAACAGTTGCATAACCCTTTAAATGCCTGTTTGCTTAGATGTACAGTACACACAAACCCACACACACTCCTGCATGACACACCCATCCTATTGGGTCTTATATTGTGGTCTTTTGCTGAAAAGGCAGAATGCGTTCCCACCCAGCCAAGGCAGCAGTGAGTGTGAAAAACGCTAAATTAATCTGTGTGAATTTAAACACACACGTACAGAAGCATACGCTGGACGTTCAAGAGACACAAACTGTCTTGAACTGAATTCTCCTCTTCATAGAAATGCTGCCAAGCCTCTCTGAAGGCAGTTACAGTACTCGAGACCAGATGACCATTACGTAATTTTTCCACAGTCTCCTTTGCAGAATGAAGTCTGTCCTCCAAACTCTGTCTTATGAATTCACCATTAAAAAAGTATGCTTGAGAGTAGACTTTGGTTTGACAATTCATCACTCTTTTATTTCTATTATACTCAAGCAAGACACTGAAAATATAGACAGAGACAGTCCTCCCTGACCACTTGAGCAAAAGCAGAACAGCAAAGAACTCTGTTGTACCCCTCTAATCATGAACTCTTGTACTAGTTTCTTCACTTGTCTACGTGATAGACATGAACACTGCTCCCACTACTTTACTAATTGACATGCAAGTATTATAAATAATAACCCTAACAATTATATAATAACTAATATCAACTATAAATGACTAACTTATATATATAAAATGTGTGTGTGTGTGTGTTCACTTCTCTGCATTCAGCTCCCTTCCTTTTTACTTCATGTCACCACATTTAGATAGCACATTTAAATATATCAAATACAAATCGACACTCCTGCTGAGGCCTTGAATGTTTACTAATGCTCACAGTGGTGTCCTGTGAATGGAAAGAAGTTGCAAACACTGAAGGTTGTTTGTGTCACGTAAGTGAGCAACAGAAACTGCCAATTTCAGGAAAAAGCTCGACTCTTTCAGTCACTATGTGTGGAAGCAGCTTTTGTTTCATACTCACCTTTGAAGTGCTCTGACAGTTCCAGTGGTAGTGGAGCAGTGACTGGTTTTCTGGGTCCATGTTGGGGTCATAGGACTGCTCTGCACTGAGCTGTAGGTCCTGTGTCCTGGACCACACTCTGTATGTGCCTCCTTCTATGATGGGCATCAGCCTGGCAGGAAGAATGATTAATAATCGTTATAAGTGGCATTCATTTTGAGTGGATTAATGTGTTCATTTCACACTCAGACTGTGTATCTGGCAGAATTAGGTAATAAATTAGAAACAATAAATGATAAAAGAGGTACCCAAAAGTTGTGTTTCTCCACTGACCTGGCAGCCATGACACTAAGTTGAAGACAGGCAGCTTTCCTTAGCGGCACATCTTCATATGACAGAGAAAACACCAATGTGTAGTTCCCTGCTGCCAGAACCATCTTAGGCAGTGACAGCTGCAGCCGCTGCACATCCACCTCCACCGGCAGGCGAATTACAGGGACAAGCACAGACTGAGAGGGCTGAGTCATCACCCCGGAGGGGATGTGGTGGTCATTGTCATTATCACAAGAGGGTGTCGAGAGTATCTGCCAGAGGTACTGAGCGCCGTAGCGCAGGCAGCCTTTCAGGTCCACACTGGCCTCCACCAAAGTGGGCTGGGAGCGCCAGATGGCCAGGCGGGGGGCTTGAACCACCTGCACCTCTGGCTCCTCACACTCTAATACACTGATGTTTACATCCACCTGGGCCAACACCCAGCTCACCAGGTTACTGCAGTTCACCTGGCAGAGGAGAAAAAAAAAGTGAAATCATATATCAAGCTTTAATATATCAACAAATAAATAATGAATCTGTAGAGTACATGGAAACATACATGGACTAGGTAGTGTCCTGGGAGCCTGTACTCATAACCCACAGTTGTGATGTTTGTGTGAACTGGAGCAGAACCATCACCAAAGTCCCACAAGCACTCCACACCGTTTGATCTGGGCGTGACATAGGCCTTCAGCGTCACCATCTTATTGATGAAAGTGTCCTGAGGTGCTGCGTACAGAACGGCACTCATCAGCAAGTTCTGCACCAGGATGTGCTTGGTGATGTTCTGAGAGTGCAGAACGTTGAAGGCCTTCAGGTAGATGGTCAATAAGCCTGCTTCTTCTGGCGTGTACGACACCTGGGATTGTGGGATTCATTGAGACACATCAGCATTTGTGCAGCTTAAGAACTTGTTACTATACTGTGATATTTACATCAAAATTATATTTATAAAGGCTAAATATTGAAGTGATCTGACCTCTTTGGCTATATGTGATGTCTGGTGGTGGTGGTACAGATCAAACGTCCACAGGAAACTAACAGGTTTGCCCGTCAGGATGTTGGCCGCAAACAATCTCGGCACTCCTACAGGGATTGCTGCGGAGCTTCCCTGGATGGAAAGTCCACGCACCGGCTCCATCACCTCAACATGAAGGTGTCGCCTCTTGGAGCTAACCTGGGTTGTCACAATCAAATAAAGATATGTACATTGTATTAGTTTGATTCAACTATCTTACATCAATATGAAAAAGAGTAATGTAGTGATAATCAAATTTTAATAATAATAACAAACAATAGCATTGCACTTGAAGGACATATCAAACATATACGTACTTAAAGTTTACATGTTCTATTCATCTTATGTGTCTCTGTAAAGAGCATTATCCAGAGAATTAAAATTGATGCCATAAGGTCGCTACTGTGTGTGCCAAGAATAGTATCCTTGCATTGTCAGTGAATGTGTAAATTAGTATGTGAGATAACAAACTTCATGCTGCAAAAATAGAAGAAGAATACTTCTTGATTGGTAAATGCAACAAAAGGTTTCTGACATGGCTGTGATGGCTTTAATGTTCGAATGTTATTTTAGACATCATAATAATGAAATCGGACCAGCTGTACCATCTATATTAGATGCCCTTTTAATGTATGTAATGCAAAGCTCATTTGACTTTACCTGGTTGTGAGCAGTGAGATTCACCATGTATGCATCCACCCTGCTGAACGTGTGGACATAAGTTTCGTTAGGTTGAGGGATAACAGTTGCGTCTCCGCTGATGCTGAGGATGAGACGAACGTCCGAGCCTGCCGCCATCGAAATGGTGAACACCACTTGCTCACCTACTGCTACAATTGTCTTACTTGCCCTCAGCTCCAGCCCCTGAATTTTTTCCTGAACAAAGAAGTCTCTTGAAACCACTTGCTCGCTGATATCATTGGTGGCATTCAGAGTAATGGTGACTGTCTTTGGCTCATGGAAAATCAGAGATGTTTTCCTTCCAGTTTCTGTTCTTCCTTCCATCAGCCATGTCCACGTCACATTGGTTCCTGTCAGTACCTCACCCTGGAGCCAGACGTTGACGCCTGTTGCTACGTAAGTACGTGCTACGTGCTCTGTCACATTGGTAGCTGTGAACCGTAGCCCCGAAATGACCTCTTGGACTCTGACAATCTCGGACACAATCTCTGAGCTAACTTCATTGAAGACCTCCACAGTAACTAGCTTTAGGCCAGGACTGATGAATGTGTGGGCCATCCAGGGTTGGTTCCAACCTGGCAGAATGACCCCATTCACAGACCAGCGATACTGCAGATCTGAGCCTTCAGTACTCAACACTGTCAGGTTAGTTTGGGCATCGACCGCAACTGGGTTGTTGCTGATCTGCAGGTACACCACTCCGACTGGATCCAGGAAGTAGATGGTTCTGTTGACATGTAGCTGGCCCAGGAGGTTGGCTGCCTGAAGAAAGATGTCACATGGGCCTGGTATGGAGTAGTTCACCTCCACTGTCTTCCCACTTATGTTGAAGCTTGAGTTCATCTCTCTGATGATGTTCCAAGTAAATGTCATGTTGGTTCCTTCCTTTAATCCTGCTTGAAGGTGGAGAACACGGTTCGTAGCAAAACAGCAAACGCCCAATGCTGTGCCTCCTCCGATCTCTTCCTCTGCTAAAATCTGCAGCCCCTCCAGCTCACGTTGGACAAACAGGAAGATACTCGCTTGTGCAGTTCCCACATCATTCTCCGCTGTCACAATGATATTGAAGACTCCAACCGAGCGGAAGGTGTAAAACATGGTGTGGGTGCCTATGATTGGGGTGCAGCGGTCGCACAAGATCCAAGAGAACCGGACACCATCTACCTCATCCATTTGGGCCTCAAAGTGGACTGAGGCATTGAGAGGGACGTTTACCAAGCTGGCATTGACGGTCAACCCAGAGATAGGTGCAAGAACAGCAACAGGTAGAGTGGTGTGATTTGTGCTAACTGTGTTGGCTGCGGTCAGTGTGATATTGTAGTTTCCAGAGATGTTGTAGGTGTGGAAGATATTCTGGCCTCTAAGCAAATTTCCATCTCCAAAGTTCCATAAGTAAGTGACATTGGAAGCCAAGGAAGATGTTGTGAAAGCGTATGGTGCTCTTAGGGTCAGGTTATTGTACTTAGTGCCGTTATGTTGAATAATGATTGGTCCTATGGGCATCAAAACCTCAATCACAACACTGGTGTTACTGGTGGAGATGTTATTGAAGACAATGACTGTCACCATGTAATGACCCGGGCTTGTATATGTTGTAATGATATTTCCAGAACCACGGATGAGCACAAGGTCTTCCTCTCTACCTAAGTCCCACTGATAGCTGTAGTTAAATTCTGGCTCAGCTCTGGCCTGGAACCGGATCTCTTCCCCGGCTGCGTAGTGTGATTTCTCAGGGGTAAGGCTGATGTTGGTTAGAGCAGGCTGCACACACACCCAGTTGAAGAAGTTGGCCTTAGTGGCCTTGTTTACCCCGCTGGAAAGCAGCAGAGAGAGATGGTAGTTCCCACTCGTCAAGTAGGTGTGTGAGATGCTGGAGATACCGTGGCGTGTCTCATTGGGGCTTCCATCCCCGAAGCTCCATTCATAAAGATGAGCCGATGCGTTACCGGAGACCCAGGCCTGAAAGTTGACAAGTGTTCGCTCTTGGACACACCCAGATGGCTCCAGCCTCACAACCTGGAAGACAAACACCTGCACTGGCAGGATTGTCCAGCCAGAACTCACAGCATTTGCGGCAGTCACATTCACCGTGTAGTTGCCATCTTTGATATAGTTGTGTGACACATGAGACTCAGAACTTGTTAGGACATTCCCATCGCCCATGGAGAACGTCCATGTGATGTTATTGCCTGATGCAAGGTGTGCCCATACTGTAGTAGGACTATGAAGCTCTGTAGGAGAGGAGCTTTTGGCCGTTAAATCTTCTATCTCTTCATATACAAACATCTGGGCACAGACCTCTGTAGAGCTGATGGTGTTATTCACCGATACACAGACATTAAAGAGGCCGCTCTGTGCATAGGTGTGTGCCACGCGGCGACCTTGCAACAGGGCAGAACCGTCCCCGAAGTGCCAGTCATAGTGAATGCCGTAGGGGGAGGGCAGAGGGTGAGCCTCAAAATCAGCTGATTTGCCTTTGAGGAGGAGACGGGGCTCGGTTTGTATATCGACACGGGTGAGGATGCTGTAGACGCTCATGTTGATGCTCTGACTGATGTTCTCATAACGATTGGACACTGACACCACCGCTGTGTATATTCCTGTACGGAGAGAAAAAAAGAGGTGAAATTAGCTATGTGCCATTATCTATCTGCCAGCCTTTAAATCAACTGAATTAGTAAAGACTTTATGCTAGTGCTGCTGATAGGGAGATACCTGGTTGAGAGTAGATATAGGTGACATTGCTGCTTAGAAGGACCTGATTAGTTGACTCTGGCCAGAGAAGAGAGGGGGAGTATGGAGGCCTGTATTCAGACTCCTTATATCCACCGTCACCAAAAGACCATCTGCAGCATAACAGAGACAATGTAAAACCATTAAAAGAGGACTGTAAGATAAATACATGGAGCTTAGATTCAATGATGCACCAATAACCATATCCATACACACACACACACACACACACACACACACACACACACAAGCTGGAAAATGGGAATCTTCTCTGACAAGGCTATAGAAGCTTTGGACAAGGAGAAAGAAGTGGAAACTCAAAACTCAGGAAGCCTCGCTGGACCAAGAATGGCGAGAGTGAAGGGAAACTAAGTGAAAGAGTGCACCACAGTTGGGAGGGTGGGAATGTGAAAGAGGGAGGGAGAGAACAGAGTAAAAGAGAAAGAGTGGAAGAAAAGGGAGGAAAAAAAAAAGAGTACAGGGGAAACAGCCGAGCAGAGGGGAAAATTCTTGTCAGCAATCTGCTCTAACCACACGGTTATAAATCCAAGGCTCTGCATGGTATGACTGCTGCAGTGCTATTATGGCGCACAGGAAGACAAAAACAGAGGAAAGAGCAAAGAGAAAGACAGAAAAAGTAGCAGTCAAACACAAACAGATGCACTGTGATTTCACCCAGCATTAAAAATAAAAGAAAGAGGAGACAGAGACAAAAAGAGTCTATCTATCTGTCTGTCTGTCTGTCTGTCTGTCTGTCTGTCTGTCTGTCTGTCTGTCTATCTATCTATCTATCTATCTATCTATCTATCTATCTATCTATCTATCTATCCCTCTATCCCTCCCCTGTTCATACCTGAAGGTGGCAGCCACAGACATGTCAACGAGCACAGAGGTGGTGAGAGTCTGAGTGGAGCCCTGAGGGACCACATCAGGCACACCTTTGACTGTGAGGTTGGCCATGGGCTGCAGCCGATCCACAGTCACGTTGAAATGCTCTGTGAGGGTACTGACATGGTTCATGGCCGTCACCTGGAAAAGATGGATACACTTTCACACTGGTGTAATCATATCATGTTCAAACACAGCGAGTGACCCAGAAAAGTTAAATGTACTGGTTCTGATTGCCTTCAATCTAAATATTTGCTGTTTTTTTTTTTTAATTTTTAATAAGTTGAACCTGGGAATCTGTAAAGGCCATTTTTCAGTTGTCTGACATTTACATAACAATAATTATTTGACAAAACAATCAACAGATTACATAATGGATAGTTGCAAACCCAGTCAAAACCCAAAGTGATGAGTTTAGTTATATAGGAAGTGTCATAATTCTAACATACTGTATGAGTATAAGGTTCAGGCTTCAAGCTTGCATGTGCAGTTCTTTCTTTCAGATATGATTACTAGAAAACTGAGCAGAAAATGGCTGATCTGTCTTTACGGATGTTACAGATGTTGACAGATTAACCTTACTGTCCAAACAATAAACACAAAATACAAAGTCACCCGAGTCTAATCACAAATTAAGTTGTTTGTGACACACATCAATTTGAATTAAAATAATAATATTCAGGCATGTAAAAGAAACTCACTGTGAGTTTGTAGACGGCAGCGTGCTGGTAGATGACATTGAGGACAGTGTTATAATATGTAAAGTAGGGCTTATCATCCACGGTCCATTTAAATGTGGGACTGGAGCCCCCATGCACTGATGCTGTGTAGCTCTGAAACACACAAACGTATACAAATATGTGAAGACATGTCAATCAATGTGTATTAAGGTCAACTATGAACTCTTAGTACAACTACCACTGAAGTGAACACAAAAGCACAAACACACACCACGACTGACTCCATCAACACCCTGTGCGCCGGGTGTGGCTGCACCACCAGTCCTCTGAGCGGCTCTTCCAGCTGGATGACCACAGTCAGACTGGCCTCTGTCACATTATTATGAGCCTCCAGCTCCACCTGCACTGGACTCTTCTGCTCCTCTGTCCCCAGTTTAAGATCCAGTACCGCGTACAGGCTGGGCTCTGAAACCTCAACCCCAGACCCTGAGCTTGGGCCGGGCCGGCAGAGTATAGGGCTGGTGGAAAATTCTTGGGGACAGTCAGGCTGGAAGGTCACACTGCAATTTCTGCCACGGCAAGAGGCCTTTGTCTCGTAACGAGACTGGACACGGAGCAGAAGCCGAGTGTCATTGGGCTGCAGGTAGAGGGTGCCATTCCGGGGAGAGGGGTGGAGGATCGTCAAGCCCAGAGGAGGCACCACCCGCAACAAGCATGATGCTGAAGCTGGGTATGATGGCTCAGCTGTAGTCACCTGGAAATTATTACATTTTGTCTCAATTAATTTGATAATACAACAGAATTACAAATCTAGAACATAAAGTGGGAACAGACAAACAGATCATTCATACAGCAAACATTTAACGGATGTTGACTTAATAGCTTGTGTTATTGGGAAAAAGAAATTCCTCTCTACAGAGACATTTAAGACGCATGCTGGGCTGTATTAACATACAGCTTTAGTGTCGTACCAGCAGGCTGTAGAGTCCGGGCTGGGGTAGACCAGCAGTCAGATTTGCTCCCTTCAGCTGAGTCTCACTGTGTCCAACGTAGAGCACTCTGATGGGGCAAACTACTTCCTCCAGCCAGTTTCCCTCACCATCCTCCACCAACGCCTTCACGTCGAGCTCCGGCTCCAGCAGATAGTCTGCGCCATGGTCGGCCAAGTGGTCTGTCGGGTGTCTTGTGCTGTTGATCCAGAACCACTCCGTCTGGTTGAGGGCTAAAACAGGTTGCCTCCACGGTGACAGTGTGGAAGATTGGCAGCGTAGAAGGGAGGCGGGGCCAGCGTCGTGTTGCAAGGCGATGACATCACCAGGGGAAACCAGAAGGTCTTCCAATTGTTCTTGCACCTGGATGCAACCGAGACCCAGACAGCGTAAGTTAATGAAGGCAAATACAGCTGGAAGTCAGACAGACAGTAAAATTGCATGTTGTCTTTGTCTGCAAATAGTGTCTTCTTTGACTATAATCTTAATCTTTTGTTGCACCAGAATGGCAGGCCTTGTACAACAGCGGCAATCCCTGAACTATTTATTCAGAAAGCCTCAAATTAAAGCTGGCAGTCGTCGGCTATTTGCTCTGAGCTTACTGGAGTTTAACTTAAACACTGAAAACTCTCTCCCCGACGATAAATAAAAAAAATAACTTTAGCGATAAGAGTAAGCTTTCTTACCAGCACGTGTGCAGCTGGTCCTGCTGGTAGAGTAAAGACCACTTCGTTCTGTAGGGTGTATCTGGGCCTGAGCGCTCCAGGGGGGAGGTGATGACCCTGAGTGCAGTTAGGACAGGAAGAAGGCTGGCAGGGACTAGAGAGGGGCAAGCACCGGTGCTGGAAAGGACACCACTGCTCTAGTTTGGGGCATGAGGGTGGATCATCGCTCTTGGTGTCATTGGGAACACAGACTGCCACTGGAGAACACGCTGGACCTCCACAACCTGACAGACAAGACGCTTTGATCTTTTATTAACATGCTGAGCACAGGTCAGGAAATAAAAAAAAGTGGCACAGGTTCAGTCAGTAGTGAACAAAGTTTTGAGATCTAAGTAAGAGTAAAAACTCCAACACAGACATATCTAAATCTGAAACTGATTTGTCATCGCTGTTTTGCCTGAGTCTTTACAGCTTACAGGCATAATAGAGGAAGACTGCAGATAAAAGAAGAAATTAATTACATGATCAAAGAGAGGCATGTGCACTTGTTGAATGTGAATGTATAGATATGTGTTTGTAATTATAGGGGGAATATAATTAGTGTGCTGGGCTGATATCCATCCATCTGAGTAGGGTGGAGCAAACTTGATCTCCACTGTCTTCCACTAGTGGACAAGTACAGCTTTTGCAGTTACGTGTCATGTGTCTGGGAAGGGAGGTGACCTTGAACGGCCTTGTTTCCTTCATCTCCTCTTTTTGCCCGACTTCTTCATTCATTCAAACTTTTCTTTCATGTTCACTTTCGTAACAACTTTAGACAAGCCCGGTCAGTGTGTGTGGATGTTTTGGTCTGACTGGAGGTGCGGACGCAGGTGGCTTATAGATTTTTTTTAACACCTGCTGATGTTCACCGGGAATGTGCGGCTGGTTTAGAGTGTGTTAGTGTGTGTGTGTGTGTGTGTGAGTGTGCTTTATTGTTTGTCTCACTGGGTAGTAGCAGGTGCAAGCCGGGGTAATGACAGTGAGGTCTGTAGGTCTGGAATCGGACGTGGACTTGTGTGCTGAGGTCCTGAGTGGCAAATTCCAGGGAGGACAGACGACCCGGATGAACAAAGCTTAGAGCTGGGAACAACAGCACCTGAGCAAAAAAAAAGAACCAAGAAAGGAAAAACAGACAGAGAGTTTGATGAAAAAGGCAGAACAGTACGATTATTAAATATGCTGAGATTTCTTACTCACCTCTATGCCACTGCTGGGAGGTTGTGGAGTAGAGATTGGAGCAGATGGGGCCCGGTACAGATGATTATTGGAGGGAAACACTGCAAGGCCCACTATGTAGATCCCAGCATCTGGAACACGTACTGCAGAGACCAAAACAGAAAATCGAGGTGACATAAGAGGGATTTTAAAAAGAGGACACAGGAGAAAGGTAGTGGAGGCAATTTGTAAGAAATGATGGGGCAACTACAGTCCACAGTGTTACAAATTGCTTTGAGAAAAATAGAGATTAAGAGGTGTGAGAGAGAACAGACCTCCGAGGACACAGAACAAACAAAACTACTGTTAAAGAGAATAAAGGAACACGATGCATCTGCTCGCTGCACGGAGACACAGAATCAAAGGCAGACTGGACCAACGAGACACAATTAGACAGGCAGACATACAAACGGCGGCCTACCGTACATACCGACTTAATCCCTCACCATGACGCTGAATTTCAGTTTAGTTTTGAAGACATTTTTAGTCTGTGCTGGTTTCTCTAAAGTCTGTTGGCCGTTGTACATTTTTTTGGAGGAAGTCAGCCTCATTAAGACCCTTCCTGTGGTGCAGACTGACGTGGTCAATCCAGTTTAACGTCTGCTGGAGCGCCGTTAAAGCTAAAGTTTTCTCTGACTGACACACTGACTCACCCGTATTACACTGACGACCTAGATGTGGTTAACACTTTGCAATTGGACATTTAAATTGGCAGCAATTTGGCGCATTTGCTCCACCTTTAGTCTACAACAACAATAGATATCCAGCTGCTACATATTAATACTGTAAAAGACATATTTTATGAAGTCGTCCTGTGCTTTCTACAACATTCAGAGTTGAGAGACCCTTTGATATTTTAATACAATACTAGATCCCAATAAAGTTATATCAGTTGTATCAGTTGTCTTTGCATAATATTGATGTGAACATAGGTTGAAAGGTATTTAAGTATTTATAACATATACAGGCAAAGACAGGAAATACCTACAATTATTTTTTACTATGTTGAATTGTTTACATTTTTCCATGTCCTGTGAGTCTGAAAATGTGACCCTATTCCTCGACAGAAATAAATCAGCAATACCACATTAAGATGATAGCGTAATATTCGGATGCAACCAAACTGAAAACGACAGTCTCCGAATGCTTCTTACACATGCTGCTTTGTATTAATACTCCAATTATAAATTGAGCTTCAGGGAGCCAATCTAGTGCTTGTGATTACTTATGAAGGAGGCTGTTTGCTTTTCCTTTCTATGCTTGTTTGTGCCGCAACTTAATTTACATAAAATTGATAGTGATGGTTGAAATTCTTGGCTGTCTCCCCCGGACAACTATGGCACTGAAGGATTTGGGGAAATTGCATTTGCATCAAATCTGTTGCTCAGTTTTTATTTACTGCCTGTGATTAAGGGTTTCTAGGTATTTGAACTGCCCCATATTTGCATGTGTCATTGTGTCTGTGTGTGGTGCTTACCCTGGGGGCTGTACTGGCAGACATAGGCCCTCTTCGCATTGCATGGGTGTGAACTTGTCTGGCCGCGATGATCGAGGGACACGCACACGTTTCCACGGGAGATCGGGGAACGAGGCGGCAGGCCTTCTTCTCCTTCCTCCGCCTCTGAGCCGTTCACCCAGTGCAACTTGCCGGGGGAGTCGACATCACTCAAGCCCAGCCACACACCTCGCTCACTGGGGCAGGAATAGATACATAAGACACAGATTAACACAGAGTCTGTTTGACATTTAGCTACGTGGCTGTTGACAGCTGGAAAATTGGCTGCATCACTTGAAACATACGCAACAAGACACACATACAAACATCACCAAATCTGAGACAAGAAAAATTCAGAACATATGGTTCGGGGGGGGGATGATGAAAAGACAAAAAAGCTTTTTCACACATCTCCTCGCGAATGTGATAGCATAGTCAGACGGAACAACACAACACACAAAGAGTCTTACAAAACGACTAGACTTAAATCAAAGTGGAGCTCAAAGTGACATTGAAGTCTGTCAATTAAGTCCCAGCCTGCCTTCAACAATCAATGATTGCATGGCAGAGAGAGCATGAGGATGGGCTTTGATTGAACCTAAGGTGTTACAGAGGGGATGTCATAGTTATTTCCATGATTAGGACAGATAAATTGGATTTTCACTCCATGAGTCCACTAATGGACTCATAGTGTCCATTAGTGAAAATTGAAGCAGCAATCCCACTTCAATTTTCCTTTCTGTCACACGCTGATTCACAATAATCTGGTCAGACTTTTCTACACTGGACCTCTACTTGCATCTGTGACAACAACAAAGAGTGGATGAGTTAAAAAACAAGCAGAGAGGGAACAAGAAAAAAGGGTCTCTTTGTGGCCAAAAACAAGGTCTGATAAAAAAAAAAAAAGGGTTCCTTATATAAGCGAGGGGGTGGAGGAACACATGAGCGGAGGAGGAGAGAGAGGGGATAAACTTCATCTGCAGCAGGTTTTTTCTTTCGTCTACGAGGGCAGGGCCTCTACCCTCACATTAACACACACACACACACACCATGAACTGTGGACTCCTCCTCTCAGGGTGTTAAAGTTACAATGCAGCTGTGCTTTTACAGATGTGTTTTTTGCGACCCTCTCCGACCTAAACACCAAACACTGGAGGACTTTCACAACAACACAAGGCCAGAAGCTTTTTCATCGGAACAGAGCCGAAACTAGACTTTACTTAGTGTTGGTGATGTGATGTACAGAAAGAAACGTTACCGTGGCTAAGCCTTACGTGTTGATCTGTTCACATCTGAATACATGTTATACCATGTGGGAATAAAAAAAAAAAAAACTCAAAATCTCAATATTTTAGAAAAATCAGTTAGAAAATGAATGAAAACCAGTAAAAATAAATGAAATGAACCAGAGGAAGGAATCAGTGTGGTACGCTTCAACCCATAAAGTATGAAAGGATTGAAAACAGCCTCATGTGCACACACATACAAACACAGTGCCACAAGGGGCAAGAAAAACACACTTTTCATACCCCCATCCAAACCTTGTGATTCTTTTTTTGTCAGTGATTGAAAGTTCAACATCTGTTTTGAGTATCTGATGCCTGTCACAATGTTTCTTTGGCTGTCGATGCTGCAAACAGACAAGGCAACATGGTGAGACCTATTAAGTTTGTCAGGCAAACGGGAATGAGTCATCGTACCCCAAAGTTAGCAGGTCATCTGTTTGTACCTGACAACTTTCTGCTGAGTCCGGGTCTCTTCTAGTGATATAGTACAAATAATGACATCTATCTATATATGCATTTATGCATTGAGAGCACCCATAATAACAGGAATACATTAGTACTTCAAGGAAAATCCTTTTTTTCTGTTTTAGTTTGAGGAAGACTGACTATAATATATTAGTAACTGACTCAATATACATAAAGAATTAATGCAAAAACATCACAGAGAAATCCTGAGGCCAGATATACTCACTGTGTGACTTTTTGTCGCAGCAGGTTACACAGCGTGTCACTCCTGACTATTGCCAGATCCCCACCGCGGTCTGAACACTGTTGTCGAGCGTCTGTCCAGCTCCACTCCCCTGGAACGATCTGAAAACAGCGTGACGACTGGGGATCGTACACCCTATCCTTTGGACAGTACGGGGAGGCTGGCAGAGGACAGAAACATTGACATGATTTCCCGAATCTTTTGAGGCTGCACTTGCAACATGATGGAACGATGCATTCATGAATTTACTGACAAAGAGATGTGTATTTTGAAGCTTTCAAATTACACTTGTGTTTCCTATGATGTACAATGATCCTGACAGCATACATAAAAGAGAATCAATAACAAGACAACGTGTTCACAAATTCATGCAAACAGGATTTGCATTTATACTGTTTAGACATTCACTTCAAGAGCTATGCCAACATAAAGGGAGCTCTGGTGAATGTAACAAATGGTGAAAAAGGGAAAACATAAAAGGAAAACATGAAAGGTACAAAGGCACAAAGAAGGAATCCACATTATGGATTCACAAAGGTAATAAAGTTGTATGAACCCTGAATATTTATTGTAGAATAATTTAAATATAATGTGACCTTTTCTTCTGTGACATTAATATGTCTGCACCTCAATTTTCACTAAAACATTACATGCCATTACTACATATTATTATTTGATATTATTTGAGAAAACATCAGATTACAAAAATGTATAGTGCTAGTTGCAACTATTTTATAATTTCTGAGAAAACCTTGAACAGTTTTCTGAGCCTCTGAAAGGCTGAGACAAACACAGAAAGAGACAGAGAAGTTAATAAATGGAAAGATGATAAAAAAACCTTCAAGACTATTGAATGCAATATGTGATATACAAAGACAAAAACAGACTGAAATGGCCAGAAAGAATGTGGAGTGACATTTCTTTCATATTCCCACACGAAACACGTTAGTTACACAAACTTTCGCCTTGTGCCGTCTCTGTTTTTCTTACTAAGATAAGAAAAGATACGTCTGCCGCTTTGTAGGAACCAAGTCCGTCATATCTCAAAGAAACAACCTGGTGCACGGATCAAATAGTTAATTCTAAAAATCAACGGATTGAAGAAATCTTTGCACAGTGTCATAGGAGATGAGACAAGGTGTGAATGAGGGGCTGTCTGGAGACAAATGGAGGAGTTGTGCTTTTACACGTGTGAGAAAGGGAGATAGGGACACTGTTAATGTGCAACTTCTTTCATACACTGACATGTGAATGATCCTCACAAACTATGAGAGCTTCAAGAAACTCAAAATTTTAGTCCAGAAAGGCAGTTTTAACTTGAGCGAAATGTTTAGAATGACAAAGGGTCCCGTGACTATGTGTAATGTGAAAAGTGTTGCTCACAATGACAAACCCATTAAGAATTACACGTGGCTCCACAGTTTTTTTTTTAGCTTATTGTCTTGGTTTTCCAGCCTGCAAACATTGCTCTTCTGGTTAACGCTCACTGCTCTCATTGTATCATTTTCAGCAGCAGCAGGCAGCTGTTCGCCTTTCACCTTCACACGAGAAACTCTGAAAGCAATAATAACTCTTGGCACAGACATGATGATGATGATCTGATCTGATCCATAGAGCAGGAAGTCTCGCAAGAATTTTCAGAAATCCAATCACAACAATGTTATTCCCATCGTGCGCTTGCATACCAGAGCACTTGTAATGTCAACACTGACATTGCTGAACATTTGAAATATTTTAGATTTAATATTTAAACATAAAATGAACAGAGACAAGTCGTTCGAGTCATCACGTTTCAAGTCAAGTCACGAGTCTTTAAAGTCTGTGTTTTCATGTCCAAGTTTGTCAGACCAAAGAATAAAGTATTATTAACCACCCAGCCAAATTTGAATGATTAAAAATATCGACAAGTTTAAGAAATTAGGTAGCAGGTAGGTAGTACTGTAGGTAGTATTCTCAGCTCCAGGACTATGGGGTGGTGTGTCCACTGAATGCGCTGATGCCACACCCACTCAAGCAGCAATTTTGAAGCATGTCAGACAAGTTCAGAAAATGCTTTGCAAAACTTTGAAACACTCTGAGTGAGATGAATTCATCTCTATCTCTCTGCTAGGGGTGCAGGGGTATGTTCAGGGTGGCTTCAGTGTGTCATCGAGCCACCCTTTAAGGACCGCCCAAAAAATCCTGGACTGAAAATTGGTGAAAAACTGTTTTAACCTCTAACTCTTTTGAAAGAAATCTCAGAATTGCCTTTACATGTGCTTTAAGTTTTAAGTTCAAGTCAATACTCAAGTAATTTATTTTCTGTCAAGGCAAGCTTTACGTTGTCAAAAAGCAGCTCAAGTTCACATATCTGCAGCTAAAAAAGTGCTAATTAATAATTTGAGAATTCACAAAAAATCTATTAATTTGTCAAAAAATCAATTTGTCATCAGCCCCAGAGGCACAGAGCTACTGTTAAGACTAATTGGCTGCTGATTACCACAAAGAGCTTGCTGATGGTCACAGTGTAGTGACCATCAATCAGTGTAGTATCATTAGCTGCTCAGAGCTTTGCGTGTTGGTGTATCTTACCTTTGGCAAATTCGACGTTGTCCTTGGTGATCTTCCAGTCTACATCCACGTCAACTGTGCCCCAGCTGACAAGTGTGAACTCTAGGCTCTTATTGGCCACAGCAAGAGGTGGACAGCGCAGCTCCAGTTTGGGAGGAAGTGTCACAGTCACTTCTCCATGTGCAGAGGCCTGCAAATATGAAACAAAATATTAAAATGCAAGTCATGTCATGATGATGAAGAATAATATTCCTATTTTTTCCTCTCTCACCTCCTTGTGCCCAGCCCAGGCCATCAGACTGACCGCATAACGTCCTGGAAGTCCGTATTTGTGAGACGCTGTGGTGACCCCCGTTCCCGTTGTGTTGACCCGAGTTGAAAGGTCACCAAAGTCCCAGGACAGTGTCACCGGAGTGACAGAGGAGAGAGCGGAGAAAGTGATGTGGTCGTGAACACTTTGCACTGGGAGAGCCTTCAGTGAGACCGAGAAGTCCACCACAAACACATGGTGAGCCAGAGTCCACCCACAATTCTGTGCATAAAGGGAACAGGATGAGGAAGAAGAGAAGTTTGTGTTAATGTGCACAATAAAACTTTTCTCATTGTTAATTGTTAAGAGAGTTTTTAGGGTTTTTAATGAACTGCTCTGATGTAAAATAAACACATTTCAATCCTCAATTGGAGACTTGGATTTTTTTTCTCCAAACTCTTTCTCTGTACAGAAGTCTCGCAGGAAACTGAATGGGGATGTAGGGAAATCATTCAAGCCCCTGGAGGAAGTTGTTGGTAGGATATAGGAAGGTTTAGGGGAAATCCTGAATGTTGTGTTTACTAGAGACGAAAGGAAACTACACTAAAAGAGCTCTCTTGAGGTCTTACAGTATAAAAATTACTATCTGGAACCACAGTCCGCTGCATACCTTCATAACATCAGGGTCTGTACAAGCAGCAGTACACTGAGATTTGCTGATGTGGTTTGGCTCTGAGTTTGTACTGCAGAGACACTCGTTCATCACTCCCAGGCCACCATAGCGGTGTGATACGGAGCACACACTGTTACACTCTTCAGGTGTGAAGTTTCCGGGTTTGGAGGAAGAGAAGATAACAAGCTCACTCCCTCCCACTCCTCCACTGGTAGTGTCCTTGAGACAAGCTGCATAGTTCAGACCTGTGGAGGGAGGAAATATTTAGCCACTCAATGCAGTTATTTTTGGAGGATTTACTTTTGCGGTAAACATAAAGTGTTTGATGTGTTTCTTTTCCTGAGCTGAGTTTGCCTCAGAGAGACAGTCCCTGAACTATTTCTATTAAGCTAGACATGAACATGAAAGGGCAGGATGGGACCATTGCCAGATAAACAGGGAAACAAGATTAATCAGTGTCTCCATTAACATGTATGAGTTTTGTACCACAGTTGAGCAGGCTGACGTTGAGCAGGGGTTGGTGGCGGAACTCAGGAGGGTGGGCGCAGAGCATGGCCTCCGGACGCTGAATTCGCACGCCTTTGTCCTGGAGCCAGTTGACCAGCCGGGACAACTTACAGTCACACTCAAAGTGGTTACTGCTCAGGTCACTGGAGGACGATGAAACATGACAACACAGTCATTCAGACTGAAAAGCTAATGTTAGCTATATTAAAATATTGCTCAACCAGTCAATGCAGTAAGGTAACATCACACTGGTTGGTGTTCACTTTGTGAAGAACAACACTTTAGTTGAGTAGCTAACATTGTTAGCTAGTGTTAACATTTAATAATAAACTCAAACACCAACCAACTAACAAAAAAAGGAATATCTATATTGGGAACAAAAGCTTTAAATTAAAATAATACTTGAACAGAGTTTAATATGAGTTAGAGTTTAATATGAAATGAGTTAATGGTTAGCATAACAGCTAGCTCCTGCAAAAATCTGGACGATAGATACAACTTCCTCCAAAGCCTCCAATTTAGCATAACACATACTTAGCTAAGCTGTGTTGGTGCTTATGTGTCTTTAGTTAGCAGCATGATAAGCTAACTATTAATTAAACCGTAATTTCCGTAGTTAAATATGACATATTTTAAGTATTTGGAAAAAAAAAAACTTTTAGCAAGGCTAGGCTAGCTTTGTCTTTGCTTGCTTAGGTGTTAACCCTAATAACATTAATGATGGCTCTGCCATGATAGTAAGCCAACATACACTATACCAGCACCATTAAACTGGCACAGCTAAATGGAAAATAACCATGACTAATGCCATCGGTTACACCTGTGCTTTTCCAAAATGTCTTCCATGAAAAAGGTGTATTCCTTCAAATGATTTAAAAGAAAGAAAGAGCCAGAAGCAAGGATGTATAAAGGTGAAGGATATGAAGGGAAATGATGAGAAAGGAAGAAGCAGAGGTGATGGGAATGACAGATGAAAAGTAGAAAAAAAATATACGAGCGCACAGAGAGATATATGGAGCAAGAGATGGAGGGAGGAAAGACAGATAGGACAGAAAGGAGAACATTTTGTGAAATACAGTATGTCTCTTACCGACTAGACTAGTTTTGCTCAATTACAGACTTTGCACAAGAAGAAAACTTTTCTCGTCTTAAGACCTGGTGAGGAATAATTACTACTCACTACCTCCCACACCGGTCTGAAATAGAGCTTCTTTCATCTTGTGTGTAGGCGAGGTAACTGGAAACATGCTGCTTATTTAGGCATGTATGATCAGATCTATGGGTTTTCTTTCTTGGATATATGTCTATATATGTGTGTATGTGTATAAATAGGACTTAATTGCCATGACACCATTACAACGACATATGTTTACATTTGTTGGAGAAACAAGAGACAAAGAAGGAGAAGACGAATGGATTGTGATCACTTACATTTGAGTTAAATTGCATAGGTTGTCACATGTTCTTTCTTCGATGGTGGTGATTTGATTGTTGCTCAAATCGCTGAAACAAAGCAGACAAATGACTGTTGACAACAAGAGCAAGTCTTTTTCCTTCACTTTTGCAATTACACTGATTTGTGGCAATTACCATTGTACTGTCATTTTGGGAAGATTAATGTCCTGGGGGTTTGTCATCGTCTGAACAATCTGTGCCAATAATTGAGCAATTGGATGAACAAATATATGAAATTGCTTCTCCTACATTATTATCCAATTGTAAATTGATGCTGTCACACAAAATGGACATATTTATGGATGTGGATATATAACTCAGATATATAACATAACTGAGTCACACTTAAATCCCAAACAAGTGAAGTGCTGAGTAACTGATCAGATACCTCCTCCTTTTTTCCACCCTCCCGCTTTGTTTCCATGCTTCCCTCTCTACTTCTTTCTCTCCCTTTTCCTTCTCCACTCATAATCTCCTTCTCCCTCCCTCTCTCCTCTATCCAGTAGGCTTCATAATGGGGCCGTTGTGTGGTGGTTTTGGAAGGAACTGATGGAAACCACCAGAGTCTTCTCTCTCATCGCACACACACACACACACACACACACACACACACACATACACAAACATGTGCTTAAACGTCCATTCAAATGGGTGGAAGAAATAAGGTAATGGGTGGAGGAAGGGAGAGATGGACAGATGAAGAGAGGGATAGAGGGAGGTAGTGGGAGGCTGGAGCAGTAAGCTGTAATTAAACTTAATCGCGCTGTGATTGGTGTGTGTGCGTACATGTGTGTGTATGCAGTATATAGCATGTGTGCTTTTTTGTGAATGCTCTCTGGTCCGGTTAGCTTACTCCAGGGATTTCTGCCTACTTAAATCCAGACTAAACCAAGCCTCTTTCTTTACTGCTCTCTTTTCATCTCCCTCATTCTCCCTTACTCCTGTCCTCCTGACCTTGACTTTGCCAGGTCCCAGTCCTCTCCACATTTTGTACTCACAGGATTGACAGCGGCCCACAGCAGAATACTCCTCTGGGGAGAACATTGATCCTATTCCCTTGAAGATATCTGAAAAGTATAAATATACATATATTAGTGTCGATAATAAGATTTAGATGAACAGACAGTGATGCATGTAGATAGATTTGTTTTACTGTAGGAAAGTGGCGCACAAACATATAATGCTGTGTGTACTCACAGCTCTCGGAGGCCAGTGAGACGATCTAGCAGGCTGGTATCAAGGGAGGAGATGTGGTTCTTGGAAAGATCTCTGCGGGAACAAACCCAACATGTCCACATTTAAAATACATGTGAGGGAAGGATACTGCAAGCGCATAGAAACACACACACACACACACACACACACACACAGAGCAAGTTTGAAGTCATTTGCCAGATAATGTGATCATGTTAGTGCCGGGAAATGAGAAGTGATGGTAGCAAAGGAAAGAGAAAGTAAAACATTTAGCTCATACGAAGAGCGGCAGAGATAAATAAAACCAGACACACTAAATATGGCGCTGATGTGCCAAAAAACATAATACAAAGGACAATACAGGGTTTTCTTTGTGATGACACATCATATAACAGCTGTTGCTGGGTAAAAATATAATTACCATAACGATTAACTTTTTAGGAACGCCAAAAAACGTTTAAAGTCGATGACCTTTTAGTGTTTTTTTTCTCAGTCCATTCAGTAAATGTTTTCACCAGCCTGAAGGGTCTGTGAACTTCTTCTCATAAAAAGGGCATGCGCGGTAATTTCTTTGTTTTCGCCTTTTATTTGACGGCAGCTAGTAAAGAGAGAAAGCACGTGTGCAGCGAGAAGTCAAAATGTCTGCAAGGTGTGTGTGTGTGTTGGACGCTACACGAGTATTCAATATTCAGGGTTCCCACTCTTTGCTTGAGATCATTTTCCAGGTAATAAAGTTGATATGACAGACAGCGATCACAGCATCCACTAATATGTTTCCTCTCTGTGGAAGTCTGATTTAAACTTGTCCTCACACTCTGTTACTCACTCCTGTTATTGAGGACAAGTGTTAATAATTAATATTTTGCCTAGTTTTAAAGCTCTCATTTAACATTGTTATATTCATGACTAATATTCATTTTTTATAGTATTCCGGCGTTGCAGTTTATTATGTTTTGTTTGGAAATCCCTTTGTGCCCTATACTTGGCAAGTGTTATGTAAATAAAACTCATGCATCATTATCATTGTTACTAATTTACAGCCTGGCTCCTTTTTTTCAGAAGAATTATATTTACTATTTACCTGCCTGAACACCAATAACAAACTGCGGCCTACAATGTCGCATGCTGACAAATCTAGACCGGAATTTACACGTAAGATTAAATATACAATTCAAAGTTAGAGTAGAGTTATTACCTGCCACTGACTCATCATCAGTTTGTCACATAATACTTTAGCTCAGTGGCTGGCACCACCGGCGGGGCATAGAGCCACTGCAGGTGGGGTATGGATGACCAGAGACACAAAATAAGAAACAAATCCCCGTGCGTTGAACTCTCATTGAAAAGGAAGCTAATGAAAAAACTACTGTTACTGTCACTCGCTCACATTCATAGATTCATGTTTTGCAGACATCTTTATTGAGTCTACTGTTCAGCACATGTCAAGATGATGGCAGGTGTGGTCTTCAAATGATTTTTTCTCTCACACATTCTGCACACAGAGGAGCGGACGTGAACGACGTGAGCAGAACAGCGAGAACCAGGAGACAATTTGGTACCTGACACCACCTAAGGAATTATACATATGCTGTGTGACTCTGAGGTCATTTTATATTGTCAATTTTTTTTTTTTTTTTATATTATTTTTTTGGCCTTTTCACTTTTTTTAATGATAGAGACAGCTGAGAGAGACAGGAAATGTGGGGAGAGAGATGGGGAAAGAAAGGGCCGCACAGATCGGGATTTGAACCTGGGCCCCAGGCGACACTTTGCATATATATTGCCAAATTTGAGGAATAATTTTACTGGGTAAAATTCAATTACAGGACAATTACATTTTTTTTTAGTTTTTTTGGTGTTTGTTTCCTCTTCTATACTACTACTACTAATACTATTACTACATACTTTACAAAGTGCTTTACAGAGCAGTGGACCCCAAAGAAGGCCACACAGGTTTAAATCAAGTAAAGTAAAAACATAAAACATAACGGACTCAATGCCACAGGAACATGCCGTATAATGAAAATTAAACTAAAAAACTAGCTACTTATCTGTCTCTAGTCTAGAAAAATAGAAGAAAAAGGGAAAAGCTGACATCAAAAATGTAGGTTTGGTTAAGACTGTTAGAGTTGGACATTTCATTTTATTTATTTGTCAATTTTGTTAATATATTAACATGTCATCGCTTCCAATCGCCTGCGGTCACCGAGACAGCAGTACATAAACAAAAACTGAACTGGTTAAACTGTGGGAACGACAGAGTCGTGTTATCTGAAGTGACTGCAGCCCGTGTGCCTTTGCAGCAAAGCTTCGGCTGCACGTGAGAACGACGAGACAAAAGAAAACAAGGAGCCAGAAGACAAGAAGCCAGAGGTTGTGAGAGGACAAAAATCATTGTGTGTGTGTGTGTGTGTGTGTGTGTGTGTGTGTGTGTGTGTGTGTGTGTGTCTGAGAGAGAGCGGGAGAGAGAAAGAAGACAAGATAGTTGCGGAGTGTTTAAAAATCAAAGTCTATGTGAGTGTATGGGAATGTGCTCCCCTTTCTCCTCTCTCTCACTCTCTTTCTTCCTATGTGTGTGTGTGTGTGTGAACAGAGCAGGACGCCCATTCCCAAAAGGAAACATCTGTACATTCCAGACAAGCTGTGTAAGAAAGATGGAGACAGAGAGAGAGAGAGAGAGAGAGAGAGAGAGAGAGAGAGAGGGCTCTCCTCTGCTAAACCCATCAGCAGATGAAACAGGACAGCATTTAGACGCTCCACTCCCACGAGCTGATCATTCGCACATTAGTCCGACACCTCGCCTCATGTAATGCTCTCAACATCAATGCCAGGTGTGTATGTGCATGTGCGTGTGTGTGCGTGTGTGTAGGTGTGTATATTCTACCCAATACGAAAATCTTTTATTGGACCTTACGGGCAATGCCGCAAAGACAAGCGGAGATTAAGTGGAGAGAAAGTGTATGTGTGTGTGTGGGTGTGTGTGTGTGTGTGTGTGTGTGTGTGTGTGTGTGTGTGTTTAACATGACCATATAATGTGACCTTCACCATGTCTATTAGCAACAGGCTCCTGTTCTCTCAGCTACCTCTGAACACACGTGGTTTTACTTACACACACACACACACACACATACAGTAGAGGTATAGGCCTGTTCACAAACACACACACACACACACACACACACACACACACACACACGCACACACACACACAGCACACATATGGTTCTGTTTTACTAACGGTGTGGCCAATGATCTAACCACTCCTTATAAGGCCTGTCTGGTGCCACTTATTCTAAGCTGGAGGATGAGAACACACACACACACACACCCACAAGCGCACACCCACACACACACACACACACACACGCCTTGACTACTATGTGCTCGGGCAGAGGGAATGACAGAGGGGGAGTGGGCATGGTCTCTGGAGAGGAAAAGATAAATCTAAAGAGACAGAGGGATGGAGAACATGAAAAAGGACAAAGAAAGCCACTAAAGAAGATTGATATCTGTTTGACTTCATCCGTCTGTTACATCTGCACAAAAACGCCAAAAAAAACAAACAAACAAAACAAAAAAAAAGTCCTGAGTTATGGGATGAAAACTGTGATGTAGGTCTGATCGTAGGACAGATTGGTATCTGCTGCATCGTGGTGATGAAGTGGTCCAAGTCCCTGTAAGTGAAGGCCAGCGCTCTCCACTAACCCACTAAACACAGACTGCTCTGTGGTCGCTTTCATCCCCCTCAGCCTGCTTGATTCCTCCACTGCTGCCTCCCTCCCCCCGTCACTTCTCTCCCCCCCTCCTTTTTCCTTCTGTAGCTCTGCTGCTTTGTTTATATTCAAAGGCTGGGCAGAAGTGCACAAGTCTGACGGGAAGGGAAGTAAGGCGAAAGCAAAGGAGGGGTTAAAGATGATGGAGTTGGCTGATGAGAAGGCAGGTGTGAAGGGGAAGCAGAGGAGAAACTGGGGGAACCAGCAGTGAGTGACACAGGCCAGGTCCGGAGAACAATCGCCCCTCTGTGGTCTGCCTGTCCCATGGGCGCCTGTCCTAGCTCGGTGTTTCTCCTTCCTCGCTGCTTCATGCGAGAGCTGCCAGCCGGCAACTCATGCCTGGCCCATAAGTAGAGGGGGGAAGGTGGTGGGACGGATCTCGGGAGTAGTTGGGTACTTTCCCTACTGCAGGAAGAGAGGGAGCATGAAATTAGGGGAATGGGTCTAGGAGCTGAGGAGAAGGGGGTGTTGATTGAAAAGGTTTGGTCTAAAAAAACCCAACATTTTGCTCCTCAGTCTGGCTGGCTGGGTCACAAACACTCTCCTCTCCTCTTTAGAACATTCTGTCCATTTTTCCAGCTGCTGCTGCTGCTGCTGCTGCCTGGGTTGTCTGGTGTCCAGCTGGCAAGTGAAGGGCAGCTGTGTGCAGCGGTTTAACACACTCACTCAAAGGACGACGCGCACACACTTTAACATACTGTCAATGCATACAGGAAAAACAAAAATCCTCTAACGCCGTCTTGGGCTCATTGCTCACTCTTTTTCTGGTAAACGCAACTGTGTGATTCCCACATATCTTGAAGTCATAAACTGTGGGCTTAAACCGAAAATGGGTCTCTCAGGCCTGCAATATTTCTGGGGTGTGACTACGCAAACGGAAAAAAACAACTAGTTATTATTTCAATGAAGCGCGATCTCAATAACTCTGTGAATAACTACACTGGATTCATGTTGAGCTGCAAAAACTCAAAATCAAATACAAAAGCCAGTTTTGAATTTTCTTCCCTACTTGTTCTTATAAACTTTTACACAAACACACACAAAAAAATGAATGACAACGCCAGGAAAAAAAATTGGTAAAAATCCCTGACAACTTGGCAGCAAATGGAAACAAATGTTTTGTGTAAACAGTGGCATAGTGGAACCTGCTTCTTCTTCTATTTGTCTCGTTTTATTTCTGACAGCGCAGACACATTTTTTCTTTAATCCTTACTTAATCAGGCTGTATGATTGATTAAGATTAAGATCTCTTAGAGTCCCGAGAACAAGAAACATTCACAAAGACACAATCGGAGAACTTTAACGGCACAACTACACAATAAACAAGGAATCAATAAAGAAAAAAGCTCCAAAATCAATGGGAAACATTGCAGCAAAAGTGCAAAGTATCTGAAAACAGATCTAGCCAACATTAGAAATGACGTGAAGTAGTTTGGAAGCTTTGGTGGAGCTTTATAAATGAATAATATGAGACAGCTTCTGTAAGAAAGTCCATCCAACTGTGTGACACAGTGAACAATAGCTGCATTATTCATGTTTTGAGTAAATCAGCAAAGTAAAATGTGAATGAAAGCTGCTTTTCATACAATATTTTTATGTGATTATGAGGAGTTGGTCCATGAGATAAGCCGTAGGTGCTCCAAGTTTTCCAGTTGTTTCCATCTCCCATTGAATATTCTTCTAAAAACCACCGAAAGTTTTTTTTTTTTATTATTAATTTTTTTTTTTTTTTTAAATGTTTGTGATGAACGTAGCGTACTGTCATGCACAGGGTTTAATAGCTGAAGTATTGACGGGGCAGCATGCATATACATCAGGGACAGACGTGAGGGTTGACTGCACAATTGTTTTACAGTTGGAGGAAGACGCTCGCAAGATTTGATTTTCAATCTGAGTCAAATGCTGAACGTAAATCCTGAACGACAGTCTGCTCAAACCAAATTCCAAAGTATCTGTATGAATCAGCGAGAATAATATGGGTGCCATTTAAAGTTTTAATGTCAGGCTAGTCAGAGTCACTGCTTGAGGTGGTGAATGCCACGTACTTTCTGTATTTAAAACCGGTCTGATTGGAATGCATCAAATGCAGACTGAAGACGAGTCAGGGTGGAGACTGGGGCATGTAAAATTAACAACGTAACAAGAACGCAAAAGAATACTGGTGTGTATTAGCTTCTCTCTGTGATCCTCCAGGAGAAATTCATGTGTACACCTAGTCCTGTTCTTTTAATGTACACTGGTTTTGTGTTGCACGTGGCATATGCTCGGGTTTTGCCTGTTTGCATTGTTTCTACATCTGGCCTTTTGAAATCTCCAAATGAAAATGTTAAATAGAGGTGTTACCATCTGAAGAAAAATAAGATAATGTAAAACAGCGCCAGTCCCACTGAATTTAATTCATGTCATCATTGTACCACAGAAACATGATAATTAAATGTTAAATGTTGAACATAATTAACTTTTATGTCATGCATCATGGGATAGCAGCTGTAAACTGCTGTTTTAAATTAGGCTTTCCACGTCCTTTAAATTATGACAGATGGTGCCATCAAAGGTTTTCATTGTAGTTTATGTTCCCACCTAAGTTTCCATAAATGAAGCAAATTAACATGTGAATTGACGTATCAGTGTTTTCATCAACTAATGCTATGCTAATATTTTCAAGAAGTAATAACAAAATTACACACACACTTTGTGGCTATGTTCCATAGCACTTCCTCAGTCTCTTGTGCACTACTTTTTATACAGCAAACACCCATGTCTTCATCGATTGTGCCAGCATGCTAATTTTAGCACAAAATCTTTGGTCGTAAACCAAAAACAAACATAAATTTTGACATAATGATAGCACGAGTTGAAAAGGTGAGGAATCACCAAAGTGTGACTGATCCAGAGAACATCCGGATGTAATCCATGGAATAGTTTCCAAGATATTTTAGTCTGTACAATCCTGCCATTTGTAGATCTGCACGGCTAAAAATTGGAAAAGTATCTAAAACAAACAGCTAAAAGCCTTTCAGCATGTTTGCCTGGATGGATGACCTGGATTTGTTGGTTACCCTTGCTAATGCGACACAGACAATGTGATCAAACTTTTCACTGGCAGACTGACGGAGCAGGGGTGTTTACATTCAAACAGCAGATTAAGGGCACACAGTGTACTGTGAACTGCCGGAAATCAGGACTTTTACACAATGTTTGGGATTCAGATTGTATCTACACATTTTTTTTATGCATTTGTCTCCAGGCAATCTGGCTGTGTAGGCAACACTGTCATACAGTTCATCTCATGTTTGTGAATGCGGGAAGCTCCACATAACCTGACGCAAGTGGTGAAACAGAAAGAGAGGAGACAACAGAAAGCACAGTGAGCGGGAATTCAAAAGAACGGTAGAGAGAGCGGGGAACAAAATAATGAAGCCTGTCACCCAGCAGCTAAATAACCCCTCCACAACACTGAGAAAAGCAAAGCTTTGGCCACAAAGGTCAGCTGGCGGCCCGATCTGCGGTGAAAACGAGGACTACTTCAGTTCCACACCATGAGCCGACTGTGCCACTTCATCTTTTGCTTCCGATATATTGACTGCGCTCTCTGCTCTTTCCATCTGTTTGGCTTGTTGCATCTATTTCATGTGTGAATTTCAGGTTGACTGGCACAAAGGCGTGCCTTCTCGCCTACACAGGTCCACAGATACGGATGCTCTCTCTATATGGACATTTTTATTTCAACTGTGACAAGGAAAACCTCAGAAACATGCGACATGGGCTACATGTTGCACTTCCTATTTAGTGGTGGCAGACAGTGTAGGTTTCTTTTTTAATATTTTTTTTGGCCTTTTCAAGCTTTATTTTCTGCTAGAGTCAGCTGAAGGGTGACAGGAATGCAGGGAGAGAGAAAGAGATGGGGAATGACATGCAGGAAAGAGCCACAGGTCGAATTCGAACCCTGGGCTTTGTACATGGGGCGGCAGCTCTGCCGACTGAGCTAAACACCGCCCCCAGTGTACATTTCTTGAAAATAAATGAAAATAAATGCAAAACAAGCTTTTTGAATTATGTCAAGGCACTGAATGTAAACTAAGCACAGGGTGGTAATTCCTCAGTTTATAAGCTGGCAATCCAATTCCTTATCTTCAGCCTCAAAGACCATTGTTAGCTATTTAGCCCATGCAGGGCAGAGTGTTATTCTGAAATATATTTATGCCTCTGTGACTCTGCACTCTGGGCAGACTACACAAACAAGGTGTGATTTAGCAGTTCTCTCGCAAACACGAGGCAACAAGGTAACAACACATGCTGTACGCACACACTGCACACAAACACTCTTGTCCTGTCTGAATCTAAATGCAGGGAGAAAAATCCAATTATCACTCCCTCCAATTCTCTATAAAGTAGCAACAGGAAGAGAGCAGGTTAAGTTGTTTTGTCGAGCCAGAGCAAAAGTCAAATGTTTATTCTGCGGCGAACACCTGCTGTAGTTTGTTCCACTTTGTCCTGCTCTCTCACTCCCAAGCACACATCACAGTACAGAGGGTAACTTTTAAACATGGCCGCATGAAAAACGGTAATCAACAGGGCACTGCTGGTTCAAGATGCAATTACTACAGGTTTGTCCTCTCTTCATTAAACAACATCATGTGCCTTTTCTACCACAAAATAACCAAATTAAAATCATTCTCGTCCTACGCCAACTTCATTCATTCAAGAGTAAATCTCAGAGCCACAACGGATCTTTAGAAACCAGTGAGTGAATGCGTCACCAGACAGTCTTTATACTGTCTTCGGTTGCACTTGCTTTAATTTGTCACCTCTCCAAATACCAGATCTTACATAACGTTGCTTTGAACATTCTGTTCGATTCTTCTTCTGTCTTTACTTTAAAATTAAGCTTCTTTAAAAATATGTAAGACAGGCTTTGCGACGGCAAGCATACTTTCCTCATGACTATCCAGCAGTCGGCCTGGCTCGCCAATAAATGAATCTTTAATGCTGGTCTAATGTAGAAAAGCCCGGTTTCTATATCAGTTAAAGCTGCCATGATGACTTTAAGATCATGTTTTAAGGGTATTAAGGGTATACTGGAGCATTTGTGGAGTTTGTGTTAGTTTCTCTTTCCCTATTTCCTGACAACATAAACGCTTTTGAACTTTACTCATGTTTCTCTGCTCTGTTTACTGTGATCGGCTCACAGTATGTTTCCCTGTTGCACAGCAAGACACTTACTTACAGCTGCAACATATTGCATGTTATTGACGCCCGAATGCACTCAGTGATTCGATCCTTCATTATACTACAGATGAGTGAGGTGTAATGTCAGTTCTACATGTAGGTCACACACTTCCCTTCTATACAAATTTCCATTTATCTGCGCACCACGAGACCCAGTATTTTCTTCAAGTGATACTTGCTTTGAGTATCAAACACTCACTCTCTGGTGGCAGTTGTAAACGGTGGCTGTAAAAGTGGCTGTAGTCAGCTTGAATTCAAATCAGTTTCAATTTATTCCAAGGGAAATAACTTCCAAAGCATCAATAGAAACTTTTCAAATCCTTCCTGGAGCATAATCCCCTTCTCCACTGCCCAGTTTCCCCAAAATGCAGCTAAATCCTCAAAGCTACAAAGTCTCCAGTATGTATTTAGCCATGTGTTTTGGTATGACTGTTTGGAACATATTGAGCATTAGGATGCTGAAAAAGTGAATTAAGATTTTATGGAGATTTTTATTGTGAAAATGTGTCTGTTGGTAAAAAAGACTGAAGTCGGCCACAGCCACTTTTCACGTCTACACTTTGTGTTTGATATTCAGCGTATATTTGAGTGATGGTCATGGGAGTGCCATTTTTGATTTTTAGCTCAGCTCACTTTCAGCTGCTTGTTTCAGTCAATGATTCTCTTGATGTGGCGGCAAATGAACAATGTGACTGCATTTCATGTACTTCTTTTGGGGCAATTTAATTCAGTTCTTGACTGTCCAACCTGAGAATGAGCTCAGATGGTGATTGATGGAGGGTTGACGTGAAAACAGTCCCGTGAACACACGTTTTAAAAAGTCATGCATCGTCATTAGTGGGCACATCTAGCTCAGGCAATTCCCAAGTTAGTCTCAAACTGCACGTATGGAAAGGAACCCTCATATATCCAACTGACACTTAAAAAAACTGACTTTCAACGCCTGTGTTTTATCCTCTGTTGTGTTACATGGTCTGTATTTTCTGTCTGTGAACACATCTGTCAGAGCTTTGGCTACAAAAACTAAACTACAGCCAACAGAGTGAACAATGCCTACATGTGCAGAGAAGAGTCTCTGAATATGTGAGTTGTTGTCAGAGGGGAGAATAAGTAAGAAAAGAGTAGCAGTGCCACAAACTTTCTACAACTTTAAAGACAACGGATAACTTCAGTCTTGTGGATATTGCATCACCTACACACACACACACACACACACACACACACACACACACACACACACACACACACACACATACACCTACACACACAAGAACACACACAGGCCTTCTTGCGAAAATACGTTCTTCCTTCAGTCTCCTGTGTAACCACAACCGCCACTTAAGTGAGTTAATAATGAACCAAGGCATTTCTGTTACCAGCAGAAACTTAATAATCACTAAGTACATGGACACACACACACACACACACACACACACAGAGGAGGAGAACATGGGAGCTGTCTCTTCTCCTCTCCCTGTTCGTTCCCTCGTTCTCTTATTTATGACCTGGAATGTCTGCTTCTGTGAGTGATGTCATTAATTATTATTGCCATAGTAACACAACAAATTCTCCCTCGTGTATGTTCCGTACATTCAACCTTTCCTTTTCCACTTCACACACTTTGTGTGTGTGTGTGTGTAAGTGGTTGTATGGATTAGAGATTGAGTCAGCTGTGAAGCCTCATCATGACCCAGTACGAAGCTAACCCTGCTCCCTGTAAATCAACACGCCTGCAGTGTCTTATACAGTATAATACAGTGTGTGTGTGTGTGTGTGTGTGTGTGTGTGTGTGTGTGTGTGTGTGTGTGTGTGTGTATATATATATATATATATATATATATATATATGCATCTTGCTGCCATGGTAACGCTACAAAGTTCTCCTGAGCAGCGCAGATAGGACCTAGTGTGTGTGAGACCATGAAGTGTGTTTACAGTTCAGTTTAAGGGTGCACTGCTCAAGACAGACACGGTCTTCAACAACGAGCAAAGAGTTAATTTGAAAACTAAATAGTTAGCTATTTTCCCCACATGCAGTGCTAAATAGTTTCTTTACTAAGCTAACACAGTTTCCAATGAAATGTGTCACATATTTTAACTGATTTTTGAGAAGAAAAAATTCTGAATGAATGCCTGTTTCATGATAGTTGGCTCATTAGAAAAGTTGTCCAATAAATTGTACCCTCAACCTGGTGAAAAACAATTCAAAAAACGGAAATATGACTTTTAGTAGTCGTGTTTCTGTTCATACGTATTGAAAATTGGTTCACGAGATAAACAGTTTCTAGCAAATTCTCCAGTTGGAAAACCAGAAGGAGAGGAGGCAACAAGATAAAAAAAGAAAGAACGAATCAAACTTATTTCCACAGAGGAAACATGACACATTTCTGTTTGTCTCATGTATTAGTAAGTTGGACGTTATCTGTGTGGAGCAATCATGGGTGTATTATAAAGCGATGGGAGTAATGAGGAGCCTGCCCAGCACAGGAAACAGCTTTTCAGTCATGCACAGCGTTTGCTACGACTGAACTCATTCCAAATTGTTTCGATCTCCTATTAAGCTTATTTCCCAAAAACCACCTCAAGTGATCTAGAAAACAGTTTTGCAAAATTGTGGAAGGTTTATTTTAATTTTGCCAATTCCATCAACATTTTCTAATGCAATACTTTTCCATCAAAATATAAAAAACAATCTAACAGGGAAAAAAAAACTTATTTAAAAGCAATGCAATGAAATTGAATTAATTCTGATGTATAATGTTCTTGTAGACAAACAAACATAATGGCAGCAATACCTCCAATATCAAGCTAATAACCAAAAAAAAAAATTGCTACTAACCATTTCACGTATTCCAGACATGTTTCTCAAGAAATAATATTTCATAGCTGCATTTTAGCGCTTTTCTAAACATGTGAAATGACAATTACTACTTGTGAATGGTGTGTAGTAACAAAACTAAAATAATAAGCAAACATAATGTGCTAACAAGCCAGTGTTAGCATGTTAACAATAATAACATTTTAAAATACTAGCATGCTAGCATGAGAAACATACTAGCACCATGAGTTATTAGCACAGAAGCTAGTAATGCTCGCTAACGTGTATCGCCAACACATGGTCAATAAAAAAGGTCTTGTAAATCATGCGAATACTGTGCCCAGTGGCAAACACAATTGTATTGTGAAAGTGAGGTTTGAACGAATCAATTCTCTAGCCATTTCGCTTTACAGTCAACATTTACTTTATAAGAAGCTAAAGCAAAAAAAGTTGTCTATTTCCACTTTAACAATCTCAAAGAACAGGTGAGCATCAGGTCCCTGAGGTTAGCACAGTACAGCAAAGATCGATGACGCCTGACTCAAGTCGACAACAAAGAACTAACCCTGACAAATAACAATGCGCTCACAACTCTTGTGTTTGTGTTCAATAAAAAATCAATAAAAATCAAGTCTTCTGTCAATATTTCCTTCGTTGTTTTTTACCCAGCACCTGCAATACAATGTGGGTGTCTCTCCGTCTTCATGAAAAGTCTTCTGCACTTGTACTGTAATTTAAAAAATAAACTCTACAAAGCGTAGGTTGAACTTTAGTGGCCTCTGGGTTCTTTTATGGCTGAGCTGAGACTCTGACGTGAACACAAGGCCTACTATATTGAAGGGTGAATTCACTCAGCAGATAAAAGAACTCCAATTTTATCAGTGTGTCAGAATATTTGTTTTTAAAACCCATTGACCAAATGATGACTATGCAATCAAATGAAAATCTGAAATGCTGAGCAATCGCATCAATTAAAGAAGAAGTTACAACCCCTTCTCTTCTGCTGTGAACTGACTACGTTCACTGATTTTCACTTTCTCTGTCTGGTGTCACAGATATCTGCATACTAATCAGAGTCAACAGAGACTTTAAAACTCCACAAGAGTTTCCCAGAAGTGACTTCAGAGTTACATAAACTGTCTGCATGAAGTGCTAAGAGATTTTTATTATGTGTGCGGGTTGGAACAGATGGATTGGTGTGTAGTGGGAATGCTTCGCTGCAGCATGTTAAAATACTTCACTGCCACTGGATGATTTTGTTTACCAGAGGCGTGTCCAAATCAACTTCATTTAGGTCCACGTAGGGGCTCAGAGGAGAGGAAACGTTTATTTTTAGGTCATTCTTCAATGGTTTGTATTACTGTCTAACCTTTCAATTCATGAAATGGAAATCTGTTGCTTCTTACTGAGAAGAAAACTGTGTAACAGCACAGTTTTGTGGTTGCCAACAGCTTTGTGACATTAAAAAGAAAACAAGCACAAAAACCCATCCAGGACCACAGAGCATGTGTGCATATTTAAGACTCAATACAGTAAAACTCAGTGGTTGCATCTCAGCATTGTTGTTGCTGAAATAGCCTTTAATAACCAGTAATCAGGATTTCTTCTTGTTGTTCTTATCAGAACAACATGAATGCCAGATAATCACACACACACACAGAGCAGTGAAAATATTATGTCTTTGAACAAGGTCTAAATATTCTGAGTATGTTCTGAGTGAATAGTTGCCGCTGCAGAGGACTAAATGTATTTATACAACTATGACATGCATGAAAAATAAGAAGAAAGAAGCGCGCCTTATCCTCTGCCTAACCCTCTACCCCTCTGTCGCACAGAGTAACCAGTAGAGATTCACAGTAGTCATGAAGGCCACCCGGCACTGCTGATTTTGTTGGAAAAATTGAACATAAACAGGATTTAGGCTTTCAATGTTTTGCCAGCGAAAGGGCATCTGAAATGTATTCCGAGGAAATATAATAGTGTTTGCCTCCGTTGAAACGGTAAGGTGTGTTGGTGATCTGCAGTACGTCAACAACTACACATTTTTAATTTTGATCCACAGTACTACAGCCAAACCTATTCTTGGTTGAATAGCTGAGAGAATTACCATCAGCTGCAGCCCGGGATATGCAGCAAAATGATCAAGAATGTACAGTATTTGCTTCATCTCCGACCCCTTCGATGGTATCATGTACTAGATCACCGACATTGTGAACGACTGTGTGCAGCGGGATGACTTCAGGCTAACGCGGTTTTCTCCGACACAAACCACCTGAGTTAATCATACAACCAGGCAACTGTTGACATTCACACTTGTGCACAGACAGACACCAGCAGCACTGCTGTCAGCCCATTACTCATTTACGGCATCTGTCCTAGTTCATGTTTAAAAGGACAGCTCTCGTTCAGATCCATGTTTGTTTTCGCCTCCATGGTCTCAATTTCACACACGGTGCCAATAACAAACTGGACTGAATCATCAGACAGGGAAAACAGTCCTACCTGCCATTATTCACTATTCAGATCATCGGCGCTTCAATTCCTAGCTACCCTGCAGCTCGCGTGTAAAAGTGTCGAGATACCGAACCCCAATTTACTCCTGAAGTCTGTACCATCAGTGTGTGAATGTGTGTGAATGGGTGACATATAGTAAAGGCTAGAAAGGCCCATTTACAGTATTAATATTTGCAGTATGGATATGGATAAGAGTGAGAGCTTAAATTACTTCTTTCCAAGTTCTGGTCCACATCCTTGAGTCATTAACAGCCTTGACTTGACTTATAATTACAAAAAAAAAAAAACAAAAAAAAAAACACAACACCCTTAACACCCTGCTCTCATGTGTAAAACAGCAGTTTGACTGTATTATCTGCAAGATGTGCTGTAAATCCTTGTAAAGCTTCATGGTGATGAACAGGCAAACTGTACTTACTATAAGAGGACTTGCTATCTTACTATATGTCTTTGAGTCCTGTACTCTCACCTCACCACCTGCCTCAGACAGTTCTGGCCACTACCCCGACAAGCCACTGCAAGTAAATGACCTTTTGTTTTTTTAATATATGTTTTAAAGTAATGAGTGGATAGGCAATACAGGCTGGTAAATACACTGCCTGCAGCATTATAAAAATGTTCTCTGTAAAAAAACAGTTCTCTGCTGGATCTTGGCTGGATGTCTCCCTGCCACGGTCGGCCATGAAATCAGAGTTAATTAAAAGCAAAATATCTGATTTGAATCCCATGCTCATGTCTATAGGCTGGGTACAGCAGACAAGGCCAAATTAGCGAGGACAGTAAATGTTCACAGTCTGTCACCTTCACATATGGCTCCTGCCGGCGCAGCAGGACCAAGGAGGTTTATCTAGACTGATGCAATTAGCACTCCAATAGAGTCTGACATGATTAGAGGCAGATCCTGCAGCAGGGTCTGTCTTTGATTAACGTGCCACCTAACTGAACGCTCTTCCTCACTTATGCAAATACTCCCACTAAAAGTCAAGTGATATTAAGGAATCCCACTGAGATGAGAGGGAAGGTTTAAACACTTCCAAAAACAATAACAAATATCACCGATACACCCGCCGGCTTTTATTGTGAAAAATTCCAGCTGAAACAAAGTTAAACTCGCATCCAGAATTTAAATGACATTCCTAAAGTCCCATAATAATGTGTGCTGATAATAAGCCTGATCTATATATAGGCTAAATCTTTACGTTAAATAAAAGTAGGTAGTGTGAGGGAAAATAAATAATTGATAACATATGTCTTCCGTCAGCGCAGAACAGAATGTTCTCGCTGCAGCAGCACCAGAGGCTGAAGACTGATCTGCACCACAAACACCATGTTCACTTCTCTGGTGACCAACTTCCATTTAAACTACCAGACTGACACACACATACACACATACACACACATGCACACACACTAAGACACACATTTTCACACTGTCACTCTGGCTTTTGATAGAAGCCTGAGGAGCCACACAGAAAAGGTCACCTTTAAATATAGAGAGTCCTACTCTTTTATTATTATTATTATCATCATCACCATCATTCCCCTGTGCATCTGAGTTTTGCCCTTTAAAAAAAACAAAAAAACATTATGTCATTTTTTTTCTATATGACTTTTGTTTTTAGCATCCTATACTGGTGCACAGCGCTGCTGCAAGTTTTGCAAGGCCACGTTCATCCAATCACCTCATAGGTCAGCGCGCCGATGGATGACTGCAACAAACCAGTCTTTTTATCATTAGCTAATTATTTCCAATTAGTCATTAAGTCTAGAACATTAAGATGATAAAAGAATGTCCTTCATAATATTCCAGAGTCAAAGGTCATCATATGTAATTCACTGCAAAACAATGCAAAAGATGACTAACTGCATGATGATTTAATGCATGATATAAAGTACTGTGTATAGTATTTGACATTTTTGCATCACCAGTGATTCAGCTAATTAGTCAATCATGAAAATAGTTGCACATTAATTTTCTGATTAGTCAACCGACTGTTTCTGCTCTGGACATGGCAACAACACAAACACAAATAAACAATGATGATATGTAATATGATATGTGACTCCCAGTTATTCAGTTATTGGTCAGCATATGACAGACAAACACAAACAAACAAACCAAAAAAAAAAAATCTATTAATCAGCCAAAAACACAAAGTGTTTACACTGTGACCTATTGCTTATGAAGCCATGTGAACTATTCCAAAAATTAAAACCTGGTAGATTATCCTGAATGTAGCCTCATTTGTACATCACTGTCCTCCTCAGCCTGTTCACACACTTTACTTACAGCACGTTGGTGGCCAGCGGGATGTCTGCCGCTGCTGGGGCCCTCTCCAGCCCGATGTTGGAGCAGTTGACGACGCAGGACTGCTGGGGCCCCACCAGCGCGCAGCTGCAGTTAACGGGACAGGGGTTGCAACTCCTGCCGCCGTCCCCCTGCGGCCCGGAGCCCCATGCCTCCAGGCAGCAGATCGCCACAAGCAGACTGGAAAAGAAGCTAAACCTCGGGACGCAGACGCCATGTTTTCGCTTGGATAAAGTCTGTCCATTTCCACAAGGCATAGCTCACTCACATCTCATCGCCTCTGATGGTGTAAGTCCTCTCAGTCTGGAAGGAAGGAACCAAAAAAAAAAAAAAAAAAAAAAAAAAACGCAGGACAAAGGCAAACACACGCGTCCTCCTTTTTTCCTCTCATGTGAGGAGACAAAAACGGAAAACAGAAGAAGGGATGGACTTTTTGTTTTCTTTGTGGACACCGTTCTCTTCCCCCTTGTGTTTTCCTTATTCTTCTGGTCGGATCCCCTTCCTCTGAAAATCTAACGGAGATTCTCCACAATCCTTTGAGGGGGAAAAAAAGTTTTGGAGAACTTCCTCTCTCCTCCTCCTTTCTCTGGATGCAGTTCCCTGATCCGCCGCTGAGTGCTGGCACACACAGCTGTGTTATTTCCTCTCATTCCTCTCCCCGTGTCCAAGCTGTCAAACATAGACTAATAATCTCTTCTCTTATTAAAAATCATTTGGAACAAGACAGATAGCATCAGAAATGTAACCCGTTCGGTCCTTTATTGAACAATACTTTCGTGTTCATATTTAATTTAGTCTACTCAGTGTCTGTGGTCTTCTTTCTAATATCATGGTCATTATTTGACTGAAGTAGGCGCCTCAAGGCAAAAGCTTGACCCAGATGATCTCCCCTGTTTGCAGTCATCTGACCAATCGCACCATGTATGTTTAACAATAATGCAAAGGTCCTCTGATATTTCAGTTGCTATTCTGCTTTAGTGGTGGCTACATGTTCCAATTTTGCAGTTAATTTAAAACCAATTAAGAAAAAACAATTGACATTCACTTTATACGACGCCTTTGGAGACCCTGAGGATCTAGGGCCTCAGGGTGCTTCACGGTAATTCAACCTTTAATATTAACATTGTGACTCAAATGCGAAATCAGGATGTTTTTCATATGTTCTCATTAAGATGAACCATGTCTTTCTTAGACTGGTCAGAGATGGTTTAGAAAGGCGATTGAGATTGAAGTGTCTTTTCCCGTCATGTGGGTTTAACCGCCATAGACTGTATAGTACTTTGAACCGTTGTAAAATTGGAACAGGTGAGGTAAATAAAAAGCTACAGAGATCAAAACTGTTTTTGCACCAGGCTGGACTGTGAAGTTGGACATTTTAACATGGGGTCTTGGGAGATTGACTTGTATTGTAGCCAGCCTAGGTGGCACGGTGACGCAGTGGTTAGCGCTGTCGCCTTTGGAGATCTCAGCACTGTCGGCTCACAGCAAGAAGGTTCCTCGGCTGGTATCTTTCTGCGTGGAGGTTTGTGCAGGTTCTCCCCGGGTGCTCTGGCTTCCTACCCCAACTCTCGGGTTGGGATAGGTCCCAACTGACCCTAATGAGGATAAGCGGTTACAGATGATTGATAGATAAATGTAACCAGCCTCAAATAGCTGTTCACTGGTTTTATTTTACAGCCACTTGGTTCAGCCACTGGTGCTCCCCTTGGGGAGACTAGCAGCAGGTCTGTTGACTCTAATGGAAGAAGCGAATGTGAGCACAGATTATGACCAATTCTTCGCTCCACAGTCACTGAAGTAAATATTGAACTAATTTTTCACAAGATTCATATCATCTGAACATTCTGACACTAATAAATAGATTTAGCTTGGGACCTGTCTCTGTCTCAGGAGCAACACACTCACAAGATCTGGAAACACAAATATCTCTCCTCATCTCTGTGGAGGTTGAATCACCGCTCTGGTCTGATGAAGGCTAAAACTTGAATAGCTTGAAACGTCACTGGCACAACACAATCTGTGTTCCTTCGTCTACATGATGTTCACAACACATACCCACTTAGGTGACAGGAAGTTTGTACCATTTCATAGTACTTTCTTCTGTTACAGAATCTTACAGATCTTTGGGCTGGCACAGACGCCAGAAGAGCGGACACATCCAGGACTTTCTCGCTGTCTTGCTGTGGGCTCTTTGCAACATTCAGGGTTTCCCACGGTCAACAGCTCTCCACCCTGAAACTCAGTATTCAGAGGCTCTCTAATGATACCGTAATGGATGCTATACATTGTCAATGTCTGATTTCCCCTTTTATAGAATATCCAGATATCATATGTCATATGCTCCTCTCAAAAGTGAATAAGAGAGGTGATGAAGGGTTTTCAGCTGGCAGGTTTCTTTTGAAGTTTTTCCTAAAGTCTATCTCTGAACATGTTGTGTCTGAATGTACTTCCTCAGCATGAGGTTGAGCCAAGTGAACAATGCAAAACAACAAGTGCGTGTCTGCCAAAGAAGCATCATTACGTGCATATGTGTGCTTGTATATGTGCTTCAGTATCTCCACACGAGAAACGCAACGTGCAGGTCGATGAAATTTGTTCCCCGTAACCGAAACCTCCGCTAAGCATAGAAAAGGTAAAACATCAAAGTACAAAAGTACGGAAAAACATATGATTGTTTCAGGTGAAAAGCAAGAAATCACTGTGAAGCAGTCACTCTGTGTTCCTACATCTCGAGGCGGTGATGTGACTGCAGTATGACCTCCTTCACCCACAGAGACATTTTTCATCTCGCTGCAATGATTTGATTGTGAAGTGACAGTTGTAAAAAAAAAAAAAACTTCATACCTTTCACATTCTAGGAAACAAGGCCCGTGTCCCTGCCTTCTCCTCTCTTCCACAATCCCTTCTCTCTCTGCAGTATTTCCTGCAGGGCACGTGTTCGAGGTGTTTCCTGGGTATTTGGCTTGGCCAGGGCCCACCCATCAGCCCTGCAGGCATCTGGTGCTCCGTACAAAGAAGAGTTCCACAATAAGTCTCTCGCTCTCTCTTATCCTTACTGGCAACTTTTCATATTTGAGTTCATATTTGAGAAGCAAAACATATGTGCGTAGAAGAGGGGATGTACTCAGTGTTCTCGGCCAAATATTTCACATGGTTACTATTCAAAGTGAGTAACTGCACTGCTATCAGTTTCTGTTTCAAGCTGAAACTTTATTGTTGAAACACATGAAATTACTCCTCCGCATTTAACCCATCCAGGCTGGCACCTGTTGGAGCGCACACATCCGTATTGTCGCACACTCATAGAGACAGATGCCGTATTCGCTGGAGCAGTGGGCATCAATTAAGCAGATGTTGGAGAGGTACGATGCCTTGCTCAAGGGCACCTCAGCCGCAGCCAAGCGGTGAGAGTGGGGGTCGAACCTTTGCGTTATTAAACAACCCACTCTACCACTGAGCCAGGGGCCGCCCCAATGCAATAGCACACAAAATATTGCAGTTTTTCCAGGCTGTCATGACTCATATCCCGTATCAATTTCTTCCAACTTTTAACCAAAGCTGTATGATGTTTAGAGTGAAATATCCAGACTGAAGACCCATGTTTTTTATGCTCCACCATTCAATCAAATGGAATCAAAATCTTGATGTCTTGCACCTCATTTATACACGTTTCCCCCAAACTCGGCTCATCATATCGGACATCTTTTGAACCTTTGGGATCTTATAATAAAGTAAAAGAAAAATAAAGTTCTTTGAGTCTGAACAAAGTTTGGCTGCACTGTTTGAGTTTACTTGCTTGCTTGCTTCTCAAAACAGCCCTCATCAAGAGAATAGTGTTATTTATTAAATCGAAGCATTTCAACAAGAAAGGACCTTTTGGGAAATGAATTAAAAGAGGAAATTAGAAAAAGACAAAAGATAATGATAGATGTCACAATTAAATTGAAAACATTCATTGGGGCTTAAAAATTCACACTTCTGTTCAATTATAATGATAATAAAATAAATGATAATAATTTCTTGTTTGTTGTAAAAGATTGACTTCAATGCCAATGATTTTATCTTAGGTGGTGGGACCTGCACCGCTGACATTTCCTTTTGTACACTTTATACATCTTTATACATGGAGCTGTTCAGGCGTCTTTATGGTTATTATTATTATTTTTTTTTACACTGAACCAAGACAAAGTGGGAGGGAAATTACACAATACATGTCAAGTTTAATTGCATGACCTATAATTACAGCTAGAGTGTCAAACGGCTTTGCAAACCCACATTATTCAGAGAGACAAAGGATCTAACATCCTGGTCATGAAAAAAAGAAAAAAGAAAAAAAACCTCTACAGAAAATCTCACAGAGGATCAGACCGCTGAGCCTCCAGAACGATCCCTGAAGAAAAAAACATTGATTTTGTTGTTGTTAATTTTGTTCAGGTTGGTTAGCTTTTGTTAAGTGTAATCAATGAAACTGTTATTCTCCAAACTATTATGTTACAAAATTTTGCTCTTTAAGTGACAAAATACAAAAGCATGTTGTTACTCTGTGAGCCTGGATTTGGGCTTTAATGTCAGCGTATTGTTGTTTGATGTTCAACAGGTATAATAAGGGTAATTCACTTTTAGTCTAATGCAGGGGTGCCCGATTCTTTTCCCTTGCAGGGCCAAATCTGATACTTGATGGCCTAGAGCATTGTTAATATGAGAAATGGCATGACCCTAAACTTCCTTAATTGGCTGGTAATGAGCAGACATTACTGCAATAACATTTTTGTAGCTGAGTTTTTTGTAGTTGTAGTTTGAGTTTTGCAGGTATTGGGTTATAAATTAAAGTATTCATGGAAATCCATCTGGTAGTTACGAGGCATTTTACACAAAAACTCAGTCGTCATCCTGCTGGTGTCGCAGTCAGGGGATCACTAAAGTCATTAAGCTTCCTCCACTGGTAACCATGAATATTTTTACAAATCATTTTATGACAATCCATCCAATAATTTCAGTCTGGACATAGTTCACATAGCCATCCATAGAGCCAAGCACAGCTAAAAGCAGCCCAATTCATTTGACATGTGTGGCGACGTTTGTCTGCAATGCATCACAGTGGAACATGTCAAGTTTGACAGGCAGTATAGTATATGGATTTGGCCACCCAGCCTGTCCTAGTTCACAGTGATCTAAACACATATAAAAACATCAGCTCTCTCCTTTTGGCTGACCATTACAGACTAGTGAAGCTGGCCCAGTGAACCATTTTGTCCAAACATTTGAAATGTAGTACTTGTCTGGTCTGGACTGGTCCATTCTGGGCTGGGTGAAGGTAAAATGAGCACAGCTCCTGTTTGGTTATGGGGAGGGTCCTCCAGCTCGGCCAGGAAAACAGCACTTACAGAGGCCTCTGTCTGTGTTATTGTAGGGCTACAGGAAGGGGGGGGGGGGGGGGGGGGGGGGACGGATGAGGAGAAAATGCAGAAGGAGAGAGTGAGGAGGGTCTGAAGAGGCTGAGGAAGATGGAGATATAAAGGAAAGAGGAATGAAGAGTTGTTGTCAAAGAGAGGATGTGGCAAAAAAAAAAAAAGGATGACGATTGTGATAGAAACCAGGAGACGGTTAAAGGAAGTAGAAAGGAGGATAAAGACTGTAAAAACAAAAATCTTTCATTTCCCCTGAGCCAGAGTATCCTGTCTTGGGGATTTGGACCTCAAGAGGTCACGAAACGAATCTAGTGCAGTGGTGGAAAGTAACCGATGATATTTATTGGAGTTCAGTACTTTATAGTTCTCCTCCATCAAGCAGAGGGAGAAATGTTGCGGGTTTTATATCTGACAGCTATAGTAACTTTATGACTTTAACACTACAGCATTTAGTCAGCGTTTCTCAACAGAGAAATGGAAAAATAGAGATAAAAAATAGTAACTTTGAGTCACTGCTACCTAATAGTGAACATATTGTACAAAAAAGAAGATAAAGCTGTCCTTACTCATTCAGCTCCACACAGACTTGGAGGTTTTTTATCTGTAGTGGATGTTTAAAGCAGGCAACAGTGATCTCCAGAGGCCATGACTACCTCCAGTCTTAGCTAAGGTTACTTCAGATATCAGGATTTTCAATCAATTCATAAAATACAGCAGTTAAAATGACCACCTCCACCAACATTAAAATGCGGCTCATGTGTAATGCATCAATAATAATATTCCAATTATATGAGATATACTCTGTAATAATTCTCTGAGAGGGACTCTTCTTTTCCAACAAACTTTTTATACTTAATAATACTTTTGTACTTGAATTAGTTTATCTGATGCTGATATGGATTTCTCTACACTCGTGGCACCACTTACTGACTTGCTGACGGCCAGCTTTCATCTTCACCCAAGTGCCAAGAAACGTTTGATAATGTCAAGCCTGTGTCTGTGTTCAGCATCAGTGCTCGCCACTCCCAATTTTGACTCTTGTTTTGTTTTAGAGGTGGATGCAAGTCATGTAGGAGTTGTGCTGATGTAGGGAGCTGACGGGGTAGCAAGAATATTTGAGAGAAATGTGGGCCGGTGCTCATTCAGAAACATCTGGTTTCGAGTGATGTCTGGGCTTGTAGTGCTGCATCATGCAGCATTGCACACACTTCTCTAGCCGTGCAACCTTTATTATTTTTCTAAATAAATCATTATTGGCTTTTTTGTGGGCAACTCCTTCGTGATTTTTGTCATGACCGTGCGGCCTGGTTTGTGACAGGAATAGGAGCATTTCAGCTGACTTTCCCTGCTGGGAATCAATAAAGGTTTATCTTATCTTACTTTTACAGAAGTACTTCTTCCACTGCTGATCTAGGTTGTTGCAGCATTATTGCCCAAATGAGACACATTTTCAGATTCTCTCTAATATTTGTATCCCGTTTGCAAAATACTACGTCAGGCCTTATTATTAAAATGAATGAATTAGTGGTTGCACCTGACTATATTGCATTCCCCTCTGTGTTTATTAATAGCGACAAGTGGGGTGAATAGAGCGGATCTCTGCTATGACGTTGCACTGTATTTAATCAACTCCACCACCACTTCAACAGCCAGCTCCAAATCCTATTCCCAGGTTTCTCCTTGGATGGCTTTCATGGACGGGTTAAATAATAGTACATCTCTATCCATCTCCCCCTGCTATGTGCATATGGTTACAGAGCATCTGATTGCCATACAGCAGCTTGTTTCCATGACAGATTTTTTCTTTCTTTTGTCTTGACATGTCACAGAGCACAGTGCAGAGAACAGGCCCTCCAACAAAGTGTTGGGTGGAGAACAGGCGAGTGATTCAGACTGGAATCGCTTTCCTTAACCGATTTAAAGAGCTGCTTTTCTGCTTTCTTACATAGTGACAGCTGGAGAGAGGAACAGGAAAATATAGGGAGGGGAAGAAAGAGAGGACATGACACACAGGACTGAACATCTGAACTGAACTTGAAGGGCCCAGGATCGATACATGGGGCAGGTGAACTACTGGCTTTCCTCTACTGTGTGTGTCCAAAACATAGGCTGGTTGTCTATTTAACACATACGGTATTTAATCCTTTTTTTATTTTCTGGGCAGCCATGTTTTCCTATTTTCCTTTTATCCCTTTTACATACACACTGCCAACAGGACAATAATGTTCTTTGACAAGCTGGTAAGGTCAACCCTCGGGCTGTGTGATAGCTTCACTCCAGGGGACTTGTTGTGGAGATGGGCATAAACCTTCCCCCCTTTACTCACCTGACACTCAGATATTAACTAAAGACTGTGTGTGTGTGTGTGTGTGTGTGTGTGTGTGTGTATTGCAATCACGTTCCCTGCATAGAGCAAAACTATAGCAAGTGGAAGTCAAGGATAAATGTGGTCAGAGAAGCATGTAAGCATGTTTGTCTGCTGCTACTCTACTGTCTGTGTGTGTCTATGTGTGCAGGGAGGGAGAGAGACAGAGAGAGAGAGAGGGAGAGAGAGAGAGAGAGTAACAGGTAGTAACGCATTTGGAGATGACTGGTATTTAGAGATAATGAGAAATTCAGCTTACATAATTCAAACAAACAATTGCGTGACAGAGAGAAAACCTTTAAATGGGTTTATATAATACCTCCCATCACATCTTTAGAGAAATTACATAAAATTATCCCTAAATTGCATCACATCAACTAATGCAGATAAAATTAATGACTGAAATGCATTTGCACACGTACGTGTGGACTCTGTGGAATACTGTGCTGCAGAAAGAGTTACGTCAGCATTATGTATGCATCCTTATGAGTTGCAACATGCAACATAATTGCACTTTTTTCACCTCTTCACGAACTTCGAGTTGACGTTTTTTTTTTTAACACTGCAAAAAGTACAAATGTTCTAGATACAGAATAAGCTTGGGATTGAACACGTCCACCTCCTTCTGTGGTTTCCGGGACCAACAGTGCTGCATTTGAATCCTTATTTTGTATTGGTGAGCCGTCTTTCAAAGTAATTCAAAGTCACATCAGCAGGACCTCACATCCTTAATCAGAGCTTTAAATTCAACCCTTTAGCAGTGAAGACGGCAGCGGCATCCTCTGGGGGCTCATCTTACAGCTTACCACACACGACTCGAGCTCTGTGCGGGAGAAGCTGAGGAAAGACAAACACAAGGTAAACAAAGGTCATTTCATATCATCACATTTATGAGAAACAGACACAACAAGCACAAATAGACATCTCTATTCTCAGCATACCAGCTGACAAGGTGAGAAGCGCAGTCATAATGGATCAACAGATCCATCCTTACATGGCCATTCGAGGAACTACAGTTTCTGGGAGATGCACGTTGGCTTCACTTCACTGCCACAGAGGTTGCTGTTTGCCTGTTAATTGGTCCGTGCTCTTTATAAGCTACAGGGCTAATTGAGTTTCAGAATGTGGTGGTGGCCTCATTTTATGGTGCCACATTTCCATTTGACCTCCCTTGTAACACACCATAATAGTTATGTCAAGGATGAAATAGCATGCTCAGAGTTCAGTCTAAACACTTACTGCTGGGTTGTGTTTTCTTCCACTACAAGTAGAAAGATTGTATGAGTATCATCAGTCGACAGACCAAATTCAACCCTTCACAGAACCAGCAGTCTTAAACCACATTTTTTAGAAATTGGCTCTGGGTGAAATTGCCTTGGAATTTGCAACATTCACAGCTTGGACTGATTTCTTCCTTTTATGTTTTAAAGCACCAAGGGTGTAAAATGTAATTGTAAAAAGAGGGATTTACTGGCAGAAATTGAATATAATATTTATAATTGTCTTTTCATTAGTGTATAATCACATGAAACTAAGAGGTGTTATGCTTTTGTTACCTCAAAATGAGCTTTGCATATCTAAACTAAGTCCTTTTTCATAGAGTCTGCCATGTTTGACAGACACTGGCTCTAGACAGGGCTTTTTTTTTTTTACAATGAAGCGGCAGCCACTGTAGTTTCTCTTAAATATGCTTGGAAAGGGGGAGTGTGAGGTGAAGGGTATTCAGTTGGTTGCAATCTTCTGCGTCATCATTAGCTGCCATGAAATCCTACGAACTGGTCCTCCTCTCCAAGCAACCCCTTGTTGACCAGGACTGCTGGCATTCAACCAATTTCCAGATGACCAGTCCTTCACTACAGGAAACAATGAAAGTCTTTTTGTGTGAGCTTGTACATTGAATGTAAACACAACGTTTCATCTGTTAGCTAGAAAACTCCACAACAGTAACACGAAATGCTGATTGTGACCTCAACCACAACAAAGCCAGCTTAGACCAACAGCCAAGTGTTCTCAAAAGAAGAGGCTGTCAGTGGTTAGCCCTGACAAGTATACTGTAGATAAATGTCCACACAGAAACACACGTGCTGTACACACACACACACACACACAAACCCGTAGCGTTGCTCTGTTCCCATCTGATAACATCGCACTTATAGATTTTTTTTCCACAGCTAAAGCAACTTTGTTTCATGATTGTCAGGGGAGTTCTTTCTTCTACAAATGTGCTTGAATAAACCATGTGTGCAAGCTGTGGTTTACCACAGCCACTGATCAGTTTTTTTACAGCACAAATTGTTCTTTGTATTAACAAGCTTACTGTACAAGTGATTTGTTAGTTATTTGTGATCTCATCCATCCCCTTTGATGCTTCTGTATGTGTATATATATAAGGTGAGTCAACACTTGTTCTCCCAAACAAAACTTGACCACACCTTTCAGGAAGGTAGACGTGGAACACTTGAATCCTTGCTCGACACAACCTCTCTTTTCTGAAAAGCTCTCTGCCTGTAGGTCTGTCAAACATATGCATGAAAGTGAGTGATGGTGTTTACCAATGCTTGTATGAAAATGAATGGAGATCAACGGATTCCAGCGTTTCTTTGGTCCACAGTCCGTCAAACAAAAGCGCTACATCCTGAGGGGAGGGGAGGGGGGCTGGTTTGCACCACAGCTGCTCGATATCAGTCACGACAGTCTCAGGAACATGGTGTCAGTGCTTTGTCCTTTTTTTTTTATATGTTTCCTTGTGCTGTCACGAAGTCAAAATATTAAGTCCATAACCTTCAAACCACTTAGCACTTCAAACATAAAACAAACCATACAGAAGAAGTTATTCTGCTCTCTTCCGCTGGTCTAATTGTTAATAACCTTCATTTGTAGATGAATATTTTGCATGTTTCAGATTCTCAGTGTTTCAATACCTTAATGCAACACCTCTGATGTGTATTTACTGGACCGGCTTGTGTTTACTTTACAGTTTGTAGGCTGTGTCGGAGTTCATGCTGAATGTAAAACTCATGAGACTGTGAGACAGAGTCATTTTTTTGCATTAATATGGGATCTGGATGATCTGCTTTCTTTATTTATCTTTTTATTATGTTTAGTTAAAGTAGCTCTGTAATGCGTGCTGTAATAATACCCCCTCAGTTTGATTTCACATTTGGCCTTCTAAAAATCCAGAGGGCCGACAAAACCACATTAACCCGTTCAAAAATCTTTCATTACACATTCTTTCAGTGCCTCAAAAATTAGATAAAGCTTTGGTCTAATCTAAAATAACTATTGCAGAAGCTATGATTCAAAAATGCTTGTGGGGCTATACATAATAGATGACAAAGTTCAATTTCTTGATTGCTTCAAAATAATAACTTGAATCATACTCACATCTTTTATTTCAATCAAAGCAGAAATATGACATAACCATATTCCATATTCATAATCTAGGCACAATGGTCCCTGTCAGAGTGCTATATTACAATATAATTGATTTTTTTTTTTATATTACTACTGGCATATTAACACCTAAGGAGCATTTTAATGTTAAAGGTGGTTGCGGCAGAATTTATTATAGATAAACTTTAAGGAAATCACTGTGTACCGGTGTAATCTATAACACTTAATCATAATTTATATGACAATTGTCATATTTATACAAAAGTAAATAAATGGATTGTTTGAGGATTTGCACCATTTAATTTACATAACATGCCACCAACTTTGAAGATTTTTTTATTATGAAGCAAACAACAAATAGGACAAAACAACAGAAAAAGTCAATGTGGATAACTATTCACCCTCCTAAAGTCGATGCTTTGTAGAGCCACCTTTTTGCGGCAATCACAGCTCTAAGTCGCTTTGGATAAGTCTCTATGAGCTTGCCACATCTTACCACTGGGATTTTTGCCCATTCCTCCTTGCAGAACTGCTCTAGCTCCTTCAAGTTGGATAGTTTGCGCAACAGTAATCTTTAAGTCTGACCACATATTTTCTGGGCTGGACTAGGCCATTCTAACACATTTATATGTTTCTCCTTAAACCATTCAAGTGTGGCGCAAGTAGCGGTGTGTTTAGGGTCATTGTCCTGCTGGAAGGCGAATCTCTGAATCTCTAGCCTCAAATCACGCAGACAGTAGTACAGGTTTTGCTCAAGAATATCCCTGTATTTAGCACCATCCAATTTCCCTCAACTCTGACCAGTTTCCCAGTCCTAGCTGCTGAAAAACATCCCCACAGCATGATGCTGCTGGTGTTCCTTGATGACAGAAAAGATCAATTTTAGTTTTGTCCTACCAGATCACCTTCCTCCATAAAATTTGGGAGTCTCCCACATGCCTTTTTTGCTGAAAGTAATGGCTTTCTTCTATGGAGCGTACAACTTATTGTTGTCCTATGTACAGATACTCCAGTCTCTGCTGTGGAACTCTGCAGCTCCTCCAGGGTTACCTTGGGTCTCTGTGCTGCCTCTCTGATTAATGCCCTCCTTGCCCGGTCCCTGTGCTTTGGCGGACGGCTGTCTCTTGGCAGGTTTGCTCTGTGCCATGTGCTTTCCATCTGCTTATGATAGATTTGATGGTGCTCCTGGGGATCATCAAAGATTTGGATATTTTTTTTTATAACCTAACCCTGACTTGTACGTCTTCTTCACATCATTTCACTAATTATGTGACTTCTGAAGGTAATTGGTTGCATCAGAACTTTTTATGGGCTTCATAACAAAGGGGGTGAATACATATGCGCATGTCATTTTTTTCATTTCTAAAAAATAGTTGTATGTAGATATTTTCTCATTTCACTTCACCAACTTAGACAATTGTGTTCATTACATACAATTCAGATTACAAAAACTGGTAAAAAGCCAAGGGGGGTGAATACTTTTGCAAGGCACTGTAGTAATAATCATTTCCATCTAAAATGCAGCAGTATGATATATAAAAGAGCAAAAAACAGAAGCTATTCTTATCTCAAAATTGTGCTGGAAACAGAGGTTGTGAGTACAGTAGTTGAATAAATGTGCTTAATTTACATTCCAAGACTGATACTGGAGAAGGGGACAGACACATGTCCACGGAGTGTAGCTGCTCCTCCTCCGTGATGCCATAATGACATTTTTATGGGTGACAGCTCGAAGTCTTCATTTTCTTTCACTAAACTCAGCCATCACCAGTCATTTACCCCTGCTGTGTTTCCCAGAAGCAGTGTAGTAGTCTCGCTCTCTCTCTCTCTCTCTCTCTCTCTCTCTTTCTCTTTCTCTCCCCTCTCTCTCTATCTCTTAACAAATCGCATCAAAGAAACAGCAGAGCTGTGTGGGAAGAAAGTTGAGGGAGGCAGGAGAAGCGGGAAGCTACCGCCGACACATTCTGCTCAGCACCACGGACAGCGAAGGATTGGGAGCTCGGACACGGGCTATCCATCGATTATTGGTGATTTATTGGACAATCCGAGGACTTAATTGACAATGAGGAGTTTGGCTTTGGGGGGGGGGGGGGGGGGGTCTACTCATTTTAATGTCATCACACAGGGAGTTTTTTCTCTGCTCGCGAAAGTAAGCATGTTCTTGTCTCTTGCTCTACATCATTAATGTGTGTTAAATAAAAAAATGTAGCTTTTGCAGATGGAGTCAATAAGCATAGAGTTGAGATATTAATACTTAACCTATATATAGTTCCGTAAAGTGTCGTTTGTATTCTTACCACAGACATTAATAGAGACATTGTATTTAAGAAGATTGGCCGTGCGTAAAAGCCGTGGCACTGTTCCCAGCGACAGCCTCGCTTGCCACGCGGCACAGCAGGTGAACTGTGGCTGTGCAGAGTCAGATTGAACGAGGCGTCAATAATCAGTGTGATTAAAGACACCAGAGAGATGACTGCATCAGGGAATCCTGGTGCTTAATTACGGACTCCTTCGTGTTCGCAGCTGTGGCCAGAGCGCACGCTTACATGCTATGAGTCACCCTCTCTGTCTTGCGCGCACAAACACAGTTACATTTAAGATTAGACTAGGGCTGCAGGCCAAAGCATCTTTTCTTCGTTTTAATGTGATGCCATGTGTGGTGGCTGCTGTTCCAAAGTAAGCATGGAAACCAATCTGGCAGAAAACCAGTAAAAAAAACAAAAAAAACAAAACAAAACAGGAGGGAACGAATCTACAACTGGACATTCTCTCTGAAACACAATGGACCCCTTAGACCAGACACACTGGTTTTCCCTTTCATCGGACCCCAACTCCTCCTATGCACCCACTCCCTCACCCTTCCTCTTCTCTTACCCGCGCCTCTTCAACATCTCCTCCAACCTGTCCACTCAAAGTGCCCCCTTCCAGGGCAGCAGCACTCTGGTGACGGCAATCATCTCCCTCACGGTTTTCATGGTGGGTCTGACTGGCAACACACTGGCCATCTACGTGGTTCTGCGTCATGCCAAAACGAAGACAGTGACCAACATCTACATCCTGAACTTGGCTGTGGCCGATGAACTCTACATCATCGGACTCCCCTTCCTCACCACACAGAACGTGCTCTCCTATTGGCCGTTTGGCTCTTTCCTGTGCCGCGTGGTCATGACGGCAGACTCTATGAATCAGTTCACGTCTATTTTCTGCCTCACTGTCATGTCCATCGATCGTTACCTGGCCGTGGTTCACCCAATCCGCAGCACCAAGTGGAGACACCCTCGCGTGGCCAAGGTGGTGAGCGCGGCCGTGTGGGCGGCGTCTTTTGTGGTGGTCCTACCTGTGGTCATCTTCTCTGATGTTCAGGTAGGCGTACAAACATGAGTCCTGGTGGCCACTCTTTGTCTTTATTGTTACTGTCAGTTTTTTTTTATACTTTTTTCTTGCTGAATTAAAAGTAAAATTCGACATTTCCCATTTATTCATCATTTATTTATCATTTATATATATGTTTCTTGCCATGATTCAGGCAGGAATTTATATTTTATTATTATTTTTTATATTTTATTTATATTTAATATACAGACAGCAGTGTCTGTTTAATATACTAGTGAATATAATAGAAAGCAAATAAGCAACCAACATGTCAAACTGCCAAATCAAAAAAAAAAAAAACAACAACAAAAAAAAACAACCAAATTCACATGAACTGAAAATCAATATTGTTTTCATACATGACTCTAAAATGATGCTACCTAATGAAGACATGTGGCCAGGATGTGTCCCTTCCTGACATTGTGTAATGTGAAAGCTGTCACTGATAGCCATAAGGGAGTTGGGGGATAATCACCCAACCCTGTAATAGTTCTCCTGAGCTCTACAGAGCGTTTTAGTGTTTTTTTTTTTCTTTCGTTTTTTCGCATCACTTTTACTCTGTACAACCCACACTAAACCCACTGTATGCTCCCTTGCCATCACCAGACAGCAAACTGTCACAGTTATTGATGACTGGTGAACATAGTGGAGCATGCAGCAGCTAGAGAGCAAAAGTATTTCTCTCGGGATGTTGGTGGATAGCAAAACCAGAGCTGAAGAGAGTGCAATATTCACTCTCTTCACCTCTGGTTTTCTGGACTAATATTTATCACGTGACCCGAAACACAGCTCCTAATGAATGTTGCAAGCGAGAGAGAGAGCAGCTGTGGTTGAGCGAGCTGGAGAGTGAATGAAGACAAAAAGCATTTACATTCTCAATCATAAATAAACATAACCACACCTCTGCGCAGCCCTGCGGGAAGGTGCTGTGTTAGTGGATTATTGTGTGAATGCAGCAGACTGTGGCCTCCCTGCTCTGAGTATGTAGCTCAGCTCTGTCCTCACACAGATATGCAGCTCTTTATACAGCCAGGGCACAGATATGGAGCAGAGGAGAGATACAGGGACAGTGATGTAACCCGGTTTTTGTTCCTTTATTATAGAGTTCTGACCTCGCACCCTGCACGCTGCTGTTGGCTGCAGGCAACACGCCCATTGCCCAAAGGTTGACACCCAGAAACATCCTGAACATAGCGAAATATGAAAATCCTGGCAGGGGGGCAGAGACTCTGCAGATACAGACACTGCCACAGATTTCTAATAGTGTCTAGTCTATAAGTGATGACTGAGAGAGATTACTTTCCCACTGTTTGTGTCTTTTTTTAGAGAAATCCTGCTCATTCTGCATTTAAGACTTTAAAGTAATTAACTACACGGAAAGAAGGCTTTTGTCTTTTTTTTATCGTTTGTTATTTATGGTAAGAAATGAAGGGCAGTGTTGGCAAGACTGTGCAAGTTGTTGCTGAAAGACTAAACGTGGAATTCTTTTTTGTCTGAATTTCAGCAGAAGCTATTACATGAGCACAGAAAGAAACGCATTGCAACAAGTTCTGTAACAACAGGCAAACAAAAGCTTTTAGAGGGAAGGTGGAAGGAGAATGTAATTTCTGATAAAGTTGCTATGATACATACGAGTGCTGAAGGCCATTGTTTTGAGAAGAAAAAAAAAAGAAAGACGTTGTCGGGTAAAAGGGTGACTTGTTGGTTATTTCCACACACACACTTACAAACACAGTAATGTCTGGAAATGTCACACACAATTTGAGATGTGCCTTTTTCAAATCCCACACAAGCAGATTTGCATTTTTTCACACTTCCCTTCCTGCATAATTCAGGAGCTTTCTAGTTTAAACACTTATCCCCTGGGCCTCACAGTCCAGTGTTTACCTCCCGTGTTTAACTCACTGTCTGAGCAGATAATGACTGAATTCTTAATTTGCTGTAGTGATTTTAATATTTAAATTTTATCCAGGCTTTTGATTTCTTTTTAGGACACGTTTAACTCCTGCAACATGATCTGGCCAGAGCCAAAGAATGTCTGGTCAACAGCCTTCATACTCTACACTGCCACAGTGGGATTCTTTGGACCGCTGCTCATCATCTGCCTCTGCTACCTCCTTATCGTTATCAAGGTGTGCATATGTGCATGAATGAGGCTGATTATAAAAGCTCATGTATAAATTCATACTGTAGTATGCATCAACATAATGATCAACATCCTTCCCCTCATTTTCATCACCGTCACAACTTTCATATTTAATCTCGTCATTATTATATAATTATTTTACCCTTGGTGCTTTTCCTGCAGGTGAAGTCCTCAGGGGCACGGGCAGGCTTTACCAAACGCAGGCGTTCGGAGCGCAAGGTGACGCGCATGGTGGTGGTGATCGTGGTGGTGTTTGTGCTCTGCTGGCTGCCGTTCTTCATCATCAACATGGTCAATCTGGTGGTCATCATCCCAGAGTCCAGCGCCACTGCCGGCATGTACTTCTTTGCCGTCATCCTGTCCTATGCCAACTCCTGCGCCAACCCGGTGCTCTATGGCTTCCTTTCGGACAACTTCAAGCAGAGCTTCAGAAAGGTAGGTTCAATAAAACAGCTGTGTGAAGCTTAAAGAAATAGCTCGACATTTTTGGAAAAACAATTTCAAGAGTTAGATGAGGCAAATACACATGAGTTATCATGTGTATTTGCTCAATAAAAAGCTATTTAATTAATCATAAAGAGTGAAATCAGGGGAAAACAACAAACCATTTTCTGTGTAAAGGCTAAAAAGATCAGTCCAGGAGTACCTTTAAAGCTTACTAATTAGCACATTTTCAAAACCAAAAGTGTAAAAACAGCTTGTGGGTCTATGGGGGATTATGGGCCGGACTATTTCTTGGCTGTGAGCAGTGACTACCTGGAAGTCAAACTAATTGTGCAAACTGCAGTGGTTTGAAACACTCTCCTCTCCCTTTGTACTGTACAAGAATAAGGAAATACACTTTACATACGGATCTTCTCAGTTTATTTATTGTCCGTTGGTTTTGATGTTTGTGTTTTCTGAGCTGTTTGAACAATATCTGTATGCTATTTAACTATAATCTACAAGTCAGAGTCTCTCACAGCATGTACATGTAGGACAAATCAGCCCCAGCTGAGAGCAGCTGATTGCATTTCTAAGCTCATGACTCATGTCCAAGTGTAATAATATTTCTGTCTAGATCCTGACTGATCCTTAACACTATCAGATTATGACAGGCAGCGAATTAACATGAGCAGAAAGTAAAGACGGCACAATAAAAAAAGACCCTCATGACAAACTTATTGAAGTTAAATTAACATTTGGTTTGTGGGTAGTTTACTTTAATGTTTCTCACCCAGGGAGCAGCAAACTAATAGCTGCCTTTTCATCTCTCTGCATAGAGCATTTTCAAATTCAGCTACAAGTGGTCAGTGTTAACTGTCATGTAATTAAAAGCAATAAAATAAACTAGGTTGAGGTCCTCTCTTGAGACATGACTTATTAATAACGTTGCGTTTGAGTTATTAGTGTGGTAAATAAAAATAGATGATTCTTTTTGTATGTGGAAAGTGAAATATTGCAGAACACTAACATTAACAAAATAAATCAGGCCACCATTATTCTCACTTACACAAGTTAATGCAACCATATTCTTGGCATTTAGCTACATCTTCATTTAAGTCCTCCATTTAACGTACACGCTGTCTCGTCATGGCCGTAATGAGAAAACCTGACAGGGATTAAGAGTGGCTGTTTTGCAGAAGTCTGTGCACAGACATGATGATTTATGATCATTTTCAACTCTAGGCGAACCAAAGCAAGGCAAGGCATTAATAATTAAGCACCGTTGGGAGTGTATTTCCCTACAGTATGTTTGACCGCTCAAACATACTGTAATTAATGTTCTGACCGAGCACAATGTTTAACGTTAACGTACTTCTAAGATGAACGCAGAGACAAATAACAAGCATTTCTTTGTCACAATATGGCCATCTCTGCATAGCATGGCTTACTTGCTAAATTATCTTGCCATGTAGTTTATTAGCGGACAGCACAGCTAGCCACAAACATGTTATTGTAGCGTAACTCAAAGTCAAAGGTCAACTATAGTGGAAAACAGATTTCCCATTCCACGACCTCAGAATGAATCTGCTAACTTTCTCCAGTACGGCTGACCCCGCATTTAAAGCGATTATGCGTAGAGGTCGTGAAATCTTTATCTCTGGCTTTCAAACGCTGTCTTATCTTGTTATGTGCATCCGATCGATGGACCTTCAGATCCTCAGATTCAGATCGTCTACAGATAATAGTTATTGTTGTGGCCCTGCAGCTGCTTTGTGTGAGGAGTATGAGATGCAAAACCAGCGGTGTGGATGATGGCGACCCCAGTGCTCCACGCACTGAGAAGACCACAGCAAACGACTGCATCCTGCTCTCCTCTCGTAACCAGGTCTACAATGACCCCCAGAGCCGCCAGGTACGGTGTGTGTTTGTGTGTCAACAGGCAACAGGCAAAAAATGTGAATTGAAGTGACAGGGTAATGAAACATCTATGTTTAGTGCAGCAGTGACTCAAATGGGAGACATGTATTATTTTTAATTTGCTAATATTTTAAGGACAGCCGAGAGATGCTCGGCTTAAACCGTGTCCTGTCAATCATGCACGCACATACAGACATAAAGACACACAGAGAAACACTGCAGCTCTGCATCGCCAGTAAGTATGATGCATTAGGTTTTGTAGTTTTCTCAGTGAAGAGTACAACACTTCCAATTTAATCAACAAGCAGGTGTGTACTGTATGTGTGGCTAATTGAAGAAGGATGATAAATTAACGCTGCTGTGGAGGCAATGATTAGGGAAAATTCTGAAGGCGCGAGTGAAAGATTATGAGATTAGGCCTGTGTGTTTGTGTTTGTGTGTGTGTGTTTGTGTGTGTATGAGGGCAGTCAGGAAAGGAAAAAGCTTTGACTCACTCTGGTGCATGGGGCTTCATAGTGTCCAATTAGATAACTTGTGTATGAGCAGTGGGATGCATTAGACTGACAGTGTGGCACTGATGAGACTCTCCAAAATTACCTTCGGCTGTCTCAAGGTTAACAAAAGTACAACTTCCTCCATAAGTCAGAGAGTGTATGTCCAAGTGTTGAATTATTGATGTATGGATCTCTGGTTATACTTCACGTCTTTGGTGACATGTGAGCTGAAACACAGTGAGAAAGCAGATGAGTCCTAACACACACACTTATAGCCAACGTTAACAGCTGTTGAACAGTTAGGAGTTGTTTTTTCCAGTCTAGAGTAGGGTGACCATATTTTCACATCGCTAAACTGGCACCTTGTGCATGTACTGTGTGTTCATGCACATGCGCAGCATGTAAATGCTAACTGGACTGCACTTGTATGGAGCCTTTCTAGTCTTCCGACCACTCAGGGTGTTTTTACACTACATACAGTATCTTATTCACCCATTCACATACACATTCATACACTGATGGCATTGGCGGCCATATAAGTTGCTAACTGCTCATCAGACAGGAGCTAATTCATTCATGCACATTCACACCCCAATGGCACAGCCTTCGGGAACAATTTGGGGTTCGGTATCTTGCCCTAGGACAGTTCAACACGCAGACTGGAAGAGCCAGGATAGGGGACAATTATTTCAGCATTTCAGCACACCTACCAAGGGCGTATTTCTACACTATGGACACTGTAAACACAAGAAGGAACCGCTTGAATCCACCGGGCATGGCTGTGACACATTCTGACTTCATTCTGGCCGTCAAAGCTGATTGCAGCCATTCTTGAGCATGTAGCACATTTTCAGAAGCATGCGCTGTTTTATTTTGAAATTCACTAAGTCCGACTTCTGGTTTGCTCGGTGCTGCTTGACGTGACTGATCATGGCTTCCATCAAAAATAGGCCAAAATAATAATTTTCAAAACAGAGCACCCTGTGCTGACTCCTAATCATAAAGACAGACAAAAGGGAAACAATTTAACTATGTAGTTTACCTACCATTGGTAGAAGGACATAAAGCAAGGAAAAATGTCAAGTTAATAAAGTCTGGTGGGCAAAATCTTTCACTTGTGGCACTCGGACAGTGGACTAGAACAGTGTCTTGGCTGAGATGTCGCAGAGCCATGCCTGGTGGGAATCAAGGGTGAACAAAACACTACAGTGGCTCATGATCACTTCTTGAGGTACCAAGTGGTCTTACGGCATGACAGGCTAGCTGGTTAGCATGCTAACTTCACTAGATATCATTGCAACAAAATACATACGTCAATATAGAGGTTGAAAGTATTTATTCTTCATTCTGTTGATAATCTTACTTAAATTTAAACAATACTTCCATAAAGCTCCTTTAATACCACAGGTGGGTACTTTTTTTTTTGCATAATTATATTGTTTCCTTGCAAATATTTCCAGACCTGGTACTAGTCTGTAGTTTGAAGGTTGGAATCCTTGCCTTTAAACACAATGTGAAGGTGAATTAAATTTCTTTGCACCCCCAAACCGCTCCGCTCACCGCATTTGCTGCCTTCTTTGTTTCTTTATTTCCCTTCCTCCATGACTCTGGCCCTCTTCTCCCCCTTTCTGAAGATCTCTCCTCAACCTACGGGCTCACCTACCTCTCACACAGCAGCCGACCTGCACCACAACACTCCTACATATCTATCGCCCTCCACTTGCCCAGGAATAGGACCCACTACTGCCACTGTGACCTCCACGGCAGCCACCGTCGTAGCCTCCATGGTAACCCAGGCTGATCTTCCCACCATCACTGCCCTCACTACACCCTCCTCCTCTGCATCCATAGCTCCAGAAGAACAGTAGCCAACGCACCTTTGGCGTCAGGTGTTTAAGGAAGCAGAAAGAGAAGCTGAGGAGGACAAACGTGGAAATGAGACTACAGAAGAGGACACAGATGATATTTACATGAACATTCATTGTAAATGCATTGCAAAATGTATGCACCATACCAGGAAAAGTATCTCATGAATATTTCTCATATATCTGCACCTGTATGAATTGTGTAGCTATTTACCAAGCGTCATTTTTTGTCCCATTGAGCCATCTAACATAAGTGCCTTTCCAGACCCCCCCCCACTTCCTGTTTATCTGTCACACAAAATATAAGAATGTATTTACTTTTCAAAAACCAAAAAAATCCATTGATATATTTAAAAACAGTGGAGAAGATTTCCTGCAGGTATCATCAAGTGTCATCGGTATTACAGGGTTCTTTTTTGCAACCACATTCTGTGACTTAGGCTGAAAAAATAAGGATGTTTTTGGATAAATCTGACTTACTACAGCTTTAATCAAACCGCTAAATAGCACAGTGTACTAATACGGAGTAAATCTTTTCTGTTTTAAGTTAAAAATAGAATTTTCTGTTTCAAGAGGCCACATTTGTAAGATTTAGTGACAACTAGTGGTGATGTTGCAGATTTCAACCAACTGAATACCGCTTGCTTCACCCCCCTCCTCCATGATGGCTGTGAAACTATCTAGAGTTTGATTTGTCCAATCTGGGCTACTGTAGAAACATGGCGGTGCTACATGGCGACTGTATCATTGCCTCTAGAGAAATATAGTTCTGATGGTCTAAGAAAACCATGAAAATTCTTCATTTCAGGTGATTACACACAAATTAAAACATGCTTATATTATTATATTCCATTTATGCCATATGCCAATAATTTTCTCTAAAACTCTGAAACACTAGGCCAACCAACAACATTTGGTAAATTGTGATCAATGATTCTGACATGTGTACAGCTTTGTGGCTACTTTTTGTATGCTGTGGGTATTTTCAGTCAATCAGTCACAGGAAATGTGACTCCTTGTCTGCTCAGTGTCTTTTTGCAAACATGTAGCCAGCATTGAACACAAAACCTCTGACCTCTTTGTGTGTGTATATATATATATATATATATATATATATATATATATATATATATATATATATATATATATGTCTTAATTTGTGTGTGTTATTTATGTGTGTTTGTACATTTGTGGCTGCACATAGGTTTGTACATGTTTCTCTCTGCAGAAGCTGTCATGTTGGTAAATCCAGGGTTTATTGTTGCTAGTGTTACTGTGTGACCATGCTTTTCTCCTTATATGTATAGTACATGATATTCCTCATTAGACTGGGAGCACGGTACCTGAGCCTCCATTAGCTTTGGCGTATTGCAAATGTGTCCACCCTTAAGCTTTTATTATGAAAGGTTCTGTATTGTTTTTTGGGACAGGGTGGAGAGGATTACGCCCCAGCCTCAGACAATGCTGGTTTCTAACTGGTTGGTAGGGGTACTTTAAAATCATATAACAGGACACTTCAGACACATTTCCAACCAACCACGCTGACCATTGCAGGTACCCATGGCAATATTTCTGCTTGTGCTAAAAGATTTGAACACAGCTTCTCTTCTTGCCAGTAGTAAGTGTCCATTGTATAAACAGAGAAATGCGTGAATGTTTCATTTCCATTAGCACACCTAAAATATTAGTAGTAGCGCTTATGTGACGTTTGTATTTTCACTCGTTGTGGTTATTCAATAAAATCAGTGTTGTATCTGCAGATATTCGAGTGAGAAGGAGTTCGTGGAATGGTGGACAGTTTCAGCTGTGTAAATAAAAAGAGAAAGTGAAGCTGAACAGGTGAATAAAATGAATAGAGGTGATGACAGAGAAACTAATGGAAACTGTCCCTGCACAGAGAAAAAACAAGGCTAGTCATAGTGAATGTTTCCACATGCAAATGCTTAGAATATGCTGTGTATTTGAATATATTATTTGTAGTTGTTCAGAGTGCTGTATGTTTGTTTCTTTGGAATAAAATGTGGCGATCAAAAAACAAACAAACAAAAAAATAACAGACATTTCTGCTTGCTGCTGTCACACCACAACCCTTATTAATGCAAACTGTCATTGTCAATCTATAGAAGTTATGAAAACACAGTCACACAACCGTCTGCACTTTTCACCAGGCTGTGAGACAAATTGCATCAGCTAGAAGCCGTGGACAAGATCTGTTGTATCAGCTGGAAGACTTGAAATAGTTGACATGTTGCACAGACTGAGCACAGAAATCACAATTTGGCAGTGGTGGAAGATATATTCAGATCTTTTGCATCAGTAATATAGAAATGCTACAGTGTACAAATACTAGTATACTTCAAACCCTTACTTAAACAAAAGATGTTTAAGAAGTACAAGTCCTTCCAAAGTGTGGTGGAGTAGAAATTTAAAGTAACTGGAAATACTCAAGTACTTGATTTAAGTGCAGTTTTGAGGTATTTCACTTAAATGTAAAAAAAAGTAATACATAATAGTGTGTAGTATGTTGCATTCCACCACTGCAACCTGGTATGTTTGTACGTGATGTATTGTTTACAGATGATGGCATGACTTTGTGCCTTTAATTCGCGTATCGACAATCCTGTCATGCCTTACTATATGAAGTGATTTATATGCACAGCACCTGGTCCAAATAAGAAAAGCATGCACCATATCTACAACTGGAGACAGAGAATCCTATCAGACTCGGGTAAGGTGTGTATGTCTGTGAAAAGACATCTGAAAGTATTTTTAAAGGCCTGACAATGTATTTTCTCCATTAGTTTCTTACCGGGGTTGATGCAAAAGCTGGAACAGTTTTCATTAGAGATTTGACTATTTCAGTTTTTTTTTTCACTCTTCTCATTGATTTGAAGTGGCTTGGGCTCAGTTAGAAGGCGGCGATGTCATGCACCATTCAAGATTTATATTTAAAATGTGATGAGTGTTGGTGTGTTCTTTACTTGTGTTGTCAGTCAAAGCTGTTAAAACCACAAAAACACAATATGGAGGCAGCTTAACTGAGTTTTTGTGTGTATAACTATAAAAAATGCTAGCTTTAGCCAGAGTTTTCAGTTTCAAGTCAAAAAACCAAAGGAGTAACCTCAGCGACTTGAAAGGGTCACACCACTGACTTGGAAGGAAGAGGGATTAAAGTCGTCACCCAGGAGTCAGTGGACGGTCTGTGTGTGTGTATGCATGTGTGGTGTGTGGAGTGTGTGTGTGTGTGTGTGTGTTTCATCTTTCTCAGAAAGGTCTCTTCATACAGCTTGTCTTTGTAATAACCACAGGCTGGATGCCGGGTTGACTCTCCATCATTACTTACATGCATGCACTAACACAGGCAGATGTACACATGCTTATTCGCATAATGTAATATTAAATTATACATGATTGCATGATTTTTATGTATGCTATTTCGTCCTGTAAGACCGCCATCACAGACAAGCATGTTCAGAGCAAAACATTGATTTTTTTTTCTATCTGTGTACACTTCATTTTCTCTAACACAGCTATGAGAGGAAAGAAACCACGAGGAGGCCAGCAGCAAGACAAACATCTTTATTCATAAACCTTTTCTGAACGTATATATCATGAAACATCGAGCAGGTGTGGTCAGTGTCTTACTTATTGTGAGAATTACTCTCTACTAAGGAGGCCATTTCCATCTTGACTCATTAGATTGACTGTCAGCAGGATCTCTCATAAAATTAGCCATAAATTTACATAAAATTAGGAGGACAGACCTTGCTCCTGGCCAAGGAATAATGATTCATGTTTTGGTGGTTTGCTGGGTCTAGAGAAGAGACGTGTAGTATGAGATACAAGTTTGTTTTGTTTTTTTGTTTTTTTACTTTAAGACTCCAGATCATTTATTTTCTGTCTTGTGTCAAACTGTATGCTTGTTTTAGATTAATCTTTTGTGGGCTGGTGTGAAAGAGTCAAAAATAATGTTGATAAATGCTGTATATATACATTATATATCAGCAGCCAGATCGATTAGTCACATGTATTACCATAATTTTTGGTACATTTTTACTGTGCTGCTAACGTTTCTATCTGAGAAAATTGACAATCTCTCCTCTAAACTGTCAGTTTTATCTGTGACAAAATCATTAGGTAAAGATCATCCTGACAGTATAAAGAATGGAAAGTACTGCCATGTTGGCAGTACTGCCTCTTCCGCCTCCTGGCTAATCTAAAAATTTTAGAAGTCTTGGAACGTCAGTAGATGCACCCGGGCTGAACAATGCCTGTGTGCTTTAACAAGACACCTGTACCTATACCCAGCTGTCAATCAGAGTAATTATGCATATGAGCATTATGCATAAATATAATTGACTGATTCAAGAGTTGAGTTAAATAGAAATTCAGACTCAGTGCAGTTGTCATGAATGAGGAAATTAGCTATAAAGACCACTTCCACATTGGTTTCACTTCACTACTGTGCAAATTTGTACAAATAAAGGGAGAGAAACTAAATGTTTGAGAGTGACATCAAGTTTAAGGATTGAACTGATGGAGGTCTGTGTCTCATACTGTATGTTCCTTCCAGGCTGCAATACAGCGAAAAACTCCCTGCTGCTAATTATGAATACAGTTAGCTCATGAGAAAAATAACATATTCTTATATAATTTGATTTTTGTTTCAGAGTCTATTCATGTTACTCACATCTGTTACGTGTTGAATCCCCACCCACACAAACTCATTTTAATCACATTTACAGCTGCATAAGTAATCATCAGTTCAACTGATGAACTGTGCTTATCACATAAACTTTCAGCAAAATTAAAACGTGTTAATTGCGGGACTCAACTCGCTTACCCACCATTTATGTTCCATTGTTTCACCCGTCCATCAATTCGATGCCCTAGATTCTTCTGCAAAGATTGCTTGACGTAAAAGACACGTGAGTCAAGTGGCCATCAAAGCTTGTTATATGCCCACCTGCAAAAGGCTCCCTCTCTGGATTAAGACTTGACATTAATCACCTGGGGTTTGACTGTCACTCACTATATCTGTCTACAGGCTCACAGGCTGACTGATTGTTCATTCCACTGCATGACACACGATAAAAATAATCACGATGACAACAGACAGCTGAAGCCCCATTGACATTATTAAATCGAGTAGGAAACAAAAGACAGCTGAAGGGGAACAGTTGGAAAATAGTTTCCCGTTTTCTGTTGCAAATAAAATTGTCACAATAAGTCACAACGTGAGAGTACACGCTGTTCATAACAGTGGTGTCAACAGACAGATGATATGAAATATGTGGCACATCTTTACACAGCTTTATTGTTCCATTGCTCTTGAGACTTACAGTGCTTAAGAAATTTATTAGACCGCCACCTGATGCAAGGTTTATGCCGCGGCTGCCCTGAATTAACAGCACTGTTTCTGTAATGGTTAATACACCAGTATGTAGAAGCTCTTTAACCAAAATTACATTTTTAATATAATTATTATTGTTATCCATGAATCTTCAACTGTACCATTTTACTAAAAAAAAAAAAAAAAGTAAAACACATAATTATTTCTTGATTAAGATGTCAAATTATAGTTATTTACTTGCACTCCTGAACAGAATAATTTGGTTTAGTAGTTGAATGTTATGCTTGGTTAATGTCTGACTTCCCTTTAAACATCAACAATCTTACCATGAGGTCCCTTTAGCAGCAAATCCAGAGCTTTTAAATCACAAGCTTCATCAGGAGATGGAGCTGCCCTGATGGGACTGTAGCTGTGCAAATATATATTTTGGCTGGCACTTTAAGGACTCTACTCTTCGAACAATTAAATAGAAAAGTAATCAAAGTGCTTGAGAAAAAACAAAACAAAAGTCTGGGACAGCTACTAAATGGACCTTGATGAATGAAGTCTCAACTTTAAAGCCGACATGAACAGTTCTGGGAGACCTTTTAACACGCATGCCATGATTACACACATGGCATCACACAAAGAGCTCAACTGTGAAATGAGGAGGCCGAATAACCACGAAGGCGGAACAAATCCACAAAACAGTGACAACACGTGCCTTAAATGTCTCCTAGAAAAGGGCTGGTCTAGTCACAGAAATGAAGTTCACAAAATGTTACATCTCTATAGGCCAGACCTTTCAAATTTCCATGTGGGGGAAAGGCTGCCCATGAAAGGAGAGAGACTGGTTATCCCGGACCACCTGAGGCTGGATGTACAAAGGAAATCCACCAATGACATGAGCAAATGCCTCGCCAGAGCAAAGGGAGTCAATTTGGTGGCCAGGGATTATGTCGCTTTTGATTGGACTAACATATCTGAATGAGAGTGTAGAAAGAGAGCAGCTCATCCTGCCTGTGTTGGATGAGACAAGTTTGGTGGAAGATACAGTCTTCACAAAACTCTGCAACATCAGGCGTCAGGCAGGTGCTGCTGCACAAAGATTAGCTATGCTATGACATTATTTCAAAAGACTGCCTTTTGGAATGGCATCAACCCCAGAGTACTACAAGAAGAAAATCTCTCAGCTCAATGAATTGAATGGAAGGTGTGCTCTGGCACGTTGATGATACCCTTTGACAGGAAGAGATCGCGCAGAACATGGCGCCAACCTGCACAGAGTCAGTTTGCTGTGAGGACAAGGAAATGTCTCGTCAGGCAAGGGAATGTGTTTGCCAGCCAAGACACAGAAAAAACAAATGGTAGAATGGTATGAGACCTGTGGACAGGAAACTCCACCTCCAGTTGAACCGCTGAACACAACAATAGGGAATGGGGTATTTTTTCAATATCCTGAGTGAGTTAAATCCTTGTAGGACTAACTTAATGTCTGTGTAAAGGCAATTCTGAGATTTCTTTCAAAATACATTAAATATGTTGGAAAATAGTTCCTCAAGACATGTGAAAAGACTTTGAATGATATGTTACTGAAATGTGGAGTTAGAGGTTAAAGGAGTTTTTCACCAGTTTTCAGTGTATTCTGTTCCCTTGTTTTCCCCCGTGTTCCTGCTTCTTGGTTCACTGTTCTGGATTCTGTTTATTGGACTCTATGTATTTATGCATTTTGTTTGCTTTTGCCTGGACTTCCCAGCCGCCTTCTCTGATTTAGCGTTTCTCCTTTTGCTCAGTCACACATTCATTGCATGAATCAAACTGTGTTACGGTGAAAATGTTGGCTATTACGCTTCCAGTCACACCTCTCCTCAGATCACTTCCTGGGACTGCAACCTTGACCTCTTCAACAAAACTCCAGGTCGCCCTATGTTCTTTCTTTTTTCTTCCCTCTAACCTCGATGTGGCCTGAATGACGCAAACGCCCTGAGAAAAGCCAAGAAACGATTACACAAGCAACACGAGTGCCTGTCTGTCCTTCAGATCTCTGCTGATTAGCACGTTGCTAACTGAAAGCTAATTAAGTTAGCGTCTGCAGCACACACAAAGTCTGGCAGCTGACTTTACAAGGAGCAATGAAACTAGTTAATGCTGAGATATTAACTTTGCACAGACAAAAGCAGCGACCCAGTTTCCCTCAATGTGCCTGCACCAGCAACCGCAACAACACAATATGAAACAAAGCAGCAGTGACAGTCAGTGACTACAAAGAAAAAGCAATATAGTACAATAAGTATGCACATAAATATATATATATATATATATATATATATATATATATATATATATATACATTGAAGTAGGAGGTGCTATGGCCTATCTAGCCCTACAGTAGCCAGGGGACATTTCATTACTATAAGCTTGACTTACATACAGAGGGAGTGTGAATAAATTCACTGTAGAATCGTGGCTTGCTGCTTTATTAATGTTCAAAATCTCACCTCTGTTATGTTCTGTTTCTTCTCTACAATGGTGGCTTAACCAACTGGCGGCCAGGCTAATACAATGAAAAGGTTGCATATTGTAGCTTGAAAGTCAAATTTCTTCTAGGAATCATCAAAATAAGTCAATACAAAGCAGTTCATTCAACCCATCTTGTCAGGTCGGAGCGAAAGGTCTGTTTGATGAGTCGTTTGGTGCGCTCAGTCTACTTGACCTTTAGCTCTCCTTTTTTCTGAACAAACAAGCTTGAACACCCACATAAGCATGCAGGCATGGTTTCACTAACAATCCAGGCAAGGCAGGCCACACCCTGAATAGCTCCTCTCACCATACTCACACCGCTGATACTGTGCTCCATGAGGCTGCGTGATGAAGTGGTGACAGACAGTGAGAGAGAGAATGAAAGATGTCTGTGTGTGTGTTTGTGTGTGTGTGTGTGTGTGTGTGTGTGTGTGAGACCTATAAAAGACTGCATATGAATTTCAACAGAAAAAGCAGTGAAAGGAATCCATATGAGCATATCATACCTGGTGGAGTCATGCTGGAAGATTGGCTGAGACAAAGACCTGATGCAGTGACCATTTGTCCTTGGTTTTTTGTCTCCAACTGATAAAGCATTGACTGGAGCATTAGCAGCAGGTAAATGTGCAAACACACACACACACACACTCGCAAGAAATTCAAACACAGGCAGGCTGGTGTAAGCTCATATGTGTTGCCCTATTATAGCACACCTTTGGCAGCTAGTCTGTTGTTGTTCTCCTAATTTTAACTCTCCTTTCATGCTTTCAGTTATGTCATGCTTTTGCACTGTCACCTCCCCAACGTACACACCTTGCATCCTTCCCTACTTTGTTGTCTTAATTCAAAGCTCTGTCAGTTCTCTCCAACCCATACTGAACAGCTTCTCTCACACTGTTTGCTTTTTCTTTCTCCATTTCCTCTGCTATCTACCTCTTCACCCTGCCTTCTTATTCATGCTGGGCAGTCCTCTTGCCACTGAAAGAATAATCATGAAAAAATGAAGAGATACTGTGTGTCGACAGAGTCATGAGGTGACTAAAGAAAGTGTGCAGGTGTCAGACAGGAGAAAAAAGTTGTCCAGTTATCTCCTGGGGCCTCATTTCCCTTTCCTTCGTGCAGCCTTAGACAGTAAACATCCTCTATATAGTCATCCTTTATTGATGACGGAGACCACTTCGCTGCCAATCAATAACAGGTCTTTCTTTCTGACCCGTGATAGTGGAGCCCTTGTTCAGCCAATCAGTGCAATCTTGAATCCGCTTGGCTGCATGAGATGTATCATTTCCCCAAGCTTCATCACTACAATCAGAGGTTTCAGAGATATTGGTTGGTTGTCAAATGAAAAAAACAGTCAGTGAAAGTGTGTGGATCAATCAGTATGATGATGAAACAACAAGGATGCATGAGATGCAGGTTTCATTTCTCCAGGTTTCATAAAAATACGCTCAGATATCCGATGTGATGGACAGGCGCAGTCCTCTCTGATGCATTGAAAACTGTCAAATTTTGTGGCAAAATCCATTCAATAAAAAATTGATGGATTTTCTCACAAAGGTGAGGTAAATATGTGTGATTGTTTCATGCCGATTTCAACTTGTGTGGTGAACTTGGTGATACACACATTTACATCACTGAGCGCATTAACAGTGTTGTAGAAGGCCAATTTAGCCGGAGGGTCAAAAACATAAGAAGCCATCGACGCTTGCAGTCATGTTCCGTTTGACTTCCTCTGTTGGAGTTCAAGAATCAATGCTGTATGTCTTTATTGTGCAGTTGGCTTGCAAATTCAGAAAGCAGTTAGCTGCCAGTTAGCAAGCTTGTTTATTCCAGCTCATTCAGTCGAATTGTGTAAAATCCTGAGAATAAAATGCCAATGCAGAGTTAAAGAGAAAATAGAGAGGAGCTTGAAGAAACTTACTAGTACTAGCATGTACCTGTCTTGCTAGTATCTGAGGCATGGCCAGGTAGGGGAGCAAGCTACCAGGTACCAGGCGTGCTCAGCCTGCCAGATCTGCTCGGAGCTCTGCGTGTACACATCTTATAACACATAACCATTGGCTTTGCAGCCTACATCCTGTCTGGTACTTTCACTTGTTAGCTACTTCTGTTATCATCTCAGTAACTCAATATGTTTTGAAGAAAACACGTTTTTATCATCTTCTGGATGCAGCCTGATTGGTGATCGATTTGTACATGTGTGATGCACAATGGACCATGCACTATATGTGTAGTGACACGCACAGTTTTCAGATAACTTGGCTAATGTTAACAAAAGTGGCACCAATGTTTTTTTTTTAAGCTGTTACTTTCTGTAATGTTGCAGAGTAATTCATTTTTATATTTAGGAAATAATACAATCTGACACATTGTTTTTTCCAGAGCTGAAGAAGCGAATTAGTGAGCCATCTCATTTCCTTTTCATGTCTGCTCTAATGTACAGTCAAGCACAATTTGTTAATGAGTTACGGCATCCATAAGCCTAAGACCGAGGCGTTATATTTCATACATTAAGCATTTATCTAATCTGTTTTGTGGTTGAATGTTCCTACAAAATGGGCAATCTAATTTTCCACAGAGAACTGAAAACAACAACACACACAAAAGAATAAATAAATGTTTGTCCATTGTTCAAGGCTACTTGGAATTATTTTGTAATGTAAATTGATGTTCCAAAGAAGTGACAGAATGAAAAGAGTTTTATTTAATTGGGTATTTGTTATGTTGAATGCTTTTAAGCCCAAAATGCACCAAACACAGGGCAGAATTGGTTTTAACGGTGTCTAAGTTTCTATAACTTCTGTAAGTCCTTAATTATTTGGGCCTTTCGTGTAAATTCATCAAGCATTCAGTTATTTCTTTCTTCATGTGAAAAATCATTGTTTGTCAATTTGTCCAAGTGTGTTAGCTAAACTGAAAAAGTTAATTTGTATATGAAGCAGAGAAATGTAATCCAATCATATCAAGTGGTCACTTGAGACACATGTGGCGACGCAATCTCACGTCAAGTGCGTGTGCGTGTCACATAAGGTCAAGCATGTGTGTTGTGGCGACTGTAGAGACAGAAATCAAACCTTAGATTGTTACGGCGACGCTGACTTCTTTAGATACAGCTACTGTATGTTTGTGTTTACAAAAGCAGTCGCTATTTTCATCATTACTATGGTAACCGAGGTCAGAGGTCTCCCTCCCTCGACACAACAGATAGGCGTAGAAACCTCTACAGAGTCAGATGGTGATGTTGTTTGTAGGCCGAAGATCACCCTGCAAATACCTTACTGAGTATGAACACTTATGGACGAAGAGTAGTTGTGCCACTGTCCTGAGGGCACACAGACAAGCCAGAGTAGAGGCATCATCATGCCATGACCAATGTACTGATAAATCCTCCATTTTCTTTGGCCAAGCTCCAATAGATCTTTCATTATAAGCCCATCTTGGCCTGTCTGTGCACTTTCTCCATTGACTGAACTGACCGTCGATGAATGAACCAGAACACGGTGTGAACGGTCAACATCAAATCACCCAAGACGCATGTTAATACCAGGTGTAATTAGGTTCACTGATTGAGTACACAGCGCACAGTACTTAGAGCGTGCCATTTGGAGCACAGCCAAAGTGATTTCTTGTCTGCTCTGATCAGAATGACAGCTAGCCATTGTGGCATTTGCACTCTTATATAATTAGAGCAATCTTCGTTGTCTGGAGGAGAGTCGACCTGAAGCCTCTGCAGAAATCTTGTTTATGTGTGTGTTAGCATGTTTGCACTTGACAGTGTGTGTGTTCAGGCAAAATCATGTCTTTGTTTGTTTAAAAGCTGAAGACCCCCTGGCAAGATTATGAGACTTTTTGGGGCTGGACAGCGAGGTCTGCCGGGGAAACAAAATGAGGAGCAGGGGTGTTGAAATATGAAAGGCCACGCTGTCGGCGGTCTGCATTTATCACAGCTCCACACACAGCACCCTCTCTCTCTCTCTCTCTCGCTCTCTCGCTCTCTCTCTCTCTCTCTCTGCCTTTAACGTTCTCTGCTGGTCCTCTCTCATCTCTTCACAGCTCTTCTCAGCCCTCTCTACTGTACTCAGCATCAAGCTGGTGCTCTTTTCCTTCTCTTTCCTAACCTCTTTCTCTGCAAAACAAGGGTACAATATGTCCTGCCCTGCACCGCTTCAGATGGCTTTATTGACATGAATAATAATAAAGCTGACAAGACTTCTTGGAAGAATGTTAATAGATAAACAAACAGAACATGTTTGAGAAGCACCAACACTGACATATGACACACAAACATACACACCTGTTACTGCAGCTCACACTATAATGAGCTCCAAACAACCTCTGTAAATGAATCGGTTGTTGACAAACTGAACCTTATAGCTGGCAGTAGCTCACAAATCAACTACAGGGCTTCAGATTTTTACTCTGCCTTGCATGGTATCTAACTGGGCTCTACTCAGCACACCTAATCACGCTAGATGGTTGGACCCGGACCCTGACTGCAGGACTGTGAAGCACTGCCTCATGGGAAAGCATAGCAGCCTGTCTCAGGATCATTTAACTTAGTTTATCTTTGTTCAAGCTCGTTTCAAGGACGCCGTGCATGTCACCAGGCTGAATCCTTGGTACCCCATTGCTCTGGGAACGTTGGCACCCCCACCATTTGTCTTCCTGAACTACTGTGCCATCTGGAACGTTCGGACAATTTCCAAGTGCGGTTAACTATTTTCTAGTCAGCCTTGTGGTGTCCTCTTGTCCCTCAAAAGAATATGAAATTTCCCTCAAGTGCTGCTGGCAGCTATTGTGTCTCTCAAGGCTGTCTCGGAGGTCTGATACTCTTTTCACTAACGTCAGGCGCAGCATCATATCATTCTTTCACTGCTATGGTCATGATGAAATAAACTCATAAGGGGTAAATCTTAGCCAAAGCTGATGCAGCTTTGATCCTACTTTTTAAAATAAAGTTTTATGTCCGCGTCCAGGAACAAAGAGCATGCCTTGAACTCATCTTAATTCTGCACCTAAAGTATTTAAGCACACCTTATCCGTTCACTTCCTCTTCGACTCAGTTTTCACGTTCTTTGAACTCCTCCATCTATATGTGACCCTGGCTTCTCCTCTCATCCTTATGCCTCGATCCCTTAACTCTCATCCCTTGCCCTCCGTCCACCTACCCTTCATCCTTTCATTCCCGATCCCTTCACCCTCATCCCTTCATCCCTCGCCCCCTGACCCTGTGGCTAATGCTGTAGTCGGTGGCCTTAGTGCAGGAAGGGGGCTGCTATGCTGCGAGTAAAACACATTTAATTTTGCCTCTTTAAATAATAATGGTATATATTTTCATTCAAGTGCTTATAGACTACCTAATCCTATTCCTGACATAGCTGCATGGCTTCACTTCAACTAAAAGTTGAGATGAGCTGCTAAACATAACTGCCATAGCAGCAGAAAATCATTTCAGATAGTCCAAAAGCAACTAAAAAATACAGAAGGAAAGGGACACCGTGTCCAGTAGTACGAATAAGACTGCATCTTATCAGAGTATTCCCAGGTGCATTCAGGTAGAATTTATACTGTTTTTTTACTTTGTTCTCATAAATCCAAATTTTGGTGAAGCAGAAGTGTGAGTGTCTTCTTTGCATCCAGAGCAGCAAATAACTCACTATCAACCTGTGATTCTGAGGACAGGATGGATGTCTACAGTACCTAAAACATGACTCATCATTAATATTATTTCCATTTTCATGTAAGTTATGATTTTACAGTATGGGGCATGCTTCTAATGTCTCATAGATATAAATGGGGTGGACAAAAACAAAATAAAATGTGCCACTGTTATTATTATTATTATTATTATTATTATTATTATTAGTAGTAGTAGTAGTAGTAGTATTACTATTTAAATTGGCATTAAGAGAATTTAATGATCAAAAAATGTTATACTTCTGGAGCCTTGATTCGCCTTCTGAGTTGCGTGTGATACATTTTCCTCACAAGTTAAGTAAGCAAGTAGCTAAGTAGCAACTACTTTATATTCTTTAATAATGTGTATAAAATGACAATATGAAAGTGGCTGGTGATGAACCTACAAAGATGTATCACCTGAACCTGCAGTTGCCCTCAGCCACTAGCTTTTTAGTGAGTTCCAGCTCATTGTTCAGCTGTGCGGTCGAGACTTTTCTGTTGTCATCTTTCGCTGCAGCTATTTCTGGTGCTTCTCTTCTGTTTATCTTCAGCTGTCACTGTCCAGGCCAAAAAGTGTATCGTTATAATGATGTGTTTATATTACGAGTGGGTTTCCCATAATTATGAGATACAAAGAAATTAGATACCAAGCCATACTCATCAGACACTCTTTTGTTTAATCATCACAAATATGTATGTCTATGTATCAAAAGAGATATAAACACCTTTCGTCTGACAAAATGGCCTTAAATTAAAGTGTCAGAGACTTTACTGAAGCTTGAACATTTTTGTTCACAATCGTGGTGGTGTGTTTTTTATGTATTGATTTTTTTATTGTCAAGCTACTGTGATTTCCTTCCTTATTTTTTAAAAATGTTTTTTTAAGTGCTTTTTGTCCCCTTGTACCCACAAATAACTGTGATTTTACAAAGCTCCTGGTCTGCTATTTCAGCAGTGGTGATTCATACATTCACATTTCACACATTATCCGCAGTGTCATGAGCTGCAAATGACTTGGATTAAAATAGTGTTCTTTCTCATCTTTTTTTTTACCCAAATAGATCCTCAATCCTGTTACTCCAGACTCACCGCGCTGCTTGTTATCTATCCTTCAAGTAGAGTTCACATAGCACCTCACTGCTGGGATTCAAGTTAGCACCTTGTCTTCACTTGCTGTCTTTCTCTTTTCTTGAGTCGATGTAATCTCTGTAGGAGATGCAACTCCTTCTGGTCCGCAGCAAGAGGGCAAAGATGAAAGATCAAGCAAAGTTTTAAATGTTAGTCACAGCCCAAAAAAAGAATAAAAAAAAGTGTTGCCAAGTCAGTCTTCCATGAGCTTGATTGGATGAAAGCCTTGAGAAAGTGCCAGTGTGGAGTGAACCATGTCAGCGCGAGAAAATTAAGAAATTAAAACTTCCTTTGAGCGCTTTAATTTTCCAGAGTAGCTCTCCTCATTTATTGATGTTAATGAATTAGCGCTGATGTTCCTTCATCTGTCCCTAATTAAGATAATAGAAGGACAGTAGATCTTTAGGTCCACAGTGCAACAATGAAAGCAGAAGGTTATCATCGACTTACAGACTGGGTTCTTTGCAGTACTGCACACTGAGGGATACATTTAATCCGGGAAGCAAACATTTCATACTAATGCCCAGAGGGGAAGGGCGTAGTTTCTCGCTCACTTCTACAGTTTCATATACATTTTTGGAACATTTTCATTTTGCTGTTCAGCCAACATGATAAGAGGAGAGTTAACAAAATTGCTGATATTCTTTTCTGAGTCTTGTTCAGTTATTAATGTGCACTCAAAGCAATGAGCTTAATGAGCAGCGAGTGGTGCTGTGAGTGTTTGAAAGCCTTTCTTCGGCCGGCAGGTTTCTCCTCTCATCTGAAAGAAATTTCTGCAGACATTAATAATGGCTGAAAACACTACTGCAAACATAATTTACTTGGGGAAACAAGAAAAACAATCTTTTCGTCCCCAAAACATCAACAAGACACGCAAAATGCATGTTGGTCTTTGAGGTGATGTTCAGTGATGTTTGATAAAAAAGTGCGTATAGAGAAGTTTACATGGCATTTCTGTTTTCAGTCGCCAACCAACCATAACCTGTACTTGTCATCATGTCTATTTCTACCTTCTTTGCAAAAAATAATATATTTTTACATGGAAATGGCGTATCACTTTAGCTTTTCCAGATGAATAGCCAAATGAAAAGAAGTTTTATACCAGCAGCCCCATTTTAGCTCATTGATTGGATGTCAAACAGTCTCTGTGCATGTGTCTGTAATGTTCAAAACCATGTTTTTCTGTAGTCTGCCTATTCATTCTTTTGCACGAGAGACTTGAGTACAAGAAAAACAACCTGAGTTTGCTGGAAAAAGGATGCCAGGTGGAAAAAAAGAAAGAAAGAGGTAAATTAATGCCTTAAAAGTCTGTAAAAATGAACTGAAATGAACCTGGACTCCAGGTTAAATTGGACATTCTGTGCTGTAAACTGTGTGCAAACAGTGTTCAGTGCTCCTTGAAGCCTTCATCCAATTACCCACAGGGGGACACCAATAAACGCGGAGGCTGTCAGGCTGAAGAAGAAGGCTTTCTTAACTTGGTTGATACACTTGAGAGATAGCGACACACCATTAAAGCTGCTGCTGCTGCTGCTGCTGCTGTAACAGCCGAGGTGGGAACTCCATTCAATTAGGGGAGACAACGCCAAAAATAAGCATTGTACGTTGAAAGCCAACCGCATGACTTGTCGTTAGGAGATTCATTAAAAACGATTGACCGGTGTTCACACACAGGTGAGAGTGATTATAAAAGTCAGTGATTATTGGCTGAAACTTTTGTGAGCCTGTTCTGTAGCGATAACAGCAGGAAAGTCTGCAGCCGTAAAGACATTGATGAAAATACAGACCCCGAGTTGTTTTCATTAAAGGTTAGAGATAAAAGTAACACCTTAAAATAAATGTCAAATGAAATTCATTCATATAACCCAATGTCACCTACTCTGTCTCGGAAAACTGAACATAACAGCAACAATGAATGAAGTGGAACATAATGGCCATTCATGCTGGTCTTTTGCTCGAGTTGTGGCGTGCTCCTGTCATCTCGATCGTTTGGCGAAACTCCTTTCCGATTAAAGTGTAGCATTTTAGTTTTTAGTGTCGGCTCAGGGAAATAGTGACGTTCCATTGCATGAACAGTGTCAACAACCAATTGGTCCACATCCTTGAGCACCAGAGCAGTTGACCACATAGTAGTCAAAATGGAGGGGAGGCAGAAGAACATCTCTGTTCTCTTGGACTGTGGAAAAAAAAGAGAAACTGGTGGGTTTGTGAAGTGAGAAGGAGTGCCTCCTTGACATTCCGGTTGTAATCCTGTAAAGAGTGACCCCAGTCTTTGCAAACTTGGTGACTTTTGAAACATTGCTTTTGAATACGACAGGTTGTGTGACTAAAAAAAAAGTTTTCAGTCTTTTCAGTATCGTAGTGTATGGTAGGAATCAGTCTCAGTCCAAGCTTACCAACGTGAGGTGGAGAAACACCCATATATCTACACTTACTCCTACTACTGAGGGATACAATAGACAGCTGTGTGTAATGTGAAAACTTGAGTGCGACACAAAATGCATAAAAAAACGCTAAAGCTAGTGCTGAGTTAGTCTGTTCCTGTAGGAACATGGCCGATCCACATGATGGACTTTATGGAGCAGTATAAGTGTCACAAAAACATAATGATTAATCATAATAATAATGATTATCTCATGAAAATAGTTATTAGTTACGTGCTATTCATTTCCCCGTAAATAGAAATCGTACACACTCAGCCTTTAAGTGTCTTTTAGCTCAGTGTTCCTGCTGTTTTGCCAAGTACAAACTAACAAGTAGAGCCAGTGGACTCAGTCCAGAGCAGAGTACTGGCTGTATTGGAAGGCCTGTATGGTTCACTGGACTTGCACAAAGACTGTAAAAACAGCAGCACAGCAGAGATTTAGGACTGCCAACCTCAGGGCTCTTAACAAAAACACACACAAAGGTGTGACTTTTAGATTTAGTGGGTGTATTGTTTGATAAAGACAAATCCATGAAAAATCACACATCAGACGCTGCTATTGTGACTTGTGAAGTAAATTTATATCCTTCGACCAACAGCTGGGTCGTGTTTTGAGGCAGTCAGTCATGATTAGTATGTGTTAACATGGGGAAAAAAACAACAGCAATTCTAATAAAACAGATATGACATGATGAAACAAAACAGTGTTTTAGCTTTGAGAAGGGATTTAAAAGATGTCACACAGTCTGCAGCCTCAGATCCTCAGGCAGGGAGTACCACAGGGGCTCACACTGTAAAACTAGGTCACCTTTACTCTTGAGCCGGGTTTTAGGAACAGCCAGCCGAGGCAGCCTGATGATCTGAGGCTCTGGGCTCATAGGGGAGCAGCAGTTCAGGAACATAACTGTGAGCTAACCCACGATGTGCTTTAATCAGTAAAATCTGAAGCCGGCCGATAACCAGTGAAGAGAAGCTGAAACAGGAGCGATACCATCTCTTCTTTGTTCAAAGGCCGGACGAGCTGAACAGCTGAATGCACTCAATTACAATAATCTGACCGAGATCACATAAAAAGTGTAAATGGCATTCTCGAGATCGGGCAGAGAGAGAAAAGACCTGACCTCCCGAGCGGATAAAAACATGGTGTAACTTGGTTTTGAAATGAAAGCTCACTATCAAATATTATGCCCACGTTTTCAGCTGCAGGTTTGACATTTGGAGACAAGGAGTCAAAATGTTTTTTTTATAAAACTGGGACGGACAAAAAAAGGAACAAAAAAAAAAAAAGGAATCACCTACATATTTCAGCTGCACCCTGTGTGAATGCATCTGTGTATACATAACATGTCGCCATCTTCTCCCTCAGGTGTGTTACACATATGCTGGACGTGAATGTGTAACAATACTATAATGACACCTACATTTTTCAGCCAGGCTTAATCAAATTTGAATCCTTTTTACTTTAGTGTTTTTTTTGTGGGCAAGTTTTTCCTCACTCGAACCGAGGGTCTAAGGACAGAGGGTGTCACTCCCTGTATAGATTGTAAAGCCCTCTGAGGCAAAATGTGTTTTGTGACTTTGGGCTATACAAATAAAATTAGATTTGATTTGATTTGACTTGATATAACAAGCTTTTAATTGCTTTGCAATGATGTGATGATACAGCAACGCTTAATCAAATCACAAAGTCACGAAACAAAGCGTTTTTTGTAATCACAACATAATTGCGCAATTCACTTAATCTGCTTTTTTTTGGAGTTTCACCTTGTTTGTCGCTCCAGACTTCATTAGCTGCTCTGTGACACTGTAACGTCCCATTTTGCCAGAACTGGGAAAAATTAGCAGGGCGAGCGCGCACAACATAGAGGAAGATGCCTCAGAGCACAACAGTTCTGCTCCGTTTTATATCAAAGACATAAAGACAGGTGCTGTCTCCTCCGAGCTATCATCTGTAAATAACAGCAGAAAGACGGAGAGAGGAGTGTATGGACTTCAAAGAAACGCGCTTATTTCTTAAACACCTCAGATGAAAAGATTTACTTGCTGTGAGAGATGACAAAAACGCCAGTTGATGTTTGCAGTGTTCAACGTCAATGATCATTTTTAATGTCTCGTTACTGGCATATTTGCTCTCAGGTTAATGTCTACGGTATCTAAATAAACACATTTGACACAAACTACTCATCCGTCCCCTTACTGTTGTTTAGTGTCATGAAGGGCAGGGTGTCTAACACCTGACCTGCATGTCTTTGTGGACTGGGAGGAACCCCACTCAGACCTTAGTGATACTGTTAATACCTGAGCCATAGTCTCCAGCTGAACCTTATCTAAAAAGCAAATAGAGCCTGTAACTGTTTTTACAGGCTGGATAGAGTCTGTGGACACAACCGGCTGTAGAAAGAGACATGCGGTGAGTCACAAAGGCCACATGACAGAAAATACTGTGGCAAGTATAGCTGCCGGATCGAGAGTTCCTCTATGTCCTCTCTCTGCAAAATCACCGCACATGTAAAACTGAGTAAACATAGTCTTGATGTCATGACAAGCTCTCGAGAGATGAGACAAATGAATCCTGGCGACGGCTACACGACTGGAGACAAAGTGAAATTCAGAATGAATTTGAATGTCAGCAAACAAATCACGAGTGCTGACACACACACACACACACACACACACACTGCATGGATTGCTTCTTACGTCACAGGTAGTTTGAAGGGTTTGGCTGACAACCTGAGCTCCACTTCCTACAAAAAACACACAGTAACACTTCAATGTGTGTCACACTGAGCCCTCTGCTGGTGGTGGTACTGCATTTTTTTTTCTGACTTCTGAATTGAATTGCTGTTGGATACTTACCCCAGTTTGAATAATATTGACTAAAATCAGTGCCCAACTGTGTGAGGAAATTATTTAGAAAGTTTATATTTATGACCCACTTTTAAAGATTTACATCTTAAGTAGGCCCCTTTGGGCTTCGGGCTGAGGCAGGCTGGGGAATATGCAGACTAATACATCATTTTTTTTGGTCTTTTCATACGATTTGAATAACATCAGCCTGATCGTTTCGAGTGTTTTCCTGTCAGTCTTCCAAAGGCGATTTTAATTTTTCTTTCAATTACCAAAATATCTCCAAATGTCGTGATTAAAGCTTTGCTGATATACACCACTGCCCATAACGCTGGAATATTTGTTTGTGACAGCGTGATTTATTCTTGATAAGTCTATCTTTTCCAAACATTATTGATCAATCACTTCCAAACATATCACATATTACCACAATTAACCTGATGTGTATAAACAGGAATAAAAAGCATTTTTAATTGGCATTTATTTTTTATTATTTGTTATAACTGTTTTTTTCCCTCCTCTCTGTGGATATGGTCTTTAATGATAGCTACAAGTAACTATTTGTCACACTAGATAGATAGATGTTATAAGTATGTGTTAATTATGCATTAAATGTATATATCCAAAGAGCTGATCAGAGGAGCAGAATCTCGTCTCTCTGCAAAAAGGGGCCGTCATTATAGAATGCTTGTACTGTATATTTAACATTTAAACATTTCAAGAGTCTAGTAATTTAGTACTATATAACACAGACTACAGTGAATAAACACTACTCACTACAGACACAAGCTTGTTTTCATAGCCTGTAGTGCTTTATGACTGAGTATAGCATGTTTGAGCATAGCAAACACTGTAAATGCCCTGTGATCCACACCTATACGAGTTCAGCTTTTCCACATCGTTGCCCCTCCTTCTTTCAGACACATCATGTTAACAGTTGCTCTTTCTTACCCTGCCACTCTGAAATATCTGAGGAAGAAGCGGTGGCAGCAGCAGGCTCTCACATACAGTAAGGTAAGCCGCATTGTGTCTGACTTCATTTGGGAGAGCATCAAACTTAAGGTACATACACAGGCCCAGAGTATGAATAAATATTACATGGCAGCAGAATCTGAGAGTTTCTTGTTTGTCTGATTTGTTTTGACTTTGTATAATTCTGTACTTCAAAATCAGCGAGTTGACAGCACATCTGTCTGGAATTTGGAGTCTGAAATGCTGCTGAAGTTTAAAGAGTCTGAGTCAGGCTGTTGTTTAGAGTCAGACGTGAAGAAAAAAGTCAGAGCACAACCAAAATATATGAGTTGTAGTACACAATTCTTAATGTTTGTGTTGTGTTTGATGGGTGTACCAGTTACCCGGGTAGCAACAGATAACAACAGATACTAAGTGATCAAATTGGTCAAAGTTGAGAGGTCATTAAATCATTTTCGGCTCAGTAAACTTGTTTATGAGTGGAGTCATCCTCATCTTTACAGGATTCAGCAGATCAAAGAACCCTGGATGGTCATGGGACAGCAGGTTTTGATTTTCATTCTTAAACAGGCTGGACAAGATTTGACACCTTAGACTTTTTTTCCTCATACGCGTCATCCTGCATTCTCAGTGCAAATAGCTAGAGAAAACAGGATGTCTGCGCATACGGCATCTAGAAAATGATGCGAATGCAGAAAACAGAAACGGGGAAGCCATTGTTAACAAAATATACACAACTTTCCTGCCATGAAATGACAGGATGGCTTTCGCAGAAGGGCGTGTTGTGTTTTTTTTTTTTTTTTTTGCTAAGGAGTTGTGTTCGGTGCCCGCTCTCTGTTTGTGTACAGTATGTGACTTCATTTGCTTGTGATTTATTTGCTTGTGTTTTCTCAGATGCATCAAACTCTCTCTCTCTTGGTCCCGTGCCGAGATATTTTTCTCACTACATTTCACTACACTGTCAGTACGCTTGCATTCAATCAAAGGGCACTCCTCTGCAGAGTGAGAGCCACTACCCACGGTGTCAAGGCAGTTTCAACACACATTCAAAACTGCAGTGGTTTGTTTGCATTAGTTGTTAACAGGTGTGTTGGCTAAGTTACATTCAAATAAATTTAAAAAAAAATACCACAGTGACCCCAGGACAATGGGACTCTTCTAGTCTTCTAGTTTTGCTTTGGGCAATCAGTTGTTTGCAATCTAAAATTGAAATGAAATGTCATGAAACCAGCTTGCCTAATGCATGGGTCATTAGGAAAGTGTTTTCATTCACAAAAATAGCTCAAACCTGTTTAGCAACTTCTTTACAAAGAAGAAAAGGTTCAATAGAGAGAAAGAGAGATTCCAGTTGGTACAGCACTCAAGTTACTCATTGAACTTCTCTGTCCATCATTTATTTCCTGCGCCTGTAGCAGATATCATGGAAAAGGGACCTCCTCCTCCTCTGGAAACGCCCGCACCGCCGTACCCCGGCCCCCCTGTCGGTGCGTACCAGGCTCAGCCTACCATCCACACGGGTAAGATATCAGACACCTTCATCTGTGTGATTTTACCCGCTTGTAAAGCTTTCTTAATTTTTTATCCATATTTTCTTCTCATATCCAGTTGCTCAACCTGCTTACCAGTATTCTGCACAACAACCCCAGGTTGTCCAGCCTGGTGAGTATCACTCTCCTGTTGAAAAAGGGTTCATAGACATGCAAATGTGGAGAGAGGGTGGACTCCGGTTCCTGAGTACCACTGCCTCCCCCTCACTGCTTCGCCGTGTGTCCTCCTCACAGTGAACCACGTGGTGGTGGTGCAGCACCTGCCAACTGATTGTCCCGGACAGATGAGGTGTCCTCACTGCCAAACCTCCGTTGTCACTAGAACTGAGTACAGAAATGGTATGCTCACGTGGCTGATCTGTGCCATACTAGGCGTTTTCCTGTGAGTAAAACACGCACACTCACACGCATAAATTAAAACTGTGTGCACACCGAAGATTCAATATTATTTTGACTTTACTCTGATACACTACACCAGGTGCTGGCCTTGCTGTTTGATCCCGTTCTGCGTGGACAGTTGCAAGGATGTGGAACACATCTGCCCCTCCTGTAACAACGTCCTGCACATCTATAAACGCAGGTGAAACAGCACTGCTGGCTAAACTTTCCTGAAGTGACAACAAAAGCTGAAGAAGTCTAACATAAACATAAAATACATAAACATATGCACTGGGGACAAACTTTTTTGAAACTCTATGCTTGTTTAACATACTGCATTACTCTGTGTTGTACATATGCATAGTACAAACAGCTGTGACTCTTTCTTTTCTTTGATCTGTTGATTTAAAATGTATAATCATGTTGCCCGAATAAATGTAAATATACAAATGTGAAATCCAATTATCATCATATTTTTTCTTGATCTGAGTGATGTCTGAGTAATATACCTCAGTGTTAAACAGAAGTATCAATGCACATTTAATAACATGAGGAAGAGGAAGAGCAGTTACATGGTGATGATGTATGATAATCATATTAAGTGAAATTGTTTACTGATTTAACTCTGTTAATAACTGAAGGCAATAATACCCATAATCACTGCTTGTAGCAAGAAATTTCAAATGAATAAATTCCCAATTAATCACCACTGAATTGTAAATTACATTGTTTTGTTCTTGACTTTGTCAGATAATAAAAGTTACTCCTATTTTGACTTGATTTACTCAACCGAGTAAGAGTAAAATGAGGTTAAGAAGACGATATGATCATACAACTGCAACATGAATACCAAGTCCCAAGTGTTTCAGCTGAAAGGTCAGAAATCCTCACACATGCAAGGCGGTTCATAGTTTGACAGAGTAATAAAAGTAAACATTTATAAAGTTCCTGCCCTTCATCTGACGTGTTTTCAAAACCTCAAACTTGATTACAAGAAACTAAAGTTCACTAGTTTCTCACTCTGACATGTTATCCTTCCCATAATGCGACTCTGACCTTTACCTTTAGCCTTGAAGGTTATCACAAGAACTCCTTGTACATAGCTTGCTATCCAGCTCTTAGCAGGCACTGCTGCAGGTCACAGCTGTGAGATCAAAAAGTTGTGAACTGTAGTCACGTTCCGAAAAATGCTCAAAGCAAAATACAAATTACAGTTAAGGGTTAACAGGGCATCCCAGAAAAGTAAATGAAAATGTAATAACATAAATTTTGTTATACAGGCTGTGAAATCAGAGGGGGTGTTTTTGAAATGTTTTTATTTATGAAATAAATCACAAAGCATGTTAGTTGGCTTTGACTTAAAACTGGCTCTGTTAAAATGTTGTTACTAAGGCTTGTACCACTTGCTGGAGAGATCTATTATATATATGAGTCTTCTGCCATGACTCATTGTTTTCTGGTTATTAGCCAGACCCCATGTATCTCCATCGAAATGGAAAATAGAAAAAACGAGAATAAATTGCCTCATAATATGAATACATATTGATTTTATGTTTAATTTAGTTGGTCATTGTTGTAAAATTGTGATACTCGTTGGAGGTGAGCTTTACCTTATTATTGGCACAACAGTGATGCTTATGGATACAACAGTGGTCCTGTTAAATTTGGTTTATGTGTCCTGACACATAAATTGACTTATTATTATTATTATAATTAATAGAATAATTACCTACATCCTCTCTGCTGAGAGCTAGGTAGACTGCCAGAGGTAAAACATGTTGCTTGTTTTGTTGATGTCAAGGAAGCCTCTGCTTGGGTCAGTAGAGATCTTTTAGTGTGTAAGTTAAGAGGGAAGCCAGGAGATGTGCTCCATAAAAAACTCAAGAAGTTTCAAGAAGAATTCAAGAAGGCTGATCCAAGCATACTGATTAAAGATATGATCTTTAATATTCTGTTATATGCTGATGAGATCGTGTTAGTACGTTAATGTTCCCAAGGCTAGTAGCACAGTAACAAATGGTTTGGGTCCAATGCCTTTCAGTTCCCTGACAAACACAGGTGGGAACATTCACAGGAATGAAGACACAAACACAGTAATTTCTCTTTTCCAGTCATTTATCTTCCAAAATTTCCTCCGGAAGAGGAGAAGGTGGAAACCCACACGTAATACCATCGTGTTGGTTCTGCTCTTCCCCTTCAAAGTCAACTGAGATTTCTTCTCACAACTTACCGACTGCTACTGACACATCCTTCAAAAAGAAAGTATTCATCAATACAGAGTTTTTGATATAGTAAATGGAAATTTTCTACTAGCAGTGAAAAATACATAAATTATACATTTTACAAGTTGTGGGAACAGCAGAGCAGTTTGAATCAATGACAAATCAATTCCACTAGTTCTTATAAATATCTTGGATTTCTTTTAATGGAAATATGAGAAGAAAAGCATCAGCAGTAGTTTCATGGTAAAATGATATCATGTACTGACCTTGGTTCAAAACTTTATGATTCAGTCTTTGGCTCAGTTTTATTTTATAATGCAAGAGCATGGTGTTTTAAGGATACCCCCGACAGTAATGCTATTCAGAGTTGACCCATGAGGTGCTTTCTTGGGGTGCATAAATATACTGCAAAGCAGGCTATTGAAAGGGACATGGGATGGGAGTGACGTCTTGTGAATAGTTTGGCTGTGGGAACGTCTTGTCCAGTTTCCCGAGCAAAGGCTGACCAAAACAAACAAACAACAGCAAAAAAATCTTTGACTGGTACAGAGCACACTGTTCTCTTTTGCCAAGAGAGGTTACTGCAATATTTTCTCCATCTGGTTTACATCTACAGTGTAATATTAATTTAGTCTATGAACACTAAAGATCCATGAGGATAAAACCCAAGATGATTACTCCAGAGATCCATATATTACATTTAATTTATGGAGAGGATCCCCGAGGATGTATTTAATGTTGTGTTTTATGGCCCCTGTGTAGGAAAAATTTCATATATTTAAGTCTGAGAGTAATTTGTTGAGTTGACTCTTTAATAAGGAGATTTTTGTCTTGGCATCCCAAACCATGATATTGCATTTTGTAAGACCATATTGGCTCAACAACATAAGGTGCAGGACATTCAAATAGATAAATCCATCGGTCGTAGCCTAGTGACAATGTATACAAAGAACCCTGATAATAGATCTATCTAAGGTTGACTTAATGGTGAGTTACTCTGTTACATAATTCTCTTGAGATTTTAAAGCATAAGCATGAAGCTACCAGCATGTGTCTGTATTTCTGTCTTTTTTCTTTTCTCTTTCTATATAAAGTTGCACGTGTTACTATTTACTTACATTTATTATTAGTATTGTTAATTATTATGGATTTTTTGTACATATTGGCTGTTTGTTAGAACAGGCCAATTAACTCCTGGAGGGATGACAGCGATAAATGAAGGCATCATTATAGAGCTTTCTCACAGCAGACACTCTGACATGTGTAAAAGGTACTGTGCGTGCTCACTCACTGGCTTGTCTTACTGAAATATTTCCATAAAGCAGAGGTGTAGCTCCTCCAGTGACAGGCATGAGGCAAGAAGTCTTGATTAAAATACTGGGTTTCATTGCTGGTCAACCCAGCGAGAACTGGGTTAAAGAAAGAAAATATTAATTAACAAATAAAACAATGCTGTATACATGTCTCATAAATCTTGTGTCATAACATAGCATAGATACAGCTAATCACTTTACAACGGGCTTAAATGAACCCAAAATTGTACATATACACAATATCTTCACACAAATTCCACTTCCACTGCACATAAACATTATGAATAACAGCCAACATATCTCACTGCTGCTTATCACAAAGAAATGCTAAACATCCTTTTACAATCTTTTGTCTCTTCTATCTCTCTTCTGTCTATCTTCGCTTCTCTATCTCATATTTTCATTTCAACACTTTAGTTAAAAGACTTGGGTGAAACACGCTCGGGCAGAACCAATAAGTAGTTCCGTCTACCTGTAAACATTAAATTCAGAAGAAACAAATAATAAAGTGCCAATACAGAAAATAAACTGGCGACATGGGCAGTTACAAGAGCTATCATTAACTATATTAGCTCCACCCATGCTTTCGTGCTATGACAAACAAACACAAAAAGGTAATTAGTGTAATTTAGTTAAAGATGTAGAACATGCACTGTAATTCATATATTTGTTTTTTTTTTTAATATCATCAGTATTTGCATTTAGATTAAATGACATTACTCTAATACGGTAGGTGGTGGAATAATTGTTGGTTTTTAATTTCACCAGCGAGCCTGGTTAAGCATTGAGCAAAGGTCCATTCCAGATTTACCATCAAATTTGGATCTATATTCTTCAAATATAAAGACACCAAAGAAACACACACATACAAAAGTTTCAGTTTTAGGTTGCCATTTGATTGGAATGATGCTTGTTTAAAACTGTAAACAATGGCAATAAATACAAGGTTTAAACTACACTGCACTACATTGCCGTAGTTGAGTAATATTCGGGTTAGTTACCGTTAAACAATGTTTTGTTGTGAAAACAACAGGGCAGGAACTGAAAAAAAAAGTCATCCTTTTGAATTATCTGTCAAAATAAATTTCCTCTCTGTGGTGTTTGTTACTTGGCCGGAGATGCCATACAGCGTCTCATTCTACGTGAGCGTAGTGTAGTTCTCCAAGTAGACAGCAGGTAGAGCCAACAGACTGTGAAATGCAGCCCATTATCTCACACATCACCACTTTCACTTCCACTCTTCCTGTTTCAGATGACGTCTTTGAAAGAGACGCTAAAAAAAGACCGTTGCACGACCCCAAAAGGACATTAAGCAGCTGCAGAAATGCAGGACTCTAGTGACAAATAAAACACTGACTTAATAGTTAGTGCTCTTGAGTGAGGTACTCTAGCCTACACGTACTCGTGGCTGACATGAAGAACCTACACGTGTCCAGCTGTGGCTGTGAAGTGCACACCCAGCCCAACAAACCCTCCCTTGTGCCCTCTGTGTGTGATCTGTATGTGGCTCTGTGCAGAGAATAGTGAGGAGAGACCTGAGGTGGGATAAAGCTGGGATTATGGGATGGCCCATACTTAACAAGGCTCTATTAGACTGTGACCATAGTAACCACTGGATTACACAGATTAGAACTGAAGTCCTGAGTTAGTCAGCACTTCTCTGCCCTGTTGTCTCCCACCTCTGTCTTTTTTGTCAAACCACAGCTGACTCTGACATTTTCCCAAACTTTTTAAAGACTAATGACTATGACTCATGATTCATACTCATCATTCAGAATAGTGAGCTGTTAAAAAAACCCTTAGAGGCTGTGACTCCCATCTGTGTTACTGGATTGCCTGTGATGCAGGTGTAAGCTGTGCAGCTGCAACTACTGATTATTTTCATTATTTCTTCATTTCAGTAAAGCTCATTTTAGGAAATACACTTGCTTTCTTGTTGTAAGTTAGAGCACAGATTTAATACCACTCTCATGTCTGTGTGCTAAATATGTACCAGCAGCTGGTTTAGCTTAGCTTAGCACAAAGACTGGAAACAGGGGGAAGACATCTAGCTCGGTTTTCCACTTGTTGTATTTCCGAATTCCTCTTAGCTGCTTCAGTTTCAGGGTCCTGGTATTGTGCATGCTGGCTGAAAAGGGTCAAAGCAAACTGCTTTATCTCTGCTTTATACATTCTTACATCTTGGGAGATGCATGTCATGGGTTGTTTTGAAGAATTCATCACACCACTCTTCTACTCTAACCAAAGCGGTCACTATCCGGATTAGACCGTCTTGACTGACGCAGCATGGGTGCAGGTGTGAACTCCTTTGCTTGCATCTGTTTGTTTGTGAGTTTATTTGTGTACCACGAACCAGCTTTGGCTTTTGTCGCTGAGCTCACTGGTGCCTGTCAGTATCAATCTCTCTCACTTTGATCCAAACTGACTCGATTAGCTGGCACAATGGGCGCTTCGTTGCCGTGGTTGTCCTCATGTCGTGCTGCTCTCCAACCCATCCCCAGTGGAGGAGATTACTCCACTCTAAAGGGAGACTTGGCTGAATCATGTCTTCGAAGGTATTATGTAACCATCTCTACTAGGGCGGCCACGTGGCCACAGGGCTCACCTGTGTTTAGACTGACCATCTGCCCCTACCCAGCCAAAGCCCATCTTCACTCTGCAACACACCGGCATGCTGAAGAGACCTCCAACTGTTTCGGTGATCAAAGATGACTCCACATCTCCCACAGCTCTGGGTGTGAGGAAGGATTGTATAATGGTACAAGGAAGACGTGGGAGCCTGAGGGCAGGAAATAACACTGACGTGCAAACGAGTGACTAATACTGGATTGGCTATGAAATTACAATGCATATATACTGTACTTACTTCCTATTTTCTTCTCGGTTAGACAGGTGCATCAGGAAATCATACTCCTCTTGTGTGGGTGAAGAGAAGTAAAGCTGGGATTGCATCTCTGTTGACACCTCCGCAGATTCAGCGCGAAGCAGGGAGAGAGAAACACAGACATGCAGACAGAATGAACTGAAATAGGAGGAAAGAGGGAGCGGGAGAGAGAGAGGGAGAGAGAGAGACAGTGAGGGAGAAGAGTGAAAGAGAGACAGAAGATATATTTGACTATGTGGGTGTGCGAAGTAACAAGGCATGCAGCATAATTGTGGATTCTTCTCGGAGCAGCCGGACGTATCACTGCAGCAGCAGGACATTATATTGGTCTCACAAACTGTGTTGTTGTGTACTTTGGAACAGCGGGAGCCGTGAGCGCAGAGAGAGAGAGAGCGACACGAGAGACATTTTCAGAGACAAAATGGAAACTGTTTTGTTTCTGCTGCTTCAAGATTTTCATTGAGTGGGATTATTAAGAAGCACACTTGAACTGGTCGAAGGGATCCAGGCTGGGAAATGATGACGCCTCTTCACTGTCAATAATCAAGATCTCAAGTCAAGAATTTATCTGAGGTGAGTTTGGAATCATCTTGATAGAAGAAAGAGTTAAATCATTTTAATGCTGTGTTTTTTTTTTATGTTTGTGTGTGTGTGTGTGTGTGTGTGCTCTGACACCTCTATCCGTGTTGAGTTTTAGACCTTAACAATGAAAGGATTGTGGGCTCCCATATTCACTGTTTGGGGTTAAAAAGGGTTAAAAAAAAATCTAATGAATCTCATGTTTGGGCTAGATAATCCTGGGGAATGCATTATGTCAGTGAGGGTCCTCACAAGCAAGTACAAACATTGTGTGTGTGTGTGTGTGTGTGTGTGTGTGTGTGTGCGCGCGCGCGCGCATTTGTCTGTGCTTTTGGGCGCTGAAACTCCACTTCTCAAAAGCCCAGTATGTGATGTAGTCAGCCCACGCTGTTTCCCGTTCCCATGGAAACCATTGCCCAGTGCTAAAAGCAGTTCTATTCTGTGCTGCAAGAGCGTGAGTGTGTGTTTGTGTGTGTCTGAGAGACAGAGAAATGTATTAATTTCTGACACATAACAGGCTTATTGGATCTTCACACATATTTATTACTGTTGTTTCTGTTGGACATTGTGAATCGTGAAGATTATGTATGAACTGATGCTCGGCATTTTGTCCCTACACTCACCTCCCTGCTTCTCTCCTCTCTGGATCTCCTTCCACATTATCACTCTTCTTGTTTATGTCTGTGTACCTCTCTTCCTCTTCCTGTCCTTTAACCCCTGTCTCTCCTCCTCACCGCATATTTTCTGTCTCTATGTCTCTAAGATGGCCGTCAGCCCTATCATCATCTGCCTCCTGTCACTGATTGGCTATGGCTCATCCCACCCGTCTCCTCCTCCTCGGGGATGCAGTGTGGATGTGGACCCACCCTACAGAGTGCTATGTGACCTGGAGTCCGTTTGGGGTGTGGTTCTGGAGGCCGTGGCCTGCTGCGGTGGCCTCAGCTCTCTAGTCCTCGCTGTGCTCCTGCTGGTCAAGCTGCGCTCCATATCTGACCCTGCCAGGCGTTCCGGCATGGGGCCTCTTCTCCTGCTCCTTGGCACGCTCCTTGGCCTTTTCTCCATCTCACTGGCTTTCCTGGTGGGGAAGAACCAAGCGCTCTGTGTGGTCCGCAGGGCCTTCTGGGGTCCCCTTTTTGCCCTCTGCTTCTCCAGTTTGCTAGTGCAGGGTGTGAGGCTCAGGAGGCTGGTGGCTGGCAATACGAGCCCATCGGGCAGCACCCTGGCAGCACTCGGTCTGGCCCTGGCCCTGGTTCAGGGGATCATCTCTGCTGAATGGGTCTTGCTAACTGTAGTTAGGGAGGGTCACCCGGCCTGCGAATATCCACCTTTAGACTTTGCTCTCACATGCAGCTACACCCTGGGGCTGCTTCTCATAGCCATGGGGCTTTCTCTGGGGGTGGTGCTGTGTGGAGGAGAGTTCGGGACAGAGGGAGCAGGTGGGAATGAGGAAGATAGAGAAGGAGAGAGTGAAAAGCGGAGATGGAAGTGCAACGCTGTGTGGCTCTTCCTGTCCAGCCTGGCGTCAGCATTGCTGTGGGTGGCCTGGCTGGGCTTTTATCTCTACGGCAGCCAGGCGCTGAGGGGAAAGGGGAAAGGAGAAAGATTAGGAGCAGGAAAGAAGGATGTAAAGGTGTTGGATGAGCCTGCACTGGCCGTGGCCCTGGTCATTCAGGGCTGGATCCTGCTGCTGTTCCACGCTATTCCAGAGGCGCACCTGTGTCTCCGGAAACCTCCACAATCCAACACACAAGACTTCTTCGACACCACTCACACGTCCCCTCCTCCACATTTTGGCGATGAGCTGCCTGCACACTCGCACCGACCCTTCCCAGAAAACCAGTCCTTTTCTATGGAGGAACACGGCGCAAGTATGTTTGTGTAATGTGTGTGTGTGTCACTGTGCATGTTTCAAAGGAAATGTATCTTTTTCAACCTGAGCTGAATGCTAGGTCATATTTTCAACATAGAGTATTAGGCTGAGTATACAATGTGTTTGGCATTTAAGTGTTTTAGCGTATACGTCATGAGAACACTGTTGCCTGGCAACTGCTAACAAAAATGGATGTTGCCTTGACTCTTTCCTGCATTTAATGTCATGCTGATGTGACCAGGGCCCGTATTCAAAAAGAGTATTCCTGTTTGGACTCCTCCTACATGTCACTAAAGTTACTAGCAAAGATTTGTTTCCTCTTAAGATTTTTTTTCATAAAGCTGCAGAGAGAAACTTCCACTGAAGGTCTGAGAGTAGATAGATTTGTGAATATGTGAGTGGGAAACAATCTATATATCTACCTATAAAAAATAAAAAGACATAAAAAACTTTCCAAATCACTCCTGCAGCTTAATTCATGCTCTGTCTGTTACATATTTTTATTTACCAGTCAGTTTTTTTCTGGAACACATTCAGACTCTCATCCAAAAAACTTTCATCCACCGCACTGCAGATCAATTTACCATTAAAAAAAGATAACTATTACAACTATTACCATAGTGCCATGTAGTTTTGCTTACAGCTACTGTACACAAACCAAAATCCAATCAAACCTTATGAAATGCCTGATTATCCAACAGGTTTAAAGGGAAATCTATGAGTCATTTCACTCGCAGTGCTTTACATATTCATCTGAGCCAAATGCACAGATGAAGAGCTAAACCACAATGCACCAGGACAAACAAAAAGTGGAGGCAGTAGACGCAGGATATTGGCTGGCCAATTTATGGTTGACTGAGGGGGGACAGCCTGTACTGAAAAGAATGGGGCAGTGAGACGGTGTAAGCAAGTGACTAGATCTACCTTGTAGTTGAAAGGCTGAGGTTAAGGTTTCGGTTACTTAATGGCCAGTAAACGCCCTGTCTCTGTCATCTCTGCAGCAGAGCATATGAATAAGTGTTAATATAATGGACTGACAGCCAGAATCATAAAAATAAGACCCAGATTGTGAAATGCATTCACTATACACTGCCAGATGATTTTTTTTGCCTTGAAAACCAAAATACATAATTTGGGAAAAACATGTTTTCCAACCGTCTTCATCATTCTGAAACCATAACACAACAAATGTTGGATGACAGATTATCACTCCTACCACCTAAAAGGAGGGAAGAATTGTATGATATCACTATTTTTATTATACATAATATAAGTAGGATAAAAATTTCTGACTACTTAAAAGTGTTTGTTTTGTTTTTTCATCCATGCTATAATAATCTACAGATCGAAGCCAAGTATATGTGGTCTTCATTACTCTGAGCTGAATGTTAGGCCAACAGAAAAACATATACAATACAAAAAAAAGAAGTAAAGAAGTTATTTTAAAAACCTGAAAGATTCTGGGCTCTTGAGAAACCACCAGAAGCCGCCACCCCTGCTCTGCCCATGTGTATTGCCCTTATCTGTTTTAGCAATGGAACTAAAAAGGTAGTGTCCATGGCTTGTATGCTACTTTAAAATGTGAAAATTACAACACTACAGCTGTTAGTGATGAAGCAAAGTCTCGATTTACTGTGTGCTACACTGAGTGTCATAGTGGATGATACGAGTGATTTTGGACACAGCCAAAGTCTCACTTTAGAGGCTCTATACACCCAAACAGGCATCTTTAATGTTTCAGTTTGATTAGATCTGCTCAGGATGAAGGTGGATGCAGCTGTGCTGGGAACAGATTTGAGGACTGGGATGGACTGCTGGTTCTGAAAGTGATTTTCCTATTCTGTATTCCCATTGAAATGATTTCTTTCAACAATCTGACTAATGCTACTCAACACAGAAACATGTGACACTCCTGGACAACTCAAAATGCTAATACCCATGAGCCTTGGCCTCCATTGCCATGGAGATGTAGCAGGTAAAAGTGGTGAATCAGAGTGTTAACAAATTCAAGAACAAAACACAGCACCAAAGTTGAAGAAATTGAAAAACTCTATTACATGAGGTCACCAACACCATGTACAAATAAGCATAATGAATGTGTAATTCAAGCTAACAGAAGAGCCCCTGAGATGTTAATCATGCTCAGTCTGTAGCCATCCACTTCCACTGTTTAGCTTTGGGTGTGACGGGCCTCTGAGTTACCCAACTGGTAGAAAAATGATACTTCAGCTTCAAGTTTGATGCATGTATGATTTTTATCAGTCAGTAGCACAGTCATCTGTCATAGTGAGTACCCTTGCATGACACCTGTAACCTTTGGATGTGCTTTGCCTTGTTTGCTCTGCCAGCTCTCCGAACTGGAACATACCACAGCAGCCACGGGACTGCCCGTCCTGGCATCGCCTTCAGAGGACATGTCTACCAACCCACCGAAATGGCTCTGGTCATGAATGGTGGAACAGTAAGTATGGAAGAAAGATTTATTAAAAAATTATTAGATGTCAACCCCATGTGTATTAGAATTGTTCACTACTTGTTTGTCTCCCTAGATGCCCACAGCCCCCATTAACTACACTGGGCGACGGTTATGGTGATATGGGACAAGACTTGAAGAGGATCCACTGGTGTGCAATAGCAGAATTTTCCTGTTGCGTATGAAGAAGACACCACATAGCACACAGTATGGATTTGATGGGCGATAAATATGTTAAATGTATTTGTGTTTCTGCACACCCTAATAGTATTTTTGCTGAGGTACGACTGACTGGACATGAAATCAAAAGAGAGTAAAACTGACAGCTTCCACAGTTTACAATATTTTGCTGAGGACTTTTTCAAGTGCATTATTTGAGAGCACATATGGTCTTCAGTGTAATATTTAAATACACTGATGAGGGCTGTATAAGGGAGGTTAAAGTGATTATACAGAGCATAAGGTGAATATCAAAAACTTGAGTTCAGCGCGGTATTGAATGGAAAGAGCGGCTCTCAGGTCACGAGAAAGAAAAGATAAGGATGATCTGAATGTAGTGAAGTAAACATTTTGCCTAAGCAGCTGTAAACAAACGCTGTTACTTACTTACTGATGCCATCAGTGATTTTTGCTTCATAAAAACAACACTTTCCTTGTCTTTCTTTTTGGCGTCAAGCTACAACTCAAAAAAATAACCTTTAGGATGTTTATGTAAATTACTTGCATACGCCCACATAGCTTGCTTGGCCTCTGTGTTACATGCTGGAAAAACCCAAAGGACTCATTGTGTTTTTCTCTCCACATCTCCACACACAGACAGTTTGGCACATTTTACCATGCGTACTGAAAAATGTCATGCATTTAACGGAGCTTGTGCAGAGTTCTGGAGGATCATATGATGATTTAAAAGGCTAAAGATGAGTCTACCGCTCTTGGATGAGTATTTTTTAATAAGCATATCATAAAAAGCCATTTAATATACTGCAATACAGTATACAAAATATTGTATTGTTTACAGTATACTGTAAACAATACACTAATACAATATAGTATATAGGGTTTACTGTTGGAGGTTGTAATTTTGCACTTTATCAGCGCTGATCATGTCTGGGCATTGTGATATTTGAGATATTTGAGATGCATGTGAAAGCACAGTTTAAAGGTAATGTATTTTGTCAAAATGAATGTATTTTAAATGTTTTCTAGACTTTTGATATACGTACTGAAGAGAAATGCCAGTTTTAGTGTTGAATTTTAAAGTATATCCTTGACAGTGGAAACAGAAATCGACAAATCAATCTCAAGTGCTCAGAAACTGGGTTGTCAACCAGTTTCGGTGTGTTTTCACTCATGTTTTCCCAAGTCTACTTTGGATTCAATAAGGATATTATAAGGATTATATACATTTTTCTTGAGATTTATGGCAACATCTCATTATTTTCTGGTATTCAAATCCCACTGAATATAGAGAAAGTATTGAGTCATCCATCACTGTGACTATAACTGGAACAGATTCAAATGCATATATATATTATTTATATTAGTGGCTGAGTGCAGACAGATTTCTAGTTGATAGTCGTCGTTCACATGCGCTGGAATTTGAACTCTGAGGCAAAATGACAAAATTAGACTTGAGTGTTACAGTTTCCATCTTCTCAGCTAGGACAGTTTGTCCAGTTTAAACACAACTCAAAGAACAGTCTCCATGTTCATGTTTGACCATTTCCTCTTCCTATAAGACTAAACTAAGTTACAGCAACTTTGCTTTTGTGTACAGGTGTGTGCTCTGATATTGTACAATGAAAATATTCTAACATGATTTTTATGTATTATCCCTATATAATGGAGTTTTAACCATGTAAATAATCCAAATGTGAAAAACTAATGGTATTTTCCTTTTGAAGCTCTTGATGCTCTTATGATGATAGCACTGTCACTGTTTAATGGCAGCGTAACATGAATGTCTGTAACGTGATTTGCACAAAGTGGCTAATACATCAGTGCACATTTTCTGTTAATTATTGTCTGCTTATTGAATTCGTCCTTGTGTCCTTGATGCACTAATGGATCCACTTCACTTCATGCATTGGCCTCTGAAGAGAGTTGTGACACAGAGAGCAAGAAGATACAAGCCAATAAAGAAGGCACCTTCACAATTAAAGTCACTAATCCTTAACTATCTGTATCATTCGTACCAGGCGTATGGCGTTCAGATGGTCTGGCAGCCGAGTGAAGTGGTGTACACGATGTCTCCCGTCTGCATGATGTGCTGAATCGTGAGCCAGTTCACCTCATAGCTTTATCCATCAAAAATAGCTATGGAGCAGCAGTTCCAAAATCCCTCACTGCATGTGGGAGTGAGCTCAAGTAACCTGAGCTATATTCAAATCATAGCACCTTAAATAGTTGGGCTTTTTAGAGGTTGTAGATGTAGGTAGGGACTACAGCTGGAAGCTCTACAGTAGCTGGATGCTGTAGCTGGGGCTGTAGGTGGCTTCTTGAAATTCAGGTTGACGGCTCGGTGCCAAGAGGCTGTAGGGGAAAGCTTATACATGGCCTCTAGTCTGTTGGGGTTACAGTTGCGTCTCAGAGGTAGTAGGTGGAAACAGGAACACCAGCTCGACCCTGGAAGCCATAGTCAAAAGAGGGGGGTGCAGCTGGCATAGGCATGTGCGGAAGGTGGTGTTACAGCTACAATAGAAGTAGCAGGCTGAGACACAGTGACAGACTGACACAGTGTATGTAAATGTACAGTTGCAATGGTTGCAGGTAGTAATGTGTCGATCGTGAACGAGCCGGTTCAAAGAGTCAGCTCTTTTAAGTGAACGATGAGAGCCGGCTCCTGTCAGCGTAAGTGTTGTAAATGCAATGAAAGCAATTGGCTACAGCAATTTATTGATATTTAAAAAAATGTAATTTTTACTTTTGAATACTTCAGTAAAAAGGATGCACTGAATAATTGAAGTGATATATGTGCACACGTACAAATCATAAGTCAAAACAGCGCTAAATTTGGCTGAATTATAAAAGGTAGTAAAACAAAGAGTCGTTTCCCAAACGACTCTTTGTTTTACTACCTTTTATAATAAGTCAAAACAGCGCTAAATTTGGCTGAATTATAAAAGGTAGTAAAACAAAGAGTCGTTTGGGAGCTGAGTCAAATGATCTGGCTCACTAAAACGAACTGAAATTCCCATCGGCTGCAGGATCTACACTCGCTGGCTACCAGAAGCTGCCAGAAGATATACATATATAGCATATATATATCTATGCTCTGACACCCACCGTATAAACATACAAATTACTGTGCTAGAGTTGACTTAACACTAAGATAAAGAGTTAGCTTTATCTTAGCCTTAGTTCTTCACAACTGAAGTTCAAATTCAAACATTTAACCATGTACAGTAACCGTGATAATATAAAGAAGTAACAGGTTGAATTCACAGAACAGTCTTTAGTTGTTAAACAAATGAAACAAACATTGAACAGGTAAGCAGTGCGTCTCACGTGCGCGCCCGTCCGTGGTTGCTACGGACGCCTCGAGCATGCGCAGAACGAGCGAAAACTACTTCCGGGTTAAGAAAGCAAGTTGAGGTCCACGTGAATTACCAGAGATTACAAAGTAAGTAGACCACCTGAGTTTACATTTCACAGTAGACTAACTGTAGTGAAACTGTCTATCTTGTCGTGTCTTTGTTTCTTCATCGGTTTAACCTTTTAGCTGCTGATTAACGTTATCTGCTGTTAGCTAGCCAGCATGGTGGAGTGTGCTCTCTCTCTCTTTAACGTTAATAAACTAAGTCAAAATGTGTCTTCTCGCTGTGTTATCACTCATTAAACGTTATCACTCGTGACGTTACCGTAACTCAACAACTCAATAACTCAATCATTTGTTAGCTGACTTATGCACACTTGGACTGAAAGCATGTTTGTGGTCATCCTGCAGAACACTGGTCGTCTCATGTGATCTTCTGAAAGGTATACAGCCAAATCTGACGAGATCACCTTTGATCGGGTGCTGATTTGTGATCAGATATTATGAATCAGAAGAATTTGCTGACCAGTTAATGCATGCAAAGCAGAGGTTGCGCATACAGGTTAGGCACTGTGCACCAAACGCTACAGGTGTCTGCCTGACAGTTGCAGAAATGCACATTTTGTAACACAAAACCAAGCATGAGTGAACAACGAGCAGTCCACAACTGAAGATTAAATTAGTTGCACTTGGTTGATAGATAAAAGAGTAATTGTGTGTATTGTGCTTCTAGTTAATTGCATTTCTCTCAACAGACAAGTCAGAGGTCTGTTGCTGTGAAGTGGCCTGTGGAGAGGGTGAAAATTAAGATGGAGGAAGAGAAGAGTGAGGAGAATTTTGTGAAGAAGAAGAAGAAACTTAAGAAAGGACAGGCCCCTCTGTCTAACAATGAAAACTGTGCTGTTAATGATGAGAGCCTAGCAGAGGTGAAAAAAGAAAAGAAGAAGAAGAAGAAAAATGATGCAGGGGTTATAGAAGTAGAGCAGGAGATTTGTGATGGGGGTGGTGAAAAGGAAGAGAAGAAGAAAAATAAGAAGAGAAAACTCGTCACTGAATCTCTGAATGAGGCCAACGGTTCTGAAGAAGTCAGCAAGAAGAAAAAGAAAAAGAAGAAGCAGCAGCTGCCTGACGATGAGAATCAGGTGGAAACTACACAAGTAAAAGAAGAAGAAGTGGAAAAGAAACAGAAGAAGGAGAAAAAAGTAAAAAATAAGTCTCCACCAATGAAAGCAGAAAATGTAAAGATGGAGGAGGAGGAAGTACAGCAAGCTGTAAATGATGACGTGCCAAAGAAAGCCAAGAAGGGAAAACACAATTTAGTAAGCACAGAGGAGACTGAGGATCAAGTTAAAGAAAAGAAAAAGAAAAAGAAAAGCACTGGTGGTGAAACCTCTGAAGCCGTGGATGGAATCATTGTATCAAAAAAGAAAAATAAAGCTAAAATGAAAGTGGCTGAGAGTGAAGAGAGATTAGAAACACCAGAGGCGGAAACTGATGAGTGTGAAGAGGTAAAGGTAAAAAAGAATAAAAAGAAAAAAGAAGATGGAAATGGAGGAAGAACGGCTGAGATCAAAGGCGAAAACAAAATGAGCAAAGCGGAGAAAGAAAATCTGCTCAGCAAGAAGAAAGACACATCCACAAAGGGGGAGATTATCGCAGAGGAAGAGGAGACGGGGCTGAAGAAAAAAGGAAAAAAAGAAAAGGGTAAAAAAGCTTCTGTCAAGGTCAGTGAGGTAGAGGAGACAGAGCCAAAGAAGAAGAAGAAAAAGGGCAACTTAAAGGGAGATGAGAAAGAATATGAAGAGGTTGAGGAGCAGAGTGCGGAAACTCTGGCCACAGCAGCCGAGGAAACAACGAGCAAGAAAAGAAAGAAGAGCTCCATTAACAGTAATGGACAGGTGGAGAATGTGAGCTTTGAAACCGGTGCAAAGAAGAAGAAGAAGAAGAAGATTAAAGAAGAGGTGGAAGACCAGCAGGTGAGTGTGAGCGGCGTTTGATGACACTGTGTTTGGATTTTGCTTTTACATTTTCTAAATTGTGGGTGAACCTCGCTTGTGTTCCAGGAGTCAGCCCAAGAGGACGTGGTGCTCCTGTCAGAGAAATCTGGAAACGCTGACGAGGTCGCCATCAACCAGGTAAACATCATCTCTCATGCATGCATGCATACATACATGCATACATATCTATCTATCACATACACCAAACGTCTTGATGGTACAGATTACCCAGAACACATCACCCAATTACAAACAAACAAAGAATACAGTACACAAACAAGAGCAAACACACCAAGGATCAGTTCAAGTGCACCTGTCCCACAGGCAAGCCAATCTTTTCTAATTGCCTTAAACCAAACTGACCATCTTTCTGTGAATTATATGCCCCGTAGTCTCAACAAAAAGTGTTTTTCTTTTAGTTAAGTGATTATTGAATGCCATCTGTCTTGGGATGGAGGTTGTTTTTTTTGGCAGCTGCTAGCAGTTTGGGTTCTTTTTCTTATTGTTTGTGCAGGCAGTACCTCAAGCATGACTAACAGTGGGGTGCTGGGAAGTCTGAAACCAAATACTTTACAGAGAAAATTGCATACTCCGCTCCAAAATGTACTTAGAAGAGGACATGTTCTGAATATATGCGTATGGTTTGCAATGCTCGCTCCACAGTTTCTGCAAAATTCACCTGTTTGCTTGCGGTTATTTTTGGATACAATGGTATCTAATAATTATCTTCTTCTTAAAAGGCTTCTTATTTGGAGCTATATAAAGATATCTGATCCGGGTAATTTAAATGTGTTCAATTGTCTTTAAAAGTTCTTGCTGTTTTAGAAGCTGGTAGATACATTTGAACTGTATGTTCAAAGAAAACTGTAAGCTTGTACCTAGAGGATGTAACTTGTCTGTATTCTCATTGCTGTTTTATTGCTTTTGACAACTTTTATTCCCAAATAACTCATGAACATTGCTTGCTATATCCGTTCCATGCACTAAAGCCTAAAGCCTAAAGAAGTGTTTTGTTTTGTTATAGGAAAGACAAATTGAGATCGACAAGGCCTCTCAACCTCAAAAACCAGCCAAACCCACGGTAAGTATTAGTGCCTTTCTTGTAAAGAAATTAAAACTATGGAATTTCTCTTATTTCTGTAGTTTTTTTTCTTGAAAGGTCACATCAGTGTTTTACTATTACACCTTCTCAAAATCAGGGGATTTGCTGAAATCAGATTTTAAAAAAGACTGATGCAGCAGCAGCAGAGAGCTCCTGATTTTTACGTTTCCATCATGGATGAAACTGAAAAAAACTGAATAGCATCTCAGTCTGTAAATGTTTGTCTCTGTTCCTCAGGGTTTCGGCCAGTGGAGCACTGCACAGTTCAGCAGCTCTGATCAGCAGCAGAAGTTCCTCCGGCTCATGGGCGGCTTCAAAAAGGGTTTCCAGCCGGCTGCCGGAAACACTGGAGGAGGAAACATGGCACTGGGAAAGGACGCACAGCAACAGTTGCAGCAAGGGCTTCTGGGGGAGTTTGAACGCGCTCAGTCGCGCAGAATGGACTTCAGTAACAGGGGCGCAGGACTTGGTTTTACTGCACCATCTAATAAGAAATTCTCCATTGACATCAATTCGTGTCGATCAGTTCGATTTGATGATTGATGTGTGCATGGTCGTACAATTTTTGTATGTGTGGTTTTAAATGTTGATTTGTACACTGAGCTGCTCAGGTTCACTGGAACATCCATATCGAACAAGAGACCACTTTTAAACTTGTGTACAGATGAATATCAGATGAATGCCATTTGTACATACTGTATATCAAACATCCTGCTTGAGGGGCTGGACTGTTTTTATGTAAAAGATTGTTTATCATGCCATTTCAGGTTGCTGTTTAAGCCGAGTTAGTTTTGTAGGTGCAAATGAACACACCTTCAGTCCCATTGATTATGATTATGTACACACACCCACAGCACCTACACTTGAATGAAGCTATACTTGCTTCAGGTGTTAACAACTTTGGAGTGATGCCTATGAATATTTTCCCAATTTCAGTGTTTTTCCTCAGGGCACACTCGTGTGCTCAGCCCTCACTGCAGTAGCCTGGGTTCAACTCCAGCCTGCAGGCCTTTTTTTCTGCATGTTGTTCCCTCTCTCTATCCTGCCTCTGTCCAATAAAGGTAAAAAAAAAAAAGTGTTCCTCACAAGTTTGGATTCTGTTCATTATTTTCTTCTCATGGAAAGCAACTTAGACACGTTAGATGACACTGATTTTATGCATACCCACGACCTTTACCACATCCCTGATCAGTCTGGATAAAAAGAGCAAACACACTGATGGTTCTGATAGTCATTTTATTCCAATCTTGCACATGAATAACATTTGATGTAAAGTTTAAAAAAAGAAGAAAAATCAAAGTTCATTTTACCTTCCGCTTGTTTGTTGTAGGCTCATTTGTTTGGTCTTGATAATGTGCTAAAGAAAAAGTTTGACTATCACATGTTATACTTCAATATTCCGCGCATGGTAGCTGTGTTGTAATTCTGACTGAACATCAGACTTTCTAATCACATTCGTTTCCTTTAAAACTGCTGTGTGGACGACGTGTCCATCAGCTTATTTGAAACTGGAAAAGCTGGAAAAAAAGAGCCTGAGGAGATTAAAATGTCCTTAAACTAAATGAACCCTATACATGACACCGTGCAAACAAAGTTTCAGAGTGCTGTTTGGTTGAATCCTCCTTATTTCAGACCAAATACAGCCGCTGCCCTTCGAACGATCTCTCCAGTTGTTTTACATGAGATAGTGTCTGGGTCTTGTCTTAACCAAGCCTCAAGTTTAATGCAACCAGTGACATGCACAGACTGCTTCATCCTTTGGGCGACCTGCTGATCTGCTATTAGCGCTCATTAGCATTATTCAGATGTGTTGAGCTTCTCAACATAGCGGTCACGTAGAAAGTTTAGCAGCTGTGATGTGACAGCTTACAGCAACTGAGTCAGACACAGCTCTAATCAGGCAATTTAAAGGCAACTTCAAAAAAACCCATGTTCCTGACGCATGCACTGAATTTAGTTTAAAAAAAAAAAAATCTCAACAGTCGCTACGCTGTTTAGAATACGTCGTGACAATTTTGCCGTTTGGTCTGATGCTTCTGTGTTTTCAAGCTGGCACAATCAAATGATGACACTGTGCGGAGGGAGAAGCTGTTGAAAAAAACACTTAAGAAAGACATGTAACCAGAAGTAGCCAGCGATATACACGTCGTGCAGTCTCTCGGGAAACATCAGAGTCGGGAAGCCGCTCGACGACGAGGAGGGAGGGGAAGCTGTGTGTTCCTTGTGGAAGAGAGAAGTTTCGGGGCTCTCAGGCCTGCAGGTACTCCGGCTGCACTCGCGCCACTTTGCGGAACTCTTTGATGTGCGTCCGCGGGCACTGCATCTCACACCAGCTGATGGGAACCATCTGGGCACCTGAGCGACGAAAGAAAATGGGACAGAGATGTGATAAAATGGAGACAAGTGACACGACATGACAAGAACCATCTACAGTTATCTGGACGGTTCACCTCTTGCACCACCTGGTGCTCAAACAGGATACTACCAATCTGCAGTGCTGCTGCAGCGTTTTGAGGTTTTACAAGAAAACACAGAAAACGCCTCGTTTGTTTGAACGCTGAGCGTTACCTGATTCACTGTGTGCCACCACCACTCCCAGTTCATTCTCTGCTGTTGTCAACAGGTAGTTAGACTGCACGTCACCGAGAGAGATCTGACATCACAGGTCAAGGGTTAACAACACACCAGTAAAAAGCTTATATCTATCCCACGGAAGTGGCACTGTTCAATGAGTTGACTCACAGTGACTCACAGTCAACTCATAAAGGTGGATGTAGCTGGTGAAAATGTGCGTGTATCACAGTTCATAATCCTCACACCTTTTCAATAAACACAGATGCACTCCTAGAGATCGTAATAACAAATAACTTGACTTCTTTTGAGGTGATTTTGTTTCCATGATCCGGTGTTTAGGAATTTCAGAGGAAATTAAATAGTGGCAGATGGATAAGCTGAATAGCTGATAAACTGTTTTCATCTGTCTCTTTAAAAAGGGATTCATTCTGGCCAGAGGGCCAGCTGAAGGATACCACTTTCGCCAGGACGATGTCTCCGGGTCTGAAGCTTTTGTACGTCTCCACCTGCAACAATAAAGACCAAAGCTTTAAGCTAAATATGTCATCTTAGGCTAATCAGTAAACAGAAAGCTGTTTATGATCCATTTGAATACATGGAGCCAAACACACCTTGTCTTTCTCTGTTGCGCGCACATCTTCTTTTCTGCAGAGTCAGAGGGAGTGGGCTCAGTAATGACGCAGAGAAACATCACATAAAACATTGTTTCACTAAAGAGACCTTATAGTGAGTTACCTGATCGTCCCTCTGAAGCGATCCTTCAGTGGCGTGGAGCCAACATAAAGGATGTGGACCTTGGCGAACCTGGGGTTAATGCTCGTCACCTGTCAAAGCAAAGAAAAACGCTCAGGCTCCACAGTGCAAAAATCACTTCATGGGATCAGCCAATCATAGAAACAGAGTATCTGATTTCTCTGCGTACCTTACAGGTGACTATTGCTCCTACATCTGGTAATAGTCGTGCTTCTGTTTCCCTGACTACTGAGATCACTGGCAACTAGAAAAGAGACAAAAACAACATGTATAGATGCACACACACACACACACACACACACACACGAGTCGCACAAAACAAGTTCAGTTTGTAGGAAACCAGTCCAAAAGCGCCCGAAGAAAAGACCTGTCACATAAAACGTGGCGCATATTTCATCACAGGCGCTGAACCAACGAGCTTCAGCTCAGTCACATTCACAAATGTTGCGTAACGCCTTCAATCGGGCACTCCTAACACTTTCGTCACGTTGCTCGCACCCACCACACCCCTCACCTCCTCTCCTTCATTTTTCTTGAGCACATAGCCTGCTAGTGAGGAATATATGTAGCCATGTCGCAGGTACACCCCTGTGCCAGGAATACAGTCTTCTACACTGCATAGCTTGTCACCTGGAGACAAACAGAAAGGAGAAAGGACAGAGTACATGCTTAGTGTTAGTGTTTTTGTAGGGGAGTTCTCTGCTGCAAATATACATTTAAAAAACACACTTTTGTTACATACAAAACAACCTTTGTAGCAAAAGACCAGAGCTTCTCTCACACTAACAGAGTGGCACGAGTGTGTGTTTTATCCAGGCTGTCATCTGCAGACAGAACTGATCACATCAGATGAACTACATAAGGATGAGGGTGGATTACAACCTCTGCGATTATCTGTAACTATCCATTCCCAGACTTAACAAAAAGTCATGTAACCTTATCACTAAGATGACAGTAAGTGTTAACCCTGCATGGTCTCAACAGGCAGAACACTTGTATTACTTTTGACATATTTTAAAGGTCACCGTCGCTCTTCACATAATTGCACGCCCATAAAAAAAAAGTGAAGATTTCTCAAGGGTGAGTCAAAACAAGCGAGAGAAGGAATGCTGCTGTCGCGCCTGAGGCGATGGGCAGGGCAGCAGATGAAACCTGCCGTGGAAAGTAAAAGTCAACAGCTCCCAGCCCTGCACAAGTAATGCACCTAGCTGGAAAACACTTGAACGTCAAAGCCCCTGAACACACGAACACACACAGACACACACACACAACCTTATATTCATTAAAAGAACCACACATTAAAAAAGTAAGTGAATGTAACGCCAGCTAACGTGACGCTAAAAGTCAGAGCGAGCTCACGCATGGCAGCTGGGAATCATTAACAGTACGTCTGAAGACAAACTAGATTTTTTTTAATCAACCCAGCGACGTGTACAAGTCCCAAAACGAGCGCTGAAGAAAACGGCGGTCTAAAATCTGGTTTAACTCCTTCACAAGTAAAAGAAACTTCAAATTTCCGAGACTCACCTGGAACACACAGCTTCATGGGCGACATGTTTTCGAGAAGAGCAGACCGTCAGGCGATTGGCTGTGACGAAGCGCTCGAGTTGATTCTGATTGGCCGGCCTCACGCTGAGCGGAAGTGAAAGAAGGACGTTTTGGTCCGCCATGTTTGTTGAGGCACACATGGGCACCAGTCCAGGGCACATGCTCTGCATAACACGAACTTCCATACACTTTTATAGGTTATATACGTATAATCACATAGTTAACTTCAACTTATAATGGAAGTGATAATAATACTATGTAATTATTACAATTATTTTCTTGATTATTAGTATGTTATGGCATGTGATTCCCATCTCCCATTAGCATTAACATTTAAATAAAAGTCAACCAATCACCAAAAACATTTTCACTTTTGCAGATTTTACCTGAAAATTATTGTTGTTATTATAATTATTGTTGTTTTTGTAGAAAACCCCCACAGAAAGAATAGTTCTGATTGGACTACAACAGAAAGAGTCATTCTATGACTTTGAGATCTATACATCTGTGGTTTGATGTCCAAAATCTGTGTTCTCTAGGGAAATACTACCAAAGAGAACATAATAATTTACAACTACAAAAGGCATCCATCCATCCACCCATTTTCTGTAATCACTTATTCATATCAGGGTCACAGGTGGCTGGAGCCAATCCCAGCTGAGATTGGGCACACCCTGGACAGGTTATCAGCTCATCACAGGGCTGACACATAGATACATTATAACACATTATATTGTTGTATTTGCCATATTTTTACTGTTTATATTTTTTTAGATTTGTCATATTTTTCTTAGATATCTTTGAACTTGTATATATTTATATTGTATATATTTTTAATATTTTATATTCATGTATATTGTCGTATGCACCAGGAATGTGAGGGACACACTATTTCCATTCTCTATATGTCCTGTACAAATGGCAGCACTGACAATAAGTCGACTTGACTTGATAGAGACAAACAACAATTCACACCCACATTCACACCCATGGCCTATTCTGAGTTATCAGTTAAACTATACTATTAACTACATGTCTTTGGGCTGTGGGAGGAAGCTGGAGTACCTGCGGGGAACTCACACGGATACAGGTAAACATGCAAACTCCACACAGAAAGGCCCCAGCCAAGGTTCAAACCAGGAACCTTCATGCTGTGAAGGGACAAAGTCATACAAAAAGCCAAGGAGAATGTAGTTTGACTACAATCCTTATCCATCTAAGTCATAGTAGTTATGAGTAGTTATGACATATTTTTCATCCCCTGTACTGTCAGTATAACACTACTCTAATAATACATGCCATGTATTATGGATGCAGCATAGTCTCTAGTAAATGTGTTTACTATTCTTTGTCATTTGAGACTGCACCTAACCATTCCTCAATAAATGCATGATTCATGAAGCCACTGGAAAATAAAATCAAACGCTGATAAAAGATTTCAACACATAATGGTTCACAACATTTATTTCTTTTCACAATGCCACAGCAAACAAAATCAGCAGTGCAGAGAACTTGTCCTTTTAACAACAGCCAGTGTTACTTTATAGGTTATACTGTTTTCACTGAGCTTCACTTACAGGGATTGTAAATAGGGAGGAATACTTGGAACAACTCTGCAGGGTTAGTCTATGTTTGCTCCTATTCTGGTGCTGGTCCCTAATTTTGCATTTTGGTCATTGCTTAAATCATAATACAGCTGAAATCCATTGTCTAATAATGAAATGTATGTTTGAGTATGTCACAAATTAAACACAAATTAAATCAAACTCTAGATTGTTTGTTTGTGTGAAAGCTGGGTATCAAAATAAAGTGCACATTGTGTGTTTGTATGTATGCAATTTTGTGTTGACAGTAACAGGAAATGACATTATAATAACTTTATAACTGAACAGCACATGATTGGTCTGTACTCTAGCCCGTCTGGGGTCGTGGTGTTGGGGCATCTATTTCTTGGCTTTTCCTTGAGCAGCAACAGCTTCCATGGCCTTCTTGACGGTCTCCTCATCTCCCAGGAATTGCATGGGTCCTATAGGCTTCAAGTTCTTGTCCAGCTCATACACGATGGGGATACCTGTGGGCAGGTTCAGCTCCATGATGGCCTCCTCTGACATACCTGGGAAACAGTAACAGACATGCAGAGGTTTTATGGAGGACAGGTTCAGTCAACCTATGATAGATGAATATTTTATCTGAATATTAGAGGATATGGTATGGCTAATATTTTCAAGTTATCCAACATCAAACCCACTACCCCCAATCTGATGGACCAAAGATTAATGTGACTGTGTAAATCAACTATGAACCCCAAAGACAGTAATTATAAAACTGAAATGAAAAGAAAATGCTTCAGCGCCCAGCTAACTTTTGTACAAAATCCATTAAATTCAGCATCTGTGATCACTTCAGGCTGTAATTTTGTTAAATAACCTTCTCTGATTTTTTAATTACACGAGGAACTCCTTGTTTCAGTGTTGAATAATATCAAGGTCATCAATATATGCTCACTAACTTTCTGGAATTTAACAGGTATTAACACTTTTGGCGCCTCAAAAGCCTCTGTTCTGTCTCTTACCCTCGAGATGCTTGACGATGCCCCGGAGACTGTTGCCATGGGCAGCAATCAGCACCCTCTTTCCCTCTTTGATCTGAGGAACGATCTCTTCGTTCCAGAAGGGCAGTGCCCTGGCGATGGTGTCCTTGAGGCTCTCGCAGCTGGGAAGCTGATCCTCGGTCAGGTCAGCGTAACGCCGGTCCTAAAATGAAAGCCAAAATTAATGTTTGAGGAGGAGCTTACACTGATGTAATAAAGATGTCCGAGAAAAAAAAAAAAAAAGACACAATGCTCCTCTGTTTTTCTGTGGCGTCACCTTGCTAATGTTCTGATAGTAGTCATGCTCCGCATCCATGGGCGGGGGAGGAATGTCGAAAGAGCGCCTCCAGATCTTAACCTGGGCCTCTCCGTGTTTAGCTGCTGTTTCAGCCTTGTTCAGCCCGGTTAGGCCACCGTAGTGGCGCTCATTGAGGCGCCAGGTCCGGTGGACGGGCAGCCACATCTGGTCGATGCTGTCCAGAACAAACCACAGGGTGCGGATGGCCCTCTTCAGGACAGAGGTGTAGCAAATATCAAATTCATAGCCAGCATCTGACATGAAGAGGAGGCAGGACATAAAGAAGACGTTATGTGCAAATTAGCATGTGAGGCAAAGAGAGTATCTTCTATGTTTATTGCTTCTCTCCTATAATTTATTCAGCTTCTTTTGCTTAGTCAGGGGCAGTGCTACGGCATGGCATTCTGGCAGACTGTGGGCTCTGCAGAATGTGTCTGCAGGGGATTTTTGGGTCACATGAAACCGTCAGGAACGACAGAAAGAAACGCGTCAAACAATGTGGAGGACTGAGAGGAGGACTGCAAATCTGCCCTGTGCCTTTCCACTTTTCCCTCCAAATACAAATCCAGCAACATGTCACTCAGCAAAGAGTAATCTCTACCGATAACAGAGGCAGCTTTGCTCCCTTGCTCCTCAGACGTGAAGGACATGTCTTTACGCTTATCACCCCTGAAAGTAGTTGAAAGTTTTGACACGACCAACATGTTAGATAATTTGCTTGCATTTGTTTGATTGTGCACTTCAGAGTTTCTCTGCCGCCGATAAAGTTGTGTCTGATCCTGCCCTGACACTACGTCCAAATATGAGTTTAGGGGCTATGAAATCTGAAAATGTTCCGATGTTACAATAAAATCATTACAGATGTGTCAGCAAAGATCACCTCTGCTGTTAAATTGACTACATATGAATCATTTATTTAGAAGACACGTCAGGCCTGGGGAGGCCTCCAGACTGTTCCTACAGAAACGTGCTCACTCCACATGATGTTGATTCAAACACTAACAGAACCATCCAGCCTAACAAACACGATGATGATCCTGCTCCCCCCTCTCCCTCTCTGTCTGCCTCCCCACATGCTGCTGCTGCTGGCGTGTCTCGTGTCGCAGTGGGCCGACTACCTGTTTCCCTCATCCGGCAGAGTTGCATAAGCTCCCAGTGGCCTAATCCAATGACCGAGAGAGAAAGCCCGATTAGGCCCCTGTGACATTATCTGGTACCTTTCAGTGCCTGCCCTCCTCTCTTCGCCTCTTGCTCCCCGGTCTCGCTCAGGTCCGCGTCGAACCAGCCGCAGAATCGGTTCTCCTGGTTCCAGCAGCTCTCTCCATGGCGGATCAGGACCAGCTTGTACGCAGCCATCCTCACACCGATGTCCTCTGCGCTGTATTTCCGGATTATTTGGAGTGAGTGATTCTTCAAATGCGGCAGCGACCACCGCAGATCTGCCCTGATCCCGCCGCAACGATAAATACGGCTACAGAGACACGGGCGCAGTATTTTTGTCAGAGGACAGCGTGCGGTCGCTGTAGGTTTATAAGAGTTGGCTGCTCTGCACGGAACTTGACAGATCCCACTGCCCCGAGCTCTGTCTTCCTGTTGGTTTCCACCAATCAGAGGGCGAGCTGTGCGTGCGCCGGAGGAGGAGGGAGGCAGGAGGATGCGCACCGCGGCACGTCCACACACGCCCAGCAGGCTGGCGTCGGAGCATCATACGGAGAAGATGAATAAATGTCATAAACCATCACCATCAAGTGGAAAAAGTTACCAGTCTGCACATTTTCAAATATTAGTCAGTCATAAGATGTTGCTACAAACATCACAGACCATCCAAACATCAGCAACATCTGTATTCACCTACAATTATTTTCTGAGATGCAGCACCAGCGCAGCCAAGATAGTCATTAGGTGGTGACATGTACGTTTTAACCTTGAATCTGGACCATACTTTGATTTAGGATTTTTACGAATAATATTTAGTTTATTGATATATCTAAACATGGCCAAGAACTATTAAAACTTTGAAAGGAACATGTTTAAACATGAATTGTTGAGAGCCGAAGGACTAGAAGCTTTTAAATTGCAGTTCATGAGGACTTATGGGGACCTCATGGACTCAAGACGTTACTTGGACTTCCCCAGCCATGACAGGAAGTGACTGTATTACTCATTGGATTTACAAAGTAAATGTTGGTTAAACAGGGGTGTGCCAGTCTTGAGGTAGGCTATCCTTTAAGAGTTCCTCATTCGAAACCAAAATCTGCCCAGCCGAGTATGACACTGACTACAGAGAGCTTCAGATGTTACCATCTCTGACCTTTAGCCTTCCAGTGGAGAGGGGAGCCATTCATTTATTTTTTGGAGAATGGGAATATGATTATAAATGTATGTTAATACAGGGAGAGAAAGAGAACACGTAGCAATGACACTTACACGTGAATATGTAGATGCAACAGATCCAACATCATGTATTTGTGAATACATGAATACATTTCATGTATACATACATAAAATTTGCACCTCAACAATGTGCTCAAAGTTCACTCTGAATGTTATGTTGCTGCAAGCGGCAGTATCTCACGTTTCTTTTATTCAAATGAGCGATATATTACATTTGACCTTGATTCGATTATTCAGACAAACTTACATAGGACATACTTTGTCTGAAGATGAGCCGCAGATTGAGACAATGTATTGTTATCAATGAAATATGAATAAAAAATGAATGTGTGTGTGTGTGTCAAAACAGTGTCAGTTACATAATGGCGGGCTGATCTTGAACATATGATTAAACTGTCCTAAGACAAAACAAAAAAAGTGAGAAAATGAACACTGTTAAAGACAAAGTTAAAGAAATATTCCTTTAATTACAAACCCTGACAGAACAGAAACATGTACATGATTTACAGCATGTCGGTCCACTGACAAATATAACAAATATAACATTTATTTATTACATTCTGTAAAATGAAACATGTAAAAAAACTAAATAACTGTGAGTGAACTAACTATCCTCTCCGACATGTTTATCAAAGACTTCTTTATATATGGACTTAATTGATTGGGTTAACTACGGTGTCACGTGTCTTCCGTGGGCGGAATCATTGTGTCCAATCAGCATTAGATAACATGTTATTGACAGGAGCTCTTGAACGCCGATTGGTTAAAGATCAAAACATTTAAGGGATCCCGCCTCTTCCCGGAAGCTGACAGTCATCTGACTTTTCTTTTTTTTCTGTTTCCTTGTTAGCCGCAGTTAGTACTAGCCAACAAAACAAGCGTCCCACTTTCTCCCCTTCTTCTATTTCGTCCTCTTCTGTCTTTTCTTCGCACTCTCCGGGACTTGAAGTAACTCCCCGTCCACCTCCAGCATCATGGACGAGACGAGTCCGCTTGTCTCTCCTCTCCGGGACTCCGGCGATTTCAGCTACTGTCCCACAGAGCCCACAAGCCCCCGAGGCGCGTTTGGAAGCACACCGGGCTCGGTGGTGCGCATCCCGGCCGGCAGTCCTGGGCGCAGCCGGGAGAGACAACCCCTCCTCGACCGGGACCGAGGGAGCTCGCCGCGGGAGCCCCACAGAAACGAGTTCCCGGAGGATCCCGAGTTCAGAGAGATCATCCGAAAGGCCGAGCGAGCCATAGAGGAGGGCATCTACCCGGAGAGGATCTACCAAGGATCCAGTGGGAGCTATTTTGTCAAAGACTCACAGGGGGTAAGAAGAGGAGCTGCTAACTTTCATCTACTGTTACTGCTGCTGTGATGCTAACGGCCCCATTTAGCTGTCTCATGACTGATCTGTGAAATCCTAGGTGTTGTGTTTGTGATGCAGCGACTGTAAGAGTGTTTTCATGTCGCTTAAAGAAAGGCCTCTACTAAACTAGCCTGTGATGACTTGGCAAATAGGCTGTCAGGCATGTAAACACAACATGAAGCTGCACTTTGTAGTCTAAACTGATAAACTCTCTCTCTCTCTCTCTCTCTCTCTCTCTCTCTCTCTCTCTCTCTCTCTCTCTCGGAGTAGAAAATGATAGAATATGACCTTATTGTCCAGCAAGGACAGCAGAACAGACAGGAACAAAACAACAAACAACACGAGGAGAGATTTTCTTTAATGAAATCTATAAGAATTGAGAAAATCAGTTGCCGGTTGCATAATTGACTTTGCCAGTTTGTTCCCATTTTCACTGTATTACAAGATATAAAGTTTCTTAGCTCCTTCTGAACACTCTCATCATCAGTGCGACTGCAGCTGTGCCGGCCGGTAGTTTGTTAGTGAACATCCATTTCTGACCAGCTGCCACAACAACAACAACAACAACAACGACAACAGCACAGTCCCAGGCAGCTTTCCTGCTTTTGTTGCTTCTCGCCTCCCCTGTAAGCAAGGCACAAAATTAGCGCACCCTACACGCCAAATGCTCCGTGAAATCTGAGCATTCCCTAGCCATTTGGCACCCCGATTGCAAGCCTGAGCAAAGAACAAAGTCTTTGGACACCCAGTCAAACAGAAGATGCTGAGCGCGCACGTCTGATTTGCCGCGGCACTTGTAATCACTTTTTTTCCCCCTGCGAGGAGTCAACACATGGATCGATAGGGAGCGTTTCTTTCGTTTTGTCAGCCTCGTCTTTGTCTCCGGACTCTCTCTCTCTCTCTAATCATGCCGGAGAATTTGACAGTAAACTTTTATCAGCACAGCTGGAGCCGACCAGTAAAAGTCTTGAGCAACTCACAGATACTGTCCTCCCACTGTTCTCATATCTACAGTGCTCAGTGTTCAGTACATGGCTAAAAAAAAGGAAGTGTGTGTTTTGACATTGTGACTGGATCCTTGCATATTTCACTTGTTGTACATTCATCATAAATCTGTTAAAGACAAGATAGTCGAGGCCTATTTTGTGCCACTTTCTTCACTCCCTGAAGCCTTACAGAACGGAAATAAGTATTCTGAGCTGAGCGTGCGAGGTTTTTATCCAATCACCGCCCCTTCTCCTCTTTCTTTACTTACTCACCAATGTGCTTAGGAGTCATGTGCTAGCTCCCCGTAAGAATATAATTCTTTTCGATGACCAAGTTTCACGTTGTAATCGGTGTGTGTGTGTAAGCGCGCGTGTCATACTAACGTAATGCAACATGTGACTTTCTATACACTACTTAAAACACCCTTAGTCTTCCTCTAAAGACAGTTTGTTTTAACTTCAGTTCATGTTTTATACCCAACAGAACCTTCCTTCCTTCTCCATTCTTAAGTGTTCCTTCCCTAATTCTCTAAACCTCTCTGCCTTCCCCGACTGTCCTCCTCACTGTCCCCTACAGAAAATCATCGGCGTGTTCAAACCTAAGAATGAAGAGCCCTATGGCCAGCTGAACCCCAAGTGGACAAAGTGGCTCCAAAAACTGTGTTGTCCTTGCTGCTTTGGCCGCGACTGTTTGGTCCTGAACCAGGGTTACCTTTCGGAGGCCGGGGCAAGCCTGGTCGATCAGAAACTGGAGCTCAACATCGTTCCCAGGACCAAGGTAGGGACGGACACGCACCACCTGACAAAGGCAGCGAACCATCTGACAAAAGGCAAGTCTCTTAATCAATCTTTTGCGCTCTAGGTGGTGTATCTGGCGAGTGAAACATTCAACTACAGTGCTATAGACAGGGTGAAGTCTCGAGGAAAGAGGCTAGCCCTGGAGAAGGTGCCTAAAGTGGGTCAGCGCTTCCACAGGATTGGACTGCCACCAAAGGTAACCTGACGAATTGTTTTATTTCGCATTCAGTGGTGGATTTCTGTGTAACTTGAACCAAATTTCACCCTCAAAAGTTTTGAAATTAAAACCACTGGATATTTCTCTGAATGACTTTTCAAAGGAGCATAAACACTTTGCCAGTTATTTGGCATTATTTGTGATATTTACAGTTACAATAATTAAATTCTGCCTTCAAATGTCATATCTAGCTGCGGCAGAAATGGACACATCTGCTGTGAGTCACAGGAGAATACAGCACAAGGTTCAAAGTTCAGTCTCGACTGACTCTACTGAGTTTTGAAGCTTTTCTGGGCATTTCAATCAAGAAAATACATTGCTAAGCAACAAAAAGACAAGGGAGGGGATTGAAAGCCTATAGCCATTCTGCTTATCGGTCCAATTCTTAATTGATTTCCTTACTGATTCCTGATCAATTTTCTGAGTGGGGAAAATAAAGTAGGCCTGCACAGGTTTTAAGTGTCTTGTTTTAGTTTCTGAACACAGCGTAGAAACGGATCAGAAAATGCACGTGACTCAGGCTGCGTGGTGCTAATGTTATTATAACATGGGATCTTTACGCTCGGTAACAGACGTGCAGCACTCGTGCATAGTGTGTGTCAAATACATGGCATTCCTGGAATTTAAACCTATATTGCGTAGATAAGATGTTTCAGCAGATTGCTGGTGTGTCAACCCCTACTTATAATTGCGATTTTCTGGATATTACGAGTAGCGATGTTTCATCATCTTTCTTCGTGAAAGTAAACCACGCTTTGGGCTTCCTTCCTCTTCCTCCTGCCACGACTCCTGCTTGTTGCAGGTTTCCAGCAGTATAGCCACATGAGTTTGATGTTATTGGTTTGCAACGCTTAACTGTCAGACAAACATGCTGATGTTGGAGAAAAGAATTGATAAGCTCAGAAGCAAACGATGGATTAGATATTTTGGATTCTGTCAGTTGGGAACGATTCACATTCCTCTATGACACTGCCGAGTTTTTCAGCAACAGACTGCTACTCTCACCATGTAAGTGGGAGCGCTGACCACCAACCGTGGTCAGACTCCTTAACACCAGCAAGACTTTATACAGCTTGCTCTTTTTCTATACATTTCTTATGTATGAATAATTTCTTATCCACCTTGTGTATACGAGCTGCTGTGACAAGTGAATTCCCCCTAACAAAACAACACATTTTGTGGGGTGTTAGGGGACACAACCTAAACACCCTGATCTGTTGCCTTTCCCGCAGGTTGGTTCCTTCCAGCTCTTTGTCGATGGATACAAGGACGCAGACTTCTGGCTGCGGAGGTTTGAGGCGGAGCCATTGCCCGAAAACACCAACCGTCAGCTCCAGCTTCAGTTTGAGCGGCTCGTAGTCCTCGATTACATCATCAGGAACACAGGCATGTAGTCAGCCTGCTCAGCACAAACTGTGCAACTCTGGGTTTTGAACTGGATTTTTAAATTGGATTTTTGGTGTTCTTCTAGACAGGGGAAATGACAACTGGTTGCTGAAGTATGACTGTCCCATGGATCCTGTTGGAAATAGGGTGAGGGCACACACACACAGTTTTTTTTGTAAGTGATGATATCAGTATATCTTTATTTATTATCTGTATCTTTCATCTTTATCTCTGTAGGACACAGACTGGGTGGTAGTAAAGGATCCCATCATCAAGCTGGCAGCTATAGACAACGGCCTTGCCTTCCCCCTCAAACACCCTGACTCCTGGAGAGCCTGTAAGCAACGTTTGTTTAAAGATTTTTCCCCCCTTGTCACTGTATTACTTTCAGGCTCTTTATTAGGAGTGTACAAGATAATTAAGAGTTTCGTTGTCCAATCACCAGACCCGTTCTACTGGGCGTGGCTGTCCCAGGCCAAAGTTCCTTTCTCCCAAGAGATCAGGGAGCTGGTCCTGCCCAAACTCTCCGACCCAAATTTCATCAAAGACCTGGAAGAGGACTTGTATGAATTATTCAAGGTATGCAGAGACTCGGATGTAAAAGTATTCGGCAGTATTTTATTCAGCATTTCCTGACTGACGTGGTAATAATGTAAGTGAGTGGAATGTGAGAATCCGGCTGAGTAATGGACGCAGAAATGGAAGTAAGTGAGAGAGCAATGAGATGGAGAGGATGACTCAGTCCTTTTTAGCTGTGAACATTATGATTAACGTGTATTGTCTGCTTTGTCACACAGAAAGACCCTGGTTTCGACAGAGGACAGTTTCACAAACAAGTAGCCGTAATGAGGGGGCAGGTGAGTTTTAAGCTGGCACTCTATTTAAATGAACAATGGGTTTCTGCCACTTCTTTTTCAGCTGTTGTTTCTGTTCTTCCTTAGATTAGTCTCTTTGCTTCACCTGTTTTTAAACTTCTAAACTTACTTTTTCTTCCTCCTTGTTTTACCCCAAGATCCTGAACCTGTGCCAAGCCCTGAAGGACGGTAAAACACCCCTGCAGTTGGTCCAGATGCCCCCAGTAATTGTCGAAACAGCCAGAGCACCGCAGAGAGCCAACAGTGAGTCCTACACACAGAGCTTCCAGAGCAGAAGACCCTTCTTCACCTGGTGGTAGGAACAACGCGCTGAAGAGGAAGACGAGAAACAGCAGGAAGCCAGAGCGAGGAAAGAGAGAGTGAGATGTGCAGATGGAAGACTGGGCAGAATCTGAGAGCGCCAGTGTCTGGTCCCAGAAATGGAAATAACCATCATCCTCCCATCCTCTCCTTATGGATATTATAAATTACAAAGAGTGAGTGAGTGGGTGGAGAGACGAGGCCAAAAGAGGAAGAATTTCATAACATAGCTTCCTTTGTGTGCCTCCGTGCCTTGTGTGGATGTCGAGGAAGAGTTGATGCCTAAATGATAAAGATTCTGTACCGTCCGTTGAGAGGCAGAAAGATTTCAGTGAGATGTCAGACATTTCTTTTGGACTCCTGGGTGCACATAATGTTTGCTCACAGACACACACATGGGTCAGAAGCCTCTGATGCTTTGTGTTTTGATAGGAGATGTTGCATTCCATGTTTTTTCTTTTCTGTTTTTTGTTTTTTTTCACCCTTCATACCTCTCTGCCTTTTAATATTAACCTGCATATTCCCTCCCACGCAGTAAACAAGTCCTGGGCTGGTGAAAGCAGTGGTGCCACTAGTGAAGATCACCATTTTATTTTTTAACAAAAAAAAAAGAGAAGCGTTCATTGTGGTTCAAGTTTTGAAGATTAGTATACTGGGCACTCAGTGGTGTGTATGTCTTTACACAATGAACACGAGCCATGTGAACTGGTTTCACACTTACTCGCTGCTCGTCCTAACCGTTCAGATTAGGATCTGCGAGTCATCCGGAGTGACGCTGAAAAAGAGAGGCACTTTTGGTTAAAGAAAAACTCTTTGTTAAGCTCATGACTGCCTCGCCTCATTTTTCTTCTTTCACCGACCAGTTAAATCATCGGTGAGGAAGAAAGAATTATCCCATCTGCAAGCAGGCAGAGCGAGGTCGGTGATTCCCCAGACCACAAGCTCCTGCTTGTCTCGGCCATGTTGATTTCTATTAATTTTCTGGCTCGCGGGATGGACCTAAGTACACAACAAAGTAACTTCCTGCTGTACCGAACTGACATAAAATGTATTGTGACAATGCACTGTATAATTTGTATGTAATATTTAATGATAGATTCTAATTAAAACATATTACATTAATACAGATGACTTGTGTGTTTGTGAATGAGAAAAGTTACACAACACAAATTCGAGAAATTCAGTCAGATCCCCAATGCTTTATTGTGCTCTGTCAATCAACGATGGCTATAATTACAACCGCAAGTAATTAAAAACATGTTCATCTAATAATAATATACTATTAGTCAATTACGGCCGCTATAATTCATATGTTTTATTAACAATGGATTGCCCACAGAGAATTACAGCCCTATTCCAACAAGATGGGGACACTGTGCAAATCAGAATGCCGTAATTTGTAAATCCTTTTCTGCCTTCCAAGGAAGGCAAAAAAGTTATGGGATGTTCAGCTAATCAGTAACCTGTGACAGTATGATTGGACGAGCATCTTCAAAGGCTCACTTGTTCACAAGTAAGAATGTGGTGAGGTAGTGCTTCTTGTTGCAACAATAAGCACTACTCACATTTGAAGGTAGGGAGGGATGCTCCTGCTCAGGTAGGATCTGGTAGCACGTTCTGCCAACGGGAAACAACATATGACAAAAGTTTGGATTGCTTTGGGCGAATGGCAGAGCCATGTGTTGTTCATTGGAGGAGTGATGTATGCCTGTATAAGGGTATTCAAGTAGGTGGGTGCAGAACCGGAGACTGCTTGATAAGGAGTGGGCTAATGTGCCCTGAGATGATTGAAGACCAGGCATGCCACCATGTTCTAAATCATCTGAAAGGGTTTCACTGTGCCGGATGGGAGGCCCTTCGGGAGGGCGTGAGATGACCATGGTTTTGGAAATCATGGACATTGTGTCTGAAGAGGATTTTCATATCATTGCATCCTTGCTTGTCGTTTTGGTTTTATGGCCCACATTTCTAATGTCTTGGTTCACTCTAACATACTTCACTCTAGCATTGTTTCCAGCTTCAGACAGCTGTTTAGCACACTAACCTCTTGGTACCAAAGGACAGACAGAGTTATCGACTAGCTGGTGAACACAGTGCAGCATTTATTTTCTTCCAACAATATCTTTAATGGTATCAATGACTTCCAACATCAAAAACAAAACAAAACAAAACAAAAACAAATGTGCTCTCATCAAGCCAGAGAAATATCAAAGGCAAATTATTGTCCAACATTAAATTAGGCCTTCTCTTACATGTTCAACATTTGGAAGATAACAACATGCAAAGAACAATAATACATTAAAAAACATAAATAAGTAATAAAAAAAAAGAATTTTAAGCAGCAAACAAGCATCCAAGGCAGAGATATCTTTCCTATGTGTATGATGTTTGTTGTTTAAAAAATGAAAGGGTCCTGAGTGTATGAACAATATACTCTCTGGAGCTTGTTTAAACTCCCTCCACTCCGCTTTGTTATACACCTGTGTCATGAAACCCAAAACATCCTGGATTAGGAATGCACTTAAAGTGCACGATTTACTTGGTGTACCTTCAAAAATTGTGTTGTACTAATGTACATTGGAAATTTTGTTACAACACACTGCTTCTGCCCGTCTCCAACAAAAGCCACTCCAACGTGCCTGCATTGGAACAGATACACATTTGACTTACTAAACTTGGGTAATTGTAATAGTAGGACTAATCCCCAAGCAGGCTTACCAGAGTTCACTGCTACTTCTTTATGATGGGATCTAACAGCTAATGCGTTAGCAAAAGGTTTGCTAACAGCTGTAATACAGTCGTTTCATGCAGGATCTTTAGCTGCATTGCATCTTCAACCACTGTGCGTTTTTCCAAACTCTGGTCGGTTTTTAGTGGAGGATGTGGTGAAGGTAGCGTTCAGAGTGTCTGGCACACTCCTGTCTTGCCATATTCAACCTCCATGAGGTGGATTTGAAGAGATTTGGGCTCTCTCGTCTCTCGTCTTCCTCACTCCCTGGAAGAAATTCTTCTCGGCTTGTAGCAATGTTGGCCTCGTCATCCTCAACAGTGTAGTCGGATAATGGTTCCTCAATCCTGGAAGTACAGAGAAATAACTGGTACAGCTCAGCTACAGATATAGCTACATATTATATTAGCACATTAGATCTGGTCAAAGCATGCAGCACATTGGTCACTAAGGAGGAGAGAGCTGCAAGAGAGCCATTTGTAACTAAATGTGCTGGAGAGAGCCTCAAAATGGCTCTGGCTCAAAAGCAGCACAAGAGTCATGAGGAGAAAGTGGCTGGCTCGCCAGCTGGACACGAGCTGAGGTCTGATTATCCTCTGTTTGGTTGCCTCGGGGTTTAAAGCCTGAATATGATTGAAAAAGCTTCACAACAACCCCTTATCACTTGTCCAGGACACGTTTGCACAGCCTCTGGTTATTATCTGTTCATAATGCAGCCATGATCCTACATTAACTACAACCATCCTTTATTTCTCAGGGAAATGAAAAGAAGAATAGCGATTAATTAACCCACAGAGCTGTGCTGAAGAAGATTTTGAAACCATAAATGAAACCATCTGTGAGTCTTCACAACTGTACTGTATCTAGATGGTATTTGGGGCTAAATGCTAACATGCTAAAAGGATGTTAAAATGATCAAGTACAATCTTGAGTGTCAGCATGCTAACATTTGCTAATTAGCACCAAACATAAAGTACAATGGTAAACGGGATTATAATTTGTTTGGCATGTATTTGGCAATCTATCAAATAGCTGTTGAAATATTTTCTGCTGGCACACAGTCTGACATTGTCAGCTCCAGATCCATGCTGCTAAAAAAAAAAAATGTTGCAGTGCACCATTTTGTTATTACTACACCGCCCTGTACTCGCACCACCATTTTAACTTTATGTGACACTTCATTCAGTCCTTCAACAAATCTAATTACGTCTCAGTGAGGAATGTCGAAAGCAAAGCGTGACAGTGTGTGTGTGTGTGTGTGTGTGTGTGTGTGTGTGCGGTATGTTGAGAGAGGAAGACAGTCTTGTGAGGTCATGCTGAGGTTGTTAAACACATGACAATTCACACAGTGCAAGACACAGAGGGAGTGTGGACTCAAGTTAGAGAAGACATCGAACATTTACAAGCTCAACTGAACGTTTGAAGACAGATTATTAAAGACAAGTGGTCTGCCACTAAAACTGAGGGATTAAGAGAATGTTTGGTTCATTTTAATCACTCATCTAGCCTCAACATATCACTTTTCACATACTTTCTATACTATTTGTTGGCCTTGTGCCATTTGACACTAACCTGAGATATCCTGATGCTTTGAGCCACTTGTGGTCTTTGTGTCCCTCTGTTCTGATGCCTGTTTTATTCCTAGCTCGGACTCGGAGTCCCACCAAGGCCTGGGCCAGCCCTGACTCATCCACTCCCTCCTCCCCTTCCTCTTCTGTTTGCTCAATATCTGCATCCATCCCTCTCCACACCAGCTTCGCCCGATGTTCAGCGTCTCTGTCCCCTGCCGCTCTGAACAGCTTGTGCAGTTGGTGCAGGTTGACACCTGTAAAGATGTTGGAGCACCCTGACTTCCTGCGGCATCGGTTGGAAATTTTCCACTGCACAGGCAGACTATCCTCGGAGGAGGTGGATGCTGGGGCCTCTGCCATGGCGTGATGGTGGAGAGCTTCCTGGTGGTGATATAAGGACAGGAGGACAGTCTCAAGGGTAAAGGTGAGAAGGCTGAAAGGAAGGGAAGTTAAACTGGGAAAGCGGGGGAGGGGAGGAAAGAGAGGAAATTGGTAAACAAGAAAAGCTCCAGCCTTTAGCCAGCACACACATTTCCATGGCTGCAGCCAAAACACCTGATTACCTCAGCCACTCTTTCCTGTGTGATAAAGTCTTATCTCATTATTTAGGGTTAGGGTTAGGGTCACATACGTGTAAATACATGGTCAGTCAATAGTCACAAATGGAGCCTGACTGATATATTGGTCGGTTCAAACAGATCAGTTAACTATATTACGGTTGTTAATGTGTTATTTGTTTAAGAGGACCCGTCTGAGTACCTTTGCAGTAACATTGGTACAAAAATTACAATAATCTAGACTATCTATCTATAATCTGTCAATTTATCCTCCCCTAAAATCAGTATCGGTCCCAGTAATCCCGTAGCAGTCCAACTCTGGTCAAAAACACAAAGAAATGTAATCTTATATTATAGCAAACATAGACAGCCACAAAATATTCACCTGCACAGCCTTGGCATATTTGCTTTAAAGATAATGACTGTCATCAAAACAGACGCAGAATAATTTTCTGTCGATTGATTCATCGATTAAATGACAGATACGACCGGAATATGCTAATTTTTCAAACGCAGTTCAAGTGCCCCAGAGACTATACTATACGATATAATATACTTAACTTGGCTACTTCTTGACTAACTTACATTTAGGTGATGCAGGTTTTTAACCAGACAGTGCAAGGAAAAGGGATGAGGAGAAATCAGAGAGTTGTATACATCTCAATTTACCATACAGCAGTCTTTTACTATACATATACAATACATATATTATATTGTTAAATGTTAGTATAAGTCAGTCTTCCCTTTTTTACCTACCTATTCCAAACCTGTCAGTTGCACCAACTCTTTCTTCCCATTAACATCTCATCTTAATTCAGTTAATTCAATAAAAAAGTAGCGTTTACACTACAGGTAAAAGAATGCAGTGTTATGAGAGTGCTTACCTTGCCCTCTGCAGTTTGAATGAGACAAACTCTAACTATGCACCACAGACAGACAGACAACCTGATTATCTAACCCGCATCCAGCCTCCAACCCTAATGCCAAGCCGACCCATTTCCGACGTGCGAGGCCTCTGGGCAACGTAAAGGAATAATCAAAGAGTAATCCATGAATGACGTTAGTGCCGATGTGCTTACCTGACAACAAGAGCCAGAAAAACCCAGGACAAGCAAACACAGTCCAAGGGACAAAAGAGACATTGTAGCTTCCTGCTATTTAAAACCTTACACATACTCTGGTTTAAGCTGTAAGTAGCACCTAAAGACAGTAAACAGAACATTTTAACCTTCAAAGTAATCAGCTGGTGCAAAATAACCACTCCAGTTACTATCTAACCATAAAATGACAAATTATCCTTTTAAATACACCAATACAAATAGTCTGCATCAGAACTGCACTTAAATACATTACTTGAATAAATCTGTTTATTTTTTAAAGTAATTTAATTAAATCTAATTGTTGTAGTAATGCTTAGTTTCTTGCACCAGGTTATTTCACAACAATCTGTGTGCCTAAAGTCTGCAAGTTGGAGAATACACTATAAAACCATCATAGCGCCAACCCGCAGCGCTTACACAGTAGCTACAAGAATTTGATGCTTGTATTTTTAAATGCCTTTCCCTGTACACAAAGTCTGCACTGTGACTAGTAGCCCCCACTATAACCTCAGAAGCATTAAGAGATGTGCTGAGAAATAGTTTGTTGGTCAGAAATGAAACAGGCCGCTTCAATGCCCGCTTTACTTACTGTTTTGTGATATGGTGTACAGAGCAGCTTTTCCTTCACTTTCAGTCGGCTTGATTTCATGCAGGTCAATCTCAACAACAGCACACCTGAATGTTCAATTAACTGCCTGTCATGCATTTTCCAATGCTGCAAGTGCTTATAATTGAGATTAATGGAGCAAAATCTCAGGTTGGTAGGCCTCGGTATTCCCAGACCAAGTGTTAGGTTGCTGCTAATATCCGATGCTTGATGCCTGTGCTGCATCATGCCATATGTTGAAAGATCTTAAAGAGTTTTATTTTCTATTATTGCTGGTGAAAAATATGAATGATTAATAGACTTGTTCGATATGAATGGATCTGTTTAACAATTGGGCACTGGGTGGCGCTGTTTTTCAACATGTGATAATGTGAAGGTGTGATGGGGTATTCAGACTGCAGCCTGTGAAGTTTGTTCACATATTTACTGCTGGATGATGGATACATTTATTAGCATTTTAAGTTTTCAAAAATAAACAGGTTTGAAAAGAGTCCACGCTCCTGAAAAGCAAGGCCTGTGACTGTGACAGGAAAGTCCATAACAACACACAAAGTTCTCCACATAGTCCTGTCTGACCCGCTGATGCTAAAAGAACCTATTGAGCTATAGAAAGGGCCACGGAGTCTGTCCTTGTCACATGAATGGTCAGTCAACAAAAAGCAACTATTTGTGACAGCTGGTCAAACAAAATGAGCAATTTCAATACTAACGTCTGCCAACCTTTGACAGTTACTCGACATTTAAAGGACTAAAATATACCAGTAACAAGAAACAAGCAAATATTTATCTTGGCAAATGGGAATGGACACTCAACTTATTAAAGTTTTTCAGTTGTTTTTTCCCCCAAAGGCAGCCTCATTAAAATTCGACCAGGAGCGGCCATGTTAAGGTGGACTAGCGGGGTCAACACGGGTGTTACCAATGATACTAATTAATGCTCCATTTCATGTACAGAGGCAGCACCCCGTCTGACCTGGAGCTTCATTAATATCATTGGCAGCACCTGTGTTTACATGGTAAAACCTCTGCTGTGAAAAGGGTCTGGTAACAGGTGTGAGGGAGGACAGCTACTTCCATAAAGTCTTCCGTCGTGGTTTCTCGTCTCTCCCGCTCTGAACCGGGCAAAGCCGAACATGTGCGGGGTGTTTGCTGGACTGCTGAGGGCTCGACGGGCTCTGGCTCCCAGGGCAGGTGTAATGATTCAACAACGAGCTCGTTACATCCACTGTGGACCACCTAAGGATAACGTCGGCTTAACCGTAGGTTTACACGTGTGTTAAAAGTGTTCTTGGGGACTTCTTGGTGAATTATTGAAGTAACATGGCCTGTTATTGTCCCACAGGAGTCTGCGTTGGCGCTGACTGTGATGTTCGTAGCCATCCTCGGACCCTCTGGTTGGGTACTTGCCAATTTAGACCATTACAAAAGCCGCGACTGATGGACGAGGCTCTGAAGAACTGCTCACACCTTTTTTTTATATCCACCCGGAGCATTTCTGACACGTTAATTTAATAAAGTTGAATTTCTCCCTCATGTCAGTCTCTAGTTTATAAATGCCGTTCCACCTCTCCGCCACCAGGCGTCAGATGCTGGCAGCGGAAGTGAAACCTCGCTTTGCAAACACACAGGATCGCCACAGGGCATCCATAACGAAGAAATCGTTTTTGCTTGCACGGAGTGTTTAACACCGATTCATCGCTCACGGGCAGGGTGCATTTGAATGCGTCATGAAGCCGCAGCTGACTGGCACTACAAAGCGCCCATCTGTGGACAAACCAGCCGACGCCGCGCTGTCCCTGCAAGAGGAGCTCGTCGCAGCGATACACGGAGCATTTGAAGTAGCCGTAGAGATCGCAGTTCATGAGGTGACCAAGCTTGTTGGTCAGGCGACGGGAGACGTGTATGAGGAGATGAGACGGGAGAACGAGTCCCTCAAACAAAGACTGCAGCAGGCGGAAGCTTTGCTGAACTGTGCGCGCAGGGAGGAAAGCGGTGGCAGCCTTCCTCCTCCTGTAAAACAACTCCTGGATGCCACCGACCGCACAGATCAACCGCCTCGCTCAAAATGCAACCAGAAAAGCTCAAATCCCAAAGTGGGTAGCGTGCACGGTTGCACGGGGGTCAGAGATGATGGTTTTCCATCGTGTCACAGCCGTGCAGACCAGCCGTCTGACCCCCAACATAAACATAAGGGCAGAAATGAGGAGCAGAGATCAGGCGGTGATGTAAAGACCCAGCATGTGAGTGATGCTGCTTTGGAGAAGACTAATGCATGTGCTGATGCTTTGACAATAGGTATGTATCAGTTTGTTTTCTGTAAGATCCCTCTTCTAATGTGGGAAATGTGGTATAACATTTCATGCCTTTTAATCAGAGGCCCCAGCGATGGGTAAACTTCTTGTCATATTAAAGTTTATAAAGCTAAAAAAAATACAGTAAAAGACATGACATAATGGTTTAAGAAAATAGTAATGAAAGGTTTTTTTTTAAAATATGTAAAGCGAACTAGGTTTTGTTGGTGTAATCCTGTAAAAAAAAAAAAAAAGAGAAATCTCATGGCCTAATACCATAGGCCAAGAGGCTTGTGAGTTTACTGATGAGACACAGGCCCAGCTGAACAAAAATGTTTTGAAAGTTTTGCCAGGTGTGTGTCCTGGAGTAACCTTGAACACCAGGCATGCGTTTACACACGTTGAACGTTGAAAGATGGGCAGGACTTGTGTAATTGATGTATAACACTGAAAAGGATAAAAGGCGACGCTTTGAGACAGGAAACAGTCTTTCCATCTGCTGCCAACTTTGAATCCTGCGTGTTATTCTTTTCACCTGAAGAAGAAGAAGAAGAATACTATCTGACCTGATTTGGATTTAATAATCTGACAAGTTAGAAACAATATTCTGATCGACTGAGATCCAACAGAAGTATGTAAGACCTGGCTCAAATTAAGTACTCACAAAAACTGCACATGGTGCTGACAGTTACTGTATCACACATTTTACAAATGGTATGAGTGTGAAATTGTGCAAACACACTTGCCAGTTGCCATTTTGTGTGTTACCAACAGTCAAGATGACTGAAGCTCACAGGGTCACTTATGGCACACTTGCAGGGGTGAAGCATGACAATAATCATGCACACCAGAACCTCCTACGTGCCTAACCGACTTGAACTCCTAACTACCCAGTAGGTGTAAGAGCATGTGTGCCACAACAGTCAGGTGAGTTAAACACAACTGTCTGATCACTACTAACAGCTACATCTCATTAAGTAGCTACTTAACTGAAAATTAATTACGGTCAAACTATCTACTCCCACATATTACACAATGAAGTCATGATGCACAGGTTACAGAAGTTGGGACTTCAGCTTTACTCAACCCTGTACTGATATGCCACATGTGCCTCTACATGTAACTAGAAATGTTCTGTTTTCAAAATGTTCCATGTTTTATAGTTTAATAGTGCAGCAGACCTGATCATTGTAGCTTCACTCAACACTGCACCTGCTCGTACACCCAACTAGGTTAACCAGAGTGAAAGTCAGGCAGGCAGTTATCGCTTTCAAGTTCTGGTGCGCATGAATGTTGAAATGCTTACACGTGAATGAAATACAGATCGCACACGTCACGTGTGAGACGTGCGTTACCATATCCATACCCTCATATTCCTAGAAGCTGATGAAATGAATAAGACGCCTGTGTTTGCTCATGCTTTCTCAGGTTACCAAACGTGTAACAAAAATCCACATTATGGTCCAAACATCCACTGAAATCAATCAAAATCTGATGACGTAAATAACTTGAAACCCCACATTTGAATGAAAACAACACAACGACAACTTGTCAGAGGTTGAAACTAAAATGTTTTTGGAAAATGATATGCATTTTAAATTTGGTGCCAGCAACACGTTTTTAAAAAGTTGGGACAGTGACAACAAAAGATGGAAAAGCTGCTAAAACACCTGGTTGAATATCTCACAGTGATTGATGTTAACTGGCAACAGGTTAGTAAAAATGACTGTGCTGACAATTAGTGCAACAATTAAAGAATAATTTTTCTCAACGTAAAATTGCAAAGAATCTGGACTTCATGCTGTACAGTACATAATATAAACATGTTCACTTGTGTATCTGTAATTCTTAAGAATGAATTCTGTTTTATGTCCAATCACAAAAATAATATAGTAAATATATAATATACAAGGCTCACTGCGTGATCTTTTGTTTACAGGAGTCAGTGAAGAGATGTCCCACGTATGTGTGGTCAGGATAGAAAGTCTAAACCAGCCACGTCGAGACCTGGTAGCTCAAGACTGTGACACGCCACCGCTACCCATTCGAGATGACAAGACCACTTTAGAGCAGGTCACTGTGAAGCAGGAGACACCAGAAGAGGAGAGAGAGGGTTCAGCTTGCTGTTTGGACTCGATCAAAGTGGAGGATTTTACCCCAGAGTGCATGTTAGAGGTCCAGTCCAAAATGCTGGAGGAGTGGAGACCTGAAGTCCTGGATGCTCAGAACCAAGACGCAAACGCTTCTACGTCCTGCACCGGGCTGGCTCAGAGTAAGAGGAACTATGAGTGTATAGAAAAATCACAAAATGTCCCTTTTTATAGCAAGTTGGCCTAATTAGATTGGGTTTTATTAGAATGTCTTCAACTACATGGGAACGGTAGAAGTAAAATTTATTGCTGTAGGTAGATATTTATACTAATGTTGACTTTAACTCATATTTTCAGCTCATCTTCCAAACCTGACCACCAACCTCCAACCACCTGCAGATCTTCCATCCTCAGAGTTCCCAAACATCTTCCAGCTGGCAGAACCAGCTCCCATCCCGGAAACCCCTCCACAGGTTTACGGAGTCCATGTACGGACCAGCCGCAACCACCCTGGTCACACTAACCTCTACGCCTGCAAGTCTTGCGGTCAGACGTTCCAGCTGCCCAGCCTGCTGCGGCGCCACTACGGCCAGTGCCAGCAGAAGCAGAGTTATCAGCAGCCCGTAGCAGAAAGCAGGAGAACCAGACTGCAGCTATACCCGCCGGGCTGCAGCCCCTTCTGCTGCACGGTGTGCAACCGGGAGTTTAACCGCATGGAGAACCTCAAGACTCACCTTCGCATCCACACGGGAGAGAGGCCGTACACGTGCTCGGTCTGCTCTAAGTGTTTCCGTCACTCTGGTGCATTAACCAGGCACTTTCGTATCCACACGGGCGAGAAGCCTTACATCTGCGGACAGTGTGGGAAATCTTTCAGAAACTGTGGGGGGCTTAAATTCCACCAGCGGTCACACAACAAGCAGCTGCAGTAGTGTGGGAGGTCCTCAAGATTACATTTTGTATATGAGATGTATGCAATGCTCAGTATGTTTATATCTTATCATTTATATGGTAAAAAATATATTTTTTAAATTGTCCAGACAGACGTGATATAGATCCCTTATGTACACTTGATAGACAAGTTGCATTCATACTTACAGGCTAATATCAGATTTTGAGCCATTAATGGCAACACACAAGCCAGACTAACCTTAAACCTCACTTAAATTACATGAACCATCTCCGGTAACAGTAATAGATAACTGTCCCGTAACAGGGTCTGTCCTCCGTTTGTACTATTTCACCTTTTCCCACCAGGTAATCCCTCTGAGAATGCAGGGATTGTACTTTCAGAGCTCACACTTGTAATTGTAATGTGTCTTTGTTTCAGCCACTTCAGATGACCAACCACCCCCTTTCTAACACAAGATATCAGGTTATTTTGTGTTTTAAATGCGATGTCCAGACTTAACTTTGCACCTACAAGACCCTGCAGGATACCCCAGATGTAAAACACACCCACGGGGGTCGGCTCCGATACCTGCAGCAGGCAAAGGGATGTGCAACATCCCCTTTGGGGCGTTCCTCGGGTATAAATGTCTGTGTGTTGATTGACCCTTTCTTTGCAAAGAAAATAAAAAAACTTGTCAGCCAGAAGAAGTCTCCATTTCATTCTTCACCAGTAGCAGAGAAATATCCACCACACACCCAGAAAACAGCATTTCAAGAAAGTCATGGGAGCGCTCAAGTGCATTATTTTGAGGTAAAACAACATATTTTTCTGTTAATGAAAGACATTTGAGTAGCTTTATTTCAATGTTGATCTACAAATCAGCACCCTCTGTCTAGTAGAAATACTGTACAGTAGCTATATGATCAGTTACAGCCAACCATTTAACTTATATGATGGCTCTGTAGCTCTTATTGAAAAGAAATGTGTTCCAAGTGGTTTTCCAACTTGTTCTTTAACATTTTGTATTTAACAGTTTGTATTTCTAATTCATTGCCATCTTCTTTTTCCAGTTACTTGTTTGTGCGCCTGATGTTTCTAAATATGCATCTTATTTTGACTACACTGTATAATTTCATCTGATAAATAAAAAGTCTGAAAATGAATCAGAAAGATCAAGTGTGCCACTGTTATACTGTAGACTGAAATCTGAAATTTTAGTTTGATTTTGACAGAGGTGGACAGAAATACAGCTGCTCGTGCATCCACAGCTGAGTGCGAGTCACACAGCAGCCAGGTTTGAGGTCAGTTGGGGAAAGGAGACATTTAAATTTCCTACAGAGGCCAACAAAGATCAGATATACCACCACACAGACACAATCACAAGCTTGTAACCAAAGAAATTAAGGCCACAGTTGAAGTTGTAGCACATAAGTCAGTCACAAACTGCCTGAAATCTTCACAGTCAACATCCTCTCATGCATGTAACGGCCACTTAAACACATACTGTATAAACTATGTTGAGCAGAATAATAATATGTCATGTGTTTGGCTCATAAATAACTTATTTCTCTCCCCAATCTCTCTTAAAAGGGGTTAGGGTGTGTTAAGCTGCAAAACAGTCTCATTTAGGTTTAATTAAATCATTCCAGTGTTTGTCAAATCAGTAGCAGCTTGATAAGGAAATGGAAACATAGTATATGTGTGATAACCCTTGTCTATCTCAATCTCGTTATATATTTCTCTATTTCCTCTTTTAATTAGTTTTTTTAAATCTCCACTCCCTATCTCTGTTACTTCCTGTCTGCGTGCTCTGGTGAAAAAAACAAAAACAAAGAAAGCTCCCAATTCCTGCAGAGAACAGAGTTGTCATCAAATATCCACCAGCAGCTGCAGAACACAGACACCGCAGACACTTCTGTCCACCGAATAACTCAAACAGCACTTCAACTGATGAGTTTTACTTTAAATCTCTGTGACACACCACAAAAAGCTTTGTTTAGACTGTCAAACTGTGTGTGTGTGTGTGTGTGTGTGTGTGTGGCTCTCCCCTGGTCACACGTTGCCCTGTTGAACTCTAATCAAATCAGTTTTCAACAAGGTGTTATATTATTGGGATGACGTCCTTGGACTGTAACCAACTGAAAACCCGTCACCTCTGCCTCTCTGTTCAAGCATGAAGGAGAAACTGCAGTGGCTGTGAAACTTAACAAAAAATGTGAAAGGTCCTATGTAGAAATTTAGCTTGTCCCTTCTGGGCTACTGTAGAAACAAAGTGGTTCAAAATGGCAGACTACATCGAAGAGGACCTGCTCCCTCTGTAGATATAAAAGGCATATTCTAAGGTACATAACAATTATTTATTAATTTCAGGGGAGTTTACACAAATAAAAACATAGTTATGAATAAGATATTACATTTATATCAGTAGATACCCTCAAATTTTACACATTGGACCTTTAAAGCACAAACACATCTGTAATTAAAGGTCCAGTGTGTAGGATTTAGTAGCATCTAATGGTGTAATCACTGCATTGGATCACTGCATCTCCTAACATCGCCCTCACCTACCTTTTTAACATGGCAGTCTCCATGGAAGAGGATTCACTCCCACTGTAGATAGTTAAGTAACAAAAACAGAAATATTCTAATTTTCAAGAGATTATACATGCATGAAATCATAGTTGAATATTATATTCCACTACTGCCTTATCCTGAAGACAGAGACTACCCAATCTTACACATTGGACCTTTAAGCCTATTTCATTTTAGACTTAGACTTATAAAGATCCACACCAAATGAAGCTCACAGACTCAGATCAGTTTAACAGTGCAGGTCCAGCCAGAGATCGTCCTGCTCTGTGGTCGATTGTGTCGGACATGAACCCCTTTTTTCTGGTATCAACTACTCGGCCTGGATTAAACGAGGAAGCAGACGTCCTCAGAACAGCACGGAGCTAACAAAGCTAGCTGCGAGCAGCAGCCGTCCACAAACAAACCAACAGCATTCCCCGCCGGGTTTCTCCGCTGACAACTTGACGGGCTCGTAAATCGTCTGGTTTTGGCAGGATAGTGCTCATGCCGGAGGCCGGGCTGCTGTCATGTTGAGCTGGCCGGTTGACTTTGGAGGCTCTCCCTTCCTCCGGGCTGATGATGTCGGTGCGACTCGCTAGTTAACGCCTGAGCTCTTCACGGCGCCGCCGCCGCCGCCGCCGCCGCTGCTGCTGCTGCTTCACAACTTGGCTGTTGTTTGGACACTTAGCTCGGGGTAACTTCTCTCCTTCACCCTAACCTTTTTTTATACAGACGATATAAGGCGGACTGAAGGAGCACTAACGCGTCTGTAGTGTCAAAGTCAACTTTCCTGTTTGACAGCATCTCACAGGCCACAGCACTGAGCTTTGATTTAAGGAGATGCTGCTGATGAGCTCCTATCCGCGGCCAGTCTCACCGCACGCAGGGCTGATGGTCAGGGATGGAGTGCACGCCCCAGAAAACACTTGGGTTAAAACTTAGGCACTCAACTAAGAGTACAAGTTAAAGTAGCTGCATTAAAAACTACATAAACATATCAGAGCGTGTTAAATTCAACGTGTCCCACTGTTGTGGATTTGTGGTGCAAAGAAGGAAGAAATCATGACACTTTGCTGAGAATGAGTAACTTAACATCAGATTGAAAAAGGCTGTAAGTGCAGTGTAACTCCTGTGCTGGGCATTTCAAGTGTGTGACAGCTCTGTTGGGTGTAGTCACGAGTGTACTGGCGTGTGCTCCTAAAAACAACACTGGTCGTTGTGTTTGAGCGCAGTTTTCCACTTCATTTCAGTGTTCAGTGTACTTCATTTCAACTTGTACAATATGAAATTCGTCAGCGGCGTCATAAGCAACGCAGGCCGACACACACTTTGCTATAAATGGCTTACAGTGGCTCGGTGACACGCAGATAATATCATGCCTGCTGCCTCAGATGCTGCTCGCGCTCACGCAGTTTGAGCAGGTTTCTCCACCCGTGTTGCTTTATAAGAAATAGCGTGCCAGCTTGATCAACACTTCAGTTCTTATGTTATACCGACACACCCTGGAGTGCGCTTGATTATATGCTGAACTGCTGTGTTGTTTTGCTTGAGTTGCCATAAAACCATTGGAGTGTGTGAGAGAGAAGCCACGTTACACTCTCTGTTTTAACTCTTCCTTCTTGCCGGACCGGTCTCATTAGGTCTGAATTGTGAATGTTTTTTTTTTTTGCGGTTCAGGGTGTAGCATTATCAAGTCAGAAATCTTTTGGCCTTTTCCCCCTCTGAATCCTGCTTGCTTTTCCCCCCCCCCCCCCCTTTCCTCAGGAATGATGATGCCCAGCGTGTCCCAGGACCCCTCGCAGAGTTCAGGGGAAGGGGGGGAGCTGGTACACACATTATCTAAAGAGACATCTCCGGATGCTTCTGAGTTGGGAAGTCCACGCAGTACACCACACTTTGACCTCTTCAACATGGTCGTGTCCTACAAGAGAATGGCTCTGTTTCTAGAGCCGGTCGCAGATGCGGTGGAGCTGACCCGCTTCCTGCTCGGGTGTGTATGTGTGTCTGTCTGTGGCCCATTTGGGCATCACATAATATAACTGCTGTCAGCCTTGAGTAGTAATGGCTGGAAGCCATATTTACATTGGAGTATTCTATATCATCTCCTTTTTTTTTTAATCCCTCAGATGGAAGATGCCCATGTGCTCTCTGCTTGTCTGTATATTCCTCAATGTCTTCTTCTGCACTGTTAATGAAGGTAAGATGAGGCATTGGGCATTAATATTGATCCAGCTTTTGTTTGGTGTTTTAAAACACACCTTAATAATTGATTAACTTGCTGTTGTGTCTGCCTCTCTGGTATCAGTGGGTTGGTTCACAGTGGGTGTGCTGGCACTTTGTGCACCTGCTGCCCTTGGTTACCTGCAGGACAGGTGTGGGGGCAGAGCCTCGGAAGATGAGCTCCAGAAGAGGCGTTACCATTCTGTGCACCGCAGAGACCTGCAGACGGTGCACCTCACCAAACAGGAGGCCATGTTGGAAGTTAAAGACCTGTAAGAAAAACACTGAAGGCCGTTGGGTTATGTGCTGCAGAATCTATTATTATTATTATTATTATTATTATTATTATTATTATTATTATCATCATTACTGATTAATGTAATGATTTTCATGATTCATTTTTTGAGTTGTGTCAGCCTATAAATGTCCTTAATTGTATTGTTTTGTATATTCAGTTTACTGGCGCATAAGACAAATGAAAACAGTCCACATTTGAGAAGCTACACTTTAAATTATATTCCATCAGATAAGCCAGATGTGAATCTAAATCTGCTCAAAGTCATATTTAACATTTGACATCAAAACATTGTCCCACATTTCAGTTTTGTAGTCATGTTTCCACATGTTACCTTTTAAACTCTCTTGGTTCATTTCTTCTGTGGTGTAACTATAAATAAGCATGTAATTGCAAATGATGAATAGACTAACTGAAGCTGACAGAGCATTTCATCTTGTTGGAACAGGTTTTGGCTGAGCCCAATAATTTGTTCAGCTAATTTAGGCTTATTGCAGACTTCAGTATTGTGCTCTGATAAGAAGGCCATGCATAAAAATTGCTTGTGGCAATATAATGGTTATAAATCCACTCTCATTTCAATTTTCTCCCCCTAAAATCGCTATTGTATCGGTCTAAAAAAAAAATCCCGTATCGGTCAGGCTCTACTCTTGTGTACGTGACATTTGTACACACTGTTTGTTCGCGTGTGGTTCAGAGTGTCTTTGTTCTTACGGTATTTGTGCTCATGGGTGTTTCTGTTTCTTGTCTTCACCAGGTTGAAGCACCTTGATGACATGCTGTCATCTGCGTGCCTATCAGCAGAGGCTATTTACAAGGTCCTGTACTGGGATAATCACACCAAGTCATCAAGGTCTGCATCTACACACACACACACAAGTTATTGATCATTTCTGCTGTTCTGCTCTCATCATGGACTAAGTCGCAGCTGATTGGTTATTTCTTGTTTCTGTGCTGTTGTCACCATATATATATGTACACTTACTTGCACTAACTAATTCTGATAAGAAATTCAAATTAAATTTAAACAGCATTTTGCGATTACCTCAAAACAAATGAGGTCATGTTTGGTATCAGCATAATTAAATCGAGACATGCTGTGCTCTGTATTCTGTTATCTACAGCAGAAAACTCATGTAAACACCTTAAAGTGACATCACATAGAAACTGGTATTTTTATGATTTTAGTGCACCCAATTTTAGAGTGCAGTACCACTGCCATAAACATATATATATGATTATGTGTTAAATTGAATCAGTAGTTACAGCATACAGTATTAAATGCCTAATGATGCTCGTATGGTGGTTTGTCTGAGGGAGACCTGACATTTTTCATCTCTCTGTCCAGGTTCTATGGAGGGATGTTAATATTGGTGTGTCTGTTATACGTCGCTCCTGTGGGATGGGTTCTCGCCGGGCTCAACAGCGCCATCTTCCTGTGGAACAGAGACTTCTGCAAAGGTTAGTTTGTCCCGTCCAGAAGAAGCAATGGGTAAACACCAATTCTCATTTAGGAAAGTAAAGTGATGTTTCTACCGTGGTTCCAGTTTTGCTGGACCTCAGGAAGCTGTTCTACCTGGGCCAGACCCAGACCTCAGAGGGGACGTGTGAAGAACAGCAACAGGGCAACTTGTTGGACAGGACCCCCACACCAACGAGCCTGGAGGTGAGAGGAGGGAGCAGGGTGTGCATGTGGGTTTGAATGCTGAAGGATTTAGTGGTTGTGATTTACATTAAAACCAACCATGGCTGTAAGCTGCTTATCGAGTTTATCCCGTGCTTTCAACACATTCATCCAGTACGAGCAATGTGAATCCATGCATGTGCTCCATCTATCCATGGAGCCACTTTTTTTCTGTTGTGAATTTATTCTCCAGCAAAGGCATGGACGTCCTGAAATTAAAGTAACTTCATCCTGTTGGATGGGTCACAGAGAGGCTACAGTGAACTGCAGAATAAAAATAATGAAGGAGGTCAAGGTTAAAAAAATTACAGTTGACCGTGCTACCGTTAATGACATCCTGCGGTTTCCTAAGCAGGTCAGAGAGATCAGTTACAGCACAACTGCTCTCTAGGTTATGATCCTGGGACATCCAAGAGCTGTCTGGAGTGTACTTATATATTAATTTATGTGTGTGTGTGTTTGATGACAGGACCTTTCTCCTGGCAGCGTAGAGGAAGCTGAGGAGGCAGAGCCCGATGATGAATTTAAGGATGCCATTGAGGTAAATGCTCTAATCCTAAAGGAACACTTTTCTATTACATTTTATCCGTTTTTTTCGACCGCAATCGTTTGTTTTGTAGCTGTAATTCTCAGAAGCTTTCCTCTTTTCTGACTACTCTTTCCTTCTTCCTGACGACATCGGATCTAATGCTTGAATTAAAGGCATCCAGGCATCTGATAACTCTTGACTCTTGATCAGTGATTTTAAATATGGATGAGGATAAAAGACACACCAAGGGGCCATATACTGGTCAACGTTTCACACTAGTAGTCTGTTCACTAGTCACTTAACAGATAAAAATTGCTGAGAGGTTGTTCAAGTAGAGAGTAACAGTAGTAGTAGTAACAGTATAATTCAGATTATTTATATTATTTAGTCCCCATTCCATTTAGCTGATGTCTGCATAGTGTTGCATGACAGAAAAGAATACTGAATACCTGCAAACATCCATTTGGGTGCAGTTGGACTGGAGATGTCTTGAACCTGTTCTGTTTGGGCTGCAGCAGTCTACTCAGTGGTCAGAGTAGATTTAAAGTATGATCTGATTCCAGTAGCACTAACTGAAAACCAGCCTTTTATTTTGAAGTTTTAAGAATGGCTTTGCTCGAGTAGCCCGCCTATTAATTCCAGCTTATCATAGACAATATTGTGTACTTGACACTGAACCTAGAAATCTGTTTCTGTTTAAATCTGCACAGATTTTGACACACAAAGGTTTCAGTTTCTTCTCTTTTTATTTAACTGTTGCTCTGAGGTCACGCTCTGCCCTTTTAACTGTCAGTCTGGCTGACCCATTGTGCAGCATTTTGTGCTCCGCATACTAAACTAATAGTTCTTGTATTGTATGAAGGCCTTGCAAAAAAATAAAGAGGACTTCCTGCAACAAAAAAGCATGAAAGATCATTCAAAAATATAAAGTAGTCCACTCAAACAGGACTGACTGTATCAAAACAACTGTGCAGGCGACCCGAAACTCTTGAATGGAAGTGTAATGAGATACTTTAGTTGTTGTTGACTGATGGCCAAAAATGTAATTTAATCCATTATCAATTAATTCTATACCAGATTAAAGTGTGTAACAAGTAACATGCATAATAATTAACACAGCTTGAAAAAAACTGCATCATATATTCAGAACAGTTGTTGCAGCTTCTCGTGACTGTGTGACAAACCCTCCTCATCATGTATGTCCTGTTACTTCCTGTCTTGTTTTTTTTTTCCTCTGCTGTCCTCCGGGCTCAGGAGCATGCAATGTCCCTGCAGGTGAGTGTCACCCCCCTCTGTTTAGAAGAGGCTAGTGCACTGCCACCCAGTTAACTCGCGCCAAAGAACTACTTGACACATGGACAACATCTTCATGTTGTTGTGACGCGCTGGTGACCTAGTGGCGTAGTTCTCGCTTTGCTCGTTGAAGCATGGTTCTGGGTGTGGTACTGTGTGATCACACTAAATATTTCAGTATTTGTGGGTAACGTTATTCTCACGTGTCGCTCTGCTTCTTGATCAGGAAACCCCTTTGGTCTTAGTGGTAAGTGGATTTCCCCGGTGCAGCCCATCCATCCATCCGATCACGAGCTTGTTCCCTTGGCACGAGTTATGCTGATAGCGATGACAATAGTAATCCCATCATGCAGCGGCGCTCACTCATTTCTAGTCTGCATGACTGGAATTGCTCATGAGACATGTTGCATTAGTGAAATCAGCTTTTCCTTCCTTGTGCCATTTCAGTGTGATGGACTCTGACTGTGCTGGAGTGCTTGTGTGTTTTAACTGAAAGCGCATGATGAACAAATGTTTTGCATGCAGCCATATTCTGTATTACAACATGTGATGCATAAGAGTTGTTGCATAATAACAAATATACTTTAGTGTTTGTGACTGGCGTACTTTGCTTTCCAGTCCACCTATCACATTTTTCAAATAGCTATTTGCTGTTAAGCAGCAAGTTATCCTGTTCCCTTAAAGCGATGTTTGTTGAGGTGGGTCGGATGGTTTTCTTTGGCAAGACAAATCCTTTTTTCCTTTTTAGTGAATCAGGTAGTGCTAATCTGATTCTTTCACCATTTGTTTCCATAAAGTGTGGATTAGACTCTAACAAGTCTTATTCTGGGAACAGATAGATACAGATATGTAAATGTAGCTATATCTTAGAGTCAGCATTGTAAGGGTATAAAGATGCAACTGTTTTTTTCTCAGCTCTTTTTGGGGTATGGGGTTTGGCAGATACATTAAGTATAGCAGTATATGCATGCGCACTGTACATGTATTTTGTGGTCTGTCCCCCTAGTAGTCCTTGTAGTTTCCATCATTATGCTGAATTTATTTGCCAAACATCTGTTAGTCAAGCTAGCTGACATCGGCTCCGTTTCTTTTCCAGTTTTTCATACCCTGAAATAACTGAATAAATGACTTCATTTACTGTAGCTTACACAGCGCGCAACTGTCCTCTTCTTTGTTCATCGCCCTCCTCCGTCCTTTGTCCCTGCTCCCTCAGGAGGATGACGACGGGCCTCTCGGTGCTCCCGAGTATGACACCATCTCTGAAAATGGACTCTTAAGCCGGAATGAACCAATACGCAGCAAGGTGTCCAAACTGACAGAGAAACTGCGTAAACGCTATCCCACCACCGCCACAGGTCAGTCTGCTCTGACTCATCTGCTTTTATCTCTTCTTTTTATACAGAAAGGAAGGCTCTCTCTGTGGTTAGGGTTATATTTTATTTCAGAACCCGGTGTCTTTTTTCTCCAAAGGAAACTGTTCTAGCTGCAATGCCGTCTTCTCAGTGCTGAAGAAAAGGGTGAGACTGAAAACTTGTGATAAGAATTGGGGTTATATTTAGGCCTTACGTCATCATCGTGTTTAATTTTGTCTTTTTATTGGCACAAGCTTCAACACGATGTCTCTTCTTATTACAGAGGAACTGCAGTAACTGTGGCAACAGCTTCTGCTCCAGATGCTGCTCCTTCAAGGTGCTGAGATCATGCATGGGGGCGACAGGTGAGACGGGAAATTAGAAAAGTTTGATCAGTGTAACATTTTATTGAGTTGACATCTGGTCTTTGACTTATAATCTTATTCTCTCATTACTGTTTCTTCTTCAGCTCCAGAGGCTCAGAGAGAGACTGTGTTTGTTTGTGCTCCCTGCAATTCTTCTCTCATCAAGTTACAATAAGGTTGCTGTCCAGTCTCGTCTCCCAGTGGCCAGCTGGAGGTCCTTCGCTGTTCGCCCTCCGAGCTCTACTCCAAGTTACTGAAACCCTAACACATGCCTTGGATTTCAAGTTAAGGCGCTTCCATCTGTCAAGATACCTCCTGTGTTGAACTCCAAGAAACCCCCATACCCAACCCATGTCTTTCCCACTCGCATCCCTCGTTAGCTATTCATGTTGCTTATGGGACTTCTACTGTAATATGTTAAATGTTTCCTGTTTCAACTCTCAATGAAGAACTGGACCTTAAGAATCTAGGAGACTTTCTACAGAGCACAATGGCTGCGAAATCAAAGAGCCTTTTTCCCTTTGCGGGGCAGAGGGAGATGCAAAGCATACAGGGTGGTGGCCAGGATCGGACTGGCGGTGTCATGGGTGTGTCGGCACAAAATTGATTCCTCTTGAATGTTGATATCTTCAGCCCCGTGTAGCAGTTTAACTGTACTGTAATGCTGAGAGGACTTTTCTGTACGAACAAGACTGAGGCCAGCACTGTATACCTTTGCCGTGTTTTCATATCGGTGATGATTTGATTGCCACAGCGTGCACAGGCTGGTCAGCCAAAACTTGCCAGAATTTTTGCCAGTCCGCCAATCCACTTTGACCCGCAGCTGGTCAACAATGTCATGTGATTAGGTCGGGCTTTGTCCTTTGGGAACAAGATTCTTGTTTTACTAGTTGTGGCTGCTGCCACTGCAACCCACATGTTGGTATGCACATTAATTACCAGACCTCAAGTTGGTAAATACACAGGCATTTGCCCAGAGAGAGCATTTGGAGAAAACTTTGATTTTAGATGGTGCGCTGCCACTGAAATAATGGAAAAATTCACCAACTTGAGGTTTGCTTTTTTAAAATGATTTTCCCACCAGCTAAAGGAGCTTACAAGATACATAAAGGGGGCAGATATGACGTGCTGTAAAACAATGACAATTCTGTGGCAGTAAACTGAAAATGCATTGCCGGCATTGAATCACATCACATTTTTGACAAGTTGCCAGCGTTTTTATGGCGATGAACAAGGCTTTTTCTTTTTGTTCATCAGACCAGCTTGGTGTACTTGTAATGAATTGAACAAATTGGTGCTTGATTTTGGTCTTCATTTTTCCAATGTTGACATGTCAGATGATGGGCTTTTTTTTTTTTTTGGAGTGGAGTGGAGTGTAGTAGCAGAGGTCCCGGGAGCCCCGTGTGTTTCCTCTACTGGATCAAAAGTCGACCCAACTGGATTAAAGTTGTTTGAATGAACTGAGCAACCAGCTGAAATTGTGATCAGAGCCTCACACTCTTGCAAGCGGGACTTAAAAGAATTGATGTGGAGGCATTATAGCTCAAAATGTGGATCTTGTTGGTAAAATTGTTTTAATCATGATTCAGACACAGATGATTGTAATTGTTCGCTTTGCTTTTATTGTAATCCTATATAAACTGTCACTATAAATTGTTCTACCATATCTAATATATTTAATTTAAAACTCCAGAAAATGCAAGTTATTATTTCACCTAATAATTCATTCTGTATATATTGCCCCTATTTTATGGATATGCCATTATTGAAATAAACTCTGTAATGATTAACTTAACAGTTACAATTGGTAAGTATGGTCTTTTTGACTTGACTGGATATTTTTTTTTAGTTTTTTTTTTTTTTTTAATGAAAATGATATTTTGGAAATATATCATTTTCAGGAAGGAATATAAACAACATAAATATAGAGTGAAGTAACACTTTTAAATACTAAAAACAAATCAATTTTTTACAGACACACCCTTTAAAAGCTGCTTCAAACAACATTTTTTGTTGTTTATTGTTTTAATGATTTCAAAATGACTCAGTGACTTACAGACTAGTATCTTTCATTTCTCATTGTTTTGGTTTTAACCACCTGTACAGTATTTGCTCGGCACATGTTGACCATGTTTTAGCAACGCCTTCTTGTGATAAGTTACAGAAATGTATGTATGTATTTGTTACAATTATATTAATTAGGATCAAAAACTAGTGAGTTGACAACTTTGCTAACAGCCAAACATAAAGAGAGGTAATATTACCCAGCCAATATTACTTACTAGTCCAACAGTAAGAAGTCCAGCTCAGTGTCTGTCTTTCAGCCTTTTATTTCACAAAGCTCTCGCCAACCACTAAAAGTCACTCACAGATTTACTTTTGTCTGCTCAGGTTCTGGCACAACACCGGCACCACTCCCCATCTGCATTCGTCCATGCCCTGGGCTTGAAAGCCTACTCTTCCCGGTGGTCCAAAACACCTGTTGTACAGGTCCTACATAGTCCTCTGAGCTTACGGTTTGTGCAGCCCGGCTAACAAACTGAGCTAACAGCAGCTATAGTTTGCAGCAGTTTACTTTACTGTCCACCGGGAAAGTCTGTAAATTAGAGAGAGATGTTGCGGAACAGCTGGAGGACATCAGAGGAAAAAAAAAAACAGGAAACATTTCCTTTGTAAAATATGATCCAGTTTCATCAGGATCAGTGAAACAGTGCTGCAAAGCATCATGTACAGTATTTTCATGTACAGTATCATCCTAGGATGATCGCACCGAGACCCCATTCACCTGATGACACGTCCTCAAAATGATTTCTCATCTGATATCTCACGGTAGAAAAGTTACACCATATTGCTTTAACACTTGTTAACACTAACCTGATGTGAGTCAGTATAAAGGGCTGAATTGAAAAATGACCTAAACGCCGTACTTGTGTTAACCCCGCCCCTCCTCTCTCCGCCCCGCACCGCCCTCCCCCTCCAATCCGTCCCCGTGTCCCACTAAAGCGATTTCAGCGCATGCAGGGACTCGCACCCTACGGCTACGGATGGCAACATGGCGACAGAGGTAAGACTGGCACATTATCTGACGAACATCAGCGCCGGGGCGTCGATGGCGAGCGCAAACTATTGAATTGTGACCGAGATAAAACAGGCGTGGGGCGCTGATAAGACGGTCAGTGAGGCTGCACACACGGTCAAACTGTGGCACGTTTGAATCACCGCTGACGGCCGCGTCCTATATTATCACGCCAGCTCCGTCCTGAAGGGGGGTTAGTTCGCGTTTGTTTCTGTCATTTTTTTTTTTTAAAGGGAAAACCACGAACACGGTGTTTTAAAGTCAGCCGTGTTTGACGGCAACAGAAACGGGGCAGAGGAAGCAGCGCGGTCCTTCACGCGATGTTAAGCTGTTTTGGTGAAAGCAGATCTGTTTTTGTCTGTTTGAGACGCTCCGTTAATCCGGTGACAGGCCACTGTGTGGACAGTGACCACACACACACACACACACACACACACACACACACACACACACGCTCATACATATGCATACAGGCGCGCACTGAGCAATAGCGTTCAGCACCATGGACAGAAGCCACGCCGCCCTGACCTTCCTCGCTGCTTTTCCAGCCTCCATCTGTGCCTCCAGAAATGCTACCAAAAAAAAAAAGAATGGTGATGATGTTTAAACCAACACACACCTTTATGGAATCAACATTTCCAGCATAAACATGAGAGATTGCTAGAGTTGTTTTTTTTTGTTTTAAATCATTCTGCTCCATCTTGTTCCACCTGATCGATCTGTTGTGAGCCGTAGTGAAATGTTGTCCTGTCTCCTGCAAGATTTACTCTCCTGTAAGAGAATGAATGTGTGTGTGTGTGTGTGTGTGTGTGTGGGAAAGATAGTATGTCCACTGCCGGGCTCTGCTCCAACAGACAACAAAGCAGAAATGAGTGCAGGCACTGTGAGCCACAGAGTGATTGATCACATCTCGTCTGCTTCTCCTCTATCATCCTATACTTCCGATTCAGCCTCTGTTTGTACACATTCACGAGGAAACGGGCGCATAGAGAGACACCGAGTTTTCCCTGGGGACTCATTATGAATACACAACTGTATCAAACCTCATTATATCTGTGTGTGAGAGCGTGCGTTTCTTCCTCCTCAGTTCCACAATCTGCAAGAGTTGAGGCACAGTGCATCTCTGGCTAACAAAGTCTTCATTCAGAGAGACTACAGTGAAGGAACCACCTGCAAGTTTCAGACCAAGTTCCCCTCTGAGCTGGAGAGCAGGGTGAGTGAGTGAGTGTGTGTGTACGTGTGTGTGTGCGTTTGTGTGTGTGTGTGCGTGATGGACGCTTCATGAGTATCGAGTAACGTTTTGTGTGAGACACACTACAAGGAAATATTTTGAATGCCTTTATGTCCTCCACGTGAGAACGTATAAATGTTGCTAAATTTAAAGCTAATTAATTTATATTCATATCAAGAAATCGATTACAGCAATAATACAAACATACCACCTCATCCCAACTCCTATATTTTCATAAATCATCCACAAAAGTACAGATAAGCGCGTTCCCTAGCAGACAGTTATGAATTAGTACAATAAAATAAGGTAACTGTTGAACGCGTAGTCGACAAAAAGAGCAACAAATTAGCATATTTCCAATGTTCTCTGTGCAGAGAGTTAATGTTGTGTTTACAGATGTAAAGAGTTGAATGTTGGAGGGGAGATGACTACACCGGCCGATGCCTAATGTGGCAAAGACACACACGTCTTATAACCTAAATGTTCCTGGTTAGATTTGAGCCAGCGACCTTTGTTGCATCCTTCTCTTTCTCTCCTCGTGTTTCCTCTCTGCATCAAATCCCAAAAAAAAAAGAAAGATCATCACCAATCCTAAAAGATCAATTATGTGGCAGGAATGCGGGGAGAGAAAGAAGGAAAGACATGCAGGAAAGCGCCACAGGTCGGATTCAAACCCTGCCGCAACAAGGACTGAGCATTCGCACATAGGGCGGCTGCTCTTCCAACTGAGCTAAACACAGCCCCGTCATTGCCAGTCCTAACCCTGTTACTCACACCTCTGCATGTGTTTCCAGATCGAGCGGACACTGTTTGAGGACACCGTGAAGACGCTGAATAACTACTACGCCGAAGCAGAAAAGATAGGAGGCCAGTCCTACCTTGAGGGGTGTCTGGCCTGCGCTACAGCATATCTGATCTTCCTCTGCATGGAGACACGCTATGAGAAGGTCAGACTGGTGATCTCACAATGTGCAATGATTAATATGTGTGGGATGCCTTACCAGTTCTCGTTTTTTTTTTCCTTCTTCTTCTTCTCTCTGTGTGTTAGGTGTTAAAGAAGATAGCTAAGTACATTCAGGAGCAGAATGAGAAGATCTATGCTCCCAGAGGGCTGCTCATCACAGATCCCATAGAAAGGGGAATGCGTGTCGTATCCTTACCCTGTGTTTTTAGTTGCATGTACACAAAAGCATTTATCTTTTATGTATAAATTAACCACAAAAGACAGAAAAATCTTGGCCCCTAACTACATTCCCACCACCAGATTGAGATTTCCATATACGAGGACCGGGGCTCCAGCGGCTCCAGCTCAGGAAGCAGCTCCGTGTCTGGCAGTACTGCTCGATGACTGGGTACTTCCCAACAACCATGATGTCCCCCTGATCACTCAAACCCCTGGAGGAGAACCTAGGACAATGATGCTACTCCTGTTCCAAAACTTTAACCCATACACGCTCACACAAAGGATTCACTAGCTAAAAAAAAAAAAAGAGAGGCATGTTGCTCCTGATGTGCTTACACGTGCTAAAGTTGTTGAAGCTTTTCTTCAGCAAACGCTTAAAACACACACTTTGGTAGTTTATCTCGTAAAGCAATGTGCATGCAGCTGATACAGTCATGTTACTGTAGGATGCAATGTCTCTGTGAAAGAACATTCTGTTAGCAATACTTTGTGTGATCGTACCGTTACCTTCTTTCCTGTCCTCTTGGAAATTACCACAGCCATTGGTGGGTGAGGAAAAAAAAAAGAGGGAGGAAGAAAGCGTAGAGGCAGGAGTGAAGACCACGGGTTTCATCTAACCTCATACCTCAGCTACTACAGTTGCATCGATGCGGTCTAAAATAGCCACAGCCGCACCGTAGACCACACTGGACTGGCTAGGAAAATGGACTGAACCCATCACCATTAACCCAGCACACCAAACACTGGCTTTAAACATTTTACCAAATGTAAGTAGGATATTCAAGTATTCGAGTAGGCCACCGCCCCAGAGCCAAGATAAACTGTATAAAGGATCTCTTCCTCCTTCACCTCTGATGTTAATCATGCTGTCTGGTAGCAGATGAATGTTATTCAGCCTGTCTGTGTTTATAATGTAGCAGATCTTCCATTTTTTTCTCACATGAAGCCTATATTTTATTTGTTAGACACTCAAACACAGACACACGCACAAATCTAGGTACTAACCTCTTGGTTTCAATGAGCCATGACCAACTCTTCCTAAATTTGTGATTATGCAAAGACATACTGTGCACTGAATGCGGTAGTATGTAGACAAAGGATGGGTCAAAAAGTCTTCCTGAATTGCATCGGTAGTGTTTTAAAATACACAAGCCCTTCTTTGATTCCTGAACAAACTTCCAAAGAACAACAAGAACAACAAAAAGAAAACTGCCAAAAAATGGCTCGTAAATGTGAATGTGTCTCTTCTTTTGGTGACATTTTGTGCAAGAGCAACCTTTCGTACTGCTTGTTGTTTGATACACATGGCAATGAGGTATATATGACTGGTGTCAAATAAATACTGTTTCATCACAGCTGCAGAGCTCATCTTTCTTTGTTATTGAACCTTAAATCTACTAGCTAGACCTTTACTGTAGCAGACATTTTGACTTGGCAAAGTTAGCAACTAGCTTTTATCAGATAAAGAGCCAGGTATTTCACTCTGGACCTGGTGGAGGCCAAAAACAGAGCTGAAAGATTGAGAATTGATTTTATTCAGTTGGTTTGAAACATAATTCCAGATGGGTGTTGATGTTGCTCCATAATGTGTGTGAATAAGCCACAGCTTGCTGACAACATTTTTGTTGGGTGATTATATATCAGTGTTGTGTTAACCACTTATTCTGCTGCCCCTAAGTGGACAAAAAGATGATTAATTACCCCCATTTCTGACACGACATTTGGTGCTCTCTCACAATTGATTTAATGTTCCAGGTTTATTGTCTTGGCTGGACAGGATTTCGGTAAATTGACTATATGGAAATGTTTCCGTATCATCATGTGAAATTTACTGGAAATTATTCACCAAAAAAACAGGTAAAATGAAATGTATTTTATGCATAATACACCTTTTTCTTTCAAAACATTATGACCAGCTGGAAAAGCACACATATGCATAATGAAATGATGACGGCTGAATTCCATTTAGCTGCTTCAACTTAAAGGTCTCGGCTCACAATGTGACTGGGACGTGACAAACACCTGCGCTGTTCCCGCTATGACAGGCCAAAATGTCTGCTATGAAAAAAAGGCCTATCGTACATAATAATAATAACATTAATGCTTGAAATATATTGCATGCACTGACAACATCAGACAGTAATTGCTAGATTAAAACAACCTTGCTAATTCGATGTTGTGACAAGCTTTGGGCAGGAAAATTCCCTCATGTTTGCATGCAGGCTTGACTGGTTATATGACACTGCAACAGCTGGGTAAAGGGCATGATACTGATCCCAGAGAGGACTGCATGCACTCAGCTCACCAGAGTGAACAGGAAATGTCCAAGCTGCAGGACGTCCGCACACACACACACACACTAGGATATCTATTCTGTTCAAACACATTCGCTGTTACCGCATGTCACAGGAAGTCAAGTCTTGCAGCGAATGCTTGCACGCAGTGCTGGATGAAAGCTGTCTTACTGTATCACTGTTACCCTCGAGACTACCATCCCCTGAGCTCTGCCAATGCACAGAGCACCATAGCACACTGCAGAAAGTGGTCTTAAAACAGGATGCTTCAAACAAGGAGAAGGGGGGGGGGGGGGGCAGACAGCACTGTAAAATGCTGCAAGAGAATATGGAAGGACGAGAAAAAAAATGGTGGGCAGACACACAGCAGGTTGAGACAGCACTGTGGTTGAAACTGATGGAGATGGCAGTCACACAGAAGATAAGAAAAGGCAAAAGAGAGACGGGTGGAAACAGGGGACACAGAGGAATCTCGGTATCCCTCCTTTGTACTCAAAGCTAGTCCTTCCAGATTCTTCCAGCTAGTCTGTGTCAGCTGCAGAGTTTGTGTCTTCTTACTATTTCATTTTCAGCTGAAAACACAGTACAATAAATATGATTTTTTTTGCTCCCAAATGATAATCTGGCCATATTGATTTGTAGCAGTTTATTTAGGCAGTGTACAATGGCACATAGAAAATGACAAGCAGTAAGTAAACAACGAACAGTTAAAGAGAATTAGGAAAAAATTAGAAACACAAAAATATTTTAAATACTCATGGAGTAAAAGAACTCAAAGCATACACAAAAATACTTTAAAACCAAGTGTTCTGTTTCATGATTGTATTTTCTACTGCACTTTTGCATTTCATGTGATAATCGTCACAGACCTGTAGAAACAAACAAATAATAGTTGATTTTAAATGGTTTTATTCAGGAACACCATTAAACAAACTAACCAAAGAAAATCTCCTTACCTGCACAGCGGCCATTCTTGACAGTAAAACCTTTACCACACTGAGTAAAAAGAAGAAAGAAATGTGTGAGATCATCTGTGTCTTCACTCACTTAGTAACGTTAACAGACTAACTAAGAACTGACACAATGATCATCTGTTGATATTTGTTGTAAAATTGAACTGAACTGAAATTGACAGTGAAAGAAAAAGAAGAGACTGGATCACTAAGTTTATCAGTTTATAACTAGTTTATAAGGCCACTATCAGCGACTGATTGGAACATTACCAGTGTTCATAATTCGCGCTGTGGAGCCGGTCTGCGTACCTGCGTGTCATTGGCAAGCACAGTCATTCCCCCTTCTTTGGGATAGACTACTTCCACCACTGAGTTCATTTCACCGGGTCGAAGGGTTCGAGTGATGGAGCTGCCGTCGGGCCAGGAGACCTCCAGTACCGTCACCTCATCATTTCCTGGGAGTCAAGGGTAGAAAAATCACTGAGTATCACACATACTGCAGAAATTAAAAAAAAGGGGTTTCTGCAGTATGTAGCAGAAAAACAAACCTTTTTAGAAGTTACATAATTTTCTGTATGTGAAATGATTTGAGGTTTTGGGAACTATTTGCTGAGGTTTGATACCACACTCATGTCTGTACATTAAGTATGAAGCTAGGGCTAGGAGGTGATTAGCCTAGCTTAGCATAAACAGTGGAAGCAGGGGGAAACAGCTAGCCTGGCTGGGTGCATAGTTATACACCATGCCTACTGTGACTTCCCGGTGATTGTGAGGTGAGAGGTGATGCATAAACTGTTGTTTGCGTATGGAATACATGAGCTTTAGAGGTTCAGGTAGGTGCATTTTTGAAAACCTAGGCTAGCCTCCCTACTGCCACTATTTATGCTAAGCTAAGCTAAACTGGTATCAATCTTCCCATGTAACTCTCAGCAATAAAGTTCATAAAAGCAACAAAGTATTTCCCAAAATGGTGAACTAGTAGTTAAAAAACATTCCATACTAATAAAAATAATGTTTAGTTTGTGTTTAATACATACATACATAAAAAATAAGGGTAAAGTATACTACATTGTACTGTATGTTTAAGTGCCCCATTTTATGTCAATGTCTATGAAAGTGAAGTGAAAGAAAGTTACCTAAACCAAAGTGTGCGACAGGCTCCATCTCACACAGGTACCCCGAGCCTCCATCAACGATGCGCATGTGAGCTCCACTCTCTCTGGTGAAGGCTGTTACTTTGGCTCCACGGGCAAAAGAGCCAAACTGAGTGCGAGGGATGACCCGCAGCCAGTTGTTGGACGAGCCCTGATGAGGTTTGACAATTTAGGTTGCAGATCTCTAGGACTCAGTCGCTATAAACACACGCCAAGTACATTCACTCAAATACTGTACTTGAGTATTTTTTATTTTATGCTACTTTATACGTCCACTCCACTATGTTTCACACGCAAATATTGTGTTTTTGACTCTACTATGTTGACTGAAAGCTGTTACTTAGCTGAGTTACTTTTCAGAGTAATATATTACAAACAAATATTGGCCAAGGTCATAAAATTCAATGCATTTTGATATAAGAAGCCAGTGGTTCTCAATCTTTTTGGCTCGACCAGCTTGATGCAGCGGTATTAACAATCATAACACACAAATTGAATATAATATTAAGTAGTACAATACATCTGCAGAATGAGTAGTTTGAATACTTTAAGTATATTAAGCCACAGAATACTTTACAGTACTTTTATTTATGTAGGATTTAAAGTGAAGGAGATTTACTTGTAATGTAATGTATCATTGTTGGATGTCTTTTATGTAAGTTTGGATTTGAATACTCCTTCCACCACTGACAGCCAAACACACATGCACATACACACCTGTGTGACCTTGAAGACCGAGATTGGCTGTTGGGCACTTTCTCCATGTGCCAGCAGCAAGTCCAGCTGTCCGTCCCCATCCAAGTCTGTCACGGTGCCACCTGTCCAAAACAGGCAGAGCACATTCACTGCACTGACCTACATAAACAACTTCACTGTGGTGTTTGTCTGTGTCCTCTGCGCTGGGTTGACCTGTTCCTCGCCCCTGTGGCTCTGCAGCATCCCCCACGTTCAGCTCCTGGATTAAAGGGTCACCATCGGCTCTCCTTGACACCCTGCAAAAACAAAAACACACAAGATCCTAAAAATAGCTAGTAATGTAAACAGTAATCCAGGATTTGTTTTACTACCATTTTTTTCATTGGACATTGGGTTCACATGATAACTGAAATGTTACCTGAACAGCCTGTTGGGGGCGTTGCCTCTGTAAGCAATATTGTTGAAAAACACGTCCAGCTCCTTGTCGTTGTCAAAGTCTGCAGCGATGACTGTGCGAACAGGTGAGGGAGCAGCAAATCCTCCAGTGGCTATGTTCTGTGCAAGAGAACGCTGCTAAGTCACGCTATTTGCATCTTACAGACTTCTATATGTCACTCACTTTTTTATTTGTTTTTCACCACCGTCCTTTTCTCCTTCCTTACCCGGAATTTAGAGTCGCTGCCCTGCAGGAAAAGTCTGTGCGGGCCGTTCCAGTTGCCGTAAACAATGTCCGTCTTTCCATCACCGTTAAAGTCAGCCAGTGCTACTCCTCTCCCATGCTGGTACCGGTCCTCCACACCTTTAGAAGAAGAAACAATACTGAACCAGTGCTGCCAATGATAGTATATGATAATAATATACTTTTTGCATATAACTCTAATTTTATGTGTAGGATCTGAAAGTAAAAATAGGATCAACAATGGTGACTCCTAGTGGTAGTATAAAAGAAAGACAGTTTAGCAAAAAGCATTCTGCATTCTGGTACTGGTAATCTGACCAGATTACAGTTTCAATGTAAATATCAATTAAGAAACAGGAGTCTCCAGCCAAAGTTGGCTGATGTTTAGCAGGTACAATGTTTACACTGGACACTGTCTTAGTTTAGTCTGTTATGTGCATGCTAGCCCTAAACAAAGTGCAGCTCTACTTTTTTTAGTTATGGACAGTCCCTGGAGCCATGCTAGCATGGCTAGAAATACTGGGAAGCATTAAACATAACATACAATATTTAGTGTGAAACCAAAAGTATAAACTTTGAAAGAACTCTACTCCAGACTAGAGCTGCTTTCATCGTCTTCACTTCCTTTTTCATACTCACCTGACTGTCTGGCCATATCAACAAAAGTCCCGTCGCCGTTATTCTTGAACAGGAAGTTGGGCCCATTCTCATTGTCGCAGAAGACATCCGACCTTGACTGGCTGAGGATTGGCCCAACCACCACACCACGCCCGCCTGCACGACGAGCAAACTGTGACTGCTTCATTCTGATTCAGCACACTTCAAAACATCACACACCGGACTCCTGACCTGTGAACTTGTTAACCCCGGCCTCAGAAGCCACATCCAACAGAGCAACGATGCCCTTGGTCACATCACTGGCAGCCTCATCCATTTCTAAGAGAGCGTGGGGACCAATGTTGCCACTTGCGTAGTTGGCCACGTAGATTGAGTAACGGCCTGTTCCCTGCAAAGGAAGAAGTGGCAACAGAGTGAAGGAAAGAATTGTGAGTCATTCAGAAAATGGCAGGACGTAGAGAGGTGAGGAGTTTATTAATAGGTTCACTGACCTTTCTGTCAACACAGGCAACTGAACGTCCTGCCATGCGATTAGCGACGCCACGACGTACATTGAGCTCGTCGTTCAGAAGATCTTCAAATCGGCCATTCCGAAATTTGAAGAGCTTGTCTGAATACGTTGCACGTCCTGCACAAAAAATAAATATATAAAAATAAGTAATACATTATGATGAGGGGAAAAAAATCATTAAACTACCTGAAAACTACTCGCTGGGACAAACATTTTGACGACACATTACAAGAACACACCACTTACCAGAGTAAGCATTGTTTGTGTTGAGGAAGTATATCTCCTCCCGTCCATCTCCATCCACGTCACAGGCTGCAACTCCAATCGCGTTTCCTGCTCGGTCCCTCAGAGCGTAGTATGGAGAGTTAGTGTCATCAGTAGCAATGTTAATCAGCCTGTTTTTATTGCGATCAAACTTCAGCACCAGGTTAGGCCCATTGTACCTGAGGGAGAACATTTGTTTGACTTGGTCATTTAAACACATGTAGCGAACATAAGACACAGCTGACAGACACATACTGTCAGAACTCACCCAGCCACAACAACCTCCAGATCACCGTCACCATCCACGTCTGTTACGGCCATCCCATAATTGAGTTGTGTGGGATTGTGCAGACTATCAGGAGGAAGCATTGTCTGTGTTACCACCTGAAGCATGGGCTTAGAGCTCTGGGCGTGGGACCAGTGCCAGAGCCCGACCAGAAGAAGCAACACATATGTGCCCCACATCACTTTGACCTGGAGGAACACAGGGCTGAGCTGAGTCATGCATTTCAATTCAATATGCAGATGAAGTCTTTAATATGAAGATGGAGGATCAGCCTTGTTATGTGTCTCTAGAGAATTTCAGCAATTTTGGTGTTGAACATGCAACACCAAAATTGCTGGAGTGCCCCAATAATGATGAAATTAATTTTAACTCAACTAAATTCTGGGTTTCAAAGAGATAAACAACATAGAAACATAAAGAGAACAAGTGTGGAAAAGCCACAATTATCGAGGGGATTCACAGCCATCATCAAATCAAACAATAATAAAATCTAATGAAAGAATAATAAAAATGAGTTCTAGGCAATAAAGACTGATTGAGGTGTTTCTCGCCATAATCCACCAGGGTACCCCATTATGTCTGCATTCGAAGATGAATCATTTCAAGATGCTTGCATACCTCCCAGAAAGTTTTCTATCTGCTAAATATGCTACTAATTACATTCTCTACGGTTGTAATGAAATCTTGTGTAATTGTTGTTAAAATGATCCGTGATAATTGAAGATTACTTTATTTGTCCTTAGGGAAATTTGTTTTGGACATGGACAAGGCTGCTACATAGAAACACATACAACTACAGTGCAGCAAATGCACAAAGTGAATAGCACAGATAAGTGAATTCAGATCCCTGGAACATCATTTCACACTCTCCTTATGTTTCAGAGTTTAGGAGATTCACTGATAGGAATAGTTGTCTTCACCTGTGGTGTTGTCCGTGCTTTGAACACGGGACCTGGAAGGGGTCAGCGATAATTCCCCTGGCCTTTTGTTTTCTCCACGGAGTCATTGATCCCTATTGCTCATCAGTGCCTATTCCTGAACAGAGTGGCATGCAGGAATTTCATTATTTCTAAAACAGTCTTACCTGACCAGCTCTCTCAGTCTGCAGGGACGGAGATGATCTGACGTCGTTTGGTATATTATTTGGCTCACCACCTTACACAATTTATGCTTTAAAATGTTTACGAAACTGCTTGTGTAACGTGTCGAAGATCGGCCAATCGGCGAAAGACTTTGTAAATAATTGGACTGTTGACCAATGGCTGACCTGTACTCCTATGACGTATACAGAAGACGTGAAAGTCTGCTTTGTTTGTAGGCGCTGCTCTGTAAATACATTACGGAAAGAGCACGTTCAAATTCAAACATATTAATAATTCGTAGTAGTATAAATGATGATTCATAAATACAACGCTTAATCTGATAAAAAAAAATAAACAAAAAACGAATACGACAATAAACAAAACAAACCTGTCGTATTTGACTACATCTCCCAGGATACTTTGCGTTGTCTACGCTTACGTCAGTTGTGCGACGAAAATCTGTTGCTAAACAAACCAAACACGGGTAAGCTGAAAGAAAATCTAAATAAAATAAATACAATTCTGTTTTAAAAAATGTTTAAATAAAAATATAAAATAAACCCATTACAGTAATGTATATTAAAGTTAATGCTATGTTCGTGTCCTCGATAAACATTTAATATACCCTCAACAAGAGAAGGTTTAGTTAGCTCGCTAAACGGTGAAGCTAACTGTAGCTAACAACAATGTACTGCTTTTACTCTTCATGTTTAATTTGCAGCTAACTAGTTAACGGACCTTAAAATAAAAGATAATTCATATTGTCACTCATTTAAGGCTCGTGATGAAGTTTGTTAACAGTTCAGAAAGATTTCATACATGCCGTCAGGTCCCGTTACTGCATTGCCTCTTCTCCTCTCTCCTTTTCAGATGTTTTAACATACATTAATGATGGAGTTGGAACAGCCAGAAGACTGTGCTCCTGCCCAGTCAACACCCACACCTCCTTCTCAGTCAAAAAGGCCAAGCCAGGCTCTGTACATCCCCAAGCAGCGACATCATGGCTCCAAAGACAAAGCTCAGACTCAGGGAGAAGTTAAACCAAGACCCCGGCCTCGCTACACAGACAAGGCGAGGAAAAACGCCAAGAACAAGAAGGACAAGGCTGGAGCAGCAGATAAGGGGGCGCCTGTCGCAGGAGAAGAGGGGAGTGAGTTACAGGATGCCAACTGCAAGCCTGATGTGAAGCAAGAGAGGTTACAGGATACGGACGTGCAGGTAAATGGGCACTCTGACTCAACCAGCGGGGTGGCAGATGCTACCGCGAGGCTGGAAGCGACGTCCCTTCAGGAAGAGCAGGGGGAGGGGGAGAGCTGGGACACCTTGTTCAACGACGATGGAGATTTTCTGGATCCACACCTGGCAGAAGAGGTGAGAGCCTGGTGTAGGTCTGGGTAATGGCAGAGTTATAGTTCAAACTTAGTGCCCCATGTTATTTCCTTGTTCCGTTTCAGCTTGCTGTGAAGGAAGGTAAAAAGAAGGAGTCAGTTCAGGAAGCCAGGTTTGATTACTACAACATGAATCAAGATGACGAGGATGACGACGACGACGACGACATTAACCTCAGGGACGACGAACTTTCGCACATCGTAGAGATCTACGACTTCCCTTCGGAGTTTAAGACGGAGGACCTTCTCAAATTATTTCAGTGTTACCAGTGAGTATTATTCAATGCACTACTAGCCGTAACCTTAAAAATCATTTAAATTAAATTCTTGTCCTTGCTGCAGTCTGTGATCGCAGTGCATGTACTGCATCTGTAACAGTTTCTTCTCTACTTTTTCCTGTTTTCAGACAGAGAGGCTTTGACATCAAGTGGGTTGATGACTCTCACGCTCTGGGCCTCTTCTCAAGCCCCTTAGCAGGTTAGTGAGGCTGTTTAGGGAGTTGGGGTAACTTGGAATACATTATCCTCTGCAATAAATATCATTGTTGTGACACTTTCCCTGTCATCATGGGAGAAAAATACAGAGGATAAGGGGAGAAACAGCATTATTTACATTAAATTAAGTGTTAACATTTGAACTTTCTCAGTTGTATTCAAATAATTTGCCATTTGATCCTTTTCAGCCCGTGAAGCTTTAAGATCCAAACACCCTCTCATGAAGTTGCGACCACTCTCTAAATCCTCCTCTGCTACAAAGGCCAAAGCCCGTAGCTGCTCAGGTACAGATACAGCAGTCTGTTTTTGCTTCTAAGATAACTTTCTCATCTGTACATCAAAGATTTAAAGAGTAATATTATCTGCGTTCCTCCTTATTCTGCTCCCATCACCCAGACTACCTCCTGCCTGCTAAAGAGAGACCTCAGACGAGTGCAGCACTGGCTCGCAAGCTAGTGATTGGTGCCCTCGGTGTAAAGAGCAACCTGACGAAGGAGCAGCGCGAGGCAGAGAGGAGGAAACTCCAGGAGGCGAGAGGTGATTGTTATGTTCAGCTTATGATTGATGCGACTGTCAACACAGGTCCCAAGTCAACCTGAATATTAAAGACACTACGAGTGTGATGGTCCTGGTTTTTTGCATCACAGGGTTTCCACCACAAGTGGGAGCTGTTTTTATGCTTTACAGAATAAAACGGAAAGTGCAGTTGCAAGTCGATGCCTAGAGAAGTTGCTCCCCGTCCAGTGCTGTGCAGATCATAACTGGTCTATAATCAGTACAGCAGCCGTTTCCTTTCACAGATGGGACATAAGTATATAGGCACAGAAAACCACAAATGGCTGTCCACTGAACAGCTAGTCGGGAAGTCAGGGCCTTGAGTGAAGAAAAACTAAAAAAAGCTCCTTTGTTCTTAGCATGGACGCATTTCTGCGCTCTTTATTTAAGTCCACGACGCACACAATGAATTTCAGTGCAGACGCAGTGCACCGTGTGCTGAACATTGTGTCCTCGGAACGGATGCCACGTAAGGTCGTATCCAGAGATTAATTTACAGCTGGCCTTTCAGCGTGCCTTAAACTTCTCTGCATGTGGCAAGACAGCGATACAAATTTAGAGCAACAAATCACACAAGTGTTGTTTAGTTTAGGGCTTTCGCTGATTGATATGTTGAACCGTGTCTATGTGATTTACCTTTTCAGAACAAAAGCGCCTGGCAGCTAAACAGAAGGAAGATGCCTGGGAGGGGAAGTGACCGTCGCACCAATCTTTGTTTCTTTTTTGTTTGTTTGTCTGTTTGTTTATTTTTAGATCCCTTGATTCAGCAGCTAGTCTCCTATGTTTATGCTCCTGCTGTGTTTTTTTTTTTTTGTTTTCAACTGGCCACGCCTTTCTAGCGCCGCAATTCCCAGAAATGGATTCCCACAATTCTTTCTTCCAGCTCTTCACCAGCTGTGACTGAACGTCTCATCGTCCACATTCAGCATCCAATTTATGCTCCCTCATTTTTATGTTCATACTTTGTCCATGCTTCTGTGCCATTGGCAGGGCTGACACAAGCGACTCACCTGCTTTCATGTTTTTAACTTTTTAACCACAGTCTGTAGTTGTTGTCTGTAGTTGTTGCGCTGTTGAAATTATCATTGTTTTTTTTTTTTTAAATAGATCTGACCACAAAACAAATCCACCTGTCAAAGTTGGGGCAGCTTAACAGCTCCCGTCATGATGCAGCACATGATATAGTATACTTAGTATAGTATACTTTGAATGGTTGAATTTAAAAAAGAAAGAAAGAAAGAAAGGCACATATTTTATAGTTGGTTTGATTTGACTATATTTTAATCAAATTTGGACCTGTTTGCTCATTATTTTCTGAGAAATGAAATGCTGAAGGCCAAAGAAGCTGCTGTTGTTTTTGTCCATTATCATGACTTGTTGAGGATGTTGGTGATCATTCATTTCATTCATACAAGAAATTTCAACCAAATAAGCTGTTAGAATTAAAGAAATCACTTTGTGGGGAAAGGAACAAACCACAGTAATGTACACGTCCAATAATTGAGACAAAACCTTTGTCAGCAAAAACTTGTTCTTTAACAAATTGACCTTTTCTTTTCATTGTGATTAATCTGATACTAGTACATCCTGAAAGTGAAGTGGCCAGGGTCGGCAAACTTGAACTGTATTTCATTTGCATATGCTTTGATCTGTCAAACTGTTTTTTTTGTAATAAGCTGTTGATTAAATGAGATTTTTAAAAATATGGCACCATTTCCACCTCAACTCCAGTTTTGATGATAAGTATCCACTCCAGTCGGAGCGTTATGTAATCTTTTATTCAAGACAGTTCTGTAACACGAGGGTTTCATCACAAGTCTCTCAAACAGCTTTAGATGTGGCGGTCAATCTCAGGCTGTTTTTGTTTATTCCTGGAGTGTTGAGATTCTGGACTTGTAAAAGGTTTTCACTGGAGAGAGAGAGAGACGATGTTTATTGAATTAAATGTTTAACTTCAACCTCAGTTTCCTAATTCAGAGTCAGCTTTCATAATTCTGCTTCCTGAAACACACACACATTCAGGCCCAGGAGACACTTGTGGCAGCTGGATGCAGCTGCCTCCTCTGAGGCTTCACCCCAGCCGACCACAGACCATGTGGCTCTGCGTCTCCTTCAAGCCCTCAGCCAATAATTAAGTCTCGTTCTTGGAGCTTGGAGAAAGAGCTGCAAATTTGTCAGTCGTTTTACTGCAAATTATTGAACTTTATATCAACTTTAAACTAAAATCTCTTGTTAACTTTTGGCCTCACAAGCTGTTAAGTAGTAGTCAGTGGAACAGACTGTACATGTACATGTTTGAAGGTGATCATATAAAAACATTACGTTGCCTGCAGACATCGTTTAGTTAGAGTATTTGTGAGAAATTTAACTTTACCACTACTATATATCCAAATCAGTGCAGCCCATTACTGCTGTAAGGAGCCCAGTTTGTACAGCTGTTTAGATCATCGGTCGAGAGCGACTCAGACACACTGCCACGTGGCTCGTAGTGGGCTAATTAAAATGCTGCAGTCTGAAAGGAGGCACCATTTCACGTTCAGTTTTTGAATTGGCGAGCATAAGACATTCCTATTCACACGATTCAGGTATTAATCTCTTTCCGGAGATTCCTTGTTTCATGTATATGTACGGCAGAAGCATTAGCACTGATGCATTAATGTTGTCAATGCACCATACGCGCGCATATGTTATTAAAGCGGATGAAAATGCATTTGACAGTGTTTTGTATGGACATCATTCAGTGAGAGAAATACTACTATATTTAATGGGGGAGGTATCAAAAACAATGCCACAGTAGCATCATATGTTGTTATTTATGCTTGCAGTTATTACACCATTATGTAGAATTATTCATTATGTGAAAGTAATGAAATGTAACTGTAACTATGCCAAGAAGATGTTATAATATAAAGTTATTATTCATTTTATTGTGTATTTTTACTGTTTTTCTTCAGTGACATTGCACTAAGTGTTGGGAATTGAGGAAAGAAACAGAAAGATTCTGCATCTGTTAATTATGTTTTGTCTCAGTTCAGCTCTGTGTCTTAATCTGATTTTGCTTGTATGACCAAAGTCTCTTTTGAAGACAAAAATTACCTTATGCCGATGTGTCGTCACTCTTTCTAGTGGCCAGGTCATGTGTTCTTTTAATTTGTGATTAATTAAACCCTTTTCTTGTTATTCCTGTTTCTGTTTTTTAATCTGCTGAAGCAGGTCCCAGTAAATGTGTGATTTTCTCTTTTACAAACTACTTACATAACTTCCAGCGTGGAAGAAAACCAAATGTGGACAAATTTTCATAGTGAGTTTGCCAGAACAGAAGTGGACCTCCCTGTGCTCTGTTGTTCTTGCAGCTGAGCTACATGTACGGCGCGTAGCTGCCCTTTACCATCATCGTGTGAGATCTGAACCCTGCCTATAATCTCGTGCTTTGCTGTGGCTTCACAAGGGGGTTAAGCGCCACAGAGCAGCCGGCTGGGTACCTCACACACAATCATTAGATTAACTACACAAACACAAACCGCTACTGTGCAAGAAGTGGTTCAGAGTGCCAACTCTGCCACAGACGTGCTTGCGCAGAAAGGCTGTTGTGTCATGGAGCAAATGAAATGTGAGGCATGGTCTAAATGAAAGAATAATCTAATGTCCCACCACAATAAAGGACTCTGGTGGTGTTGTGTGGTGTGTCTCCTAGCACCAAACACTTTGAGCAAACACACTATACATCATCTTTTTTTTTTATTAAATTAAAAGCTTTGCTATGACACACTCAAAATGATGATGATTATTATCATTACTACTACTACTGTCACATTCAATAGTAAGGAACCATTTACTAGCAGATTTAGCTGTTAACTAAGTTCCATCTGCACTCTCGTGGCAGCACCAAACTAAGTGCTGATGATAATGCCCAATTCAAGCAAGACTATGCAAGTTTCAACAAAAGAGTTGGGTTGTTTAAAACTTTGCTTACACAACTTTACTTGGTCTGGTAGCTTATGGTGGCTAATGTTAAGACGAGCATTTAGAGTTATCTCATAACTCTCGCGTGAAGTGACTGCTGTTTAGCAAAAGTTAAATCGTTTTGCTTTTCTCATGGGACAAATGGATTGATATGTATGATAAGAGGTGAAGGTATTGACGGTCATGATAGCTATTTGCCACATTAAGATGAAGAGATTTTTTTTTTAAATCCACAGACAAGTTATAGCTGTGGTCGTCGCCATGAAGAAAACAGTAGCAAACAGCAGCACTCTCCCAGTCCTCTTAATGTCAATAAAATGTGTCATTCACTTTCTTTATGTACTTTGTGTTTTTAATTTGTCATTTTAGTTTTAGAAAGTCAAAATTATATTCTACTCCAACTCATAAAAGGGAAAAAATAAGTCCAAAGTAAGTCACATATTTAAAGTATAGCCTATGTAATGTGACAATGGGCAGCTGTGAGAGTTTCCAGTGTTTGCATGTGCTCATCAGTGGGAATGAGGTTGGAAACAACCATAAAAAATGAGTAAGCTTAGGCTCCCTGGGAAAAGATGGGAAACCCAGTCGCTGTTTTTTTTTTTTTTTTTAGATATTTTTTGGCCTTTTTGAGCTTTATTTTTGACAGAGACAGCTGAAGAGTGACAGGAATGTGGGGAGAAGGATGGGGAACGACATTCAGCAAAGGGCCACAGGTGAGATTCAAACCCTGGGTTGAATTTGAGCCTTCATACGTGGGGCAGATTCTCTACCAACTGAGTTGATTGACACCCCTGTTGAACCATTTTAGTTTTTTTTTTTGCTGAGGGAAGCAATGGAGTCTACATACTGTTGTGATCAGACTACTGTACAAACTGCCTGAACTGCAGGCGAGTACCTTTTATTATCTCATACAACTTATATTATCTTAATAATGATATAATATAATAAATATATATATATTATGTAATCAGTTAAAAGGGGGAATCTCTTTTAGCAAGATTCCCCAAATCTGCAGAAACTAACATTAACCTTTATCTTTTCTCTACATTAGAGAACTCTGCAGTAAAATAAACATGCCTCAAATAACCATACAGTTTGTCAATCTGACGTTTATTCTTTAACTACCATTACCAAGTACTGTTAAAGGCGTAATACCGTGGTACAACCAGAGCTCATCTGATGTTACCGATGTTAAACAGATAAAGAACAAACAAGTGAAAATAGTTTTCATCATAAAATTAACAATACAAAACACAGCCACACAGGGACAAGTTTCAATTCAAAAGTACATTAAAATTCTGCATAAATTAGAGACCTAAAGAACAATATTCCAGAGAGGTAATATAAAACTGTACATGACAATACATTTGCAATACATTACAATATTTATTCAAATAAAGCAAAGTAGCACCATGAAATAAAAAAAAAATCCATTCAAAAAAACCACACAGTTGTAACAGGAAATACTGCATTTGTAATGTGAACAGTGAAAGCACAGGAAACATGAGTTTTGTTGACAGTCTGTTACCTGGGTTGATATTATATGGACGACAGCCTGGTGGTATACTGAAAAAGTAAAGGACTTGTTGTTCTCATGTGCCTTCATGTTATTACTTTCTGAACTGTGGTTATGTTTTGATCAAGGTAATTAAATTTGTTACAAAATCCAAGACACATTTTAAAAATTGTTAACTACTTTAGGTTTTTATCATGGTGACATGATGCTTGTGATGGCCTCCATTTTTCCTTTTATTTTATTCTTCTCCCCTTACTATGTTTCGCCTTTAATCTCTTTGACTGTCTAACAGGAACAGTCATCACAATCAGACACGGGATCCTAATTAATAATTTTCTAATTAAGTCCCTCCCATACATTCCCAGTTTTCCACCCCCTCTCCCTCTTACCATCATCATCTCTATTTACTGGCATGTCATTGTCATTCAACCTCCTTCCCCTGACATGTTGAGGTGTATTGAGGAGCCGTACAGTTGTTCTGTCCTTAAATATGAGTGTTCCCTAATTCACAGGAAGTTGTTGGAGATCTGACGTTGGTGGTCAAACAAGTCCTCCACCTCGGCGCTGTAAGCATCACCTGATGAAAACAGAGAAGAGAAGTGGAATACATGGCAACAAATAGAGGAAGCATTTACGTGCACTGAAAAAGTCTTCACACTGTACCTGCATGGCATCCAAACATGTAAACTCGAGCTCCATCGTACTTGCATCGACAGCGCATCACATTGTTTTGGAAATCGGACTCAGCCATATCTAAGGAAGGGTTCACCTCAACCTGTAAAAGAAAATAGAATACAGATGATTCGACTTTCAACAAACATGAAGTTTCAGGCAAAGACTATATTGCTGTTTTTTGCTATACGTGGAAAACTGCTTGTGTGATGACAGATGTTATGTCTTTCCTATTTTCACTGCGGTGCTTGTGTATATAAGGCTGCCCCCATCTCTACAGCTCTTAATCAAACAGTTGTAGCATCCCTGCTTGTCTTTCAGGTTGTAATAGATGGGCACATTTGTTGAATTCTCCTGTATGCAGATGATATGTTGTTATATTTGTTGAATGTCTAAGTCTCCTTTAACCATACGTATCCTTTTAAATGACACTTCTGGATATAAATAACTGGTTAAAATCATTGAGTTGGAAATATTTTGGTCCAACATCAATATTACATACATAGTTCATCAAATGTGTTTATAACCATAAAGTCACAGAACTTATTTTGCACCATACAAACGCTATAAAATCGGTTTGACCTCTGACAAATTTATTAATATATAAATCTCATGTCTATATGTTACAAGTCAGGAGATAGTTAGCTTAGCTTAGCATAAGGACTAGAATCAAACTGCTTTCCTGGATGTGACCTGTAATTTTCAAAGTCTGCCTACAGACATCTTTACAGAGTGCGGGACCAATTCATGACCAGGAGTAGTAGTAAGTAAGAACAAGTGAGAAAGTAACATTTTACGTCAGGCAGTTAGAAAACAACTGGCTTTCCATGGGGGCCAACTAAGAAGCCACAGGATTATTGTTCTCTCATTTTCTATATGGCTCATGATGTATAAATTGGGGGTTCAAATGATGCATGACATCACTTTCCACTGTTATCTCCATACAGGAGAAAAGTAGATGTAGATGACAGTTTTGGGTTTGGATTTAAGTTGCAGCCTATCATTAGACTGTAGCCATGGTTGGTTGCCATGGTTTGTTGTTTTCCACCCTGTCTGTCTGCCTGCACCATATATAAGAAAAGCACACAAATGAATTTTCCTGATGCACACATCAAACAAATAACCTGACCACATATTCAACAAAGCAACCCAGTTTCTTTTTTTTCACATACAGTATAAATTTTGTGGGTCCAATTATATTTACAACTTAAGATGTAAAATATTCATAATTATGATTCTTTTTAATTACATTCTCAGCCAAAATTGGTGTCAAGAACTTCATATATTTTTAAAATTGCATGTTGAGAGCAGCCAAAGATTTCAGCACATATTTTATAGTGCCGGTGTAAAACACCATATTAAGTTGGTGGCAGTTGATGTCCTTTTAAAAGCTCTTGTAATAATGTGAAACAAAGGGCCCGCAGCCTGTTTTACAGAACTATGAAAGGTCGTCGCTGTCATGTAAAAGACTGTATGGTTATGCAGCTGATTCTTAAATGACGGAGCAATCAGGAGTAATCAAGCTGAGGTGGACATGACTCATCGCCTTAAATGTATGGTCCTAAAAATGGCTGCCACCCTGAGTTTCTCGGTAAAGAAACACCCAGCTGCATGAAAGACGAGCAAGCATCTGTGCCCTCCCTCCGTCTCTCACTTCTTACACAAATTTATGAGCGGCTCAACTACTGTTGAACCACAATCGCGACCACAAAGTGCTTCTGGGTCACGTTGTCGTGGCAACAGTGGATCTCTGCTTTACGAGATGTATGCGGTTTTATCTCTTTAAGACGTGGCTCGTCACATCTGCACAGGCTCGCACAGTGCGGACCGGCTGCAGTCTACAGGCTTGCATGCAAATCAAACTTAAACATCTCGATTTTATGTAAACACTCAGAAATAATTAGACGCTGTAAACATCATCACTCTGTTGCCACTAAGCTGTCGGGAAAAAATAGAACAAATGACACAGAGGACAGATGAGTAGGTCACCACAGCAGATTGGATGATTGGATGTCTAGAAACAGACACTTGATGTCAAACCGACATACTGAGCTTTCAAACATAAAACTGTACAAATGTAAAGTGCTGACAGAGCTGCTCCACTGCCAATAAGCCTGTACTTTCTGAAGGGGTGGACTAATAGCAGGTCTACTTTCTATATAAATCCAGACTAAATTCCCTTTCCTTAAATACGCACACACCCATGAAACTACATACATGCTGTACACCTGAAACAGCCAAGAGCCATTTACTGAAATTATAGTCATTTATCACCACTTTTATCTCATGTGTGCCTTCAGATGTCGAAACACCAACCCCTGTGTTTGCTTGTTTTTTTCCTGATCTGCCCGATCTGAGAGGTTGTGTAACCTACTAAGATGATGCCATTTCACCATGAAGATTGAAAGGTGGATTATTATTTTTTTTTCACTGTGCTTTTATTGGACTAACAATTTCACAATTAACTCTACAGACAGCTGAGCAGACTGTGTGATGGATTTTTTTCCCCCCTTTGTTATAAAGAAGTCTCCTCCGTACCTGGAAGATGTATTCACCGGGTCGAATGTCTGTAATGTCGACCCACTGGCAGTCAATATCGTGGCGGTAGGTGTCCCAGCAGCCAACTGAAATACCCTGGTCTCCCATGTTATAGCAGGCATACCTCTTATGGATACCTTGTAGAAAAACACAGTTGGAAACATATGAGAGAGAGATACAAAGAGTGCACTATGATGTGTAAATTTTCTTAGCTGTCAGTCGTGGATTTGAATTTCTACCAACAGTCTGAAATTATAACAAAATGATATAAAAACCAGATCTTTTTTTGGGGGGGACTTTAAAATGAATAGAAAGCTACATAAAGCTGTCTGGGTTTTGTGAAGCCAAGATCAATTTAGGCTTGGCCTCTGATCTTACAGTCTGCCGCTGACTTTGAATGCTCATTATGGGATTTCAGCTTTGCACTTTTATGTACCCTTGATTCCCTTGTTTGTCACGAATCTGCTCTCATTCCCAGACTTACCTCAAAAGGCAGATTTATGTCGCATTAATCTAAGCCATTTGCCTTACCATCAGGGCAGTAGGTGTCCTCGAGGCAGAAGCTGGCTTTGTGACCTTCAGCCACCTTGGATCCATTCAGCGTCAGCAGATCGTAGTGGGTGAACACTTCAATGCTGTGGTAGTGTCTGAGGATTGGATTAGGATGGGAAGATGAATACATAAAGGGGGTGAAGAAAAAATATAAAACGTTATCAGAGAAAAAGATTCTGATTGAGTCTGCTGCTTTTTGTTGGCCTCACATCCATCATTCTGTGAAAGAAAGGTGTTTGTCTGAAATATAGCAGCCATAAATCCACTTAGGTTGTTGCAAGGGCGTCAAACAGACACGGATAACAATTGTAAAAACACAATTGGGCAGATAGATATCAGTTTGGTGTTGCTCTTTCTCTCATTACAGAAGCATTCCCAGAACAGACTCAACCAAAAACTGAAAGTCAAACCATATGTTTGCTGCTTGAGGAGGTAGTGATTGGGTTGCGGCTGGGAGAGACACCGAGCTGTGGCTCCCATTTTGGGACACAAGAACCACAACCGCTGCGATAAGAAGCCAGGCTGCTGCTGAGTGCAGTCATGGCTCTGACTGTAACAACTAGGTGACCAGTGAGGAGGATGTTTATTGTAAACACCATTTTTGGAGGATAAAAGATTGTGTTTATTGCATTAAATAACAGACTTTTAAATGGGTTTGGTTATTTTTAGTCCACCTCTTAAAAACATTGCACTCACCAAATCTTAAATTCCCATTCATCTTTCAGTGCAGACATCTAATTGTGCGACCTATCCAGAGGTAGAAACTTTCTCAAATGCTTCTTTTTCCTGTGCCACCTCATTATGATGCCTAGTCCTGTGCCACTGAGGAGGCTTTTCTTTTACAACCAAACCCTGCAGCAACTAAAGTCACCGCATAGTTTCTCCCTATCTGGTCGAAGAAAGAAAATGAGCAGCTGTTGTCAAATGGAAGTCTGAAAGCTCCTCTAAGTGACATAGATGCTCGGAGCAAACAAATGGCTCAGGTTGTAGAGCCTCCCTTCTCTCTCTGGTTTACCTGTGACACTGGTGCCATGTCCAGCTCTCTCTGGTAGCCCGAGGTCGGAAGTCGGCGCGGCCCATGTTCATGATACGGGAGGAGAAGCGCAGCAGGCGGCGGTGTCCATAGGGCCAGTTCATCCTGGCGGCAGAGGAGGACAGGCAGTTCTCTTCATTAGCGCAGGTCAGCAGGTGAAGGGGTCGGTCCTCAAGGTAGGCCGTCTCTTGGACAAGCTGGGCATCCAGGACAAGGTCGGGCGCAGCTACAGGAGTCAAAAATAAGGGGTCAAGAATCCCGTTGCACAAAAGGCGTGACCGCGCTCACGTGTTGACGCTGGTTTTGGACTCACTTTCTACGCATGTGACTCCTGCAGCTCTACCATCTCCTCCTCTGGGACAGTAGACATTTGTGTTTCTGCGACACTGCTGGATGGACATCTCAGTACCGATGCAGTGAGTTCCACTCAGAACCACCTCAGCAGCATCTGAAGATCCGGGCCAGTACCAGGTCTCCTGTGCAGAGACGCAAAAAAAGACAACACACCAGATCATTAGAGCTCATTTGTGCAGTGGTGGAACAAAAAAAAAAAAAAAAAGAGGACACGTGAAAAGTGTCACAGCTGAAGGCAAATAGCAGTCTGCTATAAATAAAGAAACCCCATTTTATTTAGGAACTATCAGTACACAATATCACATTTTCCACTCTTTTTTCGCAGTTTTTCAAAAACTGCCCGTTAAATGGTCCCAGCAGTCCCCTTCAAAACACACTCACGTTGCCCTTTCCATGCACAGTTCTATTTTCAGTTTGTTTGCTCTGTGAATTTCTTCCGATCTCTCTTCGCCTCACTTTCCCTCTTTTATTTTCGGTGTGCTGGAAGTGGACGTTTGAGAAGCCTGTAATTACCTCAGGCCTTGGTAATAACACAGCAGACACACAAACAGCAGGACGGAGAGAGAGAGAGGGACAGAGAGAGGGGGGGGTAATATAGGAACACACAGAGCAAAAGCCTCAAGGCAGAAGAGCAGAAACTTGCAGAAAAAACATCAACATATTATTTTCTTTGCCATTTACCTGATGGGCTCTTGAGGCGAAACCCAAGCCGAGCTGTCGACAGACCACCATGGCCTCATTGATGCCCCAGTTCTCACTGCAGACAGTGCCCCAGCGCCTCGCCCCTCTGACCTCCATCAGCACCTCCACACGGCCCTCTGCTGAATCTCTACCTCCTGCCAGACGCACCTGAAGGTGAAGGGAAGAGAGTGTGTTGTTCGTGAATAATTCTAAACGTCCATCTTTGGATATGTATGCATGAACAGAGACGTTTCTCACCGTGGCCTGCAAGCCGGTGTTGGGGACGTTGCAGCGGACCGCTACGTCCTGGTTGTGTTTGCAGGTGTACAGCGGCACCGGTCTGTAGTGACAGTCTGTAATTGACTTCTCCCTGCCTGTACACTGCACGCTGTTCATGTGGATGGGACCAGTACCTATAGAAGAAGGGCGTGGAGCGACAGTTCATTGATTCACATCTGTCTTACCAACCATAAGCCACATGCAAGACAACAGGCTACACACACACACACGCGATACATAAAAGACTAAAGCCGTGGATGTCCGCAGAGTGGGATTAAGAGCCCAGACATGATCAGGACCTCTGATGTGGCTCTGTAACTGAGATTAACCAGAGAGCTTTCTGTCTGAACGACTCTACACTGCACACCAGGGCCGTGCTTTACAAACCAGAACAGATACCAAAAATGGCAAAATGGAGGAAAATCTTCTAACACTTCCATGTTTGCGTAGGTGTGTGAGGCCCAGGCTAAAGCCCTATAATTTAGCCTTAAATAGCTCATGATGTCATCGAGTCTAGCTGCATTACCCATGAGCCTTCACATGGCTCCTGCAACACACTGATTCACCCCCCTCTGCACTATACGTTCACCCAACTCTGGCAAACAACCGGTCCTGAGACATTAAAAGCCACATTGCTCCATTTTGCCATTTAACCATGTTCATTATTTAGACATAAGCACCATAGCACCTACTTTAATAGAGCCCTAAAAGCAACACTCAAGCTGTTTCCATGAATTACTTCATTAAATAAAGTAGAGTGAGGGAAATGCACCCACCATTATAGGACATGCTATGTGCTCATTTGGGCAGAAAGATAATGGGAGGAAATTAACGTGATTATAGAGTTGCTGCAGAGGTATGGCAAAAAAAAAAAGAGAAAGAAAAACAATAACCGAGTGTGTGAAACGACGATTTCGTGGCTATACTTCTATGCAAACAACAAATGCCGTGCCAAAGTAATCACAATCTTGATTCTGAGTTTGATTCCACTCAGGTGCTGATTGCCTGACATCCTGATTTCAAAGCTGCACCGACTTTTCACACACAGCAGGTTTATTTTGACAGCAATGCATTGCTATTGTTTACTATGTTAAAACCTGCTAGCCTAGTTTACACTTGTATAATTGGTCATGGGTAGAGTGCCTCAACAATCAGCTTCCGTGACAGAAGTAGAAGTCGGGCTGTAAACATTTTCTCTGGGTTTATTTGTCTGCTCTGGTTCTTGGTTCTTTGAGTGCTCCGTTTAGCACTAGACATTTAGGCTGAGAAGTGTTTAGTCTGCAGGATCACTGAGCTCATACTCAGGGTGCACGGTGAGCTAACACACACATAACTTGTTATCAAATCAGTGGGCACAGGTTTTTTTTTTTTTATGCTCTATGATTTTATGAAATAAGATATCTGCTCACTATAGGACGAAGAAGACGAATGAAAACATAACTTTGTTTAAACACGACCTCACGGGTCACGCGAATACATCATTGGAAAGCACCAGAAAGACTTCAAAGTGCAGATTGACTTTATGTACACTATGTGTGTGGCTATGTTTATGTTTCCTATCTCACCCTGTCCCAGTTGAGCCTTGGTGAGGGCCTCTTTGGCCGTTCCAAAGCCCAGCTCCCTGCAGACCACGCTGGCTGCAGTGATGTCCCACAGGTGGTCACAGATGGTGCCCCACTTGCCCTCCTTCAGCACCTCAACACGGCCCTCCCCGAGCCGGGGCCCCGCCTTCAGACGCACCACAGGCTGGACACAAAAAGGAAAAGTTAAGGTGAGAAATGGTTGTCTGGATCGACTTGGAAACATTGGACTACAGGGAACATTTTCAGATTAGCCAGTTTAGACAGTTGAACTGTAAATTAAAGTTCAGCCTGATAATAATATCATACTTTGGCTATATTGAATATATAGATTTTCTCAACATAGATAGGTCTCTATAGCAAATTTCTCCGTTCATGACTTCATAACTGTACTGAATCAGATTTTTTTTTAAACTCACCCATTCAAATTATATTAAGGCTTAAAGTTATGCATAATTAACAGTGTGGTTGTTTTGACTGACAGGGGGTGCCATTACAGATGGTTTGTTTGAGCACAAGGGCATGATTCAGCCCGCCACAGGTCCGCTGATGATCCACGTCTTTGCCCATTTTTAGATTAGCCGGGCGGCTGAAGAGTCTGAGGGCTGCCAACACGGCAGCAGCAAATGGCACAGATCTCCAGCTTCGAAATGACTTCAAAATGTCACGGATACAACAGCCATTCTTATTGTCAGTGGAATTGACACGACAATAGTTTTTTAGTTTTTTTTTTTTTTAGGAGTAATTACATGCTGAAACTTTTTTGGATGGGGGCAGAGAGAAATAAATTAGCGCACAACCCCCCTGTGAACCACAGCTTGTTCTTCTGTTTGTGTAGAAAAATACATTTAGAGGTGCTAGCAGGCAGGTTTGTGCACTTTGTGCAGGGGCAGGTTAGCTGTTTCATCCTGCTTCGTTATGCTAAGATAAGCTAATTTACCTGCTGGTTCTAAAACACAGATTAGAGGGTGGTATTTCTGAAAATATCAAGCTCCATCTACTTCACTTTTCACACTTTTGTAATCTTATTTTACTTCTTCATTCATACTCACAGGTACAGGGGGTGGTGCAGGTGCCCTGCCATAGCGCGTAAACTGGTACCCAAGGACGCAGCGGACCACAGCGTGCATGCCTCCGTTGCATGGGACAGTATTCCTGGGGATCGACAGCTGTGCCTGGCACTGTGACAGAGAAACCTCCAAACCCTGACACTGGACCTTCTCCACCCAGTAGCCCTTCTTACTGCTCTGTGTCCTCAGCCTTGGTGGAGAAAGAGGCGGAGGAGGAAGAAAAAGCACAGAAAGACATAGGCAGTATGTTTGTGATCTGTCACATTACTCGTGATCATGAAGTCATACAGTTATAGCCTCCAATGAGCCGATGTTTGTTTTTACCTGGAGGATGGATCAGCTATCTTGGAGTCCCAGTGTTTCCTGAAAGAAAAAGAACATCAGACTCTGAGTGTTTTTTAAAAAAGGTCACAACTGTGCATCTTTACATCCAGCAGACTAAACAAACAATCTGCTCCCTCCAATCTCCCCCCCCCCCCCCCCCAATCATCCTGTCTTCTTGCCCTTGACATCCTGACTCTGTCTATCAACCTTTAAATAAACAAATTGAAAGCTATGAAGGAGACACAACATTCTGGAAAGGGCGTGTGTGTCTTTGGATAAACATAGCCCTCGTGTAAGAGACAGCGAGTGAGCGAGAGAGAGAGGGAGATTTACAATAATGGATCACAAAATTCTTCTTTCTTCCCTTCCAAACCACCACTTGTCATTACTTGTTTTTTTCTATTTTAGGTCCTCCGTTTCTACATTCATGGGTATTTCTGTTCCAGTGTTTGTCTATATGTCTACAGTGGATGTCTGGTTTGGGGCATCCATGTGGAAAAAAAACCTAAAAATATGAATAAGCCACTATACATTAATCCCTGCGAGAAGCCTTACTGAAGTCAGCCAACTCCAACAGGGTTTTCTAAACTGTGTCTAGTTTCATGGATGTTACTTTAAACTAGGCTCAAATCCTAAAGGGAAACAGCGTGTATATACAAAATGGGGCCCCCTGTCTCTGGACACACACACACATGCTAACACACACCATCTAAAAAGTGAAGAAGGAGAAAATAAAGTGAGAATTCAATAAAAAGAATGATTCACACACCAGGCAGAGTCTGGGAAGTGTCCCTCCGCGACACACACACACACACACATTAGAGCTGAACCACTTGCATCGACCAGTGCGACCACAGACAGGTGCAGTGTGACTGACGCCCTTCATGAATGCGCCTGAATTAAATGAGTCACAACACCAAGTATAGACAGGAGGAGAGTTTACTGTACACCCAGATTCATGATGCAATTAAATATTTGGCAAACTAAAAGAGGACATGTTTCCTCTCCAGGAGAACCCCAGTGTCCTGGTATTCCACGCGTTACTATGCACAGTCCCAACATTAGATGAGGCTGGAGGGGCCTCTAAGGAAACCCACAATTGAAGCTCTGAGACAGACAGACCATTGTAAGGAACATAAGCACCACAAATCATTCCCAATCAGGCCAGACAGTGAAGGGCAAACTGTATGTGGAAATATCTATCCTCAGATAGGCATACACTGCTACATTATTTTGTGATAACAGTGGAGAAATGTCTGGTCCAGATGACTAATCTATGGTGAGTACATGTTTATTTTTCCACTGGTACAATGAAATGATAAATCTGCAAAGAACCACTAACTATCCTGACTCGTCGTGTAGTTGTATCTTGCGTTGTAGCTTTTGGACCACTCATTATCATCCATTTGGATTCATGTTTCCTGGCCACCTGATGATCGTCCATCAAATAGTCACTCTCTTCTAGCTCTGTTTTTGGTCTCCACCAGCTGCTGCGTCACACCCCTGGCGTCTCATACAGTTTTACAAGGTACCCTTAAGCGTCTGTACGAGACGCTGTTTTAACATGTGGTCAACATGAAACGGTTGCAGTTTGTCGAGGATTAGGCAACAAAACTACTCGGTTAGATTTAGGAAACCATCATGATTTAGGTTAAAATGAGTACATTATGTGACACAAGTGACGTAAGTAGTGTAACTTAAAACTTGAAATAAATCAACGCCCACTTTTGGTTTCAGTGAGATAGCGAGCGGAGAAGTGTGCCGCTCAGCGTGTTTCAGTTAAACTAGCCACACAGTCTGATGAAATGTGAAGACAATGAGAGAATGAACAGATAATCGAGTAAACATGTGCCAAGACCAAATAAAAGAGTTAAAAATAAGACTTAGAGTTAAATAAATTCAGTTTATTTGTTTGAAGCGTTCCGCGGTAAAGGAGAAGAAATCTTACTTACCATCTGATCTGCTTACAGGAAAAGCGTCCTTTTAAAATTTTATGTGAAATATTTATTTAACCGTATCATTTGTTGATGTATTTAGTGATACTTTTAATCTGGCTGATATCCTTTTATTACATTATGTCAGTCTCTGGGTTCCGTAGATATCTTCAAATCACGTCCAACCAACAGTGTGAACAACATTGAATTTAAGATTAATTAAAATGGCTTAAAGTGACAGTTCTCACACTTTGTGATGCAGGACTTTCAATGTTCAGGTACTTCCCTTGTTGTGAACCCTGTGAACTCCTGCTGGAATTTTTAGTTACTGTTTAGTCGCTAGTATCTCTCTTTATATATCTGTTCATTACTTTATTTTACTTCTGTTCTGTTTTTCCTTTCATTCCCACTTTGCTTGTTTTCTTTTCTCTCTCTGTTTTCCTCATTCTTCCTTCCTTTCTTTCCTTCCTTTTATTGCCCTCCCTTTGTGCGTGTCTAGCTGGTCTGAAACAGATATGACCTCTGCGAGGGAATGAGATGTATATACCGGTATATCTATCTAATGACTTGTGCATGGTAGTCTGTGTATCTGTGCATTTTTGTTCAGTTCAAAATGTTTCATAACTTGGTGGTAAATCAAAATGAGAGACACAGACTCCGAGGGGGCGTTACTTCATGGTTCAGAGGAGGGGGAGAAGGAGGGGAGTGAGTGAGTGCTACCCATATAATTGCCTGCTCTGCTTGGCAGTGTCTGCTGTGCGGTTGAGCAGTAGCATGTTGGTTCACACACAGCAGACATGGAAATATGCACGTACATATCAACTTTCCCTGCCTTGCCTCTGTAAAAACAAAGCTCTTTAAAACCCCAACGTCGTTACCCAGCATTTTGGCTGCATGCTGGGAAACAAGGAGCGAGTGATGTAAGACTGAAATCTCTGTGAACTGGGCAACTTTTATGAGCGTCGCCCAACTTCACAGGAAGAGGAAAAGCATGTTCTTTTGGTTTTCACTGACACGTGTGACTTGTCCAACTGAGAGATAAAAGCACGGTGTATGCTGTGTCTCATTGTCAGGTTGGAAACACAGTCTGGAGCAGAGTTAAAACTCTCTAAAGTGTTACAAGGAGATTTAAATGAAGGGAAGGTAACCGCAGCATCAAGCTTCAGGCACAACAAACAGGTTACGACCGCAGCACCGCCGAATCCTCTTAACCAGGAGAGGACTTTCTTATATCTCAGGATCATCAGCTCAATGCCAGGTTTTCTTTCATGCAACTCTGACCACACAATACCATCAGCCAAACTGGAGAGTGGAGCTGACTCTCAGGAAAGCAAAGATAACCTGTTATTATACTGCATGAATGCAAAGCTGCCTGACTGGAACAATTGGCTCACCCAGGAGACAGCAGGTTGCCACACTGACTTCATAACAGCCTGTAGACAATCCCATCAACCTCCATGGAACGAAAACTCAAAGGGGTCATAATGATGTACTTTCCATGAAATGCGGGTTTTAGTGTAATTGCCACAAAGGCATAAAAAGTCTTTAAAAAGACGTAACTGAGGATGGGAGAAGGAGCAGGGGGTTAAAGTAAATTGAGCTGACAACGTTACTGTCAGCCTCAAAGAGAGCGTGGATGTGATGAAACAAGGGAGATGGAAAATGGCTTTAGCACTTGCCTTTTGTAAGCGCAGCAAAGTGGGGGAGTATTTAAACATCTGTAAAAATGCGCTGAGCAACTTAACAGGCTGAGACAAAGCCAGTCACACCAAAAAAACAACCACATGGCCAGAGGGGGAAGTGCTGACACAGCATAGGGTGTGCAGCAGGTTCAGCCGAGAGAATATTCTAGATTAGAGGATCCCTCAGACCATAATTACAGCTGTTCCAGTGGACACAAACCCCAAAGAAGAGCAGGCATGGACAACTGCCAGTCCAGCGGGTAGCACCAAGACGTTATGTGACTGTTATCACGTGTGGATCAATGTAAACAAAAAGTATAGCCACGCTATGCGGCTCGGTGAGGCTGCATTTAGGCACAGCGGTGCTTTGAGCAAAATGTTAGCATCAGCATGTTGATATGCTTGCAGTGACAATGCTAACATATAGAAGGTATAGTGTTTAATATAGTCAACATCTTATCACATTTCAGCCAAAGTATTAGACAAAGAGATGAAAAGAAAAAGAGATTGTGTAAGTTATTGTAATTTATCCTCAGGAGAACAGGAAAGTCTGAACTAATTTTAATGGCAATCCAACTGATAGTTGGTGAGATATTTCACATAAAAACACAAATGTCAACATCACGATGGCACCGAAGCGTCTGTAAATCATAAATGCCTGTCCATCCTCTGGGGACCATGAATGTCTGTACAAAATTTCACGGCAACCATGCTGTTCACTTTACTAAAAATGGCCATTGTTAGTCTGTCTCAGGAAACATTTTCAAAAAGAAACCCGACATAAATATCTGTTTTAAAATATGTAAACAAATGTGGCACCAGATGCCGAAGATCCACCTCTTGTTGCTTGATCCTCCTTGTTAAAAAAAACTTTCTTCTCCCCTCAGCTGTTTACTGTTGGACAAAAATGGCTGCTCCATTCGTCTCCCACGTAGCTGGGTGGAGGTTGACAAAAAGCAAACAACATTCTCTGGCCTCGACCAGTCTTTACAGAGGCTGCTGGTTGGGTTCTTGGCAAAGGAATATGGTGTTCCTCCAGACAACTCTGAGGTGTTTTTCTGTGTTGTTGTCCACATTAGGTTTAGATTTAGAAAGTTTGCACGATGGACAAACAGACTTGGACATATTCTTTTCTACGTTTTGGCTCTGTCTTTGTCTTGAAAGTGCTCCTAGCTTGGATAGAGGTCTACCACATCAATCCAACTGAACAACACAGCTCTGAAAACGCTTCAAGAGATAAGACAATTATGAGATGTTAGTTATTCATTATTAGGCTGTGGCCATCCTTGGGCAGCCAAGGAGAAACAGCCTGTATCCTGCTGCCAAATAGAGCCAAGCAGGACACAAGGGATAATTATTTGCGACATGGAGTGACAGATGGTGCAGGGCAGGCCAGCGGTCAGTACAGTCGTCCTGTTAGCCAAGCCATAAAAAGACCTCTGTGGGCAGACAGACGGACACACAGAGGGTTGTGTTTGTGTGTGCACAAGCGTATATGTGTATGTGTTTGGTGTTTATTTGTGTATGCATGTGGATCTCGTACATTGTTTATATAACTTCTCGAAGGCCGCTGTGCGAAGAGGGTGGAGGGAGCGATGTATTAGCATACGTGTGTGTAAGTGAGGTATTCGGGTTTTGGTTAAGGGCTTTGAAGGTTTGTGTAGGTGCTTCAGTGGGTATTTATGGCTAAAGTTAGATGGATGAGCTGGATTTGTGGGGACAAAATAAGTATAACAGTCTGACATTATTAGTTGAGCAAATGATTTGTGCTTGAGGGGCAATAAAAGACTTGTGAAAACATAGAAAGCTGAAGTTTTGCTTGTTTTCCTACTCAGCTTCTGTACTAGCTTTTGTAACTCAGTGAGGATTTTCTTATGCTGAATGTGCAGTTAAGTAAATTAAGTAAAACATTAACGCAGAAGTTTTGACAAAGAAAATTCTAGATTTGTTTCGATTCAACAACTATGACTCCAATGCAGCGATGCTACTAGCTAACAAACACATTTTCTCTTTAATTTTACTGTCCAATAAAGCAATACATGCCTAGTTTGATTTAACTTGCATCAATCATTTTGTCCATTTTAGGTCAGCCAAAACAAGCTGTGAATACAACACAAACATCATAGCCACGTCGGTTTATAGCAAACAGCATACTCTGTCTTATTAGTGTATCCTGCAGATACTGAGCAACATCATTCATTTGGAGTTGTGTTTCTATCCATTGGATGAATCCCAGTCAGAAATTCAAACATGGTTTGGTCTCCACCAACTCCTAAGGGAACTATCCGGCTCTACTTTAGTGGCTAAATGCTTCACTAGCTGCTAGCTGCTAACTTTGTGTGTCTGGTGTTCTGTGCTGGTCGATGCTGGTCGTTGCTGCCTGCTGTGTCGGAAAATGACTTATTGTGGGTTCGTCAGTATATGCAAACCCTTTCACATATGTGCATTCCTTTGATCTATTGTTAATATAAAAATGTTGATTAAAGCGGCATGAAAATGACCGGAAACACACAGAAAGAGCTTTTCAGAGAGACAAATAAAAGGAAATCTTTTGAGATGCTAGCCAAGGTCCCTTTTAGCTAGCATCTAGGAAGCTAGGAAACATGTCACTGCTAATTTATGGAACACTGATGTTTAATCTGGTAAAATCAATAAAATCTATATAAAATTTGACTTGATTAATCCCTGTTAAATGATATAGCGTTCAAATAGTCTGAGTGGTACTTTCAGACATACCACTCTGCATCAGAAAATGCTGCTGCACAGTTTTTTCCTGGGGGGTTCTTAATTATATGAGATTAGAAGCCATGTAAGGGAGGTTACATGTAAAGGCACACACCATAATGATGATGATAATCTTCTGGATCTAACATAAATAACATACTCTGAGACTATTTTAAAGCTCTGTGTTAAGGCCCACTCAGCCAAAGGGGCAGACAGCCCTGGAGGACAGCCAGGCTCAGTTAATGCCACAGTGGACGTGGTCATGCCAAGTGTGGTTGTACTAATGACAGCAGTTGTGGTTAACCTTTACTACGGGGGGGGGGTTGGAATAGTAATGCAGGCATGGGGCCGCCTAATTCATGAAAGGATGTGTAGTCCACCACACTTTTCCATCCCTTTCATAACCACACACACATATGTGCACACACTCATCTGTCACTTGCTGTATCCACTCTCACATATTCACCTGTAGGCATTTTGGTCAAACGCTTCTGCATCAGGGAATCCTAACATGCCACAGACGACACGGCTGCTGCTGAGGTCCCAGCCATTGCTGCACACATGACGCCACCTCCCAGCATGCTTCACTTCCACCACTCCTTCCGTCACCAGACCGCCATTGTTGCCGGACAGCACGGGCCGGAGACGAGCCTCCTCCAAGTGAACAGATCCCTGTACACGAGAAAACAGACAGAGGATAGAGCTGGATCTCTGTCACGCTTTTTGAAGGTGTTGGCCTCGGCACATATCAACCAAGCTTTTGTTACGCACACTAACACGGGATTAAGTTGAGTCAGTAAACACAGCTTTGTTTAACTATGTATCCGCAGACAGCACACAATCAAGAGAAGAACAACGTGATAAGATGACATGCCTTGTCTCTAATCATCATGCTCTCTAATCATGCGCATTATGTACTGTAGGCAGCAGGAAGGAAACTAACAGACAACACGGTTTGTTTATTGTGTCTGGATTTGTGTCATGGTGATTACAAAATGGTAAGGAAAGTGTAAACTCTGCAAGTTGAAAGCAAAGAAAGCCAAACGCAAGTGATAAATGTCCTGCAATTTCCTTTCATTTGATTTTCTCGCATGTTTGAGGAGTCGGGCCGTAGATCTTCTGGTGGCTGGGTCCTAAACTTAAAAGTCCTGCTGCTGTACAAGAACTGGATCTGGAGAGGGTCTGGTTTTAGGTTTGTCTCTAATTATACATGTCCATTGGCCTGTGGCTCCACAAATTACATTTAATGTATGAGAGTCTGAATAAAGCTAGATCGGGCTAGTTTCTTGGTGTGCACCAGATGTTGTGTGTGTCTCTGTTTGTGTGTTTTTACCTGTGTAATGTATTGCCCATCAGTCTCCAGTCCCATGTCTGGATAAACAGGCTCTGGCTCGACATGATTCCCGCTGAGCTGCTGATTCCTGTCACTCCTCCGCTCAGACTGGAGCTGGGAATGAGGCTGAGACTGCCTGTCTACTTGTCCCCCTGCCTCTCGTCTTACTGCTTGGGGACTGGTCCTCGCGGTCTCTTGTCTCTGTCTGTAGGATGCGCCATTCACTAGACGTGACGGTAGCTCGTGCCCTTGTGGGAGAGCTGAGTTGACTTGTGGGGCTGATCTGGAACCATCTCGATTCCGACGCAAGATCTGGATCTCATGGCCATTTTCCTGAGGTGAGATGCCGCTGCGACGGGTAGCTGTTGGGTTGCGATGGAGGGCGATCTCATGGCCTCTTGCAGAAGAAGAGGTGGAGGCTGGGGCTGAAGGTGGTGCTGGAGGGGATACAGACTGTGGTGGGGTTCTTTGTCTTGACTGGCTTGGCTGAGACCTTGAGGATGAAGGAGGCTCCTGCGCTGTAGCAGGGGCCCCAGGTCTCCTTTCTGGACTGCAAATGACCCCCAGGTCCTCAGCATGGGTGCAGTCATTGATTCCCCAACCATTGGAGCGACACTCTGCAATGGAGAGCTCTGTGCCCGTGCAGCGCACGTTGTCCAACCAGATCAAACCTAACAGCGAGAAAGGTTTAAAATCATTGAAACAAAAGATTAAGTAAAAACTTCATTAGTAAGGCTTGCAAAACTAAATGCCATTGGCTGGACATACCTCGTCCCTCGCCAAACTTGGCACTGTGCGCCCAGGTAAAGCCACGTTGGAAACCCAGCTGTCGGCACACCACGTTGGCCAAGTTAAGATCCACCTCGTCATCACACACTGTGCCCCATGCACCATTGTAGAACACCTCCACGCGTCCCTCATTGGCGCCGCGCCGCCCCACGCCTGCTAGACGCACAAGCACCTCCTGGGCAGACAGCGGAGGGGGGTAGAGGAGAAAGAGGAGGAGGAGTGTGGACAGGGAGCTGAGGCACAGCATCCTGGAGATAAAGAAAGGCAGGGTGATGGGAATTGTTGACGGCGGGAAAAGAGAAGCAAATAGTACAGAAAACAGAGAAGATACATGTAAAGCTGGAGGTCCTAAATATATATGCACATGTTACCGCAAAAATCCCAAAAATCACCCAAAGCCATGAAACTCACATTCCATACTCTGACAAAGCATATAATTAGAAACGTCTTCTAACCCTAATGGGACATTCCACAATAAAATGAAAGATTGATAGATGTTTTTATCCTTTAAAATAATCAGTCATTTATAGGACAGTCAGATGCATGAGAAACATTGTGAAAACGTAGCCCAGTCAGAGCAAAGGGAGTAATAACCAAGGCTAAAAGTAGCCTCTCCATCCAGCCAACGGAAACTTTGGCTTTCCGCAAACCCTCAAGCTTAGCTGCATGTATTTAGCCAACAGACACAAATGCAAATAAACAGCGTCATAAAAATGTTCTCACACATAAATAAAGCAGAAGGTCTATGCCTGTGAGAGACATTTTGGTTAATGAGCAATGATTAATTCATCCTTGGACCACCCCAAAAAACTTTTTCTTCTAACAGAGGGGAAGAAGCTGGAGAGATAAGCAGCGAGAAGAGAAGAAATCTGGAGGATGAAAGCGACACCTTATAATAAATGAATCGACAGAGGGGTCAGTCAAATTCTGCTTTCTATGCGCCTACATACAATGGTACAAAGAATTATGTTTAAATAAAAGCCGACACTGGCTAATTACGGTTTAATTAACAGGAGAAGTGAGTAAGGATGGGTTCAAGCAGCAGCAGGGATGAAATCAGTGATGAATTATGGACAAATGGACTGAGACAAAAGGTGGGATCAAGAGAAGAAAGAAAAATGCCAAAGTGTAACTCACCTATCTGTTGATCTCAGCCTGGTGTCACTAGGAGAAAGAAGGGAGCGAGCACTGGAGGAAAAGAAGGCAGTGAGTTTGGTCCTGCTGTCTCTCTATTCTCCTCTTTTCCCTCCCTCTTTCTTTCTCTGGCACTCCCTCAGATCAGCCACTTCATCCATCCCTCCCATTTTCTTCATTTAAACAACTTTTTTTTCCCCCCTCATCACAGGTCACATGTGTCCTTTCCATCACCTATCAAGGGGAATGTGGGAAGTGAAAAGTAAGCACACAAATCAAAGAAAAGACAAAAGAAAGATCCAAACGTGGAAAATGTATTTTATCTTTCGCTTTCTAAATATCAAATCAGACTACAGTGAATGAGATGATTTTTTTTACATCATTTGTGCGTCTCAACACAGGATTGTTAACACGTTTTACAGACACATACACACAGTATGTCGCTATTTTGCAACATGTAGTTCAACATGTAGTTTAAATCAAACCGTCTTACCATCGTCTTCTCACCAACTGGCCACATGATCAAGTTACTTATAAGTAACTTATAAACTTTTCTCTCCTGATTTGACACATTCATTTCAGTCACTGCACATTTGTGTTATTTTATTGTTTGTGTACTGAATGTATCAGTAACCCTTTATGTAAAAAGGGGGGGAAATAACTTTCCCCTCTGTTGTCTGAGAGGGTGTGTGTGTTTTTTTCCCCACACAATGGTAAAATCATATGCACAAATACACAAACTCATACACACTCACACAGCGCTGGCACCATCCTATGCCCACAGTTAGTGGTGTCATGAAATAAATGCTATGTAAGAACAGAGCTGCTTGTCTGAACTCTTTCGCTCTGCATAAAGTTCAGTTTCACAACAACCTCAGTCGTGGCACCTCCTCACTTGAGGAAAGCTCTCTCTAAGAATAGAAATGGATGGTGGCTCCATGTTTAAAGAAAGAAGAAGAAGAGCAGATATTCCTAAAAACAAGGCTAAGTTTTTGGTCCATAGTGATTCATATAAAATGTAGAAATGGCAGAAAACGTCTTCTCTTTTGGTTGAGCCTCCATTCTTTACCGTCTTCAGTATTATGCAGGTTTGAGTGCAGCTCAGCAGAGAGAAAACATGAATGGAAAACAAATGCATGTATACTATCTAGGCCACAAATCTAAAACTTACTCTGACATCTTCAGGTGCAAGTGATATCCTTTTTTAGATTTGCATGTCAAATATTCTGACACTGGATTTCTTTGCTGCTTTTGTGGTGGAAGACAGCTCACTGATGTGAGGGGAGACGAGAAACCTAGGCTCAAGAGCTCACTCTAGTGGAGCACACCATTACTGTAGTTACATGTTAGATAGAGACGGAATTAACAGACAAAAACAGTCAAACAAATAAAACGTACAACACGTATGTCGCATGGGAATGCTGCATTGTTAAAACACAAGCAAGTAAGAAACATTCACCAATATGACAATCAACACACAGCCTAAAGAAGCTTAGAGAAGCTAGAAGAGTGCTTCAGCGCTCCACTCTACGTGCAACTCCATGAACTCTGGGGACTTGTGAGAAAGAGATTACAGTTAGACTAGTGTAGCCAGTGCCACACTAACGATGACATCAAAAAAATAGTTTGGGTCCATTTATTAGAAATGATTAATTTCATGAATGCTCAATAATGAAACAGGACTTTGGTAACACTTTATTTGAATACTCCAGATAGTATTTGTAACATTTCAACAGTTTATTAGTTGAGATAAAAAAAATCAATTCCTGTATTTATGAAATAATTCTATGATTTTCTATGTATTAATATAAAAATGATTTAAACACATTGTCATTGGCTGTCAGATCTTGATTGTTTGATGAACTGCAATCCTGTTAAATGTGTTTTTTGCTACTGAGTTTTCAGGTTTCTGATTGATCCTCGCAACAGCACAACAAAGAGACAAAACAATCCAGGATTTTAAACTTAAAAATAAAACCAAAAGCAAAATCCACCCAAACACCTGGAGTCGCCCCCTTCAGTACCCAGACAGCGTGGAGATCGCTGGGTATCGTTTACGATGAGTCATGCACTTTTCTCTCTCGATGAACAGTGAGTGGGTTTTGCAGTTTATGTCCTTCTCAAGGGTAATGCGAGACTCCTCCAGGTGGGACAGGGAGCCTCTGGCTTCACTCAGCTGCTGGTGCAGAGATGCCACAGTGGCATCTATTTGCCTCACCTCCCCTTCCAAACTACATATACGGGATGCAAATAAAATGAAGCGAGAGTCAGGAGGTAGAGGTTCATAAGAAGAAGAAGAGACGGAATGTACATGTGTACTGTACCTGAGCTGGGGGGGATCTCTGCAGAGCTCCATGTTGGGTCTCAGGGAGCGGAGATAAAGTCTGGACTGAGCTACTCTCAGTGGAGCCTCTTTGTTGTGGATGGCCTGCTGTAGAGCAACAATGTTCCTCTCCTGGACCCCGATCTGCTCCAAGACCTACGGACGTCATTAATAATCAGTCAGTTATGAATGCTGGAATGTAGATTTAGTACTATCTGAGGTACTTCTACATTACTTGAATACTCTGTTTATGCTACTTGAAAATGCAAAACGTATTAAGATTTCACAAAGTATGACGTTCTGCTATAAATGGAGATACTGTAGCTAACAATAGATACAGGCTGATAGAATGTGACATGAAAAATGTGAGTGTGAGGATTTTCTGTTTTAAGGATATAAAAGAAACTGTGCAGGACCTGACACAGAGTATTTCCTCTGTGCGGTATTTGTACTTTTTACTGCCTGTTTGTTTCTCAGTCTGTCTGCCCACCTGTGCGAGCTTCATCTCCAGCTGGGTCTTGGCCTCGATCAGCTCCACACAGCGCTGGCTGAAGGCTCGGTCCACTCTGGAGCACTGAGCTGAAAGATCCTCGGTGGTCTCCTGCAGGACTCGCTCCACAAGCAATCTGACACACACAAAGAGCCTCACTACATTCACTGAAAGGTTTAAATGATGTGTCACATTCAAACCTGGTACTGTGGCAGCTTAAACACGCTAACCTGAGACTGTTGGTGGTCTGTTCCTCCTGCAGGGCCTTGGACAGGTTGTCCTGTGTAAACTTTGTCCACGATGTGCAGTTAGACACCCTGCAGCAGAGCAAAGTCGCATAACCGCCATGTGTACATGTTCTGATGGTATATTTATTGTATGTATTTCTAAGTTTTGACAATAGCGTTGCACACAGACAAACACACTCAGACTCACTGGTCCTGCATGGCGGCTGAGCTGGGGTGGTGCCGCGTATCCGGGCTCATGTTACTGTATCTTCCACTGTTCTCATCAAAGTTATAGGCTTGGTACTTATCAGACCAGTCCAACTCTAACGTCTGCTTGGCCTCTCTGTTCATCCTGACACACACACACACACACACATGCACACAAAGATACAATTAAGAGCTTCAAGTGGGTTTGCATGTCAGACAGTTTAACTTCAAGTAAACTGGGTTTGACACTCACTTCATCTGACTCACAACCTGAGCTGTGGTTCTCTTCAGAAGAGCCTGGACGCTCCTGATCAAGTCCACTTCCTACAAAACTCACAGTCAGTCTTCATATTAAAATGTGTGTAAATTTGTCCACTTTTGCTGTTAGACTGAATAAAGTTGTCAACACACTCGTGGTCCTGAGAATATTACTGTAAGGCACTGAATTATTATTTAACAAATTATTTCCCTTATTTATCTAGAGGATATTTGATTTATTGATCAATCATTTGGTCTGTAAAAAACAAAAAACAAATACAATCAATGTTATTAACAATTTTCATTCCTTCAAATCCTTTATTTTCTTAAGAAAATAATTGCTTTATATTTTATATTTATCCTCTTAATTAAAAATCATGCTACTATTTTATATAGCTATGTTATTTATTAACAATATGTCATATTACTCACCTTTAACAGCTCCTCCTCCACAGAGTCTCTCACCAGGTCTGGTCCCAGTCTTTTGGCCCTGCAGTTCAGGTTATCGGTGGAGATGGCGTAGGGAGTCTCGGTGGCATCCAGCGCTTTCTCCAGCCTCTTCTTCAGCGCCAGCAGTGACTCGGTGTCGGCCCGCAGCCTGTCGATGTGCACCTGCAGCTCAGACTTCCAGTAGTGGATCTCTTGTAGTCTATTTCCCAGAAGACGTGTCCCGTCCGCCTGGGTGTCCAAAGTCTCAGCCTCGGTGTCCTGGTACAGAGTTTTGGACTCTCGCTGGATGGTGCGGCCTCCGTTGCAGTCGGTACCGGCCTGTTGGAGGATGGTGTGGTAGTTGGAGAACCACTCACCCGGAGTGTATTTAGCGGAGCGGTATCCCGCCGTGGCTGAACCCGAGGACAGCTGCGGGACCTCCGGCTTTACTGGAAGCTCTTTCTCCAGGATCCCTTGAGCCACAGCTCTGCTGTCATAGTGTGGCCTCGACACTAAAAAATCAGAGCTCATTTTTTTTGGACAATTTAATTTCAGATACAAGAAAAAAAGAAATATTACAATGAGATGTTGGCCTGAGTAAAAAGCGGCATCAGATGCACAGTTCTCAGTCCTAAAGCAGACCAAGATGTGTGTTTGTTTGGTGTTGCCTGGTTACACGTGCTGGCAGGAGCAGCTCTGCTCAGGTGACCACTTATCAAATGAGCTGATGGAGAATGAATGAATGAATTCTAGTCATTAAACAAACACGAAAATATAATAATATCATTAATATTGTAAACATCTAGAGTCCATTAAAACTCAAATTAAATTAACACAATATACCAGAAAATAACTTTCCTATTATAGACTTATAGGTAAATGATCAATTTGGGACTAAGGTTGAATCTCAGGAGAGTATGTTTGTAGTATTGATTATTTGAGTATATAAATTTCCAATCTTATATAACAGTCAGTCAAACACACTGCAAGGTTACCTCAGACATGTTATTGCTTTATAATTAATTGTTCCCTTTCTGATTCTGTGACCTCACTATCATCTACATCCACCTCACAGGTGTAGGAACTTCACTTGAAGTGACTACAGCCTGTTGCAGTTTGTAGACATGTGGAGGGCTGGTTTCTTCTGCAGATGTACTTCAGCTTGTTCTTGTACTCAACTGAAGTACACTGAACCTGTCTCCTAACTTTGGACTTTGATGTGAAACAACAGTCAAGGCAGCTGAAGGACAACTGTCATTTATCATTGTAATTCATTCTAAGTCAGCAATATTTATGGCTTGATTAATAGTTATTAATGGGCTATGCAGTTTGGACACGTCTCAGTGTAATAGTAAAACAACACCAGCAGAGGCCTCACAGTCACACACGTTAATGTGTTATAATACATGGACTTACATTCATTCCTGTCTGTGCTGTTGCTGTGGCTGATTAGACAGTAAGTTGGTGTTCGTGTTTGCTTTCTGCTTGTAAAACACTTGTAAAACTGCTAATCGTATGTAATATATGCAAAAGCAATTAATCCTGCCCAACATTTTATTTGACATCATTAAATTAGTTTCTTTCAGCACCACCAACTCTGACTGACTTTCAGCGCCCGACTGTTTGGGGATTTGGGGAGTTTGCTACCAAGGGGGTCAGCCCTCCTGAGGCTCACAAGATACATTTGAGGGGGAAAAAACAAAGCAAGAAAGAAAAGATATAATATATAAAACAGAAGAAAAAATACTAATGAGTTGCTTCAATAAATGCAAAGACTGTCTTTTGGCGTTGTTTATTTATTGGTTATTTATTACTTTAACACAGGTTACATATACATGTTATTCTTAATATGGTTAAATAAAATGCTAAAATGGTTATCCAGAATTTCATCTGAAGAGTGTATGCGAGTTAAATAGTTAAATTATCAATAAGCAATGAGTGTAAAAGTAAAAGCATGTTAATTTGGGTACAAGTGACCTTAAAATGTAAGGTTGTATCACACATGGGCATTCTGTTCACTTCTTGCCTTCATTATAAATTACAGTAAACATCTTCTGTTTTGGAGATGTTTTGGTACCCAGAGTTTTGTGGATCTTGACCTGCAACATCATTGAGATTGTGGCAGCTCCCTGGTTTGGAGGTCGACTGCTTTAAACATGGGGCAAAATCATTTTCATAAACCTACAAACAAGAAAATAAGATAAGAGGATGACGTTACGCAGATGATAATTCATGTTGTTGTCAGGCTATAATGGCTGAACCTCAAGCAATCAATGAACCATGCAATGCAGTCAAACTTTTGCTGAAGCCATTTGAAAAAAAAAAGAGCAAAAACACTTCTCCATCCATTGTGTGAATGAAGAAATACTCCCCAGTCCTGGTATAACTTACTCAAGCGGCAGCTATGCTAACCTCTTTTGCAGCCGCCATTGTTGTTTTTAGCACACGTGCCTCGCACATTTCGCACATCTAGTGTAAATCACACCTTATGTTGGCGTAGCTGCCAGTATTTCCTCATTCAATGCTCATTTGTCTCTAAAAAGCTGTCCTTGGACACAAACACATAGCTTGAGGCCTGGTGTGATCGCACAAGTCCAGGTGCCATGTTGGTTATTAATAATCTACTTAACAGAATAATTTAGCAGAGCCTAAAATGGCCTAAAATACACTGAGTTGGTCTCTTTTATTTGCTCAGCAATTCATTAGTCAATCATGAGGCCAACAGACCCTTCAGTTTAAGATCCTGAGATTTTCTTGAGCACCTTCACAAAGTCAGTGATGTCTAATCGGCAGACTGCAGTGAAACCTGCTCTTTTACGTTCATAGTCTCGGTGGTATGAACTCTTTTGATTTTGATGATCCCACCGTATAAATATATTTAGCCCCACTAACAGTGAAACCATCGATAAGTTATTCTGTTTGTATTGTAGACAGTCATGAACATTGCAGCCTCTTGTGTCCACTAACAAGTCTTTGAACTTGTGTTAACTTACGTCTTGGACATCTTCCTCTTCTTCTGCTGACTCGGTTCTGTTTCTGTCCATGGTAACTTCAGCTCCTTGAAACGCACAGCATAAGAAATGGTTACACAGTTTGTTTGCCTGTGCGTATATGCTTTCAATGCACTTGAACTGCAAAACTTACTTGACACTTTGTGACATTTGCATCTATAAACTATACCGACGATGATCATCAGTATGAGAACAGGTGGCACAATGAAGACCACAGGGTGAAAGAGTGCTGCATCTGAAAAAAGAGAACAGGGTAAAGATAAAGACGTCTTGTAAACACAGCTACGTCTCACATATCTCTTATGATATACAATAATTTACCCTTGATGTGGTTTCCTGGGGTGGCTGTTGTTTGTGATCTGCCATGTTCTGCCGCAGTGCTGACCTCTATGACTGTAAGAGAAAAGGTGTCCCAGTGCATGTAACAAATATCCTCTAAGCCATGCTAGCTGCCAGTCCATCAATTTGGTCTAGACTGGATTATCTCCAAATTATTGGATGGATTGTCTAATTGTATTTGTGATCCCATGAATTTTTATATACAACACTGGATCAAACAATTCACTTATGCCATGAAACATCTCAAATGGATTGGCACATTTTGTGCATTTATGGTTTCTAATGATGTATCCTGATGATTTTTGTGATCCCCTTGACTTTCCTTTAGTCCCACCTTGAGGTTGACTTTATTTAACAAATATTTCAATAGCTTTTAGATGTTCAGTCTCACATACACAGTGATGTATCTTTCAGGATAAAATGTAATAACTCAGTTGATCCCATGACTATTTGCTCGTTAAATTCATTCTGTCACAATGACAGGATGCAGACCTATGCTAAATAAACCTGCAGGGCACAAAGTTTATACGGCAAGGATGAAACCTGGATATAACCTACAGCTCCGTTCATTTTTACTGTCATATTTCGAGCTGTATTCTCCCTCTCTCATTCTTTTGGTAATCTTACCTACTGACAGTTGAATCTTGGTGTAGTCATTAGCACTCCACTGCGAGTCCGACCCACACCAGTATGTCCCAGCATCACCTGCTTTCAGCTCCGTGATCGTCACCATGAAATAACTTGAAGAGACGTCATCTTGCAGTGTGAACCTGCTTCCACTCGTCACCATGTCTGCACAGTTGTTGCGGTGGTCTCCCTTACAGATGAACTTCCTGTTATCTCTGTGTTGTGGTGGGTAGGGACACTGCATATTTACTTGACGGCCCACGATGCCGCTCAGTTTCCTTGTCTTCACACAGCACCACTCTGTGAAACAGAAGGAGGTTTGAGCCAACACTGCAGCCTGTATTCAGGTTAGATGAGAAGATTGTTAAGTTTGGCTTGTGAAAAGTAATGGTTCACTACAGTATGAGGTAGAAATATGATCTCTCACCTTTGACCTCCACTTCAACAGCAGAGAAAACATCCAGACCAGTGTTTCTATGGACACCACAAAGGTATGACCCAGAATCCCACTGGGTCAAACTGGTAATCATCACTGTGAATTTTCTCGACTCCTTGTCATCAGTAAGTCTGAACTGTCCGTTTTGTTGCTCGTCAGAGGTGACTACAGCCTGCTGCAGACATGTGGAGGGCTGGTTTCCTCTGCAGACGTACTTCAAGTTGTCCTCGTACTGAGACTCATACGGACAAGCAAAGGACACTGAACCAGTCTCATAACTTTGGACTTCGGTGGTTCGGTTACAGCAGGTGTCTGCAGGTCAAAGAAACATAAGAAAGCTTTATGCAGAACAACCCCTTTCATTGTATCACTACTGGATTATGGCTACTGATATATTTTCATGTAAGCAGAATAATAATTGGCTAATCCTTTTTTTTTTTTTTTTTACTGTTAATAAGACAGTTTATTCTAAAATATTCAAATATTAAAGGGTGATCACATGATTTGCATATAAAGCTGTTCAAACAGTTAGTCAAATGTAGTTAGTAAAAATTGCAACATGTGCCTCTGAAATGTGTTGGAGTACAACAGGAGTGGCAGGACATGTTCCTCAAAATTACACTCATATCAGTATGTGAGTAAATGAGTTCAGTGCTCTGTGGCCTCGTGTGTATTACACTGTGTATATTGCAGGGACAATCAAACAAATTCTAACCATGTTTAATGACATAATGAATTTTATGTGACTGAGGTTTATTTATTTACCATTTCCCACTTCCAGCTCTACTTCAGTGTACTTATCGATTCCAGCCCTGCTGACCCCACACCAGTATTTCCCAGCATCTGTAAGACTCAGATCAGAGATGGTCGTTGTGAAGACTCGTCTCCGTTTGTTATCACTGATGGAGTATCTGCCTTTCCTTGTTGCTGTTGTTGTAATAAGCACGTCATTGTCGTCGCAATCACCCCTGCACAAGTACTTCTCATGAGATTCAAATCTCTCTTCATAAGAACAAGGAACATGAGCTTCTCTCCCTTCATATCCAGACAAGTAGATCACCTGTGCTGCACTGGTCACACAGCTCAGAGCAACTGTAAAGAGAAGACAACATGACAAGCAATCAGCTAAACAAAACAACTGGAAATGTTCATGTTTTAAATGCAGCATATCATTTTGTCACTGAACATATACGCTATGTACATTTAAATCTGTTGTAATTATTTATTCAGAGATAAAATGTAATCTATGAAACTTACCGCACAGGGTAAAGAGGAGATCTTGAGGGCTCCCCATCTTCATTCTTCTGCACGGACATAGAAATAACAAACGTGACCACAATGGGTGAACAACACCCACTGCATGTAACAGCCAGACATGAACATGTTGAACACTCCCATATTTAGACCACCAGTGGTTTATCAAACTTGAACTATTGCAAATGTTGCATGAATTATGATTAAATCATGATTTGTGAAAACTTTGTCATGACTGACTTTTTATGCGAATACAGAATAATCTGTAAAAGAGCTGAAGTAACTGATTCATGTGATTTAATGTTAGTGAAACTTACTTCGGGGTACAAAGAAAAGAAAGTCACCTTTATCCTAGTCTGCTGGATATGAACTCAATGTCTTGAATCCATGCAGGCTTTTAAAGAGAAACAGAAGTTTGGTCAAGTGATCATGTGACCACAATGGCGCCACAAAGGGGCACTTTTTTCACCTTATGCCATATTGTCATCTTATATTAGTCATAATAGAATACAATATAAGGCATTTTTGAGTATTTATGCTATTGGCAGTATGTTGCTTTCAGAATAAAATTGATTGCACACACACACCCCCACACACACACTTGCACATGCACACACACACGTATCTAACACACATCACTTTTACGGTTAAATAATGTGTCATGTTTACCTTTAAACATGGTACCTATCGGATCAGTACAACTCTAATGTCTGCTTCAGTTCTGGTTTGCATGTCAGGGGTTTGACATGCACTTGATGTGACTTAAACTCACAGTCACTCTGTGTGTTAAAATGTGTGTTACAGAGCCCTCTAATGGTGCTGTTTTGCTACTGCATTGAATAAAGTTACCAGACACACTTGTGATGCTGAGAATATTCAGCATATTGTTAAGTGCTCAAATGAATTATTATTTCACAGATTATTCTCCTTATCGTCTATCTGTCTCTCATGAGGCTCACGACTATTGCCTATTGATTGTTCCATGTCTGATCAAGTGTCTCATAATGAATTCAGTGCGACAGGAAAACAGTACCACTACAGGGCTCAGTGTCACACACATTAATGGGTGCGTTGAAATACACTGATTTGATCAGAAGCATCCAGGCTCTTCTGAAAAGTAACTGAATAATCCTTTGAACTGTGTGTGTCAGGATGAATAGAAAAGCCAATCAGACCCCAGAGCCGGTCTGATGAGGAACAGGCCCACAACTACGATGACCACAGTTGAAGATACAGTCACATGAGATGGAGCTAGTTTTAACTAGTTTATATACTGTTTGGTAGTTTTTGGTAGTCTGCAACTTAGGAGCACATCAAATATATCAAAACTGTACTCAAGTGCAGAGTAAATGTACTTTACAACACTTTATTTCAGTTAATCAAATATCTGGAACTGACAGTCACTGATGATGTAATGAGACTGTTTTTATATCCCAACTATATAATGGGACAACAAATAGTGATGAGTTGTCTCAATAAAGACTATGGTCTGTAAAGACTGGCTTTTCTTGGTTTTCTTTGTTTATTGTTTATCATTTTAACAAAGGTTACATATACAGTGCATGTTATAGTTAGCTGAAATGGTTAACCGCAATTTCTTACAAAGAGTGCAGGTGAAGTAAGCAGTTGGTTAAATTACCAATAAGCAATCACAGTGAGAGTAAAAGTAAAAGCAAATATGTGAAATAATCATGTTACTGCGGTTTTCAGTCAGACAGTGAAAAGGTTAGACAACAGTCCTACATGAATACGTGTTGATCAGCTGTTTAAAACAAAACCAGGACCGAAATACAAGTGTGACATAAAAGTGTAAGGTGGGATCACAGATGCGCATGCTCTTCATTCAAGGTGTTAATGTACATTTAATCACAGCAAATATCTTCTGTTGTCGAGAGGATTTGGTACACGGAGCCTTGTTGGTCTTTAGCTATGTCTTCACAGTGATTGTAGGACCTCTGTGGTTCGGAGTCCCTCTGCTCTACAGCAGCATCTGGATTTTTATAATGCTAAAAAACAAAACAAAATAAAAACATAAGAGGATGATGTTATACAGATGATAATTCATGTTAATGTGTAACCTGACTGTCAAATCATTATTTACGCAACCGTCTGAGAAGAGTCTTTGTTGGCCAAGGAAAATGATTACAAATAATTTTGGTGACCAGACCTTTCTTCTACAGAGCACCACTCACAGGTAACAAGACACTCATGTGAGCATGATGATTAGTACAATGTTCACCATATTCACAGTCTAGTTTAGCCTCATATTGATAGCATTTCATAATTTTCAAGTTTCAAGTGTTGAGCAAACTAAAGGTCCAGTGTGTAAGATCTAGCTGCATCTAGCGGTGTAATCACTGCATTTCTATGCTGGCATTGGCTGCCATGCAAGGTGCCAACTGCTCATCAGTTTTTGGAAGCTAACCACTGATGCACGTTCACACACCGATGGCGCGGCTTTCTTTGCTGACTCGGTTTTGTTTCTGTCCATGTTGACTCCAGCTCCTAGAAACATACAGCATAAGAAATGGCTACACAGTTTGTTTGTGTTTCAGTGCATGCACTTACTTGTTACTTTGTGACATTTGTATCTATAAACTATGGCCAGAGCGATCATCAGAATGAGAACAGGTGGCACAATGAAAAGCACAGAGCGAAAGCGTGCTGCATCTGAAAAAAAGAGAACATGAAAACATGCATGAAAACACACATGCGCAGCACATTTCTTAATTTTGTAAAGATAATTTTTTGGCCTTTTCAAGCTTTATTGGAAAGATACAGCTGAAGGGTGACAGGAATGTGGGGAGAGAGATAGCGGAATAATTTTAGTGTAGTGTACACATGCACACTAGTTACTTGAGGTGCTATATATATATTTTAGCAGGTTTTTAGCACCTCCGCTCAATAAATTCATTTGTCATGGATCTCCAGGACATAAAGTTTATCTTAAATTCATAATCTACCTGGAGTGTTATCAAATATGACCACTGCTCCAACCAGGCTGGAACATTATTTGTGCAATACTTTGAGAACAGTCACCTGTCTGTCACTTTAGCCTGTTTCCAGTCACTTTACTCTTGTTTACTCTTGTTTTTAAATCTGTGCAATATCCAACACATGTCCATACATGTCATATTTATTTATACAGCTCATTTCAATAACTGTGTACACATTGTGTAACACATAACTGTGTAACACTTGCAAATATTTTTTTCATATCCTATTTTTTTTATATTTCTAATTTTTTATTCTTTTGTATATGTTTATTTTCTATTTTTATATTCTATTTGAGCATATCTTTTATATTTTACCTTTCTTTTGTATTTCTATATTGTTCTTTTTTACCTAAAATTTTATAGTATTTTATTCTTAGCTTATTTTTTACTTTTTTTTATATGTAGTGCTGTTAGACTGTTTATTGCTCTTATGCTGAGCCAGATCTTCTCCTCCCTCTCTTGTTCTTTTGGTAATCTTACCTACTGACAGTTGAATCTTGGTGTAGTTATTAGCACTCCACTGTGAGTCCGACCCACACCAGTATGTCCCAGCATCACCTGCTTTCAGCTCCGTGATCGTCACCAAGAAAGAACTTGAAGAGACGTCATCTTGCAGTGTGAACCTGCTTCCATTTGTCACCATATTTGTGCAGTTGTTGCGGTGGTCTCCTTTACAGATGAACTTCCTATTATCTCTGTGTTGTGGTGGGTAGGGACACTGCATATTTATTTGACGGCCCACAATGCCGCTCATTTCACTTGTCTTCATGCAGCACCACTCTGTGAAACAGAAGGAGGTTTGAGCCAACACTGCAGGCTGTATTCAGGTTAGATTAGAAGGTTGTTAAGTTTGGCTTTCCTACAAATATTTAAGATATTTTGACAAATCATACAAGTTTAAAATCAGAAAACTTTTTTCTCAATATATATTTTACATGTTTGTCTGATTTGGATACTGTGAAAAGATGATGAAGTAGAACTATGCTCTCTTACCATTGACTTCCAGTTCAACAGCAAAGAAATTATCTACGCCAATGTTTCTCCGGACACCACAAAGGTATGACCCAGAATCCCACTGCGTCAAATTGGTAATTGTCACTGTGAATTTTCTCAACCCCTTGTCATCAGTAAGTCTGAACTGTCCGTTTTGTTGCTTGTCAGAGGTGACTACAGCCTGCTGCAGACATGTGGAGGGCTGGTTTCCTCTGCAGATGTACTTCAAGTTGTTCTTGTACTGAGACTCATACGGACAAGCAAAGGACACTGAACCTGTCTCATAACTTTGGACTTTGTTGGATTGGTCACAGCAGATGTCTGCAGGTCAAAGAAACATCAGAAACTGTCACAAACACAGATTAAACAAAAAAAACAACTTGACAGTGTAACTGGGATGTAACTTATATATTTATGTATTTACCATTTTCTACTTTCAGCCTTACTTCAGTGTAGATATCCTTTAGAGTCCTGCTGACCCCACACCAGTATTTCCCATCATCATCAAGACTCAGATCAGAGATGGTCGTTGTGAAGACTCGTTTCTCTTTGTCATCACGGATGGAGTATCTGCCTTTCTTTGTTTCTGTCGTTTTAATAAGCACGTCATCGTCGCCGCAGCCATTCTTGCACAAGTACTTCTCATAAGATTCATATCCCTCTCCATAAGAACAAGAAACATTAACTTCTCTCCCTTCATATACAAACAAATGGATAATCTGTGTTGCACTGGTCACACAGCTCAGAGCAACTGTAAAGAGAAGCCAACATGAAAAGTAACAATCAGTCAAACAACAGCTGCAGATATTCATGTTTTTTAAATGTGTCGTTTGTATGGCGCACATCCGTTTGTGACTGGACATATACAGTTTTAAATTTTAATTTAAATCTTTTTTTTTTTTTTTAATCTTATGCAGAGATAAACTGTAATCGAAGAAACTTACTGCACAGGATAAATGACAGATTTTGAAGGCTCCACATCCTCATTCCACTGCAAGGACACAGAAATGACAACGGAGACGTGACAATTCAATTCAATTTATGTAATGCCAAATCATAACAAAAGTTATCTTATGACACTTTCTATACTATACTCTATATACTTTAATAGAGGTATGACTAAAGGTAATAGCATAACTAAGGCATGGTTCAGGACCCACCTGAGCCAGCCCTAACTATCAAAAAAGGAAAGTTTTAAGCCTACTCTTGTGTGAAGATAAAGCTCCTGAACCCAAAATGGGAGCTGGTTTCACAGAAGAGGAGCTTGATAGAGCCCTGCACTTTGAGAGTGCAGTGTCCTAGTGTGGTAATAGGGTACTATGAGCACTTTCTATTCATGATTTTACAGGTAGTGAATACAGAAAAACCAAAATGGGAGAAATATGATTTCTGATCCTGGTTGCTGTCAGTACACGTGCAGCAGCATTCTGAATCAGCTGCAAAGTCCTGAGGGAATTACTGGGGCAGCCTGATAACAAGGTGTTGGAGTAGTCCAATCGAGACGTAACAAATGCATGGGCTTGTTTTTCTTCATCATGCTTCAGACAGGATGCATCTGATTTTTACAATGTTAAAAGTGAATAAAAGCGGTCCTTGAAATTTGTTTTTATGTGGACGTTAAAGGACATATCCTGATCAAAGATGACTCCAAGATTCTTTACGGCGGAGGCCTTTACAATATGGTGAGGCCAGAGTGATCCCATCTAAAGTATACTATATCTTTAGAAAGAGAGTTTCTGAGGTGTTTGGCTCCAATTACAAGAAATTCAGTTTTGTCTAGTAGTTACTTTAGTTTAACATCAGAAAATTGCAACTCATCCAAGTTTTTTATGCCCTTAAGGCAAGCTTAACGTTGCCGAACTGACTAACTTATTGTGGTTCCTTTAATGCCTGTGTAGAATTTGATGGTCGATGGTATCAAATGCAGCACTCAGATCTAACAGGACAAGTACCGAGACAAGTCCTTTGTCTCATGCAATTAGACGGCCTTTTGTAACTTTGACCAGTGTATAAACTGTTGTTATGGAAAAAGTCAGATAACAGACTGACTGAAACTCAAGTATGTTAGACAGAAAGACAAGGCTGGATATCAGTCTTTAATTTGGCTTAATCTGGCTAAAACCTTAAAAACGGCAACTTTAAACTTTAGGCTAATCATACTCAGTAAAGAAGTGCTAACTAAAGGAAAACCTTCTTTGAGCAGCGTGGTTGGGATGGAGTCGAAGATACAGGTTGACAGCTTAGACGAAGAAATCAATGAAGTTAGTTGGTGCAGTTCAATGGGAGCACAGCAGTCTAAATATGTATCAGGTTTTAGGGCTGTTTCTAAGCTTCCTGTGTATGAAGACCAGTCGGTGCCTGATGACAGCAGGCGGTGGTGAATTTTGTTTCTAATAGTTAGAATTTTATTTTGAGATCAGCACCCACTATCATAAATGTCAGACATCATGTCATACATGCGCCATACAGATGTTGAAGTTCAGTCATGTGTTCATGCGATTGCTGCCACAAAGGGGCAGTATCTAACCTTATACTAATACTCTGACAAGGTGCATGGTACATGAAAACTTTTACCAGCTTTTATCCTCATCTTATATTAATCATAACAAAAGATTATTCAATGAATTCTTGAGCATTTGTGCTATGAGCTGCATGTCACTTACAGAGCAAAAGAGATTTAACGCACGTGAATATGTCTAAACTGTGTTAGACAAGATGAAAGTTATGCCCATGTTATTTTAGTTCTTTCAACGATAATCAAAACTTTCACTTCAAATAAACTGAAAATTCTGTTAATATTATATTATAGCATTGCACTTGAATAATGTTAATCATAATATACCATAATCATAATATCACCTCAACCATGCTTACACTTACACTTACAGGAACAAGAGGTAAGATATTTACTATACTGAATCATAAAATGGCCATATTATGTCAGAGATTAATGAAACTGAGCCACTGAAATATGAGCTTCTTGACAGCAATAGGAGAGACTATGTTTCTTGTTTTTTGTTTCATCATTCATAGGTTCTAACTGTCCTAAAGCTCCATGAGCAGAAATGTGATAAAATACGGCTAAATATTGTAGACATTATATATATATACACACACACACGGAAAATAAAGGCCTGTCTGTATTTTAGACATCATCAATAATCGGAATATACATACACATGTGTTGAGGTTGTTTCCTCTTCAACACATATGCACCATCCTCGTCCCTCTCTTTTTAATCCTATGGATACTGTAAGATTCTGTTGTGACAGAGATCCTGACACACAGTGCATCTTGGAAAGTGACAAAGACATGATAAGAAGTTACCGACCCTACCTGGCTTTTACTGCGGGAGGCGGAGGCTGTTTTCCGGACAAAGTGCGCAGTAGTGTCGGTAGGGTGGACTGGGCAGATTGTGGTGATTTTTCTCGCATATAAATTTGTGGATTATTTCTCTCGAAAAGTTTCCAAAGACACTACCTACAACACCGCTGTGTGAAGTTATGAAATCTCGAAATCACGTCACACAATTATCGTCAGCTTAAAACGGGTTCCCACTCGGCTCTTACTGCCAGAGGTTGTTTTGCCTGGTGGGAGTGAGCTGTAGAGTGCGTAGGGAGGACTGACCGGGTCACGGCGACCTTAAACTCTAAATTTTTCGGGTTCTCAAAAATTGCCAAAATTTCGACCTCCTACCACATTACTGTTGAGTGCGATGTTTTTTCTTCAAGGGGTTTCGCAGGATAGTTTATGGGTGCGGTCAAGTAGTCATAATGACCTTCACCCAATAACTTCCCACCACCCCATCATAAACAAAAGAACAATGTAAACTGAGGAAGCGCCATATAATCAACACCGGAGGCTGGTAAAAAAAAAAAAAAACAACAACAACAATTTGATGATTAATAAAAATAAAAATTATGATTTTTTTATATGATCAGTACCAGTAATTAAAACTTTTTTTCCCGATTGAGCTGTAGAAAATTGTTTGCCAACTATAATTTGATTTGTCTACAATGCATTTTAAAAGGGCCAACAGATGGCGCTGAGTTATCAGGACACCAGCAATGTAAAGCTGTGTGTCATCATAGCTATGGAAAACACTGCCATGTCTCCTGATGACGTCCTCAAATAGCAACATGTAAAGGTAAAAAAAAAAAAAAAAAAAAGACTAGGACCTAGAGTTGAACCTTGGAGAACACCACAGTATCAAAGGCTGCCATAAAATCCAGTAGTATTAAAATACAAGTTTTTTTTTCATGTTCGTATTGGATCTTAGATCATTTCCAACCTTTATTAGTGTCTATCTTCTTTTGTGGAAGTTTTGGTACATAGAGTCTTGCTGGTCCTCATCAGCATCATCATTGTAATTGCTGGAGCTCTGTGACCTCGTACCCCAGGACCCCCTGAGGAATGGTCATAGGCCTTTTCTAAATTCACAAAGGACATGTTGGCTACGGTCAAATAGTCAATTTTTTCTTAGGAAGGTTCTTAACTATGTGAAATGACGCAGAAGTGTTTTCCTGCATGACTCAGACGCAGCGTAGTCTAAGTGTATGAGCAGTCAGATTCTCTCCTTCTCCTAACTCTTATGAATTCTCCTTCACATCTTTCCTTGACCTTGTGATGTTTCCCATTGAGGTCAAGGAAAAGTGTTTAGGAAAGGACTTGCTAATTTATAATTTGATTTGTACCCCTTGACTGGATGGATAAACCCCCATGATCCCCTCAGCACCTGTGCAAGGTTGAAGAGCTGGTTCAGGACAGAATCTACATTGCCTATCCCGAATCTGAGGTTCAACAATCAGTTTTTCTCTCTAAACCCTAGAATAAACTTTCCAGGGGAGGCTGAGCAGTGCGAGGCCCCGATAATTTGAAAATGGGAACCACCCGCTCTGCCACTCCACAAGTACTGAGTGAAGCCATGATTCCTTTTCCAAAGTTGTCGAGCACTTTGCCAGAAGTTTCGGTTTCAGGTATACACAGGATACACAGGACACACTTTGTGACAACACACACGAGCAGCACACTCCTCACATATCTCTTATAACAATTAATCCACGGTGCCGGTCTCTAAGACTGTCCAAGAATAAATTCTCAGTGCACGTAGCAAATGTTCTGATTTTTAGCTGTCAGTCCACCAACTTGATTTACTTATTAAGTACAATCTCAAAATCTACAGCATGGATTGGCACATTGACAACTTTTGGATAGATGACTGTTCAATCTCATATACACAGTGATGTTTTAGATTTGTATCTACAAACTCTACCAAGGATGATGATTAGTATGAGAATAGAATAGATACTTTATTGATCCCTCAAGCAGAAATTCTTTTTTTCACTCAGTTTTCACATGCACTTTACCCAAAATGCAACCACACACACACAGAGTGGGTGTCAATCTGAAAATTGAGGGTAGGAGTACACACTTCCTGAAAGCAGCACATTTCTCACACATCTCTTATCAGGATTAACAGCAGTTGCACATTTAGCACCAAATATGGGAACTGTGGCTTCACAACATTTGATGTGTCATTTTTATCTGCACACGCACTAAGTGTGATTTTCGTTCATCCACAGTGCTGGTCTCTAAGAATGGTCTCAGTATACATACAGGTGTTTAAATTGTAAAGAAAATGAGCTGGTTTTAGCCTCAGTGCAAAGTGTAACATGTAATATTGCAAGCTTCATTTTTTGAGTGTATCTAAATTTCCTGTCCTGTATAACAGTCAGTCAAACACACTCTGAGGTATAGGCCTCATCACAATGGCAAAATAAACAAAGTGCTAATATTTTACAGATTTGCGCAACCTCAAACGTGTTGCTTTATAATGTATTGTTTTCTTCCTGATTCTGTGACCTCACTATCATCTACATCCACCTCACCAGTCTAGGAACTTCACTGGAAGTGACTACTACCTGTTGTACACATGTGGAGGGCTGGTTTCTTCTGCAGATGTACATTACATCAACTTTATTTCTGGCTTGATTAATAGTTATTAATGAGCTATGCAGTTTGGAATGTTGCCTTTTGATTCTTCAATCTGTGATCAATCCCATGCTAAATTCAGTATAATAGTAAACAGTGCCAGCAGATTGCCCAGTGTCACACACATTAATATATTAGTGTAGTAAATGAACTTGATCAGGAGCATCCAGGTTTCTGAAGAGAACTAAATAATCTTTGAATAATCCATGAGTAGTCTGATAAATTTAGAGGGGAAGCGTCTCTTTGATGGAACTAACAAGACATGAAAATCTGACTACACATTGCTCATTGAAAACTTTATTTTATGTCAAAGTGTAGATTAGTGGAGGGAAATGTATAATATTTCTCTCGGAAATGCAGTGATGAAGAAGAATGAAGTAGCATGAACTGAAAATACTCCTCCTGTTCTTGTACTCACTTAAGTACAAGAACATCAAAACCGTACTTAGTTACTTTCCAACACTATATTTCAGTTCATGAATAAATTTACAGTCACTGATAATGTAATGAATTATTTTTATTGTTTGTCACAAACAAAGGTTACATAAGCATGTTATATTTAGCTGAAGTGGTTAACCACAATTTCTTACAAAGAGTGCAGACGAGTTAAACAGTTAAACTGCCAATAAGCAATCTTAAGTGTGAAAGTAAAAGCATGTTAAATAATCATGTTTCCGCAGTTCACAGCCTTGATAAAGCTGCTAATAAGCGAAATAAAAAGTCATTTCCTTTCAGTTACATTCAGCAGGTATAGACACACCCACGGCAACCCACCTCAGCTCCCCTCACCTCCCACTAACGGTTGCCGGTTTGCCTGTCCCTATCGCCCACGAAGGCTGGATCACAGATGTGCACGGTGTTTGTTTATGGCTTAAATATAATTTTGATTACAATAAATATCCTCTGTTGTGGATAAGTTTTGGTACACAGAGTCTTGATGGTCTTCACCTGCATCATCATAGTGACTGTAGGACCTTTGTGGTTTGGAAGTCCGCTGCTTTAAGCGCACTACAACATCTTGATTCTCATAATCCTAGAAAAAAAAGAAATAAAAAGATAAGAGGAGGATGTTACACAGATAATAATTCATTATTATAATATTATCCACACCGGCAGGCGTTGCCATGAAAACCTGCCATGAATTTTGCTCTAGACACTCGTTAACTTGCGTGTTTTGGTGACCTCCTGACCATCCCTCGAACACAAGTCTAATGGGCTTCAAATTCATTCTCCCAAGGTGGAGAAAGTTCCTTCAGTTTTAGATCCTGAACTTTCCACAAAGCCAATTATATCTAAACAGTAAAGTATGGTCTTCAGAGTTTATCCCTTCAAGTAGTGCCATTAGTACATTGTTCTGTCAAACGTTTGTATTGTAGACAGTCATGAACATTGCAGCCTCTTGTATCCACTCAAGAACTTGTGTTAACTTACATGTTGGACATCTTCCTCTTCTTCTGCTTACACGGTTCTGTTTCTGTCCATGGTAACTTCAGCTCCTGGAAACGCACAGCATAAGAAATGGTTAGACTTGGATGGTTATATTCGTTTGCATCTCTATGTGTGTCTGTGTGTGCTGTCAGTATTTTGTGGTTTCAGTGCATGCATCTGAACAGCAAAACTTACTTGTCACTTTGTGACTTCTATAAACTATACAGAGGATAATCATCAGTAAGAGAATAGGTGGCACAATGAAGACCGCAGGGTGAAAGAGTGCTGCATCTGAAAAAAGAGAACAGGATATACTTTGTGACAACACCATGAGCTGCACACTCCTCGTCCACAGTGCTGGTCTCTAACTGTCTGAGAAAACATTTCTCAGCACATGTAGCAGATGTTCTTATTCTTAGCTGTTGATTCACTTATACATTGAAATATCTCAAAATCTACAGAACTGATTGGCACATTTTGTGCATTTATGGTTCCCAGATGATGTATCCTGATGATTTTTGTGAAACCCTTGACTTTTGCTTTAGTCCCACTTTGAGGTTGACTTCATTTGTCAAACACCTCAACATCCTTCTCCTGCAGGATGAAACCTGGATATAAACTACAGCTCCGTTCATTTTCACTGTTTCGAGCTGTATTCTCCCTCTCTTGTTCTTTTTGTAATCTCACCTACTGACAGTTGAATCTTGGTGTAGTTATTAGCACTCCACTGTGAGTCCGACCCACACCAGTATGTCCCAGCATCACCTGCTTTCAGCTCTGTGATCGTCACCAAGAAAGAACTTGAAGAGACGTCATCTTGCAGTGTGAACCTGCTTCCATTTGTCACCATATTTGTGCAGTTGTTGCGGTGGTCTCCCTTACAGATGAACTTCCTGTTATCTCTGTGTTGTGGTGGGTAGGGACACTGCATATTTACTTGACCGCCCATGATGCCGCTCATTTCACTTGTCTTCACGCAGCACCGCTCTGTGAAACAGAAGGAGGTTTGAGCCAACACTGCAGCCTGTATTCAGGTTAGATTAGAAGGCTGTTAAGTTTGGCTTTCCTACAAATATTTAAGATATTTTGTCTGATTTGCATACTGTGAAAAGATGATGTAGTAGAACTGTAGAATCTCTCACCTTTGACTTCCAGTTCAACAGCAGAGAAAACATCCAGACCAGTGTTTCTCCGGACACCACAAAGGTATGACCCAGAATCCCCCTGGGTCAAATTGGCAATCGTCACTGTGAATTTTCTAAACCTCTTGTTATCAGTAAGTCTGAACTGTCCATTTTGTTGCTTGTCAGAGGTGACTACAGCCTGCTGCAGACATGTGGAGGGCTGGTTTCCTCTGCAGACGTACTTAAAGTTGTCCTCGTACTGAGACTTATACGGACAACCAAAGGACACTGAACCTGCCTCATAACGTTGGATTTTGTTGGATTGGTCACAGCAGGTGTCTGCAGTTCAAAGAAACATCAGAAACTGTCACAAACACATATAATATTAAATATATAAATATATACATATTTTCTTTTACTTAAATGAAACATAGAATCATTGTTAGTTAAATGTAATGTAAGCATCAAAAGTAAAAGATCTTATTATGCAAGAAGAACAATTCCTTTCATTGCTGTATTACTACTGGATTATGGTTACTAATACGTATTCAGGTAAATAATAGTTGGCCAACACGAAATCATTGTTTTTGTTTTGTTGTTCACAGGTTGGAAGTTTAATTTGAAACACTGAATATTAAAATATTCTGAAATATACTGAACATATAAAATATTCAAATATTAAAGGATGGTCACATGCTTTGTATATAATACTGAACCAGCAGAGTAATCATATCTCTCAGACAAATGTAGTTAAGTTAAAATTACTGTAACACTTTATAATGAGTACACACTATTAAGCACTAGTTAAGCATTAAAATATACTGAATTCATCATGTCATTCATATAACGCATTAATACTTATTAGTATGTAGTTTACAAACACAGTTAAGATGTTTTATGCATCATTAATAAACGCAGTAGTTATGGATTAGTAAATACTGAATTCATCATTGGTTGTACTTAAACGTTTGTGAACCACTGTTGGTGTTGGCAAGTTTTTATTCAGCTTTGTTTACCCTTGTCCATCTTTTTTCCATAAACAGAAGAGCTGTACTTGCACGATATGTTGGGAAGTTGCAATAAACATCAATAAACATCATCATTAGTACAGAAGAGTAAAACACTTATAACTGTGATTATACACCATATACTAATTATGACATCAGAAACATGCTTTATAATCGATGAATTCAGTATTTACTAATCCATAACTACCGTGCATATCAATGATGAGTAAAACATTTTAACTGTGTTTATAAACTACATACTAATGAGTATTAATGCGTTATAAATGATGAATTCAGTATATTTTAATGTACGTCTCATTATAAAGTTTTACCAAAATGACAGTATAATGACACAAGGAATTTTACATGACAATGTGACAGGAGGTTATTCATTTACCTTCTCTTACTTGCATATTTACTTCAGTGTAGTTATACGTTCCAGCTGTGCTCACCCCACACAAGTATTTCCCATCATCATCAAGACTCAGATCAGAGATGGTCGTTGTGAAGACTCGTTTCTCTTGGTCATCCTGGATGGAGTATCTGCCTTTCTTTGTTTCTGTCGTTTTAATAAGCACGTCATCGTCGCTGCAGTTATTCTTGCACAAGTACTTCACATAAGATTCATATCCCTTTTCATAAGGACAAGGAACATGAGCGTCTCTCCCTTCATATCCAGACAAGTGGATCACCTGTACGGCACTGGCCACACAGCTCAGAGCAACTGTAAAGAGAAGACAACATGAAAAGTAATCAGCTAAACGGAACAACTGGAAATGTTCATGTTTTACATTTGTTTTTTCAATGCAGCTTTGTGTCACTTCAGTTGTCACTGAATATATACAGTATGTACATTTTAATCTGTTAAAATGTATTTATTTATTTAATTTGAGTGCATGTTCAGACAGAGACAGACTACTGAACGCAACCTCTGTGCAACAATCAGGAAATAACTTTTTATTTCACTGATAAATAACAGCTTTATCAAGGCCGGCGCTCGCTCTCTGCATTGTGCATTGTAGTCTCTCTTCCAAAGCTCTCTCTAATCATCGGACACAAATCAAATTAAACTTATTCGTGTCATTATATTTTGCCGCCTAAATTGAGTCGGACTCGGATTTATAAGCTGGTACATGAAATAAACAAAGTGAGAACACTCACACAGGTAGATGATCAGAGTTTAGTCTATCAATCCACCTGGATAGTCTCTGCTTCAGATACATTTCAGGCTGTCTGTGGAGGTTTGACCGACCTGAGTGTCTGATTGGCGGCCGCAGGGTGACGTGGGGCTCCGTTTTCCCTAGAGTTGAATCTGGCTCAACTTCTCTCGCCGCGCGCCGCAACGTTTTTTGCGGCAACGCCTGCCGGTGCGGAAAAAACGCCGCTGGCATGTGGTTTGCCTGTCCCTGTCTGAACGCACACTAACTCAGAGATAAAATGTAATCTATGAAACTTACCACACAGGGTAAAGAGGAGATCTTGAGGGCTCCTCATCTTCATTCTTCTGCAAAGACACAGAAATGACAATTGAAACGTGACCACAATGGGTGAACAACACCCACTGCATGTGCCAGCATGACATGCAAATGTTGAACACTCCCATATTTAGACCACCAGTGGTTTATCAAACTTGAACTATTGCAAATGTTGCATGCAAAGTAACTGATTCATGTGATTTAATGTTAGTGAAACTTACTCCGGGGTAGAAAGAAAAGAAAGTTTGCATGTTTGCATATCGGACGCTTTAACTTCCAACAAACATGGTTTGACACTTACTTGCTGTGACTCACAACCTGGGCTGTAGTTACCTTCAGAAGAGCCTGGAGGCCGGAAGTCCACTTCCTGCAAAACTCACAGCTCACAGCTCTTGGTGTTAAAATGTGCAGTATAGTGCCCTCCGATGGTGTTGTTTTACTGTTGCACTGAATAAAGTCATCATAGACACTTGTGATCCTGAGAATACTACAGTAAGAGCTCAAAAGAATTATTATTTCACAGATTATTTTCCTTATTATCTACAGGATATACAGGTCTGCAAAACATTAGGAGAGGCAAATGATATCATCAAATGAACTGGACAACAGTCAAGTCAGTTTGGTACATTTGAGGACAGCTGCAAACCTTCACATTTTAAAAGCTGGAGCAAATAAGTTTTTGCTTGAAATTATAAATTGTTTGTCAAAATAATAATTTTCCCATGAGTGACTAATCTATTTTTTGAGAAGCATTCCAGTCTGCCACTCCACAGGTACTGAGCCAAGCCCTGATTCCTCTTCCTGAGTTGTCAAACAGAACTTCCTTGAGGCTTCTCCATGGCCTCCCTGAACTGCTCCCACACCCAAGTTTTTGCCTCCACAACTACCGAAGCTCCAACCATTCTAGCAGCCTGGTACCCATTTGCTGCCTTGAGAGATAACTCTGCTCCTCTCTTTATTCGAGAGTCCAAGACATATGAACACTGATCTGGTGACACGACCACAAAGTCGTCAATCTGGACCCTATATTGTTCAGGTGCCAAGTACACTTAAGAACAATCTCTAACATGGTGTTTGTTATGGCACTCTGGTCCAGACCAGGCAGACTATTCCTCCCCATCACTCCCTTCCAGTGCTGAAGTCCCTCAGCAGAGTCACCAAATGTATCCCTTCCAGGACTCCACCCACAGACTTCAAGAAGGCTGGGTACTCTGAACTGCTATTTGGTGCATGAGCAGACACAACAATCAGAGCCTTCCTCCCAGTGACTTGCAGTGGCAGGGGTGCAACCCCTCATTCTTCTAGGAGGGCTCAAACGCTAAACTGCCGACCGGCTGGCAAACTACCCAAACCCTCTGGCTCTCCCTTCAGTTGGTGGCAGCTTGCTGATGATCTGATTCTTTGACCTCACGATCATTTACATCCACTTCACAAGTCTAGGAATTTCACTGGAGGTGATTACTGCCTGTTCTGGATATGTGTAGGACTGGTTACTTCAGCAGATGTACTTCAGCTTGTTCTGGTAGTCAGTCACTCAAGGTGACTGGACCTGAAACTGTCTCCTAACTTTGGACTTTGATGTGAAACAACAGTCAAGGCAGCTGAAGGACAACTGTCATTTATCATTGTAATTCATTCTAAGTCAGCAATATTTATGGCTTGATTAATAGTTATTAATGGGCTATGCAGTTTGGACACGTCTCAGTGTAATAGTAAAACAACACCAGCAGAGGCCTCACAGTCACACACGTTAATGTGTTATAATACATGGACTTACATTTGTTCCTGTCTGTGCTGTTGCTGTGGCTGATTTGACAGTAAGTTGGTGTTCATGTTTGCTTTCAGCTTGTAAAACACTCGTAAAACTGCTATTTATAGTTTGTAATGCTCACAAGATACAACAATCAACTTTATTTCTGGCTTGATTAATAGTTATTAATGAGCTATGCAGTTTGGAATGTTGCCTTTTGATTCTTCAATCTGTGATCAATCCCATGCTAAATTCAGTATAACAGTAAACAGTGCCAGTAGATTGCTCAGTGTCACACACATTAATATGTTAGTGTAGTAAATGAACTTGATCAGGAGCATCCAGGCTTCTGAAGGGAACTAAATAATCTTTGAATAATCCATGAGTAGTCTGATAAATTTAGAGGGGAAGCGTCTCTTTGATGGAACTAACAAGACATGAAAATCTGACTACACATTGCTCATTGAAAACTTTATTTTATTTTATGTCAAATCTTAAACTAGTAGAGTGTAGATAGTATCGTTTTTTATGTCCCATTTATATAATGGAACAAAAATTACTGTTGAGTTGTTTCCAAAAACCATATGGTCTGTAAAAATTGGCTTTTCTTGGTTTCATTTTTTTTTATTGTTTGTCACAAACAAAGGTTACATAAGCATGTTATATTTAGCTGAAGTGGTTAACCACAATTTCTTACAAAGAGTGCAGACGAGTTAAACAGTTAAACTGCCAATAAGCAATCTTAAGTGTGAAAGTAAAAGCATGTTAAATAATCATGTTTCTGCAGTTCACAGCCTTGATAAAGCTGCTAATAAGCGAAATAAAAAGTTATTTCCTTTCAGTTACATTCAGCAGGTATAGACACACCCACGGCAACCCACCTCAGCTCCCCTCACCTCCCACTAACGGTTGCCGGTTTGCCTGTCCCTATCGCCCACGAAGGCTGGATCACAGATGTGCACGGTGTTTGTTTATGGCTTCAATATAATTTTGATTACAATAAATATCTTCTGTTGTGGATAAGTTTTGGTACACAGAGTCTTGATGGTCTTCACCTGCATCATCATAGTGACTGTAGGACCTTTGTGGTTTGGAAGTCCGCTGCTTTAAGCGCACTACAACATCTTGATTCTCATAATCCTAGAAAAAAAAGAAATAAAAAGATAAGAGGAGGATGTTACACAGATAATAATTCATTATTATAATATTATCCACACCGGCAGGCGTTGCCGTGAAAACCTGCCATGAATTTTGCTCTAGACACTCGTTAACTTGCGTGTTTTGGTGACCTCCTGACCATCCCTCGAACACAAGTCTAATGGGCTTCAAATTCATGCTCCCAAGGTGGAGAAAGTTCCTTCAGTTTTAGATCCTGAACTTTCCACAAAGCCAATTATATCTAAACAGTAAAGTATGGTCTTCAGAGTTTATCCCTTCAAGTAGTGCCATTAGTACATTGTTCTGTCAAACGTTTGTATTGTAGACAGTCATGAACATTGCAGCCTCTTGTATCCACTCAAGAACTTGTGTTAACTTACATGTTGGACATCTTCCTCTTCTTCTGCTGACTCGGTTCTGTTTCTGTCCATGGTAACTTCAGCTCCTGGAAACGCACAGCATAAGAAATGGTTAGACTTGGATGGTTATATTCGTTTGCATCTCTATGTGTGTCTGTGTGTGCTGTCAGTATTTTGTGGTTTCAGTGCATGCATCTGAACAGCAAAACTTACTTGTCACTTTGTGACTTCTATAAACTATACAGAGGATAATCATCAGTAAGAGAATAGGTGGCACAATGAAGACCGCAGGGTGAAAGAGTGCTGCATCTAAAAAAAGAGAACAGGATATACTTTGTGACAACACCATGAGCTGCACACTCCTCTCTTATAACAAACAGTCCACAGTGCTGGTCTCTAACTGTCTGAGAAAACATTTCTCAGCACATGTAGCAGATGTTCTTATTCTTAGCTGTTGATTCACTTATACATTGAAATATCTCAAAATCTACAGAACTGATTGGCACATTTTGTGCATTTATGGTTTCCAGATGATGTATCCTGATGATTTTTGTGAAACCCTTGACTTTTGCTTTAGTCTCACTTTGAGGTTGACTTCATTTGTCAAACACCTAAACATCCTTCTCCTGCAGGATGAAACCTGGATATAAACTACAGCTCCGTTCATTTTCACTGTTTCGAGCTGTATTCTCCCTCTCTTGTTCTTTTTGTAATCTCACCTACTGACAGTTGAATCTTGGTGTAGTTATTAGCACTCCACTGTGAGTCCGACCCACACCAGTATGTCCCAGCATCACCTGCTTTCAGCTCTGTGATCGTCACCAAGAAAGAACTTGAAGAGACGTCATCTTGCAGTGTGAACCTGCTTCCATTTGTCACCATATTTGTGCAGTTGTTGCGGTGGTCTCCCTTACAGATGAACTTCCTGTTATCTCTGTGTTGTGGTGGGTAGGGACACTGCATATTTACTTGACCGCCCATGATGCCGCTCATTTCACTTGTCTTCACGCAGCACCGCTCTGTGAAACAGAAGGAGGTTTGAGCCAACACTGCAGCCTGTATTCAGGTTAGATTAGAAGGCTGTTAAGTTTGGCTTTCCTACAAATATTTAAGATATTTTGTCTGATTTGCATACTGTGAAAAGATGATGTAGTAGAACTGTAGAATCTCTCACCTTTGACTTCCAGTTCAACAGCAGAGAAAACATCCAGACCAGTGTTTCTCCGGACACCACAAAGGTATGACCCAGAATCCCCCTGGGTCAAATTGGCAATCGTCACTGTGAATTTTCTAAACCTCTTGTTATCAGTAAGTCTGAACTGTCCATTTTGTTGCTTGTCAGAGGTGACTACAGCCTGCTGCAGACATGTGGAGGGCTGGTTTCCTTTGCAGACGTACTTCAAGTTGTCCTCGTACTGAGACTTATACGGACAACCAAAGGACACTGAACCTGCCTCATAAGGTTGGATTTTGTTGGATTGGTCACAGCAGGTGTCTGCAGGTCAAAGAAACATCAGAAACTGTCACAAACACATATAATATTAAATATATAAATATATACATATTTTCTTTTACTTAAATGAAACATAGAATCATTGTTAGTTAAATGTAATGTAAGCATCAAAAGTAAAAGATCTTATTATGCAAGAAGAACAATTCCTTTCATTGCTGTATTACTACTGGATTATGGTTACTAATACATATTCAGGTAAATAATAGTTGGCCAACACGAAATCATTGTTTTTGTTTTGTTGTTCACAGGTTGGAAGTTTAATTTGAAACACTGAATATTAAAATATTCTGAAATATACTGAAAATATAAAATATTCAAATATTAAAGGATGGTCACATACTTTGTATATAATACTGAACCAGCAGAGTAATCATATCTCTCAGACAAATGTAGTTAAGTTAAAATTACTGTAACACTTTATAATGAGTACACACTATTAAGCACTAGTTAAGCATTAACATATACTGAATTCATCATGTCATTCATATAACGCATTAATACTTATTAGTATGTAGTTTACAAACACAGTTAAGATGTTTTACGCATCATTAATAAACGCAGTAGTTATGGATTAGTAAATACTGAATTCATCATTGGTTGTACTTAAACGTTTGTGAACCACTGTTGGTGTTGGCAAGTTTTTATTCAGCTTTGTTTACCCTTGTCCATCTTTTTTCCATAAACAGAAGAGCTGTACTTGCACGATATGTTGGGAAGTTGCAATAAACATCAACGCAATATGTTCTATGTCCCTTTGTGTTGTGTCTCTCCTTGGTCTGTTAAGATAACTTTTGTGAGTCTTGAGGCATTGCCAGCCTAAATCTCATTTGTAAATTCTTCATAAGGCATAGATGGTGCCCACTTTAGATGAGCTCACACAAAACGAGTAGTAAGTGCTTTGGAAGTGCCTGAATTCATGAATTCCTGCATTAATAACTGTTTGTAGGTCATCCATTGGTAATGTGTGAGTTTTTATAAAACCTCTACTAACACACTCACTAATCATTAGTACAGAAGAGTAAAACACTTAAAACTGTGATTATACACCATATACTAATTATGACATCAGAAACATGCTTTATAATCGATGAATTCAGTATTTACTAATCCATAACTACTGTGCATATCAATGATGAGTAAAACATTTTAACTGTGTTTATAAACTACATACTAATGAGTATTAATGCGTTATAAATGATGAATTCAGTATATTTTAATGTACGTCTCATTATAAAGTTTTACCAAAATGACAGTATAATGACACAAGGAATTTTACTTGACAATGTGACAGGAGGTTATTCATTTACCTTGTCTTACTTGCATATTTACTTCAGTGTAGTTATACGTTCCAGCTGTGCTCACCCCACACAAGTATTTCCCATCATCATCAAGACTCAGATCAGAGATGGTCGTTGTGAAGACTCGTTTCTCTTGGTCATCCTGGATGGAGTATCTGCCTTTCTTTGTTTCTGTCGTTTTAATAAGCACGTCATCGTCGCTGCAGTCATTCTTGCACAAGTACTTCACATAAGATTCATATCCCTTTTCATAAGGACAAGGAACATGAGCGTCTCTCCCTTCATATCCAGACAAGTGGATCACCTGTACGGCACTGGTCACACAGCTCAGAGCAACTGTAAAGAGAAGACAACATGACAAGCAATCAACTGGAAATGTTCATGTTTTACATTTGTTTTTTCAATGCAGCTTTGTGTCACTTCAGTTGTCACTGAATATATACAGTATGTACATTTTAATCTGTTAAAATGTATTTATTTATTTAATTTGAGTGCATGTTCAGACAGAGACAGACTACTGAACGCAACCTCTGTGCAACAATCAGGAAATAACTTTTTATTTCACTGATAAATAACAGCTTTATCAAGGCCGGCGCTCGCTCTCTGCATTGTGCATTGTAGTCTCTCTTCCAAAGCTCTCTCTAATCATCGGACACAAATCAAATTAAACTTATTCGTGTCATTATATTTTGCCGCCTAAATTGAGTCGGACTCGGATTTATAAGCTGGTACATGAAATAAACAAAGTGAGAACACTCACACAGGTAGATGATCAGCGTTTAGTCTATCAATCCACCTGGATAGTCTCTGCTTCAGATACATTTCAGGCTGTCTGTGGAGGTTTGACCGACCTGAGTGTCTGATTGGCGGCCGCAGGGTGACGTGGGGCTCCGTTTTCCCTAGAGTTGAATCTGGCTCAACTTCTCTCGCCGCGCGCCGCAACGTTTTTTGCGGCAACGCCTGCCGGTGCGGAAAAAACGCCGCTGGCATGTGGTTTGCCTGTCCCTGTCTGAACGCACACTAACTCAGAGATAAAATGTAATCTATGAAACTTACCACACAGGGTAAAGAGGAGATCTTGAGGGCTCCTCATCTTCATTCTTCTGCAAAGACACAGAAATGACAATTGAAACGTGACCACAATGGGTGAACAACACCCACTGCATGTGCCAGCATGACATGCAAATGTTGAACACTGCCATATTTAGACCACCAGTGGTTTATCAAACTTGAACTATTGCAAATGTTGCATGCAAAGTAACTGATTCATGTGATTTAATGTTAGTGAAACTTACTCCGGGGTAGAAAGAAAAGAAAGTTTGCATGTTTGCATATCGGACGCTTTAACTTCCAACAAACATGGTTTGACACTTACTTGCTGTGACTCACAACCTGGGCTTACCTTCAGAAGAGCCTGGAGGCCGGAAGTCCACTTCCTGCAAAACTCACAGTTCACAGCTCACAGCTCTTGGTGTTAAAATGTGCAGTATAGTGCCCTCCGATGGTGTTGTTTTACTGTTGCACTGAATAAAGTCATCATACACACTTGTGATCCTGAGAATACTACAGTAAGAGCTCAAAAGAATTATTATTTCACAGATTATTTTCCTTATTATCTACAGGATATACAGGTCTGCAAAACATTAGGAGAGGCAAATGATATCATCAAATGAACTGGACAACAGTCAAGTCAGTTTGGTACATTTGAGGACAGCTGCAAACCTTCACATTTTAAAAGCTGGAGCAAATAAGTTTTTGCTTGAAATTATAAATTGTTTGTCAAAATAATAATTTTCCCATGAGTGACTAATCTATTTTTTGAGAAGCATTCCAGTCTGCCACTCCACAGGTACTGAGCCAAGCCCTGATTCCTCTTCCTGAGTTGTCAAACAGAACTTCCTTGAGGCTTCTCCATGGCCTCCCTGAACTGCTCCCACACCCAAGTTTTTGCCTCCACAACTACCGAAGCTCCAACCATTCTAGCAGCCTGGTACCCATTTGCTGCCTTGAGAGATAACTCTGCTCCTCTCTTTATTCGAGAGTCCAAGACATATGAACACTGATCTGGTGACACGACCACAAAGTCGTCAATCTGGACCCTATATTGTTCAGGTGCCAAGTACACTTAAGAACAATCTCTAACATGGTGTTTGTTATGGCACTCTGGTCCAGACCAGGCAGACTATTCCTCCCCATCACTCCCTTCCAGTGCTGAAGTCCCTCAGCAGAGTCACCAAATGTATCCCTTCCAGGACTCCACCCACAGACTTCAAGAAGGCTGGGTACTCTGAACTGCTATTTGGTGCATGAGCAGACACAACAATCAGAGCCTTCCTCCCAGTGACTTGCAGTGGCAGGGGTGCAACCCCTCATTCTTCTAGGAGGGCTCAAACGCTAAACTGCCGACCGGCTGGCAAACTACCCAAACCCTCTGGCTCTCCCTTCAGTTGGTGGCAGCTTGCTGATGATCTGATTCTTTGACCTCACGATCATTTACATCCACTTCACAAGTCTAGGAATTTCACTGGAGGTGATTACTGCCTGTTCTGGATATGTGTAGGACTGGTTACTTCAGCAGATGTACTTCAGCTTGTTCTGGTAGTCAGTCACTCAAGGTGACTGGACCTGAAACTGTCTCCTAACTTTGGACTTTGATGTGAAACAACAGTCAAGGCAACTGAAGGACAACTGTCATTTATCATTGTAATTCATTCTAAGTCAGCAATATTTATGGCTTGATTAATAGTTATTAATGGGCTATGCAGTTTGGACACGTCTCAGTGTAATAGTAAAACAACACCAGCAGAGGCCTCACAGTCACACACGTTAATGTGTTATAATACATGGACTTACATTTGTTCCTGTCTGTGCTGTTGCTGTGGCTGATTTGACAGTAAGTTGGTGTTCATGTTTGCTTTCAGCTTGTAAAACACTCGTAAAACTGCTATTTATAGTTTGTAATGCTCACAAGATACAACAATCAACTTTATTTCTGGCTTGATTAATAGTTATTAATGAGCTATGCAGTTTGGAATGTTGCCTTTTGATTCTTCAATCTGTGATCAATCCCATGCTAAATTCAGTATAACAGTAAACAGTGCCAGTAGATTGCTCAGTGTCACACACATTAATATGTTAGTGTAGTAAATGAACTTGATCAGGAGCATCCAGGCTTCTGAAGGGAACTAAATAATCTTTGAATAATCCATGAGTAGTCTGATAAATTTAGAGGGGAAGCGTCTCTTTGATGGAACTAACAAGACATGAAAATCTGACTACACATTGCTCATTGAAAACTTTATTTTATTTTATGTCAAATCTTAAACTAGTAGAGTGTAGATAGTATCGTTTTTTATGTCCCATTTATATAATGGAACAAAAATTACTGTTGAGTTGTTTCCAAAAACCATATGGTCTGTAAAAATTGGCTTTTCTTGGTTTCATTTTTTTTTATTGTTTGTCACAAACAAAGGTTACATAAGCATGTTATATTTAGCTGAAGTGGTTAACCACAATTTCTTACAAAGAGTGCAGACGAGTTAAACAGTTAAACTGCCAATAAGCAATCTTAAGTGTGAAAGTAAAAGCATGTTAAATAATCATGTTTCCGCAGTTCACAGCCTTGATAAAGCTGCTAATAAGCGAAATAAAAAGTTATTTCCTTTCAGTTACATTCAGCAGGTATAGACACACCCACGGCAACCCACCTCAGCTCCCCTCACCTCCCACTAACGGTTGCCGGTTTGCCTGTCCCTATCGCCCACGAAGGCTGGATCACAGATGTGCACGGTGTTTGTTTATGGCTTCAATATAATTTTGATTACAATAAATATCTTCTGTTGTGGAGAAGTTTTGGTACACAGAGTCTTGATGGTCTTCACCTGCATCATCATAGTGACTGTAGGACCTTTGTGGTTTGGAAGTCCGCTGCTTTAAGCGCACTACAACATCTTGATTCTCATAATCCTAGAAAAAAAAGAAATAAAAAGATAAGAGGAGGATGTTACACAGATAATAATTCATTATTATAATATTATTAGCATTAAATATTATATTAAAAATATTCTTTTTTACAGTCATCTGGGAAGCAAATTAAGATTCTGATCTGATGATGGCGCTAGATGAGAAGTTTGTGGATCAGTGAAGTTATTAGGATTAATCCCCCTGAGATCATGAATGAGTGTAAACATTTTATTGCAGTTCATCCTGTAGATTTGGTCTGACTGTTTCAGTCAGACAGACCAAAATGGCGGACTGACAGATTGTCATAAGTGACATCGCTAGCATGACTTAAAATGTTTTCAGTGAAAACCTGCCATGAATTTTGCTCTAGACACTCGTTAACTTGTGTGTTTTGGTGACCTCCTGACCATCCCTCGAACACAAGTCCAATGGGCTTCAAATTCATTCTCCCAAGGTGGAGAAACCCTTCAGTTTTAGATCCTGAACTTTCCACAAAGCCAATTATATCTAAACAGTAAAGTATGGTCTTCAGAGTTTATCCCTTCAAGTAGTGCCATTAGTACATTGTTCTGTCAAACGTTTGTATTGTAGACAGTCATGAACATTGCAGCCTCTTGTATCCACTCAAGAACTTGTGTTAACTTACATGTTGGACATCTTCCTCTTCTTCTGCTGACTCGGTTCTGTTTCTGTCCATGGTAACTTCAGCTCCTGGAAACGCACAGCATAAGAAATGGTTAGACTTGGATGGTTATATTCGTTTGCATCTCTATGTGTGTCTGTGTGTGCTGTCAGTATTTTGTGGTTTCAGTGCATGCATCTGAACAGTAAAACTTACTTGTCACTTTGAGACATTTGTATCTATAAACTATACCGAAGATGATGATTAGTATGAGAATAGATAACACAATGAAGACCACAGGGTGAAAGTGTGCTGCATCTGAAAAAAGAGAACAGGATATACTTTGTGACAACACCATGAGCTGCACACTCCTCTCTTATAACAAACAGTCCACAGTGCTGGTCTCTAATTGTCTGAGAAAACATTTCTCAGCACATGTAGTAGATGTTCTTATTCTTAGCTGTTAATTCACTTATACATTGAAATATCTCAAAATCTACAGAACTGATTGGCACATTTTGTGCATTTATGGTTCCCAGATGATGTATCCTGATGATTTTTGTGAAACCCTTGACTTTTCCTTTAGTCTCACTTTGAGGTTGACTTCATTTGTCAAACATCTCAACAAATTTTGGATACCTATTTTGGACCTTTACTCAGGTCAAATTTGTTCAATAAATTCATTATGTAATGGTGGCATGATGCAGACCTGTGCTAACTGAACCTGGAGGATCAAACCTGGATATAACCTACAGCTCTGTTCATTTTCACTGTCATATTTCGAGCTGTATTCTCCCTCTCTCATTCTTTTGGTAATCTTACCTACTGACAGTTGAATCTTGGTGTAGTTATTAGCACTCCACTGTGAGTCCGACCCACACCAGTATGTCCCAGCATCACCTGCTTTCAGCTCTGTGATCGTCACCAAGAAAGAACTTGAAGAGACGTCATCTTGCAGTGTGAACCTGCTTCCATTTGTCACCATATCTGTGCAGTTGTTGCGGTGGTCTCCTTTACAGATGAACTTCCTGTTATCTCTGTGTTGTGGTGGGTAGGGACACTGCATATTTACTTGACCGCCCACGATGCCGCTCAGTTCACTTGTCTTCATGCAGCACCGCTCTGTGAAACAGAAGGAGGTTTGAGCCAACACTGCAGCCTGTATTCAGGTTAGATTAGAAGGTTGTTAAGTTTGGCTTGTGAAAAGTAATGGTTCACTACAGTATGAGGTAGAAATATGATCTCTCACCTTTGACTTCCACTTCAACAGCAGAGAAAACATCCAGACCAGTGTTTCTCTGGACACCACAAAGGTATGACCCAGAATCCCACTGGGTCAAACTGGTAATTGTCACTGTGAATTTTCTTGACTCCTTGTCATCAGTAAGTCTGAACTGTCCGTTTTGTTGCTTGTCAGAGGTGACTACAGCCTGCTGCAGACATGTGGAGGGATGGTTTCCTCTGCAGACGTACTTCAAGTTGTTCTTGTACTGAGACACATACGGACAATCAAAGGACACTGAACCTGTCTCACAAGTTTGGATTTTGGTGGATTGGCCACAGCAGATGTCTGCAGGTAAAAGAAACATCAGAAACTGTGACAAACAGAGATATAGTATTAAATATATAAATATATACATATTTTCTTTTACTTAAAGGTGGGGTAGGAGATGTTGGGTTCCAGCAAGCTATTTTTTTAAAATACACACCCATGCCTTTTCTTCAGACCTCCCTTCGAAACCACACCTTCAAAGTAATGGAAGGGTCTCTATTCATTCACGAATGGGTGAACGTGCAGAGGGGGAGAGAGAAGCGGACTGAAGTTTGATGGACATGTCAGGATCCAATCGTAATGAGCAGCCTCATCAACATGATTGGACGGTGTTTTCCCATGATTTCGACCTCTAGACTGGACTAAAACATTTCATTTTTTGACAAACCTTCTATTTTACTGGCTGCAATGGGGTCGTGAAGAGGTTTTCAAGCAATATGGTAAAAAAAAAAAAAATGCTCCAGAAAATCTCCTGTCCCACCTTTAAGTGAGACAGGGAATCATTGTTAAATGTAATGTCGGTATAAAAAGTAAAAGATCTTATTATGCAAGCAGAACAATCCCTTTCACTGTTGTATTACGTTATTCATCTAAATAATAGTTGGTCAACATGAAATCATTGAAATCATATTGTTTTGTTTAATTCACAGGTCAGCAGTTCAATTTAAAACACTGAATATGATAAAATATTCAAATATTAAAGGATGGTCACATGCTCTGTCACATGCAGAGTAATTATATCAGACAAATGTAGTTAAGTTAAACTTAAAATATAATGAAACAAGGAATTTTACTTGACAATGCCACAGAGGGTTATTTATTTACCTTGTCTTACTTGTATATTTACTTCAGTGGAGATATCCTTTCCAGCCCTGCTCACCCCACACCAGTATTTCCCAGCATCTGTAAGACTCAGATCAGAGATGGTCGTCGTGAAGACTCGTCTCCATTTGTCATCATGGATGGAGTATCTGCCTTTCCGTGTTGCTGTTGTTTTAATTAGAACGTCATTGTTGCTGCAGCCATTCTTGCACAAGTACTTCACATAAGATTCATATCCCTTTTCATAAGAACAAGAAACATGAGCTTCTCTCCCTTCATATCCAGACAAGCGGATCACCTGTACGGCACTGGCCACACAGCTCAGAGCAACTGTAAAGAGAAGACAACATGACAAGTAATCAGTTAGAAAAAAAATGGAAATGTTCATGTTCACTGAATATATACAGTATGTACATTTAAATCAGTTAAAAATGTATTTACTTTAATTTAACTCAGAGATAAAATGTAATCTATGAAACTTACCACACAGGGTAAAGAGGAGATCTTGAGGGCTCCCCATCTTCATTCTTCTGCACGGACATAGAAATGATAATTGAAACGTGACCACAATGGGTGAACAACACCCACTGCATGTGTCAGCCAGACATGAAAATGTTGAACACTCCCATATTTAGACCACCAGTGGTTTATCAAACTTGAACTATTGCAAATGTTGCATGAATTATGATTAAATCATGATTTGTGAAAACTTTGTCATGACTGACTTTTTATGTGAATACAGAATAATCTGTAAAAGAGCTGAAGTAACTGATTCATGTGATTTAACTTCCAACAAACATGGTTTGACACTTATTTGCTGTGACTCACAACCTGGGCTGTAGTTACCTTCAGAAGAGCCTGGAGGCCAGAAGTCCACTTCCTGCAAAACTCACAGTTGCTCTTGGTGTTAAAATGTGCAGTATAGTGCCCTCCGATGGTGTTGTTTTACTGTTGCACTGAATAAAGTCATCATACACACTTGTGATCCTGAGAATACTACAGATTATTTTCCTTATTATCTACAGGATATACAGGTCTGCAAAACATTAGGAGAGGCAAATGATATCATCAAATGAACTGGACAACAGTCAAGTCAGTTTGGGACATTTGAGGACAGCTGCAAACCTTCACATTTTAAAAACTGGAGCAAATAAGTTGCCATTTTTGCTTGAAATTATAAATTGTTTGTCAAAATAATAATTTTCCCATGAGTGACTAATCTATTTTTTGAGAAGCATTCCGGTCTGGTACATCCACATTGCTAGACATAAGTCTAGGAATTTCACTGGAGGTGATTACTGCCTGTTGTTCTGGTTTCTAGTGCAGATGTACTTCAGCTTGTTCTGGTAGTCAGTCACTGAAGGTGACTGGACCTGAAACTGTCTCCTAACTTTGGACTTTGATGGATCGGTCACAGTGAAATAAAGTGAAAAATTTATGTGAAAATTTACAGTACGAGATTTGCACAGAAGTTCAGTTAAAACAACATTCAAGGAAGCTGAAGGACAACAACCAGTTATCATATACATTTATTTTAAGTCAACAATATTTAATGGGTTAATGAAGTATGGAACATTGCCTATTGATTCTTCCGTCTGTGATCAAGTCTCATATGAAATTCAGTGTAATAGTAAAACAGTACCAGCAGAGGGCTCAGTGTCACACACATTAATGAGTGTGCTGCAATATATGGATTAGATCAGAAGCATCCATGCACTTCTAAAAAGAAACTGAATAATGTTTCAAAACATGTGTGTCAGGATGAACAGAGAGCTCAAGCACACATTATCTGGTCTGATTGAATAAATACCAAAAATCCAACTTTGATGACCGCAGTGGAAGATACAGTCACGTGAGATGGAGCTAGTTTTAACTACTGTATATACTGCATGTTCTATTCAACTGAAATGGCTATCTGCAATTTCTTACAAAGGCGAGTTAAACAGTTTGTTAAATTAAGCATTCATAATGAGAGCAAGCAAATATGTTAAATACTCATGATACTGCAGATTTCAGTCAGACAATGAAAAGGTTAGATGACAGTGGTTCATGTATATACGTCGGTCAGCTGTTAACTGAGACAAAAACAGGACAGAAACAAGATAATTTGGGTACAAGTGACCTTAAAATGTAAGGTTGGATTACAGACGGGCATTCTGTTCACCTCTTGCCTACAATGTAATTTTGATTACAGTAAATGTCTTCTGTTGTGGAGAAGTTTTGGTACACAGAGTCTTGTTGGTCTTCACCTGCATCATCATAGTGATTGTAGGACTTTTGTGGTTTGGAGGTCTGCTGCTTTAAGCGCACCACAACGTCTTGATTCTCATAATCCTAAAAAAAGCAAAAGAAAGCAAAAGTAAAAAGAGGATGATGTTACACAGATAATAATATTATATATATATAATATTATTATATCCTCTAGAGACCACGAATGAGTGTAAACATCTCAAAGCAGTTCATCCCGTAGATGATGAGCAATGTCAGTCTGGACCAAAGTAGTGGACTGACAGACATAACTTGTATGTTTTGGTGATCATCATCAGGTTAAAATGTTCACCAAAGAAAAGAAAAAACAAAAAACAAATTGGCTGCTTCTCTGAGCCCATTCATGTTCACAAGGGGATGAACCCCTTCAGTTTTAGATACTGAGATTTTTTTTTTACCACCCTCACAAAGTCAGTGGTGTCTAATTATGACACAGGATAGTCTAATTGGCAGACTCCTTGAAACTTGTTCCGCACATCCATAGTTTCAGAGGTTAAGTTACATATAAAGCTATATATTCAGCCACACTAACAGTGAAGTCTTTGAACTTGTGTTAACTTACATCTTGGACATCTTCCTCTTCTTCCACTGCCCTGGTTTTGACCATTTCCACGTTGACTGCAGCTCCTGAAACACCTAATATTTGAAATGGTTACACTTTTTTTGTGTGTGTTTGTGTGTTGCACTTGCCTGTGCGTGTGGTTTCAGTGCATGCATTTCAACTGCAAAACCTACTTACATTTGTATTTACAGACTATTCCAAGGATGATCATCATCAGTATGACAATAGGTGGCACAATGAAGACCACAGGGTGAAAGCTTGCTGCATCTGAAAAAGAGAACAGGATAAAGATAAACTGTGCACTTCCTGAAAACACACACAAGCAGCAAATTTCTCACATATCTTTTGTGAAAAAAAAAACAACAGTTGTAAAAAGTAGCCACATATATCTAGCCACATAAGTTGCAGCTTAACAACATTTGATGTATTAATTTTCGTGTACACACACACACACACACACACCTTTAAAGTGGTTTCCTGGGGTATGTGGTGTTTGAGATTCGACAGGGTCCTCTGCAGTAATGGTAGAGATCACAGTGCTGGTCTGTAAGACTGTATGAGAAAGAAATTCTCAGTACATGTAGCAAATATTCTTATATTTAACCATCAGACCATCAACTTGGTTTACTTATTCAATGAAATATCTCAAAATCTACTGCACTGACACAAAGGTTATACACTTAGATCAAACCTGGATATAACCTACAGCTCTGTTCATTTTTACTGTCATGTTTCGAGCTGTATTCTCCCTCTCTTGTTCTTTTTGTAATCTCACCTACTGACAGTTGAATCTTGGTGTAGTTATTAGCACTCCACTGTGAGTCCGACCCACACCAGTATGTCCCAGCATCACCTGCTTTCAGCTCTGTGATCGTCACCAAGAAATAACTTGAAGAGACATCATCTTGCAGTGTGAACCTGCTTCCACTCGTCACCATGTCTGCACAGTTGTTGCGGTGGTCTCCCTTACAGATGAACTTCCTGTTATCTCTGTGTTGTGGTGGGTAGGGACACTGCATATTTACTTGACGGCCCACGATGCCGCTCAGTTTCCTTGTCTTCATGCAGCACCACTCTGTGAAACAGAAGGAGGTTTGAGCCAACACTGCAGCCTGTATTCAGGTTAGATTAGAAGGTTGTTAAGTTTGGCTTGTGAAAAGTAATGGTTCACTACAGTATGAGGTAGAAATATGATTTCTCACCTTTGACCTCCACTTCAACAGCAGAGAAAACATCCAGGCCAGTGTTTCTATGGACGCCACAAAGGTATGACCCAGAATCCCCCTGGGTCAAACTGGTAATCATCACTGTGAATTTTCTCGACTCCTTGTCATCAGTAAGTCTGAACTGTCCGTTTTGTTGCTTGTCAGAGGTGACTACAGCCTGCTGCAGACATGTGGAGGGCTGGTTTCCTCTGCAGACGTACTTCAGGTTGTCCTTGTATTGAGGGTTATACGGACAACCAAAGGACACTGAACCTGTCTCATAACTTTGGACTTTGGTGGATTGGTCACAGCAGGTGTCTGCAGGTCAAAGAAACATCAGTTCATAAGTGTTCAGATTCTTTATTTGAGTAAAATAAGCAAGATCACAATGCAAAAATATTGGACAGAATTATTGCTCACTAAACGTAGTGAAAGCATCAAAAGTAAACATTTGCATTATGCGAAGGAGAACAATGAACTGTTTTCATATTGAATTATTGCTACTGATGCTTTACTGTACATGTATGTTTTTTCTTTTTTTTTTTTGAACTCTTTAAGTCGGCCAGCATTTTAAAACTATGCCTCAAATATTACAGGATGTTTTGCATACAAAATAGAATGAATTCAAGCACAGTAACTACTAATACTATCTATTATGCAAATGTAGTGAAGTAAAATTACAGAAATTCTGTCTCTGAAATGTGGTGGCATGGAAGTATAAAGTAGCAGCATGTGTATGATGACATTAGACATTTTTTAAAAGATATTTTTGTGGGGTTTTCAAGGTTTATTGGATAGAGGCAGCTGAAGAGTGACAGGAAGTTGGGGTCTATGTGGTTTATTTATTCATTTCCTTACCTTGTCCTACTTCCAGCCTTACTTCAGTGTAGATATCCTTTCCAGTCCTGCTCACCCCACACCAGTATTTCCCAGCATCTGTAAGACTCAGAACAGAGATGGTCGCTGTGAAGACCCGTCTCCCTTTGTCATCACGGATGGAGTATCTGCCTTTCTTTGTTGCTGTCGTTGTAATAAGAACATCATCAGCGCCGCAGTCATTCTTGCACAAGTACTTCTCATAAGATTCATATCCCTCTCCATAAGAACAAGAAACATTAACTTCTTTTCCTTCATATCCAGACAAGTGGATCGCCTGTGCTGCACTGGTCACACAGCTCAGAACAACTGTAAAGAGAAGACAACATGAAAAGCAATCAGCTAAACAAAACAACTAGAAATGTTCATTCAAATCTGTTGTAATTATTTATTCAGATTTATGAAACTTACTGCACAGGGTAAACAGCAGATTTTGAAGGCTCCACATCCTCATTCTTCTGCAAAGAAAAAGAAACTACAAAAGAAATGTGACCAATATCAACACCCACTATATGTGTCACCGTGCCATGCGAATGTTGAACACTCGCACTTCCTCATTTAGACCAGCAACGTTATATCAAACTTTGCATGTTTGTAAAGCATTCTATTATGAATAATTATGATTCATTTCTTGCTTTGTGCAAACTTTGTCATGGCTGGCTTGTTTATGTGAATACTAATCTATAAAAGTAACAGACATATGTGATTTAATGTCAGTGAAACTTACTCAGGAGTAGAAAGGAAACAAACTCACCTTTACCCCAGGCTATGAATTCATTGACATGTAGCTCCTTTAAGCAGTTGCTGTAGAAGTTCAGTCGTGTCTTCATGTGATCACGTTGCTGCCACAAAGGGGCACTCTGTCCAACCGTATACCTCAATACTCTGACAAGGTGCACAGTATGAATGCAACTGGACACTAAATCGACTTTTATATTCATCTTATACTGATCATAATCAGGTAAAATTCAATTCATTTTTGAGCATTTACTCATCTTGTTTACAAAATAAAGAGATAATACAGGTCAAAATAAATAAATAAATAAATAAAAAATAATAAAATATGTTAAATATTTTAAATAAAATATGTTTCATCCTCCACTTCAATAAAGTTACTGTAGGTGATGTACAGTAAGTCAAAACGCAAGCAGAAGAAGCACAGATATTCTCACCTTTAGTCGCTATATGAATCAAACTTTCTTAGAAGCTAAATCCTCCATTTCCTCTTATGTAACTTAATTTAGCTGGAATGACATCACCATTATTTTTTTCAAACGCTGCAGAGAGTGGGGGAAGTTCAAGTGATGAGCAAGCTGATCTTTACCTCTTCAACAGCCACCGAGGAGACAAATTAAACTAATTCATTTCACTTTTATACGCTCTTTAATCTTTGCAAACATGTAAACAATTGGTTTACATTTTTTTCTAATTCGGTAACAAAAGTAATTAAAAAAACATTCCCTCAATCAGTTTAACAATTGTATTAATACAGTATTGACTATAGTGATTGCCACCTTTGATAATCTCTTTGTTTTTTTAAATAATTTTATCAAATTACTTCTAAACTTGTATTTAGACTCATTTCACTCCTCTGACAGATCCACTGAAAACGCCAATAGTTTAATAATTCTTACAGTCGTACATTTCTATTCTAGTCGTACACAATAAAATGACTGTAATCTTCATTTAGAGCTTTCATTGTCTTTATGTCAACTAAATGAGTGCAGTCTCTACGAAGACAGCTTCATTTAGTTTTTTTTTAGTCTTTGCACCCCCTGTAGAAACCAGACATACTTACAACCTAAAATATTGCGCCACCGCTTAAAACTACTGACCCCACCCTGGCCAGTGCATTATAAAATGCCAGTCGTGGTATATGTGGGTGAAAGCACGCGTGTATTTTCCCTGAGCTCAGCCATTCCCTCGACTCCAGCTGACCGCTCAGCTGTGCCTCTCGCATACTGCAGCACAAACTGTTTCCATATCTCGCACACACTCACACTGAAAGGTTAACATTAAGACCCCTGTGCAGAGGGATAAGTGTGTCCCGAATTAGCGAGGATGCCAAGGCAAGCTGAGCTGTTGCCAGGTTGGGTTGCCAAGAGGTTTTGGGTGTTTCTTTGTTGGGTTAGGTTTCTGCAGTGTGGCCTGTTTGCATGTCGGCAGTGTGCAGGACGCGTGTGTTGTGGTCTTCTCAGACTACAACCCAAGACAAACACACACGCACGCATACACCCGCATATAGCTCTTAGTGTGTATGAGGGAGGAATTGTTATATATATAGGTGACCCTCTCGAGTCTTTAGTCTATCTTAAACCTCCAGGCTATGTGTTAATGTCTCCATCTACGTCTTCGTCACTTGCCTCCTCTTTCTCACTTGCTAATGTGAATTCAGAAGATTTATTTGCATTAGAGAAAATTATTTTGTCCCGTAGTAGAGACTGAGGGTACGTTTGGACAGAAAATGAAGTGCATTTGGCTTCTCGTCATCAGAGTTTGTTCCACCTAAACAGCCAACTGTAAGCTAGCAACAAACACACTGACCCACGTGTGTGTGGAAGTGTGCCTGTGTAGTAATTTGGGCCTCCTTGTAAACTTTCTGTTTACTTTGTGTAAAATGTTACCAATTTCTACAACTCGCTTTTTGTCTCTTATGAGTCCCCCAATTTTGTAAAAGTACAATGCTAAATTGCTGTAGTGCCCCTTTAAGCGCTGTGTTTGCAGCCACGCTGTGCGATTCTCTCACTCTCTCGAGACAAATAACAACGGCAGTTTTACACACCTGCGTGCAGAAGATTATTCGTGTCAGGTAAAAGAATAGCTGAGTTTATACTGTAGCACAGACACACACAGTTTGTCTGTGCAAATGGAGGTGTGTGTGTGTCTGAGTGTGCGTGTGTTTGGGAGGGGACATTCCACACATTCTTACTCTTCCTGAGGAAAGAGGGAAAGCATCGCACACACACAACTGCTGACAGCAGGCGGTGGGAGAAGCGCACATACACCCCTCAAAGGTCATCCACACATCCGCCTCTTCTTTCAACTCTCCACCCTTCAAGGTCTCGTAGTCCCATCCATCCATCCAACCACCCATCCATCCGACAGGAGTTTTCATTCTGCTTGGCAAGACTCACTTCCTGTATCTGTTCAATCACTGTCGCCCCCTTCTTGGAGACCTCTGCGAGAGGTGAACATGAGCACAGATTATGAGCCATTCATTAACTCCAAAGTCACTGAAGTAAATATTGAATTAATTACTAATACTAATTTCACATCTTTCACATTCTGGCACAAAATGGCATTCTTCAGGCAAATCATGAGAAAATTCACTTTGTTTAAGACCTGTCACTGTCTCAGCAGTAACACACTCTTCTCTCTGTTGGTACTGAATCGTCAGTCGTCTCGCCAAAGATGAAAAAACTGAACCCAAAGTTAAATAACTTTCTGAGCCATCTCTGGCACAACACAATCTGTTTTCATCCGTCCACATTCACAACACTTCCAAAAGAGGTTTGGACGTCGTTGGTGAAGAGACCACGACCACTTAGGAGAAAGGAAGCGTATATCATTTCGAATCATTGGCAGATATTGTAATGCATTGTTTTGTGTTCTAGAAAATTTTTGACTGAACGGTGGTTAGTCTGTCATTACCCATGAGGCCAAGCCCCCTGTAGTCAATCTTCTCTGCTACTTTTTTAAAAGATGTGCTGGGAGAGAGGGGGGAAGCTCGCAGGATTTGAGGCTTTATTTAAACTTAAAGCCTGTACGATAATTCAAACCTCAGGAGTCTGCTTTCATGAGACTCAAGGGGGGGGGGGAAACATTAGCACATTAGCTCTTGAACTGGACCTGGTCGGTGATGTTGGAAAATATATCTGCCTCTCTTGCTTTTCTCTTTCCCTCAGCTGTGAATGCATGAACACACACACACGCGCACACACGCAAAGAGGATGCCAGCCAGAACAGTGGCTCGTCAAAGCTCCACGGGGGTAGCTACGCCAGCAGTGACGCACTGCTGCCCTCCTGCCAGCTAATGGTCACTGAACACTCATAATGTTTTTTGGTGGACAATATCTCTTTTGTTTATGTCCATGTGTGCCAGCAAAGAAGCTGCTAACTCTTTGGCCCTTCATTTTTTTTTTCCTACTATTAACTTTCACTTTTCTTTTTAATTATCTGCACCTCAACCACTCTGGGTCTCAATGTGCCATAGAATGTGTGACACAGAGACACAGCTGTTAATGATATATTATCCCTATCAGTTCACACGGATCACTGCATAGGTCAAAATTAAACAGAAAGACAAGCTACAGAATGGCTTTTTATTTTCTGCAAATATATAGACCCTTTGAACTCATTAGCAAAACACACACACACACGCACACACACACACACACTAAGTACATAAAGACTCACAGAGCTGCATACTGTTCACTTCTGTCAGAAGACTCCTAAATTTTACAGAAAGCTTTTTACAAAGCAAACTTTCATTTCAAGAATGATCACACAAGCCGTATCGTCATGACAACAAAAACATTAACCAAAATTAATTTAAGCTGGTCACTCATCCATTCGCTGTCTCACTCGTGCACTTTTACACGCGCAGCTTACATGTACAGCCAAATGTGGACACTTTAGTTTAGGCAGCACATTTGGCTACTAAAATGTTCAAACTGTCCCGATCGTCTCTTCTGCTGGCAGCCAACAATAAGTTGCACTGAAAACATCCTGCAGAAGTAGCCTTGTTAGACTGCCAGAGGGTTTTCAGTTTGTTTATCTCTCTGTTCCTCTTTTGCATCTTCCTGCCTCTTTTTTATTGAAGCACTCCACCGTGCCTTACCCAGAACCCTGAGGACATCTCTCAGTCTGTGTCTATTTGACAGGGGTTTGTTCCAGCTTTCTGTGCTCTGACATACATCTTCAGGAAGTCCTTGTAACGAGGTGCGCAGCCAAGCCAGGCTGCTCCAAAATGAACAGAGCCAGTCAAAAGGTACTCATCCCCTCCAGGATGCACTCCACACTGCGCGGGGACATTGATGCGTCCACTCCAACGCCGCCCTCTGGCTCCGCTCCATGCAAACACCCTGCTCTTCTGTCGGAACAGCCGACTCAGTGTCACCACAACGGGGGCGTGGTCGTTTGTACCTGATGTCACTCCTTGAAAGATGCCAGTGCCGGCTACAGAGACAGGAACAAGTGAAAAAGAGAAGGAGATTAAAGACAGAAATGATGTGACGATACAAACAGACTTACAAATTCACATGCTGAATTACTAAGGAATAAATACGGAACACCCTTACTCACTGAGCCTTACTTGGTCTGGTATGATCAGTGGCTAATGGTGGCTAATGTTAGCAAACTTAAGATAGATATTGAGTTTACTATCTCTACTTGTTATGGTTTTGTAAGATTTTAGCTCATTCAGATCACATAATGATGATGTGAATGTTGGGAAATGTGCCATTACCGTGTTAATGCCACTTATGGCCCTATGGAAACATAGTCATGTCAGAAAAACACCTGTATTTGCTGTCTTATCAAGAGATCTGTCTGGTAAATATGTAGCTGACGCCAGCTAACTGAAAACAGCGACCTCTCGATTGTGTGCCAACTCGTGGCCCAGAAATAGTTTGGCACAGATTAAACAAACGAGATGAAACATGTTACTTAGTAAGCTTTTTTTTTTTTTTGGATGGAATCAGGCTAGCTGTTTCCCCACGTCTTGATGCTAAGCTAAGCTAAGCTACCCAGCATCTGGCTGTAGCTGCGTATTAACGCACGGACATGGGCGTGGTATCTTCTCATCCAACTCCTGGCACGAAAGCAAATGAGAGCGTTTCCCAAATTGTCAAACAATGTGTATGTATTTTGTGTTGTGTATGTATTTACCAAAGTCACTGGTACACACAGCCATAAGGACCTCCTCGTCTGAACAGGGTTTACAGGTGACTAAAGGGGGAAACATGAAGACATTAAATACCGATGATTCATTAGCTTTTGTACCATCCTGTGAGTTGTTCCCCCGATTAGTCCGTTTCCTGCTCTCTTTTTTTCTCTGTGTTTACGAGACCAAAGAGACATCAAGAGAGAGCGTGAATGAGAACAGCAGGTGAGGGAGGAGACATAATCACAGAATTACCCCTTGACCCTGACAGCTATAAAAACAGCTATAAAACGCCCAGACAGACAGACAGACAGACAGACACACACACACACACACACACACACACACACAGGCTTGGAAAGACTTTCTTCTGTCTCATTAAGAGAGCAGTCCAGCCTTCCGCTCCACCCACCGCCCCCTCTCCTAAACACTTTACACGGGTGGGCTATCCAAAATTCCCTGTTCTCGGGGGTTGGGATTTGTTCTTGATTGACAGTTGACAGACGATTGGCTGACCCTTGTGCTTGACCCTAACGTGACCTTTTGATTGGCCTGCTTGTTTTCATAAGTCTGGCTGAGACAAGGGAGTGTGAGAGTGAGGAAGTGGGGGAGGAAAGGGTGTCAGAGCGCGTCGCTAAGATGAAGAAACATGGGTGAATGAGTGACGTGGCCATCTTTCATCTATCAAAAATAAGAGTGCTCATTATTCAGAATCCCC